>CM040120.1:313744829-315006704 GCA_022559845.1 Amorphophallus konjac | reverse complement strand
AGAGTCAAGACACCATCTGTAACCACGGCGTGTAGGATAGAACCATCCTCCCCGGGACCTCCCAACGTAACGGCCTATCCGAAGATTAAACACATGAACCTGGATCATCATCGTTTTTGTTAAAGGGGAACATCAGATCATGGAACACGTAGATAACCAACTGATTCTCGAGATAATATATTATAGTACCATATAATAATGCAATAAGGGTGATAAGGATAGAAGGCCATACCTGACTTACCTGTGCAGGTGAAACGGCAAGTGAAAGTTTGGATTTTCTTTTTTCTGATTTTTTTATGGATTTTCATATATAAGACAAACAAGATAAGCATAGCAATTAACATAACAACAAACAACGTGACATAACATGACGAATGAAAACCACACAACAAGATGAACAAGCACATAGGCAAAGTCATAAACAGACAATACGGATGCATGAACATGGTGTGACAAGACAACAATCGGCAGGACAACATAAGGTTAAGATAAGAACATGACGGATCGCATGGTTGGGATAACACATGGGACATAAAGGGGCGAATATCAACATGTGCAAGATAACCAGCAACATGTGGCGAGGAATAAAACAACATGTGTGGGACAACACGGTGGGATATGGACGTGAGATAATCACACGGCGGGACAAAAGACATAAACAAATACACTCTCCGATCAAAACTCGAGATCAGAATGAAGCAGAACTGCCAGGTTCATAGTCGTGAGGTAAAGTCCTCTCATAAAGATGTAATCATTGCAAATAAAAGTTGAGAAGGACATAAGCTTCAGAACAGATCGAGAGATAAGATTGAAGAAGAAAAGAACAGATCAAAGATGTGGACAAGAGACAGATAGAACAAAATATGAAGTAAGGAAAGCTTGAGTACCTGCAACCTGCACACTTAGCAAATAGATTACGTATCTGTTCTCAAAAGACAATGTAAATATTTTTTGAATTTTCAATTTTCTTGATTTCTTTTGGATTTTGAAAATATTTAATTTTTTTTAGATTTGAACAATATATATATTTTTTTTGGAATATCATTTTTTAAAAAATTTTGATAATATCTCATTTTTTAGACTTTGATATATCGCATTTTTTATTTTTGACAATAGCAATCCGCAGCACCCAAAGACAGGCTCGAACTATTGGCCAAGGATCGCCGTCCCTCCCCTCTTATTAAAGACTTCCCTTGAGTAGGGCGTGCATGTGAGGGTGGCTTACCACAACCAACTGTCTCCAAAGAACGATGCCCCTACTAAGGCCATACCCGAGATACAACCCAGCCTAAGAGGAAGTAGTAGAAGAAAAATTGGAGACACGCTTTATGCAGGATGGGAGACATCAGGACTCGAATTCCTTCTAGGACACCACCCCTCAAAGAGTCTGTTGCGCTGGGGCTTTGTGTCTTTAATTTTTAGACCCACATTTATCAGGCACGCATGCGACAGGGCTCATGACGTCCCGTGGGGAACTGTACTGCCACTCTTGCCATGCCTTTGATTCATAATTTTGTATATTGATTCATTTTCTCATTTTGGTAGCCCTTATTGGCCAGATATAGCATGAAATCTCACTTTTGAGGGTCAAGACTACCCATATTTGAGATCTCTCTCGTATTATGGAGCACCTAGGTTAGTCATCCTATCCATCCATCTTTTGCCCCTGCACTTGGCCGAGCAGAGAAGAGAAAAGGCCTTCGTGCATACCCAAAGTATGGCCAAAGCAGCAACGGTGTGCCTTAGAGCGATCGGCTATGGCTCGCAGTGAAGTGTGTGAAAAAATCCAGACTTAAAGGTCACCCTCAACAATCGGGGAGAGAAACTAGACTCTCAACGCGGAGCTATCACCAGCCTAAAGGATGCTGCAGAAGTGAACTCATTTGACTAAGCAAACTAACTAAAGCCTAAGGCTACTCAACCATGTTTTAAGAAACCTATAAGCGCGTGCAGAAATAACAGAGTAATAGCAATGATTACATGTTCTGGCACAAAATCAAAGATACCTTTACATATCCAAGGCGTGGAAACTGACCTCCTGAAGCGATCTCGATCATCGAGCTTTGAGGAGCACAAACTTTATTTTCCTTGCTTGTCAGGATAATGGATGAAAGGAGAGCAAAGGATTGGATTGCTTGACATAGGGGAGTGGCAGACCTCATACTAGACGAATAATGGATAAAAAAAGGAAGAGAGATGAGGGCTAGAACTCCCTCGTTAAGGCACTGAGGCCCTGATAACAAGGATCCAAGTATAGAATAACCAGTGATTAACTGAGATCAAGGCGGGCTAAAGCCTCAAAAATAGCAAGAAAAAGGGTGAGAACCCTGAAAGGGTGGGGAGGAAAGAACAGAAATATGATGAAAAGATTACTGTGATGATAAGGTAGAAAGAGAAAGATCATCCGACATGGTCGGAGAAGAAGGGTAGCGATCACCTGCCAGAGGCGGGGAAGAAAATGCATGAACACCCGACAAGGTCGGGAAAAAGAAATTGAAACCACCCGGCAAAGTCGGGGAAGGATCATAAAAACTACCTGACAAGGTCGGGGAACGTGCACAAGGAATCTCCAACATGGTTGGGGAAAAAGGATGAGAAGCGAAATCTGAGCGTACCTGAGAAGAAAGACTAGAAGATGCCCCTGGCTCAGGGGGAGAGGAGGACATAGGCCGAGGCCTAGAATGGTGAAAATAGGAAGATATGGTAGAAATACGGCCAGGTGGTGGAAGGTACACCACCCACGGATAAGAACTGAGCAAAAGAAAGGATGAATGGACGGAATAAGGAGAGGAGGAAGGGGACCCCCAAATGCACAGCTGATGGCCCTTGAACTTACGTTGTCGCCTCTTCTTAGCCGAAATCATCTTGAAACAACGCCGCCTGGCGCGGGCTTGGACCTTTGGGCTTCTTGATCTGTGATACTTTCTCAAATAGCGGGCCCATCTGACGGACGGCCTGGCCCGGTCATGAATATGCCGCTTCATCGAGACGGTTGCCCCTAGCTGCGCGGTGCTAACCATAGAAGGACATTCCAGAACAGTCAACTTCTTGGGATGAGCATTAGGGGATAGTGGAGTTTTGCCGTTCGGCACTAGAAGCATAAGATTTGGCATCTCTATTTGGCAATCGGGCATGAAGCACAACTCCCTTGCTAAAAGTACTGGACGAAACTGAGGGAGGGTGATGCGCGGCGTTGACGTGGCCGATTCACCAATAAACCGAGGGAGATGAGATAGACAATGTAGAATGCCCCTGGTCAATCTCGAGGACACAGCCAATTGCCCTTTGAATGCTAGATTCATTAGATTTCTGGCGGCCGTGTGGGTTAGCACCATTCGGGCGGAAAACTCTCCTGAGCCAGTGAATTGAATAGCAATCAAGCCAGAGGTGATAACATCATCAATAGTGAATTCTCCGGCGAGCAAAGAGATAGCCACCGTCCTCGCTTTTGAAGAAACCGGCACCAGTGCATAGGATTTCTTCTTGACAACTGTCTTCATAGCAAATGCAGGCTCACTCCCCCTAGAATAGCCAGGAACCAGGACTCGGACCGGCATGCGAGAAAAAACATCTTGGATCTTGAAATGCATAATTGAAACCCGGCTTGGCTTTTTATCTCCCTGGGGACTAGACCCGAGGGTCACCAAAGGTAGCGTGTACCTGCTCCGTGAAGTGGGAAGTGGTAGGGGGAGGTTAGTAGGAGGAGGTTTAAAGGGCGCGGGTGGCGATGGTGCAAGTGATGGAGCAATGATGATGATGATGGGCATGGGTGGAGGCAAAGGCAAAAGTGGAGGTATGGGTTTAGGGTCGGCCTGCTCGGGCTCAGAGGATGATGGCGAAAGAAGTGGCATCGGTCGCGGGGATGGTTGTGAAGGTGACGGAACAGGGGTTATTACGAGGGGAGGTAATGAAGACGGTGGTGAGGGTGATGATGGAGATGTGGCCAATGGGGGTGGCAAAGATGGGAGTGAAGAAGGTGGTGGTGAAGGGGGTGATGTGGTTGATGGAGATGGTGAAGTTGGAGAGGGAGGAGATGAAGGTAGGGGTGGGGAAGAAGGAGGAGAGGAAGGTAGTGGCGTAGTGAAAGAAGTGGCAGGTGGTGGCGCTCTTCGGCGTATCTTTACAACACGTCGAGAGACGTTGGGGACAGGAGTGGTTGTGGAAATGGAGGGTGAAGGAGAAATTGCCCGAGCGGAGGCTGAAATAGGTAAATGTGGTGGAGGAGATGAGATAGAGGAAGAAGTGGATAACAGAGCAGGTACTTTATTAACTGAAGAAACACTAGGGTGCCCCTGGTCATGACGTGGAGACGGTTGCTTAGGCGGCACGGGTTGCTGCTGCTGCTGCTTGCTGCTGAGATCTGAAACAACTTGGCGCATGGTAGCCCAATCAATCATCTTCTTATCTTCCAAACTATAAATGAGTTCCCGAAATTCGGAGCAATTCTCGACCACATGCCCCCGTTGACGATGGAACTCACATAACTGGAGCAAATTCCCGACCGCGGGTCAGCAAGGCATAACCGGGGGGAGCTGCAACGCGTGGGTGGTCATCAAAGCCCTAAAAACATCTGTAAAGGATTCCGACAATGAAGAGTGAGAAGCATGCTTCGGGCAAGGTGGATGTCGAGGGGTATAAAAAGGTAATGGAGATGGCAGTGGGGGTTGCATAGACAAAGGGGATTGCGTAGGTGAAGGCGGAGGGCTAGAATGATGTGGAGGCGTGGAGGGAGTGGGAATGTAATGGACGGCATCTACCCGCTCTGGGTGTAGTGTTTCCTTAACCGGAAGTGGAGAGGCGCAGCGAGATGAAATAGAGGAGGGTTGGCATGCGGTGGAGCACATGAAGGTATAGGGGTGTGGGGGAGCGGACGGTCGACTCGTGGAAGGATATGTAGTGGAGGGTGGACTCGTGGTGGATGGGGAAGAAAAGGGGTATGTGGAAGGTGACGGTGGAGGAGACTCATGGTCAAAGGAAACTAGGAGTTGTTGGGTAATGAAGCGGGCTCGACTATAAAGTTGTTGCCATGAAGTGATATCGTTCAGGGTTAAGATACATCTGAGCTCGGGCGTTGCGTTAGAAATAACCATCTTGATCTGCTCGCCCTCCGGAATATGCCCCGGGACTTGCGCGGCTAGGTGACGCCAGCGGTCGGCAAACATGGAGAATTCCTCGCCGGGCTTCATCTTCTCTTGGGCCAGATCAACCATAGAATATCTGGGCCCCACCTGGTCTCGATACTGTTGAATAAACCTTACTTGAACAGCTTGAAAATTCATTATCTGCTCTTGCGGCAATGTGAAGAACCAATCCTTGGTCGAGCCCTCTAAAGACAGGCCAAACAAATAGGCCATCAAGCGTTGATCATGCTGGAACTGGGCCGACTCATATAAGAACTCCTTCAAATGGACATAGGGATCACCAACTCCACCATAGCGGCGATATGCGGGAATTTATGAGCGCGGTGGGAGTTGAAGGCCTTGAAAGGCAAACGGGATATCCAAGGAAGTCTTAGGATTGATTCGGCGTTGTAATTCATCAAGCTGGCGTTGGGCCTGAGTGAACATCTCCTCGGTAGGATGAATCCGAGAAGGGTATGAAGCAGCCTGAGCAAGAGATGATAAATTTAGGACAGGATAATATTGATGGGCCGGATAAGGGGATCCGGCCTGAGAAGAAGGAAAGCCCATTCTAGGAATGGAGGAATGCATAGGCCTGGAAGAATTATGTATGTGGGAATGAGGATGGATTGGACTAGCAGCAACACGGGCGGGATAAGAAGGCCCGTTTAAAGAATAGGGTCCAACGGAGGAATAAGAAGACGGGCCCGCATGGGAAGAGGAATCCACACGGGGGTAAGAAGATGGAGAAGTATAGAAATAAGGTACAATGGAGAAGTGCTTCATGGGGAGAATGGAGACTCTATACAGTGAATTTCAAATGAATACAAGGAGGGGAATGAACCCAAGACAAATGCAGCTAAATGGAGACACACGAAGATGAGCCAGGCCAAATAAGCCTAATCTGACAAAAGGATGCAAATGACGACACTGTGCAACATACAATGGAGAAGAGAGATGAGAAAAGAATCAGCTAATTACCCAAACAAATTCTAAGTGATGCGTGAAGATTTTTATAAGTCCTCTTTTAGGGCCTTAGTGGATTAATTAAAATGGGAATTCACTTAACCACAAGGTACCTAAACAGGGTGAGAATGGAGAACTGGCAGACTTTAAAGGACTCTCTCTCTCACGAATGCAGACCTTAGACTGGGAGGTGGTATGATACAACCTGCCCGGCGTCCGTGTGGGAATCCACGACTCACGGGGGCTTACGGAGGTCCTCGGCAAGATCCCCTAGTCGGCTCCAAGGAGTATGGAGACGAGAGGAAACCCTACCTCGGTAAGAATGCGACTAACCATGAATGAAATGCATGAATCCTATGCCCACCGGAGTGCATGCAAAATCTAGCCTGGGAACTAGCAACCAATGACCAAAATAATCATGCGAGGATGAAAGCAAATAGGCAGCAACAACATATAAGCAGGGGATGATAAATGAATGGCACCAAGGAGAACAAAGACAATATAGATATGGCAATCAAAGCAACATCGGGTGCACTGTGGCATTAGAAGGATGGTCTGTGTGAGACCGCATAATAAAATAAACGGTCTGGGGGGGACAGCATAATCCAGGGAGTAACAACAAAGTAACGACAGAATAACTGTAGAAATCAGAAAATGCTGGAAATGAAGGATGGTAGAGATGAGAAACGTACCAGGAAGAGCGGTCTGTGAACAGCCGCGTAAGCCATAGAATGGATTTCCATAAACCGTATACCTGCAACCAGACCAACCATAAGCGTACCTGTGCCAGAAAGATGGACGGCCGTAGATAGGCCGTTCGGAAGTGTGGACGGTGGATAGGAAGCCATCTATGACAGGGCGCTTGCAAGAGAACTGGCACTGTTCGCGGGGAGGAACGGTGGACGTGTAGCCGCACAGGGGATGAACGGCTCTGGGAGAACTGTTCACGTTCCAGAAGGTAGAAAACGCAACTTAACCTGCAATCACTCCAAAAGGGGTCTAACACAATGAAAGAGGGGTCAGCAAATCACTAGCACGATGGGCACTAGGTGTCCCACCGTGATCGCCACAAAAGAGGGGTGTAGATATATTTTCTCCTCCTGTCCATTGTTGATTCGTTTTCTTAATTAGATTCCTATCCCCCCCCTTTAAATACATACATGCATAAGCATGTGAATCAAAGACAAGGGGGGTGAAAGGATGAGAAATACTAACCGTGATCGCCACCAAGGTTCCAACAACGCCAAAGGATGAAGAAAGGAGAGGAACGACGCCATGTACCTTGGAACTTAAAGACTTGATCGCGCTTGAAACGGGGTGCGGGGAACTTGTGGATTCAAACCTCCTCTCCTTCCAGCCGGCTAGAGGAAGAGGGCCTCACGTTGTATTCATGCTCTCCTGCAAAACAAAGATGAAACACAGGCAAAAACCCATTAGAACATGAAGTGTAGAAATCTGCCCAAAGTGATAAAATAGCATGAATAAAAGGGGGAGAACGCACCGGGGGGAGGTTTTTAACCCCTGTGGAAGGGTGGAAAAGATAGGTGGGTGTGTTGTGCATGCACGAGATTTGATTGAGAGAATAGAGAGAAATCATTGATGCAAAACAGAGAAAAACGCATGTGTAGCAGAAAGTGCAGAAAACTGTGATGATTTGTGATTTTGAGGAGACTAGAACTAAGAGTGTAGATCATAAATCAAGCCCAGAAGGATGGAATGGAAAGCTAATACTTCCTCTTCAAGATAGGGTCGAAGTTGTGAGTCGGCATTGCAGCATGGCTTCGCCCCACGTCCGGAAAGAGCCCCCCGTCGCGACTGCGAACTGGGCAGTTTTTATAGAGTTTTGTAAGAAAGCCTCATCTTCTTATCACGATTCCCGGAGATAGAGTCCAAGATAAATCGAGTTCTCTAGATCAAACTCGAGATAATACTAAGGACAAGAGATAGGAACAAACGGGGATCAATTCGGAGGAGGATTCTAGAAGATATGGCTCTTGGAAGGTAGCCCCGGAGCCTTATCTGCAGAGTTTTAGTTGAACTAGGATACTTAAATCCTGATCTTGCGACCCAGCTCCCGAGAGATATAGCCAATGAAATTTGGAGTTCTATGAACCAAATTCAAGATAATATAAAGGGCTAGAAGTAGGAAAAAACGGGGATCAATTCGGAGTAGAATTCAAGAAGTTATGGACTCTTCAAGAGGGCCACGACGCACAGAAACGGAGCAGAGTCCAACACGAATTGGACTCTCAGGTGTGTGTAACGGTCTATCTTAGGACCGTCAGAGTTATGTAACGGACTAGGGTAGGTCCGTCACACTCTGGAGGTTGAACGGGATGATTTCGGCAAGTTTGGGTGTAACGGTCTACTGTAGGACCGTCACATGGACTCTGACGGTCTTACGATAGACCGTTACACTGATGTAACGCACCTACACTAGACCTTCACATCGATGAAGGAAAATTCAGGGCAGACTGCGTGCGACTTCAGAAATTGAAGTGTAGCTCTCAAACGGGGCAGAACTAGCGAACGTGGTAGAAGAAGAAATTGTAGATAACTGAGAGAGGAACAACTTTCATGAAGAAAGCAAGATGAGAAAATGATCAGAAGAGGGAGAAAATGGGGCTGGAAGAGAGAGGAAAATTTTGGGATGTTGGTAAACAACATAGCCTGCTGGAAAAACACGAATAGCTCACAACCGAGGTAGTACGGGCCAATGGCGTAGAAGAAGAAATTGTAGATCTTTAAAAGATGAATAACTTTGACGAAGACAAATTTTTCAATAGAGGACAGGAAGATGGTGAAAAAGGACCACTTTCAGGACTGCGCAGTGAGAGAGAGCCGATTACTTGAGGGAAGCCGGCCTAAATGGGCCGAAAGTCGACTTAGAAGCCAGAAGTTGATAAGATAAGCTCCGGGGCGATAAGAAATCATGATCTCCAGGACTCAAAGGATATGAAATGGTAAAAATGGGCTCAAAATCCATCCAAGGAAGGCTCCAAAATAATGGCTAATTCGGGGCATCAAAAATGATGAATAAGAGAAATAACTTCAACTTGTGGGCTAAAACGGGTGTCAACAGATGCCCCTCCTTGATGTCCGCTTTGCAAGGGAACGAGCGAAAGCGGCGCGGAGGCGAAATGGAAAGGAGATGGAGCGAAAGCGACAGCGACGTGAAATGGAGATGAAGCGGAGAGAACTGATAAGCGGGCATCAAGGCAAAAAGACACCCGTCACAACCAACAAGCGATAGGAATTCTCCCGAAAATGCCGAACTAACCACAAGGAATGATTGACAAGGATGAGACATGTCTGGAGAACTAACTAAGGGAAAGGAAACACGACCAGCCTCATTGGGGACACAATCCACGGAGAATGAGTGGGTCGGAAGGAAATATAGCATAAGAGCTGGAAAAGGAGAGATAAGAAACTGAGATAAAATCTAGATAGGAATCACATTGGAAAACCAGACCAAGCGGCAAGATCAGAGAAATTGTTCAAATTCAGAGTGGAATGAAGAATCTCTTACCCAAGAGAACTGAGGTGCAATCAACCATTGCTGAGGAGAAACCCTTGAACGGATCATGAGACATGAATGCTCAAAATGACATGATGCATGCTGGGCTAAAATAAAGAAATTATCAAAACGAATGCAAAGAAAGATAAAATAGAAAGTACTCAAGGATAATATTACTAAACTGAGCCAAGACGGGGTCAAGAGTCTTCTTGCAACCACGACGTGCGAGACAGAGTCTATCGTCTCCCACCCGACTCAACCGAGCGGTCTATCGAATGATTAACCGTATGCTCCTAGATCATCATCATTTTTGTTAAAGGGGAACATCAGATCCCAGAACACACGGGCAACCAATCGGTCCTTGAGAGGCTATAATAACGTAGATACCATATAGTAATGCTACAATGAGCATGGATAGAGAGCCATACCTGACTTACCTGTAAAGCGAAGCGGCATTTTTTTGGATTTTCCAGATTTTCTGATTTTTATGGATTTTCATCATAAGACAACAACCACATGACATGACATGATGTGAACATGAACGAATATGAACGAGCATGACATGAACATAATAAGAGAAATATGAAAGAAACATGGCACAACATAACATAACGAAGATGGATGAAACATAACACACAAATAAATGGCAAGCATACATGGGACTAAAGGCACGGTGGGACAAGAAAATACGCACACGGCGGGACAGCACACGCAGTGGTATAAGGACATGGTGGGACAAAGACACGTGGGATGACAATACCACGGAGGACAAAGACACGTGCGATGAATGATACAGCGGGACAAAAGATACGATCAATCACGAGAGGACATAGACAGATATGACAAGGACACATCGGGACAAAAGACATGGAGGACCATAGACATGATAAAGACAACAAACACATTCTTCAATCAAAGCCCAAGATCAGATGAAGCGGAACCGCCAGGTTCAAAATCGTGGGACAATGCCTCTCATGGAGATATGATTAAGTAGATAAGCGAAAGCTGAGAAGGCCATGAGCTTCAGAATAGATATTGAAGAGATGAGAATAGATCGAAGAATATGAGCAGGAGGCAGAGCGAAAGATAGAGCAAAGAAAGCTTGAACCTGCAGCCTGCACACTTAGCAAACAGATTACGTATCTGTCCTCAAGATAAAATAAAAGGAACAAAAAAGAAGTATTTTTGGATTTTTTATATTTCTGATTTTTTTGCCATATTCAAATTTTGGGGATTTTTTGACATATTTGATTTCTTTTTTTTTTGGAATTTTGACATATTTGATTTTTTTTGGAATTTTGACATATTTTTTTTGGAAGTTTGATAATATTTTATTTTTTTTAGATTTTAATAATATTTCATTTTTTTGAATTTTGACAAAGCAATCTGCAGCACCCAAAGTCGGGCTCAACTACTGGCCAGGGATCGTCGTTCCTACCCCTTTCATTAAAGACTTCCCTTAAGTAAGGCGTGCATGTTAGGGTGACTTACCATAACCAACCGCCTCTAAAGAACGGTGCCCCTACTAAGGCCATACGCGGGATACAACTCAGCCTAAGAGGGAGAAATAGAAGAAAAATTAGAGACAAACTTTATGCAGGATGGGAGACATCAGGACTTGAATTCATTCCAGGGCACCACCCCTCAAAGAGTAGGTCTGTTGCGCCGGGGCTTTGTGTCTTTGATTTTGAGACCCATATTTATCAAGCACGCATGCGACCGGGGTCATAGCGTCCCGCGGGGAACTGTACTACCACTCTTGCCATGCCTTCGATTCATAATATTTCATGGATTCATTTTCTCATTTTGGTAGCCCTTATTGGCTAGATATTACATGAAAGCTCACTTTCGAGGGTCAAGACTGCCCCTATTTGAGACCTCTCTCGTATTAGGGAGTGCCTAGGTTGGTCATCTTATCCATCAATCTCTTGCCCGTGCACTTGGCCGAGCAGAGAAGAGAAAACAACTTTGTGCATACCCAAAGTATGGCCAAAGTAGCAACGGTGCGCCTCAGAGAGATTGGCTATGGCTTACCGTGTAGTGTGTGAAAAACCCATGCTCAAAGGTCACCCTCAACGATCGGGGAATGAACTGGACTCCCAGCGCAGACCTATCACCAGCCTAAGGATGCTACATAAGCAAACTCATTTGACTAAGCTTAACTAAGCAAATTTCTAAAAGCCACTTAACCATGTTAGGAACCAACGTTAATCTTAACAATGTGCAGGAGTAAATAAGTGATAATAATAGCATGTTCTTTGCATAAAATAAAGATACCTTGCAAATCCACGAACGAAACTAGCATCCTGAAGCAATCGTGATCATCGAGCTTCGCGCAGCACGAGCTTCATATTCCTTGCTTGACAGGACGAAAGAGAGAGGATAGCAAAGGATTAGAAGATTCCTCTACATGGAGGAGCGGCAGACATCAAACTAGACGAATAAGGATAAAAAGGAAGAGAGACGAGGGCTAGAACTCCCTCATTAAGGCATAGAGACCTTGATAACAAAGAACCAATTACAGAAGAAACTAGATTAGCCGAGATCAAGGCGGACTAAAGCCTCGAAAACAACAAGAGAAAGGGCGAAGACCCCGAAATGGTGAAGAGGGGAGAATAGACAGACCATGAGAAGATTGTGGAAAAGGTAAGGGGGAAGAGGAGTGATCATCCGACGTGGTGGGAGAAAAGGAACTAGGACCACCCGACAGAGTCGGGGAAGGAGAATGAGAGTCACCCGACAGGGTCGGGGAAAGAGAATGAGAAGTCAAACCTGAGGATACCGGGGGAGGAGAATCAGACATAGGTGGAGGCCGAGAATGGTGAGGAGATGGAAGGTCTGGGGGTTCCGGATAGGAAAAGGAAGAACGGGGATTCGCGGACCCGAAATGGGAGGAGAGAATCGTAGGGGGAGAATTAGGAGAGGGAAGATACACCACCCAGGGGTGGGAACCGAGCAGAAGAAATGATGAGTGAAATGAAGAAGAAGGAAGAGAAGTGACCCTTGAGTGCACAATTGACGGCCCTTAAACTTACGCCGTCGCCTCTTCTTAGCTGATACTTCTTGAACATGGACTCGCCTGGCGTGGACTCGGACCTTCGGCCTTCTCAATCTGTAATACTTTCTCAAATAACGGGTCCACCTGAAAGATGGCCTGGCCCGGTCATGAATATGCAGCTTCATCAGGGCAGTTGCCCCTAGACACCCAGTGCTAACAACAGTAGATGGACATTCTTGAACAACTAACTCCTCCTAATGTTGAATATCATAAAACCATGGAGTCTAAGTTACTTGGCACAAGTAGCATGAGATTCAGCATCTCCACTCGGCAATCAGACTTGAAGCGTATCTCCCTTGCTAGAAGAGACGGGTGAAGTTGAGGGAGAGTAATACACGGCGTTGACATGGCCGGCTTGCTAATAAACTGAGGAAGATTGCATAACAAGTGCAGAATATCCCCGAAAAATGTAGAAGATACGGCCAATTGCCCCTTGAACATAGAACCCATAATCTGCTTGGCGGCCATATGCGTTAGCACAACAAGGGTAGAGAACCCTTCTTGGCTAGTGAACTGAACAGCAATCGAGTGAGGAGTAATAACAGCATCAATAGTGAACTCTCCGGCGAGCAAGGAGATTGCCACCGGCCTCGCTCGGGAAGGAACTGGCATCAACTCAAGGGAACTCTTCTTAGCAACTGTCATCTTTGAAAGTAGAGGCGCATCATCCCCAAAATAGCCAAGGACCAGGACACAAATCGGCATCCGACAGATAAAATCCTGAATCTTGAAATGCACGGATGGCACTGAATCATCTCGACTTGGCTTATTGTCTCCCTGGGGATTAGACCCAAGGGGCACCAATGGAAGAGCACACCCGCTCCGTGGGGTGGAAGTGGTTGGAGAAGTAAAGGGAATATGTTTGCGTGGTACGTGTGAAGGTTTGGAAGGCATGGAGGCTCCAACGGGAGTGGTGATAGAAAGTGAAGGCACAGGTGATGTGGCGATGATAGGCTCAGGTGGCGACAAAGGCGAAGGTGAAAGCGTGGCTAAGGGTAAAGGTAAAGGCAAATGTGTGGCTTGCTCAGGCTCGGGCAAAGGTGATGGCGGAGATGGAGGCAAGGGTGGAGATGGAGGTGGTGATGGAAGCACTGGTGGTGGAGACGGAGATGATGGTGATGGCAATAGAGATGGTGAGGATAGTGATGAAGGCGATGGAGGTAGTGGACATGGAGGTGGAGAGGGTGAAGAGGGTGGTTGTGGTGTCCACCGTCGACGTGTCGACACAACACGTCGAGCGGTGTTAGGAATAGAAGTAGTGGTAGTGGTGGCGGGAGAAGAAGGGGAGACACTAGCATGAGCAGAGGCTTGGGTTTGTGGCGGCGATGGAGCCGGGGTAGGAGATGGCAGAGGTAATGGAGTAGGTGATGAAGTGAGTGCAGCACTAGATGAGGAATCACAGGGGTGCCCCTGGCCTTGAAGTAACGGAGATGACTGCTTAGGCGGCGCTTCTTGTTGCTGTTGTTGGCTGCGAAGATGTAAAATGACTTTGTGAATAGCGGCCCAATCAATCCTCTTTTGATCTTCCAGATCATAAACATAATCCCGGAACTTAGGGCAATTCTCAACCAAATGTCCCTGCTGGCGGTGAAAATCACAGAACTGAAGCATATCCCCGACCGCGGGTCGACAAGGCACAACCGGAGAGAGCGGCAACGCACGGGTGGCCATCAAAGCCCGAAATATATCGGTGAAACACTCCGGCAATGAAAGATGAGGAGCTTGCTTTGGGCAAGGTGGATGCCGAGGGATATGTAATGGTGGAGAAGGTTGTGGAGACGGAAGTGGAGGTTGCGTAGGCAGGAGTACGTGGCTAGTAGTGGAGGGCTTCGGTGATGGCATGTGTGGAACAGGATGAGGGGGTATGTAGACGGCATCTGCTTGCTCGGGATGTGGTGTTCCCTTGACCGGAAGTGGAGATGGAGACGTGTATGTGGATGCGGGAGGCTGACTCATGGAAGGTTGATATGCGGAGGCATATGGGTACGTAGAGGCGGGAGGTTGGCTCGTGGAGGGATATGCAGCGGAAGGCTGACTCATGGCGGGCCGGCTCATGGGAGCGTAGGATTGGCACGTGGAGGGTGAAGGTTGATATGTGGAGGTGGATGGTGGAGACTCGAGGTCAAGGGAATCTTGGATTTGTTGGCGAATGAAGCGGGCTCGACTGTATAATTGCTGCCAGGAGGTGATGTCGTTGAGGGCTAAGATAAATCGATACTCAGGCGTTGCATTGGATATCAGCATCTTGATTTGTTCTCCCTCCAGAATGTGTCCCGGGACTTGCGCGGCCAAGCGACGCCAACGATCGGCAAAGGTGCGGAAATCCTCTTCGGGCTTCATCATCTCATGGGCCAGATCCGCCATAGAGTACTTAGGCCCAACCTGGTCTTGATACTGCTGAATAAACTTTTCTTGAACGGCTTGAAAACTCACAACTTGCTCTTGCGGAAGAGAGAAGAACCAATCCCGAGCTGGGCCTTCCAATGACAGACCAAACAGATAAGCCATCAAGTGTTGGTCATGTCGAAATTGGGCCCACTCATAAACGAACTCCTTCAAGTGCACATACGGGTCACCGACTCCACTATAACGGTGATATGTGGGAATTTGTGATTGAGACGGAAGCCGAAGACCTTGAAATGCGAACGGAACACTTAAGAAGGATTTGGGATCGATCCGGCGTTGAAGCTCATCAAGCTGGCGTTGGGTTTGAACAATCATCTCTTGGGTAGGGAGAGATCGAGAAGAATATGGGCCAACTTGAGCAAGAGGTTGTGAATTAGGACCAGTATGATGGTAATGGGCCGGATAAGAGGATCCGGGCTGAGAAGAAGAAGGGCCCATTCCAAGAATGGAAGGATATGTGGGCCTGGAAGAAGCATGAGCATAAGGACCCATTGGGCTGGCAGTAACATGGGCAGAAGGATGAGGCCCATTAAGAGAATAAGTCCCATTAGCAATTGGGCCAGCAACATATGAAGGAGAAGGAGGAGGCCCATGAACAGAAGATGGCCCATTATGAGAAGAAGGCCCATGAAGATGAGATGCAATAAGACGTTGGGCCTGGGCCGGGTCCATTTGGCGAACAAGGCTTGAAAGATGGGCCATGAGATTAGCCTGGCCCTTGGATGGATCAGAAGGATCACGGGAAGATGGACCCGCGTGAGAAGAGGATTCCACGCGGGAATAAGAGGAATATTGGGAAAAAGAATGATACAAAGGGTTGGAATACTGCTCCATGAGGGCCAATGGAGACTTAATACAAGGAGATCAAGGAGAATACAAGTGGGGAAGCAATGGCTTAATGGACTCGACGACAAGAGGGGACTGACCCACTAATGCAAGGACGAATGGACAATGGACCACGGGACAATGGACTAGATAATAGACATACAAAATGGGGTAACCTAAAGTGGGCCTAACAAAAACAAAACATGTGGATGATGAAAGAATGCAACACAAAAATCACTAATGGGCTTGGACAAGCCCAATCAACACGAACAATGCAATGTGAGAGTTTTCACCCAAGTCAAACAAGTTGATATGATGGGAAATATTTTAGAGATTTTAATAGACCTTTTAATGATTTGAATTAATAATAATTCCCTCAAGATAGGAATCCTATGGGAATAAGGTCCAAACTTTAGGTTGACTAAGGCTAACTCCCTCACACGTATGCAAATGCAAGCCTAAGGGGTGGGAAGGTACAACCGGCCCGGCGTCCGTGTGGGCATCCACAGCTCACGGGGACTTATGGAGGTCCCTGATGTGCTTTCCTGGTCGGCTCCAAGAAATATGGAGACGAGAGGTCCACGCACCAAGGTAGGAGAATGCAACTATGATATGCAATGTATAGCCCTATGTGCACCGGAGTGCATGCAAATTCTAGCTTAAAACTAGATAATCAAGACTAGATTAAACTATGCAAACATGATCCAACTAAAACAAATAGTATATGGATGGAAAGATAATACAAAGATCTACACAAGGGGCCTAAGAACAGATCAATCTGACCCCGGGAGGTCAATCAAATCACTGAGCAAAGATGCCCCCGTGAACCTATGCGCAGACCACATGCAGATTTTATGGACAAAATGCTAAAATGATGACAATTTTTAACTAAGCAAAAGAGACCCAAATGATGCAAATAAGCTATGGATGGAAAGACAATACAAAGGATTATCCAATGGAACAAAAATCAGTGCAATCAGACACCGGGAAGGTAGTCAAATAACTGAGTAAAGATGTACCTGTTAACCTGTCCTAGAGCCTGCCTGTAGAACTTATGCATAAAACTCAAAAAGTTGGATAATATTAGAATATGCAAATGTTAACCAAATGATTCAAATGATATATGGATGGAAAGACAATACGAAGGGCTATCTAACAGAAGAAGAATCAACTCAATCGGACTCCGGGATCAAAAGTTATGTCCCGACGAACACGGCCCTATGAGCATGCGCGCAGGACTGCCAGAAGCTGTAACGGTCTACCAAATGACCGTTACATGCATGTGACGGTCTACTATAGGACCGTCACACTACCAGAGCCCTTAAAACATCAAAAATAGTGGGAGAATGGAGGAAATATCATCTAAACATGAACATGCACCCACCCAACCTACAAAAGAGCATGAAAACAAGTGTGATGGGCATTGGTGTCCCACCGTGATCGCCAAAAAACTGTTGATTTATTTTCTTAATTAGATTCCTATCCCCCCCCTTTAAATACATACATGCATAAGCATGTGAATCAAAGACAATGGGGGTGAAAGGATGAGAAATACTAACCGTGATCGCCACCAAGGTTCCAACAACGCCAAAGGATGAAGAAAGGATAGGAACGACGCCGTGTACCTTGGAACTTAAAGACTTGATCGTGCTTGAAACGGGGTGCGGGGAACTTGTGGATTCAAACCTCCTCTCCTTCCAGCCGGCTAGAGGAAGAGGGCCTCACGTTGTATTCATGCTCTCCAGCAAAACAAAGATGAAACACAAAGGTAAAAACCCATTAGAACATGAAGTGTAGAAATCTACCCAAAGTGATAAAATAGCATGAATAAAAGGGGGAGAACGCACCGGGGGGAGGTTTTTAACCCCTGTGGAAGGGTGGAAAAGATAGGTCGGTGTGTTGTGCATGCATGAGATTTGAAATCACGAGATTTGATTGAGAGAATAGAGAGAAATCATTGATGCAAAATAGAGAAAAACGCATGTGTAGCAGAAAGTGCAGAAAACTGTGATGATTTGTGATTTTGAGGAGACTAGAACTAAGAGTGTAGACCATAAAATCAAGCCCAGAAGGATGTAATGGAAAGCTAATACTTCCCTCTTCAATATAGGGTCGAAGTTGTGAGTCGGCGTTGCAGCATGGCTTCGCCCCACGTCCGGAAAGAGCCCCCCTTCGCGACTGCGAACTGGGCAGTTTTTATAGAGTTTTGTAAGAAAGCCTCATCTTCTTATCACGATTTCTGGAGATAGAGTCCAAGATAAATCGAGTTCTCTAGATCAAACTCGAGATAATACTAAGGACAAGAGATAGGAACAAACGGGGATCAATTCGGAGGAGGATTCTAGAAGATATGGCTCTTGGAAGGTAGCCCCGGAGCCTTATCTGCAGAGTTTTAGTTGAACTAGGATACTTAAATCCTGATCTTTCGACCCAGTTCCCGAGAGATATAGCCAATGAAATTTGGAGTTCTATGAACCAAATTCAAGATAATATAAAGGGCTAGAAGTAGGAAAAAATGGGGATCAATTCAGAGTAGAATTCAAGAAGTTACGGACTCTTCAAGACGGCCACGACGCGCAGAAACAAAGCAGAGTCCAACACAAATTGGACTCTCAGGTGTGTGTAACGGTCTATCTTAGGACCGTCAGAGTTATGTAACGGACTAGGGTAGGTCCGTCACACTCTGGGGGTTGAACGGGGCGATTTCGGGCAAGTTTAGGTGTAACGGTCTACTGTAGGACCGTCACATGGACTCTGACGGTCTTACGATAGACCGTTACACTGATGTAACACACCTACACTAGACCTTCACATCGATGAAGGAAAATTCCGGGTAGACTGCGCGTGACTTCAGAAATTGAAGCGTAGCTCTCAAACGGGGCAGAACTAGAGAAAGTGGTAGAATAAGAAATTGTAGATAACTGAGAGAGGAACAACTTTCATGAAAAAAGCAAGATGAGAAAATGATCACAAGAGGGAGAAAATGGGGCTGGAAGAGAGAGGAAAATTCTAGGATGTTGGTAAACAACATAGCCTGCTGGAAAAACACGAATAGCTCACAACTGAGGTAGAACTGGCCAATGGCGTAGAAGAAAAAATTGTAGATCTTTGAAAGATGAATAACTTTGATGAAGATAACTTTTTGAATAGAGGATAGGAAGATGGTGAAAAGGGACCACTTTCAGGACTGTGCAGTGAGAAAGAGTCGATTACTTGAGGGAAGCCGGCCTAAATGGGCCGAAAGTCGACTTAGAAGCCAGAAGTTGATAAGATAAGCTCCGGGGCGATAAGAAATCATGATCTTCAGGACTCAAAGGATATGAAATGGTAAAAATGGGCTCAAAATCAATCCAAGGAAGGCTCCAAAACAATGGCTAATTCGGGGCATCAAAAATGATGAATAAGAGAAATAACTTCAACTTGTGGGCTAAAACGGGTGTCAACATCTGTTTCTCCCAATGTCTTCCTAATGTCTATTCTATCATATCCGACATGAGAAATGAATGAAGACAAAAGGAAAGGGAGGAAACAAAAACCTGTGATCGCCACCAAAGCACCTAACGTGATGAACACGCCGTGCCTTGGAAAAAGGGAGAGACACTCGCCTGGCCTGCAGCGCTGGGGAAGATGAACGGTTCAGGTAGAACCGCCTCAAGCATACACGGTCTTACGATAGACCGTTTAAGGACGCTGCATAAGATGCGGGATGAAGCACTCCTAAAAGTTGAACGGCTCCGGCACGACCGCAGGAAGAAGAAGGACGGTCCACCTAGCACCGCACGTCTCCTTGAACGGCTATTAGAGAACCGCGCAAGACCACCAAGCCAGAAGTCGTAAAGGGGTCCAACCTCCACCCTCTCCAGCCGGCCAGAGGGGATGGGCCTCATGCTAGGAATTTTTGACCGGCAAATCAACGTGAAAACACAAAGATAAAACATAGATTAGAACTTGACAGTGTAGTAGATGTCAAAATAATAAGGAGTGAACATTAATAAGTGGAAAGGGGGATACCTGGAGGATTTTAAACCCCTAGGGTGTCAAAAAACATGGGTGCGTGTGTGCATGGCAATGAAGATGAAGAAGAATGTGGGGAGAAAAGGAGGAAAATAATGCATGCAATGACAAAGTGGACTAGACCAATCAAATAGAAAAGACTCAAAACTAGACTACTCCCTGAACCGGAGGCTTGTATGGACGTAGAAAGCCTCCCTCCTTGGTGCTAGGTCGCTCAAGAATGCGGCAGGGCTTTGTCGTCGACCCAAAACTCTCCCCCCCCCCCTTTCAAACTCGACCTTTAGGGTCTATTTATAGAGCACCTAAAGTCCTAGCTCGAAACTAGGGTTTAGAAGCAATTTTAGGTCGAGATAATCAAAGGAAATTTGTAGATAAATATATTATCTCTTATCCAGTCGAAACGACACTTAAAATGGTCGATTATCCGCGGAGAAAATGATGGGAGAAGTTGGGGATAAACCCACGGATAAAAGGGATAAAATCAGGTGAAATTAGGTGATGGGGACATCGAAGCAAGACCGTCCACATTTTGTTTGCATTTATGTCCTTTCATATTTGTATGTATACCCTTGTGTTAAATGGGTACACAATTGTATGTCTTAGTGGGTTTATATGTAAAAATTTCAGTAGGTCCAAGCAAGGGGCCCCCCAGCCCTTTTCCATTGGTCCACCTAGGCCATGTGGGGCTGGTCAAACCATCCTAGGTGGCCATCTATCAAAGTGCTGTGAAGCTTCTATTTTTCATGACAGAAGGCCACTACGAGAATTTATGCTCTCCACCTCGACATTTCTGGTGCTGAAATTTTCAGAGTGTATTCTTATCTTGAATCCCCGTCTCCACAAAAAATGTCACGTCCAAAATCCTTCTTTTGTTATTTTTCCATTTTCGATCTTCAGGTCATCCTAGATCTGTCAGTTTTCTGTTCACTGTAACAATCAGCCTGAGTTTTCCCTCTTAGGACCTCTTTTTTATTTTTCCAGGATCTCCAAAATTTACTGTACGTTCTTTCCACCTTCCTCTCCATCCCCAATTTTTAGTGGAATTTCTAAAGGCCATCTCATATTTTCTAAAAATCCCTGTCAGGTCCATCTACAGTTCTGTCTGCCCTAGTCCACATCCGACCACAATCCAGTATAAAATCTCCAGAAACTTAAATTTCCCACAAAACCTTTCACTAAAAATATCCTCGTCTTCCTTGTTCAAATCCCTACAACTTTGAAGAAGAGCTATAGATCTGAATCGGAAGTCTCCTTTACGGTCAACGTTGGTTCTCAGTCAGTTCTCAGTTTTCCTGATCAGATCTGAGATTGAGTACAGCAAGCTTCAAAAATCGGCCATCCGAAATACAGCTCTGGTGAATTTTTCTGAGTCTCACAGGGTTGAAGGACTTCAAGAGAGCTTTCCATCGATACCTCTTGGGCGTCGATTCGACGTCGGGAGTGATCCCAGTGACAGATCTTGCCGGGTCGCGCTCCTGAAAATAGAAACCGCAGATCCGTGGGCACACTTTCCGACCGGTGCCGATCGGAGCCGCCCGGCCTCCGGCCGACGAACCAGCGCGCCGTCGGACTAGGGAGCGCTTCCCCAGGCGTCCCCACAACAGTGGTGCCACCCCGGTCCCACATGGCCCCACAGACCAGCGCGTGGGCCCCACAACCAGGAGCATACGCCGTCCGAACCGTGCCGACGGGGTGATCAAGTGCAGCCCGTCAACCCGAGATCGGTCCTCCCCGGGCCACTAGTGTAGACCTTTACCTCCCTACGTGGAGTGGGCGATATTTCATTGTTGTGATTATTGTGTAATATTTGTTCCGGGAGTACGAGATCGGCCGGGATCATCTTCCCCACGCCGAGAGCGTGGAGGTATCGTGTTCGCTCCCTTGACTCGGCATTTTCCTTTATCCGTATATGCTTATATGCCGCTGCTAGAGAGCATGTGTTAGGGTCGTTAGCTTATTATCTTATTATTCACCGCTGCTGTGAGAGAGAGCGAAACCGTCCCGTGACCCGATCCGGGCACGAAAGTGCGAATTGACCACCCTAGCTCTTGCCAGTTTCTCAATCGTGCACGTCCGACGCTTCCCTCGTTAAGGGACAATCACGAGCTTGCTTAGAGTCCGAGGGTCGCATACCCATTTGGAGTCGAGTCCGTGGTCTGTCCCGCATCATTAAGCAATCGAACGGATGAACGGTCTTACGATAGACCGCCCAACTGGATGTGCGGTCATGTCCTGGCCGTCCAACCCCGTCGGTGGACATTCAAAATAAATAGATAATAATCCAAATTATCCACTGAACTGACCAAAACCTTCACCGTTGGACTCTCATAGATGAACGGCTCAGATGAGACCGTTCAAACGTTGAGCGGCCAATAGCAAACCGTTCTAGCCTTGTCGGTGATAAATAGATTAATGGATAATTATCTGAGAAAACCCTCAAGCGCAGGACTCTGAGAGATGGGCTGTCAAGACCCGTCCGTCCATCAAGTTGAATGGCCAGAATAAGACCGCATAAAGGCTTGTCGGTAGAAATTCAAAAAATTAACCAAAATATTCCAAAATAGATGAACGGTCTACAGTCAACCGCACATGGATTGAGTGGCCCGTGATTAACCGTACATGCACATGGGAGCTTGAAACTTCATAGAAAAGCCCAATCAACCAACACCAAGGCTCGTTAAGCCCTGTATCAACTTGGACCTAACCAATGAGGGAGGCAACCCATAAAATTGGCCCAAAACATGCCTGAAAACAGCCCCAGCGAGTGACGGACAACTCGAGGCATCACCAAATGGGAGTAAGAGGAACGACTCAACTTATCAGCATAAAACGGGTGTCAACAACAACCTTCCTACATATCAATCTTTTCTAGATCGAGACCTTCCCGAATAGCATTCTATTTCCTAGTTCGAACAAAACACCACAATCGGGGTTTTCCATTTTCACCCTCAGGTAAATATCGCCGAAGCCAGGGGCGCCCTTCATGAAAATGGCACCTCTATGAGTGGTCTTCATTTCACAAAATAGCGCCCTATCAAGGGGCGCCCTTTCCCTTAGCCCATTTGGGTTTGAGGGTAACTCCCATTAGAGTATGAGTGTTGTTTATGTGCGGGGTTTGGGATTTGATTATCTATCTAGGAATTCTATTCCTTCAATTTACCAGGGTTGCTACAGACCTGCTTGTAATGTAGCATGAAATGAGCACCGACCTTTAAACGTGCGCTTTCCTTGACAAGCATCGACCTTGAAATATGCACAAACTTGGGTATGCTAAGTTCCAAATATGCTCCGACCTTGGAAGGGATAGGTCGACCTCAAAAGGCATGCCAAGCCAACTGCACCGACCTCATAAAGAAGAAGCAACTGTTCGACGAAATGCCTTAGTGAGCGGCTCCCAAGGCCATTCTTAGTAAACCTACAGCGTTTTCTGAATTGGATCCAGAGAGCATAAATAGGAACCGCGAATGCCAAAATTCACATCTTTTGTGGTCTGAAAAGGCATCTTGGCTCAGTCAACCTTCCTGTCATCATTTGACTTCTATATCAGCTCTTTTGATCCATGAAAAAGCAAGCTACCATTTCTGGGAATAGTCCCTTTCCAGGTACCCACCTTTTTGCCTCCACCCAATCACATGCTCTGTCAGTTAGATCCCTCAAGACAAAAGGATGTCCTGACGGTCCTACCGGTAGAAAAAGGAGATGCTACATATCCTTCTTGGGAGGCTCCTCTCACACCTTCTCAGATCAACCAAAGTAACAAAATGAAAGTAAATTTCTCTGCTTCCTCCCTGCCCAACCAGAAGTTGCCAAGACAAAAGGTCCTTGAAGATAAATGATTATTTATGAAGAGCCAATCACATTCATCCTAGAACCTCTTCTGAGAGGGGTGATTGCGCCTATAAAAAGGAAGGACTCCATGCAAGAAGGCCGCTACTGTGGTCGCTACTACAAGGGTTGAAGCCTGAACCCTTCCAAGTGCAAAAAAAAGAGAGGGAGAAAGAAAAGAAAGATAAGTGCCTGCTAAGCCCATGTGAAAGAAAAGGAGGAAGAGAAGTCATCAGCTAGTGAAGCCAGCCCAGATTCCTTTGCACTGTTAACATTTGGTCTGTCACTCTTGGTGTCGGTTCTTCATCTAGAGTCATTGTACCTGCAAGTAGTCACATTCGTTTTCTCTGTTTCTCTTATTTTTCTTTTTTTTTTAAACAAACCTGCCGTTAGGGCTTGTCCCCTTCTGTAGTCTATTGACTGATGAAAACCTCCAGAAATGTTCTGATGAAACTATACCAACTCACCAACGAAGAGGCCTTCGCCTGTTCTGACTGACTCAGAAGGGTTAACAAATGAAAAGACTTTGTAGGTTGGACAGCTTTGACAGCTTAAGCCCGCTGATAAGAGGAATGAAAACATTTAAAAGCCCTAAATGGGCCCATAAGTGTGGCGCCGGGATCTCCTCACCAAGGCCTAGAACTGGCGCCGGGAGGTTGGACTCTTGCGCGCCGGGAAGTCTCCCGAGACCAGGGCACTCCGAAATATGCCCGCCGAAAGGATGTTGAGGAAGGGCTATAAAACCCCCTTTTTCTCGAGAGATGAAGAGAGAGAAGAGGAGATAGGAAGATAGAAAAACCCACTCATTCGAAGGAGATAGGAAGATAGAAAAACCCACTCATTCGAAGAGAAGAGGAGATAGGAAGATAGAAAAACCCACTCATTCGAAGGAGATAGGAAGATAGAAAAACCCACTCATTCGAAGAGAAGGGGAGATAGGAAGATAGAAAAACCCACTCATTCGAGAGAGAAGAGGAGATAGGAAGATAGAAAAACCCACTCATTCGAAGAGAAGAGGAGAACAGGGGGAGAATAGAACCAGGGAGAGGAGAACAGGGGGAGAATAGAACGAGGGAGAAGAGGAGATAGGAAGATAGAAAAACCCACTCATTTGAAAAAAAGAGAGGAAGATAGACAGACAGATAGAAAGGGGGATAGAACGAGAGAGCCTCCTCCGCCAAAAAAAAAAAAAGAGAAGAGACCAACAGAGCAAGAAAGAAAAGAAGAAGAAAAAGAAGGAGAAGAAGCTCCAGGTGGGCAGCCGGGGAGGGAGAGGAGTCAATGCTCCGCCCTCCCCCTCCTTTTTTTTATTTTTATTCTATGATTCTTCTTCATGTAATCATACGAGTCTTATCTCGATTCATCGGATGTAACCGGGATATCCCGGCCTCTGTTTTATCTCCTTTCCCTCACCCCCTCCTTGTGATTGGTGTGAGTCTTGGAATGATGTAGTGAAATGAAATGCTACGATGGCCCGTTTGGGCGCCGGGTGATTGAAATATCTGCCATCTACCTCTCCGTCTGCCTGCTGTTGTTTCTCCGAAGCTCCGCTGCCATCCCTCTATGTCTTCTTTTAAATTCTGTAACGTGTCATCCCCTCCCCAGCTCGGCTATTAGTCTGCTGTTTCGAATTGTCTCTCGAGGAGTTTTCATGCTCGTTCCAGAACCAGGGACAGACCATCCCTTGGCTCCTAGAACGAAGCAAAGCTGGCCATGCCCGATATTCATGAGATTCTATAGTTCTAGATGCTATGGGTCTGCTGATTGGCATTGTCGAGATCATCCCTGAGTCCAGAGACAGCCATCTCTTGGCTCTCAGGATGATAAAAGACCATATCAAACTGTCCCCCGGGACTCTGCACAGGAATGGTGACAGGGGTTCTATGGACCATGATCTTCCCCAATTCCCCTTCGATCATGGCCTTCCTTTGGAATTCAAACCTAATCCAATCCCAATACGAGGAATTGATCCCCTTCTATCCCAAAGAAACCCTCTATCTTGGTCTGGATCATCAAGAAACCCAAAATAGGGTGCCGTAAAACTCTGAAACTCATCCCGGTGCCCTCATCCATTTTGGCTTCACGAACAGTAGAATAGATTAATAGTCCTCGGCGCAAGCGTTCCCGCGTCGAGAACCCCATCTTCTTACCTGCGCCGAGAAGCCTGCCCCCCCCTTGGCCTCATCCTTCTAGCGCCGGGAACCCTAACTCCTTGGCATCTTCTGGCGCCGAGAAACCTAACCCCTTTGCCTTCTTGCCTGTGCCGGGAACCTAATCCCCTTTTCCCCTGCGCGCCGAGAGCCTACTCCCTAGCCTCTTCCCCGTCGCGTCGGAAACCCTCCATATTGAACCCGCCAAAAACTCCCTGGCCCTTTCATGTTTACGCCGAGAAGCTCACGCCGGGGACTCCCTCTCTGGCTGCTTTGTCTCCGCGCCGGGAACCCTCCATTCTTCCCCTTGGCACCAGGAACCTCTATGCCCGTTTAAGCTGTGCCGAGAAGCTACCCTGTCACTCAGCTGAACCGCCGGCACCTGGATCAAACCCACCCAGGGATATACATGAGTCACCAGACCTATCCCGGGGACAAATTTAAAGGGAGTCAGACTCCCTTATGTTCCACCATTCCGCGTCAGATTTATGAGCAATCCCTTTAGCTCAGGTGGGCTCTGCCACTGCACGAGTGCCACCGGCTTCTATAAGGGGAGAATCGAATGTTGCCCCAGGGCATATATATGCAACTCGGGAGGTTCGGCCTCTCTTTTTCTTGGCTTTCATCCCGGCACTCCGTGGGTGATAGCCTATTCTCCCCTGGGCATAATTCAGATTATGGGGAGGTGCTGCCAAAATGTCGATCGACGTTTTAACCCCGATAAGCCCGGGAAGTGCATGTCATACACCTCCCGTCCGGTTCGATCTCTCGGGGAATACAAATGCTGTAAGGCTCTTGGCCGGATGAGAAACGTGGAAGGGGACATGTCCCCGATGATTGTCCAGGCTCCGCCCCGCCGCTGCGTGGACGGTGTCCTATTTCTATCCTGCATGACCCATATAAGAGGAGGTCGTGCTGATTTAATAAGTCTGTCATTTACCGAATTACATTCTTAGAATGACAAGAGCTTCAATATCATGCACTGTTTCTTTTTTTTTATTACCACCCCGAGTGGCCTCCTATTTTGGCGTTTAATCAAGGGTTGTTCTTCTTAGGGAGGATGTAATTAACGTCATAACCTTTATGGTATGACGGACTTTTGGTCCAGACACGATCGCTCACAATCGACTGACCAAGTCAGATCGAGCGCACAATGAAATCGTCACATATGTGACTGGCACGTCAATAAATAAATAATAGAAATAAAAAGAATAAAAATCAAACAAAACAAACAAAAATCCGCGTCCACAGGACCTCATTGGTCTACCTTTGTTGATATGCCCTGACGCACGGTCTGCATATGCTCAATCAGTAATCATTTTTCCTTTATAATTCGTGCTCTGTAATGTGATCCACCATTCTTCCCAAGAGACTTTGGTTCAAGTCACCACTTGCAGAGCAATGGTTGAGTTATGCTGAGTAACTACGTACACTCCACCTGAGATGTGAGGTGGCTTCCACAGAAAGGCACTTTCTTGACTATCTCTGCTCTGGTTCTCCAAAAGCAACAAAAAATAGGAAAAAACAAACAAACATAACAAAAGAGCAATAGCTTGTTCCCACTGAGAAACTGCACCACTTCACCAAAGAAGTGCTAGAGCCAACTCTGGTTCCCATGTGGCACGATAGTTAACTGCACTAAGTAACTGGGGCAATTGCACTAAAACAAATGTGACTCTTCACGTCAAGCGGTGCCAGTTCAACTTGACTGTCAGACAATCTCAAACATGCTTACTAGAAGTGCCTACTATGATGGTCTCTTCAGTATACCTTGTTTGACCTCAAATGTTGAGTATATGTTACCTTGACTTCCCTGGTTTTCTGAGTTACTCTGAACCGGGAACACTATGCTTCCTGTTTCCTACAGGTATATCAGCCTTCGTAGACTCTGTGAGCATACCCTGGCTCGATCCTGGGTTTTAGTCGTGCGTGCATTTGTTTTTGACTTTAATCCCTCGCTTTACTCTTAGTTCTCCATGCCAGCCTGCTGGACAATCGTTCTCCTTGATGGTCCAGCTTCACTGATGTGTATCTTAGTTTTGAACCTCTCCTCTGATTCAGTCCTCCATTTTTGATGGTGTCAAAGGGGGAGAGAGTTGCATTCAGGGGAGCTTGCATTAAGGGGGAGACAGAGTTGCATTCAGGGGTGCTTGCTTAAGGGGGAGTTTGCTTGAGTTGCATATCTTGTTCACAACATGGGGAGAGAGAGTTGCATTCTGCCTTGCTCTTTAAAATTACTTATCTAATGAGTAAGCACATGACTCATTGTTGCCATCATCAAAAATGAGGAGAATGTTAAGTACATGATGTTTTGATGACATCACACCATGAGTCATTAGCCAACTGGCTCAAAAATTCATGCCATCCTTTGATGTGTCTAGGTATGAAGACATTCTGCCGAACAGTTCATGTGCATCGACCTTCATGCAGAATGTGCATCGACCTTCTTATGCAAAAAGAAAAGGTGCATCGACCTTATTGAAGAAAGCTCTCCATGAGTGTCGACCTCTATGATTCAGACAGAAGACGTGCATCAACCTTCATATGCCTCAAAGAGATGTGCATCGACCTTTATAGGCAATCAGCCAAGATTTGCATCGACCTTCATGAGCTTCAGAAGAGGTGCATCAACCTTCATTTGCTTTAAACAGTGATGTGCACCGACCTGTGTACTTCAAACAAGTGAACAAGTGATGTGCATCGACCTTGTCACATATGCATCGATCTTACTGAAGCGAGGACCAGATGTGCATCGACCTACATCTGCTTCAAACAGTGATGTGCACCGACCTGTGTGCTTCAAACACTGATGTGCATCGACCTTGGCTTCATGAGCATCGACCTTTATATGCCTAGGATGTACATCGACTTGTATGTGTTGGAACAGTAATGTGCACCGACCTTGAAACATGCACCGACCTCAATGAAGGAATCTCAAATGTGCACCGACCTTGTGGTATGCAACGACCTGCTTGTAATGTAGCATGAAATGTGCACCGACCTTGAAACGTGCACCAATCTTGACAAGCATCGACCTTGAAATGTGCACCGACCTTGAAATGTGCACAGACTTGGGTATGCTAAGTTCTAAATCTGCTCCGACCTTGGAAGAGACAAGTCGACCTCATAAGGCATGCCAAGCCAACTGCACCGACCTTATAAAGAAGAAGCAATTGTTCGACGAAATGCCTCAGTGAGCGACTCCCAAGGCCATTCTTAGTAAACCTACAGCATTTTCTGAATTGGATCTAGAGAGCATAAATAGGAACCGCAAATACCAAAATTCACATCTTTTGAGGTCTGAAAAGGCATCTTTGCTCAGTCAACCTTCCTGTCATCATTGGACTTCTATATCAGCTCTTTTGATCCATGAAAAAGCAAGCTACTATTTCTGGGAATAGCCCCTTTCAATGTACCCACCTTTTTACCTCCACCCAATCACATGCTTTGTCAGTCAGATCCCTCAGGACAAAAGGACGTCCTGACTGTCCTACCTGCAAAAAAAGGAGATGCTATAGATCCTTCTTAGGAGGCTCCTCTCACACCTTCTCAGGTCAACCAAAGTAACAAAATGGAAGAAAATTTCTCTGCTACCTCCCTGGCCAACCAGAAGCTGCCAAGACAAAAGGTCCTTGAAGACAAATGATTATTTATGAAGATCCAATAACATTCAGCCTGGAACCTCTTCTGAGAGGGGTGATTACGCCTATAAAAAGGAAGGACTCCATACAAGAAGGCCGCTGCTGCTATTGATACTGCAAGGGTTGAAGCTTGAACCCTTCCAAGTGCAAAAAAAAAGAGAGGGAGAAAGAAAAGAAAGATGAGTGCCTGCTAAGCCCATGTGAAAGAAAAGGAGGAAGAGAAGTCAACAGCTAGTGAAGCCAGCCCAGATTCCTTTGCACCGTTAACATTCGGTCTGTCACTCTTGATGCCGCTTCTTCATCTGGAGTCATTATACTTGTAAGCAGACACGTTCGTTTTATCTGTTTCTCTTGTTTTTCTTTTTCCTTAAACAAACCTATCGTTGGGACTTGTCCCCGTGTGTGTGTGGTGAGGACCTTGCTCCTTGTGTGGGGCTTGCCCCCGTGTCTGCTGTTGCGACATCGTGTGTGTGTGGTTAACCATCTTTTGGCCAAAGAGTGGAAGCCTCTCCCTATTGGGAGGGGGGTGAACGTAGGCTTATCTGGGGACAGCTGAACCACCTAAAAATCCTGTGTTATGGTGTGTTGCGCTCAATCCTTTTCTCCTACCTCTATTCACAGGTTCATCTAGCTCTTACCTCCTTCCATTCCATTGACCAACTTAGTGTTCATCAGTCCGGATTTGTACTTCGGTTCTGGTTCATCGTTTCTCGGTTTGATCATTATTTTAAAAAGTGCTCATTGTGAACCCGGATCTATTCACCCCCCCTCTAGATCCTCTCTTAGCCATCCAACAGTTGGTATCAGAGCGGGTTCCTAGAGATGTGGTCCAACGACCTAGTGAGATCCGATGGAAGTGTCCCTCGTAGCTATATAGCTAAGGGCCAGGCCATTAATAAACTGCCATTTTTCGATGGTATTAATTATCACTACTGGAAGAACCGAATGGAAGTTTTCCTGCGTGCCCAGGATCACCAGATTTGGCATGTGGTTAGTAAAGGTCCTTTTGTCTTACCCGAGGTAGATGACACCTGGACCCTAGATCAGGTCAAAAAAACCACCACTAATTGGAGCGCCATGAATATCATGCAATACGCTATCCACCCCACATAATACTCAAGAATCTCCACTTGCAAATCAGCAAAAGAAATATGGGATAGACTTGAGTTAATCTATGATGGGACATCTGAAGTAAGGGCCACCAAGGCCAATCTGCTAACTTCTGAATATGAAGTGTTCAGAATGAAGCTAGAAGAATCCATCTCTAGAATGTATGCAAGATTCGCTCAATTAACAAATAATCTGAAACTTCTAGGCAAAGAATATGCTCAAACAGAACTTATCAGGAAGATCCTCAGATCTCTCACCCAAGCGTGGCACACCAAGGCCACTGTCATTGAGGATTCAAAGGATCTATCTACACTGACCATCGATGGACTGATAGGCTCGCTCATGATGTATGAGCTTAACTTCAAGTGAAGTGAGGAAGATATTAAACCCAAGAAGATTTATGGGCTCAATGTGTCTGAGAACATAGAAGACTCAGATGAAGAGGATGAAGATGACCTCCCAAAGACATCACTGATGGACCATGCTATGCTCACTAGACAGTTCAAGAATTTCCTAAGAAGAAGAGGTAAATTCTAGAAGAAGAAGAAGAACCTCCAGGTAAGTAGAAATCCCAACATCAAATCTACTCAACTCAAGAAGTCTGATACTTTTATTTGCTACCAGTGCAAGAAATCAAGACATATGCGAGAACAATGTCCTAAGTTGATGAAGCAGCTGACAAAGGCCAAGGGAAGGAAGCCCAAGGCTATGGTCTCCACTTGGAGCGATGAAGAAGAGGAGGATGAAAGCCTCTCTTCGGACGAAGATGAAGACAATCTTTGCTTCATGGCTGATGAGAGTGAGGATATGGTAAGAAGTCCTTTCAAGACCTTCTCAGTAGAAGATTGGGAAGATGCATATGCAGACTTACTTGAGAAATTTGAAAAGTATAGAAAGGAGAATAGGCAATTGAAAAAGAAACTAAACTCTCTTGCTTAAAATAATCCTATTAACAAGGAGCTGGAAACCATAAATGTTGAAAATGAAGAACTAAAAAAAAAGCACAAACAATCTACCCTTGAAAAAATGACACTGGGAAAGTCTAATCTAGATGCTATTTTAGGTACCTGGGTCAATTTCAGAAAGGAAGGGCTTGGTTTCAATCCTACTAATAAGAGGCCTTTTGAGCTTTCCTTCTGTCTTGAGAAAGGGAAGGGAAAATTGATTGTTGAAGAATCCGTGAAAGATACCACCACCCATCATCCTACACAATCAGATCGTGGTCACAATCATCAGACCAGAGCCAACCGTGCTAAGCCACAGATTCAGCACAAGCCTGCCAAGAGGCGAGGTCAATGGTCTAGACAACCAGGTCAAGGCTTCAATATCCCCCAGGGCCCCTCAGGTCGAAGCACCTGGGATATGCCTCGATGCAGAACAGCCTACCACTCTGAAAAGAAAAATCACCACAATAAAGGAAGAAGATTCTATGATCAGCATAAGAAACATGGCCGCTTTGAAAAAGCACGAAACCAATCTCAGCCAAACTTACACCCCATGAACTTCATGAGATTTCCTTGTCATACATGCAACCAACCAGGTAACATTAATAACCCGTACTGGTTCGGTTAATAGAACAAAAGTTTTCAGGCAAGTTTGGGTTCCAAAGAATTTATTGCATACTTTCAACTCTAACTATGAACCTAGATGTGCTTGGGTTCCAAAGACCTCTGCCTAATATTTTCTATGCAGGATTGCCTAGCAGCCCATCACAACCGTTGGTACTTGGACAGCGGTTGCTCACGGCACATGACGGGAGACAGGAAGAAGTTTAGCCATTTAATCAAGAATGAAGGAGGCCAAGTCAAGTTTGGAGGTAAGGATAAAGGCAAGGTAATTGGCACAGGCATCGTGGGTAAGAATCCCTCTAAATCAATTGAAAATGTAATGCTCGTTGAAGGACTTGAGCATAATCTGCTTAGTATAAGCCATCTGTGCGACAAGGGTCACAAGGTAATGTTTGACGCCAATGAATGCCGAATCCTTGAGAAAGACTTTGAATCTGTGCTTTTTACCGGACACAGAGTCAATAATGTTTACATGATAGACCTTGATGCCCCAAGCTTTGAAGGAATGTGCCTGACAGCCAGCCAACTCAGTAATGCAGGCCTGCGGCATCGACGGTTGGGACATGTCAGCTATGGCACATTGCACAAACTGTCCAAACATCAAATGGTGAAAGGATTGCCTAAACTAGCTTACACAAAAGTTGATCAGATTTGTGAAGCTTACTCCTGAGGTAACCAGACTTGAAAAACTTTCAAATCTAGAAGTGATCCTCTATCACTTACTCCATTTGAATTCATACATATGGACTTGTTCGGTCCATCAAGAACAACTAGCTTTAATGGGAAGAGGTATGGATATGTTATTGTTGATGATCACACTCGCTTCACATGGATTTTATTTCTCACTAACAAGAATGATGCATTTAATGTGTTTCAGAAATTCTTTAGGAAAGTGAAGCAAGAAGGTAAATTCAAAATCTCCACCATCTAGTCTGACAATGGAGGAGAAATCAAAAACTCATCCTTTTTTGAATTATGTGATCAACAAGGACAAACACATATATTTTCTTCCCCCAGGACCCCAGAACAAAATGGCATTGTCGAAAGGAGAAATCACACGATTGTGGAGATTGCCCGGACCATGTTGATCGAGAGCCAACTCCCAAGGAAGTTCAGGGCTGAAGTAGCAAACACTGCATGCCACATTATCAATAGGGCCATGGTAAGGCCAAAGAGTAAGAAAACCCCTTATGAGATGTTGAAAGGTAAAAAACCCAACTTGGCCTATTTCAGAGTATTTGGTGCAAAATGCTATGTGCACAATAACAATAAATCGGATTTGGATAGATTTGAGGCCAAGAGTGACATTGGCATTTTCTTGGGTTATGCCGAAGCATCAACAGCATATAGGGTGTTTAATGTTAGGAATCAAACTGTGGAGGAAACTCCACATGTGGTGTTTGCGGAGACATTAATGAATAAACATGATAGTGTTGTGATCAGGGAAATGGAGGATGCTGACGGAAGCCTTCTGGAACACAAGGAAGACCCTATGGTGAACGATCAGTCACAACCTGCAGAACAAGAGACCGTTCAGCCAACCGAAGTCCCTGCACAATCAACCATGTCAGGTGAGTCCTCTACAAATTTTCGTACTCTAAAGGGCCATCCTGTTCAGAACATCATAGGAAGCATTCATGATCCCCCTAGGACCCGGTCTTTCCATAATGCTGTCCATAATGAAGACCTCACTACTCATGTCTCTCAATTTGAACCCAAGTGCATTGAAGAGGCCCTGCTAGATGAAAATTAGGTTAATGCCATGCATGATGAACTCAACCAATTTGAAAGAAGCCACGTCTGGTATCTAGTTCCCAGACCCTCCAACCAACATGTCATAGGAACTAGATGGGGTTTTAAGAACAAGCTGAATGAGGATGGGACCATCATTAGAAATAAGGCCAGACTAGTGGCCAAGGGTTATAATCAAGAAATCGGCATTGACTTTGAAGAATCTTTTGCACCCGTTGCTAGATTAGAGGCCATCAGGATCTTGCTAGCTTTTACATATTCGTTAGGCATTAAATTGTATCAAATGGATGTCAAAAGTACTTTTTTAAATGGGCTGATAAAGGAAGACGTGTTTGTAGAACAGCCACCTAGATTTGAACTTGTTGATATGCCTAATCATGTTTACAAGTTGAACAAGGCTCTCTACGGATTAAAGCAGGCTCCACGGGCCTGGTATGATAGACTCAGTGCTCATTTAACTGACAAAGGCTACATCCGAGGTAAGATTGATCAAACCCTCTTCACAAAGGTAATGGATGGCCACATATTCGTTGTCCAGGTTTATGTAGAAGACATAATTTTTGGATCAACAAATGTTAGCTTGTGCAAACAATTTGTTGAACTCATGACAGAAGAATTTGAAATGAGCCTTATGGGAGAGCTTCGATTTTTTCTTAGATTGCAGGTCTCACAGTCAAATGATGGCCTCTTCATAAACAAACCCAAGTACACGTTGGAAATCCTGAAGAGCTTCGGGATGAAGGATACCAAGGCCATATCCACACCCATGGGAACAAATGCATTCCTGGATGCAGATGAGAATGGCAAATCTGTAGATCCTAAAACATACTGAGGTATGATTGGATCCCTTTTATATCTCACTGCGTCACAGCCTGATATACAGTTTAGTGTATGCATGTGTGCTCGATTCCAAGCCAATCCGAAAGAATCTCACCTGATTGTTGTTAAGAGGATTTTAAGATACATTGCTACCACACATGACTTAGGACTATGGTATCCCGCATCATGTTGTTTTGATTTAATTTCATATACTAATGTTGATTATGCTGGATGTAAACTTGATCGGAAAAGCACTAGTGAGTATTGCAATTACTTGGGTGGCTGCCTGGTCTCCTGGGCTTCCGAGAAGCAGTACTCAGTATCTTTATCTACCGCTGAAGCAGAATATATAGCACCAGGTAGGTGTGGGACCCAGGTACTTTTGATAAAGCATCAACTCCAGGATAATGGACTGGATCTTAGATGTACGCCCATCCTGTGCGACAACACTAGCGCCATCAATCTGGCTAAGAATCCCATCCAGCTTTCCCATTCAAAACATATTGAAATAAGGCATCACTTTCTTCGAGATGAGGTAAACAAGAAAAACTTTGAATTCCAATTTGTTAAATCTGAAAAACAAGTAGCAGATATTTTCACCAAGCCTCTGAGAACTGACAGATTTTCCACTTTGAGAAGAGAACTTGGTTTGTGTCATCTTCCCACTTGACTGCTTTCGTTTGAAATAAGTGCATCCCGCATTCAGAGTCCTCCTAAGCTCATTGTGCATGTTTAGCTAGCTCCATCTCATGTGTCTATATGCTGCCATATTCATCGCAAGTGTGTCTCCCTTTGGTATATGAAATGGTGATGTGAGGAAGGTCAGGTTCAGTTTGCCTGGAATCACTCATTATGCGTGAGGAAAGACCTCCACCAGGTATCAAGGGAACCTGCATTCTGCATTTCTTCTATTTTGCATGCATGGTTTCAGGGGGAGCAACTTATTTCACTAGAGGTTCTTCTCTAAGATCAATTCATTATCTGTCCATTCTCAGAAGAAATTCCTGCACTTAGCATTGAGGCTAATCATTGTTTTGAGGTCTTAAACTCAACAACCTTCTGCATTTTGAAATCTTGAACTATGACGAGGGGACCTGTTGACACCTGAAATATAATCAAGAACAAAGATGGGACCGAAGAGAAGATCAAAGCAGAACCAGCAATGAAGACCCTTATAATCTCTGCAGAGTCAGAACTAAAGAAGAGCCGTCACTAGAGCTATCTACCCAGCTGAAGCCCTCCCCAGCCAAGCTGATGTCCGGTGTTATCATCGCCCAGATGATAGTACTGATGAAACTATAGTCTATTGACAGATGAAAACCTCCAGAAATGTTCTGATGAAAGTACACCAACTCACCAACGAAGAGGCCTTCGCCTGTTCTGACAGACTCAGAAGGGTTAACAAATGAAAAGACTTTACAAGTTGGACAGCTTTGACAGCTTAAGCCCGCTGATAAGAGGAATGAAAACATTTAAAAGCCCTAAATGGGACCATAAGTGTGGCGCCGGGATCTCCTCACCAAGGCCCAGAACCGGCGCCGGGAGGTTCGACTCTTGCACGCCGGGAAGTCTCCCGAGACCAGGGCGCGCCGAAATATGCCCGCCGAAAGGATGTTGAGGAAGGGCTATAAAACCCCCTTTTTCTCGAGAGATGAAGAGAGAGAAGAGGAGATAGGAAGATAGAAAAACCCACTCATTCGAAGGAGATAGGAAGATAGAAAAACCCACTCATTCGAAGAGAAGAGGAGATAGGAAGATAGAAAAACCCACTCATTCGAAGAGAAGAGGAGAACAGGGGGAGAATAGAACGAGGGAGAGGAGAACAGGGGGAGAATAGAACGAGGGAGAAGAGGAGATAGGAAGATAGAAAAACCCACTCATTCGAAAAAAAGAGAGGAAGATAGACAGACAGATAGAAAGGGGGATAGAACGAGAGAGCCTCCTCCGCCGAAAAAAAAAAGAGAAGAGACCAACAGAGCAAGAAAGAAAAGAAGAAGAAAAAGAAGGAGAAGAAGCTCCAGGTGGGCAGCCGGGGAGGGAGAGGAGTCAATGCTCCGCCCTCCCCCTCCTTTTTTTTATTTTTATTCTATGATTCTTCTTCATGTAATCATACGAGTCTTATCTCGATTCATCGGATGTAACCGGGATATCCCGGCCTCTGTTTTATCTCCTTTCCCTCACCCCCTCCTTGTGATTGGTGTGAGTCTTGGAATGATGTAGTGAAATGAAATGCTACGATGGCCCGTTTGGGCGCCGGGTGATTGAAATATCTGCCATCTACCTCTCCGTCTGCCTGCTGTTGTTTCTCCGAAGCTCCGCTGCCATCCCTCTATGTCTTCTTTTAAATTCTGTAACGTGTCATCCCCTCCCCAGCTCGGCTATTAGTCTGCTGTTTCGAATTGTCTCTCGAGGAGTTTTCATGCTCGTTCCAGAACCAGGGACAGACCATCCCTTGGCTCTAGAACGAAGCAAAGCTGGCCATGCCCGATATTCATGAGATTCTATAGTTCTAGATGCTATGGGTCTGCCGATTGGCATTGTCGAGATCATCCCTGAGTCCAGAGACAGCCATCTCTTGGCTCTCATGATGATAAAAGACCATATCAAACTGTCCCCCGGGACTCTGCACAGGAATGGTGACAGGGGTTCTATGGACCATGATCTTCCCCAATTCCCCTTCGATCATGGCCTTCCTTTGGAATTCAAACCTAATCCAATCCCAATACGAGGAATTGATCCCCTTCTATCCCAAAGAAACCCTCTATCTTGGTCTGGATCATCAAGAAACCCAAAATAGGGTGCCGTAAAACTCTGAAACTCATCCCGGTGCCCTCATCCATTTTGGCTTCACGAACAGTAGAATAGATTAATAGTCCTCGGCGCAAGCGTTCCCGCGTCGAGAACCCCATCTTCTTACCTGCGCCGAGAAGCCTGCCCCCCCCCTTGGCCTCATCCTTCTAGCGCCGGGAACCCTAACTCCTTGGCATCTTCTGGTGCCGAGAAACCTAACCCCTTTGCCTTCTTGCCTACGCCGGGAACCTAATCCCCTTTTCCCCTGCGCGCCGAGAGCCTACTCCCTGGCCTCTTCCCCGTCGCGTCGGAAACCCTCCATATTGAACCTGTCGAAAACTCCCTGGCCCTTTCGTCTTCGCGCCGAGAAGCTCACGCCGGGGACTCCCTCTCTGGCTGCTTTGTCTCCGCGCCGGGAACCCTCCATTCTTCCCCTTGGTGCCGGGAACCTCTATGCCCATTTAAGCTGTGCCGAGAAGCCACCCTGTCACTCAGCTGAACCCCCGACACCTGGATCAAACCCACCCAGGGATATACATGAGTCACCAGACCTGTCCCGGGGACAAATTTAAAGGGAGTCAGACTCGCTTATGTTCCACCATTCCGCGTCGGATTTATGAGCAATCCCTTTAGCTCAGGTGGGCTCTGCCACTGCACGAGTGTTGACACCTTGAAAATGAGCAAGGGCTGAAACAGAGTTAAAGAGAAGATCAGACCAACAGTGAAAGATCAATGATGAAGCTCATCCACCATCTACCCGGCTGAAGCCTTTCCCGGCCAAGCTGATATCCGGTGCCATTGTCAGTCAGACGGCGGCACAGATGAAGTAGTAGTCACCTGACTGATGAGACCTCCTATCACACCTCAATAAAAGCTGTATTACTGCCTCGTCCGAGAATCCACAGGTAACATGTCAGAGTAAGTCAGATGTCGGCTTATTGACAGATGCGATATGAGCAAAGATAAAGATGAAGCCAGAACCAGCAAATAAAGATTGTGAAGGCTTCTGCAAAGTCAGAACAAAAGAAAAGTCTCCACAGACTATACACCTGGCTGAAGTCTTTTCAGGCTAAAGCTGATGTCCGGTCTTGTCACCGTTCAGGTGACGATACCGATGAAATGATGTCCGACTTTGTCATCATTCAGATGGCAATGCCGATGAAACCCCAGTCTACCAACTGATGAAAATCTATGAATGATCTCAAAAGAAACTGTGTCACCAATGGAGGGCCTTCTCGGGTTCTGATATATTTGAAGGACCAATAAAGGCCGAGGTATATGTGAAGTCTAAAAAGCCCTAAATGGGCCTATAAAAGTGGCGCCGGGAGCCCCTTTGTCGAAGCCCAAGAGCGGCGCCGGGAAGCTGGAGTCCCACGCGCCGGGAAGTCATCCTTCGATTGAGGCGCACCGGGACAGGCCTGCCGATAAGATACCAAGGAGAGATATAAAACCCCCTTTCCCCTCGAAAAAAAGGCAACAGCGGAGGAGAAGAGGGGAAAGCCACACAAAAAAAGAGAGAAGAGAGTAGAGCCTGCAATCTGATTCGAGAGAAGGAGAGGCAGAAGGGCCAAAGAAGAAAAGAGAGAAGAGAGAAAGCAGAGAGGAGGGTTCGAAGCCTGATTGAAGGTGCGCAACGGGGAGGGAGAGGAGTCAATGCTCCGCCCTCCCCTCCCTATTTCTGTAGTTCACTCACCTAATTTCAATTGCTTCTACTTCTTCCTCTGCGTTATGATAGCCGGTTTTCACACCGCTAGAATAAGGCATAGTCTTCTTATATCTTCTTCTATGTACTCCCTCTGATGTGCGGATGTAATTGCAATGTTCTAATATATGAACGCTACGGGCCGCAGTTGCCGCCTGCTGTTGTTTTTCTCCGAAGCTCTGCTGCCATCCCCTTATATCCTCTCTTAGATGCCGTAGCATGTCATCCCCTCCCCAGTCTGATCATCGGTCTGCTGCTTCGCTGGGTTCTCAAATGCTTTCTGTGCTTACTCCAGAGCCAGGGACAGACCATCCCTTGGCCTCCGGGATAAGGCAAAGCTATACAATGACCGAGGTTTATGATACTCCGGAGTTCTAGATGCTTATATTCTATCTATTAGCATTGTCGAAATCACCTCTGGGTCCAGAGACAGCCATCTCTTGGCTCCTAGGGTGATGAACGACCATATCAAATCTGTCCCCGGGCTCTGCATAATATTGGTGACAGGGGTTCTCTAGACCTTGGTCTTCCCTAATTCCTCCTTGATCCTGATGTTTCTATAAAGCCCAAACCTAATCCAGTTCAAATTTGATGCCCTGATCCATTCTAATCCCACAGAATCCACCTACCTTATCCTGAATCGTCAAGAAACCCAAAACAGGGTGCCGTAACATCCCGGTGCCCTCACCCATCTCGGACCCATGCACAGTAAAAGGGTGAATAGTTCTCGGCGCAAGGCTTCTGGTGCCGAGAACCCCACCCCTGGCCTTCTTACCCTCACGCCGGGAACCTCTCCATATTGGCTGCGCCGGGAACCCCCCTGGCTGCTTTGCCATCGCGCCGGGAAGCCCATCCTCTGGCCTTCTCCCCTGCGCGTCGGGAACCCCCTTTGAGCAATTCCTCCTCGCGCCGGGAAGCCAGCGCCGGGAACTCCCTGGCCTTCTCTTCATCGCACCGGGAACCCCGGCCCTCTCACCTTGACGCCGGGAACCTGGCCTCCTTGCCCTTAGGCCGAGAGCCCCCCCTGGCTCTCTTGCCTTCGCGCCGGGAACTTCATTCCCAAGCCAGTTGCGCCGAGAGCTTGCCCTGTCACCCAATGGGGTCTTCGACCCTTTGGTCAGACCTATCCAGGAGTGCCCATGAGTCACCAGCACCGTCCGGGGGATAAATAAAAGGGAGCCAGACTCCCTTATGTTCCACTGATCCGCGTCGGATTTATGAGCAACCCCTTTAGCTAAGGTGAGCTCTGCCACTGCATGAGTGTCGCCGGCTCCTATAAGGGAAGAGTCAAACATTGCCCCAGGGCATACATGTGCAATGTGGGAGGTTCGCTCCCTCCTTTTCTCGGCTTTCATCCCGGCACTTCGTGGGTGATAGCCTATTCTCCCCTGGGCATAATCCAGATTACGGGGAGGTGTTGCCGAAATGTCGATCGATGTTTTAACCCCGATAAGTCCCAAGAGGTGCACATCACACACCCCCCATCCGGCTCAATCTTCCGGGGAATATGAATACTGCGAGGCCCTTGGCTGGATGAGAAATATGAAAGGGGACATCTCCCCGACGATGGTCCGGACCCCGTCCCGCCACTGCGTAGACGGTGTCCTATTCCTACCCGGCACGACCCACATAAGAGGTGGTCATGTCGGCGTAGTAATCTGCTGTGCACTAAATTATCTTCCCAGAATAACAAGAGCTTCAATATCACACACTGTTATTTTCTTTTTATTACCGCCCCGAGTGGCCTCCTCTTTTGGCGTTTAATCAAGGGTTGTCCTTCTTAGGAAGGGCGTAATTAATGTCATAGCCTTTATGGTATGGCGGACTTTTGGTCCCGACTCGGACTTCACAATCGACTGATTGAGTCAGATCGAGCGCATAATAAAATTGTCACCCCGATGACTGGCACGCCAATAATAAAATAAATAATAAACGACAAAATAAAATAAAATAATAAAAATCCGCGTCTACAAGTCTGGCACGCCCGGTGGGACTTAGTCTCCCTTCATCTCTACGCCAAAATAGGAGGCCCGAGGGGCCCGCCCTCAAATTTCTGATTTTGTGTGTTTTCTCCATTTTCAGGAAGCTAGGATGACGGCTGGAATCATGTCCGTATGCTTTGGTCAGCAAGCGGTCGAGGCACATGTTCAAGAAGGCTACCGGGCGATACCTCTTTCATTCGGATCGATGCCGCCTGCTGTCGGAATGCCCAATTGCCTGGGCCTCATTTTCACTGATCTGCTTGAGATTGACAACCAGGCGCCAAAAGTTGTTGTCCAGACGTCGCCGCAAGCTACCGGTCCCAAGAAGAATCCGGTGAGGAAGGATATTCCTGGGGTCGTGTCCTGCTTTGTCCATCACGAGGCAAGGCGAAGTGCACCCTCTGCTGCTACCGGAATGGGAAGAAGATCCGACAGGAGAGCCCGATCCACTGCTGCGGGTCGTCGGATATCCAACTCAGGAAAGACAATGCTGATTGGAGATGTCCGGGTAAACCTCAGTGGTTGCCCAAGGGCGGTCAAGCCAGACGTGATCGTCCCGATGGTGCCTACTACCAATAGGTTCCGGGTACTAGCTGCCAGGAGGGCCGACATGAAAGAGGAGGATAGAAGGCCACTGGCACCAAAGCCGCCCAAGTTCAGGCAGATCTGGCGGCCGAAGAAAATCCAGAGCTGGGTCCCAGCTCAAGAGGAAGAGAACATTGCTGATACCACTGTTGCCCGCTTCAGGGCAGGAGCAGAAGAGGAGAAGGAAAAGACATAAGAAATGCTGTTGCTGTTCACCCCAGGGCTCGGGGTAGGAGAGATGAGAAAGAGAATGAAGGAAGAAATCTGACTACTATTCGCCCCAGGATGAGGGCAGAAGATATGAGCAGAAGGAAGACCTCACGGTCACCCACCCCATGGCTGGGGCAAAAGATGGGCAAGGAAGAACTATGCCGTTGCCGCCAACCGCCGCCATGATGGTGGCAGAAGACTTATGAAGGAATGGAAAATGAGAATAAGTGAACCAGTCACTGCTGTCACTCCAAGAAGACCGAGAGCCTGTGCCAGACAGGTCGATATATTTAAATACTCCAAGGCCGAGCATCTGACTGCTCAAGTGGCAAGACTGGCTTATCAGCAGAAGGGCCAGGAAAGACTGATGCCCCGACCAGAGCTACAAAGACACAGCCAAGAGGAGATGAAACAAGTGGTTCAAGACTACATTCACTACCTGGGGAATTCTTCCCTCGGGCAGCGAAGACTATCTCGTGCTTTAGGCACCATAGATGAAGAAGAAGAAGCCTTTCAAGAAGCAATGATCGGAGTCTCCTCCTCTGATTCCAATGATTATGAAGAAGGCCACAGAACCGGGTATGGGATAGAAGACCTGCACAGGCAAGAAGCTGAAGAAAGAATATCAGTCTGTGACCGGCTCAAATACCCCGATCAGGTGAGAAGGAAAGTCTACAGGCAGAGAGAAAAGATGCAGATCTTTGCCTGCAATATGGCCGGGCTTGTCAAAGGGCAGGATATGTTACCGACACAGCCAGATGAACTGCTCAGACTGGCAACCAGACCAGGCCCCGTCACAAGGAGAAGTCAGGCGGCCAAAGAAAAAATAAAGACTGATGATGAAGTCCGCAAGATCACCACTATGACAGTTAATGTGGTGACAGCAGAAGATGAAGATAATCCCTTCGTCGATGATGTCGAAGGGACTTCAGAAGAGATACAGATCCCGTCAACCATGGATCCCATGATCCAGATGATGTTTAGAAGATATCAACAAGAGATCAATGCTCTCAGAAGACAGCTAAATGAGAGGCATGAAGCTACACCGGTCTCCAAGCAAGTCGAACCCGTGGGGCAGACCTCCAGCTCAACAGAAATGGCTATCCCAGCTAATCCTCTCCCGGTCGATAAGGGTAAAGCAACGAGCCAACCTGTTCTACAGCAAACAGCAGCTCAGCCCTCTGTGTCTCAGACACAGCCCACCGTGCCCACCTTGCACGCAACGGTGATGACAACTCCTTACAGTCAACAACAAGCTCACTTCTTCCCGGAAAATATAGATCCAGCCATAGCCCACAAGTTGATGATTGAAAAGATTATGGAAATGAAGCTATCCGAGAAGACTGGTGATGATGCTGGTACCTACGATGTGTACAAGGTACCGTATCCTCCCCAGTATGCTGCTAAGAGACTACCGCCAGGCGTCAGTAAGCCACCGAAGCTTGAAAAATTTAATGGTCAGTGCTCCCCCAGGTTGCACATAGCTTACTATACCACCATTATGGGTGACTTGGCAGCTGATGAAGCTTATCTGCTTAAATTCTTCGGCTCATCCCTCACCGGGATAGCCTTTGAATGGTATTCAAGCCTGCCGACTGGGTCAGTGGCCGATTGGCTTGATATGCAAAGAAAGTTCTGCGACAGATTTCACGTCATAGAAAGAGAAATTACAATAGCAGAACTATACGCAACCAGACAAAAGCAAGATGAAACAGCACTGGACTACATCAAAAGGTGGAGGACTTAGCTATGAGATGCAGAAGACCTCCTCATCAAGAAGATGCAGTGCAAATATGTAAGCAGAGCCTCAGGAGAGAGGTACTGGAAAAGATGATTGGTGCAGATGTCAGAACATTTGACTGACTGAACAATATAGTGGCGGAGGTCGAGACGTTCCTGTCCAAGCGTCCGACGGCCAATGCTCCAACTGTGCCGAAAGGGAAATCTAATGATCGACGACCATCGCACTCTGAGGCTAACACCGTCGATTTCAGAACCTTCGAGCAACAGAAAGGGAAGAAGGGGGCAGATGAAGCTCCCCCGCCAGCAGACACAGCAGAAAGAAAAGATAAGGTCTCTCTGAGAAACAAAATGAGAAAGCCATATTCTTTCCCGAAAGATAAGACATCCGCACTATTCAACTAGGCATACAAGTTCAACAAGGTAACATTGCCTGAGCCAAAGAGACCCGATGACGCGGCAAAGAAAGGTGATCCACTATTCTGTCCATATCACCGTGCAGTGGGGCACGCAATTGAAGATTGCTACGTCTTCAAAGATATTATGGAGGGCATGGTCAAAAAGGGCGAGCTACAGCTGGGAGATTACCAGGTAGAGCCACCTCGTCCACATGAGCCTCCGGCATTAAAAATGGTCGCCAATATGATTTCAATCTACCAACAGCTGCCTAAGGAAGCCGTCGAGGAATGCACCAGGCATACTTATGAAGCTTGCTTCCTCACCCCACTGAAGGATCAAGAAGGGTGGCAGATAAAGCCAATAAAGAATAGAAAGAAAGCTCCCGCAGCCAGTATCAGTGGAGCAGTTATCCGTGGTGTCACACCAAGGCCCGAACCACCTCCAGTAAAGCCAGTATGGCACACGGCTGAAACAGGGCCAGTCATCCGGATCCCCACTCATAACCGGAGAAGACAAGTCCCCCTACCTGCACATAAGGAAGTAAGTCCTGCAGCCAGGCGTTTACAGTAGTATATTAATGGGCTCGATGAATATGAACAGAAAAAGCCCGGGCACCTGCTGGTAAAAGACTGTATACTCTGGGAACAGCTCGAAGAATTGAAAGTTAAAGAGCAACCGGGGGCAGAACAGGGAAAAGATGAGGCTGAGCCTTTCTGGGGGCAAGAACCAAAGAAGCCAAATTCCTAAAAAAGAAGAGATGGTCTAAATGCAAAAAGGAAAAGGGAGTCGTGACAGTACAATGCAACACCCTGTCAGCACTCTTTACCTCGCCCGGGGAGAATGATGAGGATGAAACATCAAATGCCCCGCTAGAAGCCAACCATGTCGAGGCCTCAACCTCAGCACATGCAACACGCTCCGGAAGAAGGTGGGGGCGCCCACCACCAGCCAATCATAACATTATGTTCAGAGGGGAACAACCCTACCAGATTCCTGAACCAGAGGTGCGGGGTGTTCAGATTCCTCCCCCTGTTAGCTTATACCAAGAAGAGAAGAAGGGAGGTCAAACTCCAACATTTCTGGAATTTCTGTCCAGTCTGGAAAATAGGCAGTCGATACAGGCTGGGCCAGATAAAGGCAAGAGACCTCAGCAATCGGCATCTGTAGCCTACAAGCAGAATGAGAAAGAAGAGGATAACTCTCCGACGGCACCAGGGGCCGTTGCTATAGAAGAAGCCCCCCAAGAAATCAATCCAGAGGATGAAACCAGCACTGGGCAGCAAAGGCCACGGGCACCACATGAACCTCCAAAACCCCGATGGGCGGAAGAAATGAGACTGTCTAATGTCAGGGTGGGCAGTCGGATCATGAAAATGCTAAAGAAACTCCCTACCAGATTCTCCATATGGGATATTCTCTCTCTGAGTGAAGAAGCTCGCCAAGCGATTGTTGACGCCCTACAGTCACCGGCACAGTATGAGGCACTCTTGACAGAAGTGAATTCTGGGCCGTCAGTCACATTCATAGAAGACGACATGCTGATTCCGAATTCCGTCCATAACAGACCACTGTATATGAGGGGCTCCCTGAACTGTCAGCCACTGAGTAGGATACTGATAGATCCCGGGGCTGCCGTGAACATTCTCCCATACCGCATCTACCAAAAATATTACTTTGATCTGCAGCTTAGCAAGGTCATAGACATGAAAATTGCGGGATTCAACCAGAAATGTGAGACGCCCCTTGGGGTGGCTGATTTTAACCTCACATTGGGGGATCTCACTACCGTGGTACGATTCTATGTAATCTACTCCAACACCACATATAAGGCCCTGCTGGGGAGACCGTGGCTGCATGAATATCAGATAGTGCCGTCCACGCTACATCAATGCATTAAATACTGCCACAAAGGAAAAGAAGAAAGGGTGTTTGCAGATCTGCATCCCTTCGAAGTATTCGAGTGCCATATGCTCGATGCATCCTACTACACGGAGGTGTCGCAAAAGGGTGAAGAGAAAGAGGCTGGGGTCAACCAGAAGAAGCCGGTGACGAAGGAAAGAAATTGGTCTCCACCGCCACCAAGGGGCTACATTAAGAAACATGAAGTATCTCACATTTCTTATGTTGGTGACTTTGCTCGGATCACCCCTCCTAGTATCCACCCAGATGATACTGGCGAAGAGATGAAAGAAAAGTACATACAAGTGGGGGTTCCGCAGGGTTTAGTCAAGTCCATTGCCAGCATAGAATACCAGACTGTGCTACCATTAAAGACTATGAAAGTCCCTCGCTTCTGCGAGCCTCCTATCATATTCTACAACGGGGAGTCAGTCGAAGACGATGATCAAGACTGCATGGTCCCTGAAGAATCTGCAAACCGGATGGTGCCGATCACGGGCTTGGACTATACTACCCAACAGGTTTCGCAGATGTTCTCTAAGATGCAGATGCCATCACTACAACCTGTTGCCCAAAAGAAGGCGTTCCAGGAGCTATGGGATCCGCCCCGGGATAATTAAGAACTGAGGAAGATCACTTAGCACCCGGGATTGGGTTATACACTTCAAGAATACTATGAAGCTGAGGTGGAAGTCATCTCTGTCTCCTACCAGCATGAAGACCCTCCCGAGGTGGGATATGACAAGTACCCCTCGGAAGATGAAGAAATCATTTATCAATCCATAATGTACAATGAAGCCCCAGACAGTCAGCCGGAGACGGGGACATCTGATGAAACAAAGAAAGATTGGTGCTGGGAAGACCTACCTTGCAAAGAAGATATGTTCCATACTGAAGCAAAGTTTGATACGGGAACCCCGGATGAAGACCAAATAGCCAAAGAGCTGAGGGAATGCCTGGAGTTTGAGCGCATCCTGGAAGAAGTCCGGGCCCTACAGAATGATGATCCCTCGGCAAAGCCTGCCTCAGAAGAGCCTCTAAGGGCGAAAGACTCCATTTTTGAGTTTCCTGCTGATCCAGTCACGTCCTCGGGGCAGATTGAACATAATACAACAATATTGGCCATATATGATGAGCTAGCACCCGCTGATGACCAGTGTGATGAAACAGAGAATCATGAAACTGAAGAAGATTATATCCCGGGAGGCTTCATTGACTTGCAAGAAGCCCCGCCCGAGTGTGAGCGACGTCACGCGGTTCGGGGAAGAGCGGGGAAGAGGAAGCGGAGAGTGCGCGGGCTCCTTCTTTTTTGTTTGTTTACTTGTTTTGCTGCAACACAGAGATGATAGAGAAGAGAGAAGGGGCCACCACGGGAGATTGCTCCGGCGGGGTGAGCGGGACAAGTATAATATAGCAAGATATGGGGTTCAAACGGCCATAGCGGGAAGTGACTCGCCGTGACCTCGGGGGGACGGGAATGGTGCAGAAATTAAATAACAAGAATTGAAATGGCCATTGGGGAAGTGACTCGCCGCGGCCTCGAGAATATGAGCAGAATATAGCAGAATATAAATGAGAATATAAGAACAGAGATTTAAATGGCCATTGGGGAAGTGACTCGCCGCGGCCTCGAGAATATGAACAGAATATAACAGAATACAGAGAGAATATAAGAACGGAAATTTAAACGGCCATTGGGGAAATGACTCGCCGCGGCCTCGATGATATGAGCAGAATATAACAAAATATAGAGAGAATATAAGAACGGAAATTTAAACGGCCATTGGGGAAGTGACTCGCCGCGGCCTCGATGATATGAGCAAAATATAACAGGATATAAAGAGAATATGAGAACAGAAATTTAAACGGCCATTGGGGAAGTGACTCGCCGCGGCCTCGATGATATGAGCAAAATATAACAAGATATAAAGAGAATATGAGAACAGAAATTTAAACGGCCATTGGGGAAGTGACTCGCCGCGGCCTCGATGAAAAGATGTGATCGCCAGGGGCCGAAAGATCCCAAAATAAGAAAGTGATCGCGCCTACCTCAAGAGCGGGAGATGGCGGGTTGCTTCTTCCTCTCCTTCCGGCCGGCCGACGGAGAGGGCTTTCCTCGGGTACCCTTGCAAAACAACGACAAATAAATGACAAGTGGATTAGAAAGATGGAGGTGTAGTATTCAAATCCTTACGATAAAAATAACGAAATGATGGCAAGACACACACATGGTTGGTGTTATCTTTTAAACCCCTCTCGGACTCGAGTAGGAGGAAAATGAGATAATGGATGCAAGAAGTATAAGAGAAGAGGCGCCCTTGTGAAGGGGGATAGAGGATGCAATATGATGAATGTAAAGAACTATGGAGAAAAAGGGGGAGAAAAGGCTTATTGGATGAGTCGAGGGTGAAATCCGACGGAGCTCCGGCAGCGTGGGGACGACGTGGAAGCGCGGTGGATGAAGACGACCTTCCTCTCGCGAGCGTGAGCACCCGAGAAGCCGGCAGAACCTCCACCTACAAAAGAACCCACGGGTTAGAAAATGACTCCGTAGTCTCTGGGCTCCGGCAGCCTATCGGATCACTTAGAAGCTCCTTCAGAACTGAGGGGGTGGGGCTCTATTTATAGAGCTCCGGAGGGTGGAGGCGTCCAGGACCCTGGATACCTCCATCAGAGCCGAAATAATATTTTATTCTATTTTTATTGATTTTTTTGGAATACTTTTGTGGAGGCGTCCAGGGTCCCGGACGCCTCAAGCAGGTCCACCGAAAGCCGACGACGACCGCACGCGGTTTGGCACAACGCGTGGTTTTGTGAGCGGCGCCTCGTGATTCAGAAATGGGCGCGTCCAGCTGACTGGACGTCTCTATAATTTGGATTTTTTCACACACGACAAAGCGTCTTTCGGTGGCCGGCGCCCGTGAGGGTTTTTATGGGGGCGTCCAGGGGCTTGGACGCCTCCAAAATTATATATTTTTTTATTTTTCTTTTGTCTTTTATGCCAAGGCTGGCATTTTAATTTTTTTATTTGTTTTTATGGAGGCGTCCAGGGGCCTGGACGCCTCCATTAATATATATATATTTTTATTTATTATTATTATTATTTTTTTTTTGTTTTTGTATGCCAACTGGCATTTTGCATATATTTTTTATTTTTATTTTTATGGAGGCGTCCAGGCCCCTGGACGCCTCCATAAATATATATATTTTTTATATTTATATTTGGTTTTGGGCCCTGAGAAAAGAATAAAACAAATTAAAATCATGGGGGCGTCCAGGGGCCTGGACGCCCCCATTAAGACCCACCCGGGTCCTAGTCAGCGGCCGCCCGGCAGACATCCTTCTTGGTTCTGGAACCTCCTGATGCGTTCGACTGGTGTTGATGCCGTCCGAATGCCGTGACGAGACGATTCCGGATGCCGAAAAGGGCGGAAGAAGACTCAAGAAAAGGAAGCACTCAAGTGATTCAAAACGCGTATGCCGTCGCGGGACGTTGTATAGTAATATGAGACTTTCTTAGGAGACGTCAGATATGGCGTGTCTACAGCTGCCCCGCCTTGGCGTCTACTTTGCAAGGGAGCGATACGTAGTGGAATGGTATCGAAGTGGAGTGAAATGGAGTGGGAGCGGACTGATAAGTTGATGCCAAGGTGTGATGAGACACGCTTTTGACGTTACTGTTTGGAATCTTTCCTGGAGTTTCAATGAGGCGACCTTGAAGAAGGTCTTTCAAATATTGACGATTGCTTGGACGGAGATCAAATAAGGGAGGGTGAGATGTGCGCTCAGGCACGAAACAAAAGGAGACCAACTTCTCGGTGTGGAAGTACCTGGGTCATAAACCGGAGGTTTCACCTTTGGGGAGCGGTTACCAGCCAATGTGGAAGTGCTGCGGCCAAGGTGGGTCAAAAAAAGGTAAAGGAATATCTGAGGGTCTGTCCAAACAAGGGTCTCCTTTGGAAGAGCAGCGTAGGGCTGTCTCAAGGAAACTCAGTATTTCATTCGGAGTGGAATATCTCATATTTGTGGGAATTGCAGCACAACGGCTTTCACAATCGAATCACTTGAATGATCTTCCGCAATAAATCAAAGTCTATATGAATGCATGCTGGGTTCAAAGAAAAATTTAAAACAAACTAAAATAGAAAATAGCCAAGGATAATATTGTCAACTTGTGAAGAACGGGTCAGGATACCGACCCGGTGAGCTGATACTGAGCTGGGGCCCGTTTATCCACGCACCAATTCACTGAACGGAACCGTCGTCCCCATTCTACCACAAATTGACGGCCTATCCGTACAACCCAAATTCTTCCGGGATCATCACCATTTTTGTTGAAGGGGAACTTAGATCCCGGATTCGTTCGGGCCGCACGGTCCTCGGCATGCTCTAGTAGCGTACGTATCATATACTACGATGCATGACATGGTGGGACCAACCAAATGAAAGGTGGGACAGGAGATAGGACAAAGACGTCCGTTAGTAAAACCTGCACAGGTCAGCAAAGGTTAGCAACATCATAAAGTAGCAGAATCATAGCAGAATCGCACCACAGTTCAAAGGAGATCCAGACAAAATCCTGATAGCGACCGCTGATGTGACATGTTCTGTCCTGTAGCGATCTTCCCTTCCTATAAGAACTCCCCTTAGGCTAGTTCATTCAAATGCACCAAGGTGGGTTTTGGAAGCTCAGGAGAGGAAGGAGAGGAGAATCTAGAGATTTCAGGATGGAAGGAGAGTCTTCCCGCGTTATGAAGAGGAGCAGGCCTAGCAGCGAGATCAGGCGACTCTCCGACCTCGAGGGTCATTTGAGTGGGACGATCATGTCGCATATGGTAAGCTGATTCATTTCAAATTTCTCCACGTGAACCTTCTTCTTACTACCTTCCTTTCTTCTTCTTTCTCTTCCAGCCATATCCACTCTTCCCAGGCCCGAGGAAGTTTTCCAAGCTGCCATGGCTTTCAAGGCTGACTTCCAATATCTCCATTGGCATGAGGGCCATACTCTCGAAGTGGCATCTGCAGGGGCTCCTTATTCACGCCAAACATTACAAGAAGATTCGTATGGACTGGGCGGCTATGGGCGCGCTAGTGGAGATCTGGCATCCCCAGACCCACACTTTTATCTTCCCGACCTTCGAGGTGACCATCCTCCTCGAGGAGGTGGAACTTCTACTCGGATTGAAGAAATTCAAGAGTGACGGGAAGGTGAAGGCTATGCGGATGCTGACACGGGGGACTTCTGAAAGCGTCCTTGGAAGCTTCATGCCGCCCGACGCAGCCAGAAAGGTCCGTACTCAAAAGGGGATCGATCTTCAAAAGCTCGCGGAGTGGGTTATGGACGCCCTGAGAGGGTCACCAGACGATGACTATTTGGAGGGAATCATGAAGGGGTTCACTATCTGTCTGGCGGGTGCTCTCTTGTTTCCTTATACCGACAACATAGTGGAGGAAGACCAACTGAGTGCTATCTGCGGGATCTGGCGTGGAAAGAGGGTGGGACCCGCTGTCCTCGCCTACCTGTATAGTGGCCTTACTGCCTCGAGCATGGGTAAGCCTCCTTTTGGTTGCGCACTTGTCCTGAGCTGCTGGCTTGATTTGCACTTCAAATTCGACCATCGCGAGGGAATGCCAACTGCTTCGAAGCTCTTCCAACAAAGCCCGCTTCACCACATAGCCGACGTGTTAGGCTTTGGTGGTACTGTAGTGAACCGCGTTCCGTGGCTGAAGAAACGTGAAGACTGGCGGTCTCACTTTCGCACCGTGACACAAGGCTTCTTTACTTGCGCACCGGCATGTTTACTTTCGCTTGATCTCCTCATGAGGCATTCCCCCAAAATTGATCTTCAACTGATCGGCGCGACCGAGTTTGTTCTTTACAACGCGCATCGGTGCTGCCTCCAGATTGGCATCCCACGCCATTCGTTCCCGCCACCGAGTGGCATCGTTCCTTTGAAGAAGAGGGAGTTGGGCACTGAAGCGGACGCGAAGGAAGCGAAGGCCATTAAAGCTCCCTGGAAGACAAGTGTTGCGGGAAAGGCGTTAGCGCACGTGGTGGAAGAATGCGAGCCGTGGAGGGCTTATGTAACCGAACTGGGGAAGTTAAGGCCTAAGGTGGCTAAACCCCTGATGTAGTTCACTCTGCTTTTCTGATGGAATAAAATTTGGCATTTGGATGTTTTGGACCCCCGTCCCCTTAATTATTATCTTTTTTATGGTTTTTCTTTTTCTTTGTGTTTTTTTATTTTGTTTGGATTATATACATATTCTTATCTTTTTTTTTACTTTTATTATATATAAATATATTTTTTTTTGAAAATTTTTCATTATGGGGGCGTCCAGGGGCCTGGACGCCCCTAATTTTTATTTTATTTTTATTTTATTTTTTGTTTTGGGAGCGTCCAGGGTCCTGGACGCCCCAACTTTTATTTTTTTATTTTGTTTAATTTTTTGTTTTGGGGGCGTCCAGGCGCCTGGACGCCCCAACATTTTTTTGAATTTTGAAATAAATAAAAATTATGGGGGCGTCCAGGCGCCTGGACGCCCCAAATAAGGTAATTCCTATTTAAGGGCTGCCCCCCCCCCTTTTGCTCATTTACTGTTCAATCTGACGACCCAGTCACCCTAGACGACCCATTCTTAGTCCCCATGGAGCGAGGAGGATCGAGCCAGGGTCCAGGGAAGCGAAAATGACTGGCTCGTCGTGCGAGGAGGTTGAGGGATGATGCAGAGGAGGCTGCAACAGAGGAGATTGCTGCGGAGGAGGGGATGGAGGTGCCTCTCCTGGCCGCGGAGGCCGCTGCGGATGCTGGTGACGCGGGAGAGGACGATCACGACCCGGTAAGTACTTCAGAATTCTCACTCTGTGGTTTAATAGGCTAAAACGGGCGTGCGAGAGGCTGTGAGAGAAGGTCGGGTAGTGAGACAAGGAGGCGTCCAGGGTCCAGGACGCCTCCACGTTTTCTTTTTATTTTTGGTTATTTATTTATTTTCGTAAATAATAAAATAAAATTAAAAAATAAGGAGGCGTCCAAGGCCTAGGACGCCTCCATAATAATATATATATTATATATATTTTTTGTTTTTGGTTCTTGGATTTTTTTTTTTTGAAAAAAAGAAATAAAGAAAATAGGGAGGAGGCGTCCAGGGGCGTGGACGCCTCCACAAAAATAATATATATATATATATATATTTTAAAAAAATTAAATAAAAAGAATAAATAGTATATACAGTGTTATTGTTTATTACTGTTCATGATGCTGATGTGTTCTTTGTTGTTGGTTTTTGTGGTGTGCAGGGCGTGATGAAGGGCCGGATCAGCTGGTCCTTGGTGGTGGCAGCATACCGTGGGCTGCCGGATTTCCAGAGGGCGCGTGTGGACGCCATGGGCTTTGGAGCTTTCCTTAGGATCGAGCCCTTCCGGCTCGACCTTCCTCTTATCCAGGCATTGAGGGAGCGGTGGCACGCACCGAGACGGGCGTTTCTGATGCCCTGGGGGAACATGGTGCCGACACTAGAGGACGTGGCTCGGATTACCAGGCTACGAGTTGACGGAGAGGCAGTCAGCGGGGTCACCTACCCCGACTACCGAGAGAGCGCCCTGGACCTGCTGTGGTTGGAGACGAGTGTGACTGATAGAGACAGCAGGGTAGTGGGTCGAGTGGAGATCATGGAGGCGCTCGGATTCGTCGACCCGCGCCAGCGGGTTAGCGAGACTGGAGCGGAGTTCTTGGCTCGACTAGAGGGGGATGCTCGTGCAGCTTTCACCCAGGATCAGAGTGAGAGGGAGCTGGTGGATCTAGACCTTCGGAGGTTCCTTTTCTTCTTCCTGGGCCGCCTTCTGCTGGGGACGAAAGGGGATGGCATCCACTGCCGTTTCCTCGGGATCTTGGCGGATCTGGTGGGGGGCGGCTCTACTTGCCCATTTGATTGCTGATCTCTCCCAGACTTTGGAGAAGGAGACGACAGTCAGTGGCTTCGCACCTTTCCTCCAGGTAAACATTTTATTTATGCATTGCTACAGTTAAATATGCAATTATTGTACTAATGACGTATGATGGATGTAGGTGTGGAGCTATTACTATTTCCCGATGGGGAGGGCTAGGCATGGGAACAGGAGGGCCGTGCCTCTGGCGCGGCAGTGGAGGCCGGTCGTGGTTGCAGCACCCCACGGCTACCAGCTGGCGTCACTTCGTCGGGAACTGAGCGAGTATCCCGAGGCCATGGTATGATGCGTATGAGTTTTATGCGTGTGACTGAATGGTAACTAACATGATGTATGTATGGTGATGCAGGTGGTGTGGAGACCCTACCTGGGCATGGGCGACGCTGGCCAGCCCTGGGTTGTAGCGGGTCTTCCTCGTTTCAGGCGGGACGTGTGGGTCCATTGCCTGAACGAGATTGAGCCGCTGCGGCTTAGACTGGTCATGAGGACGTTGGGGCTGGCCCAGGAGTGGGTTGACGTAGATGCGCCGGCCCGCATTGGGCGGAAGACCAAGGGGAAGGCGAAGATTGTGGACTGGCGTACGCGCTTCCCAGCACAGTACCAGGACTGGCAGCAGGGCGGGGTCCCAGTGGTGTCCCACGTACAGGATAGCACAGACTACATGAGACGGTACCGAGCTACGTACGGGGACCGCCTCTCCTTGGGTGGTATGGCAGGGGTAAGTGAAATGAAACTGCTCCACCTTTCTATATGTATATGCATGGGATACTAACTTATGTGTAATGCAGGATGCTCGTGATACCATGATCGCCGACCTGCGGGCCCAGTTGGCGGACGCCAGGCGACAGTTGGTGGCCATCCGACAGGAGTTGGAGATCCTGGTGAGTTTATGCAATGCATTTTTTTTGTGACCTGGGTTTTTGATGCTTAGCCTTTGACTGACGTCTGCTTCGTGTTTCAGCGGGCCCACCAGACAGCGGCAGCCGGGATGGCTGGTGGAGCGGGTTCCAGTTCGCGGGGCCCTCCTCCTGAGGTTTCTGCCCTCCAGGAGCAGCTGGCGTACGCGGTGGCTCGGGCTGAGGAGGCCGAGCGTGACCGCGAGGCTCGAGTGAGTGTTTGCTTGGCCACGACCCTTTTCTAGCTGCTTTCCTTCTATCACTGTTCTCTTACGGTGCATGCGTGCTTTGACAGGTGGCCGAGATTCGGGAGGCCCTGGCGCGTGCTGTCCGTGCTGAGCAGGAGCGTGATGCCTGGGTGGCAGAGCGTGACGCCCGGGTGGCAGAGCGTGATGCCCGGATTGCGGAGCTGGAGGAGGAGCGTCGACGGGAGGCTGAGGAGCTCCCTCGTGACGTACTGGATCTGCGGATTACCCTCGAGCTGTCAAGGAGGCAGGCGGTGAGAGAGAGAGAGGAGAGGGAGAGGGATAGGGAGACCATGGAGAGAGAGAGGGAGTGGGATAGGGAGACCCTAGAGAGAGAGAGGGAGAGGGATTGGGAGACCATGGAGAAAGAGAGGGAGTACAGGATGGCAGAGCGATATCGGGATTGGGACGAGAGGAGAGCTCTGGTGGCCCAGGTGTCGGAGCTCCGGCTGAGTCTTGGCACGGCGGAGGGGAGACTCCGGGAGAGTGAGGAGCGGTATCGGAGGGCGAAGGAGCGCGGGGAGCGACTTCGTCAGTCTGGTTCCTTTTCTGTGGGCAGCTTTCTAGTTTCTTCGGCTGAGCAGCGTCGCCGTACCTTGGAGGCTGGCATGGTGCCACCTGGAGAGGCGAGCACGGCTTCTCAGGGTTCACAGAGGTCGCGGAGGCCCCCTAGGGATCCCCGTCAGAGGAGGGAGGAAGGAGATGACCAGGAGGGTGACGGTGAGAGTTAGAGAGTTGCTTGTACGTCACCCTTCTCACTGTATGATGTACTTTCGGCTATTATATGATATGGAAATGGCTTTTTTGTGTTGTGTGTACTTTTCTCTCTCCCACACTTTCTTCTTTGCACTGAGTTGTCCTTTGAGGCATGCTTCGCGAGACCTTGCCCTGAACAGCGGGGAACTACGCTTTGCACGGGGGGATTTTGTTTCCTTTTCCCCCTTTTGGGCGCGTCCAGGCGCGAGGACGCGTCTTAATCCTTGATTTCAAATTTAAAGCGACGGGTGGTCCTTCTTCTCTCGTGCCTTACCCGCAAACGAGCCCGCCTTCTGCCGAAACTCGCTTGCCCCCCTTTCCGTCTTTCTCTTCTTTTGATCGATGGAGTTCGGTGGGCCCGACCATGGTGAAGGTGGAGAGGGACGAGGAACTCCTTGCCCAAGGAGGGACGCGCCCGAGCACGGAACGGCGTCCATAGAGGAGGAAGGGCCGCTTCGGGCCCCCGAGGGACCCGAGGGGCCCGATGGCGTGGGAGGAGGTGAACACGGTTCGGTAGGTCCTCCGATCTCTTCCTCTTTTAATTCATTTTGGGTTTTGAGGCGAGCCGCGCGAGGAGGAAAGGGTTCGGCGAGTGTTGCACTCAAATGATGGACGCGTCCTAGACAGGGGACGCATTCCTTTTGACTGATGTGGGACCCCTTTCTTGGTGCAGGACATGGCAAGGACCCTGGGCCTGGCCGATGAGTGGGCGAGTGCGGACAAGCCGAGCCGCGTCAGGAGGGAGAGTCGCGGCAAGGCGAGGCTCGAGGAGTGGCCCGTACGTCTTCCTGGACAGCAAGGGGGTATACTGGTGCAGGACAGTGCCGACTTCCTGCGGCGGCAGAGAGAGAGCTACGCGGGGCTTCCCCAAGCTGGGGACACGCGTGGCATCGGCGGCTCGCGCGCCCAACTGTCAGAGACTAGGCGGCAGCTGGCCGTCGCTCAACATGAGCTGTCGCTCCTGGTAAGTTACGTGCCGCACTTTTAACTTCAGATTTTGGAGTTTCACTGACGGCCGTTGTTTATTTTGTTCCAGCGTGCCCAACAGACAGCGACGGTGGGAGTGGCTGGCGGATCTTCCAGCTCCTCGGCCCCTTTTCTTGAGATTGCCTCCCTCTGGGAGCAACTTGCCGGTGCGGTGGCCCGCGCGACCCGGGCAGAAGAGGAGCGTGACGCCTGGGTGGCGACTGTAGCGGAGCTGCGGCATCGTGGTGAGGAGAGACCTTCTCCAGACATCCTGGAGTTAAGGGTTCTTCTGTAGATGATGAGGAGAGAGGCAGAGAGAGAGAAAGCCGAGAGAAGGTCCGAGCAGCAGCGAGATCTGACCGAGAGGAGGGCCTTGGAGGCCCAAGTGAGGGAGCTCCAGCTGGGCCTTCAGGCCGTCGTGCAGAGGCTAGGAGGGATGGAGACGCGCTACGAGAGAGCGCGAGAGTTCGGGGAGCGACTCCGCCAGTCCGGTCGCTTCGCCGCTAGTGGCTTCTTTGCCACGCCAGGGGAGGAGCAGCGAGTCACTGCTGCGGAGCAGGTGCCCAGAGGCGAGGCAGGTGCTGCTGCACGAGGATCCCAGAGGCTTCTGAGGGACCCGCACCTCAGGGGAGAGGAGGAGAGTGCCCAGAGAGATGAGTGATGGTGAGGATTGGCGAGCTAGTGGACCCGCCACCTCTCTATGATTGTAGTGTTTGTGACAGCTTATGTAGAATTATGAATGGAGTGATTTGATTTTCTGCTGTTTATTTGTTCTTTTGTGCGTTCCTTCTTTCCTACGCTTCTCCTCCTTTGCACTGTTCCCATGTGATGGGTCTGCCGAGACTCCGCTCCAAGCGGAGAATCGCGTCTTGTTGTGACCATTTTTCACGGGAATCTGCCGTTGAAGTCAATACTGACAGCCCTAGTTCCTTTTCCCGGATGTTGTGCCAAATTTTGCGAGCGTCCTCCAAAACATGATAGGGTATCCCTAGACAACATAGGGGCTATTCGTCCTATTCTTCATCCAGTCAATCACCCTGTGCGAGCGGTGAAACGACACATGGGACCGCCTGGCAGGTGCCTCATTGCGAGGGCTATCATTGATAGGTGATGGAGGCAATCTTGGCCCGCACTCCTTCCATTTCTATAAATTCTTGTCCCTTTTATCTTCCCAGGTATATCGAGGACTAACTCGAGGAGCACAAGTTCTTACGAGAGAGGAGGAGTTCAAAATTCTGAGAGTTGGATGGAGGGCGAATCTTCCCATTCCTCGAAGAGAAGCAGGTCCAGTGGTAGTAGTTCCAGGAGGCTTTCAGACCTTGAAGGGCACTTCAGCGAAAGGGCCCAATCTCAACTCGTAAGCCAAGTTTTCTTGCCCTTTTCTCATTCTTTCTTCCTTTCTTCTGACCAATCCTCACCCCCATTCCTTGTATGCGTAGGTTGTGATGAAATCACAAATCTTATGGGAGTTGGTAGTAGCAGCGTACAGGGGCCTCCCAGATTTTCAGAAGGCGAGGCTAGACGTGATGGGATTTGGTACCTTCCTTCGGATCGAGCCGATCCAGCTTGACCTAGTCCTGATCCAAGCCTTGTGTGAGAGATGGGACCCAGTGAGCTGGGCATTCCTGATGCCCTGGGGGCACATGGTGCCCAGCTTGGAAGATGTGGTCTGAATTACGAGTCTCAAGGTGGATGGCGAGGCAGTGACCGGAGTCACTTACGCGGACTACCGAGAAGGTGCCCAGAAGTTACTGGGTTTGGACCTAGATGGTCGGAAAAATAGGTCGGTAGCTAGGGCGTCCCTCATGGATGCATTAGGGCTCACCGACACTCGTCGGCGGGATGACGAATCCTTAGAAGAGTTCATGAACAGGATGGAAATAGGATGCCGTGCCGTATATTGCACATATTTCGGCAACTAGGAAAGATGTAACATAGATTTGAGGAGATTTCTCCTCTTCCTTTTGGGGAGATTGGTACTGAGCTCGAAAGGGGACGGTATCCAATGTTGCTTCCTGGAGCTGCTGTCAGATCTTGAAAGAGTAGGGTACTATGCCTGGGGAGCTGCCATGCTGGCGCACTTGTTTGCAGGCCTATTCCAAGAAATGGATCGTGAGATGACTGTGAGTGGTTTCACACCATTCATCCAGGTATTTTTGGTTTTGCTTGTTTTGTATTTTTTTGTGTGTTTTTGCAAAGTTCTGATGACCTGCGCCGAGCAGCTGTGGAGCTATTATTACCTCCCTATGGGGAGAGCTCGGCATTGGCGACCTGCGATGGTGCCGCTAGCCAGGCGGTGGGAACCTATCATGAGTGCGGCACCCCTAACCTACCAACTGATGGTGCTAAGGCGGGAGCTACAGGAGTTCCCTGCAGTGATGGTAAACTGGAGACCCTACTCAGACATGGTCGATGCCCACCAGCCGTGGGTTCTAGCAAGTCGTGACTGGTTCGGACGAGAACTATGGATGCACTGCCTGAATGAAATCGAGCCGCTTCGGCTACGATTAGTTATGAGGACTTTAGGACTGGCTCAAGAATGGGTGAATTCAGCTGCGCCACCTCGTGTCGGGTGAAAGACGCGGGGACCGACGACCTGCATTGACTGGCGCGTGCGATTCCCCGAACAGTATGAGGACTGGCAACGGGGTGGCACGATTGTAGAGTCACAGGCGGGGGATAGCGAGGACTACTTGCGTCTATATAGGACAAAATACGCAGAGCGGCTCAAACCCCGGGGACTTGCGGAGGTAGGTTTCCCCTTTTTCTCTTTTCTTCTTTCTCCTTTTTTGGTTTTCTGGTGAAAATGCTGACTTGTAAGGCTGCAGGATATCCGGGATGCTATGATAGCGAATTTACGAACTCGCTTGGTAGAGATGGAACAACAGTTGGGCGATGCCCGCGGAGCTACGAGCGCTCTGGTAGGTGTACAGTACGTTCCTAATTAAAACCCCAGATTCCAGATGTTGGCTGCTAATTCACATGGTCGTAGCATGCCCAGATTGGCGCGGCCTCCCCAGCGATGGGAGTAGGTGGTGCCTCTTCCAGCTTGTGGATTCCCACCTCAGAACTTGACTCGCTTCATGAGCAACTTGCTCACGCCACGCAGCGTGCTGCGGAGGCAGAAGGGATGCTCCGTATACAGGTAAAAGTTTCAGCGTTGAGTTCTCTTTGTTTACGCCTTATCGCGTATCTGAGATGGTACACTCGGCAGGAAAAGGAGACGGAAGAAGCGCTTGCCCAAGCTGCGCAGAAGGAGGCTAGGATAGCAGAACTGGAGAGGGAACTGCGGCGTCATCCTGATGACGACTCATCCAGGGATGCTATGGAACCGAGGATCACTCTTCAGTTGGAGAGGGAAGACCGTGAGAGAGAACGGGCAGAGAGAGAAAGAGACGCAGAGAGAGAAAGAGCCAACAGTTTGGCTGAAAGGGAGGAGCGAAGGGCCATGGAGGCCCAACTATTCGAACTCCGAATCGGCCTTGGTCTTGCTGAACAGTGGCTGAGAGATGGTGAGGAGCGCTACCGAAAAGCACGAGAGCGTGACTTTCGTGTTGGTAGCTTCTCTGCTGCTTCCGTGGATCAACGCCGGGATGTGGGAATAGGAAGAGGAGTACAGAGCGGGAGGAGTACCGCTTTTCGTAGTTGGGTAGCACCTTTGAGAGCGTTTTGCCCGGAGAGTAGTGGGACGAGTAATGCAGAGAGAGAGGGCGGAACTTGATGTAAATTTTTTTTTTGGTTTTTGGAATAAAACACAAGGTTTGGTTTGTTTGTTTTTCACCTTTGCTTCAGTTACCTGAATCCCTGCACATATCACTGAAACAAACAAATCAGCATTTCTGTTCTGACTTGGCCCCTTGCTCAATAAGCAAATGGTCACTGTGACTGTCTTTGATAACTGGTCAAGGGGCCAAGCCTTTATTTTAACGAAGGCAAGGGGAAAATGCAGTGATGATAAATGCGACTGGCAAGCACACGAATGCAAGCGATATTAAAAATGAGATGATGCACGTAAATGCAATCATGCAAAATTGATTTGTTTTCTTTTTTATATTTGATATTTTTTTGTTTTATCATAAAAAGATTTTTTTGTTTGCAAATATGTACATTTCTCTTTTCCATTTTTTTTGTTGCTTTTATCATTTCAATTTTTTTGTTGCTAACGCCCGGCAAGCACCCAAATGGCACCTAACCTTCGTGAGAACAGGGGTTTCTTACTAACCTCCCAGGTATCCTAAGTGCACATCTAGGTTGATATGGGCCTCTAGACCCCTCGAATGATGATCCCGCCGGCTAAGACTTACCCTGATGACAATACCGTCATGCCATGCTTAGGCTCCCAGTTGCTTCCGACCACAGGGATTCACCCAAAAGGTGTTCGAGGTAAATGATTTGCCCGACCCGGGTCTGTTTCCTCACAACTCTAGATGGTATATGATGGAACACCCTGGAACCCTAACGACCAACCACGCGACGCTGACCCGGAATCAGACGCCGTCGCACCCATAGGTGACGCGCTTGCATTGGCCTAAGCCCGAGGTTAAACAAGAAGACATCAAGGTGGTAAACAGGGGTCTTGACCAGCCAGAAACACAGAGACTCCTTCGCAGCGATAGCTTTTTCTTTTCAAAGTAGGTAACCAAATGTGTATATTAAAATAAGGTCGCAGACCCTAGGCAGTTTTCACCCTTCAGAAACTCCATCGAACCTTCATCTTTAGAGGGAGAAGGAAGAGCGTAGGGGATAAACCTCCTGAGAGGACCGGCAAAGCCGTTAACCCGGCGAGCGAATAAGGGCCCATTAACTCTTTCCTTTCGGACAACTTCGGACCAAATCTCGAGCATTTACATTCCACGGCCCCTTTTGTGGATTCAGACTTTTGCTTTGAGGGGTTTCGTTTATCGCACCAGGCACGGTCACGACCAGGCTTTTCTCTTGATTTTGATTTTGTATTTCTTTTTGTGAGGGAGATATAGTCGTTTGACGTTTGTGGGCTCCCTCTTTGTATGCCTGCGGGGACACTGCCCTCTTCTCGTGCTCTGATCGATGCTCGAGGAAATGGGTCCTACTCTTGCCTTTGGGGTTTGAGTTTTGGTTTCTCATGCTCAGCGTTTTAAGGGCACCGACTGTCTCATTTGGTCGAAGAGAAAAGAATAAAGATTACAGCTTCCGGAGATCTTCCGGGTGGAGCCCCACCGTAGGTGATGCTACCGACTTTTTTGAATAAAATACATAAGTGAGCACATGTTAGCTTCCTTCGAGCGAGCATAGGCCGACGTGGCCGGACAGGGATCTCCACGGTTCTGGCAAACCAAGACCCGGTGCCTACCAAGCCTCAATGGGCCCTATCCTAACATGAAGGTTAAATGCAGGGACTTAACTACGTGGTGGCTACCAGGCATCGGCATTTTGAATTTTCTATATTTTTAGTGGTTTTCAATATTTCTTTGTTTTTGATGTTTTTTATCTTTTCATCATTTTTTTGTTTTGTGCTAAGGGTAGTATTTCTTAAGATAAAGCCCATTCCAAGGGTGGGATAACTCGGTCCCTTCGGCGTTGACTAGCTTGTAGGCGTTGCCAGGGTACACGGCTTGAATTACAAATGGTCCTTCCCAATTGGGTTGGAGCTTAGAACGCGGCCCTCCAGGTTTGACAAAAATTCTTTTTACGACCATCTCACCGACTTTGAATTTTCTCTCAACGACTTTCTTTTGTTAAAAGTGAGCGAGTCTATTTTGATACACACGCGCGTGTTCGGCAGCGGCCAGTCGCTTCTCATCCAAGAGTTCCAACTGGGCGAGGAGTGAATTACGACGATCGTCGAGGGGAAATTCCTCGTCCAATTGTACCCTGAGAGAAGGGATCAGAGTCTCGTACGGGACTACCGCTTCCATACCATAAGTGAGGGCAAATGGAGTCTGCCCGGTGGGGGTACGGATTGAAGTGCGATAGGCCCATAGGGCTTCGATAAGCTTTTCTAGCCAGTCTGAAAACTTACTAGACTCGCAGGTTTTTTTAATGATTTTGAGCAATGTTTTATTGGTGGCCTCCGCTTGGCCGTTACCTTGTGGGTAGTATGGCGATGAATGATGCAATGCAATCGCGTACCTTTTGCAGAGGTCTTGTAGGTCCTGAGAAATGAACTGTGGCCCATTGTCGGTGACGATCGTGCTTGGGATGCCGAATCTGGCGAGGATGTTTTTCATGATGAACTTACAGACTGTTGACGCCTTGATTTCCGCGTAAGCTTCGGCTTCGGCCCATTTGGTGAAGTATTCCGTCGCAGTAAGGATGAAAGATTTCTGCTTGGTGAGGGAATTGGGATCACCTAGGGGACCAATGATGTCGAATGCCCACATGGAGAAAGGCCATGGGGAGGATATTGGATGAAGTGAGGAAGATGGTGAATGGATTTTATCGGCGTGAAGTTGACACTTGACACACCTACGGACATAGACAGCACAATCCTCTTCCATAGTGGGCCAATAAAAGCCTTGCCGAATGATCTTCTTGGCGAGCATCTGACTATTCACGTGGCCACCGCACACACCCGAGTGCGTCTCCTCTACACATTTCCAAACCTCGTCGTCGCCAAGACATCTTAACAGAATACCAGTAAGGCTCCTCCTATAGAGTAGACCTCCAACCAAAGTATATTTCTGAGCCACCCTTCTTATGGCTTTCTTGTCCTCTGTGGTGGCCCCTTCAGGATAAGACTGATCTTGGTAGTATTTGACAATTTCATAGAACCATGGTTTCTCTTCATCAGCCAGTTCTCCTTCGGCCTCTGCCAACATGATTTCCCTCTTCTCAAGGATATCTTCCTGCAGGATCTTCCTTGCTATCCTGTCTTTGATGTTTACGTAGGAAGCATCATCGATTGCAGGGGCATGAAGTTTGTAGATGGAAATGGACTGAAACCATCTTCCTAGAGGGAACCTTATGGATGATGCCAACGAGGCGAGGGCATCGGCGAGAATATTCTGATGACGAGGGACATGAACAAAGATCAGTTTGGCGAACAGTTTGGCAAAGGCAGCAGTGAGTTCTTGGTATGGCTTGAGTTTGGGATCGCGAGTGCGATATTTAGTGAGCACCTGGCGAAGGATGAGTTGACTATCTCCTACGACTCGCAACTCAGTGATACGAAAAGAATGAGCGAGTTCTAGGCCAGCTAGAAGGGCTTCATATTCGGCTATATTGTTGGTAACTGGGAATTTGAGCTGGTATGCCAACGGGAATGTGAGACCTTCAGGCGACAGGAGGGCGACGACGATTCCTCTCCCTTGAGAATTCAGAGCTCCATCAAAATATAGTGTCCACATTGGCTCATCTGATTGGTTGATGGACATTAGTTCCTCATCTGGAAACTCTGATTGGACGGGATCGAACTTGGGAAGAGGATGGTGAGCGAGGTGCTCGGCTATGGCATAGCCTTTAATCGCCTTTTGCTGGATGTAGGTGATGTCGAACTGAGAGAGAAAACTTTGCCAGCGTGCTAGCCTATCCGTAAGGACGGCTTTCTCCAGAAGGAATTTGATAGGATTCATCCGAGCAATCAAGTGGACCTCATGAGCCAAGTAGTGTTTCAATTTCTGCACTACCCAAACGAGGGCAGCACAGGTTTTCTCCATGCTGGTGTACTTCTGCTCACAGGGATTGAGAAGTTTGGACAAGTAATAGGTTGCCCGTTCCTTGCCTTCTTCATCAGCTTATGCGAGGACGGCTCCCACGGAGTCATCCAAGACTGAGACGTAAAGGATCAGAGGTTTTTCTGGTTTGGGTGGAATGAGAACGGGTGGACTAGCCAGATATTCCTTCAACCCTTCAAACGCTTTCTGACATTTAGAATTCCAGTGGAATTCTACTCCTAGCTTGGCCAACTCGTAGAGAGGTCTACACCTTTGTGAATGTTGGGACACAAACCGACGAATAAACTGCAACCTCCCGATTAAACCTCGGACTTCCCTCAAATTTTTGGGAGGCGGCATATCCCTGATGGCCTTAGCTTTGTCGGGATCTATCTCGATCCCTCTTTTACTCACAATGAACCCCAGCAATTTACCCGACGACACACCAAACACACACTTTTTCGAGTTCATTTTCAATTGGAACTCTCTTGACCTTTGCAAGACCTTAGCCAAAACTTCTGGATGTTCCATCCTGGTCCTTGATTTCACCAATAAGTCATCCACATACACTTCCAGATATATGTGCATCATGTCATGAAATATGGCCATCATCGCTCTTTGGTAAGTAGCTCCAGCATTCTTTAACCCAAACGGCATGACCACGTAACAATATGTTCCCCAAGGGGTAGTGAATGACGTCTTTTCCTGATCCTCTTCTGCCAAACGAATTTGATTGTATCCTGAAAATCCATCCATGAAAGAGAGGGTTTCGTAGCCTGCCGTGTTATCAATCAGCACATCAATGTGAGGTAAGGGAAAATCATCCTTTGGACACGCGCGGTTAAGGTCCCGGAAGTCGATGCAAATCCTGACTTTCCCATCTTTTTTCATGACCGGGACAATGTTCGCCACCCATTGAGGATAAAGGACGACTCTAATGAACCTGGCTTTGTGGAGCTTATCGACCTCTTCTTTCATTTTCAAAGCCATCTGAGGGTGGAAACGCCTTAACCTTTGTTTTACCGAGACGGACCCTGGTTTTAGGGTTAAACGGTGTTCGACCAAGGTTGAATCCAGACCCGGGATATCCTCGTAGCTCCATGCAAACGTGTCCTTATATTCCTTGAGAACCTCAATTAATGCCTCTTCTTCAGAGGGTGGTAGGTTGTCACTTATGAGGATGATCCTAGGGTCTTCCTCAGTTCCCAAGTTGACTTCTTTGGTGGATTCTTCTACGGCGGTTGACGGCTCATCGAATCTCCTCATTCCACTAGCGTATACGCCTGCCGCATCCTCATATTCTTCACCCTCATCTTCAGTGAGGCATTCTTCATCCGTGATCTCGTAGACTCCATACCCTTCATCAAATGCACAGTCGCCCTCGCATTCGGGTAGCTGGATGGGATTTTCTAACAACTGGGGGACGGCAAGAAGGGCCTGACACCTGGCGGCCAAATCCAGAAGGAATCGATGAGGGATCTGCCTACCCTTGGATTTCTTCCTAGGTATTACCCTTGGCCTATCATTCCTAGATTGACTGACAATATTTACAGAAGAAGAGGAAGACGAAGAGGATGGTGTAGAATGTACAGGAGAAGACCCCTCAGAGGAGGGGTAGAAAAGGTCGCTCATCGGACCTTGGACGGGTGGTCCGCAAGGCGGTACGCACCCGTGGGAGATGTAGGAGGTTTCCTCAACGAAGATGTGTTGTTGGGGAGTTTGAAAATTGACGTTTTTTTTTCGTTTCCATTTTTAATGACAAAGCAGTGAAAAGAGATTGGAGGAGAGAGAAAAGGGGTTATGGCTAGAGGATTGTGAGGCTCATAGAGCAGATCATGGTTGAAGACCTGGCGCGGGTTGAAAAGCCCGCGCAGGTATGTAAGTAAAGAAGGGGACCTGGGAAGATCATCAGACAATTGTCTGGCCCAGGAAGAAGATATCAGTAAAGGCTGAGACCAGTGGATGGAGAGGATGGCGGCTAATGAGCCGTCGACGGCAATGTTGAGGACGGATGAAGATCCGTCGATGATAGAGTCCTTCTGGCGAGGACGAGGATAGTTTGGAACATTGGCAAGAGTGGTAATATTCTCTGGTATTTCGGAGATCAATGGTGGTCCTTCAAGCTGCGGAGACGAGAACATCCTTTCCAGTGCAACGGAAATGTCCCGTATGTCGGACCATTTGTCCCACTCGCATTCCGGATCTTTGATCTTGCCTCTTTTGGTGATCCTCGGACATTTTTCAGCCAAATATATAGCATATGATCCCCCATATGCTTCTCGTGGGTGATCTCCCATCTGAACCACGGGCCCTCTGTTGAAGTGGTTTGATAGAGTCCACGTGAGGGGCTTCCAATCTGCCTTGAACGGTCCTTTGAAGCCTAGGCCAAACCTGCGGTTCGGCCTAATTTCCTTTAGCGGTTTGAGCATACCCTGTAACTGTGCGCCCAGACCCTTTCCTTGTTGATAGCCGATGTTCCTCATAATCTCCCAACCTTTGGAGTGAAAAGGGAGACATGATGTTGCGGTTGCCCTGACCGGCTCCTTTGGTGCTAGTGGAATGTGAGATGGATCACGCACGTCCAGGAGTGATAATATGGGCCGATGAGATGGCCAAACGGAGGGCAGAGAGGTGTTGATAGCATCCACTGTGTGAAGGACCGGTGTACTGACCACTTTAATAATTCTCCCATTGTAAGGAAACTTCATGCACTGATGGTTGGTGGAAGGCACATCGTCCATGGCTTCGATGTAAGGGCGACCCAGTATAGCCTTGAATGTGGGGTCCATGTCGAGGACATGGAATTCCGTAGGAATTGACATGGGGCCTAGTTCTGCCTTCAGAATAATCATCCCCTGCGGCGGCCTTTTGCTATTGTCATAAGCCGTGACCGTGATCGAGGAAGGTCTTATTTGTTCCTCGTTGACCCCACACAACTGAAGAGTGCTCATGGAGATCACATTTATGGATGCACCCGTATCCACAAGACACGGGTTTATGGATACCCCATTGATTTTTATTGAAATGCACAGTGCATATTTCCGAGCTTCCTTGGGAGCGAGCTCGTAGTTGTGAAACATGATGGCTGGTTGTGTGTCTGTTGGGGTCTGGACGGTCGAAATCTTCTCCACGGGGAGGTCTTCATTAACCATGACCTTTTGAAGATATTCCATCAAGGCCGCCTGGTGGGATGTGGATCTTTGAAGTAGCTCCAGGATGGAGATCCGAGCAGGTGTCTTATCCAGGTGTTTCAATAGATCATACTGTGTTCCAGGGATAGCTCTTTCTGGTTGTTCTCCATCATCCTTCTCTGGCTGAGATAGCTCAGGATTCTGACTGTTGTGGGGGAAAACCCTGTGGAAGATCCTTCCACTCCGGAGCACCATTGCCTGCGGCTTTTGTACCTCTGTGGGGGTAGCAGTGGATCTTAACAGGGGTTTGAGGGGTAGTAGTGGAGGAATGGTTGATGAAGCAGGGGTGATGAGGGGAGCAGGGATTCTGATGAGGGGTTTGTTAGGTGGTGGCATGGTGGAGGTAGAGGGGATATCGCGCGGATTATGAAGGATAAGGGGTTTGGAAGGTGGAGGTGGAGGTAAGGTTTGAAACGGGTAAAGGTTTTGAGGTGGATGGTTGGTGATGAGTGGTTTTGAAGGCATTAGTGGTGATGTGGTGGAGAAAGACGGGGTTATGTATGGTTGACGGATGATAAGGGGTTTAGAAGGCGTAGGGGTAAATGTGGTAGAGGTGGATGGTAAAGTGGGGGAGTGGGAGAAGGTGAGAGGGTGTGAAGGCGTAGTAGAGAGTGTCGGTTGATAGGAGGTCGGGGTGTGGATGAGAGGGCGTAATGGTAGTGGAAATGGTGATGGTGATGCTGACGCGGGTTGATGAGAGAGAGGTGCTACCCGGGCAAGGTGAGGGGGGTGCATGACGATAGGGTTGGAGGTAGAAAGAATGGAGGTACTTTCCTGGTGCCATACCTGCTCTCTCCCGACTTCCGGGAAGGAGGAGATGGGGTTAACCTGATGATTGGGCTGTTGGTGCTCCGGTAATGGATTCTGGATTATTCCCATGTCGGGTTGTTGTTGTGGGGCCTGCTGAGGCTGCTGTTGTTGTTGTGGTTGCTGCTGCTGCTGCTGTTGTAACTGCTGCTGTGGCCTCTGAGGAGGTCTCCTAGCCTTGAGAGCCGCGACGTACCGTCTCATCTCATCCCAATCTATTTGATGTTCATCATTCATATCATGGATGTAATCTTTGAAATGGAAGCAGTAATCCACTGTGTGTCCCGGCTGCCTGTGGTAGACGCAGTATTTGGAGGTATCAACATTGGGGGGCCACGCGGGCCTTTCTCTGGGTAGGGCGAGTTGGTTTGATGCCATGAGGGCATTAAAAATGTCTGCTAAGGTTTCTGGCAATGGTGGATAGTAGGCTCTCTTGGGACCGAGCGGCCTCCTTTGTTGCTGTTGGGGACCATAGTTCCCCGGGGGTGGAACTTGGTTGTACTGAAGCGGTGGTTGTTGTTGCTGAGGTTGTGGTTGTTGTTGCTGGGGTTGGCGTAATGGAGGCATATTATCCTGGGGTGGATTATTTTGGGGTGGAGGACGGAGAGAGAAAGGACCCGGTTGAAGGGGAAGTCGGGGCATTTGTGGAGGCCTTGGGTTGACTGCATAGTTGGCATTGTTGACCGCACTGACTTGCTCATTTGTCACGATCCCTTCTGTGGCTCCGCCCGGGACACCAGCGCCTATCTTTCTAACCACTTTGGGCTTCGGTGACTCAAACATGTTCATAATGGGGGAGTCTTTTAACTGGGTTTGGATGTACCGGGCCCTTTCATAGAGTTCCTCCATTGTAGTAAGTTTATTCATGGCCAGGACGTGTCTGAACTGTGGGGTTGCATTAGACACAATCATCTTCACTTGTTCGGGCTCAGAGAGGGTATCCCTTATTCTTTCCGCCAGAGACCTCCATCTATCAGCATATCGGACAAAATCCTCGTCGGGTTTCATCTTTTCGGCCACTAGGTCGGTAATGGAGAGTGAAGGACCGACCCTATCCCTATATTTCTGCAAGAACCTTCTCTGGACTATTTCAAAATTCTCGGCCTCGCGGGGCTCCAGAGAATAGAACCACTCAAGCGCGGGACCATCCAATGATCTCCGAAAGAGGTATGCCAGGGACCTCTGATCGTTTTGCCAGTAAGAGGACTCATACATGAAATCCTTGAGATGAATGAAGGGGTTGCCGGTACCATTGTATCTGCGGTACGTGGGCATTTCGGAGGGAGGAAGATGAATGACGGGAAGGATTGGCAAAGCAACCTCCGGGGTGGCTTTCACATCCACCATTCTTCTCAGATTTTGAAACTGCTCGTCCATGCGGTTGAACCTATTGAGGAGCGATTGGGTGAGCTCCTCTGGAGGTGAAGGTGGCACTTGCCACTGGGGGAGAAACTGTCTCCCGGAGACTTGAGGGGGAAACCCCGAATGAGAGGGAGCTGTCGGACCACCGAGAGTTGGCCCTGGCTGAAGCGGTGTGTGGGGAACAACGGGAGTTTGAGATTGTGACGGGAATTGGAATGAGGGTGGTTGTTGGCTCGCTTGTCCTTGAAGCGAGGGAGACTGGATGGCTTGCGCCAATGAGGGAGATGGAATGGCCTGCACGGACTCTTGGAGAGGTGCGATGGCCGGAGTTGATTCCTGGGGCGTGGGGGAAACAGATTTCCCTTTTAGAATGGCCTGGAAGGCCAGGAGCTGTTCAGAGGTAAGCTCCGTGTTGGCGAGGACGCCCAGTAAGGAAGTGATATCCTGTGGCGGGGACGTGTCCCCGGCAATAACCTGCACCTCATGCGAGGGGTCATGAGAAGGACCCGAGTCCATAGCATGGACTCGCGGGTCGGCTGTCAAACCACGGCTAGGGTGGTTCTCCTCAAAAGACTGGTGAGACATGCTCACAGTTTTCCCAGAACGCAAAAACATACACTAGTAAGTAGGTAGCAGAGATTATCAAACAAGTGGATGCCTTTACGCCCTTTTTTGTGTTTTGATTTTGATGATTTTTTTTTTGTATTTTTAGCGAGATCTGAAGTTCACACAAAATGGGGACCCTAATTTGTTTTGGTTTCACCGTCGTGTCAGCTAGGGTCTCTCGTCTCACCACGAATGAAATGACTAACTCCGGGGAACTTCAATGGTACAACCAGCCTAGTGAACGAAGAGGAGATTCTTCGATGTCGGGGACTTACGGAGGTCCCAGTGTAGGAGATTCTAGTCCGTTGAGAGGAATTCCCAAACGGAGAGTCCTTCCTTCACCGGGAAAGGGTGATCCTCAAAAAATGAAAAAAAGATAAAAAAGAGGAATGGATGTATGCAATGGAATGCCGACAGATATATGGAGTGGGAAAACAACAGAAATAACAGACATACAATAAACAAAGAACCAATCAACTGACAGTGCTGCCGTGAGCACAACGGGGGCGCGCGCGGGCGCGAAGGTGGAGAGGCACGGGTGGTGCCGAACTTGCAAGGGTAGCCGAAAGGAAGCAGTAGACGTCCCACCGTGATCGCCAATCTGTGAGCGACGTCACGCGGTTCGGGGAAGAGCGGGGAAGAGGAAGCGGAGAGCGCGCGGGCTCCTTTTTTGTTTGTTTGCTTGTTTTGCTGCAACACAGAGATGATAGAGAAGAGAGAAGGGGCCACCACGGGAGATTGCTCCGGCGGGGCGAGCGGGACAAGTATAATATAGCAAGATATGGGGTTCAAACGGCCATAGCGGGAAGTGACTCGCCGCGACCTCGGGGGGACGGGAATGGTGCATAAATTAAATAACAAGAATTGAAACGGCCATTGGGGAAGTGACTCGCCGCGGCCTCGAGAATATGAGCAGAATATAGCAGAATATAAAGGAGAATATAAGAACAGAGATTTAAACGGCCATTGGGGAAGTGACTCGCCGCGGCCTCGAGAATATGAACAGAATATAACAGAATACAGAGAGAATATAAGAACGGAAATTTAAACGGCCATTCGGGAAATGACTCGCCGCGGCCTCGATGATATGAGCAGAATATAACAGAATATAGAGAGAATATAAGAACGGAAATTTAAACGGCCATTGGGGAAGTGACTCGCTGCGGCCTCGATGATATGAGCAAAATATAACAGGATATAAAGAGAATATGAGAACAGAAATTTAAACGGCCATTGGGGAAGTGACTCGCCGCGGCCTCGATGATATGAGCAAAATATAACATGATATAAAGAGAATATGAGAATGGAAATTTAAACGGCCATTGGGGAAGTGACTCGCCGCGGCCTCGATGAAAAGATGTGATCGCCAGGGGCTGAAAGACCCCAAAATAAGAAAGTGATCGCGCCTACCTCAAGAGCGGGAGATGGCGGGTTGCTTCTTCCTCTCCTTCCGGCCGGCCGACGGAGAGGGCTTTCCTCGGGTACCCTTGTAAAACAACGACAAATAAATGACAAGTGGATTAGAAAGATGGAGGTGTAGTATTCAAATCCTTACGATAAAAATAACGAAATGATGGCAAGACACAGACCTGGTTGGTGTTATCTTTTAAACCCCTCTCGGACTCGAGTAGGAGGAAAATGAGATAATGGATGCAAGAAGTATAAGAGAAGAGGCGCCCTTGTGAAGGGGGATAGAGGATGCAATATGATGAATGTAAAGAACTATGGAGAAAAAGGGGGGAAAAAGGCTTATTGGATGAGCCGAGGGTGAAATCCGACGGAGCTCCGGCAGCGTGGGGACGACGTGGAAGCGCGGTGGATGAAGACGACCTTCCTCTCGCGAGCGTGAGCACCCGAGAAGCCGGCAGAACCTCCACCTACAAAAGAACCCACGGGTTAGAAAATGACTCCGTAGCCTCTGGGCTCCGGCAGCCTATCGGATCACTTAGAAACTCATTCAGAACTGAGGGGGTGGGGCTCTATTTATAGAGCTCCGGAGGGAGGAGGCGTCTAGGACCCTAGACACCTCCATCAGAGCCGAAATAATATTTTATTCTATTTTTATAGATTTTTTTGGAATACTTTTGTGGAGGCGTCCAGGGTCCCGGACGCCTCAAGCAGGTCCACCGAAAGCCGACGACGGCCGCACGCGGTTTGGCACAACGCGTGGTTTTGTGAGCGGCGCCTCGTGATTCAGAAATGGGCGCGTCCAGCTGACTGGACGTCTCTATAATTTGGATTTTTTCACACACGACAAAGCGTCTTTCGGTGGCCGGCGCCCGTGAAGGTTTTTATGGGGGCGTCCAGGGGCTTGGACGCCTCCAAAATTATATATTTTTTTATTTTTCTTTTGTCTTTTATGCCAAGGCTGGCATTTTAATTTTTTTATTTGTTTTTATGGAGGCGTCCTGGGGCCTGGACGCCTCCATTAATATATATATATATTTTTATTTATTATTATTATTATTTTTTGTTTTTGTATGCCAACTGGCATTTTGCATATATTTTTTATTTTTATTTTTATGGAGGCGTCCAGGGTCCTGGACGCCTCCATAAATATATATTTTTTTTATATTTTTATATTTGGTTTTGGGCCCTGAGAAAAGAATAAAACAAATTAAAATCATGGGGGCGTCCAGGGGCCTGGACGCCCCCATTAAGACCCACCCGGGTCCTAGTCAGCGGCCGCCCGGCAGACATCCTTCTTGGTTCCGGAACCTCCTGATGCGTTCGACTGGTGTTGATGTCGTCCGAATGCCGTGACGAGACGATTCCGGATGCCGAAAAGGGTGGAAGAAGACTCAAGAAAAGGAAGCACTCAAGTGATTCAAAACCGTAAGCCGTCGCGGGGCGTTGTATAGTAATATGAGACTTTCTTAGGAGACGTCAGATATGGCGTGTCTACACCGAGGTCGAAGATGGAGGTCAGGCCACCATCGATGAGCTTGTGGAAATAAATCTGGGGGACCGCAGATGAGCCAAGGTCGACATTCCTCAGTGCACTGCTGGAGCCAACTGCCAGGGAACAGTATATACAGTTCTTGAAGGAATTCCGAGACTGCTTTGCATGGACATATGATGAAATGCCGAGACTGAGTTCTGATGTGGCACAGCATCGGTTGGCAATAAACCCAGAAGCTAACCCTGTAAAGCAGCCGCCCAGGAGAATGCGCCCTGAATTGATAAATCAAATTAATAAAGAGGTCGACAAGCTAATTGATGTAGGCTTTGTTGAAGAAAATCAGTATACTACATGGCTAGCCAATATAGTTCCTCTAAAGCATAAAAATGGGCAGATCAGAATATGTGTTGATTTCCGGGACCTTAATAAGGCCTGCCCGAAAGATGATTTCCCAGTTCCAATCACTGAAGTGATGATCGATGCGACTACTGGTCATGAAGCCCTGTCATTCATGGACAGGTCATCCGGATATAACCAGATCTGGATTGCTGAAGAAGACAGAGTGCACACTGCATTTCGCACTCCGAAAGGGATATTCCACTACAAAAGGATGCCGTTTGGCCTCAAGAATGCCGGCGCTACCTACCAAAGAGCTATGACCAAGATCTTTGATGATTTGCTCTTCAAGAAAGTAGAGTGCTACATTGATGATCTGGTAGTAAGAACTAGCAGAAGAGAAGACCATCTGCAAGACCTGAGGATAGTATTCCAGAGGCTGCGCAAATATGAACTCAAGATGAATCCTATGAAATGTGCCTTCGGCGTGTCCAGTGGAAAATTCCTCGGGTTTATTGTCCGGCACAGGGGCGTTGAAATCGACCCATCCAAGATTAAGGCTATCCAGGAGCTCCCTCCACCAAGGAGTCTGCCTGAGCTAAGATCTCTGCAAGGGCGGTTGGCCTATATCCGACGATTTATATCGAATCTATCGGGAAGATGCCACCCCTTTCACAAGCTCATGATGAAAGATGTACCGTTCCTCTGGGACGATGGATGTCAGGAAGCCTTTGAGAAGCTGAAAGAATATCTCAAGACCCCTCCAGTGCTGGGGGCACCAATTAAGGGCAGGCCCTTGATACTGTATATCGCGGCCACACACTGTTCCCCGGGGGCAATGCTGGCACATATAAATGAAGAAGGCAAAGAACAAGCCTTGTACTACTTGAGTAGGAGGCTGATTAGAACTGAAGAAGGCTACAGTTACATAGAAAAGACATGCTTGGCACTAGTCTTTGCTGTCAAAAAGCTCCGACACTATATGTTGTCACATGAAATCAGGTTGATGTCTGCAGCAGATCCGCTCAAATACATATTGACTCAGCCAGTACTGAAGGGCCGGTTGGGCAAATGGGCAGTGATCCTGATGGAATTTGATATTACCTATACACCCCAGAGGGCGATAAAAGGACAGGCTGTGGCTGATTTCTTCGCGGAGCATCCTGTGCCGGAAAATGACATGCTAGGGACTGAGTTGCCCGATGATGAGACACTCGAAGCTTGCCAGGCTCGGCCAGTTATGTGTCAACTATTCTTTGATGGAGCATCTAGAACAGAAACAGACTCCGATGGAAAGACCAGAATACGGGCCGGGGCCGATATTGTGCTGAAGTCACCAGAAGGGGAGGTCGTGCATACTTCCTGTTCTATAAACAAGCCATGCACCAATAATGAAGCTGAGTACGAAGCTCTGATAATCGGTCTGCATATCAGCCTCAACATGGGTATCCAAATGCTTCAGGTTTTCGGGGATTCGATGTTGATCATAAAACAAATCCAAGGGGAGTTCGAAGTGCGGAAGCCAGAATTGAATCCCTACCACCAGAAAGCTGTGCGCCTTATCGCGAAATTCTATCATATTGAGCTCAAGCATGTGGGCCGGGGGCATAATGCCCAAGCTGATGCACTGGCAAAGCTGGCCAGCTCACTAGCAATCCCACCAAATGAGACACTGAACATTGTTGTTATGAACCGGTGGCAGGTCCCCAGTATGCTAGAAGGGTGCCCCGAAGAATACGAAGTGGCTGCTATCAGCACGGTATAGGCGTTTGATTGGAGACAGCACCTGCTGCAGTGGTTTCTACACCAACAGCTGCCGCAGAAAAAAGAAGAAAAGATAAAACTTCTGAGAATCAAAGATTCTTATGAATTCAGGAATGGAACTTTGTTCCGAATAATGGCAGATGCAAGCAAGAAGATTCTACTCCGCTGCCTGTCCACTGAGGAAGCTTGGCAAGCAATGAAAGAAGTACATGCCGGAACTGCAGGTGCCCACCAGGCTGGCCCCAAGATGAAGATAGAAATCAAGAAGCTGGGCTACTATTGGCCCACCATGTTTGAAGACTGCTACAAATTTGCAAAGTCATGCCAAAAATGTCAAGAGCATGCTACTGTGCCTAGAAGGCCTCCTATGACTCTGCACCCTATAGTTCCCAGCTGGCCATTTGCACAATGGGGAACTGATGTAGTCGGGCCACTACCGACTTCCTCGGCCGGACATAAGTACATACTGGCCATAACAGATTACTTCTCCCGATGGGTGGAGGCTGTGGCATTAAGAGAAGTGACTGGTGAGCTGGTCGCTAGCTTCATCAAGCAGAATATTATCTTCCGGTTCGGAATCCCCAGCCGAATAACATCTGATAACGGAAGCCATTTCAGAAATCAAAAGATCTATCGGCTTGCTGAGAGATATAAAATCGAGTGGAGGACTTCCACCCCTTACAATCCACAGGCAAACGGGTTAGCGGAAGTTTTTAACAAGACTCTCTGCACCCTGCTGGCCAAGGTTGTCAGTTCCAATAAAAAGGACTAGGAAGAAAAAATGTATGAAGCTCTGTGGGCGTACCGCACCGTCTTCAAGACACCTACAGGGTGCTCACCATACTCACTGGTATACGGCTCAGAGGCAGTGGTTCCGCTAGAGCTGGAAGTCCCGTCACTCAGAGTGGCAGTCCAATATGACTTGGCCCGTGGCGAACAGACCAATGCAGAAAGAAGATTAGAAGAATTGGCTGAATTGGAAGGGAAGCGCCTCCAAGCTCAGAAGAATATCCAAATGTATCAGGCCCGCATGGCTAATGCATTTAACAAACTCGTAAGAGGACGAGAATTCAAGAAAGGTGACCTCGTCATGGTCAAGAAAAGATAAGTCATGGCATTCAACCCAAAAGGGAAGCTGAATGCTAATTGGGAAGGTCCTTATGTGATACAGATGGTCTACAAAGGAGGAGCCTACGTGGTTGTCAACCATCGAGGGGAAATTCAATTCTCACCACTCAACGGAAGACATCTAAAGCTGTATCATGCAGCACAACCGGCATTCCCCGAGTGATCAGGCAAAGCTACCCTTTTCTTGGTCTAGCGGCACTCTGCCCTAGCCAAGCTACCCCTTTCTTGATTTAGCGGCATTCTGCCCTAGCCGAGCTACCTTTTTCTTCATCTAGCGGCACTCCGCCCTAGCCGAGATACCCCTTTCTTGGTCTAGCGGCACTCCGCCCTAGCCGAGCTACCCTTTCTTGGTCTAGCGGTACTCCGCCCTAGCCAAACTACCCCTTTCTTGGTCTAGCGGCACTCCGCCCTAGCCGAGCTACCCTTTCTTGGTCTAGCGGCACTCCGCCCTAGCCGAGCTACCCTTTCATGGTCTAGCGGTACTCCGCCCAAGCCAAACTACCCCTTTCTTGGTCTAGCGGCACTCCGCCCTAGCCGAGATACCCTTTCTTGGTCTAGCGGCACTCCGCCCTAGCCGAGCTACCCTTTCTTGGTCTAGCGGCACTCTGCCCTAGCCAAGCTACCCCTTTCTTGGTCTGGCGGCACTTCGCCCTAGCCGAGCTACCCTTATCTTGATCTGGTGGCGTTCCGACCCGTCACCCTCTAAAAAAAAGAAGAAGAGAGAGAAAGAATAAAAAGAATGTAAAAAAATGGGGTTAAAAAATAGAGATACCCCGCCAGACTTACTCCTATGTAGGGAGAAGTGCAAAAATGTCCCAAAACCCAGCTGTGGTGAAAACCCGAAAGGGCACTGCAGGCAAAATTGGGTACCTCGCCACTTGAAAACCCGAAAGGGTGCGTGGGCAAAAGCAAGAGGGGGCTGGCTCCGGTGAAAACCCGAAAGGGCGTTTGGGTCAGTAATGTGGTAATTTAAAAATTCCCTTTTTTTTACCCTGCCTGATAAAACTCCGAGAAGGACGATCATCAAGAAGTCCCACCTGATGATGAAACCCCGTTGATCACAAGGCATATTGCCTTGATCAATGCAAAAAAAGGGGGGGCCCACCTCGGGATAGACCTTCCGTCTGTTCTGATAAAACACTTCCACTTGTTTTTGTCTAAGACCCACCACGGTAAAACCTGCCCGGTTTAGACCTTACGTCTATCCCGATGAAAACTATCCTACGTCTCACTGTGATGAAACCTGCCATTGATCGACTGGCACACTGCCCGATCAACGATGAAACCTGCCCGGTTTAGACCTTACGTCTATCCCGATGAAACCTATGAAATCCTTGCATTGGTATAAACCCAATACTGATGATGAAACCTGATATTGATCGACCGGCACACTGCCCGATCAATGATGAAACCTGTCCGGTTTAGACCTTACGTCTATCCCGATGAAACCTATGAAATCCTTGCATTGGTATAAACTCAATACTGATGATGAAACCTGATATTGATCGACCGGCACACTGCCCGATCAACGATGAAACCTGTCCGGTTTAGACCTTATGTCTATCCTGATGAAACCTATGAAATCCTTGCATTGGTATGAACCCGGTACCAATGATGAAATCTGCTGTTGATCGACTAGGCGCACTGCCCGATCGGCGAAAAAACCTATCCGGTTTAGACCTTACGTCTATCCTGATGAAACATATGAAACCTTTGTATTGGTATGAGCCCAATACCAATGATGAAGTCTGCTACTGATCGGTTGGCAGACTGCCTGATCGATGCTAAAACCCATTCAGGGTAGGCCTTCTGTCTGCTCTGACAAACACGAAGCAGCTGTCTGAATCAATTCAGACCCTTCGTCTGGATAGATCATGAAACTCTATTCCTTTGCATTAATGTTAAACCCCACATTAACGATGAAACTCACATTTTCAGCAAACGGCCTCATGCCCGAGCTGCTATCTATATCCTCTAAATCAATTCGGACCTTTCGTCTGGATAGATCATGAAACCCTATTTCCCTTTGCATTGATGTTGACACCCACATCGATGATCGTGTATCCACAATAAACATGTGGCGCCATGGTCCATAGAATGAAAGTTCTAGTTCCAGAAAAGAAGATGACAAAACAAAGAGAGAAAGAAAATGACAAAATATATATATATGAAGAATGGGGTTAAAAATAGAGATACCCCGCCAGACTTGTTCAGGCATTCTGGACAAGTGCAAGAATGGCTAAAACCCAGCTGTGGTGAAAACCCAAAAGGGCACTGCAGGCAAAATTGGGTACCCCGCCACGTGAAAACCTGAAAGGACGCGTGGGTAAAACCAAGAGGGGGCTGGCTCCGGTGAAAACCCGAAAGGGCGCCTGGGTCAGTAATGTGGTAATTTTAAGAAATTCCATACTTCCTTCCCTTGATATGGCCTCCCATCAACCGTTTGGCTCTTTGCCCGGTCAGCGATGAAACCTTTTCAGGGTGGACCTTACGTTTACCCTGATATAATCTGCATACCCTCTTACAAATGTCCCACCGACAATAAAATCCATTACCATTCTGATAAAGCCTGGCCAGTTCAGACCTTACGTCTGTCCTGATGAAACTCTTAAACCTTCTCTTGATCGATCGGCTCCTTGCCCGGTCAACAATGAAACTCTACCAGGATAGACCCTACGTCTCTCCTGATGAAACCTACGTATTGCTTAGCAAAGTCCCACATGCGATCAAATCCTATCCAGGCTAGACACTACGTCTATTCTGATGAAACCTGTGAAACTTCTTTGCATCGATATAAACCCAATGTCGATGATGAAACCAGCTATTGATCGACCGGCACTTCACCCGATTAGTGATGAAACCCTGCCAAGATAGACCTTACGTCTGTTCTGATGAAACTGCATATCCTCTCATGTCCCACCTGCGATGACCTCTACCCAGTCTAGACCTTCCATCTACTCTGATGAAACCTGTAAGATTTCTTTGTGTCGATATGATCCCAATATCGATGATGAAATCATGCACCGGCCGATTGGCACACTGCCCCAGCGGGCTTTAAAACCTACCCGGGATGTACCATTCGCCCGTCCCAGATGATGCTCAAGGCCTTTCCATTCACATTCCCGCAAATAGTCTCCCTGGCGGCACATATGGCCAAAGAAGACGTTTGATACTACCAACAGAATTCGGTTTAAGCATGCCCCCCGGATGCCGTCACGCGGTGGAGCGAGTTCCCCATCCTTTCTATGAAGGGATGGACGCCCTCCTGCCAGGTACGGGCCATTCACGGGAGGGACTGCTAGAACCACTACCCCACTTCCCAAAGTGATGAAACCACATAGAAAAGAAGATGGATACACATGAAGCCAAAGATTCCTTTTCATTAAAAGAGGAGTATATAAAGAGCCCCGAGGGGACACTGTATCACAAAAGAACGCAGAAGAAAACAAAGAAGAGATAATTCAAGGCCGCCGGAAGATATCTTCAAAGGCCAAAAGACCCACATCGGGAGCGTCTCTTAGCTCATGAAGGCGCGCCTCCTCTTCCTGAAGCTTCACGGACATACCCTGGAGAGACATCACCCGTCCCTCCAACAAGGCCACCTCCTCAGTGGACTATGGCCGAATAGAGGATAATTGTTGCAGCTCGGCTCGAAGTCCAGCGAGTTCCGCTTCCAGAATGGCTATCCGGTCCTGGATGGCTTCTTCCCGCTGGACAACGCTCTGTAGCTCAGCTTGGCGTTCGTCAAGGGCAAGCGTCAGCTTCTCCAGCTCAGATTTGCACTCTGACCTCTGCAACTTCAATGCCGTCAGCTTGTCGGTCATAGTCCGTGCTAGGAAATCCCTCCGATGCACGAACTTCAGTAGGAGCAGAACACGCTGAACCCATATGTCCAAAGGGCAGCCCATGGCCTGCAGGCCGGCAGTGAAGCGATCAGCAATTTCCTTCAGCTGCAAATGTGTCAAGCCAGGCTGAGATTCTACCAGCTGGCGCAGCATATCCAGGTTTTGCCAGACGATGCGAAGCCAAAAGAAGCGGAGGGGATCACTTCAAAGGTCACTTCACTATCAATGTCCGCCCACAGCGCAATAGTCGGCCGGGAGGACAAAGACGAAAAATATGCTGGGAAAGCTGGCTGGTCCCTCTCTATACTCTACTGCCGAGCCGAAGACTCCTCTGCTACCGCTGCCTCAGGAGTTATGGCTTGAACACCCGCAGAAGGAGAATCAATAAATGAGGGAGCTATCTCTTCATGGGTCTCCTGAGTGGGGGCTTCATCTTCAACTGCTCTTTCTCGGAATGGGGACGAAGGCGCCCTAGTCTGTGGAGGCAGAAATCCAGTCTCTATAGCCACTATGGCAGGGACTGCTGACTCGGGCGCAATGGACATTACTGCGACTAGTATAAAAGCAGAGCTCCTGGATGGGTCTGCTTCGGCTCTGAAATCTGAGGCCCTGACAGGGACGGAAATCTCTCCTGATGATCCCAAGTCCAGTGATGTTAAGTCAGTTGAAGATTGTATTCTTACTGGCACAGGGCGAATAACCTCAGAAATTCCCATGCAAGTTAAAGGTAAAGTAGGGATGATGACCAAGTCTGCAGATGAAACATCCATAGAAACTGCGACCGCGTCTGAGCTGGTGATGACAGCGTCCTAAGGACAAAGCAGAATGATCTTCAGCAATGAATGAAAGAAAATAAATAGAACAGCAAACAAAAAAGAGAAGCTTACCTTTAAAGTGGGGTCTATATCCTCAAAATGAGACAAAAGGGGAGAAAGCCTCGTAGTTGAAGCAACAAACGGAGGGGTTATGTCAACCTTGGTGTCGAGCCCGGCAAACTCCTCTTGCAATTCCTCCTCAGAAGATAGCATCAGCAGCGTAGGAGGCTGAAAAGGCGGAAGGCCTTTTGCAAATACGGGCAAGGATTCTGATTTTAGGACTTTCTCCTCACTGCCGCTGAAAGTCACTTCCTCCTCATTATCAGGGACGATCTCGGAGCTGCCCGAGGATATCTCCACTCTAGCTATATGCTGCGAGGTCGCCTCTAGAGCATGCCGGGATGCAGACCGGGTGATTATGTGTCTGGCCGGAATAGGGCTCCGTTTTGTTTGAGTCCTTTCACTTTCCTGTGGCTGAGGTGACTCTCCCGCTGCTATCATGGCCTCAGTCTGCTCCCTGACTGCCACCTCAACAAAAGGGGAACTCTGAGGGATATAACAAAAAAAAAAAAGAACAACAACGGAAGTATAAAGAAAATAGATGAGAAAGCACATTTACCCTCCTCCTCGCCAGCCGGGGTAGGAGAAGGCAGCCTCGTGTCCCTTTCCACAGGCACTGCAACCTGCTCCGGGGCTGTATCAAATAAAGAGAAACTCAGTCTCTAAGGATGCCTTAAAAGATCAGTCAAGAAGACAATGAAGATTGCATCTACAAGCTATTTACCGCCACTCTCGGCAGGTTCCTGAGCGGCCTCCCTCTGAGACCTGACCTCGTCAAAAGAGGGGATGTCTGGAAGAGGGGTTCCGGCATCCGTCGCAACTGGAGCTGACTGCTGGACCCGAACAACCTTGGCCCTCTTGGCCTTGACAACTGCAGCTTTCACCATAGAAGGCTTCCTCTTCTTGCTCGGAGGCAAGGGAGTGATCGTAGGTGCCGCTGCAGGAATTTCAAGGTAAGCAGGCTTCTCAGCTTGAGCAATAATCTTCCTGTAAAGTCCCTGCCGCTTTATGTCCGGTCTATCTGTGCAAGACGTAAGAAAGGCAGTCATAGTCGACAGATGCACAACATAACAATAAAAGAAAGATGCCATGAGCGCACAGGAAGGGTCATACCTGCTGGGCCATCATAAAAGGTGGAAAGCGGCCAATACAGATAAGCCACCTCCTTCGAGCGGGAAGCAACCTCCTTCACGAGCCAGCATATGTCACCAATGGTCTGGCACTTCTCTGTCAAGGCAGCCAAGTCTTTATGCCCGTGGAAGTCGAGGAAATGAAACAGGCCAAGATAATCCATGCACCAGCCGTCGACATAATGAAAAGAAACAAAAAGCGGCTTATTCAGAATGCCAGTTATCGGGTTCTCTACTGATAGCCCGTAAACATTCAGCAGTACAAAAAGCCAAAAAGTGTGCTGATAATATGTCTGGGTGCGGTCTTCCCTCCGCACAAACGTCCTATAAGGGTGAAATCTGTCCACCGGACCCCTCCAGGGGGCTGCTGTCGGGAGAGGCTCCTTCGGGGGGAACGGATATTGTGCATCCAAATGAACACCCCCTATATGGCCCAACTGCCTCAGATCCTTTGTAAAAGCGTCTTCATTAATCTCAAAAAAGACAGGAGTGGGTATTTCAGAACCTTCCTCTTTCAAAGACCGACGCGTGGCAATATATGTTTTCGCCTCCTTCTGGTGCTGTGAATAGAGCCTTTTCAGATGAACCTCATCAATCTCAAACACAGGCCCTGATTACCGCTTTAAGAAAGAGCGCTCGGCCACATCCCAAAAGGCGCCTCTACCATCTTTATAGAAGTTGGTGCGGGTATTCCACCACTTAATGTATTCTGATGTGACACGGGGAATACGATTAGAAACGGTCGGGACCCTGAAAGTTACACCCTCTCGGCGATGAAAGAAATCCCACCATGTTCGACCGTCACTGGCAATGGCGGACCCATGCTTGGCACGGCTGTCCAAAGGAAACTGGGCAACCGATGGAGGAATATGCTGATCATAGAGGAGCAAGCCTCCCTTCCTGAAGACCAATACACTGGGCCGAATAGCCATAGCCCACCTGACCAGTTCTGGTTCTAATATGGGCCGGGTGGCGTTGACCCCCGAAACAGGATGGACGTAAGTTTCTACCTCCTCCATTTTGCATTCCCTCTGAGGGTCCACTAAAGGAGCCGAACCTGCTGCCAAGCTCCAAAAATGAATGTTGCCAGGAGCGTCTACATGCACTCTTATCAACCTGCCCCTTATCTTGAACAGCTGCTCTGAGAAAGGACCAGGTTCGGCGCTAGCAAATTCAATCATCCGAGGAAGCAACGTGTCTGACTGTAGAGTCCTCGGGGCCAACTCCAGGAAAATGCTGCAGACCCAGGCATTAAAGAAGTGAAACGGACCCACAGTCCTTAAGGAGCGGGGAACCCGATGTCTATGCAAATCTCCCAACGATTTGTAAACTAAACACAAAGCCACTGGGCGCAGAGACAGTCTCATCCCCCAGGCCATCTGACAGGCCCGATATATAGCCTCCGGTCTGATAGTCGTCTCGTCCCCTTGGGGGAGAGCGAAAGTGCACAGCCAGAAGGTCAGATAAGCTGCACAATGAGTGATGGGGTCAACCCCTGCTGGGTTCGGGCCGTCTGCACCTGCTCGGCGTAGTGAAGCTGGCAATGCTGATCTGTAACGAGGGGCCCTGATTTGCTTACCGGGAGTCGGTCCCACGGAAGGAAAGTCTGCATACTTCAAGGGACCCCCGAAGAAGTACTGTATCCACTGTCCTACACGGACTCTCAATCTGCTGCTCTTTTCCTGAGGTTGATATCCTTTGGAAGATCCCCTGTTGTAGGCCAGACAAATGGTCCGATAAGCTTTCATCAGATACCGGTATGCATAGCCGAAAGAATATCTGCCCTCTCCATCAGAGGCGTCCTTTACAGAGTCGTCTAGACATACCTCCTCATATGGCTCCCCATCTATGGGCAGACCAGAAAGCTGCGAAAGACTCCAGAGGTCGAGGGATGTCTCGCCTTCTACTGTGTAGAACGTGTTAAACTGTGGGCAGAATACTTCAAGCATGCCGCAACATAATCCCCGAGAGATGGGATAGCGGAATCTGGAGGCGAATACACTATGTTAGACCCCAGCTCTAATCAGTAAAGGGGCATACTCCTTCAGAACAAATTCTATGAATTCTACTACGCCTACCCTGAAGAGATGAGCATCTGTCACTTTGGCATCTCCAAACCAGCCGGCAGCTAGCTGATATTTAAATTGAACGGCCAGACAGTTCAGAATAAATGGATCGTCCCTGTAACCCCATTTCACAGGAGCTAGAAAAAGTCCGAAGTTGGTCTTTTCCCGGTGGAAGCGACCGGCTGCATGGTCCCACCTCGCCAGGGTGAACTCTGGAGCCCGGATCAACATTTTCTTTTCCGGCTCTAATTCAGAAATACCCAGTACAGCATTCCAGTCCCGCTGCTCACCCGGAAGATATATAGCTCGGGCACGATAAACAGAACCCTTCATGCTGTCTCTGTCAGCAAGTATTGCCGCTTCCACAGACCGAGCAAGCAGAAGATCCCTCATTCCGCCTATGGTGAAGGTCCGGATAAATGGCAACAGATGACGATCCTTCGGCAGGTCCGGACGGTAGTCAGCAGCCCTTCTGAAGTTAATACCTTCCGTGGAAGAATAGACCCCAGAAGATAGCACTGTGTCAGTCTCAGAATCAGAGGACTCGTCGACAGTAGCGATTTGGTTATAGCCAAAGCTCAGGCTGTTCACATTCAGCCAGTTGACTGAAGCCCGAGATATGTCCGGTTGAGCAGATGAGCTCGCCCCCACAGTCATGAAAGCTGTAGCAGTAGGGTCGGAAGCCATGTCGGCACCTGCAAACAAAGAAAGATGACAAGATAAGTCTCGGCAAGATGGGTCTACAAAGACTGAGCAAATGATTCTGGTCAAATTTCGGCAGCATCTACTCTTGTCTGGGGTATGCCCAAGAGAGATAGGGAGTCACCCACCAAGAGGGAGTGATCCCGAACATAAAATGGGACTTAGTCCCATATAGTGAACCTACCCCGAGAAGAAATCGGTCAAAAGGGAGGGGGGTTAGCGAAGGTTCTCGGAGGGGGAAGCCCACCGCCACCGCCGAGATGAAGAGAGAGAAGAAGATGTGAGAAATGAGAAGAAGAAAGGCGATGGTCGCCTTAAAAAGAAGCCAAGACGAGAGGTTCTCGGCGTGATGAAAAGCGCGCCGAGAACCCCTCCCCGTCGCGCCAAGAAGCTCACGTGCCGACTGCCAAGAACGCGCCGAGAAGCTGCTAATCCGCGCGCCGAGAACCTGATCAAGAGGCGCGCTGACAGTCTGCCCAATCCTCAGGCCGAGAAGTATATGAATATCATGCTGAGAAGACTCCAAAGTGCTGGAAAGAAAAGAGCATAGAAATGAAAAGTATGTGTGCATAATATTGTTACAATGAGATGATCAAGTCTAAGGACTAGATCGAATAAGAATTGAAGAAGATACCCTCGAATGATGAAAGGCACCTGCAGACCCCGTGCCGCTTATTCTGCGCTTACGCCGCCTGCAGGTGGGGGGCATTTGTTGACACCTTGAAAATGAGCAAGGGCTGAAACAGAATTGAAGAGAAGATCAGACCAACAGTGAAAGATCAATGATGAAGCTCATCAACCATCTACCCGGCTGAAGCCTTTCCCGGCCAAGCTGATATCCGGTGCCATTGTCAGTCAGACGGCGGCACTGATGAAGTAGCAGTCACCTGACTGATGAGACCTCCTATCACACCTCAATAAAAGCTGTATTACTGCCTCGTCCGAGAATCCACAGGTAACATGTCAGAGTAAGTCAGATGTCGGCTTATTGACAGATGCGATATGAGCAAAGATAAAGATGAAGCCAGAACCAGCAAATAAAGATTGTGAAGGCTTCTGCAAAGTCAGAACAAAAGAAAAGTCTCCACAGACTATACACCTGGCTGAAGTCTTTTCAGGCTAAAGCCGATGTCCGGTCTTGTCACCGTTCAGGTGACGATACCGATGAAATGATGTCTGACTTTGTCATCATTCAGATGGCAATGCCGATGAAACCCCAGTCTACCAACTGATGAAAATCTATGAATGATCTCAATAGAAACTGTGTCACCAATGGAGGGCCTTCTCGGGTTCTGATATATTTGAAGGACCAATAAAGGCTGAGGTATATGTGAAGTCTAAAAAGCCCTAAATGGGCCTATAAAAGTGGCGCCGGGATCCCCTTTGTCGAAGCCCAAGAGTGGCGCCGGGAAGCTGGAGTCCCACGTGCCGGGAAGTCTTCCTTCGATTGAGGCGCGCCGGGACAGGCCTGCCGATAAGATACCAAGGAGAGATATAAAACCCCCTTTCCCCTCGAGAAAAAGGCAACAGCGGAGGAGAAGAAGAGAAAGCCACAAAAAAAGAGAGAAGAGAGTACAGCCTACAATCTGATCCGAGAGAAGGAGAGGTAGAAGGGCCAAAGAAGAAAAGAGAGAAGAGAGAAAGCAGAGAGGAGGGTTCGAAGCCTGATTGAAGGTGGGCAACGGGGAGGGAGAGCAGTCAATGCTCCGCCCTCCCCTCCCAATTTCTATAGTTCACTCGCCTAATTTTGATTGCTTCTACTTCTTCCTCTGCGTTATGATAGCCGATTTTCACACCGCTAGAATAAGGCATAGTCTTCTTATATCTTCTTCTATGTACTCCCTCTGATGTGCGGATGTAATTGCAATGTTCTAATATATGATCGCTACGGGCCGTAGTTACCGCCTGCTGTTATTTTTCTCCGAAGCTCTGCTACCATCCCCTTATATCTTCTCTTAGATGCCGTAGCATGTCATCCCCTCCCCAGTCTGATCATCGGTCTACCGCTTCGCTGGGTTCTCAAATGCTTTCCGTGCTTACTCCAGAGCCAGGGACAGACCATCCCTTGGCCTCCGGGATAAGGCAAAGCTATACAATGACCGAGGTTTATGATACTCCGGAGTTCTAGATGCTTATATTCTATCTATAAGCATTGTCAAAATCACCTCTGGGTCCAGAGACAGCCATCTCTTGGCTCCTAGGGTGATGAACGACCATATCAAATCTGTCCCCGGGCTCTGCATAATATTGGTGACAGGGGTTCTCTAGACCTTGGTCTTCCCTAATTCCTCTTCGATCCTGATGTTTCTATAAAGCCCAAACGTAATCCAGTTCAAATTTGATGCCCTGATCCATTCTACTCCCACAGAATCCACCTACCTTATCCTTAATCGTCAAGAAACCCAAAACAGGGTGCCGTAACATCCCGGCGCCCTCACCCATCTCGGCCCCATGGACAGTAAAAGGGGTGAATAGTTCTCGGCGCAAGGCTTCTGGCGCCGAGAACCCCACCCCTGGCCTTCTTACCTTCGCGCCGGGAACCTCTCCATATTGGTTGCGCCGGGAACCCCCCTGGCTGCTTTGCCATCGCGCCGGGAAGACCATCCTCTGGCCTTCTCCCCTGCGCACCGGGAACCCCCTTTGAGCAATTCCTCCTCGCGCCGGGAAGCCAGTGCTGGGAACTCCATGGCCTTCTCTTCATCGCGCCGGGAACCCCGGCCCTCTCACCTTGACGCCGGGAACCTGGCCTCCTTGCCCTTGCGCCGAGAGCCCCCCCTGGCTCTCTTGCCTTCACGCCGGGAACTTCATTCCCAAGCCAGTTGCACCGAGAGCTTGCCGTGTCACCTAATGGGGTCTTCGACCCTTTGGTCAGACCTATCCAGGAGTGCCCATGAGTCACCAGCACCGTCCGGGGGATAAATCAAAGGGAGCCAGACTCCCTTATGTTCCACTGATCCGCGTCGGATTTATGAGCAACCCCTTTAGCTAAGGTGAGCTCTGCCACTGCATGAGTGTCACCGGCTCCTATAAGGGAAGAGTCAAACATTGCCCCATGGCATACATGTGCAATGTGGGAGGTTCGCTCCCTCCTTTTCTCGGCTTTCATCCCGGCACTCCGTGGGTGATAGCCTATTCTCCCCTGGGCATAATCCAGATTATGGGGAGGTGCTGCCGAAATGTCGATCGATGTTTTAACCCCGATAAGTCCCAGGAGGTGCACATCACACACCCCCCGTCCGGCTCAATCTTCCGGGGAATATGAATACTGCGAGGCCCTTGGCTGGATGAGAAATATGAAAGGGGACATCTCCCCGACGATGGTGCGGACCCCGTCCCGCCACTGCGTAGACGGTGTCCTATTCCTACCCAGCACGACCCACATAAGAGGTGGTCATGTCGGCGAAGTAATCTGATGTGCACTAAATTATCTTCCCAGAATAACAAGAGCTTCAATATCACACACTGTTATTTTCATTTTATTACCGCCCCGAGTGGCCTCCTATTTTGGCGTTTAATCAAGGGTTGTCCTTCTTAGGAAGGGCGTAATTAACGTCATAGCCTTTATGGTATGACGGACTTTTGGTCCCGACTCGGACTTCACAATCGACTGATTGAGTCAGATCGAGCGCATAATAAAATTGTCACCCCGGTGACTGGCACGCCAACAATAAAATAAATAATAAACGATAAAAAAATATAAAATAATAAAAATCCGCATCCACAACGAGTGCCACCGACTTCTATAAGGGGAGAATCGAATGTTGCCCCAGGGCATATATATGCAACTCGGGAGGTTCGGCCTCTCTTTTTCTTGGCTTTCATCCCGGCACTCCGTGGGTGATAGCCTATTCTCCCCTGGGCATAATCCAGATTATGGGGAGGTGCTGCTAAAATGTCGATCGATGTTTTAACCCCGATAAGCCTGGGAAGTGCATGTCATACACCTCTCGTCCGGTTCGATCTCTCGAAAAATACAAACGTTGTAGGGCTCTTGGCCGGATGAGAAACGTAGAAGGGGACATGTCCCCGATGATTGTCCAAGCTCCGCCCCGCCGCTGCGTGGACGGTGTCCTATTTCTATCCGGCATGACCCATATAAGAGGAGGTCGTGCTGATTTAATAAGTCTGTCATTTACCTAATTACATTCTTAGAATGACAAGAGCTTCAATATCATGCACTGTTTCTTTTTTTTTTATTACCGCCCCGAGTGGCCTCCTATTTTGGCGTTTAATCAAGGGTTGTCCTTCTTAGGGAGGACGTAATTAACGTCATAACCTTTATGGTATGACGGACTTTTGGTCCAGACACGATCACTCACAATCGACTGACCAAGTTAGATCGAGCACACAATGAAATCGTCACATATGTGACTGGCACGCCAATAAATAAATAATAGAAATAAAAAGAATAAAAATCAAACAAAACAAACAAAAATCCGCGTCCACGAGTCTGGCACGCCCGGTGGGAGTTAGTCTCCCTTCATCTCTACGCCAAAATAGGAGGCCCGATGGGCCCCCCCTCAAATTTCTGATTATGTGTGCTTTCTCTATTTTCAGGAAGCTAGGATGACGGCTGGAATCATGTCCGTGTGCTTTGGCCAGTAAGCGGTCGAGGCACATGTTCGAGAAGGCTACCTGGCGGTACCTCTGTCATTCGGATCGATGCCGCCTGCTGTCGGAATGCCCAATTACCTGGGCCTCATTTTCACTGATCTGCTCGATATTGACAACCAGGCGCCAAAAGCTGTTATCGAGACGTCGCCGCAAGCTACCGGTCCCAAGAAGAACCCGGTGATGAAGGATACTCCTGGGGTCGTGTCCTGCTTTGTCCATCACGAGGCAAGGCGAAGCGCACCCTCTGCTGCTACCGGAAAAGGAAGAAGATCCGACTTGAGAACCCGATCTATTGCTGCGGGTCGTCGGATGTCCAACTCAGGGAAGACGATGCTGATTGGAGATATCCGGGCGAACCTCAATGGTTGCCCAAGGGAGGTCAAGCCAGATGTGATCGTCCCAATGGTACCTACCACTAATAGGTTCCGAGTACTGACTGCTGGGAGGGCCGACATGGAACATAGAGATAGAAGGCCACTGGCACCAAAGCTTCCTAGATTCAGGCAGATCTGGCGGCCGATGAAAATCCAGAGCTGGGCCCCAGCTCAAGATGAAGAAAAAATTTATGATGTTGTTGTTGCCCGCTTCAGAGCAGGGAGCAGAAAAGGAGAAAGAAAAGACGAAAGAGATGCTGTTGCTGTTCACCCCAGGACTCGAGGTAGGAGAGATGAGAAAGAGAATGAAGGAAGATATATGACTGCTACTCGCCCCAGGATGAGGGGCAGAAGATATGAGGAAAAAGAAGACCGCATGGTCACCCACCCCATGGCAGAGGGCAAAAGATGGGAAAGGAAGAACTATGCCGTTGCTGCCAACCGCCGCCATGATGGTGGCAGAAGACTTAAGAAGGAAGAGAAAATGAGAATAAGTGAACCAGTCACTGCTGTCATTCCAAGAAGACCGAGAGCCTGTGCCAGACAGGCCGACATATTTAAATACTCCAAGGCCGAGCCTCTGACTGGTCAGGTGGCAAGACTGGCTTATCAGTAGAAGGGCCAGGAAAGACTGATGCCCCGACCAGAGCTACAAAGACACAGCCAAGAGGAGATGAAACAAGTGGTTCAAGACTACTTTCACTACCTGGGGAATTCTTCCCTCGGGCAGCGAAGACTATCTCGTGCTTTAGGCACCATAGATGAAGAAGAAGAAGCCTTTCAAGAAGCAATGATCAGAGTCTCCTCCTCCGATTCCAATGATTATGAAGAAGGCCACAGAACCGGGTATGGGATAGAAGACCTGCACGGGCAAGAAGCTGAAGAAAGAATATCGGTCTTTGACCGGCTCAAATACCCCGACCAGGTGAGAAGGAAAGTCTACAGGCAGATGGAGAAGATGCAGATCTTTGCCTGCAACATGGCCGGGCTTGTCAAAGGGCAGGATATGTTACCGACACAGCCAGATGAACTGCTCAGACTGGCATCCAGACCAGGCCCCGTTACGAGGAGAAGTCAGGAGGCCAAAGAAAAAATAAAGACTGATGATGAAGTCCGCAAGATCACCACTATGACAGTTAATGTGGTGACAACAGAAGATGAAGATAATCCCTTCGTCGAGGACGTTGAAGGGACTTCAGAAGAGATACATATCCCGTCAACCATGGATCCCATGATCCAGATGATGTTTAGAAGATATCAACAAGAGATCAACGCTCTCAGAAGACAGCTAAATGAGAGGCATGAAGCTACACCGGTCTCCAAGCAAGTCGAGCCCGTAGGGAAGACCTCCAGCTCAACAGAAATGACTATCCCAGCTAATCCTCTCCCGGTCGATAAGGGTAAAGCACCGAGCCAATCTGTTCTACAGCAAACAGCAGCTCAGCCCTCTGTGTCTCAGACACAGCCCACCGTGCCCACCTTGCGCGCAACGGTGATGACAACTCCTTACAGTCAGCAACAAGCTCACTTCTTCCCGGAAAACATAGATCCAGCCATAGCCCACAAGCTGATGATTGAAAAGATTGTGGAAATGAAGCTATCTGAGAAGACTGGTGATGATGCTGTTACCTACGATGTGTACAAGGTATCGTATCCTCCCCAGTATGCTACTAAGAGACTACCGCCAGGCGTCAGTAAGCCACCGAAGCTTGAAAAATTTAATGGCCAGGGCTCTCACAGGGAGCACATAGCTTACTATACCACCATTATGGGTGACTTGGCAGTTGATGAAGCTTATCTGCTTAAATTCTTCGGCTCATCCCTCACCGGGATAGCTTTTGAATGGTATTCAAGCCTGCCGGCTGGGTCAGTGGCCGATTGGCCTGATATGCAAAGAAAGTTCCGCGACAGATTTCACGTCACAGAAAGGGAAATTACAATAGCATAACTATATGCAACTAGGCAAAAGCAAGACGAAACAGCACTGCACTACATCAAAAGGTGGAGGAACTTAGCTATGAGATGCAGAAGACCTCCTCATCAAGAAGATGCAGTGCAAATATGTAAGCAGAGCCTCAGGAGAGAGGTACTAGAAAAGATGATTGGTGCAGATGTCAGAACATTAGACCGGCTGAACAATATAGTGGCGGAGGTCGAGACGTTCCTGTCCAAGCGTCCGACGTTCAATGCTCCAACTGTTCCGAAAGGGAAATCTAATGATCGACGACCATCGCATTCTGAGGCCAACACCGTCGATTTTAGAACCTTCGAGCAACAGAAAGGGAAGAAGGGGGTAGATGAAGCTCCCCCGCCAGCAGACACAGCGGAAAGAAAAGATAAGGTCTCTCTGAGAAATAAAATGAGAAAGCCATACTCTTTCCCGAAAGATAAGACAGCCGCACTATTCAACTGGGCATACAAGTTCAACAAGGTAACATTGCCTGAGCCAAAGAGACCCGATGACGTGGCAAAGAAAGGTGATCCACTGTTCTGTCCATATCACCGTGCGCTGGGGCACGCAATTGAAGATTGCTACGTCTTCAAAGATTTTATGGAAAGCATGGTCAAAAAGGGCGAGCTACAGCTGGGAGATTACCAGGTAGAGCCACCTCATCCACATGAGCCTCCGGCCTTAAAAATGGCCGCCAATATGATTTCAATCTACCAACAGCTGCCTAAGGAAGCCGTCGAGGAATGCACCAGGCATACTTATGAAGCTTGCTTCCTCACGCCACTGAAGGATCAAGAAGGGTGGCAGATAAAGCCAATAAAGAATAGAAAGAAAACTCCCGCAGCCAGTATCAGTGGAGCAGTTATCCGCGGTGTCACACCAAGGCCCGAACCACCTCCAGTAAAGCCAGTATGGCACACTGCTGAAACAGGGCCAGTCATCCAGATCCCCACTCATAACCGGAGAAGACAAGTCCCCCTACCTGCACATGAGGAAGTAAGTCCTGCAGCCAGGCGTTTACAACAATATATTAATGGGCTCGATGAATATGAACAGAAAAAGCCCGGGCACCTGCTGGTGAAAGACTATATACTCTGGGAACAGCTCAAAGAATTGAAAATTAAAGAGCAACCGGGGGCAGAACAGGGAAAAGATGAGGCTGAGCCTTTCTGGGGGCAAGAACCAAAGAAGCCAAATTCCCATAAAAAGAAGAGATGGTCTAAATGCAAAAAGGAAAAGGGAGTCGTGACAGTACAATGCAACACCCTGTCGGCACTCTTTACCTCGCCCGGGGAGAACAATGAGGATGAAACATCAAATGCCCCGCTAGAAGCCAACCATGCCGAGGCCTCAACCTCAGCATATGCAACACGCTTCGGAAGAAGGTGGGGGCGCCCACCACCAGCCAATCATAACATTATGTTCAGAGGGGAACAACCCTACCAGATTCCTGAACCAGAGGTGCGGGGTGTTCAGATTCCTCCCCCTGTTAGCTTGTACCAAGAAGAGAAGAAGGGAGGTCAAACTCCAACATTTCTGGAATTTCTGTCCAGTCTGGAAAATGGGCAGTCGATACAGGCTGGGCCAGATAAAGGCAAGAGACCTCAGCAATCGGCATCTGTAGCCTACAAGCAGAATGAGAAAGAAGAGGATAACTCTCCGACGGCACCAGGGGCCGTTGCTATAGAAAAAGCCCCCCAAGAAATCAGTCCAGAGGATGAAACCAGCACTGGGCAGCAGAGGCCACGGGCACCACATGAACCTCCAAAACCCCGATGGGCGGAAGAAATGAGACGTACTAATGTCCGGGTGGGCAGTCGGATCATGAAAATGCTAAAGAAACTCCCTACCAGATTCTCCATATGGGAGATTCTCTCTCTGAGTGAAGAAGCTCGCCAAGCGATTGTTGATGCCCTACAGTCGCCGGCACAGTATGAGGCACTCTTGACAGAAGTGAATTCTGGGCCGTCAGTCACATCCACAGAGGATGATATGCTGATTCCAAATTCCGGCCATAACGGGCCGCTGTATATGAGGGGCTCCCTGAACTGTCAGCCACTGAGCAGGATACTGATAGATCCCGGGGCTGCTGTGAACATTCTTCCATACCACATCTACCAAAAATATTACTTTGATCTGCAGCTTACCAAGGTCAGAGACATGAAAATTGCGGGATTCAACCAGAAATGTGAGACGCCCCTTGGGGTGGCTGATTTTAACCTCACATTGGGGGATCTCACTACCGTGGTACGATTCTATGTAATCGACTCCAACACCACATATAAGGCCCTGCGGGGGAGACCGTGGCTGCATCAATATCAGATAGTGCCGTCCACGCTGTAGATCGTGATAAATCCACACATGTGGAACAAACCACTCATATGAGATATATATAAAAATGATGGGGAGATGATAACAAAGACAAAAGAAAGCACGTGGTGCTATAAAGGAGAGTGATCGCCAGAGGGGTTACCTCAATAATAAGATAAATGATCGCGAATACCTGGTGATAAGTGGGATGCGGGATGGATTGTGAATTCCTTCCTCCTCCTTCAATCGGCCGGCCGATGAAGGGGGTTTTCCTTGTTGATTACCCTTGCACAAAGACAAAACAAACAAGCAAAGGGAAGTGGATCAGCCGAGGGAATGTAGTATCAATCCCAATAAACCATATGATGAAAAAGAAACATGACATGCGCACCTTTTTTGTTTGTTTTAAAACCCCTAAAGAAGAGTTAGGGAAAGGAAGGGAGATATGATACTAAACTAATGCAAGGAGCCGTGCAATAGATGATGATATGATGATATGAATCAGAATAAACGAACAGAAGAAAGACCCCCTTATGCTGTCCCTGTAAACAGTAAAGGGGAAGAAACCACTTGGAAGCTACGGCGTGGCCGCAGAAACAGGGAAGAAGAAAGAGATAGAGAGCCTTCAAAGAGAGGGACCGCACAGGAGGAAGACGATCGTAATAGCCAGCACCGTAAACTCTAATCTGTTCTAGCCTCTGTGCGTCTGTGTGTTCTCTGCTCTCTGCCTCTAACCTCGCGCGAGGTCGATCAAGACAACCTTATATAGGGTTCCAGATCAAAGATAACCTCAAATATAGGAAGATAAGAACGGGCAATGATCAATGAAGGCAGGACTCTAGTTCCCAAATCGAGCAAGCTGACCAAAGAGGGCAGGGAACTCTTCAGGAAAGGCATACTCAAACACGACACCGAAACATAAAACGCGACCTTCAAAAGGGCGTCAAATTATAAATTGACGACCTACCTTAAGACGTTACTACATAACACGACCTGGTCAAGGGCGTCACTTCTTGGATTTAAATTTGGGAAATAAAACTTTCTTTATTTAAAATTATGAGACAACGCCTGAGATAAAGGCGTTACTTAAAAACACGCCCTGAGAAAGGACGCCAATCAGTAATTGGAACTTATTTTGAAATCGGATAATACCAGGAATTGACGCCCTGACATTTGATCGTCCTTTCTTTAGAACACGCCCTAGATAAGGTCACTTTTAAAATAACGCCCCTCTTCAGGTCGCGAATCACAAAAATGTAAGAACAAACCAAAAACCCACAAAAATAGAAAAAACTTCATATTATGAAAGTATTGAAGTTCACTTTGGGGCGTCAGCATAGTGACATGAGATTTGATCAACATAGCGTCAATTTTGGCGTGTCTACAGCTGCCCCGCCTTGGCGTCTGCTTTGGAAGGGAGTGAGACGGAATGAAGGTGAAAGTGTAACAAACGGAATGAAGTGGAGCGAACTGATAAGTAGATGCCAAGGTGTGATGTGACACGCCTCAGACACTAAGCATCGGAGAAATCTTTCCAAGATTCAAAGTGAAACAACTCCGGGTAATTCGAAGGAAGCATCGATTTGCTGGATAAAGGAGACTAAACTAAATAAATAAAATGTGCACGTGGGCACGACAGGGAGACACCATTGGAGAGCGGTTATCAGCCAACGTGGACGTGCTACAACCAAGGTAGATTTGCAGAAAAATAAAGGGAATTGAGATGTAGACCCAGCAAAGGGACATTTTCAAGGAACTAGCCTGAGCGGCTTCAGAGAGAATAAAGTACTCAATTTGGAGTGGAATATCTCATGTCAACTCAATCAAGAACGAGTGACTTTCATTATCGCCATAATATGAAGATTTTCATCATTAACCTCAAAATCCTACATGATGCATGCTGGGCCAAAAGAAAAGATTAAAACAAACTAAAAATAGAAAATAATCAAGGATAATATTGTTAAGCCATCTAGATTTGATCAAGAATCCAAATCTCTGAGCTGACACTAAGCCGAAGCCCGTTTGTCCGTGCATCAACTCAGAAAGTGGAACCATCGTCCTAGACCTTCAACGACTCAACGGCCTATCCGTGTGATCAAGACTCTCCTGGAATTATCATTATTTTTTTTGATGAAGGGGAACTCAAATTCCAGGTTCATCAGAACCACAAGGTCCTTGATATATTATAATAACGTAGAATACCATATAGTAATAATGCTTACAGGAACGAAATACAAGAACAGCATGATGTTACTCCAACAGTGATCCGGGCATCTCGAAACCTGCAATCCTCTGCACTTGAAAGTTCATTAGCCCTCCCATAATTTCAATATGAATAATCCTCAATTCAAAGCATGACATGATCATAAGTGCTAAATTAAAAATAATTCCAACAAAATAATAGCACTTAAGTTCATCAAAGCATGTAGGGAAGCAAATTCATAAGCTCACAAATTCATGCCTGGTTGGAACGGCGTCAAAAACATGAAAGGCGCCTGATAATGAGGGCGTTAAAAGAAGAAACACGCCCTTCCAAAGGGCGTGAAATGCATCGAGAGTCCAGGAAGAAGACGACCCTGGAAAGGGCGCTACACAAAACACGGCCTCTGTCAGGTTGTCAATTCCTAAATCGACGCCCCAACAGAAGGCGTTAATTAACATGCTTCCGTTTCCAACGCGAAAGCTAAACCCAGTCCTAATAGCAACCAATCTCACAACTCCGAACAGCCCTAAGACCCTTCGGACTTCTATAAGAGGAGGACACTTCCTCTGATCAACCAACGCAACCTCTGAGAGTTTCTATTCTCTGCTTCTTCTATTCGTGTTCTTCTTCTCGCAGGGACTGCAACCGCCCGAGCCCTTCCTACAAACCAAAGATGGAGAGGGCATTTAAGAGGTCCAAAACTTCCACTCCCAGGCTTACTGAGATCAACGGGCACATCAGCAATAGAATTTCCATGAATCAGGTAAAGATTGAGTCTTCTGTTCTTCTCTTTTCTTATCTTCACTGAACTACTTCTGTCGCTCATGCATTCTCCTTCTTTTCTTTCTTCCACAGGATTATCCAAATGTCCCAGGAGCTAGGAGATTTACAAAAATTAAGTGGCTGCCACATATCCTTTCCAAGTTTTCTTCAGATATGAGGGTCTACCTAGCAAGATGGCATCTACTAGGCTTAGTTACCCATGCTAAACACCATGATCAAATCCACTTAGATTGGGCTGCCATAGGTGCTCTAATTGAAATATGGCACCCTTCCACTCATACCTTTCTCTTCTCTACCTTTGAAGCCACCATCCTATTAGAAGAATTGGAGATGATCTTGGGCTTGAAGAGGATGAAGCAAGGGGATGAGGAAAAGATGGCCATCATGCCAAAACCAATCTCCCCACATGAACTATTAACCACATTGATACCTAGCCTGAACTTAGTGACTCAAATCAAGGTTACCAAAGGAATCAATCTTCTAAAGCTCGCTTCATGGGTGTACAAGAGAGCGGATCAGGCCAAAGAAGATGAGGAGATAGAACAGATAGCAAAGGCCTTCGTGGTATGCTTAGCAGGAGCACTCTTATTCCCATCCACGGAGGACTTTCTAGAAGAAGCTCAATTAAGCGCCGTGGTTAGCCTATGGGAAGGAGAGAGAGTTGGACCGGCTATTCTAGCCTATCTCTATAGCGGGCTTACCTCAGCAGCAATGGGAAGGCCCATCTACGGATGCATGCTAGCACTCTCCAGTTGGGTGGATCTTCACTTCAAGTTTGATCCATGTGATGAGGCCCAACAATCCTCAAGAATCTTCTCAAAAAGCCCACTCTTTTACATGACCGGTTCACTTGGGATAAGTAATAGAGTGATGAACCGGATACCTCAAATCAAGAAGAGAGTGGAATGGAGGGAGCACCTCAAAGTAATGCCAAAGAACCTCTTCACTTGCGCCCCGGGAATACTCAAGACTCAAGAACTCCGTGCAAGATTTTCTCCCGGAACGGACCTTCGACTCATAGGCGCTTCAGAATTCGTTTTGTATAACTCACACCGATGCCTTCCTCAACTCGGGCTTCCACGGCAGGTATTCGAAGACCCATCTCATCTTCCTTCAATCAAGATACGGGACCTCGGCAGCAACGAAGATGGAGAAGAAACCACAACCATTCATGCTCTGTGGAAGATCAATAAGATTCATCAACCTGTGGAAAGCTTGGATGAAGATAGAGAGCAATGGAAATCTTATGTGACAGTTTTGAGAAAACTGAGGCCCAAAGTGGCTCATTGAATGCGATGTGATCTTCTTTTCTGATAAATCAATGATACGTTCTTATTGAGCCAATTTCAAAGTATTTCGGATCAAATCTTCCAAAACATGTGATTCTGTTGCAAATAACGCCTCAAGCAATGTCGTGAATTCATAAAAGGACGCCTCAGCATACGCCGCTTTCAATATTCCAGCTCATAAATTTGATGCCTCCACGAATGGGCATTAACTGAATAACGACTTAAAACAGGGCGTGAATTGATTCAAATTCCCAAAATATATTCGTTGAAATCTCAAAAGTAACGCCCTTAGCTAAGCCACGGATCATGTAAATAACGCCTCAAGCTCAGACGTTAATCATAAACGGCAATTATTACTTCCATCACATCAATCAACCCATATTGAATGCGTCTGACGACGGTTATCATTCCCCATGCAAAACAAAATAACGCCTCAGATAGCGTCGTCAATTGTAAAAACACGCCCAAAGTGATGGGCGTCAATTCCACAAAACACGCCCTTCCTCAAGGCGTTTCTTCATTTCGAATGCCAAAAGGTTTTTTTCCCCCTTTCTTCTTTCTCCTTCGTACTCTTTCCCTCTTTCTCTGCAAAACCCTAACCTAAGAACTCCCCCGTTCTCCCTTTCTCAATCTCTCTCATTCTCTTTCCCCTCTCTACACCCTAGTCCTAGCCATGACCGGTGGCGCACCCAAGCAGCAGCGGGTGACTGCCCCAAAAGTTGTTGATCTAGGCGAAGATGCCCACGCCGGCGAAGATAACGCCATGGAGGATGCTCCAATGGCGGCCGAAGAAGAACATGCCATGGAGGCCGGCGACGAGGCCGAAGGAGGCCAAGAGGCCAACGAAGGAGGTGAAGAAGATGAAGACAGTGGAGATGGATAGGGAGGAAACGAAGAGGGCGAGGGGGAAGAAGATGGAGAAGATGAGGACGTCAGCGAGCCACCGTCCACGACGGCGACCGGCCCTCGCCCCGGCCAGCTCCGGCGACCACGCCAGCCACGGCCCCAACCCCAAAACCCAAAGCATAAGAAGGTAGGCCCCTGACCTCAATTCCAATTTTTTTTTTTGCAATTTTTTTTTTCAGCATTTTCCATAGCCCCTCGGGGTAGAAACCCTGCAACTCAGAAAAGAGACGCCCTCCGTGGGGGCGTGATTTAGAAATGAAACGCCTAACCTAAGGGCGTTAATTCAATTAATTTCCTGGAAAATAATTAACCCCAATAAAACACGCCCTGTAGCATGTCGTCCATTAAAAATTTATCATTTCTCATATCATGCTGTTAATTCCATTAATTTCCATGCTTTTAATTATTTTTCCATGGATTATTCGCATGCTGTTATTTTTATTTCATTTTCTAAAAATCCTGAAAACAACGCCCCCTACCAGGGCGTTAATTCAATGAAAGATGACCAAACCAGCGGACGTCAAATTATTAATTTCAAAAATTATTAGAGGCCCCAAAACTCCCATTTGAGAACAACGTCCCACACAGGGGCGTGACTTAAGCAAAAGACGACCCTGGGATGGGCGTCTCCTAAAAAAAACCTTATGAAATTAGAAATTAACCACCAAACTACGCCCAATACAGAGGCGTTTCTTAGATAAACAGCGACCTTGGGGTAGGTCGTGAATTCAAAGCACACTTAAGAACCACGCCCCTCCCAGGGGCGCTAATTCAATGAACCATGACCCAAGGGTGGTCGCTAATTAAAATCAAACATCAATATAACCCAAGGCAATCAAAAATGAGATGCAGCATGAATAATCAAAATAATTAAGCGAAAATTCTTTCTCTATGCATGCAGGGGTTGATGAAGACGCGTATCTCCTGGGTCATGGTCCGGGCAGCATATTACGGCCTCCCCGAGTTCCAGAGATCGAGGGTAGATGCCATGGGGTTCGAGGCCTTCCTATCCATAGAGCCAGTTAGACCAGACCTACCACTTATCCAGGTTCTGAGGGAGAGATGGGACAGGACTAGCCGGGCATTCTTGATGCCCTGGGGGCATATGGTTCCTACCCTGGAGGATGTAGCCAGGATTACAGGGTTGAGGGTAGACGGAGAGGCTGTGAGTGGGATCACCTACCCTGACTACACTGAGTTCGCCCAGAGACTGCTAGGGCTAGAGATGGTTTATGAGACACCCAGCGAGTGTAGGACTATCTTCCGCACCCACCTGACTACGGTGATGGGCTTAGGGAATGCTAGGCATAGGTCCGGGGAGTCCTTGGAGCAGTTTTCACAGAGGTTGATAGACGGTGCTAGGGCGGTCTACTGCCAGGATCGGGCCGACAGGGAGAGAGCGGACCGGGACCTGAGGAGGTTTCTACTGCTGCTACTAGGGAGGCTATTGCTGGGGACGAAGGGAGACGTCATCAACTACCGATTCCTGGGCATTCTCGAGGACTTGGAGGCAGTTGGCAGCTACGCCTGGGGAGCAGCGCTACTGGCGCATCTGATGGCTGACCTGTCCACAGGGACAGGGCGAGAGACGACCGTCAGTGGCTTCTCACCTTTTCTTCAGGTATGCATTTTTCTTCTTTTTTTTTATGCATGTGAATGCCTCACTAATGCAATGCATGGATGTAGGTCTGGAGCCATCTATACATGCCGATGGGGCGCGTCGACCACGGCCCGGAGGTGAGGGAGCTTTTCCTCTAGCGCGGCGCTGGCTGCCGATGGTCTTCGGGGCCCCACTCGGCTATGAGCTGTGGGTTCTACGGAGAGAGTTCCGCGACTTTCCTCCCTCCCTGGTATGTATGAATGCATTTTTTTGTGTTTATTATGAATTTATTATGATGATGATGGAATGCTAATGATATGCATGTTTATGGATGCAGGTGCGATGGAGACCCTATGAGGGGATGACAGACGAGGGCCAGCCGTGGATCGTAGCGGGCCGTCCTCGCTTTGAGCGTGAGCTTTGGGTTCACTGCTTGAGCGAGATCGAGCCGTTACAGCTTATGTTGGTGATGAGGACCCTGGGACTACACAAGGAGTGGGTAGAGGTCGGCGAGCCACGCGACATCGGGAAGAAGACACGCGATCGTACAAAGGCGACCGACTGGAGGGTACGGTTCGAGGAGCAGTACGCCGACTGGCAGCGAGGCGGGACCAGAGTCACCTCTCGGGCGACTGACAGCTCCGAGTACCTCCGGCGTTACTGGGAGGTTTACGCCGTACGACCTCAGATGAAGGTCCTAGGGGTATGTATGAATGCACTTATTTCTAAATGTGAATGCTTATGTATCTTTATCATGCAACTAATATGCAATGGATGCAGGATGCGCGTGACATCGCGACGATGGATGCACAGGCCCACCTACACAACCAGGAGGACCAGCTAGTCGCCACGCGGGCAGACCTAGAGACCCTGGTGAGTGTTTAAATTATTTTTATATGCAAATGTATTTTTGTTGAATTATTGATGATTAGCCACTGACGATCTCAATGAATGCAGCGTGCTCGGCAGGGAGCAGAGAGGAGAGACCCAGGGGAGGCTTCCAGCTCGAGGGGGCCCAGTGCAGAGGTGACTGCACTGGCAGAGCAGCTAGTTGGAGCGACCGCACGAGCCGAGGCAGCAGAATGCGACCTCGCTTCACGGGTAAATTCCAAATCACAAATCCATTCAAATATTGATTATACAGCATTGTGTACTGATGAAGTTGTTTTGCAGACTGAGGAGCTCCGAGCCGCGCTTGCTTGCGTTGATGAGGGCTTCCGTACGACGAGCACACAGGTGAGTGGTTCAATCATGTGTTGCTTGAATTGCTAGATTACTGAATCATTGCATTAATTGTGGAATTGATGATTTGTTTACCTGTTTGTAGGCCACTCAGCTTCAGGCGGTACGTACCGAGTTGGCGATCCGCGATCAGTGGATCTTAGAGCTAGAGAGGTCCCTGAGGCGTCGAGAGGAGCTGCCTCAGGATGTGGCAGAGTTACGGGTCACCCTCGTGCTGGAGAGGAGGGAGCGGGCCCGGGAGCCCGAGGAGCGTGCTCGTGAGCACGAGGAGCTGGCGAACCTGAGGACTCAGCTAGTCCTTTCCCAGGAGCGGCTTCGAGTGTCGGAGGAGCGTCTGCAGCGAGGCCGGGAGCGGGCGCGAGCGGCAGGGTTCAGCTTGGGCGGCTCCTCTTACATGGCGGGCTCCTCTTTTCGACCGAGGAGTGAGACAGGGGACCAGGCTCGAGGTCCAACGGCTTCACGGGGCTCCATGCCCCCCCCACCAGCACCACCTCGGGATGCCGAGGGTGAGGTTAAGAGCAGGAGAGAGGAGGGTGGAGGCGAGAGCTGAGAGACTTACTTGTACTCCTCCACCCTCACACTTGTACATATGATAGACATGAGATATATATATATGAGATTTGAGCTTTTGTTTACCTGAGCACTTTGTGTGGTTGTGGACTTGTGTTTGTGTACTTTGCTTCTTTTTCCACATTCTTCATTTTTGCTTTGCCCTGTCCCTGCAACTATAATCCACACTTTGAACAAACAGGTTAATTCATCTGTTCGACTTGGCCCCTTGCCCAATAAGCAAGTGGTATCAATATTTTGACCTTAATGACGGGTCAAGGGGCCAAGCCTTTAATCAAATAAGGTAAATGAAATAGCTGATAACGGGGAGATGCATCATGCAAGCACGCATATGCAAACCATAAATAAAGATGCCCATGCAGAAATGCAAACATACTTGGAGAATGCATTTTTTTTTCTTTTTTTCACTCATTTATATTTTTTTTGTTATTTTTTCTGAAAAACGCGCCTTAGAGTAGGTCGTGGTTCGTATAAAAGATGCCCTAGAAGACGGCGTGAATTTGAAAAGGGAATCTAATTTTTGAGAAAGTAACGACCTGCTCAGGGACGTTATTCTATAAAAAGCGCCTTTATCGAAGGCGTTAATTAACTTGCACGCGCCTTAGATAAAGGCGTTAATTGAATTATTCTGCAAAAATGGGTTGATAAGGCTATCAAGACCATGGGTCCTACACGGTCACCATCTAAAATTCATTAACCTTTCTTGAGTAATCAAAAGGGGGTCGACGTGATCATAGTTTGACTTGTATTCTAGATTTCGTACAGTGCAATTTCCTAAGTCCGTCTTGACCATCCTGCCAGTTCGTGACTTACGACATAGAAAGGATGGAAGAAAATATAAGGGAAGCCCATAAGGGATTCTGAGATGCTCAAGGTAAAGTTACCTCCCTTACCCTATGCCTGTTGGGGTTCGGTCTTTGGCGTAGGGAAATTTTGTTGCCTTTTTGCCTCTTTTATATTGCACGCATACACCCAAGGTTTTCCTTGCGGGGACTTTGCCCTCTTGACATGCTTTTCTTTTCACCATTTGACTTTCACTTTGAAATTGACTTGCATTAATGAACAACCTAATTGTACTTGGGCTTTTGTGGCATTTGCTCCCTTTTGGGCCCTGACTTTCACCTACTAGGGCGGCGGATAGGCTTGGCGTGTCTACCCCGAGGTCTCCCTTCCTCTCTTATGGGCCGAAGAAGAAAAGAACAGGTATTGTCTTTCACCTTTAGTCAGGTTTTGACTTCCCATCGGATTTTGCACTGCTCGAGTTCAAGAATAAAGCGTGTAGTGTATGCGGGTGTCGACCCAATTTTAAGTTGACAAGACTGATAAATGAATTCTGAATTTTGACCTTTCGGACTTTGATCCTTCGTGTGCCCTGGCACCAATTTTGAAAGCTTTTGTTTTGATCTCTTTTGATTTTGAAGAATTTCTATTTTGCCTTTTGGAATTTCTATTTTTTAGGTCTTTGGAAATATTCCACTTTGTTTTGAATTTTTTGAATTAATTTTCATTTTTTTTTGGATTTTGAAAATTACTCTATATATATATATTTTTGGATTTTTGAATCAAGAGTAGTATTTCTTAAGATACAAACTGTTCCAAGGGTGAGTTAACTCTTCTCCTTCAGCATTAATCAGTTTATATGCATTGCCAGGAAAAACGTCTTTTATAACAAACGGTCCTTCCCAATTGGGTTGGAGTTTTGAGCGAGGCCCACCGGGTTTTACAAAAATTCTTTTAATTACCATCTCACCGATTTTGAATTTTCTCTCAATCACTTTCTTTTGATAAAAATGCGAGAGCCTGTTTTGATAAATGCGCGCATGCTCAGCGGCGACCAAACGCTTCTCATCTAGGAGTTCCAATTGAGCAAGGAGTGAATCACGATGCTCATCAATAGAGAGTTCCTTGTCAAATTGTACTCGCAGAGAGGGAATGAGAATCTCGTAAGGGACTACCGCCTCCATTCCATAAGTAAGGGCGAAAGGGGTTTGCCCAGTGGGGGTGCGAATGGAAGTGCGATAGGCCTAGAGAGCTTCAACTAGCTTGTCTGGCCAATCCAAAAATTTATTAGCCTCACACGTCTTTTTGACAATTTTTATCAAAGTTTTATTAGTGGCCTCTGCTTGGCCATTGCCCTGCGGATAATAGGGAGAGGAATGATGCAATGCAATGTTGTACCTGTTGCGGAGGTCCTTGATTTCTTGAGAGATAAATTGAGGTCCATTGTCGGTGACGATGGTTCTCGGGATGCCGAACCTTGTGATGATGTTCTTCATTATGAATTTGCAGACAGTTGATGCTTTAATCTCTACGTAAGCTTCCGCTTCCGCCCACTTGGTGAAGTACTCTGTTGCCGTGAGGATGAACGACTTTTGTTTGGTCAGGAGGTTTGAATCACCAAGTGGTCCAATGATATCAAAAGCCCACATGGAGAAGGGCCATGGGGAGGACATAGGATGGAGTGAAGAAGCAGGAGAATGAATTTTGTCGGCGTGCAGCTGGCACTTAACACACCTTCGAACATAGATGGAGCAATCCTCTTCTAGAGTGGGCCAATAGAAACCTAGCCTAAGGATCTTCTTAGCTAGCATCTGGCTGTTCACATGACCACCACACACCCCAGAATGCGCCTCTTCCACAACTTTCTATGATTCATCATCGTCGAGGCATCTTAACAAAACACCGGTGAGCCCTCTCCTGTAGAGTATACCTCCAACCAGGACATAACGCTGAGCCACTCTTCTGATTGCTTTCTTTTCTTCCACAGTGTCTTCTTCGGGATATGACTGATTATTGTAATATCTGGCAATCTCATAATACTAAGGTTTTTCTTCGTCAGCCAACTCCTCTTGCCAATCTAATACCATGACCTCTTTGCCTTTAAGAGCTTCCCTCTGCTTGACCTTTTCGAGCACTTGATCCCTAATATCGAGGAATGCACTATCCTTAATAGCTGGAGTGTCGCGCTGATGAATCAGAGGAACATGAAAATCACGCTCAGGAGGGAAGACTAAAGCAGAAGCTAAAGAGGCAAGGGCGTCAGCCAAGATATTCTGGCTACAAGGAACATGGACGAAAATCAATTTGGTGAAGAGCTTGGCATAAGCTGAAGCAAGTTCCTGGTAGGGTTTGAGCTTGGGATTGATAGTGCAGCACTTGACGAGCACCTGGCGCAGAATAAGCTGACTATCACCAACAATTCTCAAATGGGTGACACCATATCGATGGGCGGTTTGAAGACCGGCCAAAAGAGCCTCATACTCAGCTATGTTGTTTGTGATAGGGAAAGTGAGCCGAGCGGCAAACGGGATGGTGACCCCTTCTGGTGTTAAAAGAACCATGCTGATCCCCCTTCCTTGGGAATTTAGAGCTCCATCAAAATGTAACGTCCACATAAAATCGTGGGGTCGATTAATGGACATTAGTTCTTCGTCTGGAAACTCCGAATTGACAGGATCAAAGCGGGGGAGAGGGTGATGAGCAAGGTGTTCGGCAATGGCGTAGCCTTTGATAGCTTTCTGTTGAATGTAAGTGATGTCAAATTGAGAGAGGAAGCTTTGCCAGCGTGCTAATCGATCAGTGAGGATAGATTTTTCAAGGAGGAATTTGATCGGATTCATGCGTGCAATGAGGTGAACCTCATGAGCTAGGAAATAGTGTTTTAATTTCTGGACTACCCAAACCAAAGCAGCACAAGTCTTCTCCATAGCTGAGTACCTCTGCTCACAAGGGTTAAGAAGTTTAGACAAATAGTATGCTGCCCTCTCCTTACCTTCTTCATCCACTTGAGCTAGGACAGCACCTACAGAGTCATCCAGGACTGAGACATAGAGAATGAGTGGTTTGCCTAGAATTGGGGGCCTCAGGACAGGAGGATTGGCCAAATAATCCTTTAATCCGTCAAAGGCTGCCTGACACTTGTCATCCCAATTAAACTTGACTCCCGGCTTAGTAAGCTCGTAAAACGGCCTGCATCGTTGTGAGTGCTGGGAGACGAAGCGGCGAATAAATTGCAACCTCCCGATTAGTCCTCGCACTTCCTTCAGATTCTTGGAAGGAGACATATCTCTAATGGCCTTCGCCTTGTTGGGATCAACTTCAATTCCCCTCTTGCTAACAATAAATCCAAGTGACTTTCCTGATGAAACGCCAAATACGCACTTCTTGGGGTTCATCTTCAACTGATACTCTCGTGATCTTTGCAAGACCTTAGCTAGAACCCCAGGATGCTCAATCCTTGCCCTTGATTTTACAACCAGGTCATCCACATACACCTCAATATAGATATGAATCATGTCATGAAAAATCACCATCATAGCCCTCTGATAGGTGGCTCCAGCATTCTTGAGTCTAAAAGGCATGACCACATAGCAGTATGTGCCCCATGGTGTAGTGAATGATGTTTTCTCTTGATCTTCTTCAGCCAGTCGAATCTGATTGTAACCTGAAAAGCCATCCATGAAAGAGAGAGTCTCAAATCCTGCCGTATTATCGATTAGAACATCAATATGAGGGAGGGGAAAGTCATCTTTAGGACACGCACGGTTGAGGTCCCGAAAGTCTATGCAAATCCAAACTTTTCTATCTTTCTTCATAACCGGGACGATGTTAGCCACCCAGTTGGGGTAGAGGACAACTCTAACAAATCTAGCCTTATGGAGTTTGTCGACCTCTTCTTTCATCTTTAAATCCATATTAGGGTGGAAACGCCTCAACCGTTGCTTGACCGGGACAGACCCTGGCTTAAGTGTAAGGCGCTGTTCAACGAGCGCAGGGTCTAAACCAGGCATATCTTCATAACTCCATGCGAACGTGTCCTTGTATTCTTGAAGAACCGAAATAAGTGCCTCCTCTTCGGAGGGCGGCAAATTCTTGCTGATGAGGACAATTCTAGGGTCTTCCTCGGTACCCAAATTAATTTCTTTGGTAGGCTCTTCTACGGAGGCTGATGGTTCATCAAATCTCCTCATGCCACTAGCAAAGGCATCAGCCTCGTCCTCATATTCTTCATAACTTTCATCCCCCTCTTCAATAGGGTCTTCATCATTCATAATCTCGTAGACACCCAAACCCTTATAAGAAACAACAGTATCCTCATATTCCAATTCTGGCAGGATAATCGGATCCTACACAAATTCTGAAATGGCTAAACAGGCTCGGCACCTTCTGGCTAACTCCAACAGAAACCTACGAGGAATCTGCTTACCCTTGGATTTCTTATGAGAATCTACCCCATGAATTTTATTACAAGAAGAAGAACAGCTAGCTTGACCAGAAGAAGAAAAAGAAGGAGGTGAAAAAGTGGATACAGAGGGAGGTACAGATGAAGACCCCTCACCAGAGGGGGAAAAGAGGTTTATCAATGAATCTTGAAGGAGTGGCCCCTGGGTCGGGACACACTCGGGAGAAAAATAGGAGGTCTCGTCAATAGAGATGGAGGATTGTAAAGTTGGAATTTTGGCATTTTTTTTTCATTTTTGTTTTTATATTCATTTTTATTTTCTTTTTCTAGAAGAAAGCAATGTGAAGGGAGAATTGCAGGAGGAGTGGAGATTGAAAGTTTGGAAAAAGATTGAATTAGTGATGGCCCACGCGGGGGTGTAATGGAGGGTCTGGAGAATTGCTCGAGGAGTAAAGGAGGAATGGGGAAAGAAACTTGGATTGAACTTGGAGCGAAATTGACCATAATCGGTGGCGGTCTCGGCACGCGACCAAACCAGTGGGAATGTAAGGAAGCAAGAAGAGACGGATGCATGGAAGTGAGGGAAAAGAGGCCGGCCCATAGCCTGTCCACAGTGAAACCTTCCTCAAACAGAATATCTGGCTCTCCAGTATCAGTGTAGTCACTAAGCAACTGCCTCTTGTCTATAATCACAGCAGGTTTTTCAATTAATTCATGAATGAGTGGTGGCCATTCCGGATCTGTCGGCATAAAGAGGCGGCTCAAGGAAATAGTGATATCTTGCATATCGAACCACCTGTACCAGTTACATTCTGGATCATCCATTTTCCTTCTCTTGTCAGGCCTTAAGGATTTCAGGGCTTTATATGTGGCCAGCGGGGCAATATGACGAGCAAACTGTCTAGCATGAACATCCTGACAGTCTAGTATGGAAGTGATTATTGTAGTCTGTTCACTATTCTGAAAGCCACCCGTGACAAAATGTGTCTGCAACGTCCAGGTAAGCGGCTGGCGATCTGTCTTCAATGTAGATGTCATAACTGCCCACAGTTCATCTTCATTTTTGCCTGGCCCTTTGTAGCCCAAACCCCCTCTTGCAATCAATTTCTGAGGCTTTACAGGCCTAATCCTGCCTTGACAATTGGCACCCAGACCTTTGCCATTTTGATACCCCATTTTTATTAAAATGTTCCAGCCATGGGTGTTCATCACCGTTTTCTTCTTCTTCCCCTTGGAAGGCAGGGGTGTCATAGCAACTGTTGTGATAGTCTCGGATGGCGTCGACTGTGGGCGTGGGACGTCCAATACAGATAATAATGGCTTATTGGCAGGCCAAATAGAAGGAACTGATGAAGCCACATGAATATCCTCCTCTGGCAGAATCAGCATACTGGTAACCTTGACAATGCGGCCCTTGTGTGGAAACTTGAGACATTGATGATTTGTGGAGGGCACTGCATCAAGCTGCTGGATGTAGGGGCGGCCAAGAATGCTATTAAATGTTGAATCCATGTCCAAAATATGAAAATCAGCTGTGATTGTTGTTGGACCCAAACTTACTTTTAAAGTAATCATGCCTAGAGGAGGCTTCTTCGTGTTATCATATGCAGTGACCGTTATGGTGGATGGCCGAATCAGATCCTCGGGAATGCCGCACATCTTCAAAGTGCTCGGCGGCAAGACATTGATGGATGCCCCAGTGTCCACCAAACACTGTTGTACAGCCACCTTATTGATATCAACTGTGATGCATAGAGCATATTTTCTTGCTGAGATCGGTGCCAGCTCATGCTCATAAAAAGTGATTGCTGGTTGACTGCCAGTAGGTGTTAAGACTGTGGTTATCTGCTCGACCGGAATGTCCTCATTGACCATGACTTTTTGCAGATATTCCTTTAGAGCCATCTGATGAGTGGTCGACCTCTTGATCAGTTCTAGAATTGATATTCTTGCCGGAGTCCGGTCCAAATACTTTAACAAGTCATATTCTGTGCCTGGTATGGACTCCTGTTCTTGTTCCTGTTCTTGCGGCCCCTGCGCGGGCTCTAACCCTCTCTGTGGAAAAATGCGGTGGAATATCCGTCTACTGTGGAGCGGCACCACGCCTTGACGCGCCTCTGTCGGGGCAAGTGTGGGAGGAGGGTTAGAAGAAGAAGAGGGTGTGTTAGTGTTGATAAGCGGTGGAGGAGTGTTTGAAGAAGGATCCCCCACAGGGGGTGTTGATGAAGAGTTCAATAAAGATGCCCACGTTGGAGGTGTAGGAGTAGAAAGGGATACCCGAATGCGGGGGGAATTGGTGGGTGGAACGAGGAGAGATTTGGGCATAAAAGGTGGGGGAGCCGATGGTGGAGGGATCCTTGCCGGTGGAGGAGTAGTGATGGCGGGTGCAATGTGCGTTGGCGACGGGCGGTTAAGGAGTGGCCTAGAGGGCAGTGGTGAAGGGTTGGTGGTGGATGGGGTTTGTTGTGGTGTAGGCTGTGGAGGTGGTAAGCGGGTAAGAAGGGGGCGAACTGGCAAGGTTGGAGAATAGGTGGGGGTAGGTGGATTAACGGGGCGCGGAAGGGATCGGCTCAATTGGGGGGTAGAAGAAGAAGAAAGGGCGCACAAGAGGCACGGAGGTTGATTTTGATTGTGATTAAATGCCCCGACAGAGGCGTTTTCTTCATGCCATCCCTGCCCTCTCTCCACCTCAGGGAGAGACGTGACAGGGTTTATGTGCTGGTTTGGCGGGTGCTCCGGCAGTGGATTGTGGACAATCCCCATATCCTGCTGAGGCGCTGGAGCTTGTTGTTGCTGCTGTGGAGCTGGTTGCTGTGGCTGCTGTTGCTGCCGATGAGGCCTTCTTTCTTTCATGGTGGCAATAAACTGCCTCATCTCATCCCAGTTGATGCCGCCCTGGTCATTTAGATCATAAATATAATCTCTGAAGTGGAAGCAACGATCAAGGTTGTGACCAGGTGCGCGATGGAAAGCGCAGTAACGGGATGTGTCAACATTCGCGGGCCACGCTGTTCTTTCCCTTGGTAACATGAGCAAGTTGGCGGCCATTAAGGCGTTGAAAATATCCGGGAGACTTTCTGGCAGTGGAGGGTAGTGGGCTCTCTTGGGGCCAAGTGGTGGTCTCCGTTGTTGTTGTTGTTGGCCATAGCTGGTAGGTGGTGGTACCTGGTGGTACTGTTGCGGAGCTGGAGGGTTAGCGCGGTGTGCTTGGTTTTGCGGTGAAGCAAAGGAATGTTGGGGTGCGAATTGGTGTTGTGGAGTGGAGTTGAAATGGGGGTTTTGTGGTGGAGGTGGGTTAGGCCGTGGTCTAGATTGATGGTGGGGGTGGCCAACTACACCAACCTGCTCGTTTGCAATTGTGCCCTCAGTCGTGGGCTCGCTGTTGTTGACATTTGTACTTTTCTTAAATAGCCGTGGCTTCGGCTCAAACATGCCCATAATGGGCGAGTCCTTCATCTATGTCTGAATATAACGAGCTCTTTCATAGAGCTCTTCCATGGTTGTTAATCTGTTCATGGCCAGTATGTGCCGGAACTGAGGAGTTGCATTGGAAATTATCATCTTAACTTGTTCTTGTTCCGCCAAAGTGTCTTTCAACTTCTCGGCCATTGAACGCCACCTATCAGTAAATATGATGAAGTCCTCCTCGGGCTTCATTTTTTCTGCAACCAGATCTGTGACTGAGAGGGAAGGTCCGACCCGGTCTCTATACTTCTGCAAGAACTTCTTTTCAACAATATCAAAATCGCTGGCATCAGCGGGATCCAATGAATAGAACCACTCAAGGGCTGGCCCCTCTAGAGATCTCCTAAATAAATAGCCAAAGAGGCCTTATTGTCTTGCCAGAAGGAGGTCTCGTACATAAAATCCTTCAAATGAATGAAAGGATTACCAGTCCCATTATATCACCGAAAATTCGGCATCTCAGATGGTGGCAGATGTAAGACTGGTAGTGTGGGGAGAGAGATTTCCGGGGCATTCTTGGCCGCAGTGACTTTCTTAAGTTGCTCTTCCATGCTAGCCAACTTCTGAAGCAGTAGAATATTAGTATCAGACTCGACTGGGGCCAGATTTTGAATGAAAGAATGCGGTATAGGCGTCCGTAGAATTCGGGGAGGTTGGAGAGACTGGTGCCTAATAGCAGAGTAGCTCGCCTATTGGGCCGGCATGGCCGCAGCGGGCGTTGGTGGACGGGAAGGAGGTTTGTGCAAGACTGCCTGGTCATTAGTGAGGTGATGGCCACTCTCGGCCGGAGGGGGATTAGAGGAGGAAGAGGGAATGGACTTCCCTTTCAAAGCAGCCTGGATAGCCTGCCGTTGGGAATCATCTAACTGAGACAAAGCTTGAATTAAATCGGTGACATTAATGGATGGGGAAGAATTCCCCGAGGTGTTGGAAGGTACAGCCTGAGAAGAGGGCTCAACCTCTTTGGAAGTGGTGTCAACCACATGAACTTGCGGATAATGTGAATGAGGAGGGTAATTTCCCTCATGATAGATGGAATCTTGGAGGGGGATTTCATATTGACAAAAAACATTCTCATCCTCATCATCATATGAATACCCGTAGCCTGCCATGTTCATGATCTTACCTGAACGGAGTTTCATGTTTAAGAAGGGGGAAAGCTTTTATGAAAGGGGTTATCACACAAAAAGCACTCAATCCAAGCAAACTTTAAGCAAATCAATCCAACCAAATTTATGCAATCAAGTTGAGATGAACGTAAAATTTTAGTGTTATGCTTGAGATTAGAGTGGATTAATTTGCAGAATAATTCACTCCTTTTGCAAAGTGAAACCTAGTTTATCCAAGTGTGACTTCCGGGTCAACTAGGTTCTTTCTCTCTCTTCACCAACGATGGGTTCTCTATACTCCGGGTACTTCAAGGGTACAATCAGCCCGGCGTCCGTGAGGGAATCCACGGGTGCGGGGACTTACGGATGTCTTGGAAAAGGGATTTCCGGTCCAAAGAGACGGAATGCTCAATGGAGGGTTGTCCCGATTCCAAGAGAGGTGTGTGGAATCCTAGTGTAGAGAGAGGAGGTCTCTCAACCAAATGCCACAAGATGGAAGCCAAGATATGCAGACTACACCAATATAGCCAAATAATCAATATAAGAATCAATGCAGCATGAATAAGCAAAGGCAGCAGAGTTCTGTAAAATCACAGGAAAGAGACGACCTAGCCACGGTCGCTATCAACAAAAAAGATGACAGTGAGACTGTCGTGAATCCCTGGGGATCCCACAGGCAATGGAGAAAACGCGTCTTGGTGTGAGGCGCTATATGTGAAAAGGGCGCCTTCGTCAGAGGGCGTCAAATCTGGAAACGCGCCTTGATGTGAGGCGCTAATCAATAAAGAGACGCCCTGGGGCAGGGCGTGAATCCACAAACAGCGTAATAAAAGCAGGGGATATGATGAAGCACGCCTTATCAGAAGACGTTAAACATAAATCAGACGTCCTGGATGAAGGCGTTAAATTAAAACGCGCCTCTGGGTGAGGCGTTAATTCAGATCACAAACTGGCTGATCCCGGGAGTGTGCAGTGTGCACGGTGGAGGGTGCCCGTGGGGCACAAAAGGAGGGGTACCGTGGGTACCGAGGGGAAAGGGCACACGTGGGTGCTGAAGGGGAAAGGGCACACGTGGGTGCCAATAGGAGATGGTAATCAAAAGAAAAACAGTGGAAGTCCCACCGTGATCACCAATTTGTAGATCGTGATAAATCCACACATGTGGAACAAACCACTCATATGAGATATATATAAAAATGATGGGGAGATGATAACAAAGACAAAAGAAAGCACGTGGTGCTATAAAGGAGAGTGATCGCCAGAGGGGTTACCTCAATAATAAGATAAATGATCGCGAATACCTGGTGATAAGTGGGATGCGGGATGGATTGTGAATTCCTTCCTCCTCCTTCAATCGGCCGGCCGATGAAGGGGGTTTTCCTTGTTGATTACCCTTGCACAAAGACAAAACAAACAAGCAAAGGGAAGTGGATCAGCCGAGGGAATGTAGTATCAATCCCAATAAATCATATGATGAAAAAGAAACATGACATGTGCACCTTTTTTGTTTGTTTTAAAACCCCTAAAGAAGAGTTAGGGAAAGGAAGGGAGATATGATGCTAAACTAATGCAAGGAGCCGTGCAATAGATGATGATATGATGATATGAATCAGAATAAACGAACAGAAGAAAGACCCCCTTATGCTGTCCCTGTAAACAGTAAAGGGGAAGAAACCACTTGGAAGCTGTGGCGTGGCCGCAGAAACAGGGAAGAAGAAAGAGATAGAGAGCCTTCAAAGAGAGGGACCGCATAGGAGGAAGACGATCGTAATAGCCAGCACCGTAAATTCTAATCTGTTCTAGCCTCTGTGCATCTGTGTGTTCTCTGCTCTCTGCCTCTAACCTCGCGCGAGGTCGATCAAGACAACCTTATATAGGGTTCCAGATCAAAGATAACCTCAAATATAGGAAGATAAGAACGGGCAATGATCAATGAAGGCAGGACTCTAGTTCCCTGATCGAGCAAGGTGACCAAAGAGGGCAGGGAACTCTTCAGGAAAGGCATACTCAAACACGACACCGAAACATAAAACGCGACCTTCAAAAGGGCGTCAAATTATAAATTGACGACCTACCTTAAGACGTTACTACATAACACGACCTGGTCAAGGGCGTCACTTATTGGATTTAAATTTGGGAAATAAAACTTTCTTTATTTAAAAATTATGAGACAACGCCTGAGATAAAGGCGTTACTTGAAAACACGCCCTAAGAAAGGACGCCAATCAGTAATTGGAATTTATTTTGAAACCGGATAATACCAGGAATTGACGCCCTGACATTTGGTCGTCCTTTCTTTAGAACACGCCCTAGATAAGGTCGCTTTTAAAATAACGCCCCTCTTCAGGTCGCGAATCACAAAAATGCAAGAACAAACCAAAAACCCACAAAAATAGAAAAAACTTCATATTATGAAAGTATTGAAGTTCACTTTGGGGCGTCAACATAGTGACATGAGATTTGATCAACATAGCGTCAATTTTGGCGTGTCTACACACACTGCATCAATGCATTAAATACTGCCACAAAGGAAAAGAAGAAAGGGTGTTTACGGATCTTCATCCCTTCGAAGTATTCAAGTGCCATATGCTCGATGCATCCTACTACACGGAGGTGTCGCAAAAGGGTGAAGAGAAAGAGGCTGGGGTCAACCAGAAGAAGCCAGTGACAAAGGCAAGAAATTGGTCTCCACCGCCACCAAGGGGCTATATTAAGAAACATGAAGTATCTCACATTTCTTATGCTGGTGACTTTGCTCGGATCACCCCTCCTAGCATCCACCCAGATGATACTAACGAAGAAATGAAAGAAAAGTACATACAAGTGGGGGTTCCGCAGGGTTTAGTCAAGCCCATTACCAGCATAGAATACCAGACGGTGCTACCATTAAAGACTATGGAAGTCCCTCGCTTCTACGAGCCTCCTATCATATTCTACACCAGGGAGTCAGTCGAAGACGATGATCAAGACTGCATGGTCCCTGAAGAATCTACAAACCGGATGGTGCCGATCACGGGCTTGGACTATACTACCCGACGGGTTTTGCAGATGTTCTCTAAGATGCAGATGCCATCACTACAACCTGTTGCCCAAAAGAAGGCGTTCTAGGAGCTATGGGATCCGCCCCGGGATAATAAAGAACTGAGGAAGATCACTCAGCACCCGGGATTGGGTTATACCCTTCAAGAATTCTATGAAGCTGAGGTGTCCTACCAGCATGAAGACCCTCCCGAGGTGGGATATGACAAGTACCCCTCGGAAGATGAAGAAATCATTTATCAATCCGTAATGAACAATGAAGCCCCAGACAGTCAGCCAGAGACGGGGACATCTGATGAAACCAAGAAAGGTTGGTGCTGGGAAGACCTACGCTGCAAAGAGGATCTGTTCCATGCTGAAGCAAAGTTTGATACGGGAACCCCAGATGAAGACCAAATAGCCAAAGAGCTGAGGGGATGCCTGGAGTTTGAGAGCATTCTAGAAGAAGTCTGGGCCCTACAGAATGATGATCTCTTGGGGGATCCTGCCTCAGAAGAGCCTCTAAGGGCGGAAGACTTCATTTTTGAGTTTCCTGCTGAGCCAGTCACGTCCGCAGGGCAGACTGAACAGAATCCAACAATATTGGCCGTATATGATGAGCCAGCACCCGCTGATGACCAGTATGACGGAACCAAAAATCATGAGACCGAAGGGGACTATATCCCGGGAGGCTTCATTGACTTGCAAGAAGCCCCGCCCGAGGTCGAAGATGGAGGTCAGGCCACCGTCGACGAGCTTGTGGAAATAAATCTGGGGACCGTAGATGAGCCAAGGCTGACATTCCTCAGTGCGCTGCTGGAGCTAGCTACCAGGGAACAGTATATACAGTTCTTGAAGGAATTCCAAGACTGCTTTGCATAGACATATGATGAAATGCCGGGACTAAGTTCTGATGTGGCACAGCATCGGTTGGCAATAAACCCAGAGGCTAACCCCGTAAAGCAGCCGCCCAGGAGAATGCGCCCTGAATTGATAAATCAAATTAATAAAGAGGTCGACAAGCTGATTGATGTAGGCTTTGTTGAAGAAAATCAGTATACTACATGGCTAGCCAACATAGTGCCTGTAAAGAAGAAGAATGGGCAGATCAGAATATGTGTTGATTTCCGGGACCTTAATAAGGCCTGCCCGAAAGATGATTTCCCAGCGCCAATCACTGAAGTGATGATCGATGCGACTACTGGTCATGAAGCCCTGTCATTCATGGATGGGTCATCTGGATATAACCAGATCTGGATTGTTGAAGAAGATAGAGTGCACACTGCATTCCGCACTCCGAAGGGGATATTCCACTACAAAAGGATGCCGTTTGGCCTCAAGAATGCCGGCGCTACCTACCAAAGAGCTATGACCAAGATCTTTGATGATTTGCTCTTCAAGAAAGTAGAGTGCTACATTGATGATCTGGTAGTAAAAACTAGCAGAAGAGAAGACCATCTGCAAGACCTGAGGATAGTATTCCAGAGGTTGCGCAAATATGAACTCAAGATGAATCCTATGAAATGTGCCTTCGGCGTGTCCAATGGAAAATTCCTCGGGTTTATTGTCTGACATAGGGGCATTGAAATCGACCCATCCAAGATTAAGGCTATCTAGGAGCTCCCTCCACCAAGGAGTCTGCCTGAGCTAAGATCTCTGCAAGGGCGGTTGGCCTATATCCGACGATTTATATCGAATCTGTCGGGAAGATGCCACCCCTTTCACAAGCTCATGATGAAAGATGTACCATTCCTCTGGGACGATGGATGTCAGGAAGCCTTTGATAAGCTGAAAGAATATCTCAAGACCCCTCCGGTGCTGGGGGCACCAATTAAGGGCAGGCCCTTGATACTGTATATCGCGGCCACACACTGTTCCCTGGGGGCAATGCTGGCACAGATAAATGAAGAAGGCAAAGAACAAGCCTTGTACTACTTGAGTAGGAGACTGATTAGAACTGAAGAAGGCTACAGTTACATAGAAAAGACATACTTAGCACTAGTCTTTGTTGTCAAAAAGCTCCGACACTATATGTTGTCACAAGAAATCAGGTTGATGTCTGCAGCAGATCCGCTCAAATACATATTGACTCAGCCAGTACTGAAGGGCCGGTTGGGCAAATGGGCAGTGATCCTGATGGAATTTTATATTACCTATACACCCCAGAGGGCGATAAAAGGATAGGCTGTGGCTGATTTCTTCGCGGAGCATCCTGTGCCGGAAAATGACATGCTAGGGACTGAGTTACCCGATGATGAGACACTCGAAGCTTGCCAGGCTCGGCCAGTTATGTGTCAACTATTCTTTGATGGAGCATCTAGAACAGAAACAGACTCCGATGGAAAGACCAGAATACGGGCCGGGGCCGGTATTGTGCTGAAGTCACCAGAAGGGGAGGTCGTGCATACTTCCTGTTCTATAAATAAGCCATGCACCAATAATGAAGCTGAGTACGAAGCTCTGATAATCGGTCTGCATATCAGCCTCAACATGGGTATCCAAATGCTTCAGGTTTTCGGGGATTCGATGTTGATCATAAAACAAATCCAGGGGGAGTTCGAAGTGCGGAAGCCAGAATTGAATCCCTACCACCAGAAAGCTGTGCGCCTTATCGTGAAATTCTATCATATTGAGCTCAAGCATGTGGGCCGGGGGCATAATGCCCAAGCTGATGCACTGGCAAAGCTGGTCAGCTCACTAGCAATCCCACCAAATGAGACACTGAACATTGTTGTTATGAACCGGCGGCAGGTCCCCAGTATGCTAGAAGGGTGCCCCGAAGAAGACGAAGTGGCTGCTATCAGCACGGTACAGGCGTTTGATTGGAGACAGCACCTGCTGCAGTGGTTCCTACACCAACAGCTGCCGCAGAAAAAAGAAGAAAAGATAAAACTTCTGAGAATCAAAGATTCTTATGAATTCAGGAATGGAACTTTGTTTCGAATAATGGCAGATGCAAGCAAGAAGATTCTACTCCGCTGCCTGTCCACTGAGGAAGCTTGGAAAGCAATGAAAGAAGTACATGCCGGAACTGCAGGTGCCCACCTGGCTGGCCCCAAGATGAAGATAGAAATCAAGAAGCTGGGCTACTATTAGCCTACCATGTTTAAAGACTGTTGTATATTCGCAAAGCCATGCCACAAATGTCAAGAGCATGCTACTGTGCCTAGAAGGCCTCCTACGACTCTGCACCCTACAGTTCCCAGCTGGCCATTTGCGCAATGGGGAACTGATGTAGTCGGGCCACTGCCGACTTCCTCGACCGGACATAAGTACATACTGGCCATAACAGATTACTTCTCCCGGTGGGCGGACGCTGTGGCATTAAGAGAAGTGCCTGGTGAGCTGGTCGCTAGATTCATCAAGCAGAATATTATCTTCCGGTTCGGAATCCCCAGCCGAATAATATCTGATAACGGAAGCCATTTCAAAAATCAGAAGGTCTATCGGCTTGCCGAAAAATATAAAATCGAGTGGAGGACTTCCACCCCTTACAATCCATAGGCAAATGGGTTAGCGGAAGCTTTTAACAAGACTCTCTGCACCCTGCTGCCCAAGGTCGTCAGTTCCAATAAAAAAGGACTGGGAAGAAAAAATGTATGAAGCTCTGTGGGCATACCGCACCGTCTTCAAGACACCTACAGGGTGCTCACCATACTCACTCGTATACGGCACGGAGGCAGTGGTTCCGCTAGAGCTGGAAGTCCCGTCACTCAGAGTGGCAGTCCAATATGGTCTGGCCCGTGGCGAATAGACCAATGCAGAAAGAAGATTAGAAGAATTGGCTGAATTGGAAGAGAAACGCCTCCAAGCTTAGAAGAATATCCAAATGTATCAGGCCCGCATGGCTAATGCATTTAACAAACTCGTAAGAGGACGAGAATTCAAGAAAGGTGACCTCGTCATGGTCAAGAAAAGAGAAGCCATGGCGTCCAACCCAAAAGGGAAGCTGAATGCTAATTGGGAAGGTCCTTATGTGATACAGAGGGTCTATGAAGGAGGAGCCTATGTGGTTGTCGACCATCGAGGGGAAAGTCAATTCTCACCACTCAACGGAAGACATCTAAAGCTGTATCATGCAGCACAACTGGCATTCCCCGAGTGATCAGGCAAAACTACCCCCTTCCTTGGTCTAGTGGCACTCCGTCCTAACCAAGCTACCCCTTCCTTGGTCTAGTGGCACTCCGCCCTAGCCGAGCTACCCCTTTCTTGGTCAAGCGGCACTCCGCCCTAGCCAAACTACCCCTTTCTTCGTCTAGCGGCACTCCGCCCTAGCCGAGCTACCCCTTTCTTGGTCTAGCGGCACTCGCCCTAGCCAAACTGCCCCTTTCTTTGACTAGCGGCACTCCGCCCTAGCCGAGCTACCCCTTTCTTGGTCTAGCGGCACTCCGCCCTAGCCAAACCACCCCTTCTTGGTCTAGCGGCACTCCGCCCTAGCCAAACTACCCCTTCCTTCGTCTAGCAGCACTCCGCCCTAGCCGAGCTACCCCTTTCTTGGTCTAGCGGCACTCCACCCTAGCCAAACTACCCCTTTCTTCGTCTAGCGGCACTCCGCCCTAGCCAAGCTACCCTTATCTTGATCTGGTGGCATTCCGACCTGTCACCCTCTAAAAAAGAGAGAGAAAGAATAAAAAGAAAGTAAAAAATGGGGTTAAAAATAGAGATACCCCGCCAGACTTGCTCCTATATTAGGGACAAGGGTAAAAAAATGGCCCAAAACCCAGCTGTGGTGAAAACCCGAAAGGGCACTGTAGGCAAAATCGGGTACCCCGCCATGTGAAAATCCGAAAGGGCGCGTGGGCAAAAGCAAGAGGGGGCTGGCTCCGGCGAAAACCCGAAAGGGCGTTTGGGTCAGTAATATGGTAATTTAAAATTCCCTTTTTTTTCACCCTGCCTGATAAAACTCCGAGAAGGACGATCACCATAAAGTCCCACTTGATGATGAAACCCCGTTGATCACAAGGCATATTGCCTTGATCAATGCAAAAAAAAAGGGGGTCCACCTCGGGATAGACCTTCCGTCTGTTCTGATAAAATACTTCCACTTATTTTTGTCTAAGACCCACCACGGTCAAACCTGCCCGGTTTAGACCTTACGTCTATCCCGATGAAACCTATCCTACGTCTCACCGTGATGAAACCTGCCATTGATCGACTGGTACACTGCCCGATCAACGATGAAACCTGCCCGGTTTAGACCTTACGTCTATCCCGATGAAACCTATGAAATCCTTGCATTGGTATAAACCCAATACTGATGATGAAACCTGATATTGATCGACTGGCACACTACCCGATCAACGATGAAACCTGCCCGGTTTAGACCTTACGTCTATCCCGACGAAACCTGTCCTACGTCTCACCGTGATGAAAACTGCCATTGATCGACTGGCACACTGCCCGATCAACGATGAAACCTGCCCGGTTTAGACCTTACGTCTATCCCGATGAAACCTATGAAATCCTTGAATTGGTATAAACCCAATACTGATGATGAAACCTGATATTGATCGACCGGCACACTGCCCGATCAACGATGAAACCTGCCCGGTTTAGACCTTACGTCTATCCCGATGAGACATATGAAATCCTTGCATTGATATAAACCCAATGCTAATGATGAAACCTGATATTGAACGACTGGCATCCTGCCCGATCAACGATAAAACATGTTCGGTTTAGACCTTACGTCTATCCCGATGAAACATATGAAGTCCTTGCATTGGTATGAACTCGGTACCAATGATGAAATCTACTGTTGATCGACTAGGCGCACTGCCCGATCGGCGATGAAACATGTCCGGTTTAGACCTTACGTCTATCCCGATGAAACATATGAAACCTTTGCATTGGTATGAGCCCAATACCAATGATGAAATCTGCTACTGATCGGTTGGCAGACTGCCTGATCGATGCTAAAACCCATCCAGGGTAGACCTTCCGTCTGCTCTGACAAACACGACACAGCTGTCTGAATCAATTCAGACCCTTCGTCTGGATAGATCATGAAACTCTATTCCTTTGCGTTAATGTTGAACCCCACATTAACGATGAAACTCACGTCTCCAGCAAATGGCCTCGTGCCCGAGCTGCTATCTATAACCTCTAAATCAATTCGGACCTTTCGTCTGGATAGATCATGAAACCCTATTTCCCTTTGCATTGATGTTGACACCCACATCAATGATCATGTATCCACAATAAACATATGGGCCCATGGTCCATAGAATGAAAGTTCTAGTTCCAGGAAAGACGATGACAAAAGAAAAGAGAAAGAATAAAATATATATATATATGAAAAGTGTGGTTAAAAATAGAGATATCCCGCCAGACTTGTTCAGGCATTCTAGACAAGGGCAAGAATGGCTAAAACCCAGCTGTGGTGAAAACCCAAGAGGGCACTGCAGGCAAAATCGGGTACCCCGCCACGTGAAAACCCGAAAGGGCGCGTGGGCAAAAGCAAGAGGGGGCTGGCTCCGGTGAAAACCCGAAAGGGCGCCTGGGCCAGTAATGTGGTAATTCTGAGAAATTCCATACTTCCTTCCCTTGATATGGCCTCCCGTTAATCGTTTGGCTCTTTGCCCGGTCAGCGATGAAACCTTTCCAGGGCAGACCTTACGTTTACCCTGATATAATCTGCATACCCTCTTACAAATGTCCCACCGACAATAAAACCCATCACCATTCTGATAAAGCCTGGCCAGTTCAGACCTTACGTCTGTCTGATGAAACTCTTAAACCTTCTCTTGATCGATCAGCTCCTTGCCCGGTCAGCAATGAAACTCTACCAGGATAGACCCTATGTCTATCCTGATGAAACCTACGTATTGCTTAGCAAAGTCCCACATGCGATCAAATCCTATCCAGGCTAGACCTTACGTCTATTCTGATGAAACCTGTAAAACTTCTTTGCATCGATATAAACCCAATGTCGATGATGAAATCAACTATTGATCGACTGGCACCCCGCCCGATCAATGATAAAATCCTATCCAGTCTAGACCCTACATCTATTCTGATGAAACCTATGAAACTTCTTTGCATCGATATAAACCCAATGTCGATGATGAAACCAGCTATTGATCGACCGGCACCTCGCCCGATCAGTGATGAAACCCTGCCAGGATAGACCTTACGTCTGTTCTGATGAAACTGCATATCCTCTCATGTCCCACCGGGCGTGCCAGACTTGTGGATGCGGATTTTTGTTTGTTTTGTTTGATTTTTATTCTTTTTATTTCTATTATTTATTTATTGGCGTGCCAGTCACATATGTGACGATTTCATTGTGCGCTCGATCTGACTTGGTCAGTCGATTGTGAGTGATCGTGTCTGGACCAAAAGGCCGTCATACCATAAAGGTTATGACGTTAATTACGTCCTTTCTAAGAAGGACAACCCTTGATTAAACGCCAAAATAGGAGGCCACTCGGGGCGGTAATAAAAATAATAATAAATAAAATAAAATAAAAAAAGGAAATAGTGTGTGATATTGAAGCTCTTGTCATTCTAAGAATGTAATTAGGTAAATGACAGACTTATTAAATCAGCACGACCTCCTCTTATATGGGTCATGCCGGATAGAAATAGGACACCGTCCACGCAGCGGCGGGGCGGAGCTTGGACAATCATCGGGGATATGTCCCCTTCCACGTTTCTCATCCGGCCAAGGGCCTTACAGCGTTTGTATTCCCCGAAGGATCGAACCGGACGGGAGGTGTATGACATGCACTTCCCGGTCTAAACCGGACGAGGCCATTTGCTGGAGACGTGAGTTTCATCGTTAATGTGGGGTTCAACATTAACGCAAAGGAATAGAGTTTCATGATCTATCCAGACGAAGGGTCTGAATTGATTCAGATAGCTGTGTCGTGTTTGTCAAAGCAGACGGAAGGTCTACCCTGGATGGGTTTTAGCATAGATCAGGCAGTCTGCCAACCGATCAGTAGCAGATTTCATCATTGGTATTGGGCTCATACCAAAGCAAAGGTTTCATATGTTTCATCGGGATAGACGTAAGGTCTAAACCGGACAGGTTTCATCGCCGATCGGGCAGTGCGCCTAGTCGATCAACAGCAGATTTCATCATTGGTACCGGGTTCATACCAATGCAAGGACTTCATATGTTTCATCAGGCTCCAGAGTTCACCCCGGCGAGGTGGGACCATGCAGCCGGTCGTGTCCATCGGGAAAAGACCAACTTTGGACTTTTTCTAGCTCCTGTGAAGTGGGGTTACAAGGACGAGCCATTTATTCTGAACTGTCTCTCCGTTCAATTTAAATATCAGCTAGTTGCCGGCTGGTTTGGAGATGCTAAAGTGACAGATGCTCATCTCTTCAGGGTAGGAGCAGTGGAATTCACAGAATTTGTTCTGAAGGAGTACGCCCCTTTACTGATTAGAGCTGGGGTCTACCATAGTGTATTCACTTCCAGATTCCGCTATCCCATCTCTCGGGGATTATGTTGCGGCATGTTTGAAGTATTCTGCCCACAGTTTAACACATTCTACACAGCAGAAGGCGAGACATCTCTCGACCTCTGGAGCCTTTCGCAGCTTTCAGGTCTGCCTATTGATGGGGAGCCATATGAGGAGGTCTATCTAGACGACTCTGTCAAGGACGCCTCCGATAGAGAGGGCAGATATTCTTTCGGCTATGCATACCGGTATTTAATGAAAGCTTATCGTACCATTTGCCTGGCTTACAGCAGGGGATCTTCCAAAGGCTATCAACCCCGGGAGAAGAGCAACAGATTGAGGGTCCGTGTAGGACAGTGGATACAATACTTCTTCGGGGGTCCCTTGAAGTATGCGGACTTCCCTTCTGTGGGGCCGACTTCTGGAAAGCAAATCAGGGCCCCTCGTTACAAATCAGCATTGCCAGCTCCACTGCGCCGAGCAGGTGCAGACGGTCCGAACCCAGCAGGGGTTGACCCTATCACTCACTGTGCAACTTATCTGACCTTTTGGATGTGCACCTTCGCTCTTCCTCAAGGGGACGAGACGACTATCAGGCCGGAAGCTATATATCCGGCCTGTCAGATGGCCTGGGGGATGAGGCTGTCTCTGTGCCTAGCGGCTTTGTGTTTAGTTTACAAATCATTGGGGGATTTGCATAAACATCGGGTTCCCCGCTCCTTAAGGACTGTGGGTCCGTTTCATTTCTTTAATGCATGGGTCTGCAGCATTTTCTTGGAGTTGGCCCCGAGGACTCTACAGTCGGACACGTTGCTTCCTCGGATGATTGAATTTGCTAGCGCCGAACCTGGTCCTTTCTCAGAGCAGCTGTTTAAGATAAGGGGCAGGTTGATAAGAGTGCATGTAGACGCTCCAGGCAGCATTCCTTTTTGGAGCTTGGCAGCAGGTTCGGCTCCTTTAGTGGACCCTCAGAGGGAATGCAAAATGGAGGAGGTGGAAACTTACGTTCATCCTATTTCGGGGGTCAATGCCACCCGGCCCATATTAGAACTAGAACTGATCAGGTGGGCTATGGCTATTCGACCCAGTGTATTGGTCTTCAGGAAGGGAGGCTTGCTCATTTTGGAGCCCTATTATCCATTCCGTTTTAGCAGAAACTTTGGCTATGATCAGCATATTCCTCCATCGGTTGCCCAGTTTCCTTTGGACAGTCGTGCCAAGCATGGGTCCACCATTGCCAGTGACGGTCGAACATGGTGGGATTTCTTTCATCGCCGAGAAGGCGTAACTTTCAGGGTCCCGACCGTTTCTAATCGTATTCCACGTGTCACATCAGAATACATTAAGTGGTGGAATACACGCACCAACTTCTATAAAGATGGCAGAGGCGCCTTTTGGGATGTGGCCGAGCGCTCTTTCTTAAAGCGGCAATCAGGGCCTGTGTTTGAAATTGATGAGGTTCATCTGAAAAGGCTCTATTCACAGCACCCAAAGGAGGCGGAAACATATGTTGCCACGCGTCGGTCTTTGAAAGAGGAAGGTTCTGAACAACCCACTCCCGTCTTCTCTGAAATCAATGAAGACGCTTTTACAAAGGATCTGAGGCAGTTGGGCCATATAAGGGGTGTTCATTTGGACGTACAATATCCGTTCCCCCCGGAGGAACCTCTCCCGACAGCAGCCCCCTGGAGGGGTCCGGTGGACAGGTTTCACCCCTATAGGACGTTTGTGCGGAGGGAAGACCGCACCCAGACATATTCTCAGCACACTTCTTGGCTTTTTGTACTGCTAAATGTTCACGGGCTATCAGTAGAGAACCCGATAGCTGGCATTCTGAATAAGCCACTTTTTGTTTCTTTTCATTATGTCGATGGCTGGTGTATGGATTATCTTGGCCTGTTTCATTGCCTCGACTTCCACGGGCATAAAGACTTGGCTGCCTTGACAGAGAAGTGCCAGACCATTGGTGACATATGCTGGCTCGTGAAGGAGGCTGCTTCCCGCTCGAAGGAGGTGGCTTATCTGTATTGGCCGCTTTCCACATTTTATGATGGCCCAGCAGGTATGACCCTTCCTGTGCGCTCATGGCATCTTTCTTTTATTGTTATGTTCTGCATCTGTCGACTATGACTGCCTCTCTTGTGTCTTGCACAGATAGACCAGACATAAAGCGGCAGGGACTTTAGAGGAAGATTATTGCTCAAGCTGAGAAGCCTGCTTACTTTGAAATTCCTGCAGCGGCACCTACGACCACTCCCTTGCCTCCGGGCAAGAAGAGGAAGCCTTCTGTGGTGAAAGTTGTAGTTGCCTAGGCCAAGAGGGCCAAGGTTGTTCGGGTCCAGCAGTCAGCTCCGGTTACGACGGATGCCGGAACCCCTCTTCCAGACATCCCCTCTTTTGACGAGTTCAGGTCTCAGAGGGAGGCCGCTCAGGAACCTGCCGAGAGTGGCGGTAAATAGCTTGTAGATACAATCTTCATTGTCTTCTTGACTGATCTTTTAAGGCGTCCTTCGAGACTGAGCTTCTCTTTATCTGATACAGCCCCGGAGCAGGTTGCAGTGCCTGTGGAAAGGGACACGAGGCTACCTTCTCCTACCCCAGCTGGCGAGGAGGAGGGTAAATGTGCTTTCTCATCTTTTTCTTTATACTTCCATTGTTTTTTTATATATCCCTCAGAGGTCCCCTTTTGTTGAGGTGGCAGTCAGGGAGCAGACTGAGGCCATGATAGCAGCGGGAGAGTCGCCTCAACCACAGGAGAGTGACAGGACTCAAACAAAACGGAGCCCTATTCCGGCCAGACGCATAATCACCCGGTCTGCATCCCGGCATGCTCTAGAGGCGACCTTGCAGCATATAGCTAGAGTGGAGATATCCTCGGGCAGCTCCGAGACCGTCCCTGATAATGAGGAGAAAGTGACTTTCAGCGGCAGCGAGGAGGAAGTTCTAATATCAGAAGCCTTGCCCGTATTTGCAAAAGGCCTTCCGCCTTTTCAGCCTCCTAAGTTGCTGATGCTATCTTCTGAGGAGGAATTGCAAGAGGAGTTTGCCGGGCTCGACACCGAGGTTGACATAACCCCTCCGTTTGCTGCTTCAACTATGGAGCTTTCTCCTCTTTTGTCTCATTTCGAGGATATAGACCCCACTTTAAAGGTAAGCTTCTCTTTTTTTTTTTGCTGTTCTATTTATTTTCTTTCATTCGTTGTTGAAGGTCATTCTGCTTTGTCCTCAAGACCCTGTCATCACCAGCTCAGACGCGGCCGCAGTTTCTATGGATGTTTCCTCTGCAGACTTGGTCATTATCCCTGCTTTACCTTTAACTTGCATGGGAATTTCTGAGGTTATTCGCCCTGTGCCAGTAAGAATACAATCTTCAACTGACTTAACATCACTAGACTTGGGGGCATCAGGAGAGATTTCCGTCCCTGTCAGGGCCTCAGATTTTAGAGATGAAGATACCGACCGCAGTAATGTCCATTGCGCCCGAGTCAGCAGTCCCTGCCATAGTGGCTATAGAGACTGGATTTCTGCCTCCACAGACTAGGGCACCTTCGTCTCCGTTACCAGAAAGAGCAGTTGAAGATGAAGCCCCCACGCAGGAGACCCATGAAGAGATAGCTCCATCATTTATTGATTCTCCTCCTGTGGGTGTTCAAGCCATAACTCCTGAGGCAGCGGTAGCAGAGGAGTCTTCGGCTCGGCAGGAGAGTATAGAGAGGGACTAGCCAGCTTTCCCAACATATTTGCCGTCTTCGTCCTCCCGGCCGGCTATTGCGCTGTGGGCGGACATTGATAGTGAAGTGACCTTTGAAGTGATCCCCTCCGCTTCTTTTGGCTTCGCATCGTCTGAGAGCTTTGTCTGGCAGAACCTGGATATGCTGCGCCAGCTGGTAGAATCTCAGCCTGGCTTGACACATTTGCAGCTGAAGGAAATTGCTGATCGCTTCACTGTCGGCCTGCAGGCCATGGGCTGCCCTTTGGACATATGGGTTCAGCGTGTTCTGCTTTTACTGAAATTCGTGCATCGGAGGGATTTCCTAGCACGGACTATGACCGACAAGCTGACGGCATTGAAGGTGCAGAGGTCAGAGTGCAAATCTGAGCTGGAGAAGCTGACGCTTGCCCTTGACGAACGCCAAGCTGAGCTACAGAGTGTTGTTCAGCGGGAGGAAGCTGTCCAGGACCGGATAGCCATTCCGGAAGTGGAACTCGTTGGACTTCGAGCCGAGCTGCAACAATTATCCTCTATTCGGCCACGGTCCACCGAGGAGGTGGCCTTGTTGGAGGGACGGGTGATGCCTCTCCAGGGTATGTCCGTGAAGCTTCAGGAAGAGGAGGCGCACCTTCACGAGCTAAGAGCCGCTCCCGATGTGGGTCTTTTTGCCTTTGAAGATATCTTTCGGCGGCCTTGAATTATCTCTTCTTTATTTTATTCTGCCTTCTTTTGTGATACAGTGTCCCCTCGGGGCTCTTTATGTACTCCTCTTTTAATGAAAAGGAATCTTCGGCTTCATGTGTATCCATCTTCTTTTTTATGTGGTTTCATCACTTTGGGAAGTGGGGTAGTGGTTCTAGCAGTCCCTCCTGTGAATGGCCCGTACCTGGCAGGAGAGCGTCCATCCCTTCATAGAAAGGATGGGGAACTCACTCCACCGCGTGATGGCATCCGAGGGGCGTGCTTAAACCGAATTCTGTTGGTAGTAGCAAACGTCTTCTTTGGCCATATGTGCCGCAAGGGAGACTATTTGCGGGAATGTGAATGGAAAGGCCTAGAGCATCATCCGGAACGGGCGAATGGTCCATCCCGGGTAGGTTTCAAAGCCAGTTGGGGTAGTGTGCCAATCGGCCGGTGCATGATTTCATCATCAATATTGGGCTCATATTGATGCAACGAAGTTTATAGGTTTCATCAGAATAGACGTAAGGCCTAGACTGGGTAGAGGTTATCGCAGGTGGGACATGAGAGGATATGCAGTTTCATCAGAACAGATGTAAGGTCTATCCTGGCAGGGTTTCATCACTGATCGGGCGAGGTGCCGGTCGATCAATAGCTGGTTTCATCATCGACATTGGGTTTATATCGATGCAAAAACGTTTCATAGGTTTCATCAGAATAGACGTAGGGTCTAGACTGGATAGGATTTTATCATTGATCGGGCGGGGTGCCAGTCGATCAATAGCTGGTTTCATCATCGACATTGGGTTTATATCGATGCAAAGAAGTTTCACAGGTTTCATCAGAATAGACGTAAGGTCTAGCCTGGATAGGATTTGATCGCATGTGGGACTTTGCTAAGCAATATGTAGGTTTCATCAGAATTGACGTAGGGTCTATCCTGGTAGAGTTTCATTGCTAACCGGGCAAGGAGCCGATCGATCAAGAGAAGGTTTAAGAGTTTCATCAGGACAGACGTAAGGTCTGAACTGGCCAGGCTTTATCAGAATGGTGATGGGTTTTATTGTCGGTGGGACATTTGTAAGAGGGTATGCAGATTATATCAGGGTAAACGTAAGGTCTGCCCTGGAAAGGTTTCATCGCTGACCGGGCAAAAAGCCAAACGGTTAACGGGAGGCCATATCAAGGGAAGGAAGTATGGAATTTCTCAGAATTACCACGTTACTGGCCCAGGCGCCCTTTCGGTTTTTCACCGGAGCCAGCCCCCTCTTGCTTTTGCCCACGCGCCCTTTCGGGTTTTCACGTGACGGGGTACCCGATTTTACCTGTAGTGCCCTTTTGGGTTTTCACCACAGCTGGGTTTTAGCCATTCTTGCCCTTGTCTAGAATGCCTGAACAAGTCTCGCGGGGTATATCTATTTTTCACCCCACTTTTCATATATATATATATATTTTATTCTTTCTCTTTTCTTTTGTCATCGTCTTTCCTGGAACTAGAACTTTCATTCTATGGACCATAGGGCCATATGTTTATTGTGGATACATGATCATTGATGTGGGTGTCAACATCAATGCAAAGGGAAATAGGGTTTCCTGATCTATCAAGACGAAAGGCCCGAATTGATTTAGAGGATATAGATAGCAGCCCGGGCACGAGGCCATTTGCTGGAGACGTGAGTTTCATCGTTAATGTGGGGTTTAACATTAACGCAAAGGAATAGAGTTTCATGATCTATCCAGACGAAGGGTCTGAATTGATTCAGACAGCTGTGTCGTGTTTGTCAGAGCAGACGGAAGGTCTACCCTGGATGGGTTTTAGCATCGATCAGGCAGTCTGCCAACCGATCAGTAAAAGATTTCATCATTGGTATTGGGCTCATACCAATGCAAAGGTTTCATATGTTTCATCGGGATAGACGTAAGGTCTAAACCGGACAGGTTTCATCGCCGATCGGGCAGTGCGCCTAGTCGATCAACAGTAGATTTCATCATTGGTACCGGGTTCATACCAATGCAAGAGCTTCATATGTTTCATCGGGATAGACGTAAGGTCTAAACCATACAGGTTTTATCGTTGATCGGGCAGGATGCTAGTCGATCATTATCAGGTTTCATCATCAGTATTGGGTTTATACCAATGCAAGGATTTCATAGGTTTCATCGGGATAGACATAAGGTCTAAATCGGGCAGGTTTCATCATTGATCGGGCAGTGTGCCAGTCGATCAATATCAGTTTTCATCATCAGTATTGGGTTTATACCAATGCAAGGATTTCATAGGTTTCATCGGGATAGACGTAAGGTCTAAACCGGGCAGGTTTCATCGTTGATCGGGCAGTGTGCCAGTCGATCAATGGCAGGTTTCATCACGGTGAGACGTAGGATAGGTTTCATCCGGATAGACGCAAGGTCTAAACCGGGCAGGTTTTACTAGGGCGGAGTGCCACTAGACCAAGAAAGGGGTAGCTCGGTTAGGGCGGAGTACCGCTAGACGAAGAAAGGGGTAGTTTGGCTAGCGCGGAGTGCCGCTAGACGAAGAAAGGGGTAGTTTGGCTAGGGCGGAGTGCCACTAGACCAAGAAAGGGGTAGCTCGGCTAGGGCGGAGTGCCGCTAGATGAAGAAAGGGGTAGTTTGGCTAGGGCGGAGTGCCACTAGACCAAGAAAGGGGTAGTTCGGCTAGGGTGGAGTGCCTCTAGACCAAGAAAGGGGTAGCTCGGCTAGGGCGGAGTGCCACTAGACCAAGGAAGGGGTAGCTTGGTTAGGACGGAGTGCCACTAGACCAAGGAAGGGGGTAGTTTTACCTGATCACTCGGGGAATGCTGGTTGTGCTGCATGATACAGCTTTAGATGTCTTCCGTTGAGTGGTGAGAATTGAATTTCCCCTCGATGGTTGACAACCACGTAGGCTCCTCCCTCATAGACCCTCTATATCACATAAGGACCTTCCCAATTATTATTCAGCTTCCCTTTTGGGTTGGACGCCATGACTTCTCTTTTCTTGACCATGACGAGGTCACCTTTCTTGAATTCTCGTCCTCTTACGAGTTTGTTAAATGCATTAGCCATGCGGGACTGATACATTTGGATATTCTTCTGAGCTTGGAGGCGTTTCTCTTCCAATTCAGCCAATTCTTCTAATCTTCTTTCTGCATTGGTCTGTTCGCCACGGGCCAGACCATATTGGACTGCCACTCTGAGTGACGGGACTTCCAGCTCTAGCGGAACCACTGCCTCTCAGCCGTATACGAGTGAGTATGGTGAGCACCCTGTAGGCGTCTTGAAGACGGTGTGATACGCCCACAGAGCTTCATACATTTTTTCTTCCCAGTCCTTTTTATTGGAACTGACGACCTTGGCCAGCAGGGTGCAGAGAGTCTTGTTAAAAGCTTCCATTAACCCATTTGCCTGTGGATTGTAAGGGGTGGAAGTCCTTCACTCGATTTTATATTTCTCAACAAGCCGATAGACCTTCTGATTTCTGAAATGGCTTCCGTTATCAGATATTATTCGACTGGGGATTCCGAACCGGAAGATAATATTCTGCTTGATGAATCTAGCGACCAACTCACCAGTCACTTCTCTTAATGCCACAGCCTCCGCCCATCGGGAGAAGTAATCTGTTATGGCCAGTATGTACTTATGTCCGGCCGAGGAAGTCGGCAGTGGCCCGACTACATCAGTTACCCATTGTGCAAATGGCCAGCTGGGAACTGTAGGGTGCAGAGTCGTAGGAGGCCTTCTAGGCACAGTAGCATGCTCTTGACATTTTTGGCATGACTTTGCGAATTTACAGCAGTCTTCAAACATGGTGGGCCAATAGTAGCCCAGCTTATTGATTTCTATCTTCATCTTGGGGCCAGCCTGGTGGGCACCTATAGTTCTGGCATGTACTTCTTTCATTGCTTGCCAAGCTTCCTCAGTGGACAGGCAGCGGAGTAGAATCTTCTTGCGTGCATCTGCCATTATTTGGAACAAAGTTCCATTCCTGAATTCATAAGAATCTTTGATTCTCAAAAGTTTTATCTTTTTCTTCTCTTTTCTACGGCAGCTGTTGGTGTAGAAACCACTGCAGCAGGTGCTTTCTCCAATCAGACGCATGTACCGTGCTGATAGCAACCACTTCATCTTCTTCGGGGCACCCTTCTAGCATACTGGGGACCTACCGCCGGTTCATAACAACAATGTTCAGTGTCTCATTTGGTGGGATTGCTAGTGAGCTGGCCAGCTTTGCTAGTGCATGAGCTTGGGCATTATGCCCCCGGCCCACATGCTTGAGCTCAATATGATAGAATTTCGCGATAAGGCGCACAGCTTTCTGGTGGTAGGGATTCAATTCTGGCTTCCGCACTTCGAGCTACCCCTGGATTTGTTTTATGATCAACATCGAATCCCCGAATACCTGAAGCATTTGGATACCCATGTTGAGGCTGATATGCAGACCGATTATCAGAGCTTCATACTCAGCTTCATTATTGGTGCAGGGCTTGTTTATAGAAGAGGAAGTATGCACGACCTCCCCTTCTGGTGACTTCAGCACAATACCGGCCCCGGCCCGTATTCTGGTCTTTCCATCGGAGTCTGTTTCTGTTCTAGATGCTCTATCAAAGAATAGTTGCCACATAACTGGCCGAGCCTGGCAAGCTTCGAGTGTCTCATCATCCGGCACAGGATGCTCCGTGAAGAAATCAGCCACAGCCTGTCCTTTTATCGCCCTCTGGGGTGTATAGGTAATATCAAATTCCATCAGGATCACTGCCCATTTGCCCAACCGGCCCTTCAGTACTGGCTGAGTCAATATGTATTTGAGCGGATCTGCTGCAGATATCAACCTGATTTCATGTGACAGCATATAGTGTCGGAGCTTTTTGACAGCAAAGACTAGTGCCAAGCATGTCTTTTCTATGTAACTGTAGCCTTCTTCAGTTCTAATCAGCCTCCTACTCAAGTAGTACAAGGCTTGTTCTTTGCCTTCTTCATTTATCTCTGCCAGCATTGCCCCCAGGGAACAGTGTGTGGCCGCGATATACAGTATCAAGGGCCTGCCCTTAATTGGTGCCCCCAGCACCGGAGGGGTCTTGAGATATTCTTTCAGCTTATCAAAGGCTTCCTGACATCCATCGTCCCAGAGGAACGGTACATCTTTCATCATGAACTTGTGAAAGGGGTGGCATCTTCCCGACAGATTCGATATAAATCGTCGGATATAGGCCAACCGCCCTTGCAGAGATCTTAGCTCAGGCAGACTCCTTGGTGGAGGGAGCTCCTGGATAGCCTTAATCTTGGATGGGTCGATTTCAATGCCCCTATGTCGGACAATAAACCCGAGGAATTTTCCACTGGACACGCCGAAGGCACATTTCATAGGATTCATCTTGAGTTCATATTTGCGCAGCCTCTGGAATACTATCCTCAGGTCTTGCAGATGGTCTTCTCTTCTGCTAGTTTTTACTACCAGATCATCAATGTAGCACTCTACTTTCTTGAAGAGCAAATCATCAAAGATCTTGGTCATAGCTCTTTGGTAGGTAGCACCGGCATTCTTGAGGCCAAACGGCATCCTTTTGTAGTGGAATATCCCCTTCGGAGTGCGGAATGCAGTGTGCACTCTGTCTTCTTTAGCAATCCAGATCTGGTTATATCCGGATGACCCATCCATGAATGACAGGGCTTCATGACCAGTAGTCGCATCGATCATCACTTTAGTGATTGGCACTGGGAAATCATCTTTCGGGCAGGCCTTATTAAGGTCCCGGAAATCAACACATGTTCTGATCTGCCCATTTTTCTTCTTTACAGGCACTATGTTGGCGAGCCATGTAGTATACTGATTTTCTTCAACAAAGCCTACATCAATCAGCTTGTCGACCTCTTTATTAATTTGATTTATCAATTCAGGGCGCATTCTCCTGGGCGGCTGCTTTATGGGGTTAGCCTCTGGGTTTATTGCCAACCGATGCTGTGCCACATCAGAACTCAGTCCCGGCATTTCATCATATGTCCATGCAAAGCAGTCTCGGAATTCCTTCAAGAACTGTCTATATTGTTCCCTGGCAGCTGGATCTAGCAGCGCAATGAGGAATGTCAGCCTTGGCTCATCTGCGGTCCCCAGATTTATTTCCACAAGCTCATCGACGGTGGCCTGACCTCCATCTTCGACCTCGGGCGGGGCTTCTTGCAAGTCAATGAAGCCTCCCGGGATATAGTCCCCTTCGGTCTCATGATTTTTGGTTCCGACATACTGGTCATCAGCACATGTTGGTTCATCATATAAGGCTGATACTGTCGGATTCTGTTTGGTCTGCCCCGAGGACGTGACTGGCTCAACAGGAAACTCAAAAATGGAGTCTTCCGCCCTTAGAGGCTCTTCTGAGGCAGGCTCCCCCGAGAGATCATCATTCTGTAGGGCCCAGACTTCTTCTAGAATGCGCTCAAACTCCAGGCATTCCCTCAGCTCTTTGGCTATTTGGTCTTCATCTGGGGTTCCCGTATCAAACTTTGCTTCAGCATGGAACAGATCCTCTTTGCAGGGTAGGTCTTCCCAGCACCAACCTTTCTTCGTTTCATCAGATGTCCCCGTCTCTAGCTGACTGTCTGGGGCTTCATTGTTCATTACGGATTGATAAATGATTTCTTCATCTTCCAAGGGGTACTTGTCATATCCCACCTCGGGAGGGTCTTCATGCTGGTAGGAGACAGAGATGACGTCCACCTCGGCTTCATAGAATTCTTGAAGGGTATAACCCAATCCCGGGTGCTGAGTGATCTTCCTCAGTTCTTTATTATCCCGGGGCGGATCCCATAGCTCCTGGAACGCCTTATTTTGGGCAACAGGTTGTAGTGATGGCATCTGCATCTTAGAGAGCATCTGCGAAACCCGTTGGGTAGTATAGTCTAAGCCCGTGATCGGCACCATCCGGTTTGCAGATTCTTCAGGGACCATGCAGTCTTGATCATCGTCTTCGACTGACTCCCCGGTGTAGAATACGCAGAAGCGAGGGACTTCCATAGTCTTTAATGGTAGCACCGTCTGGTATTCTATGCTGGCAATGGGCTTGACTAAACCCTGCGGAACCCCCACTTGTATGTACTTTTCTTTCATTTCTTCGTCAGTATCATCTGGGTGGATGCTAGGAGGGGTGATCCGAGCAAAGTCACCAGCATAAGAAATGTGAGATACTTCATGTTTCTTAATATAGCCCCTTGGTGGCGGTGGAGACCAATTTCTTGCCTTTGTCACCGGCTTCTTCTGGTTGACCCCAGCCTCTTTCTCTTCACCCTTTTGCGACACCTCCGTGTAGTGGGATGCATCGAGCATATGGCACTCGAATACTTCGAAGGGATGCAGATCCGCAAACACCCTTTCTTCTTTTCCTTTGTGGCAGTATTTAATGCATTGATGCAGCGTGGACGGCACTATCTGATATTCATGCAGCCACGGTCTCCCCAGCAGGGCCTTATATGTGGTGTTGGAGTCGATTACATAGAATCGTACCACGGTAGTGAGATCCCCCAATGTGAGGTTAAAATCAGCCACCCCAAGGGGCGTCTCACATTTCTGGTTGAATCCCGCAATTTCCATGTCTCTGACCTTGGTAAGCTGCAGATCAAAGTAATATTTTTGGTAGATGCGGTATGGGAGAATGTTCACAGCAGCCCCGGGATCTATCTGTATTCTGCTCAGTGGCTGACAGTTCAGGGAGCCCCTCATATACAGCGGCCTGTTATGGCCAGAATTTGGAATCAGCATATCATCCTCTGTGAATGTGACTGACGGCCCAGAATTCACTTATGTCAAGAGTGCCTCATACTGTGCCGGCGACTGTAGGGCATCAACAATCGCTTGGCGAGCTTCTTCACTCAGAGAGAGAATCTCCCATATGGAGAATCTGGTAGGGAGTTTCTTTAGCATTTTCATGATCCGACTGCCCACCCGGACATTAGACAGTCTCATTTCTTCCGCCCATCGGGGTTTCGGAGGTTCATGTGGTGCCCGTGGCCTCTACTGCCCAGTGCTGGTTTCATCCTCTGGACTGATTTCTTGGGGGGCTTTTTCTATAGCAACGGCCCCTGGTGCCGTCGGAGAGTTATCCTCTTCTTTCTCATTCTGCTTGTAGGCTACAGATGCCGATTGCTGAGGTCTCTTGCCTTTATCTGGCCCAGCCTGTATCGACTGCCCATTTTCCAGACTGGACAGAAATTCCAGAAATGTTGGAGTTTGACCTCCCTTCTTCTCTTCTTGGTACAAGCTAACAGGGGGAGGAATCTGAACACCCCGCACCTCTGGTTCAGAAATCTGGTAGGGTTGTTCCCCTCTGAACATAATGTTATGATTGGCTGGTGGTGGGAGCCCCCACCTTCTTCCGGAGCGTGTTGCATGTGCTGAGGTTGAGGTCTCGGCATGGTTGGCTTCTAGCGGGGCATTTGATGTTTCATCCTCATCGTTCTCCCTGGGCGAGGTAAAGAGTGCCGACAGGGTGTTGCATTGTACTGTCACGACTCCCTTTTCCTTTTTGCATTTAGACCATCTCTTCTTTTTCTGGGAATTTGGCTTCTTTGGTTCCTGCCCCCAGAAAGGCTCAGCCTCATCTTTTCCCTGTTCTGCCCCCAGTTGCTCTTTAATTTTCAATTCTTCGAGCTGTTCCCAGAGTATACAGTCTTTCACCAGCAGGTGCCCGGGCCTTTTCTATTCATATTCATTGAGCCCATTAATATACTACTGTAAATGCCTGGCTGTAGGACTTACTTCCTTATGTGCAGGTAGGGGGACTTGTCTTCTCCGGTTATGAGTGGGGATCCGGATGACTGGCCCTGTTTCAGCTGTGTGCCATACTTGCTTTACTGGAGGTGGTTCGGGCCTTGGTGTGACACCGCGGATAACTGCTCCACTGATACTGGCTGCGGGAGTTTTCTTTCTATTCTTTATTGGCTTTATCTGCCACCCTTCTTGATCCTTCAGTGGGGTGAGGAAGCAAGCTTCATAAGTATGCCTGGTGCATTCCTCGACAGCTTCCTTAGGCAGCTGTTGGTAGATTGAAATCATATTGGCGGCCATTTTTAAGGCCAGAGGCTCATGTGGATGAGGTGGCTCTACCTGGTAATCTCCCAGCTGTAGCTCACCCTTTTTGACCATACTTTCCATAATATCTTTGAAGATGTAGCAATCTTCAATTGCGTGCCCCAGCGCACGGTGATATGGACAGAACAGTGGATCACCTTTCTTTGCCGCATCATCGGGTCTCTTTGGCTCAGGCAATGTTACCTTGTTGAACTTGTATGCTTAGTTGAATAGTGCGGCTGTCTTATCTTTCGAGAAAGAGTATGGCTTTCTCATTTTGTTTCTTAGAGAGACCTTATCTTTTCTTTCCGCTGTGTCTGCTGGCGGGGGAGCTTCATCTGCCCCCTTCTTCCCTTTCTGTTGCTCAAAGGTTCTGAAATCGACGGTGTTAGCCTCAGAGTGCGATGGTCGTCGATCATTAGATTTACCCTTCGGCACAGTTGGAGCATTGTCCGTCGGACGCTTGGATAGGAACGTCTTGACTTCCACCACTATATTGTTCAGCCGGTCAAATGTTCTGACATCTGCACCAATCATCTTTTCCAGTACCTCTCTCTTGAGGCTCTGCTTACATATTTGCACTGCATCTTCTTGATGAGAAGGTCTTCTGCATCTCATAGCTAAGTTCCTCCACCTTTTGATGTAGTCTAGTGCTGTTTCATCTTGCTTTTGCCTGGTTGCATATAGTTATGCTATTGTAATATCTCTTTCTGTGACGTGAAATCTGTCGCGGAACTTTTTTTGCATATCAGGCCAATCGGCCACTGACCCTGCTGGCAGGCTTGAATACCATTCAAAAGCTATCCCGGTGAGGGACGAGCCGAAGAATTTAAGCAGATAAGCTTCATCAGCTGCCAAGTCACCCATAATGGTGGTATAGTAAGCTATGTGCTCCCTGGGAGAGCCCTGGCCATTAAAATTTTCAAACTTCAGTGGCTTACTGACGCCTGGCGGTAGTCTCTTAGCAGCATACTAGGGAGGATACGGTACCTTATACACATCGTAGGCACCAGCATCATCACTAGTCTTCTCATATAGCTTCATTTCCATAATCTTTTCAATCATCAGCTTGTGGGCTATGGCTGGATCTATGTTTTTTGGGAAGAAGTGAGCTTGTTGCTGACTGTAAGGAGTTGTCATCACCGTTGCACGCAAGGTGGGCACGGTGGGCTGTGTCTGAGACACAGAGGGCTGAGCTGCTGTTTGTTGTAGAACATGTTGGCTCGGTGCTTTACCCTTATCGATCGGGAGAGGATTAGCTGGGATAGTCATTTCTGTTGAGCTGGAGGTCTGCCCTACGGGCTCGACTTGCTTGGAGACCGGTGTAGCTTCATGCCTTTCATTTAGCTGTCTTCTGAGAGCATTGATCTCTTGTTGATATCGTCTAAACATCATCTGGATCATGGGATCCATGGTTGACGGGATCTGTATCTCTTCTGAAGTCCCTTCAGCATCATCGACGAAGGGATTGTCTTCCTATTCTGTTGCACCACATTCACTGTCATGGTGGTGATCTTTCGGACTTCATCATCAGTCTTTATTTTTTCTTTGGCCGCCTGACTTCTCCTTATGACGGGGCCTGGTCTGGTTTCCAGTCTGAGCAGTTCATCTGGCTGTGTCGGTAACGTATCCTGCCCTTTGACAAGCCCGGCCATATTGCAGGCGAAGATATGCATCTTCTCCTTCTGCCTGTAGACTTTCCTTCTCACCTGGTCGGGGTATTTGAGCCGGTCAAAGACCGATATTCTTTCTTCAGCTTCTTCCCCGTGCAAGTCTTCTATCCCATACCCGGTTTTGTGGCCTTCTTCATAATCATTGGAATCGGAGGAGGAGACTCCGATCATTGCTTCTTGAAAGGCTTCTTCTTCTTCATCTATGGTGCCTAAAGCACGAGATAGTCTTCGCTGCCCGAGGGAAGAATTCCCCAGGTAGTGAAAGTAGTCTTGAACCACTTGTTTCATCTCCTCTTGGCTGTGTCTTTGTAGCTCGGGTCGGGGCATCAGTCTTTCCTGGCCCTTCTGCTGATAAGCCAATCTTGCCACCTAAGCAGTCAGATGCTCGGCCTTGGAGTATTTGAATATGTCGGCCTGTCTGGCACAGGCTCTCGGTCTTCTTGGAATGACAGCAGTGACTGGTTCACTTATTCTCATTTTCTCTTCCTTCTTAAGTCTTCTGCCACCATCATGGCGGCGGTTGGCAGCAACGGCATTGTTCTTCCTTTCCCATCTTTTGCCCTCGGCCATGGGGTGGGTGACCATGCGGTCTTCTTTTTCCTCATATCTTCTGCCCCTCATCCTGGGGCGAGTAGCAGTCATATTTCTTCCTTCATTCTCTTTCTCATCTATCCTACCCCGAGTCCTGGGGTGAACAGCAACATCATCTCTTTCATCTTTTCTTTCTCCTCTTCTACTCCCTGCTCTGAAGCGGGCAACAGCAGCATCAAAAAATTTTTCTTCATCTTGAGCTGGGGCCCAGCTCTGGATTTTCTTCGGCCGCCAGATCTGCCTGAATCTGGGCAGCTTTGGTGCCAGTGGCCTTCTATCTCTATGTTCCATGTCGGCCCTCCCAGCAGTCAGTACTCGGAACCTATTAGTGGTAGGTACCATTGGGACGATCACATCTGGCTTGACCTCCCTGGGGCAACCATTGAGGTTCGCCTGGATATCTCCAATCAGCATCGTCTTCCCTGAGTTGGACATCCGACGACCCGCAGCAATATATCGGGTTCTCCGGTCGGATCTTCTTCCTTTTCTGGTAGCAGTAGAGGGTGCGCTTCGCCTTGCCTCGTGATGGACAAAGCAGGACACGACCCCAGGAGTATCCTTCATCACCGGGTTTTTCTTGGGACCGGTAGCTTGCGGCGACGTCTCGACAACAGCTTTTGGCGCCTAGTTGTCAATATCGAGCAGATCAGTGAAAATGAGGCCCAGGCAATTGGGCATTCCGACAGCAGGCGGCATCGATCCGAATGAAAGAGGTACCACCAGGTAGCCTTCTCGTACATGTGCCTCGACCGCTTGCTGGCCAAAGCACACGGACATGATTCTAGCCGTCATCCTAGCTTCCTGAAAATGAAGAAAGCACACAGAATCAGAAATTTGAGGGGGGGCCCACCGGGCATCCTATTTTGGCGTAGAGATGAAGGGAGACTAAGTCCCACCGGGCGTGCCAGACTTGTGGACGCGGATTTTTGTTTGTTTTGTTTGATTTTTATTCTTTTTATTTCTATTATTTATTTATTGGCGTGCCAGTCACATATGTGACGATTTCATTATGCGCTCGATCTGACTTGGTCAGTCGATTGTGAGTGATCGTGTCTGGACCAAAAGTCCGTCATACCATAAAGGTTATGACGTTAATTACGTCCTCCCTAAGAAGGACAACCCTTGATTAAACGCCAAAATAGGAGGCCACTCGGGGCGGTAAAAAAAAAAAAGAAACAGTGCATGATATTGAAGCTCTTGTCATTCTAAGAATGTAATTAGGTAAATGACAGACTTATTAAATCAGCACGACCTCCTCTTATATGGGTCATGCCGGATAGAAATAGGACGCCGTCCACGCAGCGACGGGGCGGAGCCTGGACAATCATTGGGGACATGTCCCCTTCCACGTTTCTCATCCGGCCAAGAGCCTTACAGCATTTGTATTCCCCGAGAGATCGAACCGGACGGGAGGTGTATGACATGCACTTCCCGGGCTTATCGGGGTTAAAACATCGATCGACATTTTGGCAGCACCTCCCCATAATCTGGATTATGCCCAGGGGAGAATAGGCCATCACCCATGGAGTGCCAGGATGAAAGCCAAGAAAAAGAGAGGCCGAACCTCCCGAGTTGCATATATATGCCCTGGGGCAACATTCGATTCTCCCCTTATAGAAGCCGGTGGCACTCGTGCAGTGGCAGAGCCCACCTGAGCTAAAGGGATTGCTCATAAATCCGACGCGGAATGGTGGAACATAAGGGAGTCTGACTCCCGTTAAATTTGTCCCCGGGACAGGTCTGGTGACTCATGTATATCCCTGGGTGGGTTTGATCCAGGTGCCGGGGGTTCAGCTGAGTGACAGGGTAGCTTCTCGGCACAGCTTAAACGGGCATAGAGGTTCCCGGCACCAAGGGGAAGAATGGAGGGTTCCCGGCGCGGAGACAAAGCAGCCAGAGAGGGAGTCCCCAGCGCGAGCTTCTCGGCGCGAAGACGAAAGGGCCAGGGAGTTTTTGGCGGGTTCAATATGGTGGGTTTCTGGCACGACGGGGAAGAGGCCAGGGAGTAGGCTCTCGGCGCGCAGGGGAAAAGGGGATTAGGTTCCCGGCGCAGGCCAGAAGGCAAAGGGGTTAGGTTTCTCGACGCCAGAAGATGCCAAGGAGTTAGGGTTCCCGGCGCCAGAAGGATGAGGCCGGGGGGGGCAGGCTTCTTGGCGCAGGTAAGAAGATGGGGTTCTCGGCGCGGGAACGCTTGCGCCGAGGACTATTCACCTATTCTACTATTCATGAAGCCGAGATGGATGAGGGCGCCGGGATGAGTTTCAGAGTTTTACGGCACCCTGTTTTGGGTTTCTTGATGATCCAGACCAGGATAGAGGGTTTCTTTGGGATAGAAGGGGATCAATTCCTCATATTGGGATTGGATTAGGTTTAAATTCCAAAGGAAGGCCATGATTAAGGGGAATTGGGGAAGATCATGGTCCATAGAACCCCTATCACCATTGTTGTGCAGAGTCCCGGGGGACAGTTTGATATGGTCTTTTATCATCCTGAGAGCCAAGACATGGCTGTCTCTGGACTCAGGGATGATCTCGACAATGCCAATCGGCAGACCCATAGCATCTAGAACTATAGAATCTCATGAATATCGGGCATGGCCAGCTTTGCTTCGTTCCAGGAGCCAAGGGATGGTATGTCCCTGGTTCTGGAACGAGCATGAAAACTCCTTGACAGACAATCGAAACAGCAGACTAATAGCCGAGCTGGGGAGGGGATGACACGTTGCGGAATTTAAAAGAAGACATAGAGGGATGGCAGCGAAGCTTCGGAGAAACAACAGCAGGTAGACGGAGAGGTAGATGGCAGATATTTCAATCACCCGGCGCCCAAACGGGCCATCGTAGCATTTCATTTCACTACATCATTCCAAGACTCACACCAATCACAAGGAGGGGGTGAGGGAAAGGAGATAAAACAGAGGCCGGGATATCCCGGTTACATCCGATGAATCGAGATAAGACTCGTATGATTACATGAAGAAGAAACATAAGAATAAAAATAAAAAAAAGGAGGGGGAGGGCGAAGCATTGACTCCTCTCCCTCCCCGGCTGCCCACCTGGAGCTTCTTCTCCTTCTTTCTCTTCTTCTTTTCTATCTTGCTCTGTTGGTCTCTTCTCTCTTTTCTCGGCGGAGGAGGCTCTCTCGTTCTATCCCCCTTTCTATCTGTCTGTCTATCTTCCTCTCTTTTTTTCGAATGAGTGGGTTTTTCTATCTTCCTATCTCCTCTTCTCTCTCGAATGAGTGGGTTTTTCTATCTTCCTATCTCCTCTTCTCTTCGAATGAGTGGGTTTTTCTATCTTCCTATCTCCTTCGAATGAGTGGGTTTTTCTATCTTCCTATCTCCTCTTCTCTCTCTTCATCTATCGAGAAAAGGGGGGTTTTATAGCCCTTCCTCAACATCCTTTCGGCGGGCATATTTCGGCGCGCCCTGGTCTCGGGAGACTTCCCGGTGCGGAAGAGTCCAACCTCCCGGCGCCGGTTCTGGGCCTTGGTGAGGAGATCCCGGCGCCACACTTATGGGCCCATTTACAGCTTTTAAATGTTTTCATTCCTCTTATCAGCGGGCTTAAGCTGTCAAAGCTGTCAAACCTATAAAGTCTTTTCATTTGTTAACCCTTCTGAGTCTGTCAGAACAGGCGAAGGCCTCTTCGTTGGTGAGTTGGTATAGTTTCATCAGAACATTTCTGGAGGTTTTCATCAGTCAATAGACTACAGTTTCATCAGTACTGTCATCTGGGCGATGATAACACCGGACATCAGCTTGGCCGGGGAGGGCTTCAGCTGGGTAGATAGCTTTAGTGACGGCTCTTCTTTAGTTCTGACTCTGCAGAGATTATAAGGGTCTTCATTGCTGGTTCTGCTTTGATCTTCTCTTCGGTCCCATCTTTGATCTTCTCTTTGGTCCCATCTTTGTTCTTGATTATATTTCAGGTGCCAACAAAACTACCCCCTTCCTTGGTCTAGTGGCACTCCGTCCTAACCAAGCTACCGCTTCCTTGGTCTAGTGGCACTCCGTCCTAGCCGAGCTACCCCTTTCTTGGTCTAGCGGCACTCCGCCCTAGCCGAGCTACCCCTTTCTTGGTCTAGTGGCACTCCGCCCTTGCCAAACTACCCCTTTCTTCGTCTAGCGGCACTCCGCCCTAGCCGAGCTACCCCTTTCTTGGTCTAGCGGCACTCCGCCCTAGCCAAACTACCCCTTTCTTCGTCTAGCGGCACTCCGCCCTAGCCGAGCTACCCCTTTCTCGGTCTAGCGGCACTCCGCCCTAGCCAAATCACCCCTTCTTGGTCTAGCGGCACTCCGCCCTAGCCAAACTACCCCTTCCTTCATCTAGCAGCACTCCGCCCTAGCCGAGCTACCCCTTTCTTGGTCTAGCGGCACTCCGCCCTAGCCAAACTACCCCTTTCTTCGTCTAGCGGCACTCCGCCCTAGCCAAGCTACCCTTATCTTGATCTGGTGGCATTCTGACCTGTCACCCTCTAAAAAAAAAGAGATAAAGAATAAAAAGAAAGTAAAAATGGGGTTAAAAATAGAGATACCCCGCCAGACTTGCTCCTATATTAGGGACAAGGGTAAAAAAATGGCCCAAAACCCAGCTGTGGTGAAAACCCGAAAGGGCACTGTAGGCAAAATCGAGTACCCCGCCATGTGAAAACCCGAAAGGGCGCGTGGGCAAAAGCAAGAGGGGGCTGGCTCCGGCGAAAACCCGAAAGGGCGTTTGGGTCAGTAATGTGGTAATTTAAAATTCCCTTTTTTTCACCCTGCCTGATAAAACTCCGAGAAGGACGATCACCATAAAGTCCCACCTGATGATGAAACCCCGTTGATCACAAGGCATATTGCCTTGATCCATCCAAAAAAAAGGGGGCCCACCTCGGGATAGACCTTCCGTCTATTCTGATAAAACACTTCCACTTGTTTTTGTCTAAGAACCACCACGGTCAAACCTGCCCGGTTTAGACCTTACGTCTATCCCGATGAAACCTATCCTACGTCTCACCGTGATGAAACCTGCCATTGATCGACTGGCACACTGCCCGATCAACGATGAAACCTGCCCGGTTTAGACCTTACGTCTATCCCGATGAAACCTATGAAATCCTTGCATTGGTATAAACCCAATACTGATGATGAAACCTGATATTGATCGACTGGCACACTGTCCGATCAACGATGAAACCTGCCCGGTTTAGACCTTACGTCTATCACGATGAAACCTATCCTACGTCTCACCGTGATGAAACCTGCCATTGATCGACTGGCACACTGCCCGATCAACGATGAAACCTGCCCGGTTTAGACCTTACGTCTATCCCGATGAAACCTATGAAATCCTTGCATTGGGTATAAACCCAATACTGATGATGAAACCTGATATTGATCGACTGGCACACTGCCCGATCAACGATGAAACCTGCCCGGTTTAGACCTTACGTCTATCCCGATGAAACCTATGAAATCCTTGCATTGGTATAAACCCAATACTGATGATGAAACCTGATATTGATCGACTAGCATCCTGCCCGATCAACGATAAAACCTGTCCGGTTTAGACCTTACGTCTATCCCGATGAAACATATGAAGTCCTTGCATTGGTATGAACCCGGTACCAATGATGAAATCTGCTGTTGATCGACTAGGCACACTGCCCGATCGGCGATGAAATCTGTCCGGTTTAGACCTTACGTCTATCCCGATGAAACATATGAAACATTTGCATTGGTATGAGCCCAATACCAATGATGAAATCTACTACTGATCGGTTGGCAGACTGCCTGATCGATGCTAAAACCCATCCAGGGTAGACCTTCCGTCTGCTCTGACAAACACGACACAGATGTCTGAATCAATTCAGACCCTTCGTCTGGATAGATCATGAAACTCTATTCCTTTACGTTAATGTTGAACCCCACATTAACGATGAAACTCACGTCTCCAGCAAATGGCCTCGTGCCCGAGCTGCTATCTATATCCTCTAAATCAATTCGGACCTTTCGTCTGGATAGATCATGAAACCCTATTTCCCTTTGCATTGATGTTGACACCAACATCAATGATCATGTCTCCACAATAAACATATGGCCCCATGGTCCATAGAATGAAAGTTCTAGTTCCAGGAAAGACGATGACAAAGGAAAAGAGAAAGAATAAAAAATATATATATATGAAAAGTGGGGTTAAAAATAGAGATATCCCGCCAGACTTGTTCAGGCATTCTGGACAAGGGCAAGAATGGCTAAAACCCAGCTGTGGTGAAAACCCAAGAGGGCACTGCAGGCAAAATCGGGTACCCCGCCACGTGAAAACCCGAAAGGGCACGTGGACAAAAGCAAGAGGGGGCTGGCTCCGGTGAAAACCCGAAAGGGTGCCTGGGCTAGTAACGTGGTAATTCTGAGAAATTCCATACTTCCTTCCCTTGATATGGCCTCCCGTTAACCATTTGGCTCTTTGCCCGGTCAGCGATGAAACCTTTCCAGGGCAGACCTTATGTTTACCCTGATATAATTTGCATACCCTCTTACAAATGTCCCAGTGACAATAAAACCCATCACCATTCTGATAAAGCCTGGCCAGTTCAGACCTTACGTCTGTCCTGATGAAACTCTTAAACCTTCTCTTGATCGATCGGCTCCTTGCCCGGTTAGCAATGAAACTCTACCAGGATAGACCCTACGTCTATTCTGATGAAACCTACATATTGCTTAGCAAAGTCCCACATGCAATCAAATCCTATCCAGGCTAGACCTTACGTCTATTCTGATGAAACCTGTGAAACTTCTTTGCATCGATATAAACCCAATGTCGATGATGAAACCAGCTATTGATCGACTGGCACCCCGCCCGATCAATGATAAAATCCTATCCAGTCTAGACCCTACGTCTATTCTGATGAAACCTATGAAACTTCTTTGCATCGATATAAATCCAATGTTGATGATGAAACCAGCTATTGATCGACCGGCACCTCGCCCGATCAGTGATGAAACCCTGCCAGGATAGACCTTACGTCTGTTCTGATGAAACTGCATATCCTCTCATGTCCCACCGGCGATAACCTCTACCCAGTCTAGGCCTTACGTCTATTCTGATGAAACCTATAAACTTCATTGCATCAATATGAGCCCAATATTGATGATGAAATCATGCACCGGCCGATTGGCACATTGCCCCAACTGGCTTTGAAACCTACCCGGGATGGACCATTCACCCGTTCCGGATGATGCTCTAGGCCTTTCCATTCACATTCCCGCAAATAGTCTCCCTTGCGGCACATATGGCCAAAGAAGACGTTTGCTACTACCAACAGAATTCGGTTTAAGCACGCCCCCCGGATGCCGTCACGCGGTGGAGCGAGTTCCCCATCCTTTCTATGAAGGGATGGACGCTCTCCTGCCAGGTACGGGCCATTCACAGGAGGGACTTCTAGAACAACTACCCCACTTCCCAAAGTGATGAAACCACATAGAAAAGACGACGGATACACATGAAGCCGAAGATTCCTTTTCATTAAAAGAGGAGTACACAAAGAGCCCCGAGGGGACACTATATCACAAAAGAAGGCAGAAGAAAATAAAGAAGAGATAATTCAAGGCCGCCGGAAGATATCCTCAAAGGCCAAAAGACCCACATCGGGAGCGGCTCTTAGCTCGTGAAGGCGCGCCTCCTCTTCCTGAAGCTTCACGGACACACCCTGGAGAGACATCACCCGTCCCTCCAACAAGGCCACCTCCTCGGTGGACCGTGGCCGAATAGAGGATAATTGTTGCAGCTCGGCTCGAAGTCCAACAACGAGTTCTACTTCCAGAGTGGCTATCCGGTCCTGGACAGCTTCCTCCCACTGAACAACACTCTGTAGCTCAGCTTGGCATTCGTCAAGGGCAAGCGTCAGCTTCTCCAGCTCAGATTTGCACTCTGACCTCTGCTACTTCAATGCCGTCAGCTTGTCGGTCATAGTCCGTGCTAGGAAATCCCTCCGATGCACGAATTTCAGTAAAAGCAGAACACGCTGAACCCATATGTCCAAAGGGCAGCCCATGGCCTACAGGCCGGCAGTGAAGCGATCAGCAATTTCCTTCAGCTGCAAATGTGTCAAGCCAAGCTGAGATTCTACCAGCTGGCACAGCATATCCAGGTTCTGCCAGACAAAGCTCTCAGACGATGCGAAACCAAAAGAAGCGAAGGGGATCACTTCAAAGGTCACTTCGCTATCAATGTCCGCCCACAGCGCAATAGCCGGCCGGGAGGACGAAGATGGAAAATCTACTGGGGGAGCTGGCTGGTCCCTCTCTATACTCTCCTGCCGAGTCGAAGATTCCTCTGCCACCACTGCCTCAGGAGTTATGGCTTGAACACCCGCAGGAGGAGAATTAATAAATGGTGGAGCTATCTCTTGATGGGTCTCCTGAGTGGGGGCTTCATCTTCAACTGCTCTTTCTGGTAATGGAGACGAAGGTGCCCTAGTCTGTGGAGGCAGAAATCCAGTCTCTATAGCCACTATGGCAGGGACTGCTGACTCGGGCGCAATGGACATTACTGCGGCCGGTATAAAAGCAGAGCTCCTGGCTGGGTCTGCTTCGGCTCTAAAATCTGAGGCCCTGACAGGGACGGAAATCTCTCCTGATGCCCCCAAGTCCAGTGATGTTAAGTCAGTTGAAGATTGTATTCTTACTGGCACAGGGCGAATAACCTCAGAAATTCCCATGCAAGTTAAAGGTAAAGCAGGGATAATGACCAAGTCTGCAGAGGAAACATCCATAGAAACTGTGGCCGCGTCTGAGCTGGTGATGACAGGGTCTTGAGGACAAAGCAGAATGACCTTCAACAATGAATGAAAGAAAATAAATAGAACAGCAAAAAAAAAAAGAGAAGCTTACCTTTAAAGTGGGGTCTATATCCTCGAAATGAGACAAAAGGGGAGAAAGCTCCGTAGTTGAAGCAGCAAACGGAGGGGTTATGTCAACCTCGGTGTCGAGCCCGGCAAACTCCTCTTGCAATTCCTCCTCAGAAGATAGCATCAGCAGCTTAGGAGGCTGAAAAGGCGGAAGGCCCTTTGCAAATACGGGCAAGGCTTTTGATTTTAGAACTTCCTCCTCACTACCGCTGAAAGTCACTTCCTCCTCATTATAAGGGACGGTCTCGGAGCTACCCGAGGATATCTCCACTCTAGCTATATGCTGCGAGGTCGCCTCTAGAGCATGCCGGGATGCAGACCGGGTGATTATGCGTGTGGCCGGAATAGGGCTCCATTTTGTTTGAGTCCTGTCACTCTCCTGTGGCTGAGGCGACTCTCCCGCTGCTATCATGATCTCAGTCTGCTCCCTGACTGCCACCTCAACAAAAGGGGACCTCTGAGGGATATAACAAAAGAAAAATAATGGAAGTATAAAGAAAAAGATGAGAAAGCACATTTACCCTCCTCCTCGCCAGCCTGGGTAGGAGAAGGCAGCCTCGTGTCCCTTTCCACAGGCACTGCAACCTGCTCCGGGGCTGTATCAGATAAAGAGAAGCTCAGTCTCGAAGGACGCCTTAAAAGATCAGTCAAGAAGACAATGAAGATTGTATCTACAAGCTATTTACCGCCACTCTCGGCAGGTTCCTGAGCGGCCTCCCTCTGAGACCTGAACTCGTCAAAAGAGGGGATGTCTGGAAGAGGGGTTCCGGCGTCCGTCGCAACCGGAGCTGACTGCTGGACCCGAACAACCTTGGCCCTCTTGGCCTTGGCAACTGCAGCTTTCACCACAGAAGGCTTCCTCTTCTTTTCCGGAGGCAAGGGAGTGGTCATAGGTGCCGCTGCAGGAATTTCAAAGTAAGCATGCTTCTCAGCTTGAGCAATAATTTTCCTGTAAAGTCCCCGCCGCTTTATGTCCGGTCTATCTGTGCAAGACACAAGAAAGGCAGTCATAGTCGACAGATGCAGAACATAACAATAAAAGAAAGATGCCATGAGCACATAAGAAGGGTCATACCTGCTGGGCCATCGTAAAATGTGGAAAGCAGCCAATACAGATAAGCCACCTCCTTCGAGCGGGAAGCAGCCTCCTTCACGAGCCAACATATGTCACCAATGGTCTGGCACTTCTCTGTCAAGGCAGCCAAGTCTTTATGCCCGTGGAAGTCGAGGAAATGAAACAGGCCAAGATAATCCATACACCAGCCGTCGACATAATGAAAAGAAACAAAAAGTGGCTTATTCAGAATGCCAGCTATCGGGTTCTCTACTGATAGCCCGTGAACATTTAGCAGTACAAAAAGCCAAGAAGTGTGCTGAGAATATGTCTGGGTGCGGTCTTCCCTCCGCACAAACGTCCTATAGGGGTGAAACCTGTCCACCGGACCCCTCCAGGGGGCTGCTGTCGGGAGAGGTTCCTCCAGGGGGAACGGATATTGTACATCCAAATGAACACCCCCTATATGGCCCAACTGCCTCAGATCCTTTGTAAAAGCGTCTTCATTGATTTCAGAGAAGATGGGAGTAGGTTGTTCAGAACCTTCCTCTTTCAAAGACCGACGCGTGGCAACATATGTTTCCGCCTCCTTCGGGTGCTGTGAATAGAGCCTTTTCAGATGAACCTCATCAATTTCAAACACAGGCCCTGATTGCCACTTTAAGAAAGAGCGCTCGGCCACATCCCAAAAGGCGCCTCTGCCATCTTTATAGAAGTTGGTGCGTGTATTCCACCACTTAATGTATTCTGATGTGACACGGGAAATACGATTAGAAACGGTCGGGACCCTGAAAGTTACGCCCTCTCGGCGATGAAAGAAATCCCACCATGTTCGACCGTCACTGGCAATGGTGGACCCATGCTTGGCACGGCTGTCCAAAGGAAACTGGGCAACCGATGGAGGAATATGCTGATCATAGCCAAAATTTCTGCTGAAACGGAATAAATAATAGCGCTCCAAAATGAGCAAGCCTCCCTTCCTGAAGACCAATACACTGGGTCGAATAGCCATAGCCCACCTGATCAGTTCTGGTTCTAATATGGGCCGGGTGGCATTGACCCCCGAAATAGGATGAACGTAAGTTTCCGCCTCCTCCATTTTGCATTCCCTCTGAGGGTCCACTAAAGGAGCCGAACCTGCTTCCAATCTCCAAAAATGAATGCTGCCAGGAGCATCTACAGGCACTCTTATCAACCTGCCCCTTATCTTAAACAGCTGCTCTGAGAAAGGACCAGGTTCGGCGCTAGCAAATTCAATCATCCGAGGAAGCAACGTGTCCGACTGTAGAGTCCTCGGGGCCAACTCCGGGAAAATGCTGCAGACCCAGGCATTACAGAAATGAAACGGACCCACAGTCCTTAAGGAGCGGGGAATCCGATGTTTATGCAAATCCCCCAATGATTTGTAAACTAAACACAAAGCCGCTGGGCACAGAGACAACCTCATCCCCCAGGCCATCTGATAGGCCGGATATATAGCTTCCGGCCTGATAGTCGTCTCGTCCCCTTGAGGAAGAGCGAAGGTGCACAGCCAGAAGGTCAGATAAGCTGCACAGTGAGTGATAGGGTCAACCCCTGCTGGGTTCGGGCCGTCTGCACCTGCTCGGCGCAGTGAAGCTGGCAATGCTGATTTGTAACGAGGGGCCCTGATTTGCTTGCCAGAAGTCGGCCCCACAGAAGGGAAGTCCGCATACTTCAAGGGACCCCCGAAGAAGTATTGTATCCACTGTCCTACACGGAGCCTCAATCTGCTGCTCTTCTCCCGGGGTTGATAGCCTTTGGAAGATCCCCTGTTGTAAGCCAAACAAATGGTACGATAAGCTTTCATTAAATACCGGTATGCATAGCCGAAAGAATATCTGCCCTCTCCATCGGAGGCATCCTTGACAGAGTCGTCTAGACATACCTGCTCATATGGCTCCCCATCAATAGGCAGACCTGAAAGCTGCGAAAGGCTCTAGAGGTCGAGAGATGTCTCACCTTCTGCTGTGTAGAATGTGTTAAACTGTGGGCAGAATACTTCAAACATGCCGCAACATAATCCCCGAGAGATGGGATAGCGGAATCTGGAAGCGAATACTCTATGGTAGACCCCAGCTCTAATCAGTAAAGGGGCGTACTCCTTCAGAACAAATTCTGTGAATTCCACTGCTCCTACCCTGAAGAGATGAGCATCTGTCACTTTAGCGTCTCCAAACCAGCCGGCAGCTAGCTGCTATTTAAATTGAACGGCCAGACAATTCAGAATAAATGGCTCGTCCCTGTAACCCCACTTCACAGGAGCTAGAAAAAGTCCGAAGTTGGTCTTTTCTCAATGGACGTGACCGGCTGCATGGTCCCACCTCGCCGGGGTGAACTCTGGAGCCCGGATCAACATTTTCTTCTCCGGCTCTAATTCAGAAATACCCAGTACGGCATTCCAGTCCCGCTGCTCGCCCAGAAGATATATAGCTCGGGCACGATAAACAGAACCCTTCATGTTGTCTCTGTCAGCAAGTATTGCCGCTTCCACAGACCGAGCAAGCAGAAGATCCCTCATTCCGCCAATGGTGAAGGACCGGATAAATGGCAGCAGATGACGATCCTTCGGCAGGTCCGGACGGTAGTCAGCAGCCCTTCTGAAATCAATGCCTTCTATGGAAGAATAGACCCCAAAAGTCGGCATTGTGTCAGTCTCAGAATCAGAGGACTCGTCGACAGTAGCGATTTGGTTATAGCCAAAGCTCAGGCTGTTCACATTCAGCCAGTTGACTGAAGCCCGAGATATGTCCGGCTGAGCCGATGAACTTGCCCCCACAGTCATGGAAGCCGCAGTAGAAGAGCCGGAAGCCATGTCAGCACCTGCAATCAAGGAAAGATGACAAGATAAGTCTCGGCAAGATGAATGGGTCTATAAAGACTGAGCAAATGATTCTGGTCAAATTTCGGCAGCATCTCCTCTTGTCTGGGGTATGCCCAAGAGAGATAGGGAGTCACCCACCAAGAGGGAGTGATCCCGAACATAAAATGGGACTTAGTCCCATATAGTGAACCTACCCCAAGAAGAAATCGGTCGAAAGGGGGGGTTAACGAAGGTTCTCGGAGGGGGAAGCCCACCGCCGCCGCCGAGATGAAGAGAGAGAAGGGGCAGATGAAAATGAGGGTAAAAAACCCTCTCGGAGGGTTAAATAGGAGAAGGAAGAGGCTTCTCGGCGTGAAACAATGCACGCCGAGTGTTGAACATGTGTGCAACATGATTAAATCATTTTATGATTTTGATGATGTCTGCCTCTTTAGTTGGTTTTGATGATGTCTTCCTCTTTAGTCATTAATGAACTATACCTGCATTTGATAATGTTAATATTCATACATTTCAGGTCATTATACTTCCAGTGTAAAAGCTCAAGAATGGCACACCAATCTAGACAAAGCTCAAGAATGGCACACCAATCTAGACAACTGAATTGACAGATGTCAAGGCATATGACAATATTGGATGCACGAAAATATAGCATGTTTCAAGCACAGAAATCAAGCTGAATAGCATCACACATAAGCATGCTATAAGATAATCCAAGGAATGAAGTGGAATTGTCAAATGTGAAAGCTCATGGCAAACGTGAAAGCTCATGGCAAATGTGAAAGCTCAAGGCAAACGTGAAAGCTCAATGCAAATGTGAAAGCTCCATGTTGCGCCCTCGCACGCGGATCGACCTGCCTGGTCAGGTCGCGGGGGTCAAGGGGGCAGCGCCCCTTGCGGGGGTTTCCGGGGGCGGAGCCCCCGGAACAAAAATTTGATTGAAGACTCAATAATAAAATCTTGAAGACAGTCAAGGAAGATGCCACGGACATGACCGGGCTGCTAAATAAGTTGAACGACGGAGCTGACGCGGATAACGGACCAACCCGGGATGGGCCGGGTTCTGCCCAGCTGGCGGTCGACCGCCAGCACAGGGGCGGTCGACCGCCCCAGCCAGAGCCTCACCGTCTACAGGCTTTTTCAGTAGCGGTCGATCGAAATTCCCAGGGATCACCCGAATGAAAGTTTTACAGTAGCGGTCGACCACCAGGAACCTTAGGTCGACCGCCAGCCCCGAGCCAACCATGTTTGACCTCGAAATCAACCTCGTGGCCAGCCCCTTTCCATGGTTTTGTTTAATCAAACCTCACCTAACTTCCCATGATTTGTGGATCTGGTCTGGGGCTTGTTTATAGACCATTCAAAGTCTATAAAACCATTACAAGAGGGTTAGAAACCCTAGTTGATGGAGTTGATGAAGTGAATCAAGGGAGGCCATTTCGAGAGCACTGTAGCACCTCCGTGAACAGTGTTTCGAGCAGAACATCTTCATCCTTCCAAGAGATTCAAGCCTAGATCTGAAGCTATCTCAATCTCCAAGGAAGCAAGAAGCATTCAAGGCTCTCAAAGGTGATCAAAGCTACATCCAAACCTCTTCATCAACTCAAGAGGATCAAGAGAAGATCAAAGCTACATCCAATATCCTCTCCATCAACTCAAGGTGATTCAAGCTCATATCTCAATCCAGCATCCTCCAAGAAAGAGTAGAAGCAAGTAAGGCTAAGAGGGAAGATGAAAGGAGGCTTCAAAGGGGTGTTCAAAGCAAGAGGAGTTCGAGTTACTGTTCACGTGAACAGTACTCCGTGAAGAACATCTTCATCCAATCCAAGGTATTCAAGCTCATATCAAAGAAATCATCTTCCAAGATCTGTGAAGAAGGAAGCAAGGATCAAGGTAGCATCTATTCATTTCCTCATCCAATCAAAGAGATCAAAGAGAGAAGATCAAGAGAGGAGATTGGAAGAACAGTTACTGTTCACATGAACAGTACTCCGTGAAGAACAATCATCCATTCAAAGGTGATTACAAGAAGATTGATTTGCAAGAAGAAGAGATCCCTGCTGCTGATCAACAAAGCATATCGATACAAGGGCCAATTCCTTCTTACTCAATCTCTTGTTTTAATTCCTTCACATCTGTTTTACTTTCAATATTGTTAAACATTGAAGCTGTGATTCATCCCTACCAGGTGGTTAGTAGGAAGGCAATTGGAGGGTGTTCCAATTTGCGGTTGACGTTCCTACCAGGTGGTTAGTAGGAAGGCAATTGGAGGGTGTTCTAATTTACGGTTGACGTCCCTACCGGTGGTTAGTAGGAAGGCAATCGGGAGTTCTCCGATCTACGGTGTAGCCGTCCCTGCCGGCTTTGTGTGTAGGAAGACAGAAAGAGAGTTTTCTCTGTTCTGTGGTTTGGGGCGTGTCCCCAGGTCAAGCTGTGAGTCAGCAAGGAAGCCTCATCGGGTTTTGGTGAGGGGTGGACGTAGGTTGCGGGGTTGCAACCGAACCACCTTAAAATCCCTGTGTTGTGGGTTGTTTATTTTGTGTGATTGATCTATATCTTCTAACCCCATTCGTAGGTTCGTGTGCTTCCACACTTGGTTATATTGCTCACACACATATGCACTTTGAGTGATCAACATAGCATACACACACACACACACACGGTTGTTGCAAGCTATTGCATGTTCATCTATGTGTTATGCTTTGTAATTCACTTAAAGAAGTGTGGACGTTTCATAGCTTACAATTCAAGTCTTTTCATTTGAGCCACTCTACTTAATTCCGCTGTGCATCGTGCCTAAGTGATTCATTCACTTAAAAAGAGTGGTTTAAGTTTCTGCTAGCTAAGAGTTTTTAAATAGGCCAAAGTTTCTGATAGGATCTATTCAACCCCCCCTTCTAGATCCATTTACACCTCACGGGACCCAACACCGAGAACCCCCCCTTCGACCGGAAGAAAAACGCTCGTCGAGAACGGGACGCGCCGAGAGGGGCCGTGCCAAGTCGGGGCGCGCCGAGAAGCAGCCTAACCCTGCGCCGAGAAGCCTGTGACCCTCGTGCCGAGAAGGTTTCGAAAGTGCTGAAAAGAAAAGAAAACTCATTAGAAAAGAGCATAGAAATAAAAAGTATGTGTGCATAATATTGCTACAGCAACATGGTCAAGCTGAAGGATAATGCCAAAGAGAAATCGAGGAAGATATCCTCGAATGCTAAAAAGGCACCTGCGGACCCCGTGCCGCTTATTCTGCGCTCACGCCATCCACAGGTGGGGGGCATTTGTTGACACCTGAAATATAATCAAGAACAAAGATGGGACCGAAGAGAAGATCAAAGATGGGACCGAAGAGAAGATCAAAGCAGAACCAGTAATGAAGACCCTTATAATCTCTGCAGAGTTAGAACTAAAGAAGAGCCGTCACTAAAGCTATCTACCCAGCTGAAGCCCTCCCTGGCCAAGCTGATGTTCGGTGTTATCATCGCCCAGATGACAGTACTGATGAAACTGTAGTCTATTGATGTGGACGCCAAAAAAATGATGATGATGATCATGGCGACATTCGCGTCTACACATTAGAGCGCGAGTCGAAGATAGAAATGCCGAATAAACCTCATGCCTCGCCCGATCAGGACGAGAACTCGCTTGGTGGTCCGCTACCCACTAAGGAAGCCCCCTTAGCAGAAGATACAGCTATAAGGCTCCGACCGGCCATGCCGAGAGCTGAATCAGAGAAGAGTCGGGAGCTCCGGCACAGTCTCGGCATGCTCTGAAAGCCACGCAGAATCTGAGACCGTGTCCCAGAGGCTACAAACGGAATATTGCGGAGGACATGCATTGCAACAGGAACGTTCTGGGAATGCCGACATTCATACAAACGGCCGCGACTTCGAAAAGAATCCATTTGGTGCATAAACGGCACGTAGGGCCTTAAAACGGCGCGCCTTAAAACGGCGCGCCCCCCCTCTTAAAACGGCGCGCCCCCTTCTTCCTTTGGCTACACGGCACGCTCCCATCGAAGGGGGCCTCCCCTTTTGATGCTTAAAATGGCACCACTTGCGTTGCATTAAAACGGCGCCCATATGGCTACTACGGCATGGCCATCTTGAAGGCCAGAAAGTTGAACCGGCGCGCCAATTGCACTTGGGGTAAAATCGGCGTGGGCACTTTCCATCGCACCGTTTTAACCCCTCATTCTATTCTCTGAAGCGCTTCCCCGGCGTGCAAACGAGCCATCCCATCTGCACTCCGATGCTCTGTTTTGCATCATTATGGCATGCAGAGAACATTCAATGCCCATGGCCCTTCCTCTACCTCCGTTCGACAGCACATAAGCAGCAGCAGCAAGGCAAGCTCCGACAAATCTCTGAGCGTCCCATCCTCAGACGAGCAGCAGTGTACGAGACGAATCAACGGTGTCCAGCACAGCCAGTCAGCTCTGAGCTTCATCGCGGATGAGGTGGAGGTGGCAAGAACCTCCCCAGGCTGGCCAATATATAAAATGGGGGCTACATTGCAAGAGATAGACAGACAGAGAGGATGATGAAGAGAAGAAGGGAATAGAAGAAAACAGAAGAAGAAGAGAGAAGAGGCTAGAGGGAAGGCTGCTGGTTCGGCTAAGGTCTCCGGCGTCCGAAGAGAAGAAGAAGCTCCATCCATTCCCACCTGCAAGGTGAAGAAAAAAGAGAGAGAGAGGGTGAGAGAGTGAGAGGGGAGATAGGGGGAAGAGCTTGTGCTCTGTTCCTCCTTCTCCCCCACCAATGTATCTCCTGCCCCCACCTCAACGCCTAGTTTTTTTCTTTTATCTTCTCCGTTATATTCTTCCCTCCTTTCCTTCACCTTGAGGATGAATAAAAGAGTGACTCTTGTGGGCGTAAACGGCATTCTATTGCTCTCACCTCTTCCCCTTTTCTTCCGTTTTCTCCCTCCCGGTTTTCAACATCACCTGGGGTCCTCAGAAGCTTGCCCTTCTATGGCATGAACTCTGAGGGAACCTATTCGAAGGGTGAACATTCATGGCCACCTATGGCCTACATCTATCCCGTTCCACGAGATCATCACCCGTGAGCTGTGGTCGTTCTTGCAGGCTGGCCCTCGAACGTTCCATACTCACATCTGGGTTCGGACCGCCGTGAGGCTACTCCGATTTTTGAGGGTCTACCCCGGAGCAATCCGATTGGTGATCCTCCTTTATCTCTGGCAAGTCTCGGTCCAGGGGGAGGTGCTGCCCAATTTTCGCCAAGACTAAGAACGCCCAACGACAAGTGAACGGGTTGAACTGATGAAGAGAAGGATGAGGCCTCTGTGAGCAACTGCTGGAGTAAAACACTTAGACGTTCATACTATTTCATCATAATAAATGATTAAAATGGTTAAAGCTCTTAAAACCTCCTCATTACCAACTTGATCTATCAACAGAACGAACAAATCAAACCTTGAATCAATCTACGGGTGAAAGGAAAAGAAAACGCAGTAACAGAGCTCTGAAACAACCCCATATAGCTATCCCGGCGCGGGTTAAAACGGCGTGGCCATTGTTCCACCGCGCCGCCTCAACCCTCCTCACAAAATCCCCCTATCTCTTCTCCAAAGGATAAAACGGCGGGCCCTCTCCCTTGCCCTCCATACACCTAAAAACGGCGCGCCCCTCCCACTCCTCCATCTATGCAGAAAACGGCACGCCCTTCCCACTCCTTCATATCCATCTAACCGGCGTGCCCCTCCCACTCCTCCATACGCCTAAAAATGGCGCGCTCCTCTACTCTCACCTCTCCTTGCAAATTGCTAATACGGCATGGCTAAACCGGCGCGCCCCCCTTTTTAACATTCTTAACCCGGCGCCCCTTAACCGGCGCGCCCATCTCCTTGCAACTGGCTAATACGGCGTGGCTAAACCGGCGCCCCCCCCCCCCATGTGCTCCCTTATCCGGCGCCCTCCTTCGAAGCCCTTATCCGGCGTGCCTCCCCTTTTGCCAACTTCAGACTCGGCGCGCCTCTTTTATATAAAGAGGGCGGGGTAAATAATAGTAAAAAAAGGAGAGAAAGGTTCAAACAAAACAAGAATGCAAAGATCAATGCCAAATAAAAAAAATGAAAGGAACTCTATTACCCGTGCTTCAATTAAAATTTTGAACCTTTAGTGAGGGCGCACGTTAGTGAGCTCGGGCTATGCACTTAATAATTCACTCCCTCGGACTGGGTGCAAATAGAAAATCGACGACGCCTTATGGTATCGGACGTGGTTTACGGAATTTCCGACATGGCCATAGTTCGAAATCATCTCCGGCCAACAGTCTATCAACTTGACCCGTTTCTACCGGGATCCAATCCCGTATTCTCATTAAACTTGCCTTGTTCATGGTAGACATTCAAGCGGTTTTGTCACCGTCTTTTATACTACAAGCACGGAGCTTCGTCCGAACATGAAGTGGCCCATGAGTGGCCGACATAGTCTGAACATTCACGTCCCGAGACGGGTTTCTAGCATAGTTCATCTTTCACTATCCTCCTGCATTATTAGAATTCTCTTTAGGCCGTAGGGCCCTTATTCCCGGCAATCAATCAAGGGTGTTCCCCCGTATGGGGGATGTAAATAGCGTCGTGACCTTTATGGCGCGGCGGGTTTTGGTCCCGACACGAACTACACAATTGTCTGATTAGTCAGATCAAGCGCACCATAGGCTTCCACGAAGCCCGAAAAAATCGTCACTTTGTGACTGGCACGCCCTCGCACTAAATAGAAGAATTAACCCCGACCAACAAACGAACATATTCCCCCTCAAATTTCAGTGCATCCACAATTGACTGATGAAAACCTCCAGAAATGTTCTAATGAAACTATACCAACTCACCAACGAAGAGGCCTTCTCCTGTTCTGATAGACTCAGAAGGGTTAACAAATGAAAAGACTTTGCAGGTTGGACAGCTTTGACAGCTTAAGCCCGCTGATAAGAGGAATGAAAACATTTAAAAGCCCTAAATGGTCCCATAAGTGTGGCGCCGGGATCTCCTCACCAAGGCCTAGAACCGGCGCCGGGAGGTTGGACTCTTGCGCGCCGGGAAGTCTCCCGAGACCAGGGCGCGCCGAAATATGCCCGCCGAAACGATGTTGAGGAAGGGCTATAAAACCCCCTTTTTCTCGAGAGATGAAGAGAGAGAAGAGGAGATAGGAAGATAGAAAAACCCACTCATTCGAAGGAGATAGGAAGATAGAAAAACCCACTCATTCGAAGAGAAGAGGAGATAGGAAGATAGAAAAACCCACTCATTCGAAGGAGATAGGAAGATAGAAAAACCCACTCATTCGAAGAGAAGAGGAGATAGGAAGATAGAAAAACCCACTCATTCGAGAGAGAAGAGGAGATAGGAAGATAGAAAAACCCACTCATTCGAAGGAGATAGGAAGATAGAAAAACCCACTCATTCGAAGAGAAGAGGAGATAGGAAGATAGAAAAACCCACTCATTCGAGAGAGAAGAGGAGATAGGAAGATAGAAAAACCCACTCATTCGAAGAGAAGAGGAGAACAGGGGGAGAATAGAACGGGGGAGAGGAGAACAGGGGGAGAATAGAACGAGGGAGAAGAGGAGATAGGAAGATAGAAAAACCCAGTCATTCGAAAAAAAGAGAGGAAGATAGACAGACAGATAGAAAGGGGGATAGAACGAGAGAGCCTCCTCCGCCGAAAAAAAAGAGAAGAGACCAACAGAGCAAGAAAGAAAAGAAGAAGAAAAAGAAGGAGAAGAAGCTCCAGGTGGGTAGCCGAGGAGGGAGAGGAGTCAATGCTCCGCCCTCTCCCTCCTTTTTTTTATTTTTATTCTATGTTTCTTCTTCATGTAATCATACGAGTCTTATCTCGATTCATCGGATGTAACCGGGATATCCCGGCCTCTGTTTTATCTCCTTTCCCTCACCCCCTCCTTGTGATTGGTGTGAGTCTTGGAATGATGTAGTGAAATGAAATGCTACGATGGCCCATTTGGGCGCCGGGTGATTGAAATATCTGCCATCTACCTCTCCGTCTGCCTGCTGTTGTTTCTCTGAAGCTCCGATGCCATCCCTCTATGTCTTCTTTTAAATTCCGCAACGTGTCATCCCCTCCCCAGCTCGGTTATTAGTCTGCTGTTTCGAATTGTCTCTCGAGGAGTTTTCATGCTCGTTCCAGAACCAGGGACAGACCATCCCTTCGCTCCTGGAACGAAGCAAAGCTGGCCATGCCCGATATTCATGAGATTCTATAGTTCTAGATGCTATAGGTCTGCCGATTGGCATTGTCGAGATCATCCCTGAGTCCAGAGACAGCCATCTCTTGGCTCTCAGGATGATAAAAGACCATATCAAACTGTCCCCCGGGACTCTGCACAACAATGGTGACAGGGGTTCTATGGATCATGATCTTCCCCAATTCCCCTTCGATCATGGCCTTCCTTTGGAATTCAAACCTAATCCAATCCCAATATGAGGAATTGATCCCCTTCTATCCCAAAGAAACCCTCTATCCTGGTCTGGATCATCAAGAAACCCAAAACAGGGTGCCGTAAAACTCTGAAACTCATCCCGGCCCCCTCATCCATTTCGGCTTCACGAACAGTAGAATAGATGAATAGTCCTCGGTGCAAGCATTCCCGCGCCGAGAACTCCATCTTCTTACCTGCGCCGAGAAGCCTGCCCCCCCCCTTGGCCTCATCCTTCTAGCGTCGGGAACCCTAACTCCTTGGCATCTTCTGGTGCCGAGAAACCTAACCCCTTTGCCTTCTTGCCTGTGCCGAGAACCTAATCCCCTTTTCCCCTGCCCGTCGAGAGCCTACTCCCTGGCCTCTTCCCCGTCGCGCTGGAAACCCTCCATATTGAACCCGCCGAAAACTCCCTGGCCCTTTCATCTTCGCGCCGAGAAGCTCGCGTCAGGGACTCCCTCTCTAGCTGCTTTGTCTCCCCGCCGGGAACCCTCCATTCTTCCCCTTGGCGCCGGGAACCTCTATGCCTGTTTAAGCTGTGCCGAGAAGCTACCCTGTCACTCAGCTGAACCCCCGGCACCTGGATCAAACCCACCCAGGGATATACATGAGTCACCAGACCTGTCCCAGGGACAAATTTAAAGGGAGTCAGACTCCCTTATGTTCCACCATTCCGCGTCAGATTTATGAGCAATCCCTTTAGCTCAGGTGGGCTCTGCCACTGCACGAGTGCCACCGGCTTCTATAAGGGGAGAATCGAATGTTGCCCCAGGGCATATATATGCAACTCGGGAGGTTCGGCCTCTCTTTTTCTTGGCTTTCATCCTGGCACTCCGTGGGTGATAGCCTATTCTCCCCTGGGCATAATCCAGATTATGGGGAGGTGCTGCCAAAATGTCGATCGATGTTTTTACCCCGATAAGCCCGGGAAGTGCATGTCATACACCTCCCGTCCGGTTCGATCTCTCGGGGAATACAAACGCTGTAAGGCTCTTGGCCGGATGAGAAACGTGGAAGGGGACATGTCCCCGATGATTGTCCAGGCTCCGCCCCGTCACTGCGTGGACGGTATCCTATTTCTATCCGGCATGACCCATATAAGAGGAGGTCGTGCTGATTTAATAAGTCTGTCATTTACCTAATTACATTCTTAGAATGACAAGAGCTTCAATATCATGCACTGTTTCTTTTTTTTTATTACCGCCCCGAGTGGCCTCCTATTTTGGCATTTAATCAAGGGTTGTCCTTCTTAGGGAGGACGTAATTAACGTCATAACCTTTATGGTATGACGGACTTTTGGTCCAGACACGATCACTCACAATCGACTAACCAAGTCAGATCGAGCGCACAATGAAATCGTCACATATGTGATTGGCACGCCAATAAATAAATAATAGAAATAAAAAGAATAAAAATCAAACAAAACAAACAAAAATCCGCGTCCACAGGACCTCATTGGTGTACCTTTGTTGATATGCCCTGACGCACGGTCCGCATATGCTCAATCGGTAATCATTTTTCCTTTATAATTCGTGCTCTGTAATGTGATCCACCATTCTTCCCAAGAGACTTTGGTTCAAGTCACTACTTGCAGAGCAATGGTTGAGTTATGCTGAGTAACTAGGTACACTCCACCTGAGATGTGAGGTGGCTTACGCAGAAAGGCACTTTCTTGACTATCTCTGCTCTGGTTCTCCAAAAGCAACAAAAAATAGGAAAAAACAAGCAAACATAAAAAAAAGTGCAATAGCATGTTCCCACTGAGAAACTGCACCACTTCACCAAAGAAGTGCTAGAGCCAACTCTGGTTCCCATGCGGCACGATAGTTAACTGCACTAAGTAACTGGGGCAATTGCACTGAAACAAATGTGACTCTTCACGTCAAGCGGTGCCAGTTCAACTTGACTGTCAGACAATCTCAAACATGCTTACTAGAAGTGCCTACTATAATGGTCTCTTCAGTATACCTTGTTTGACCTCAAATGTTGAGTATATGTTACCTTGACTTCCCTGGTTTTCTGAGTTACTCTGAACCGGGAACACTATGCTTCATGTTTCCTACAGGTATATCAGCCTTCGTAGACTCTGTAAGCATACCCTGGCTCGATCCTAGGTTTTAGTCGTGCGTGCATTTGTTTTTGACTTTAATCCCTCGCTTCACTCTTAGTTCTCCATGCCAGCCTGCTGGACAATCCTTCTACTTGATGGTCCAGGTTCACTGATGTGTATCTTAGTTTTGAACCTCTCCTCTGATTCAGTCCTCCATTTTTGATGGTGTCAAAGGGGGAGAGAGTTGCATTCAGGGGAGCTTGCATTAAGGGGGAGACAGAGTTGCATTCAGGGGTGCTTGCTTAAGGGGGAGTTTGCTTGAGTTGCATATCTTGTTCACAACATGGGGAGAGAGAGTTGCATTCTGCCTTGCTCTTTAAAATTACTTATCTAATGAGTAAGCACATGACTCATTATTGCTATCATCAAAAATGAGGAGAATGTTAAGTACATGATGTTTTGATGACATCACACCATGAGTCATTAGCCAACTGGCTCAAAAATTCATGCCATCCTTTGATGTGTCTAGGTATGAAGACATTCTGCCGAACAGTTCATGTGCATCGACCTTCATGCAGAATGTGCATCGACCTTCTTATGCAAAAAGAAAAGGTGCATCGACCTTATTGAAGAAAGCTCTCCATGAGTGTCGACCTCTATGATTCAGACAGAAGACGTGTATCGACCTTCATATGCCTCAAAGAGATGTGCATCGACCTTTATAGGCAATCAGCCAAGATTTGCATCGACCTTCACGAGCTTCAGAAGAGGTGCATCAACCTTCATTTGCTTTAAACAGTGATGTGCACCGACCTGTGTACTTCAAACAAGTGAACAAGTGATGTGCATCGACCTTGTCACATATGCATCGATCTTACTGAAGCGAGGACCAGATGTGCATCGACCTACATCTGCTTCAAACAGTGATGTGCACTGACCTGTGTGCTTCAAACACTGATGTGCATCGACCTTGGCTTCATGAGCATCGACCTTTATATGCCTAGGATGTACATCGACTTGTATGTGTTGGAATAGTAATGTGCACCGACCTTGAAACATGCACCGACCTCAATGAAGGAATCTCAAATGTGCACCGACCTTGTGGTATGCAACGACCTGCTTGTAATGTAGCATGAAATGTGCACCGACCTTGAAACGTGCACCAATCTTGACAAGCATCGACCTTGAAATGTCCACCGACCTTGAAATATGCACAGACTTGGGTATGCTAAGTTCTAAATCTGCTCCAACCTTGGAAGAGACAGGTCGACCTCATAAGGCATGCCAAGCCAACTGCACCGACCTTATAAAGAAGAAGCAATTGTTCGACGAAATGCCTCAATGAGCGACTCCCAAGGCCATTCTTAGTAAACCTGCAGCGTTTTCTGAATTGGATCTAGAGAGCATAAATAGGAACTGCAAATACCAAAATTCACATCTTTTGAGGTCTGAAAAGGCATCTTTGCTCAGTCAACCTTCCTGTCATCATTGGACTTCTATATCAGCTCTTTTGATCCATGAAAAAGCAAGCTACTATTTCTGGGAATAGCCCCTTTCAATGTACCCACCTTTTTACCTCCACCCAATCACATGCTTTGTCAGTCAGATCCCTCAGGACAAAAGGACGTCCTGACTGTCCTACCTGCAAAAAAAGGAGATGCTATAGATCCTTCTTAGGAGGCTCCTCTCACGCCTTCTCAGGTCAACCAAAGTAACAAAATGGAAGAAAATTTCTCTGCTACCTCCCTGGCCAACCAGAAGCTGCCAAGACAAAAGGTCCTTGAAGACAAATGATTATTTATGAAGATCCAATAACATTCAGCCTGGAACCTCTTCTGAGAGGGGTGATTACGCCTATAAAAAGGAAGGACTCCATACAAGAAGGCCGCTGCTGCTATTGATACTGCAAGGGTTGAAGCCTGAACCCTTCCAAGTGCAAAAAAAAAGAGAGGGAGAAAGAATAGAAAGATGAGTGCCTGCTAAGCCCATGTGAAAGAAAAGGAGGAAGAGAAGTCAACAGCTAGTGAAGCTAGCCCAAATTCTTTTGCACTGTTAACATTCGGTCTGTCACTCTTGATGCCGCTTCTTCATCTGGAGTCATTATACCTGTAAGCAGACACGTTCGTTTTATCTGTTTCTCTTGTTTTTCTTTTTCCTTAAACAAACCTATCGTTGGGACTTGTCCCCGTGTGTGTGTGGTGAGGACCTTGCTCCTCGTGTGGGGCTTGCCCCCGTGTCTGCTGTTGCGACATCGTGTGTGTGTGTGGTTAACCATCTTTTGGCCAAAGAGTGGAAGCCTCTCCCTATTGGGAGGGGGGTGAACATAGGCTTATCTGGGGACAGCTGAACCACCTAAAAATCCTGTGTTATGGTGTGCTGCGCTCAATCCTTTTCTCCTACCTCTATTCACAAGTTCATCTAGCTCTTAGCTCCTTCCATTCCATTGACCGACTTAGTGTTCTTCAGTCCGGATTTGTACTTCGGTTCTGGTTCATCGTTTCTCGGTTTGATCATTGTTTTAAAAAGTGCTCATTGTGAACTCGGATCTATTCACCCCCCCTCTAGATCCTCTCTTAGCCATCCAACAGTTGGTATCAGAGCGGGTTCCTAGAGATGTGGTCCAACGACCTAGTGAGATCCGATGGAAGTGTCCCTCGTAGCTATATAGCTGAGGGCCAAGCCATTAATAAACCGCCATTTTTCGATGGTATTAATTATCACTACTAGAAGAATCGAATGGAAGTTTTCCTGCGTGCCCAGGATCACTAGATTTGGCATGTGGTTAGTAAAGGTCCTTTTGTCTTACCCGAGGTAGATGACACCTGGACCCTAGATCAGGTCAAAAAAACCACCACTAATTGGAGCGCCATGAATATCATGCAATACGCTATCCACCCCACATAATACTCAAGAATCTCCACTTGCAAATCAGCAAAAGAAATATGGGATAGACTTGAGTTAATCTATGATGGGACATCTGAAGTAAGGGCCACCAAGGCCAATCTGTTAATCCTTTTCTCCTACCTCTATTCATAGGTTCATCTAGCTCTTAGCTCCTTCCATTCCGTTGATCAACTTAGTGTTCTTCAGTCCAGATTTGTACTTCGGTTCTGGTTCATCGTTTCTCTGTTTGATTTTTTTTTAAAACTAAAAGGTCTTTTAAGCCCATTTTTTATATAAGATCAAAAAGATTTACATAGAGCTACGGGGCATACCCTTGATGGACATCAACCATTGAAAGAGAAATCCAAAAGCAGATGTCGGAAGGAGCCAGCTAGGAGAATCGAAAGGAGACCAATCATATACAGTCGCCAACAATGGAACTAAAGTAGGTCTTAGGGAGCTACCGAGACGAAAAGAAAACAGTGTTGACACGGCTAAGGCAGACGTAGGACGCGAGGGCTTCAGCAACCTGGTTGGCTTCCCTGTAGACGTGTGAAATATGAAACCCATGGGACTGAGCATCATCGCGGATCTCCCTCCACCAACGCAGGCTATGCCAAGAATAAGCATTCCCAAATTTCTGAAGCGAAGCAGCAAAAATGGCCGAATCAGTGCGAATTTCAGAAATATGCAAACCATGCTCAAAAGCCAGTCGAATGCCATCGCCCATAGCACGGGTCTCAGTAGTGAGGCTCGTCCCAATCCCATATTAGTGCATGAAAGCAAGGAGAACCTTCCCTCTGTAGTCTCTAATGCATCCTCCACCACCGTTGTGGCCTGGGTTCCCCTTACTGGCGCCATCAACGTTAAGCACTTGGCCATGAAGAGGAGGCATCCACCGAACTAGCTTGACTATGGGCGGAGCAATGCACTGGGTAAACCCAAATCTGTCGATAAGCTCTAGCTGCCTGCCATCAGATTTTTGTTTAAAGACCTTCTTATCCAGGGCAATGCTAACGCTAAAGTGGATGCTACGAAGGATAGAGGAGGTGGGGGTATGAATCCCATCAAACCGCATCTTACATCTGGCCTTCCAAAGTTCCCACACAATGAGCATAGATGCATAAATTGCGATAAAGCCATGCGGGTTCTACTCACTAAACTTGCTCAGAACGTCACAGATCCAGTGGGTAATATGAGGCCGAGGACCATAGCCAGCATCCAGGAATGGGAGTAGCCAGTTCCAAAGAGAAGTAGCTAACTCCCCATTCATAAACAAATGATTAAAATCTTCAATTTGGGGTTGCCTGCAGCAGTTGCAACACGACGCCATGGCAATTCCACAATCAGCAACTCTAGCATCAATTGGGACAGCCCTGTGTAAAAGCCTCCAGGTGAATAAAGAAACACGCCTCTGAAAACACCGATTCCAGAGAATGGCGAGGGGTCTTCTACATAAACCCACTGGTCTTAGTTGAAGCTACATGGAGCTGACAGTGAACTCTCCAGAACCAGAAGTAGACCAGACGCACTGATATTTGTATGGGGATAGTTGGATATCGACCAACATATTATGGTCAGGCAGGAGGGTTCTGATCGGGTGTGCCACATCAATAATCACCTCACAGACTGTGGCTGGGGGCCCCCGATAGGGAGCAGTGAGATGGTTCCTCATAGAATTAGTGCCCACCCAAATATCATCAAGGAAATCAATCTTTTTTCCATTGCCCAGGATCCAACGAGTGTTATTATCCACCACCTCAAGAGCAGCTCGAAAAACTTTTTTAGAGATACCATGCGGGTGCCGTGACGACGGGGTCGACCCTTGCATATTTCTGAACCGAATACGTGTGTAAGTGGCCTAGAGGGAAAAGCCTCGCCGGATGTTCCACACCAACTTGACAGCAAGAGACAGTTGAACATGCCAGATACTGCGCACGCTTGTTGAGACCCGTTTTATGACCGATGAGTTGGGTCATTTCCTCATTCATCTTATATGATGCTCCGGGTTGTTCACCCTTGTTGAGTCTTCTTGGTCAAATTTGAGGTTTCTTTCCTGGGTCATTTCCTCCTTGGTTGGGCTTGGTTCCTCGTCCTTGTCTGCTGGACATTGCTTGGCGAACTCTCCACTTCATTTGTCATCTTTTCGTTCCTAACGCATCAATCCTAGCGCATTAAGGTATCCTAACGCACCTCCCATGGACCGTTACGTGATCCCAGAGTCCTGAGCCAACCGTTCTCTTTTCATGCTTATCCTTTGCAATGTAACGAACTTATTTCAATCCATCACCATCGTATAATGCATTATCTCTAATCTGTTACGCCTTCCAGAGTCCTCCTTTCGAAAACTTCGCCTATTGGTCTTATCTCTTAGAAGATAAGGTTGTGTAACAGACTAGTCATGGAGCGTTACCTTTATGTGGTGGTCTATCGTGAGACCGTTACACCCATCAGAGTGTTCTAGCAGAACTGCCCTTTCTTTGCTACTCCGTGGCCAAATTAAGAGTTTGATCTGATGATTTCTCCTTCAAATCTGATCCTTAGAACCTTCTGTTTGATTCTATGGACTCTTGGGAGTATTATCTTCAAGAGTTTGCCAAGAAACCTCCTACTTTTTTAGCTGGATCATCTCCAACTCGAGCCTAGACTTTGAGGGTCTATAAATAGAACCCTTGACTTCATGGCTTGTAGAGGAGACATCTAGAGTTCGCGTCGAAGTGCTGCCGCATCTTGGAGCTAGAACCCACCAAGGACAGCTGCTTCCCACATTCATCTTCTTTCAAAGTCCAAGGAGTATTGTTTCCAAGGGTTTAGTTCAGTCAAGTTGTCTTCTCTAGTCTATTTTCCCTCCTCCAAGCATCATAGCATCTTCCCTCTTCCTTTACCACGTTCTTGCATCTTATACATCCATTCAAAACATCCTCCCATCTTTTAAACGCCCCAGGGGGGGTTAACAAAACCAACCACCCCGGTATTCTCCCTTTCCTTTTGCATGTTCTCTAATTCTTTTGATTTATAGTTACTACACTTTGCAAAGGCTAATCTGGGTGTTTTTTTTTTGTTGTCTAAATTCTTTTGCAGGTTTTCCAAGGTTAAGGCACGAGGCCCAAGCTTCCTGGCCAGCTGGAAAGCTTGGAGATAAAAGATTCACAATTCCTTTTTGGTAGATCTCTGACGGATCAAGAAAGGAGTGTTACGGTTCTCTAGCGCATCTACACTAGTCCGTTACGCTTCACAGAGTTGCAGATTACAGTTCCTGGTTTTTCTCTCTCCTACGGGCGGGTGCTTCATCCACCTATTCTAAGGTACGTTCCAAGTCCTTGGCTTGTTAGTTACCTTAGTGGCGATCATGTTCCTTCTTAGTTGGGCAATAGCTCTCTCTCTCTTCACATCTTTTCCTTTAATTGCTTGTTCCACCCATTGCGGTGTGTTTTCTATTTCACTTGCTCCACGCTCGGCGTGTGTTTTTATTTCTTCTTTAGTTTAGTTCCCTGATTGAGATTGCTTGCCCATGCTTAGAGGTCATGATGGTTGCATAGGTATATGTTGCACATGTCTATTGGTAGATTGATTACATTATTCCACATATCTGCATAATTGATCACCTCATTTTGCAATAAAGGAATCGTCACAATCACAAATAATAATCAACAAAATTTTTGGCGATCACGGTGGGACATCTAGTGCCAATCGTGCCTCTTGATCTCTGTTAAACCTGCTATCCATTTCTTCCTTCTTTTGCTCGTGTTTTCCCAAATTTCCTTCTATTTCATGTTGTTTCTGGTTCCCTGGGTTCTCTAGCAGTCGTCTCCTAGTGCATCACTGATGAGGGCATCTCCCGACACCCCTCTAGCTTTGATCGCCTACACACTCTTGATATGGATTGATCATGATCTACACTTGTTATCTTCATTTCCCAAGTTTCAGTTTATGTATTTTCTTTTTATTGAGTCCTATCTTATGTATTTTCCTTTATTGAGTCATATGGTTTTAGTCCATTTCCCTTGTTATGTTTAATTGGGCCTTATTACTTTAGTTATGGGCCCATAGGATTGAGTCTAGGATATGCTCGGTCTTTTATCTTATTGTCAAGGGTATTTTGGTCATGTAAAGAATGGTTGCCTATATATAGGCCCCATCTCTCCTCTTGTATTCAACTTTTGATGAATATTGAAGAAAACCCTTTCAAACTCTCTCAATATCTCTCTCTCTCTCATTATCTCTCCATTCTCTCTCCTCCTCTCTCTAAATTTCGAAATTCACTCTCTCTCCTCCCCCTCTCAACCACTTCCAACCCCCACCTACCTCCATTAACTCCCCACAACTTCCCACAACCCCTCTCTAATCCTCACCTAGTCCCAAGGAAGTTCCACCACTCAAAACCCCACCCTCCAACCACCACCTACCCCTTTCACTTCCCTAAGCATATCTCCACCTTCCCAAGGCTGAATTAACTCATTCCAAAGCCCAAATTCGAATCTCCCCTTCCCTCCTTGCTCCCTAGGTCGCACCCCTCCTCTCCCCTCAAGCCAAGTTCACCCCCTCCTCTCTTCTCCACTCCAGCTTTGTGTGCAGGCCGACCTGCAGTTTAGCACTCTGTTGCAGCGACGTCCACGACTGCATCCTGGTTCTTCTGGTGGCGTGGCCTAACTTTCTGGAAAGGCCTCCCTGTGCTCTTCGCAGGCGAGGTGGAATCACTCCATTCCGAGTTCGTGGCCGTCCGTGAAGGCTGTTCTTCCCCGACTGCGCAGAACCTCTCAGACCAGGAGCCAGATCGGCAGAGAAGACTCTCCCACGACAAACCTTGAAGGAACCAGTCTTCTAGGTCTTCTACAAAGTTCTTCCTCCCCCTGTCAGCGTCCAGGAACAGAAGGCGGAACCCCGTTCGGCATCCGACAACCAGAGATACCAATTTTCTACCACACCCACGCCGGTCTGCCTCCTCACAGTCTGCACCGACCACTGTCCACTTCTCTGGACACCCAGCTCATCTCCGACATCAGAAGACTTCGCCGTTTGTTTTTCTGCAAAGTAGACTCGTCCACGATTCCAACGAGTCTAGCGGTGCCAAATTTGGAGCTCAGGAGCGATCGAGGCAGCTTCTGCAACCTGCTGTTTCAGACTGAGCTCGGCCAGAGACCAGAGCTGCATCCATCTTCCAGTCACTGGAGCAGTCAGCCCCCAGATCAGAACGTCGTCCAAAAAATTCAAGCCACACCCCTCTCCGGTTAGCAAGCTTTTGGCGTAAGTTTCATGAGATTCCAAGTTCGGTGGAATTATTGGCAGCATCGACATCGGCCCTCTGTCCAGAATTACAGAAGCTAGGCAGAATCGGCAAAGCTCGAAAAGTCGACTCTATCTCGCTCGTTCCCCTCCCCGCTTGGCCAGCTGAAGGCCCCTCCCTGCGTGGAGGTAATTTTTGGTTGTAATACATTAACCCCCACCCCAAGATCCCCCCCTTGCAAGGGGCGTAGTGCTGTACCTCTTCACATTTTCAGGTCAAGCTCCATCGCCGCGGCGATCGGGTGTATACCCTCGCCTCCCGGCGCGCCCTCGTCTCCGAACGGGATCGGTGTCTTCACACCGATCAGGTGAGCTTCTGATCACACCCTTGTAGCTTCATTTCTGCAAATGTAGTATTGCCTTGAATGCCCGTCGGACGGTAAGAGAGTGCTCGGAATTCATTTTAAGCAATATCGTGCCCACCGCGGCCCGTGAGTGAGTGCCACCCCACACCCCGCCTTGCGGGCCAGCCACCCACAAAGTTGGGACTCCCAGGCCCATTGGAGGTCAGCCTTAGCATTGTAAGTCCATTAGGACAATTGGGTCCCGCCTCGGACCCTCACCATCATCTCCCGGACCCACCGGGTGAACGTGTGAACCGAGTGAGCAGAAATCGTCGTTGTGAGAATCATTGAGCGCTTGTATGCTTGCGGGTCTAAGTCCTAGGGTCACCTTATCATATTTAGTGGTCTTTGGGCTGTGCCACATCAAGTGGTATCAGAGCGGTCATAGGCTTGTCCTTACAAGTCTAGTCTTGGGTCACACTAAGTCTTTCATAGGTGCATCCGCACACCCTTGCATAGCCCACCCAACCTTGCATGACCACTCGTAGTGGTACTCGCTTTCAACCCAATACTACATCTTCCAATCCCACAATGAATCCAAAACCCCAAGGGATGCCTACCACTAACACTCATGACTTCAACTACTTCATGAAAGCCTTGACCTATGCCAATGAGCGACTTGATAACATATCGGGCCGACTCAACCAACTTGGAAAAAATAGGCCCGCCCTAAGGACGGACGATAGGATGGCCCCTTTCCCACTTCCCACCTTTGATGGGACCTCTCCTAGCAAATATTTAGATTGGGAAGCTACAATGGACTAATACTTCAATTGGTATCATATTTCCGAGGATGAAAAGGCATGGGTTTCCAAAATACAACTAACCAAAAGGGCTCAAACTCATTGGTGTAAAATTGAGGGCTTAAGGATAATTAGACGGGAAGCTCCCCTCACCACATGGGAGGACATGAAGGATCAACTAAGGGCTAGGTATGTGTCCCCATCCCACTCGGATCACCAAAACCCAAGGAGCACTCCCACTCCTCCCACCCCACTCGTCCAAACCCTTATCACTAAAACCCAAGTACCTAAGACCTCCACCTCCCCACCTAACCCCATGAGGTCCCCCACATCCCAACCAAAACCCCCTTCCCTAACCTACACTAGTCAAGTCCCTTTAGCCCCCACTTCCACCCCAAGTGATCCCAAGGGCAAGAGACCCCTAACCAACCCAATTCCCTCCATGGTGACCACCACTCATCCAACCCTCACCATTAAAAACCATGTGGACACCATGTCCACCCCTCCACCAAGGCCCATAATGGCCACCACCCCAAAACCCAAAACCCCTCACCCAATCCACCTCCCGCTTCCTACACCAATCTTACCCCAAATTAGGCCTCCACTACTTCCACTCCCAAGTCCAACCCATGTCCGACCTTGCTCACCTCCTCGAGTGCGCCATGCCTCGACTAACACCAACCCACCCACCATAGACCTTCCTACCCCATTGTCCTTAGGAGTTGCAACCCACACACCTACCCAAGTGGAGAGGGATACCAATTCGGATCCACCTCCCAAAATCAAGGAAATCCAAGGGCCATACAACTCACCCACCCCTCCTAACCTAGTTCATCAAGAGCTATACACCCTTCCCCATGACACCATCACCATAGATAAGTCCATATTCCTATGGCTCAAGCGAGGCCTCACCATTCCTAGTTTACAACCAAGCCACCTACTCATGGTACATCAATCCCAACTCATTCCCACTCAGCCTCATGTCACTTATCAAACCTCCTATTGTGTAGAAGATTTGGGAGACTTAGTGGCCTACCTACATTGGCAAATCCACTTGACCGATATGCTAGCCATGAGGCCATCAGAGTCTAGCACCATTAGCTTAGCTTACCCCACCATTGGCTCCATCACTTCCATCTACACCAATGGCCAATTTACAAGTGAGATCATACTCCTTCTTCCCATGGAGGAGGAACCCATCCTAGTCTACTCCCCAACCATTGAGATCCCAAGTACTTTGATTAGCCAACCCATTAGCAACCTTGGCCCAATTATCTTAGAGAGAGATGATTCGCCATTTGAGGACCTTGAGAACATGGAGTACCCCTACCTATGTGACCCTTACCATAATCCCTTTGACCCTTTTCTATGGGAGCCTAAATCTCCATGTGACCCACTTTCCCTACTCACCACCCACCTCACCTTACCCACATCGCCCATGTCGACCCAAACTCCTCCCTTCCTAGAATCGGGTTACAACATGAGAGCCTTGACCTTAGGCAACAAACACCTTGGGATTGATGAAGTGCCCCACCCCATAACCACGTTCGTAGATCCCTTCGACCCATTCACGTGGACGTTCAAAAGTCATCCCACATCTATGCACATGGAAGTCACCTTTGGGATAAACATGCATGTGTCCAGGCCTACCACACCATTTGACATGATTCATAAGTCGGATACATTCATCCACATCACCCACATGTCAAGTAGGCAGCATAAGTGGACCATATTCGGATGTATTGGCCCACCTTCATTCATCATGAGTCTTAAGCATGATAGGAGCATACATGGATGTCCGGGTCCCCCGACATTTATCACACCCATGCATAAAAGGTTCATCTATGGATGTCCCGGCCCTCCTAAGACTACCACAGTCTTCATAGCATCAAAGTGTGATCGGTCTACATTTGGCTGCCCAGGTCCACCTTAGCATACGCATTCTCGCAAGCATATAGGAAGGATCAATGAGACTTACAAAAGGCGGGCAGATGCTCATCGGCGCCACTACGAGTTCCAAGTGGGAGACTCGGTGATGGTGAGGACGGAGCAGCTCCTTCCGGGACCTGCCTCCAAGTTGAGGGCACGGGGTTCGGGACCCTTTCGAGTTCTACGACGACTTGGCAGCAATGCTTATGAGCTTGACCTACCAGAAAGCTATGGGGTGCACCCTACCTTCAGTGTGGTGGACCTGGTACCCCACAAAGGCCCCGCGGTGGAACCCAGTGAGGAGCTTGAGCCTTTACCCCCCCCCCTTATGAGAGACACTCCCGGAGGGACTCCACTTTCTAGCTTGAGAGACCAACGAGAGCAGGTAGAGGCAATACTGGATGAGCAGAGTATCATTACGAGGCACAGGGTGTATCAGCGCTATCTGGTTAGGTGGAAGAGCCGTCCCCCGATCGAGGATACATGGGTGAGTCAGGGAGGATTTGATATGCTTGGATCCCGACATGATGGAGCAGTACGACAGCCAGGCAGACCCATACTCGACAGGGTCGAGCTCTCCCCACCCCGGGGGATTTGATGAGGGCATCTCCCGACACCCCTCTAGCTTTGATCGCCTACACACTCTTGATATGGATTGATCATGATCTACACTTGTTATCTTCATTTCCCAAGTTTCAGTTTATGTATTTTCTTTTTATTGAGTCCTATCTTATGTATTTTCCTTTATTGAGTCATATGGTTTTAGTCCATTTCCCTTGTTATGTTTAATTGGGCCTTATTACTTTAGTTATGGGCCCATAGGATTGAGTCTAGGATATGCTCGGTCTTTTATCTTATTGTCAAGGGTATTTTGGTCATGTAAAGAATGGTTGCCTATATATAGGCCCCATCTCTCCTCTTGTATTCAACTTTTGATGAATATTGAAGAAAACCCTTTCAAACTCTCTCAATATCTCTCTCTCTCTCATTATCTCTCCATTCTCTCTCCTCCTCTCTCTAAATTTCGAAATTCACTCTCTCTCCTCCCCCTCTCAACCACTTCCAACCCCCACCTACCTCCATTAACTCCCCACAACTTCCCACAACCCCTCTTTAATCCTCACCTAGTCCCAAGGAAGTTCCACCACTCAAAACCCCACCCTCCAACCACCACCTACCCCTTTCACTTCCCTAAGCATATCTCCACCTTCCCAAGGCTGAATTAACTCATTCCAAAGCCCAAATTCGAATCTCCCCTTCCCTCCTTGCTCCCTAGGTCGCACCCCTCCTCTCCCCTCAAGCCAAGTTCACCCCCTCCTCTCTTCTCCACTCCAGCTTTGTGTGCAGGCCGACCTGCAGTTTAGCACTCTGTTGCAGCGACATCCACGACTGCATCCTGGTTCTTCTGGTGGCGTAGCCTAACTTTCTGGAAAGGCCTCCCTGTGCTCTTCGCAGGCGAGGTGGAATCACTCCATTCCGAGTTCGTGGCCGTCCGTGAAGGCTGTTCTTCCCCGACTGCGCAGAACCTCTCAGACCAGGAGCCAGAGCGGCAGAGAAGACTCTCCCACGACAAACCTTGAAGGAACCAGTCTTCGAGGTCTTCTACAAAGTTCTTCCTCCCCCTGTCAGCGTCCAGGAACAGAAGGCGGAACCCCGTTCGGCATCCGACAACCAGAGATACCAATTTTCTACCACACCCACGCCGGTCTGCCTCCTCACAGTCTGCACCGACCACTGTCCACTTCTCTGGACACCCAGCTCATCTCCAACATCAGAAGACTTCGCCGTTTGTTTCGCTGCAAAGTAGACTCGTCCACGATTCCAACAAGTCTAGCGGTGCCAAATTTGGAGCTCACGAGCGATCGTAGCAGCTTCTGCAACCTGCTATTTCAGACTGAGCTCGGCTAGAGACCAGAGCTGCATCCATCTTCCAGTCACTGGAGCAGTCAGCCCCCAGATCAGAACGTCGTCCAAAAAATTCAAGCCACACCCCTCTCCGGTTAGCAAGCTTTTGGCGCAAGTTTCATGAGATTCCAAGTTCGGTGGAATTATTGGCAGCATCGACATCGGCCCTCTATCCAGAATTACAGAAGCTAGGCAGAATCGGCAAAGCTCGGAAAGTCGACTCTATCTCGCTCGTTCCCCTCCCCGCTTGGCCGGCTGAAGGCCCCTCCCTGCGTGGAGGTAATTTTTGGTTGTAATACATTAACCCCCACCCCAAGATCCCCCCCTTGCAAGGGGCGTAGTGCTGTACCTCTTCACATTTTCAGGTCAAGCTCCATCGCCGCGGCGATCGGGTGTATACCCTCGCCTCCCGACGCGCCCTCGTCTCCGAACGGGATCGGTGTCTTCACACCGATCAGGTGAGCTTCTGATCACACCCTTGTAGCTTCATTTCTGCAAATGTAGTATTGCCTTGAATGCCCGTCGGACGGTAAGAGAGTGCTCGGAATTCATTTTAAGCAATATCGTGCCCACCGCGGCCCGTGAGTGAGTGCCACCCCACACCCCGCCTTGCGGGCCAGCCACCCACAAAGTTGGGACTCCCAGGCCCATTGGAGGTCAGCCTTAGCATTGTAAGTCCATTAGGACAATTGGGTCCCGCCTCGGACCCTCACCATCATCTCCCGGACCCACCGGGTGAACGTGTGAACCGAGTGAGCAGAAATCGTCGTTGTGAGAATCATTGAGCGCTTGTATGCTTGCGGGTCTAAGTCCTAGGGTCACCTTATCATATTTAGTGGTCTTTGCGCTGTGCCACATCAGTCACACTATTGTAACGGTCCATTCCTGGACCATCAGGCTTTTTGACGCGGGTGTATATGACCGTTACTCAAGTTATAGGTATGCATTTCGAGGTGCATTTACTTTCCGCAGTTTTATCTGTGTTTTTTCTGTTTGGGTTCTACTTGGTCTCCTCCTTAGTTGCTTCGTCTATTCATCTCATTTTGTTGCATAATTGATTGTTAATTTCTAGCCTAGAATTTACATGCACTCTGGTGCACATAGGTTCATGCATATTTTCATACATTAGATTGCATTCTCCTACCTTGGTGTGTGGACCTCTCGTCTCCATATTCCTTGGAGCCGACTAGGAAATCACATCAGGGACCTCTGTAAGTCCCCGCGAGCCGTGGATTCCCACACGGACACCGGGCCGGTTGTACCACTTCCCACCCCGTGTCTAGGATTGCATAAGTGAAGGTGTGATTACCCTTAGAGTCAACCAAGCCATACATCCTTTCCTATTAGGAACCTATTGTTAAGAACACAATTTTGATCAAATCATTAAGGTTCTAAAGGAGGAAACTATAAATATCTTGTTGCATCATCTAAATAACTTGGTTGACCTTGAGTGTTGCTATCTCTCTTTCACTTACATCTTTATTAAAACCATCTAAGTTTAGTCACTCATTGTGTGTTGTTTGGTGTTCTTTGCATTTTTGTTAAGGTCTTTCATTGCATGTGGAGTTGCTTCCATTCTCTAGAAGCTTCATCACCTAGGGGCAACTCCTTCTCCAAGTGCTACTCCAATCCGCTCTTTGAGTCCACTATGGTCTCTTTTGATCTCCCCCGTTCCCAAGAGGAGTCTCTTCCTCAAGGGCTCCTAGAGGATCCCTCTAGGGTTATCTCGTTCCAACATGGGGAGGGGCACATCCCCCTTTTCGTCCTCCATCCCTATGGAAGGCGCCCGATCCACTCAATCTCTTCCTCCTCCTTCCGCCAATTATATTCTTCAAATGATGGCCCAATTAGACCAGGCCCAACTTCAGGCGGTTTATCAAGCCACGCAGTGGTCCAACACCCCACCTTCTACGATTCTGCAAGGTCAATCCAATCCCTCCATTCCTCCGCCTAGGACTGATGGATCTGCTATTCAGCCCATTGACCTCACTCCAGTCCAACCCAGGACCCTTAGATTCTATAATCTGGAGATGGGCCAGTCTTCTGGTTCGGCCCAGCAATTCTTGGATAAGGGAAAGACCATTGTCCCTCCTTCTTCTATGACAAATCATCACATGTCTGGCCCATCAGTGTCGCAGGTCCTTATCGGCCCTAATGATTTCATGCGCCATAATGAAGGGGCGGCCCAAGCCCACACCAATATGAGTCTTCCTTCGGCCCAATATCCTTCTTATGGGCCGCCTCCTCCATCTGCTTACCCCTCTGCTCCTCAGATTCCCTCTTTCACTGTCCCTACTCTTTTTAGGGAGCAGGAATTGCTTGATAAATGGGCCGCCATGGAACAACAACTTCACTTTTTCTAGAAGCGGGTCGGCCCACAATCCTTGGCAGACGTCCCGGTCCCGAGCTTTCAAAATATCCGGTTTCCTCCACAATCCAAGCTCCCAGATTATCGCAATATGATGGGAATGGTAATCCCTTTATCCATGTGAGGGACTTTCTATATGAATTGGCTCAGTTTCAGTATGATGATCGCCTCATGGCGTATCTATTCCACCGGTCATTAGATGGGGTCGCGCTTGAATGGTTCTAATCTCTGCCACTGGAAGATGCCGAAAGTTTCAAGATAGTGAAAGATAAGTTCATCCAGAGGTTTCTAGACAGGGTCGGCCTAGAATATTCCTTCACAGATTTGGTAGCCGAGAAAATGAAGCCCGATGAGGAATTTGCTACTTATGCTGATAGATGGAGGCAAATGCCTGCCAGGGTACCAGGCCACATTTCGGAGGAAGAGAAGGTCAAGCTACTCATTTCCAATGCCACTCCGACCTTCCGTAATATTTTGGCGATGAATGATATAGCAAACATGCATCAATTATATAGCCGGGCGCGGTTTATCCAAACCCAATTCAAGGACTCTCCCATCCATTCACTCTTTGAAAACCAAAAGCCCAAGTACCATAAGAAACCTCAAGGGCCCGTTACCGAGGGAGTCCGGACAAATGAGCAAGTGCAAGCCGTTAACTTTCCCTCCGCCAACCCAAATAACCAAATTCGCTTCACCCAGAACTCCCGCAGCACTCAATATGCTCCACAAAACCCTCCACTAGCCTACTCCACCCCACAAAACCCTCCGCAAAACACCTTTGCCACTCCGCAACAACCCCCATAGCCTCCGCAATACCATAATGTCCCTCCACCGAATGGCTACAACAACAACAACAAGCGCCCGGCTCCGAAGAGAGCACAGTACCCACCTCTGCCAGAAACCCTCACGGACATCTTCTCAGCTCTTATGTCCATTAATGCTATACAACTCCCTCCAGAACGGCCCGTCTGGAACTCGGCCGTTGATCAGACAAAGAACTACATGTTCCACAAGCAGTCAAGACATACTATTAAATGGTGTTTTCAGTTCAGAGACTTGGTCTACGACCTCCATGAAGGGCAGAGAATTGATTGGGCTGAAATGGATAGGGCCATTACAGAAATTAAAGAAAAGAGAAGGCAGGCGCCAAGGCAGTAAGTGCAACAACAACAAGCACCGCAGCCGCAGCAACAGCCGCAACAGCAACAGCAGCCGGTTCAAGACTTGGGAATCCATCAGAACCCAATGTCAAACCATCCTCCCGCTCCGCATCCTCATCCGCCAGCACCAGCTCAGGTTAATGTAGTTCAACTGCCGGCCCCCGATGATGGGTGGTCCTTTGACGATGACGGCTCCGCACTACAAGTCATGGCCCTCCACCACAACTACCGCACTCCTTCCACTCCCACCATCCTTACACCCACACAACAAAACCCTCCTCTGCCTACTAGACCACTTGTCCTTTCATCCACTCCCGCTCCACCACCCGTCTCTCGCCCATTGCTCACTCCCGCTGCCATCATTACGACTAGCCCTCCGCCCACACTTCCGCTCACCTTTACACCTCAACCTCCGCTTGCACCCGCTATCACCATACCAGCAGTTAACTCTCCACCCATTATCCTTTCACCGCAACCCCTTGTCTCCACTCCCACTCCTATCATCTCCACCGCACCCCCTTTTACACCACTTACCCATCCCAACGGGTTCATCCTACCGCCATCAGATACCATGCCGGCACGGAATTGCACTCTTCGGAGCGGGCATTTATTTCACCGTAACTATGCTCCCACTTCTAATCCCCAGTCTCCTCAACTGGCTGCTGATCAACAAGAAGAGACCGAGCCACTGCCGGGTACCCAATATGATTTGTTACATCACCTTGACAGGGTGCCCGCCAAGATATCTGTGCTCAAGCTTATTAAAAGATCTACCCTTCACCAAGATGCTCTCAGAAATTTTCTTCAGAAGGTGATGGTTAGCGAAGATGTGGCAGCTGATAGTTTACCTACAGCTTTGGCGATAATATCTAAGGGACCAGCAATAACATTCTCTGAAACCGAGCTACCTCCTCCAGAAGCTCGACAGATGTCGCTTTGCATTTCGATTATCTTGAACAAAGTCAGCATTGATGCAGCATTAGTTGACACAGGGGCATCTATCAACGTATGTCCACTCAGCACTCTCAGGGCCTGCAACTTGTCAGAAGAGCTTCTACGGCTGACCCCTACAACTATAGCTGCATACGACAACTCACGAAGAGCTTGTCATGGGGTTGTCACCATTCAAGCTGAGCTTGGGCCTCTCACTATGCCCATTGAATTCTATGTGCTGGACATCAACCCTATGTTCAAAGCTATCTTGGGTCGTCCGTGGATCGATACTCTTAGCGCCATGCCATCCACCCCGCATCAGTGCCTCAAATTCCCTTTTCAAGGGAGGGTAGTTAAAGTCAAAAGCTTATCCACAGTCCAGTCTGTCAAAGCTATTTCAAAGAAGATTTTGCCCACACTATGGCCTAGTAGTCGGCCCGTTATTTCTGTGCTAGATCTGGACTTCCCTTGGGCTTACGCACCACACAAGCCCGCCACTACACCCGTTAACATCAAAGTGAAGCCCCAGATCCGAGATTCCAAGGGCTAGGATATTATATTAAAGATGGGTTATCAACCGGGGAGAGGCCTCGGTGCACAGTTATAAGGGCGGACCTGTTGTGCCCCTTAGGCACAAGCATGTGCTATGTTGATTTGATGATAGCAATGTTGTTTTGTTTTGATGATTGCAACACAGTGAGTGCATTATGATATTATGTTTTTTATGATGATGGCATGTTGTTTTGAATGCATATCACTCATTATGTTCTGTGGAGAATGCATGAGATGTTTATAACTGGTATACTCAGTGGTATATGCATATAACTGATATATTCCGTGGAGATTGCTTGAGTGTGCTTGATTTATGGAGAATGTTTGAGTATGTTCTATCTGATCTGTTCTGTGCATGAGTATGCTGGTTCTGTGGGTCGAACCTCCTCAGATGCTTTTCTGAAGTCTACACATCAGATTGCTTTGCTTCATGCATTAGTCTATACAGTGTCCATCTGAGTGTCTCATGCAGAGTCAATTCATATAGTCTATATAGTGGTTTAGGCTAAGTCAGTACATCGTCCAGTGTCCAGTGGTTAGGCTAAGTATGTACATTAGACTGTTTCATCATCAAGTCTGTACATTGGCACTGTAGCATGCATTCATGAAGTCCATACATTCACTGAAGCTTGCTTAGCTGAAGTGTGTACATTGCATTGCATGAATTGAAGTCTGTACATCGCATGTGTGCTTCATGCTAAGTCTATACAGGCTAAGTCTGCCGGTCTTGTGACTCATGCATTCATTGTTAAAGTCTATACAGACTTCAGTGCATTCTCTGTGTCTCACATGTCAAAGTCTGTACAGTGAGCTTTTCATTGGTGAAGTCTGTACACTCACCAGTTGAACTTCAAAGTCCATACATTGGACTGTAGCTTGCACGAAGCTAAGTCCATACATCGCTCAAGTCTGTACAGAGTCCAGCGTCTCGTTCATGCATTGTTCACAAAGTCTACACATTCTATTGTTCATGAAGTCTGTACACTGGACTGTGTCCTTGTGCATCACATTAAGTCTATACATTGTTGTTCTTCACTGCAAGTATATACACTGCTTTATATTGTGTTCTTCGAAGTCTGCACATTGCATCACTATTCTACAAGTCTATACACTGGCTGTTGCACTCTAATGAAGTCTTCACCTGTGCTAGTGTAAGTCTATACAACGCCCAGTGTTATGCTTGCAAAGTATGTACAGCGGTTGCCTTCTTACATAAAGGCTATACATTTGCACTGCAGATGCACGCACTGTTCATAAGTCTAGACATTGGAAAGTCTACACATCGTGCATCTTTAAGTTGAAGTCTATACAGATTCAGCGTCCAGTTGACCGTCTCAGGCAGTGTCTCTTTGTGCGTCTCTTGCAAGTCCATACAACGCTTCAGACTAAAGCCTGTACATCGGACAGTGTTTAGGCGAAGTCTATACATCCGTCCGTATAGTGTCTTGACCACCGTCTCACGACCACCAAGTCTATACTTTGGTCGGTGGCAAGTCTACACATTGGACTCTTGATCAAGTCTACACATTCAACAGTGTTTTTCCAAGTCTGTACATTGGAAGCTTCACCTATGTTTCCCTTCAAGTCTATACATCGGTAGCTTTACCATCGTTTCCCTTGAAGTCTATACACTGTTGACTTTACCGTCGTTCCACCTTGAAGTCTATACACTTGACTGCCTTTGCCTTGATCAAGTCTGTACAGAGCTCCCGTGTTCAACTCTATACAGCCTTTTGCTTCGCCAAAGTCTGTACATTGGTCTGCATTGCCCTTGGACATCAAAGTCTGTACAGCCTTGTCTTTGGCAAGTCTGCATAGTGAAGTCCATACACTGCACTCGAGTTCACAGTGTCTTCATGAAGTCTATACAACGCACTTTCACATAAAGTCTATACATCGTTCCCTTGCCGAAGTCTATACACTGTGAACGTTCAAGTCTGTACAGACTTTACCTTGTTCAAGTCTGTACATCGTCAAGTGTCTTTGGCAAAGTCTGCACATTGCTGAACGCTCATCAAGTCTATACATTGGCTTTAAGATGAAGTCCACACATCAGAGTGCATTGCATTTGTTCATGGCTGCAAGTCTATACATTGTGTGTCTTGTTCAGCTAAGTATATACATTGGACGAGTCTGCATCGTGCATATGTTCTGAAGTCTATACACTGTGTCGTTCACATCTGCAAGTCTAGACATTCGCAAAGTCTATACATCAGATGAGTCTGCATAGGCCAAGTCCATACATTGTTAAGTGTATTGCATGCATCTGTTCTGAAGTCTATACATTGTGATGTATATACACTGCTTTAGCTTCACCTTCACAAGTCTATATAGCGAAGTCTATACACTGCAATGCATATACTTAAACTGATAAGCTGTTCGTCTGTGTGACAGGCACCCTTCGTGAAGTCTAAAGAAGGGCACGTGATCCGAGGTGCCTGGCTCGTGATCCAAGGATGGACGAGATACCAGGATGCTGACACGTGGCCAAAAGTTCTGGGCGGGAACTGTGGAAGCCACACGCGCCCTAGCTGCTACTGCTGCTATATATACAAGTCTTCTTCATCAAGAGAAGGTTGATCGAAGCCTTGAGAGCAGAAGCAGAAGAGCAGAGTGCAGAGACTTCGATCCAGCGGAAGAGAAGAAGAAAAGAGTGAAGAAAAGAAAGAGAGACAGAGAGTAGAGAAGAAGAAGAGAAAGAGGAGAAAGAAGAGAAAGAGAGAAATAGAGAACTCGAGCTGAGAGAGTGAGAGAGATTGGGTTGTCTGGCTTTTTGGATCAAATCCAAGCCAGAAGTGCTCATCGAGAGCTATATTTTGTGCTTTGTTGTTTCAGCTTTCCGTTGCTATCTTGTTCTATCTTTCATTTTCCTTTATACATTTCTTCAAGCTGTTTGTCAGCGGAGCAAGCTGTGAGGCTCAGCGTTTGCAGTGGAGGATTCCACTGGACTGGTTAAGCTGTAATCCCCAGCGGGTTCAAGCTGTGAGTCAGCGATGGCTAAGCTGTATTACCCAGCGGAAGCAAGCTGTGATGCTCAGCGGATGGCAAGCTGTGAGGCCCAGCTGATGTATGGCAACCTGTGATGCCCAGCTGTTCAAACTGTGAGTCAGCAGGAAGCCACACTCGGGTTGAGTGTGGGGTGGATGTAGGTCTGTTGGACCGAACCACCTAAAAACCCTCTTGCATTGTGGTTTGTTTTGTTCTATTTGTGCTTCCGCTAGATGAATGCATAGGGGCGCTCAACTGTCTGCTTATAGGTTTAGTAGATGAGTGTTCTAATTTTTCTTGTTAGCATTCCAATTTTTAAGTGAGCAAAATCTTATTTTGGGTGAAGGTTTTTAATTGGGCAAATTTTTAAAGGGCTATATTCATTCACCCCCCCTCTGAATACTGCACCGAACCCAACACTTGGTATCAGAGCGGGTCCCTGATCTATCAGATCTAACAATCTGCAGAGGATCCTGCTAGCTTATGGTGCATTTCAGAGTGGGTCTTTTGAAATCGTGTGTTGCTTCATTGACTTGTGCTTTGCTTTGCTCATTTGTTTTTGGTGTTATTTGAGTTGATTCATTGTGCTTAATTAGTGTTCTTTCTAGAACTCTTATTCTGTCGAAAGCATGGAACTCACTGTTGATCCTCCGAAGTTTGAAGGTTCGGGTTTCTACAATTGGTTTAATCAATTCAGAGAATATGTGATGCAAACTAATCCAGATCTGTGGATAGTCATTGCACACAGTTCCTATGAGGTTTCAAAGGATGAATCCTTATGGAAAACTTCAGACATACAAAAATTCTCTGATAATCAGAAGGCCCTGGAGCTAACTCAAAGGGCTATAAACACTGACAAGTTTCCAAGTGTAGTTAATTGCTGCAGTGCCTCCGAAGTGGTCGAGATGATAGCAAGCAGCAGAACCCAGGATAAAGTGAATTGTCTCATGGCAACAGAAGAAGACAAAGATTATGAGGAGGATACTTCGTCACAGGTAAACTCTGATACTAATAATTTTTCTCTGGAAAATATGATTGAATTGAATGAGCATTTATTGAATAAATATGATAGACTGAAATCTGAAAAGAGAAAAATAAGAAAAGAAATATTGCATGAGGTTAGAAGTCTGAAAGCTGAAAATGAAAACTTGAAATCTGACATGAATAAAGAAAAAGATGAGTTGAACAAGTTGAAATCTGAGAATGAAGATCTTAGAAACAAACTCATCAGTGAAGATAATTCTTATAAAGCATGTGCCATTCTCGAAGACATGATTAATGATTTTGATTCTGATGACAGTTTTCAAAAGGAACAAATCAAATCTCTAAAAGAAGAAAATGTCTACTTGAAAGATCAAAATAAAAAGTTGATGGTTCTGAGTACTGTTTTCTCTGAAAGATGGATGACAATTGAAAAAGAAAAATCTGTTTTGAAAGAGTATATCAATTGCAGTGACGAAGAAATTACTAGCTTTGTAATACACACTGCTGATTTGGAAAAAGAACTTTGTCTGTTAAAAGAAAAACTGGCTAGTTATGAGAAGGAGAAAGTTGATTCAGAAAATCTTATAATCTCCTTGGAAAATAAAATTACTGAGCTGAATAGTACGTCATCTAAGTTGGCCAAGGATAAAGGCAAGATGAAAATGTTTCTGGAAGATGAAGTGAGTAGTCAAAGTGAAAGGGTGGAAAGTAGCTTTGGAGTTAAGAATGGTATTAGAAACCTGCTATACACCACATTTGTGCCGAGTTCTAAAGTAGCTGGTCCCTCAAATAAATCATTGAAAGAAGCTGCTGCTCATGAAATTCAAAAATGAAATAAAGATCAGAAAACCCCAAAAACTCAAAGGAACAATCTGCATGCTAAAAACTCATCTGATAAGTGCCATGTTTTAAAGAAATCTAATGGTTCTTGTTCTTGTCATTATTGTGGTAAGCATGGACACTTCATGAGTGAGTGTTTTGTGATGAAACAAGATGACAGAAAGCATGCTAGAAAAGTTATGTCTGATCAGAAAAAGGGTAATCTGAATGTTAAAGAATTTCATGCTAGAAATTATGCTTCTAGGAGAAAGAATCTAAATTATTTTTGTTGTAGGAAGTTTGGTCACATTGCTGCTCAATGTTGGCAGAATCCGAGAAAGAGATTCAATTCTGAATTTGTTAATTTCCATGTTAACAAAGATGCTTTTGATAGAAATAATATTGGTTCCAAAGGTAAGCACACAAGGTGTTTCGAATGTGGGAGGCATGGCCACACAGTCAAGGACTGTTGACATGCTCAAGGAAGTAGATTTAATTCTAAATCTGTAAAATTTCCTGCTCCCAATGCTGCTAGTAAGAAATAAAATGTTCATGTAAACAACAGAACATTTCATACTAAGTTTTATAGGTCTCATTGTCACGCCCCGAGCGCGGAAGATACTCGGATATGCGCGATGAGTTTATATCAATCATGTCAATCAGAGTAGTAGTGTATTCGACACCAAAATAGAGATGCGCAAAATAGAAAGATAACCCAATCCTTTATTTCATAATGGATAGACTATTACAAATCCAATACTCTATTCAATTAAAAAGGAAAAGTACATAGTTGACTCAAGAAAATAGGAAAAAGACTAGATGACACTTGGAAAAGCTCTAGCTCTTTCACTCTTGACCATTCCCATCCGATTGACTTCCCTCATCGTCGGAATTACCTGAAAAGTAAGGGACAAATACGGAGTGAGCGAACGCTCAGTAGGAAATTATATCTCAGGAACTAGCAAGGGTTTAAGTAGTTACATCTTTCATGAATGCACTATAGCTATGCATGTTCGCATAAAACGACAAGATAGAGAATTTATCAAGCAAGACAGCAAGATGAACTAGTCATGAGTTTTCAAGAAAAAGATGACAAGATATTCAAGCAAGTACTTTTTAGCAAGTCATGTCAAGAACTTTGGCTATCATGTATCAAGCAAGCAAGTAATTACCCTTTCTTGGGTCACGCAATTCATGTCAAGTCAAGTACGAGTCAAGTACAAGATTTGTGTGGAATGTCCAATCAAGCTAGTCATGCACTCGGTATAATGCCAGATACCTTATCATTCAACTCCCATGGGCACAAGTACTTTCGGGTGCTCCTCCCAGGACCAGATCGGGCCCTATATGCGCAGGCATTTATCATGTATATTTGACATCCACTCTTGTATATATATAGCCATAGGGGATTTCAACAATTTAAGCTTGTAGACACGTAGGATAACGTTGAGAGAATGGGGTCCAAAAATACGACATTGGACATAGATAGGCGATAACAACGGTACAATCACGATGAACGATGAAACTAGGTGGAATTAGGTTCCCTTAACTCGGGTACCATGACAAACAAGTATGGACATTCTTTATATAGAATTGAGGTCCACATGAACAGTACATCAAAGGCAAGATACCCTCATTCTTATTATAGAATTGAGGTCCACAAGAACATCAACAATGGCATGATATCATCATCCCATTAAGAATTCTCATGATATACTCTTTGCATATCATAAGGGCTGGTATACCATGTTTCTTTAGAGTGACATGGCATTCAATAGTGTAATGGGTTTTTAGGGTACAACCAGCTCAGTCGACCTTGAGGGAATCCAAGGTACGAGGAGTCTTACGGAGGTCTCTATGACTAACTCGCTAGTCCAAAGGAACGGAATGTCTAATGGAGAGCTTGTATGTCAATGAGAGTTGAGGGTGATCGATAAAACATCATGAAACGTGGGACTATACTCACGGAGTGGAGTAATAGTGCCTATATATATATATATATATATATATATATATATATACTCATATAGTGAAACCCTCGGATAACAACAATCGAAAAAAATCAGTAATGCAGAAATTAGCGACTCTGGTAAAGTCATTTTTCGTAAAATTAACGCCTTAATCAGGGGCGTTTATATTAAATTTGACGACATATAAAGAGGTCGTCCTTTCCAATATTGCTATTTTACAGGATATTAAAAATCTGTAATTCTGTTGAAAATGCGCCTTGGGTAGGGGCGTTACCAGGAAAAAGGCGCCCTAGTCTGGGGCGTTAGTTAAACAAGAGACGACCTGGTCAAGGTCGTGAATTCACAATTTTATAAATTTTGAGGTAATGAATATTTCAGGAACATGGTATATAGTCAGGACCAGAAAAATAGCAGGATTACAAGAAATTGACCATGCATTAATTTAGAATCATGTTTGCATTGATAATTAATTTTTAAACATGCTATTTATTAATTAATAGGAATTAACGTTCGTGTGCAGGGCGTCAAATCTGAAATTGACGACCTGGGCATGGTCGTGTCTTTTAAATTAACGCCCTTGTTAGGGTCGTTTCTTTCAAAAATTCCGTAGAAAATAACCAGAACGCATGAAAACTATATGCATGAACTACCGATGATAATTATCTATAGTTATATGGTAGTTTGGGCTACGTTCCATGAGAAAATCCTACCTTATGATGATTAACTGGAGAACTGATGAAGAGACGATGCTCTGTCTGTAGCAGAGCGATCACCGGAAGAAGAAGATGAAGGAGAAGTTGCAAATGATGTACGTGGATGAAGAACCCTCAATTCTTCAATCGATCGGTTTCACTTCTACAGGCAACCTGTAGAGGCAGAATAAAACGAAGGTATTACTCTTCGTAAGAACTAACATAAGGTAAAGAAGGAAGGAGAAGAACTTACCCGTTCTTCAGATGACAGAAGCTTTCAACCTGTAATCAAAAAAATAGATGAAGAATCTTCAGTATTCTTCACAAATTTGATAGACAGAGTAAAGAAAAGAACATGTTGTTCTTTACGTACCTTAGAAGAGTCCGAACGCCAAATAGCGTTCTCGGTTCAAGCAGTAGGTTATTTATAGGATTTCTAGAATCCTAATAGAGTTAGTGTTTGATTGGAAGTAATACTTCCCTATTAGAGTTATTACTACATTCGAACTCTTTCTCATAGTTATCATCTTACCCTGGATAGACTCCTGGGTCGAACGAAACTCAAACTGAATTAGCGACCTAGGTCAGGGCGTCGAATTTAAATTGACGCCTTGTCAAGCGTCGTTTCTTGTTGAAACGCGTCCATGCAAGGGACGTTACGCTATCTTGCCCTTTTTATTTATTTTGGTCATTTGAAATTTGACGCCTTGACGTGTGGGCATCCTTTCTTAAAAACACGCCTTAGGTAAGGGCGTTTTCTTGTAAAGTAGTGCCTTTATCTGAGGCGTTATTTCCATCAGGGTTTTAATTCTTTTTATTCCAAGCTCTTTCGTTTATTTATTTATTAAATCTTTTAATCTATTTTGATTTATTTATTCCTTTTAAATTTATCAGGGTTGCTACACTCATGCTGCTGTTGATATGCATCATAGGACCAGACAATCTGTTGTTTCATGTTATTACTGTGGAAATTTTGGACATTCTATGTCTGATTGTTTTCTAATGGAATTTGATGATAATACTGTAAAAAGAATGCTTAGAACACCTGTCAGGGTAAATGCAGGACCCAAAGCTACTTGGGTCCCTGCAGGATCAAAATGATCATAATGTTGTAGGTGTGCCTTGGGTCAAAGAATAAACAGGGGTTAACAAACCAAGGCACTCAACAGAAAACCCCAGGATACTCTATTTCAGGTCAGTTCTGAACTTTGCTTTAAATTCATCATCTGAATTTGTGAGTATGAAAAATGTGAATTCCATGTTGATGTGCTCGTTTGATGTCAGATGATCTCTTATTGCTTAGCTGATCAGTCTGCATTCCAGACTCAGCTACTGAGTTTTATTCTGAATATCTAATGTTCTTCTCTTGCTATATGTTGAACTGAATTTGAATGGTTCTTTAGTGTATACATGTAACGCCCGGTAATTTTAGAATAGGAATAAAACATATACATAAGTATATAATGTTTAATGATTAAAGTTTATTCAAATAAATACTTGGTCAAGTGATGTTCCTAAAGGGTTGCTCAGATCGAACCTACCTCTGATACCTAGGACAAGGACTAATAAAAGTTAAAGAACTTATGAGCAATAAAATCTCTAAATAGAATATTACTAAGATCTCAATGTATGTGAGAACTAGCCACACCAAATCAATGAGGTATAGAACCTTAGAGATAGTCTTAAGAGCCTTATTTATGCATAGACGGAAATACATGCAAGTTATTAAAAGATATAAGTCGTATGTGTAAGGTCTTGACAAATAAACAAGTAAGACTTCCAAACAAAGTAAACTTGTGTAAAGGAACAAATAGAAATAACTAGTTACCAATATAATTATTAGGCCTTGATACAGGATTAACATTTTTAATGCTAAGCTCCATTGGCCCAAACTCAACCCAAGCATTTTACGCTTAATGGGCTTTTAACACGTTTTATTATCTTCTCCCATATAGGCAATATATATATACCTAGAAATAGAAGGAAAGTATATATTATATACGAATGAACAAATAAAAGAGTGAAATGGAAATAACGCCTCTAGTACAGGCGCTATTTAAAGAATACACGCCCTCAGGGAAGGCGTGCCTAAAGAAAGGACGCCCACACGAGCGATCGTCAACTCTCACGTGACCAAATTGGGCAAGTAAAAGAAACGCCCCTTTCATGGGCGTGTTTTTAAACAAAGAACGCCCTCGTACCAGGCGCTTCTTAAGAAACGACTTGAACCAGGTCGTCAATTCAGGAATTGACGCCCTGACCAAAGTCGTTAATTCCATTCATGAACCGTTCGAACCCAGAGCTTATCCAGGGAAGGATCATGTTAATCTAGTAAGTGGTTAATAGGGCAAGGACTCTAATAGGGATATATTACCCTCACTCAAACTCTAACCCTAATAGGACCTCCAAAATCCTATAAATACCTTTGATCACCCAAGCCCTAAAAACTATTTGGTCGATCGTCTGTTACGGTATGTATTCCTGTAGCCTTTCCTATGATTCTTTAGAGTTCGTGAAGAATAATTATTCTTCTTCTTGTTCAGGAAACTCTGCTGCTGCCGTCGAAGAATAGGTAATATTCTTCTATCTTTTTCCTTAAACGTCGATTATTACTATGAAGATTATTAACATCTTCGTCTTCCTTCTTTTTCTCTTCCTCTACAGGTTCTGTAGCGTGAAGATCTCTGAAGAACATTTGTTCTACCTCCTGCTGCTGCTGCTGTTGAAGCAACAGAGCTCATATTCTATCTAATCCTTCACGTTCCATCTTCCCAAATCTTCTTAAGGTAGGATTTTCTCAAGTCACTGTAGCCCAAACTAAATTGATACAGTACAATAATCATCATGCATATACATGGTTTGGTTTACTATAGTTTCTGAACGATTTTCTGTTAATTTCTTGAAAGAAACGTCCTTAGCAAGGGCGTGATTATGAAATACACGCCCCAGACTAGGGCACTATTTTACAAGTCACGACCCTGCCAAGGTCGTCAATTTTAGATTTGACGCCCTGTACACAGGCGTTAATTTCATTTAATGATTAATCACCCATGTTAAGAATTGATTATCTATGAAATCATGATTCTACAATAATGCATGATCATATGTCTTCAAACCTGTTAATTTTATTGTCATGACCATACATTCGTTCTCCATGAATTCTATTATCCTGAAATTATTACTGCCCATGAAAATTCATGGTATTTCTTGAATTCACGACCGTGGCTAGGTCGTCTTTCACTAGACTAACGCCCGATACTAGGGCGTGAATTGAAAAGTAGCGCCCCTTCATAGGGCGCATTTCTGTTAAAATCCCGAACAATATATTCTGTAAAAATAAGAATTTAATGATTAACGCCCCTGCCAAGGGCGCGTTCTTGATAATTTCTGAAAATAAATATGTTCTGTAAAATATTGTAAATAAAAAGACGCCTGCTAATGTAGTCGTCTCCTTGAAAAGAAACGCCCCTGACCAGGGCGCGTTTTAGATAATTAATGAAATATTGAAATTCTGAAAAATGGAAACATGTGTAAACGCCCTTCTGTTAGGCGTTAATTACTTGATAAACGACTCTGCTTAAGTCGTTACTTTACTGTAAAACTGATTTTCCACTGTTTCTGTTAACCGATGGTTTCATATGTTATATAATATATATATCGGCACTATTCTCCACTCCGTGAATATAGTCCCACGTTTCACGATTGTTTTATCGATCACACTCAACTCTCATTGACATACAAGCTCTCCATTGGACATTCCGTTCCTTTGGACTAGCGAGTTAGTCATAGAGACCTCCGTAAGACTCCTCGTAGCCTTGGATTCCCTCAAGGCCGACTGAGCTGGTTGTACCCTAAAAACTCATTACACCATTGATGTCATGTCACTCTAAAGAAACATGGTATACCGGCCCTTATGATTATACAAAGAGTATATCATAAGAAATTCTTAATGGAATGATGATATCATGCCATATCATGTTGTCCTTGTAAAAACCTTAATTCTATGATAAGAATGAGGGTATCTTACCTTTGATATACTGTTCATGTGGACCTCAATTCTATATATAGAATGTCCATATCGATTTGTCATGGTACCTAAGTTAAGGGAACCTAATTCCACCCAGTTTATCGACATGTCATGATCTATATGCTTTGCGTGGATTTTATCGCCAGTATGTCCTTACTCAAGGGTCTTGCCCTTGAATTCCATGAAAATCTTATCTTATCATCCTAATTAAAGCTTGTTCTTGGAACTCCTTATTGGCTATAAACTATCGTGGATGTCTAGATCTATCATGAATGATGTGCATATAGGGCCCGATCTGGTCCTGGGAGGAGCGCCCGAAAGTACTAGTGCCCTTGGGAGTTTTAATGATAACGGTGTCTAGCATTGCACCGGAGTACTCTTTATCTTGATCTTTGGCATTCCACGATCTCTCCTTTCTTGCGTGCGTGACTTGACTTGCGTGACTTTACTAGCGTGGCCCGACACGGGCAATGTACTTGCGTGAAATAGCCAATAATCTATAAAGTCTCTCATGAAAGTTCGTGTTTATTATTCGCTTGAAGGTTTTGCCCGATGTGTTATTCTCTTGATTAGTTATTTGTTCAGTTATTTCTACATGCATAGCCTTATTGCATTCACATGTGAAAAATGTAATTACTTAAACCCATTGCTAGTGCTTGAGATATAATTTCCTACTGAGCGTTCGCTCACTCCGTTTTATTCCAACATTTTCAGGTAATCAGGTGACTAGCAAGACCGAGACCCACACGGGCGGGACAAGTGTGCAAGCAAGCTGTGGAAACTAGTGAACCCGAGTCTTTTATTTTTCTTGAGTCTAGATAGTATTGTCTAGCTAAGTTAGCTTATCGTCTCTTATTCAGTTATCTTGTCTAAGTCTGTTAGTATGTCGTTATCTTCTTTTCCATTATGTTGAAGTCTCCAAGATGGACAACAAGTTCTTGTAAGAGATTCATATTAGAAATAAAATTTCTATTGTTGTTCAAAATTATCTTGGTCTTATGAGATTGCTCTTGATCATTCACGACTGTTTTACTGCCACGTTCCAAGCAAACGACACGTTCCGCTGCTATCGGCCCGGGGCGTGACAGAGGTGGTATCAGAGCTTCGGCTTTCATATCCTCCAGATTAAGAATCCTTGTCTGTCATATCAGAGCTTCGGCTTTCATATCCTCCAGATTAAGAATCCTTGTCTGTCATATCAGAGCTTCGGCTTTCATATCCTCCAGATTAAGAATCCTTGTCTGTCATATCAGAGCTTCGGCTTTCATATCCTCCAGATTAAGAATCCTTGTCTGTCATATCAGAGCTTCGGCTTTCATATCCTCCAGATTAAGAATCCTTGTCTGTCATATCAGAGCTTCGGCTTTCATATCCTCCAGATTAAGAATCCATGTCTGTCATATCAGAGCTTCGGCTTTCATATCCTCCAGATTAAGAATCCTTGTCTGTCATATCAGAACTTTGGCTTTCATATCCTCCAGTTATTAAGCCATATCAGAGCTTTGGCTTTCCTATCCTCCAGTTGTTATATCCTCTGGTTATTAAGTCCCAAGGATAGGTCATCCTTATCAACCATATTAGAGCTTCAGCTTTTACATCCTCAAGTTATTAGGTTCCAGTGATAGGTCAGATATCCTTGTTAGTCATATCATAGCTTTGGTTGTCGCAATCGTTAAGTTTCCGTGATAGGTCCGATATCCCGGTCGGTCATATTTAGATTCAACTTTCCAAAATCCTTAGGTTGTTGAAACCAGGTTATAGGTTGAGTATCCTTGTCAGTCGTCCTATAGGAATTCCGTGAGAGATGGGTAGAACTTGGGGTTAAAGTTATAAAAGAAAGATAAAATATTTGCATAAATTCTCGAGTTAATCGATTATCTCCCCACTCATCTTCGCAGGAACTTCGATAAAATGGAAGCTTCTAAGCCAAGATTTGTTCATGAAATGATCTTAGTGGACGTCCAAGCTTACGCAAGCCTTGTCAGGAGAGTTCAAGAACTAGAGAAAGTGGTGGAAGAAAAGGAAAGAGTTAAAGGGAACCATCAAACAGACAACTCCGAAGAGTTCACCGTTACCAAGAAAAGGGTAAGCGAGGGTGATATTTCACAAAGGTGTAAGAAATGTCAAAAATGTAAGAAGTGTAATAAGACGGAAACTTTGGCGGATCACTCGCAAGATAAGTGTAAATCTTGTGGAAGATGTGGTCACAAATCGAAGGAGTGTTGGTGGAGCTCGGGTGCATGTCTACGTTGCGGGAAGTTAGATCACAAGATAGCGGAATGCCCCAAGAAGCTTCCAAAAGGAGTTCAAGATTTAATCAAACTTGCCAAAGGGAAAGATGCGGAAGGTATCCCTCAACCGTAATCCTAAACTAGCCCTTTTTCATTCTGAAGATTTCTTCTGCGTAATAAGTTATAGCTAGTTCTCTATTAGGAATGGAAGTTGATGTGAATTTGGGGACCAAATTCTCTTAAGTGGGGGAGGGTGTAACGCCCAGTAATTTTAGAATAGGAATAAAATATATACATAAGTATATAATGTTTAATGATTAAAGTTTATTCAAATAAATACTTGGTCAAGTGATGTTCCTAAAGGGTTGCTCAGATCGAACCTGCCTCTGATACCTAGGACAAGGACTAATAAAAGTTAATGAACTTATGAGCCACAAAATCTCTAAATAGAAGATTACTAAGATCTCAATGTATGTGAGAACTAGCCACACCAAATCAATGAGGTATAGAACCTTAGAGATAGTCTTAAGAGCCTTATTTATGCATAGACGGAAATACATGCAAGTTATTAAAAGATATAAGTCGTATGTGTAAGGTCTTGACAAATAAACAAGTAAGACTTCCAAACAAAGTAAACTTGTGTAAAGGAACAAATAGAAATAACTAGTTACCAATATAATTTTTAGGCCTTGATACAGGATTAACATTTTTAATGCTAAGCTCCATTGGCCCAAACTCAACCCAAGCATTTTACGCTTAATGGGCTTTTAACACGTTTTATTATCTTCTCCCATATAGGCAATATATATATACCTAGAAATAGAAGGAAAGTATATATTATATACGAATGAACAAATAAAAGAGTGAAATGGAAATAACGCCTCTAGTACAGGCGCTACTTAAAGAATACACGCCCTCAGGGAAGGCGTGCCTAAAGAAAGGACGCCTACACGAGCGGTCGTCAACTCTCACGCGACCAAATTGGGCAAGTAAAAGAAACGCCCCTTTCATGGGCGTGTTTTTAAACAAAGAACGCCCTCGTACCAGGCGCTTCTTAAGAAACGACTTGAACCAGGTCATCAATTCAGGAATCGACGCCCTGACCAAAGTCGTTAATTCCATTCGTGAACCGTTCGAACCCAGAGCTTATCCAGGGAAGGATCATGTTAATCTAGTAAGTGGTTAATAGGGCAAGGACTCTAATAGGGATATATTACCCTCACTCAAACTCTAACCCTAATAGGACCTCCAAAATCCTATAAATACCTTTGATCACCCAAGCCCTAAAAACTATTTGGTCGATCGTCTGTTACGGTATGTATTCCTGTAGCCTTTCCTATGATTCTTTAGAGTTCGTGAAGAATAATTATTCTTCTTCTTGATCAGGAAACTCTGCTGCTGCCGTCGAAGAATAGGTAATATTCTTCTATCTTTTTCCTTAAACGTCGATTATAACTATGAAGATTATTAACATCTTCATCTTCCTTCTTTTTCTCTTCCTCTACAGGTTCTGTAGCGTGAAGATCTCTGAAGAACATTTGTTCTACCTCCTGTTGCTGCTGCTGTTGAAGCAACAGAGCTCATATTCTATCTAATCCTTCACGTTGCATCTTCCCAAATCTTCTTAAGGTAGGATTTTCTCAAGTCACTGTAGCCCAAACTAAATTGATACAGTACAATAATCATCATGCATATACATGGTTTGGTTTACTATAGTTTTCGAACGATTTTCTGTTAATTTCTTGAAAGAAACATCCTTAGCAAGGGCGTGATTATGAAATACACGCCCCAGACTAGGGCGCTATTTTACAAGTCACGACCCTGCCAAGGTCGTCAATTTTAGATTTGACGCCCTGTACACAGGCGTTAATTTCATTTAATGATTAATCACCCATGTTAAGAATTGATTATCTATGAAATCATGATTCTACAATAATGCATGATCATATGTCTTCAAACCTGTTAATTTTATTGTCATGACCATACATTCATTCTCCATGAATTCTATTATCCTGAAATTATTACTGCCCATGAAAATTCATGGTATTTCTTGAATTCACGACCGTGGCTAGGTCGTCTTTCACTGGACTAACGCCCGATACTAGGGCGTGAATTGAAAAGTAACGCCCCTTCATAGGGCGCGTTTCTGTTAAAATCCCGAACAATATATTCTGTAAAAATAAGAATTTAATGATTAACGCCCCTGCCAAGGGCGCGTTCTTGATAATTTCTGAAAATAAATATGTTCTGTAAAATATTGTAAATAAAAAGACGCCTGCTAATGTAGTCGTCTCCTTGAAAAGAAACGCCCCTGACCAGGGCGCGTTTTAGATAATTAATGAAATATTGAAATTCTGAAAATGGAAACATGTGTAAACGCCCTTCTGTTAGGCGTTAATTACTTGATAAACGACTCTGCTTAAGTCGTTACTTTACTGTAAAACTGATTTTCCACTGTTTCTGTTAACCGATGGTTTCATATGTTATATAATATATATATCGGCACTATTCTCCACTCCGTCAGTATAGTCCCACGTTTCACGATTGTTTTATCGATCACACTCAACTCTCATTGACATACAAGCTCTCCATTGGACATTCCGTTCCTTTGGACTAGCGAGTTAGTCATAGAGACCTCCGTAAGACTCCTCGTAGCCTTGGATTCCCTCAAGGCCGACTGAGCTGGTTGTACCCTAAAAACCCATTACACCATTGATGTCATGTCACTCTAAAGAAACATGGTATACCGGCCCTTATGATTATACAAAGAGTATATCATAAGAAATTCTTAATGGAATGATGATATCATGCCATATCATGTTGTCCTTGTAAAAACCTCAATTCTATGATAAGAATGAGGGTATCTTACCTTTGATATACTGTTCATGTGGACCTCAATTCTATATATAGAATGTCCATATCGATTTGTCATGGTACCTAAGTTAAGGGAACCTAATTCCACCCAGTTTATCGACATGTCATGATCTATATGCTTTGCGTGGATTTTATCGCCAGTATGTCCTTACTCAAGGGTCTTGCCCTTGAATTCCATGAAAATCTTATCTTATCATCCTAATTAAAGCTTGTTCTTGGAACTCCTTATTGGCTATAAACTATCGTGGATGTCTAGATCTATCATGAATGCTGTGCATATAGGGCCCGATCTGGTCCTGGGAGGAGCGCCCGAAAGCACTAGTGCCCATGGGAGTTTTAATGATAACGGTGTCTAGCATTGCACCGGAGTACTCTTTATCTTGATCTTTGGCATTCCACGATCTCTCCTTTCTTGCGTGCGTGACTTGACTTGCGTGACTTTACTAGCGTGGCCCGACACGGGCAATGTACTTGCGTGAAATAGCCAATAATCTATAAAGTCTCTCATGAAAGTTCTTGTTTATTATTCGCTTGAAGGTTTTGCCCGATGTGTTATTCTCTTGATTAGTTATTTGTTCAGTTATTTCTACATGCATAGCCTTATTGCATTCACATGTGAAAAATGTAATTACTTAAACCCATTGCTAGTGCTTGAGATATAATTTCCTACTGAGCGTTCGCTCACTCCGTTTTATTCCAACATTTTCAGGTAATCAGGTGACTAGCAAGACCGAGACCCACACGGGCGGGACAAGTGTGCAAGCGAGCTGTGGAAACTAGTGAACCCGAGTCTTTTATTTTTCTTGAGTCTAGATAGTATTGTCTAGCTAAGTTAGCTTATCGTCTCTTATTCAGTTATCTTGTCTAAGTCTGTTAGTATGTCGTTATCTTCTTTTCCATTATGTTGAAGTCTCCAAGATGGATAACAAGTTCTTGTAAGAGATTCATATTAGAAATAAAATTTCTATTGTTGTTCAAAATTATCTTGGTCTTATGCGATTGCTCTTGATCATTCACGACTGTTTTACTGCCACGTTCCGAGCAAACGACACGTTCCGCTGCTATCGGCCCGGGGCGTGACAATACAGTTGATGCACTATATAGACTTTGTGTAAATGCATGTGTTTTGTGTCAGTGCAATGCATGCTTGTTGTTGAATGCATACTTGGACTGAGTGTGAATGGTTCATTTAGTGTACACAGTCAATGCATGTGTCTTATGTCTGCATACATCATTTGCATGACTGTCATTGATGCTGTTCAATGCATGTAGGACTGCTTTATATTGCATTGTCCTTGTTAACCCTGATATATCAAATGGTAAGTTACTAAAAGGTAGGGAAATCTGCCAGGAGGTTCCTACCATGTGTGAGATGGTCTTTGAGACCAGGTTCTCCGCCTAGTACCATGCGTCCAGTCTTCATGTAGAACAGTGCATTGCATCATATTTTGAAAAATCTGAAAAAAGGATAAAAATGTTCATGACTTGGATGCATAAACCTGAATTGATTGCATACTTGCCTCATGTATCCTTGGTGCATAGTCTGCATGTAGAACAGTGTGTTGCATAGCATAATCCTTGCATCATGGTGTCAGGGGGAGCTGTGAGTTTAGTTCAATTCTTGAATCCTATTTACTCCTCATTGTCCCCATTCAATTGATTCATATCCTTTGACATCAGATGCCATTGGACCATATTGCCAATTGCTATCTTTTCCCTATCATTTTCACTGAACAACAGTTCTGTATCTGATTTAGTACATTGAGTTGTGATTATTGCAATTGTTCTTTTATAAGAATCACTCTTACAAATTGAAAGGAACTAAAGGTTTAACCTTTATAAATTGAAGAGTTAAGTGTCCGCCTTCAGAATTTGAGATAAAAGAAAACTTTTATGGCTCTTAATCTTTGTCTCATGGCTAAAATAGAAAAAGTTTTTTTTTATATACCTGAATGTGTTAATCTGGAAATGTCTAGAACAGGTGAACAAGAGTGTGTACTGTTTTTCAAACAATCACTCTAAAAGAAATAAGGGCAGCAGTAAATAAGATCTTCAAGTAAAGAACTGAACATTGTGACAGAGCAATGGCTGATTGCACTAAGAAACTATGAACTCCTCCAAAGAAGCAGGAAAACTCACATGTCATGAGGTGCTTCAGAATATCTCTGTTCATAGGGTCAAATCTATAGGGGGAGTCCTCACCAAGTAACTGAGGGTACTGGCCTCTAATCATGGTATACCCTTAATGTCAAAAGTGAAGACTATTCCTTGTAGGTCTTGATCTGAAATAGATCTAGTAGTTTATGCCTAGTAACTGGGGGTACCTGCCTCTAATCAAGGTGTACACCTAATGTCAAAAGCATAAATGCCACTGGTCTATTCACTTAGCTCAGTTTCTGAAAATTCCAAAATGAAAATCAAACTGATGTAACCCTTTGAAATCAAAAGTCAATGAGTGAAAATTGTTTTTCTCAATACATATTCAAGTTGTCTTTCTTGAATTTCCTTGTTTAATCACAAAATGGTATTATTTCATACTTATCTATTAATACCATGTGCCCTAGATTCATTGCTATAAATGGAATCTAAAACTCTTTTTCAGGGGTCAGGTGTTTTACTCTAGATTTATCACTATTAAACCTGAATTTTTGAAAATTGTATGTTGATGATTCTTATACTTTAACTATTATTTATAATCAGACTTATTCTCTGAACCAATGATTCATCTGTTGTCTAGTGACCCTCCTACCTTCTCTACCTTTGTATATCTGTCCATATTCCTTCTCAAAGGGGGAGCAATTATTTAGGGGGAGAAATAATTCAGGGGGAGTCATACCTTCAGGGGAAGTTTATTGCATGCATATTGCCATGTTGCACTCTTGTTTATACTCTTTTTCTCTTTTTGATTATGTCAAAGGGGGAGAAAATTTTGTGTGTGACTCACTGTCACAGTGTGTTGCCATCATCAAAAAGGGGGAGAATGTTGTGCCCCTTAGGCACAAGCATGTGCTATCTTGATTTAAGATAGCAATGCTGTTTTGTTTTAATGATTGCAACACAGTGAGTGCATTATGATATTATATTTTTTATGATGATGGCATGTTGATTTGAATACATATCACTCATTATGTTCTGTGGAGAATGCAAGAGATGTTTATAACTGGTATACTCAATGGTGTATGCATATAACTGATATATCCCGTGGAGATTGCTTGAGTGTGCTTGATTTATGGAGAATGTTTGAGTATGTTCTATCTGATCTGTTCTGTGCATGAGTATGCTGGTTCTGTGGGTCGAACCTCCTCAGATGCTTTTCTGAAGTCTACACATCAGATTGCTTTGCTTCATGCATTAGTCTATACACTGTCCATCTGAGTGTCTCATGCAGAGTCAATTCATATAGTCTATACAGTGGTTTAGGCTAAGTCAGTACAACGTCCAGTGTCCAGTGGTTAGGCTAGTATGTACATCAGACTGTTTCATCATCAAGTCTGTACATTGGCACTGTAGCATGCATTCATGAAGTCCATACATTCACTGAAGCTTCCTTAGCTGAAGTGTGTACATTGCATTGCATGAATTGAAGTCTGTACATCGCATGTGTGCTTCATGCTAAGTCTATACAGGCTAAGTCTGTCGGTCTTGTGACTCATGCATTCATTGTTAAAGTCTATATAGACTTTAGTGCATTCTCTATGTCTTACATGTCAAAGTCTGTACAGTGACCTTTTCATTGGTGAAGTCTGTACACTCACCAGTTGAACTTCAAAGTCCATACATTGGACTGTAACTTGCACAAAGCTAAGTCCATACATCGCTCAAGTCTGTACAGAGTCCAGCGTCTCGTTCATGCATTGTTCACAAAGTCTACACATTCTATTGTTCATGAAGTCTGTACACTGGACTGTGTCCTTGTGCATCACATTAAGTCTATACATTGTTGTTCTTCACTGCAAGTATATACACTACTTTATATTGTGTTCTTCGAAGTCTGCACATTGCATCACTATTCTGCAAGTCTATACACTGGCTGCTGCACTCTCATGAAGTCTTCACCTGTGCTAGTGTAAGTCTATACAACGCCCAGTGTTATGCTTGCAAAGTATGTACAGCGGTTGCCTTCTTACATAAAGGCTATACATTTGCACTGTAGATGCACACACTGTTCATAAGTCTAGACATTGGAAAGTCTGTACATCGTGCATCTTTAAGTTGAAGTCTGTACAGAGTCAGCGTCCAGTTGACCGTCTCAGGCAGTGTCTCTTTGTGCGTCTCTTGCAAGTCCATACAACGCTTCAGACTAAAGCCTGTACATCGGACAGTGTTTAGGCGAAGTCTATACATCCGTCCGTACAGTGTCTTGGCCACCGTCTCACGACCACCAAGTCTATACTTTGGTCGGTGGCAAGTCTACACATTGGACTCTTGATCAAGTCTACACATTCAACAGTGTTCTTCCAAGTCTGTACATTGGAAGCTTCACCTATGTTTCCCTTCAAGTCTATACATCGGTAGCTTTACCGTCGTTTCCCTTGAAGTCTATACACTGTTGACTTTACCGTCGTTCCACCTTGAAGTCTATACACTTGACTACCTTTGCCTTGATCAAGTCTGTACAGAGCTCCCGTGTTCAAGTCTATACAGCCTTTTGCTTCACCAAAGTCTGTACATTGGTCTGCATTACCCTTGGACATCAAAGTCTGTACAGCCTTATCTTTGGCAAGTCTGCATAGTGAAGTCCATACACTGCACTCGAGTTCACAGTGTCTTCATGAAGTCTATACAACGCACTTTCGCATAAAGTCTATACATCGTTCCCTTGCCGAAGTCTATACACTGTGAACGTTCAAGTCTGTACAGACTTTACCTTGTTCAAGTCTGTACATCGTCAAGTGTCTTTGGCAAAGTCTGCACATTGCTGAACGCTCATCAAGTCTATACATTGGCTTTAAGATGAAGTCCACACATCAAAGTGCATTAGATTTGTTCATGGCTGCAAGTCTATATATTGTGTGTCTTGTTCAGCTAAGTATATACATTGGACGAGTCTGCATCGTGCATATGTTCTGAAGTCTATACACTGTGTCGTTCACATCTGCAAGTCAAGACATTCGCAAGGTCTATACATCAGATGAGTCTGCATAGGCCAAGTCCATACATTGTTAAGTGTATTGCATGCATCTATTCTGAAGTCTATACATTGTGAAGTATATACATTACTTTAGCTTCGCCTTCACAAGTCTATACAGCGAAGTCTATACACTGCAATGCATATACTTAAACTGATAAGCTGTTCGTCTGTGTGACAGGCACCCTTCGTGAAGTCTAAAGAAGGGCACGTGATCCGAGGTGCCTGGCTCGTGATCCAAGGATGGACGAGATACCAGGATGCTGACACGTGGCCAAAAGTTCTGGGCGGGAACTGTGGAAGCCACACGCGCCCTAGCTACTGCTGCTGCTATATATACAAGTCTTCTTCATCAAGAGAAGGTTGATCGAAGCCTTGAGAGTAGAAGCAGAAGAGCAGAGTGTAGAGACTTCGATCCAACAGAAGAGAAGAAGAAAAGAGTGAAGAAAAGAAAGAGAGACAGAGAGCAGAGAAGAAGAAGAGAAAGAGGAGAAAGAAGATAAAGAGAGAAATAGAGAGCTCGAGCTGAGAGAGTGAGAGAGATTGGGTTGTCTAGCTTTTTGGATCAAATCCAAGCCAGAAGTGCTCATCGAGAGCTATATTTTGTGCTTTGTTGTTTCAGCTTTCCGTTGCTGTCTTGTTCTATCTTTCATTTTCCTTTATACATTTCTTCAAGCTGTTTGTCAGCGGAGCAAGCTGTGAGGCTCAGCGTTTGCAGTGGAGGATTCCACTGGACGGGTTAAGCTGTAATCCCCAGCGGGTTCAAGCTGTGAGTCAGCGATGGCTAAGCTGTATTGCCTAGTGGAAGCAAGCTGTGATGCTCAGCGGATGGCAAGCTGTGAGGCCCAGCTGATGTATGGCAAGCTGTGATGCCCAGCTGTTCAAGCTGTGAGTCAGCAGGAAGCCACACTCGGGTTGAGTGTGGGGTGGATGTAGGTCTGCTGGACCGAACCACCTAAAAATCCTCTTGCATTGTGGTTTGTTTTGTTCTATTTGTGCTTCTGCTAGATGAATGCATAGGGGCGCTCAACTGTCTACTTATAGGTTCAGTAGATGAGTGTTCTAATTTGTCTTGTTAGCATTCCAATTTTTAAGTGAGCGAAATCCTATTTTGGGTGAAAGTTTTTAATTGGGAAAATTTTTAAAGGGCTATATTCATTCACCCCCCCTCTGAATACTGCACCGAACCCAACAGGACCAAGCCGGTGCCCAAGGAAGACAAATCGGCAGGAGTGGTCTCGATTATCGAGAGTCCGCGCTATCAGTTTTGGGTGACTCAGGACCACTTACCTGGGATTACCGCCAGCATTTCGTAAGAGGGCCTCTCTAGCCAGGCACATTAAATCCACAGTCAGTATAGTCTGAGAAGAAGACCACAGCTTGCACGGTTTCCAGTCTGCCTCTATTGCCAAAGGGGCCGGTTGATGATATGATTGACTACAGCCGAGCATTTGCCAGAATGTTCCTTGAAGAAGAAAGCTGCCAAAAGAATCAAGAGGTACGGCTTGTGCGGTGGAAGCCGAACAAGCTAGCCAACCGTCCACAGGAGAAGGGGAGCTCGCCTATTGTCTTTTCTTGGTCTCCCTCCCATCTCACGTCTCCCTTCCAGCAGCTGGAATCTACACCTCAATCACCTTCAATCATGATTGATCCGTACTTCACGAAACTGCCAACCGAGGTGTTAATCATACCTTATGCATGTGGGCAATGCTCGCCCATTGATCTCTCCACTGTGTGGACCTCCTCCTCCAATCTTTCGGACATGTGGTTTTCCTCTTCTGACCCGTTCTTTGATGTCTTGTTCCTGTCTCTCTTTCCTCTCCAACTTCCCCCTCCACCATCTCCTCCATCCTGCTATATGATCTCCACTGATCTCCAAAAAAAATGTCAAATTTGAAATGGAGATTTTGGTGGAAGATTACACTATCTTGTCTCCATCATCCTCCCAGTGGCACGAGTTCCCCACTCCTTCCTTTCCACTAGATTTCCTTTCTCCTAGGTTAGACGTAGGGTCCGTCGAGTCTAGGGAAGTAGAATCTGTTAGGTCTAGAGAAGAAGGGTCTTGTTCTAGGTCGTACCATCCTTCCGAGCCTGAGCCGCGCTCGCTTGCACGTCATTCCAAATCATTCCTGATAGGTTCTTGCAGGATCTAGCTCAGCGATGCCGTGCTCTTCTGAAGTGCCCGGAGTTCATCGCCACGGCCATTGTGATAGAAGACAATGAGGAGAAAGAAGGGGTGTGGAGCGATGACGGACTAGGTGTTTATGAAGTTCTGGATGAAAAAGACCCGGTCGATGATGAGGACAGCAATGACACTGCCGATCTGTATGCGCAAGGATTAAAGAGATTCGACGAGCCATCGTCGGCAGTGGATGAACCTACAAAGGAAATAAATTTGGGAACTGAAGAAGACCCAAGGCCCATTATTATTGCCGCTAATCTCCCTCCGCAAGTAGAAGAAGATCTAATCAAGGTTCTGAGAAAGTATAGTAATTCTTTCTCCTGGTCTTATGAGGACATGTCGGGCCTTGACCCCTCCTTAGTGGAACACAGACTTGTACTTAAACCTGGGGCAACACCCGTAAAACAAAGGTCAAGAAGATTTCACCCCCACATGGCCTTAAGGATTAATGAAGAGGTCGATAAATTGTACAAGGCCATGTTCATTAGAGTCATTCTATATCCCCAGTGGGTGACAAACATAGTCCCTGTCATCAAGAATGATGGAAAAGTGCGTATTTGCATCGATTTCAGGGATCTTAACAAAGCATGTCCCAAAGATGACTTCCCGCTGCCTCACATAGATGTCTTGGTGGATAACACCGCCAGGTTCGAAGCGTTATCATTCATGGATGGTTCTTTTGGCTACAATCAGATCCGTCTCGCTCCTGAAGATCAAGAGAAAACCTCCTTCACCGCACCCTAGGGCACGTACTGCTATGTGGTTATGTCATTCGGTCTGAAGAACGCAGGTGCCACCTATCAACGGGCGATGATGGCCATCTTCCACGACATGATGCATATCTATATGGAGGCTTACGTGGATGACATCCTGGTGAAGTCGAGAACCAAAGAAGATCACCCCACAATTCTAGCTAAGGTGCTACAAAGAGCTAGAGAGTACAAGCTGAAAATGAACCCGAAGAAGTGTGTTTTTGGAGTTTCTTCAGGGAAGTTGTTAGGCTTTATAGTTAGCAAACGGGGGATCCAGATTGATCCTAACAAAGCAAAGGCCGTCATGGACATGCCTCCGCCTAAGAATATCACGGAACTTCGAGGATTGATTGGTCGATTGCAATTCATCAGAAGATTCATATCCCAACATTCTCGGAGGTGCCGCCCGTTTTATGAATTTCAAAAGCCGGGGGTCAAATTTGAGTGGAATCAAGATTGTCAAAAGGCTTAGAAATTTGATTCCTGCCACAGTCGGAGCACTGAGATTTTTGTCGTTCAGAGATTGGACGCACCCTCTCATCATGATCCTTGGTACGCCAACCTTAGGAAGACTGTAGAGGCGAGGTTTGAAAAGGAAGATCTTAAGGAAGTATCTTTGACGGAACTGGAAGAGATCTTGGAGGAAGAAGAATTGCCCTGGTATCATGAGATTGAGTTGTATTGCAAGGATGGATCATTCCTGGAAGGGGCAAGCGCTGAGCAGCGTAAGTCTATAAGGAGAGCCGCCTCAAGATACACTATCATCGCTGGAGAACTGTATAGGCACGCTACCAATGGAATGCTTATGAGATATCTAGATGATGATGAAGCTTGGAAGGTAGCTTAAGCGACTCATTCTAGTGAGTGTGGAGGTGATGTTAATGGTCAGGCTCAAGCAAAGAAGATCCTTAGGCCGGGTTATTATTAGCCCACTCTAGAGGAAGATTGCTCCCTCTATGTTTGGAGGTGTCTTAAATGCCAACTCCACGCTGATAAAATCCATGCTCCAGCTTTATCTCTTCATCCTCTTTCTGCTCCTTGGCCATTCTCCATGTGGACCTTTGACGTTGCCGGCCCACTCGGTGATCCTAATTCTCAGACCAAACAAAAAGTTTTCATCCTTATCGCCACCGAGTACTTCACCAAGTGGGTCGAAGCTGAAGCATACGCAGAGATCAAAGCTACCACGGTGTGCCGCTTCATCATGAGGAACATCATCTCGCAGTTCGGAGTGCCAAGCAGTATCATCATCGACAACGTACCCCAGTTCACCTCTCAGGAGCTCAAGGACCTATGTAAGAAGTTTAATATTGCATTGCATCATTTATCCCCATATTACCCACAAGGCAATGGTCAAGCCGAAGCCACAAACAAAACCCTTCTCAAAATCATAAAGAAAACATGCGAATCTCACAAATTTTCTGATTGGCCAGAAAGATTAGTAGAAGCTCTATGGGCTTACCGCACCTCCGTCCGTAATCCCATGGGGCAGACCCCCTATGCTCTCACCTACGGGATGGAGGCGGTGCTCCCCTATGAGATCCTGATCCCTTCCCTAAGGGTACAGCTCGATAAGGAACTTAATCTTGATGAACGTCGAGAGGCGTTGCTTGTCCAGTTGGAGCTCTTAGATAAAAAGAGGATGAACGCGGCCGATCACGTGTCTATTTATCAAAAGAGAGTTTCTCGTTATTTTCAAAAGAAGGTAATTGAAAGAAAATTTTAAAAAGGTGATATGGTTTTGAAATGTAGATTCATTCGGACTGCAGGTCCTAGGTCTAAATTACAACCTAACTGGGATGGTGGTGCGGACACCCGAGCAGTTGAGCGGCGTGATACGCCGAGCCACGGGTACCGCACACGGAGCACGACTCGAGCCACCTCAGCGTCCATCTGGCTCGGAGACAGCCTGGAGACTCCACCTTGAGCCTCCCCATTTATCATATTTAGTTAGACTTTATGTGTGTGTAATTTGTGTTTATTTCGTTGTATTCGGTTTGCTATTTTGATTGTAAGAGGGGCTTATGTGCAATTTGGACCCCGTGGGCCCCACGGGCCCCCCAGGCCTCATCCCATTGAGCCACCTCAGCCTAGGGTCCCATGTGGGGTCAGTCAACCTTCCACATGGAGGCTTCTAGAACGGTGGGCCAAGTGGGGGACAAGTGGCTTGGAAAGTCCACATTTTTGCCACCCACCCCACCTACCATGTCAAGCTTGTCCCTCTAGTCAATGGTGCACCCCTCCCCTTGTTTTTTTTATTGTAAATTTTGTGTGTTGATCACACTCAATCCCAGCCATCTATTCCCCTCCCCTAGATCCTACGGTTGTGGATGGATGTGAGATGTAACCTATTTAAGCTTGTATTTTCCATTTTGGAAGAATTAATGCCATTTGAATCAAAGTAATTCTTGGAGCTCCAGCTTGGTGCACCCCCTTCTCTCCTCCCTCTCCCCCTTGAAGCTGTGAAGGCTTCCATTCTGAGGTGTGACGCCTCGTGTATCGGTTCCGACGATCGCCGCCGCCGCCATGAGCCGCCACCGCATCGCCATCGCCATCAACGAGTTCTGCCTGCGCAGTACCACAGCAGCTTGTTCGAAATTCACAGATCTTCTCTGAGCCTATTTGGCTATCACATTTGGAGGAGTTGTTCCTGGGATGTTCCTCTCCACCCACAAAACTCAGGCCAGCATTCAGATCACGTTTGCTAATTTTTCATTTTCGTCCACTCTTCCATTTCGGTTCTGCCAGAGTTCTGTCCAGGTTCACCTCTGCCCTGAGTTTCACGTCTTAGATCCACTTTTTGATTTCTGTTAGTTTGCCCAATTTTATTGGGGGTTCCATCCATCCACCCCTTCATCCAACATTTTTCTCAATTTTTGATTCGCCCATCTCATATTTTTTAAAATTCATTCTCAGACCCATCTAGAGTTCTGTCCACTTGTTCCCAGATCCGACCACCAGTCACCCCAAAACTCACAACAAATCGCATCCACCTCCAAATCAAATTCTAAAAATAGTCCCAGTTCCGGGTTTGATTCCCTATAACTCCTAAGAAGAGCTCAAGAGCTGAATCGGAGGTTTACTAGGCGGTCAACGGTGGTTCTCAGACAAGTTCCCTGCAGATCTGACATTTTGGTTACTGTACAACAGGGACTTGTAAATTCAATAAAGTTCTGATCCAACCAGATCCAGCAGATCTCTTTATGTCTAGATTGAAGCATTTGAATAGAGCTTTCCAACGATAGCTCATGCGTCCCGATCCGACATCGGGATTGACCGCAGCAGCCGTTTTCGCCGGAGCGCGCGCCGGAAGATAGCAACCAAAATCCGTGGGTTATTAGTTCAAGAGTTGGGAATCGGGGCCGATCGACCCCCGATCGGTGTTCCCGGCCGACCGCCGTCCGTGGAGGCGCGCCACCAGGGGTCCCCATCACAGTGGGTCCCACCCCCGCAGATCCGGAGGACAGCGCCGTCCGTACGCCCCGCAGGCCCGTAGAAGCCGCCGTTCGGAAAGCACGAAAACGTGGAGTTCGGCACCGCCGGGCGACATCAAGATGCTGCCCGTCAACCCGAGTTGCGTGATTCCCAGACCCCACATGTGACCTTTTACCTCCATGCGTGGAGTGGGTCAACTTAGTGTATTGCTGTAATAATTGTTAACCGGGAGTCCGTGATTCGGTCGGGGTTGTCTTCGCCACGCCGGGTGCGTGGAGGTTAAGGTCTTAACCTCTTGGCGTTTATTTGCTTAGCTAGTATATGGTCTTTTGCCGCTGCCGAGAGTGTAGGTACTAGCCCGTGTGTCCATGTCACCGCTGTGAGAGTGAGAGTGACCCATCCCGCGACTCGATCCGAGTCCGGAAGTTGAGTCGGACTACCCTTGACCTCCGCCGGTTCCTTAACCGCGCACGGTCCGCGCTTTCCCTCGCTTGGGACGACGAGTGAGCTTCCACTTCTGTTAGCGACGTTTCACCACTAGGAGCTCGTAGTGTCGGGCTTAGTGTCTTTCTGGTGTGTGTTGCTGGTCGTGTCTTCATCTAGAGTCCGAGGGTGGCACCATATAGTGTCGTCTCTCGTGTCCATCCTGCATCAGTTTGGTATCAGAGCGAGTCGAGTCTAGGGTAGTCATTGCATAAGTCTTGCATGCATCATGGTCTAAGTCGAGTCTAGGATCATCATTATTTTCAAAACAAAAAAAAAAGAGTGTTTCAAATTACATTTCACCCAATAGCTCGGCATATTAAAAGGCGTTGCCGGAACATTAGGTTATGCCTATCGGGAAGGTAGCGTACTTGCGCGAGTGATCTTCGAGTCGCTTATCTCCGCCATGTACCGGATATTGGTTAGGTCTAAGTGCATCCTTTAGTGAGTGTTTGCATTAGTCGGTGTCTTCTAGTTCGTGTGTAGTCCTATAAGAGTCAGTCGGTCTTGTCCAAGTGTCGGCATGTCTAACATGTAGTTCCCCAGTTTCTCATGGAGTCCCAATCACCCGGGCGATATGATCGTTGGCCCACCCATGGGCTTGGCAACCATCCTCTCCGCTTCTGTAGGCCTGAAGCCTCAGATTTTTTTGGCTCCAATGACCCGGGCACCTACCTCAAGTGGGAGGCCACCATGGACACCTACTTTGATTGTTATACTATGTCCGGGGCAATGCAATTCTCTTTCTCCAAAGAGCGGCTTCTTTATGAGGCTGCCGAAAAGTGGGATTACATCGAAAGAATGAGAGAGGTTAGGGGGCAATGGCCCATCGAGTCATGGTGGGACATGAAGAGAGAGCTTAGGAAGGTCAACGTGCCCCAACCGGTCACCTCCAACCGGCCCCACCCAATCACTTCCAACCAAGTGGGTTCTAGTCGGAGACAAAGAGTCCCACACGTAGATGAGCCAAGACCCAATCCTAGGACGGTTGACTACAGGCGAGTCCACCATGATATCCCTATTCCAACCCACTCCGTTGCCGAACTTATGCAAATGATTTTGGACTGGTTGGATGGGGTGGATAGGACACGTACTCCTAGTGATGTACTCCAACCCGAGCCTAAGGAGGTCATCGCCGGTAGTCTTAACCCGGCCCCATCAACGGAGTCCCCAAGCCCTCTCCCCATCATAGTGGATCCTCTTCTCCCACCCACGAGAGCCCCATTGCCTACACCCCCTGTCCGTCAGGAGGATAAGGGTAGGGACCCACTTATCAGGGAGCGTAGTGGGTCACGACAGCAGTGTTATCGCTGCCAGGGGTTCGGCCACTATGCCGGACAATGTCCCACTCGGACATCTCTAGCCATAAGGGACAAAAGGGTTGGAGAAGCCCCACTCTCCGATCTTTATTCTAAGCCACCTCAGCCCGAGCCACCCGTGTTTCTAACAGGTATGCTTGTCATAGCCGAGCTGCTTCTTAGCTAGCTCAAGAAGGGCTTGGTCCCACTTCCCTTCCCATCTATGGACCCTATCCTACCTCTGGTGCCAATCAATTCATTTCATACCACTTTTCGGTCTAGTCACTATGTGGATACATTGGATGACCTTCTTAAAGGGTTAGACCGGCAGTGGACATTTACGCACTTGTTGGCTCCAAGCTTCGACCGACCCACAGGTCGTAGTTTCACTCATCCCGCTTTAGGGTCCATCACCTCCGTGTACACCGTGGGTCATGTTACCACGGAGGTTCTTCTACTCCTCCCTACGCTGGCCGAGTCCGACTTCATTTCCTTTTACCCAAGGGAGGAATCTTACTTTCTACCTATGACTGTCGTCCCACCTCTCACAATGAATGAAGGTGATCATTTACACCTCCAAGATTTCTAAATGTGGGACAGCGATTTGTGGAAGCCTAGTCTGAGGGGTCATACCTTCTTTGATCCCTTCGACCCATTCTCTTGTGGACCCCATGACCTACCAAATTTACTCCACCTTTTTGAGAGAGTCCACCATCATACCCCAACCATCTCATCTCCCTTCAAGGATGAAGGAGATCAACAACACCTTCTAGACTTCCACACATGGGATCTTGAGATGAGGGAATCCATATCGAGGGGTCACACATTCTTTGATCCCTTCGATCCCTTTCTTAGTGGTCCCCTTGGTCCACAATCTCCATTCCACCTTTTTAAAGGAGGTCACCATTATACCCCTCCCCCATGGACCGGGCAATCGGCACCCACCGAGTCCGTTCACGGGCGAGAGACACCCTACCCTCCAGTCCCACCCAAACCTCCCAAATCCAAAGGACCGTCTTATGATTGTACCGACCCTCGGTCACACCTAGGGTATGCATGGCACACATTCGGATGTCCTGGACCACCTTGCATATGATTGGGTCGGACTAACTGTAGGGTTGTTTAGGGTTGTGTGTGCATCCGTGTGTTTTTATTTTGCTAAGCATTTTAGGAGTGCATAGTTAGTCTGCCGAGTCTAGTGCTAGGCATGTTAGGAGTCTGCATGAGTGAGGCCAGCAATGCACGTTACAAGGAGTTAGCCGATGCCCACCGACACCACCGAGAGTTCCACGAGGGTGAATACGTCATGATCAGGGTAAGACCTTTACGGTTTCCCTCTGGAACCGTTAAGAAGTTGCAAGCTCGCGGAGCCGGTCCCTTTAGAGTGTTGAAACGCATTGGATCCAATGCGTATGTTGTGGACCTGCCCGAGGAATATGGTATAAACTCTACCTTCAATGTATCGGATCTTGTTGCATATAGGGACCCAGCGGTGATCCCTAGTGAGCCTTTTGAGCCATCCCCTCCCCTTGAGAGTGATCCCACACCTGAGTGTCCACTTCCACCTCCAGTCCCTTTTTCACGGCAGCGTGAGCATATAGATCGTATACTGGATGAGCAAGTGACAGTTACCAGGAGTGGATCTTACCCGCGCTACCTAGTGCGATGGAGAGGACGGCCCGCTACTGAGGACACATGGATCACACATGGCGAGTTGCAGCGGATCGATCCGGACCTTCTGGAGTGATACAAGAGCGATGCAGACCCTTACTCGACAGGGTCGAGTTTCTCCCACCCGGGGAGAATTGGTGCGGACACCCGAGCAGTTGAGCGGCGTGATAAGCCGAGCAACCGGTACCGCACACGGAGCACGGCTCGAGCCACCTCAGTGTCCATCTGGCTCGGAGACAGCCTGGAGACTCCGCCTTGAGCCTCCCCATTTATCATATTTAGTTAGACTTTATATGTGTGTAATTTCTGTTTATTTCGTTGTATTCGGTTTGCTATTTTGATTGTAAGAGGGGCTTATGTGCAATTTGGACCCCGTGGGCCCCACGGGCCCCCCAGGCCCCATCCCATTGAGCCACCTCAGCCTAGGGTCCCATGTGGGGTCAGTCAACCTTCCACATGGAGGCTTCTAGAAGGGTGGGCCAAGTGGGGGATAAGTGGCTTGGAAAGTCCACATTTTTGCCACCCACCCCACCTACCATGTCAAGCTTGTCCCTCTAGTCAATGGTGCGCCCCTCCCCTTGTTTTTTTTATTGTAAATTTTGTGTGTTGATCACACTCAATCCCAGCCATCTATTCCCCTCCCCTAGATCCTACGGTTGTGGATGGATGTGAGATGTAACCTATTTAAGCTTGTATTTTCCATTTTGGAAGAATTCCTGCCATTTGAATCAAAGTAATTCTTGGAGCTCCAGCTTGGTGCGCCCCCTTCTCTCCTCCCTCTCCCCCTTGAAGCTGTGAAGGCTTCCATTCTGAGGTGTGACGTCTCGTGTATCGGTTCCGACGATCGCCGCCGCCGCCACGAGCCGCCACCGCATTGCCATCGCCATCAACGGAGTTCTGCCTGCGTAGTACCACAGTAGGTTGTTCGAAATTCATAGACCTTCTTCGAGCCCATTTGGCTATCACATTTGGAGGAGTTGTTCCTGGGATGTTCCTCTCCACCCACAAAAATCAGGCCAGCATTCAGATCACGTTTGCTAATTTTTCATTTTCGTCCACTCTTCCATTTCGGTTCTGCCAGAGTTCTGTCCAGGTTCACCTCCGCCCTGAGTTTCATGTCTTAGATCCACTTTTTGATTTCTGTTAGTTTGCCCAATTTTACTGGGGGTTCCATCCATCCACCCCTTCATCCACCATTTTTCTCAATTTTTGATTCGTCCATCTCATGTTTTTTAAAAATTGTTCTCAGACCCATCTATAGTTCTGTCCACCTGTTCCTAGATCCGACCACCAGTCACCCCAAAACTCACAAAAAATCGCATCCACCTCAAAATCAAATTCTAAAAATACTCCCAGTTCCGGGGTTTGATTCCCTATAACTCCTAAGAAGAGCTCAAGAGCTGAATCGGAGGTTTACTAGGTAGTCAACGGTGGTTCTCAGACAAGTTCCCTGCAGATCTGAGATTTCTGTTACTGTACAACAGGGACTTGTAAATTCAATAACGTTCTGATCCAACCAGATCCAACAGATCTCTTTATGTCTAGATTGAAGCGTTTGAAGAGAGCTTTCCAACGATAGCTCATGCGTCCCGATCCGACGTCGAGATTGACCGCAGCAGCCGTTTTCGCCGGAGCGCGCGCCGGAACACAGAACCAAAATCCGTGGGTTATTAGTTCAAGAGTTGGGAATCGGGGCCGATCGACCCCCGATCGGTGTTCCCGGCCGACCGCCGTCCGTGGAGGCGCGCCACTAGGGGTCCCCATCACAGTGGGTCCCACCCCCGCAGATCCGGAGGACAGCGCCATCCGTGGGCCCCGCGGGCCCGTAGAAGCCGCCGTTCGAATAGTACGAAAACGCGGAGTTCGGCACCGCCGGGCGACATCAAGATGCTGCCCGTCAACCCGAGTTGCGTGATTCCCGGACCCCACATGTGACCTTTTACTTCCCTGCGTGGAGTGGGTCGACTTAGTGTATTGCTGTAATAATTATTAACCGGGAGTCCGTGATTCGACCGGGGTTGTCTTCGCCACACCGGGTGCGTGGAGGTAAAGGTCTTAACCTCTTGGCGTTTATTTGCTTAGCTAGTATATGGTCTTTTGCCACTGCCGAGAGTGTAGGTACTAGCCCGTGTGTCCATGTCACCGCTGTGAGAGTGAGAGTGACCCGTCCCGCGACTCGATCCGAGTCCTGAAGTTGAGTCGGACTACCCTTGACCTCCGTCGGTTCCTTAACCGCACACGGTCCGCGCTTTCCCTCGCTTGGGACGACGAGTGAGCTTCCACTTCTTTTAGCGACGTTTCACCACTAGGAGCTCGTAGTGTCGGGCTTAGTGTCTCCCTGGTGTGTGTTGCTGGTCGTGTCTTCATCTAGAGTCCGAGGGTGGCACCACATAGTGTCGTCTCCCGTGTCCGTCCCGCATCAGATGGACCTTTCGTTTTGAAAGAAGCTTATCCAGGGAATGGTTACCGCTTAGTAAACGCAGAAGGTGAGGAGCTCGCTCACGCTTGGAATGTGTTATATCTTAAGTGTTTCTTTCCTTACAGTCTAACCAGTGCCACCCCGGTAGCAAGGTGTTCTTTCCCTTTCATCCTGAAGGAGGACCCCGAGCACGGCAATCACACACTACACGATGTCCCTGGTCGGGTTTCCCACTCTATTGACACCGTTTCTCCTCGGCCATGCCTGGGGGAAAGTCAAAGTCCCTGTCCATTTTTCTCTTCGGCTGAATCCATGGGCAAGAGGTAAATAAGGGGGCGACGACCAATCTAGACACCTTGACGAGAGGAGGTCTCAAACAGGGGCAGTTCGTTATGTCCTAACACCACAAAAAAGAAAAAAAGCGAAGCAAAGGGGCAATCTTCTTGACAAAAGCAAAAGTTTATCTTGAAAATCCATCCATCATAATTCCAAAGCTCAAAGGAAAATGGAAAAACCAGGCATGGCAAGAGTGGTTATACAGTTTCCCCACGGGACGTTATGAGCCCGGTCGTATGCGTGCCTGGAGTGGACAAAGGTTCGATGACGGACACAAAGCCCCAACGCAACAAACCAAGCCCCGAAATGGGTTGTCTAGGAGAGGAACTCAAGCCGTGAAAACTTCTATATCTGGCCTACTCTTACCCCCGCATTCTATTTTCTTTTTAGGACTAGAACGAATACCTTGGGTATGGCCTTGGTAGAAGCACAGTCAAACAAGTTGGGCCCTGGCCAGGGGTTGTCACCTCTATCGCACGCTAACCTCGGAAACTCTCGATGGAATGGGGAGGACCCACGTTTCCAGCGGAGCACTGGTTCTCAAAATGAAAAAAATCATATATTTCAAAATCAAAAAAAAATCTTATATTTCAAAATCAAAAAAATCATATATTTCAAAATCCAAAAAATCATATATTTCAAAATCTAAAAAAATCATATATTTCATAATAAAAAATTCATATATTTTAAAATCCAAAAACATCAGATATTTTTAAAATCTCACAAAAATCCAAATATTTGCAAAACTTCAAAAATACCATCATATGCATCGCATGCATTGCATTTTGCTTTCGCATTTTTCGCCTATTTAACAAGGCTCCACCCCTTGACCAGATATCAAGAACGGTAAATTTCTAACTTGCTGAAGGCAAGGGGTTGAGTCTAAGAATGGATCTAACTTGTTTTTTATCTAAGTGAGTGCAGAACGCAGGTTTAAAGCCTGAAGATTCAAAGCCCATGAGTTAATGGTTTCTGGCACTGTGACGCGCCTACAATGGACCGTCACACCACCCCTAACGGACCAATACTGGCCCGTTACCTTCTTTCGGAAACCCAATTCTATGTTCTCAGAAATATTATTTTGTAACGCGTCTATCTTAGTCCGTTACCTCATCCTAACGGACTGATGTTGGTCCGTTAATATCTTCCAAACACAGTAAAACTTTAGTTCCTCTGGGTCTTTTGTCTAACGGATGATATTTAGTCCATTACGTTTTGGTGACGGCCCTTCTTAGGTCCGTTACGTTACACAGAAACTCTGTTTTGCAGAATAAGTTTAGCTCAATTGTGCAATCAATCCCTTATCTTTCAAGAACAGAACTTTTATTTCTCATTCAACTGAACTCATTGTACATCAAGTGGTTGATAAAACTCATGCTCTTTATTACATTATGAACAAAATTCAAAGTACATTCATTTTCTTATCCGCATGGGGCCGGATCTTACGCAACTCTTTCACGTAAGCACGACGCTCCTTGCCGTCTTCTTCCACCTCGTCTTGCCACGGGTGTGTTTTATTGATCTCCCACATGGTCAACGCGTTCCGGATCGCTCTCTCATCCTCCTCGGTCCCCACCTTTCTAGCTAGAAGGGGAGGGTAATGTGTAAGTGCAGGAACTTCGGTTCGGGGTAGCCCAACTTGAAGATAGCAACGGTGAGGGTTGTAGATCGCCATGGTAGTGTCCCCCACTAGCTGTAGATCTAGGCCTGGCCACCGTGGTACTCTAAGTATGGTTCTCCGAAGAACGCTTGGCTGTATTTCGAACCTCTCCATTGGCATTGTGTTGAGGAAGAGGCGCCATTCATCGCGTGTTTTCTTGTCCGCTGTCCGGCACTCCACCTGTTCAGAAAACCCAAAGGCACCTCCGATAAAGAATAAAGGGTGGCTCCCGAAGATCCGGCTAGTTGTGGTCAAGTCCTCCTTGAGTTAAAATTTGATTCTCACTCCCATCTAGCACTCAAGTAGTATCATAGAGCTGAAGAGAGGTCCTCCTAGGCAAGCTAAGCTAAGCCCTTCATAAAGGTATGAGAGGACTGCTTGTGAAATGGACATTCCCCGCCACAGCCCACTAATAATGCTCAGATTTTTGATATCAAGAAGGTGGTCAGTGATAGGAAAAAGAAAGACCCCGCACAAGCACACCGACACGGCTTTTGCTATGGGTTCGAATCTACTGCTCTTGTTCTTGCAATAGGCGGTTACCCATTATGCCATCGGTATCAAGTGAATATGTTTTGGGCTAATCATAGTCCTAACATCTTTTGGGCTATGTATGAAGTCACTTAAGATTACTGAAGGGTATATGGGTTCAACCGTATGGCATACTAAGTCTTCATCCCCTACTTTGGTCTTAGCAAGGGATTGGTAAGTCTCTACTTCCTCCAAAAGGATTGTGGCTTCAAAGGAAGGGAAGAGGAATGTATGAGTTTGGGGATGCCATAGTTCTATAAAGGCTGAGATGCTTGCCCAATCCAAGGATAGCTTGTGGAAATTCTTCCCTTGGACGACTAAGGGTTGGAGGTGCCATGCCCTTAAGATAGAGATGACCTATAATGGAAGTTCCTTAATCATGGGAGCCACCAACTTCAGGTTGGAATAACACCTCGTTCCAGGAAAAGGCTAAAAGAAAGAAGAAGAAGACAAAAAAAGAAAGGAAGCTCATAAGAAAGTACAGAAAAATTGAATCTTTCTAAATTTAATGGCAAATTTACCTCTCTTAATGGATTGGAACTGAGGTGTTTGGGGAGGGAGGTTAGCCTTTGTAGCTCCCCATGCTCTTTTCTAGCAGCTTTGGGCCCGGTGTAGACTCTTTCCTCCATGGCAAAAGCCCCAAAGCTTCTTTTCATGGTGTTCTTGGCAAATTGATGAATTTTCTGAACTTGTAGCAGAGAAATAAGGTGAGTTGTGAATTTAGAGCTTGATCCTATTTATAGATGCTGAATTTTGGTGTTAGAATGTGAGGACTAAGGTTAGGAAGTCTTATCCTAGGTCCAAGAGGGTTCTAGCATGGATTCGGCCGCTTTCCATCCAACTTCGGATGCTCTTGAGAGAGTCCCGTTCGGATTCTGCTACTGTCTAGTGTAACGGTCTATCGTGGGTCCGTTACCGTCTCCTGACGCACCATCGTTGGTCCGTCACATTTTGCTCATCCTCTACCTTCACTCTGTTGACTCTAACGGCCCTAAGCTAGTCCGTTACGTATCCCTAGCGATCTTCAGTGGTCCGTTACATAGTCTGCTGCAGGTTGTAAATCAATTCGTTCCCTCTCTCTTTGGCCAAACCTGCCAGTCCCATTACATGCATTCATTCCATTCACGCAATCACACATTCCACACATTCACGTGTCCATTCATTCACACATCCACACATATAACAAAACATAAAACCAACAAAAACAAAATTTCCATTCCATTTTCATTCCATTAACTGTCATGTACAAGTATGTGTGTCCAAAAGGAAAACATATCATTCGGCCAGTTTATCTCCCGGGCCGTCACTATCTCTGGTGCCCTCCTGCCGCTTGGCAGGCGTCTCCACGGCACTGTGCTCCTCCTCTCGTGGTCGTCTCCGATCTACCTCCTCCTTCCTCCATCGTCCGGAAGAACTAGCCAGGTAGTCTCCTACCGATCCGCTCGGTACTGCACTCCGCGTGCCTCCCACTGCAACACTCCGAGATGTACTCCGCTCAGGTCCACGGCCTATCATCCGGACTGTCCGCTCTACGGCCCGGAGCTCGATCTTCAAAATCATGAACTTGGAGTCACGCCTCCCGAGCCTCGGTCTGGTATCTCTCAAGGTCTGTTGTCTGGGTAGATGCCCGCTGTAATACCCCAAATTCTTTAGAAATTTATTTAGAAAGTTATTTGAAATTATTTGGAATTTATTTGAATTTAATGAGAACTATTCGAAATTAATTAGATTAATTCTTTAATAAATAGAATAAGTCACTTTTCAACTATTTTATAAAAATCAATAAAAATCATATTCTTGTAGAATCAATTGTGTTTAACAATATTTCTTTCTGTGGCCAACCCTAAGAAAATCATTTATTAGGCCGAATTAGTGGATTAAGTCTTCCGAACTTAATATTTAACTATTTACGGAATAGTAGAAGTTGAAATTTTATCTACCATATAAAAATTCATAAAAATAGTAATTAAATAATAGATGCATCGACTAACACTTTTGTCTTCTATGACTAAGACTAATAAAATCATTATCTAGACCTAATCAGTGGGTTAAGTCTGACTTTTAACCCACCTAACCCGAAATTCGTGTTCACTATTCACCCCATCTTAAAACATCAAATTAGAGCCTGTTTCTCAACCAAATGAGGTGATTCTAGAGGCAAATGAAAGGTAATACATAGAGGATTAATAGCCCTCTATCAATCGAACCAAACCCTAACCCTAGCACATGGTGGCGGCCGAGTTTGGTGGAAGTCAATCTTGGCGGTGCCATTTTCAAACACCACCTTGCGTGGTCGATTTCTCCCAACTCCGAAGTCTCCAGAAGCTCTATGAGCTATCAAAATGAAGCTCTACGAGTCTACTTTCATTTGGTGGCTGTGGTGTTTGCATTGGATTCAGATGTAGGAAGTTCTTGGTCGTTTAGTGAAGGTGGGTCGGCTGCCGTCGTCCTCCTTCCTCTCCTCTTTGATCCTTCGATTGAGGTAGGTTTCCTTAACCAAAATCAGCTTATGAATATATCAAATTGTTCCTCTCGACGAGATCTTTCCAGTGGTTGTAAAAGCCCTAAATTTCATTAGGTATCCGTGGAGATATCGATGTTTTTCTAAGGTGCTGTCCGGTTCGTTCTTCATTCTAGGTCGTGGTTTTGTTCTTCCAAATCAGGTTGGTAATCTTAACCAAAATTCGTAAATAGATAGTCTATCTTGATCAGCTCGACGAGCTCTTTCATTTGGCAGTAAAAGCCCCAATTTCTATTGGGTATTCAGGAAGTTATCAAGGGATCTTTGAGGGCTATCAAGGATCGTTGGGTATTTTTGTAGCTGGGTTTGATCTTCATTTAAGTTAGGTTCTAACATACCTAACTTTAATTATTATACATGAATGGAATCCTCATCATGTTAGCTTCCTTTTAACGTTGAAAGCCCTAATTTTTATCAATCCTACTAGGTTAATTTCTCGATTTAGTAAGCATATGTCTATGTTAGGGTTTTAAGTGCACCTTTTAGGATTAAGCTTGATTTCACGTGGATAATCACAGGCTAAACTTAAAATTGAGCATACCATCTTGTGCATCTTCCTCTTATCTTTCCATTGATATCTTGTTTGCTGAATTTCATCAAGAATTTCCATTGATATCTTGTGCATCTTCCTCTTATCATATTATTTCATATAATAGAGAATAAAAGCATATAAAATATATATATCCAGCATGTTAAAATATTCCTAACATCTGAAAATTTATGAAAAATATATTCTGATATTATCAGCATGTTGAAAGTTAATTTATGTGAATTAATGATATTTTTAACTCATAGAAATCTATTTTTATCTATATAATAGAAATAAATGCATATAAAATTATGTTAGCATGTTAAATTATTTCTTACAGCATGATAAAATTCTTCACAGCATGAAGAAAATTCTTCCAGCATATTAGGATGATGACAGGATGATATAATTGATTTTTAGTATATTAAACTATTTATCAGCGTATTTCTCCTATTAAATGGATGATAGAATATTGAAAAAAATTACTTTTCAACATGATAAAAATCTTATTGTTATCAGGAAAAATAAATAATCAGTATGATAACTTACTCCTATTAACTTATCCAAAAATTACGTAGAAAACTCATTATAGCATATTACGTGTTAGTTTTAACGTCTAATAATGTATTTTTAGTGTGTTAAAAATTAATTCCAGTAAGAAAAATATATTTTTATCACCTTACCAGTAGAATCATGTGCTGGAGTTATTTTAACATGTTAGAGATATTTTCATCATGTTAGGATTTATTTCTATGAATTAAACTAAATTCTTAGCAATTCACTAAGATAATACAAAATAAATCTTTTTGTTTAAGAAACTAGTTCCTTGATATTAAAAGACCCTAAAATAACCCCAAAACTTGTTAAACCAACGGAATACAATGTTAAACTATGGAGTTAAGAGTATTCTAATGATTGCATTTTCCTACTTATCATTCGTTCTTGAATTCCACGACTTAATTGTCGTTAAACATGATGCCTAAATTTAACTCTCTACTCTTCTTGTTACTCTGATGTTTTGTCAGATCTGTACTTTTTACAATTTAGTTATTCCTTGAAATTCATTGGCCATGATTACTTGAGAAAATGTCTAGACAACTTGGGATCCTTGATCCAATAAATCAATGCGATCGCATCATAGGGGCCTAGTCTGGTCCTGGGGAGAGCGCCCAAAAAATAAGTGAGCCCATGGGATGTTAATGACATGGTGAGGTATTGCACCGAGTACTTGACTAGTGTGACGTCTACGACATTCAATCTATTATTATTCTTGTACTTGATCGTGAATTACTTCATGTTTTAAATACTTGCTTGTTGGCCAATTATTATTGCAATTGCTCTTATTCAAATTCTTGTACTTGTCATTATTGTTAATTGTTATCTTTTAATTCTTGACCTTGCGAGATCTTATTATATTGTCCTTGATCTCGTTATTTATTTCCTTGCTTATCATTGCATACAACATGTAATTAAGTCATTAACTACGTAAATTTGCCTGTTATTACCTACTGAGCGTCAGCTCATAGTGTTGTTTTTTCCCCTTTCCAGGTTATTCAGGTGGTGACGGTTACACAGACGGGGAGGGACATGAGTGATTCTAGAGTGTACTTGTACCTAGATGCCTACTGAGCGTCAGCTCATAGTTTTGGGAGTTATGTTTGATCGTGTTTAAACAGTGTTGATCATTGTAATAAAAGTATTCCTTCCTTAGCAATGTTTATTGTTAGTTTAGAATAAATGTTATTTCTAGCTCGTTATTGACTGTACGTCCCGATATTCCGCGTCGGGGCGTGACAGTTTAGGTGGTATCAGAGCCTAGGTTTAATAATCTTAGGTTTTCTAAGTGTCATCATAGGACCCCGACCTCGTCTAAGTTTAAGGACCTGACCTGGTGAGATTGGGTAGAACTCAGGTTAAGTTAATACCTTGCTTGTGAAATTAACTATCTTATGACCCTAAATGATCTATTTCTTATGTAGGCGTTTGAGATGGCAGCTGAACGTGCGGAGTGGAGAAACTTGCAACGCATGGTTCAAGGCCTCACGCAGGCATTACAACAAGTGGCTCAAGCTGGAGCTGTAAATCATGGCACCGGTGATCTATACCGAAACTTCCGAGGGATGAATCCACCAAGGTTTGCTGGTTCGACTGACCCCGATGAAGCCGAGCACTGGCTAGGCGAGATGGGAAGGATATTCGAAGTTATGCAATGCACCAACCAAGAGCGTGTCCTTTTATCTACTTTCCAACTGGAACGTGATGCACGTACTTCGTGGGATTCTATCAAGGTGACTCTGGGTGATCAGCAGGTTACATGGGAAGAGTTCGAGGAATTTTTCAACGGCAAGTATTTTTCTGACCGGGTACAAGAGAAGAAAGCGGCGGAGTTCGCGGCCCTGAAACAACGAGGTCTGTCCGTGGCAGAGTATGAGGCTCAATTTTCACGGCTTTCTCGTTATGCTACACACCTTATTTCCACCGAGAAGATGAAGGCGAAGCGTTTTCTCAACGGTCTGAGGCTGCATTATATTAATCAGTTGGCGCCGATGGAAATCTCCACATATTCTGAAATGGTAAGGAAAGCGCAAGTCCTGGAAGATACCTTAGAGATGACAGAGTGAATCCGTGGAAAAGGCACCAAGAAGGAGCAACCGAAGGATTTCAAGAATGCTAAACCCGGATATGGCACTGGCAAGAAGAGGCCCGTGAGTGGGTCTAGTTCGTGGACCGAATCTGGAACGTGGAAGGGCAAGATGCCAAAGCATGAAGACAAGAAGCCTAGTCCTGTTGTACCGTTCAAGGGCGTATGCAAATTCTGTGATCGTCCTGGTCACAAAATGGAGGAGTGCTGGCGCAAGCTAGGCGCCTGTTTGCGTTGTGGAAGCAGGGAGCACCGTATCCCTAACTGTCCCTTATTATCGGAACAAGCTACCCCGTCGAAACCTCAAGTCTTCAAGAAACCACAAGGCAAGCTCCAAGCTCTGCATGCAAATGAAGCAGAAACAGTCGAGGATGGTGGACTCGTCGAAGGTACTCTTATCATACTCGACAAGTCAGCATTTGTTCTTTTTGATACTGGTGCAACGCATTCATTTATTTCTCAGAGATTTGCTAAGTCTTTAGCTATGGAACTTGTTCTGATGAATTCTCCGTTAGAGATATCAACCCCTATTGGTTCTAGATCGGCAATTCAGCTTTTCTATCCTTCTAGTAAGTTTATGATTGATGAGCAGAATTTACCAGCTGATTTAGTTTGCATAGATATGAAGGATTACGACGTAATCCAAGGAGCTGATTGGTTGGCTAAGTATGAAGCCAATGTTCATTACAGTTCTAGCTCGGTGTCTTTTAGTAGGCACCCGGAGTTATCTTTCATATGAGTTAGACATCATAGCTCTATGTCGCTTATTTCAGCCCATCGTGCTGATAAGCTAATGAGGCGAGGATGTGAGGCATTTCTAGCCTTTGTCCATGCTACTCCTGAGCAGCCGATTGAGATTAAGGACATTCCTGTTGTCCGAGAATTTCTTGATGTCTTTCCAGAGGAACTACCTGGACTTCCGCCTGAGCGGGAAGTAATCTTCTCTATTGATGTTTTTTTTGGCTCATCTCCTATTTCTGAAGTTCCTTATCGTATGTCTCCTGCGGAGCTGAGAGAATTGAAGCAGCAATTAATGGAATTATTCGAGAAAAGTTTCATTCGTCCGAGTACGTACTTCCCCTTGGGGAGCCCCTGTATTGTTCGTCAGGAAGAATGATGGTTCGATGAGGCTGTGCATCGATTATCGGCAATTGAATCAGTTGACTATCAAGAACAAATATCCATTGCCAAGGATCGATGAATTATTTGACTAGATAGCGGGAGCTCATTATTTTTCCAAGATCGATCTTCGATCAGGATATCACCAGTTGCGGATTAAGGAGGAGGATATTTTTAAAACAGCTTTCCGCAGCAGGTATGGTCACTTTGAATTTGTTGTTATGCCTTTTGGTCTAACGAATGCACCAGCAGCTTTCATGCAGTTGATGAACAGTGTGTTTAGACCCTATCTTGATCAATGGGTCGTGGTATTCATCGATGATATTCTGATTTATTCTAAGAATAAAGAGGAGCATGCCGAACATCTGAGAACGGCATTACAGTTATTAAGAGATCACCAGCTGTATGCCAAGTTTAGGAAATGTGATTTCTGGCTGCAAAAGGTGTCCTTTCTAGGGCATATTATTACCAAAGAGGGCATCTCTGTTGATCCTTCGAAGGTTGAGACAGTGAAGAATTGGGAGCAACCCACTAGTGTGACTGAAATCAGAAGCTTCTTAGGCCTGGCAGGCTATTATCACAGATTCATTCAAGATTTCTCCAAGATTGCGGTACCTCTTACCAGATTAACCCGCAAGGAGAACAAGTTCGAATGGTCAAAAGATTGTCAACGAAGTTTTCAGACTTTGAAGGAATGCCTAACTATGGCACCTATATTGACTTTACCTTCTGGTGAAGAAGGTTTTGTGGTCTATACTGATGCATCTGGAATTGGTCTAGGCTGTGTGCTTATGTAGCATGGGAAGGTGATTGCCTATTCTTTTAGGCAGTTGAGGAAGCATGAAGAGAATTACCCTGTTCATGATCTGGAACTTGCAGCAGTTGTGTTTGCTTTGAAGATTTGGAGGCATTATTTATATGGTGAAACATTCACGATATTCTCCGATCATAGGAGTTTAAAGTACTTATTCTCTCAGAAGGAACTCAATATGCGGCAGCGCAGATGGTTGGAGTATTTGAAGGATTTCGACTTCTCGATCGAGTATCATCCCGGTAAAGGCAATGTTGTGGCTGATGCATTGAGTCGGAAGCCTACAGCTAAATTGTCCAGTCTTATGTTGCATGAATGGAGGCTACTAGAACAGTTAGCTAGCCTGGATCTTAATGTTGACAATGATCAGGTGATGATTGCACAGATTCAACTTAAGCCCGAATTGTTGATAGAAATCAAGTCTTTGCAAGATAATGATCCCGAGCTGGTAGAAATCAAGGGAAGCTTGAGCAGTAGACCGGATTTCATGATGGCTGATGATGGAAGACTGCTATTTCAAGGACGAACGTGTGTACCTGATGTAGCTGAGATCAAGAACAAGATTCTCGACGAGGCTCATAGATCCAAATACACGATTCATCCTGGAGGTACTAAAATGTTCAAAGATTTGAAAAGATCTTTTTGGTGGCCGAATATGAAAAGAGAAGTGGCAGACTTTGTGAGTAGATGCTTGGTTTGTCAGCAAGTTAAGGCTGAACATTTTAGACCGGCAGGAAAGTTGAAACCGCTCGACATACCCCAATGGAAATGGGAAAGCATTGGCATGGATTTCATTATGGGTCTACCTAAGACTCGTGGTGGTTTTGCTGCAATTTGGGTGATCATCGACAGATTAACAAAATCAGCCCACTTCTTACCCATTAAGTCTAAATGGACAGTTGATGTCTTGGCAGCATTATATATGAAGGAAGTGGTAAGACTTCATGGCATTCCAGTCAATATTGTATCTGATCGAGACCCCAGATTCACTTCACATTTCTGGAAGGGATTGCAAGAGTCTTTGGGTACTCGTCTGAATTTCAGTACGGCTTTCCATCCACAGACAGATGGACAGACTGAAAGGACCAACTAGATAGTAGAGGATATGCTTCGAGCCTGCATGATTGATTTTGGAGGCAGTTGGAGTGATCATTTGACATTAGTTGAATTCGCCTACAACAACAGCTATCAGTCCAGTATTCAGATGGCTCCATTTGAAGCTTTGTATGGAAGAAGCTGTCGATCCCCATTGTGTTGGGAAGAGGTAGGCGAGAAGCAATGGCTTGGACCGGATCTTATTTCGGAATCATCACAGAACATCCGTATTATCCGAGACCGGTTACAAGTAGCCCAATCAAGACAGAAGAGTTATGCCGACACAAGGAGAAGAGCATTAGAATTTTAAGTTGGCGAGCATGTATTTCTGAAAGTCTCTCATACAAGAGGGATTCGAAGATTTGGCATTCATGGCAAGCTTAGTCCGAGATATATAGGTCCGTTCGAGATTCTGGATAGAGTGGGAGAAGTTGCTTACAGACTGGCATTACCGCCGTAGTTATCTGGCGTACATAATGTTTTCCATGTGTCTATGTTACGTAAATATGTATATGACCCCACTCATATCATTCAGCAAGTGGATTTTGAATTGAAGGAAGATTTGACCTATGAAGAAAGACCTATCAAGATTCTGGACCGGAAGCAACAGCAACTACGGAATCGTTCTATACCTATGGTCAAAATTCAGTGGAGTCGGCGTGGAACCGAAGAAGCCACTTGGGAATCTGAAGATACTATGCGGAAGCGGTATCCCGACTTGTTCTAGGTGAGCTAGTCTTCCCCTATCTCTATATTATAGTGCAGTGAATTTGGAGGACCAGATTCTTTAAGTGGGGGATGGTGTAATACCCCAAATTCTTTAGAAATTTATTTAGAAAGTTATTCGAAATTATTTGGAATTTATTTGAATTTAATGAGAATTATTCGAAATTAATTAGATTAATTCTTTAATAAATAGAATAAGTCACTTTTCAACTATTTTATAAAAATCAATAAAAATCATATTCTTGTAGAATCAAATGTGTTTAACAATATTTCCTTCTGTGGCCAACCCTAAGAAAATCATTTATTAGGCCGAATTAGTGGATTAAGTCTTCCGAACTTAATATTTAACTATTTACGGAATAGTAGAAGTTGAAATTTTGTCTACCATATAAAAATTCATAAAAATAGTAATTAAATAATAGATGCATCGACTAACACTTTTGTCTTCTATGACTAAGCCTAATAAAATCATTATCTAGGCCTAATCAGTAGGTTAAGTCTGACTTTTAACCCACCTAACCCGAAATTCGTGTTCACTATTCACCCCATCTTAAAACATCAAATTAGAGCTTGTTTCTCAACCAAATGATGTGATTCTAGAGGCAAATGAAAGGTAATACATAGAGGATTAATAGCCCTCTATCAATCGAACCAAACCCTAACCCTAGCACATGGTGGCGGCCGAGTTTGGTGGAAGTCAACCTTGGCGGCGCCATTTTCAAACACCACCTTGCGTGGTCGATTTCTCCCAACTCCGAAGTCTCCAGAAGCTCTATGAGCTATCAAAATGAAGCTCTAGGAGTCTACTTTCATTTGGTGGCTATGGTGTTCGCATTGGATTCAGATCTAGGAAGTTCTTGGTCGTTTAGTGGAGGTGGATCGGCTGCCGTCGTCCTCCTTCCTCTCCTCTTTGATCCTTCGATTGAGGTAGGTTTCCTTAACCAAAATCAGCTTATGAATATATCAAATTATTCCTCTCGACGAGATATTTTCAGTGGTTATAAAAGCCCTAAATTTCATTAGGTATCCGTGGAGATATCGAGATTTTTCTAAGGTGCTATCCGGTTCGTTCTTCATTCTAGGTCGTGATTTTGTTCTTCCAAATCAGGTTGGTAATCTTAACCAAAATTCATAAATAGATAGTCTATCTTGATCAACTCGACGAGCTCTTTTATTTGACAGTAAAAGCCCCAATTTCTATTGGGTATTCAGGAAGTTATCAAGGGATCTTTGAGGGCTATCAAAGATCGTTGGGTATTTTTGTAGCTGGGTTTGATCTTCATTTAAGGTAGGTTCTAACATACCTAACTTTAATTATTATACATGAATGGAATCCTCATCATGTTAGCTTCCTTTTAACATTGAAAGCCCTAATTTTTATCAATCATACTAGGTTAATTTCTCGATTTAGTAAGCATATGTCTATGTTAGGGTTTTAAGTGCACCTTTTAGGATTAAGCTTGATTTCACGTGGATAATCACAGGCTAAACTTAAAATTGAGCATACCATCTTGTGCATCTTCCTCTTATGTTTCCATTGATATCTTGTTTGCTGAATTTCATCAAGAATTTCCATTGATATCTTGTGCATCTTCCTCTTATCATATTATTTCATATAATAGAGAATAAAAGCATATAAAATATATATATCCAGCATGTTAAAATATTCCTAATATCTGAAAATTCATGAAAAATATATTCTGATATTATCAGAATGTTGAAAGTTAATTTATGTGAATTAATGATATTTTTAACTCATAGAAATCTATTTTTATCTACATAATAGAAATAAATGCATATAAAATTATGTTAGCATGTTAAATTATTTCTTACAGTATGATAAAATTCTTCACAGCATGATGAAAATTCTTCTAGCATATTAGGATGATGACAGCATGATATAAATGATTTTTAGTATATTAAACTATTTATCATCGTATTTCTCCTATTAAATGGATGATAGAATATTGAAAAAAATTACTTTTCAGCATGATAAAAATCTTATTGTTATCAGGAAAAATAAATAATCAGTATGATAATTTACTCCTATTAACTTATCCAAAAATTACGTAGAAAACTCATTATAGCATATTACGTGTTAGTTTTAACGCCTAATAATATATTTTTAGTGTGTTAAAAATTAATTCCAGCAAGAAAAATATATTTTTATCACCTTACCAGTAGAATCATGTGCTGGAGCTATTTTAACATGTTAGAGATATTTTCATCATGCTAGGATTTATTTCTATGAATTAAACTAAATTCTTAGCAATTCACTAAGATAATATAAAATAAATCTTTTTGTTTAAGAAACTAGTTCCTTGATATTAAAAGACCCTAAAACAACCCCAAAACTTGTTAAACCAACGGAATACAATGTTAAACTATGGAGTTAAGAGTATTCTAATGATTACATTTTTCTACTTATCATTCGTTCTTGAATTCCACGACTTAATTGTCGTTAAATATGATGCCTAAATTTAACTCTCTACTCTTCTTGTTACTCTGATGTTTTGTCAGATCTGTACTTTTTACAATTTAGTTATTCCTTGAAATTCATTGGCCATGATTACTTGAGAAAATGTCTAGACAACTTGGGATCCTTGATCCAATAAATCAATGCCATCGCATCATAGGGGCCCGGTCTGGTCCTGGGAAGAGCGCCCGAAAAATAAGTGAGCCCATGGGATGTTAATGACATGGTGAGGTATTGCAACGAGTACTTGACTAGTGTGACGTCTACGACATTCAATCTATTATTATTCTTGTACTTGATCGTGAATTACTTCATGTTTTAAATACTTGCTTGTTGGCCAATTATTATTGCAATTGCTCTTATTCAAATTCTTGTACTTGTCATTATTGTTAATTGTTATCTTTTAATTCTTGACCTTGCGAGATCTTATTATATTGTCCTTGATCTCATTATTTATTTCCTTGCTTATCATTGCATACAACATGTAATTAAGTCATTAACTACGTAAATTTGCCTGTTATTACCTACTGAGCGTCAGCTCATAGTGTTATTTTTTCCCCTTTCCAGGTTATTCAGGTGGTGACGGTTACACAGACGGGGAGGGACATGAGTGATTCTAGAGTGTACTTGTACCTAGATGTCTACTGAGCGTCAGCTCATAGTTTTGGGAGTTATGTTTGATCGTGTTTAAACAGTGTTGATCATTGTAATAAAAGTATTCCTTCCTTAGCAATGTTTATTGTTAGTTTAGAATAAATGTTATTTCTAGCTCGTTATTGAATGTACGTCCCGATATTCCACGTCGGGGCGTGACACCCGCTCTAATTCAACGCTCAGCCGGGCCACCTCCGCCTGAAGGTGCCCTGCCTCCGCTCGGGAACGCTCTAGCTCTGCTCGGGTCTGCTCAGTCTCTGCTTGGGCTCGCTCCACCTCGGCCAATGCCATGGTCAGCTCTCTCGCCTGCATTAGCATTTGTATTTTGCATCATAGTCAGTTCAAGGCATTTAGCATACATCATAAAGTATTTTAAGTTTGAAGGTTTAGTTTTTTACCCACTCTACGAGGGTAGCCTCGGCCTCCTCGGCTCGAGCTACGACCCGGGTGAACTCTACATCTCGCTCAGCCCTACCCCCGACAGGCTATGAAGAGGAGGACGGTGCATTTGGTCTGGTCCTCTAGGCTCCCTCGGCCCACTGCATTTAGAAGTCAGAGTCAGTCAATTATCATAAGCATGAACATTCATTTAAGTCCAAGGTTAGGAAGTTTACCAGAAGCTCCAAAGCAGCTCGGTACTCATCCCGCTGCTAGACAGTGGCAAGGAGTTGTCCCTCGAGCTCAGCAATGCGTCCCCGTGGGTCTAGCTGCATTTAGAAGCTAAGTGTCAAGGCATATAGAAATAAATCATTGCATATAGCAAAGTCTGACTTTAGAGTTTATACCGGTCGTCGGGTACCACGGAAAACCTGGTCGACGTACCGCTGGGCATAGGCCTTCAAGTATGCCTCGTCGCTATCAGCTCGCTCGGTCACTACCCTGCCCTTCCGCTTCTAGTCCTTAATATACTTTCTCGCCCGGCCGCTCCAATTTACATCGCCGCTGATCCCTTTGGAAGATTTCCCCGGACGCTCGTCGTTTCGGCAAGGGAACGTCACCTCCGGCTGATGAACTCCTCATGTCCTCATGATCAAGCGGTAGTGGAGAGGCTCGATCACGTTGATGCAATGAAGCCAAATATCCCGTCCTCTGTAGGCCAAGGAAGCCGCCACCCACGGTTGCCCCTCGTGTCGCTCGTTCCGGTAAGGTGTCCAGTGCACCTGAAAGGCCAGTTAAGTTCATGTCAGCATTTAGAAGCATATAGAAAAGGTTTAAGTTTGAGAATTTACTGATGCATGCGGGTATGAGTCAATGTCATCTTGGATCACCTGGGTCAATCTCTTGATCGACCGCATATCTCGAGCTACCGACCACCACCTCGCAATGGGAATCTACCCCGGATGTAGCTCGATCCCTCGCCCGATCCCAGGTAGGTAAAGGAAGACCCAGATCTACAACATGCGTCAGCATATAGGCATAATCAAAAGCATTTAGAAAGCATTTATAAGCATTTAGGGCATTTACCTATAGAAAAGGTGAGAAGCCGCCTAGCATGGTCTTCCGGTCTGTCGCGCTGAGGGAGTCGATTAGGAAAGCCAAGATAGCCGCTCCCCACGCATATCTGCCCACTCTGTCTAGATCTACTAGCAATGGAAGGAGCCTGCAGTTGATGATGTCAGATCGGGTCGGGAATAAGAGCTTCCCGAATAGCAGCATCAGGAAGCGCCTCAGCACTTTGTCCCCATCCGGTCCTGCCTCCGCCGCCACACTCGGGCGCACCTGCTCAACCACTCGGTCGATGTGCTACTCAGGTAGCTCTCCAACTGCAATGGCCACTCCCCGGAGTCCCAAACTCTCTTGCAGCACTGATCGTGATAATTGGGATGACAGATGCCCTTCCCTCATCAGATCTAGCCCTAGCAACTCCTGGGCTAGCTCTCTGTAGTCTCCATATGTCCATCCCGTCACCGCCTTCCTGTGCACCCTCAAGCCACTGATCCTCGTCATGTCTTCAAGTGTTGGGATCATGTACCCCCATGGGAAGATGAAAGCTCGACTAATCCGATCCTACCTCTCGTGCAGTGCGTATAAGAGGGCTGTGTCCACTCTCGTTACCTCTATGCTAAGGACTTCCCCGAAGCCCATGGCAGTTAATCTCTGCCTCTGGTACCCCGATAGTGCCAAGTAGACCGCCCATACTTGGAGCCTTGTGATTCTCGTTCTCCTCTTTCCCTACACACATTTAGGTCATAAGTTAGTCATTAGTCACATTGCATTGCATTAATCACAAACAAAACAACAAAAAATCAAATAATAAAAACCCCAAAAATATCATTTCTAGTTTTGGTTCCCCTGACGCACCAGCGGTGGCGTGTCAGGGAGCGTAACGGTCACTAAAACGACCGTTACATTCCCCTGGAATGGGCGTCATCCTTTCTGTTCTTCAAGCTTGTGGGAATGGCCAATATGGCCTACAAAGTGCTTCAATGGGTCCCTAGACCCATGATCTTCCCCCTAAACACACATGCAATCAATTAAAAATTTGAAAATTAGGGTTTGGGGTGATTTGGCCTACCTCGGGGTCTTGGCCGCGTTTCTTCTTCTCCGGCGCAATGGGCTCGTCCTCGCCGCCGGTAGCTTCTCCGGCATGTTCTCCTCACTCTTCAGCTTCCCAGGGCCAATGGGGGCTCTTCTTCCGTTGATTGAGCCGCCGCCGCCGCCGCCGCCAGGTGTTCTTCCGGCAAACTCGTCGCCGGCCCATCATCCTATCGGGCAATGCGGTCTCGGCACCGTTTAATAGCCTTCCTCTTCTTCCCTTTCTCTCGCGTCATGGTGGCCGGAGGGCTCGTCGCCGGTGAGGTTTTTGGGGAAGGATCTTTGGGCGCTTGGTTTTGCTTTGGGGTGTGTTAGGGCATGATTAGAGCAAATGAGAACGAATGAGGGCTCGATTTATTTTTTTTTGCAAATTCAGAAAATGTAACGATCTATCGTGAGACCGTTACAGTTCTCTAACGCACTATATTGAGCCCGTCAGGTGACTAAGGCATCCTTTGTAAAACTGGTTGATTGTAACGGATAAAATCTAGACCGTTAAATTCTTCTGGCGCTCCTTTATAAGTCCATTACACTGTTGATGGTCTCTTGCTTGAGTGTTTTCTCGTGCTTATCTGATGTATGGAATGGTTATGCCCGGTTATACTTTTATTACTATTTGATGGCTACCCCTTTCAGTTAAGCAAGACTGTCACATCGTTATCCGCTCACCGAGCAGGTAAGTCAGGTAGTGTATTTCGATCCCCTTTATTCCTGAATGCATTACTATATGTTATGTAAGATATATTATCTCGAGAACCGGTTGGTCATTCATGTGCTCTAGGATCTGATGTTCCCCTGAACAAAAATGATGATGATCTAAGTGCACATGTTTAATCGTTGGATAGGCCGTTAGGTTGAAAAAATTTGGGACGATGGTTCTGTCTTGCACGCCGTGGTTGCAGATGGTGTCCTAACCCTAGTTTCTCCGGTCTAGCAATACTATTCTCGAGTATCTTCCTATTTTATCTTTGTTTTGTTTTAAAGATTTCTTTTTTCATTTAGCCCAGCATGCATCATATGCATTTTTGAGCATTCACGAGCCTCATCTGTTCAGGTGTTTCAGTAATGGTGAATAGCTATGTCTGTGATCTCGAGTGAGGAGAGTCATTCCACTTTGAGTCAGAAGGTTTCCTTTGGTCTTGTTGCTCGGTCTGGTTAGCCGAAGATTCCCGTCTGGAGTTTAGTTAATCGTCTCTTTTCCTTTCTGTTGCTTCAGCCGCTGGCCGTGTTTTTTTTCCTTTCCTTAGTTGTTAGTTCCTCCAGACGTGCGTCATTTTGGTTGGCTATTTCCTTATGATTGATGTGAATTTTTCCGGAAGATTCCTATTGCTCGTTGGTTGAGGACGGGTGTCGTTTACCTTAACGCCCGCTTTTCAGTCCGCTCCGCTTCATTTCCGCTTCATCTCCATGTTCCATTTCGCTTTCGCTACACCTCCGCTCGCTCCCCTGCAAAGAGGACGTTAAGGAGGGGCATCTGTTGACACCCATTTTATGACCGATGAGTTGGGTCATTTCCTCATTCATCTTATATGATGCTCCAGGTTGTTCAGCCTTGTTGAGTCTTCTTGGTCAAATTTGAGGTTTCTTTCATGGGTCATTTCCTCCTTGGTTGGGCTTGGTTCCTCGTCCTTATCAGCTGGACGTTGCTTGGCGAACTCTCCATTTCATTTGTCATCTTTTCATCCCTAACGCATCAATCCTAGCACGTTACAGTATCCTAACGCACCTCCCATGGACCGTTACGTGATCCCAGAGTCCTGAGCCAACCGTTCTCTTTTCATGCTTATCCTTTGCAATGTAAGGGACTTATTTCAATCCGTCACCGTCGTATAACGCATTATCTCTAATCCGTTATGCCTTCCAGAGTCCTCCTTTCAAAAACTTCACCCATTGGTCTTATCTCTTAGAGGATAAGGTTCTGTAACGAACTAGTCATGGAGTGTTACCTTTATGTGTCAGTCTATCGTGAGACCGTTACATCCATCGGAGTGTTCTAGCAGAACTGCTCTTTCTCTGCTACTCTGTGGCCAAATTAAGAGTTTGATCTGATGATTTCTCCTTCAAATCTGATCCTTAGAACCTTATATTTGATTCTATGGACTCTTAGGAGTATTATCTTCAAGAGTTTGCCAAGAAACCTCCTACTTTTTTAGCTGGATCATCTCCAACTCGAGCCTAGACTTTGAGGGTCTATAAATAGAACCCTTGACTTCATGGCTTGTAGAGGAGACATCTGGAGTTCGCGTCGAAGTGCTGCCACATCCTGGAGCTAGAACCCACCAAGGAGAGCTGCTTCCCACGTTCATCTTCTTCCAAAGTCCAGGGAGTATTGTTTCCAATGGTTTAGTTCAGTCAAGTTGTCTTCTCTAGTCTATTTTCCCTCCTCCAAGCATCATAGCATCTTCCCTCTTCCTCTACCACGTTCTTGCATCTTCTGCATCCATTCAAAACATCCTCCCATCTTTTAAACGCCCCAGGGGGGTTAGAAAAAACAACCACCCTAGTATTCTCCCTTTCCTTTTGCATGTTCTCCAATTCTTTTGATTTATAGTTACTACACTTTGCAAAGGCTAATCTGGGTGTTTTTCTTTGTTGTCTACATTCTTTTGCTGGTTTTCCAAGGTTAAGGCATGAGGCCCAAGCTTCCTGGCCGGTTGGAAAGCTTAGAGATCAAAGATTCCCAATTCCTTTTCTACAGACCTCTGACGGATCAAGAAAGGAGCGTTACGGTTCTCTGGCGCATCTACACTAGTCCGTTACGCTTCACAGAGTTGTAGATTACAGTTCCTGGTTTTTCTCTCTCATACGGGCGGGTGCTTCATCCACCTATTCTAAGGTACGTTCCAAGTCCTTGGCTTGTTAGTTACCTTAGTGGCGATCACGTTCCTTCTTAGTTGGGCAATAGCTCTCTCTCTCTCTCTTCACATCTTTTTCTTTAATTGCTTGTTCCACCCCTTGCGGTGTGTTTTCTATTCCTCTCGCTCCACGCTCGGCGTGTGTTTTTATTTCTTCTTTAGTTTAGTTCCCTGATTGAGATTGCTTGCCCATGCTTAGAGGTCATGATGGTTGCATAGGTATATGTTGCACATGTCTATTGGTAGATTGATTACAATATTCCACATATCTGCATAATTGATCACATCATTTTGCAATAAAGGAATCGTCACAATCACAAATAATAATCAATAGGGTTTACGCGGGCTAGCTTGACCCTATCAACCTAGCCCTCCTAAACCCCTTCCACCCTTTCAACTTCTCTATAAAAACCCCTTAGAAGCTCAAGGGGTAGAGATATAGATGAAATCTCCAAGACATCCGGCATACTCAAGCTTCAAGCAGCCTCAGGCAACGAGCTAAGGAGAATTGTGTGTGGGTGACTTGTTCGTCGCCTTAGTACACCGGGGGTATGTCGTTTGCACTTTCCTCACGCCGTATTTACCCGTGACATACAAGTCAACACCCACCAGGCGCGAGACGTTATGACAAGGGTGAACATCCCCTCATGCTGGGATTCCCCCTCACGTGCCCGTGGGTAGCAACCACGCCCGTACCATGACGTCACGCTCCCTCGCAGTCACGAGGCCATGTTCGACCGCTCTACTCGAGTCGTGATAGGCCCTCGCCCAGACACTGGATCGATGCATCCCTCTAGTCATCCAGTCATAATCCCCCCGTTCGGTGTCGCCACCATGGCCCACGCCACGGGAGGGGCCCTCTGTAAAACACACGTGTGTTACTCTGTCACGCATTGACCCGAGGACCGATCATCAGATCGGAATTGTCCCGTGGCGTGCACCAGTTGTACCCTAGCCACTGCGGCCTACCTGTAAGGATATGTATATCTCAAAAATTATACCGCCAATTGGATGAATGCTCTCGCATCCATGTTCAGGCCCCTAGCTTTCTACCTACACCACTCGACATCTGTGCCTAACATCCTAACCCCAGTAAACACCCCCCAGTCGAAAGCGCACCCACAGATGCAGAATGCTCCCTGCCCTCTACCCATGGCTTCAAGCATATACACAGACTTCTCTTCAGCTCAGAACGAAGGTGTTCGGATTCAATCCGATGTAAATAAACATTGGTTGCTTCTGGCCGATGGGGAAAGACGTCCAGTACACGATTCCCACAATTGCATACGCACTCGCACCCGTGGAACCCCTGCTCTCCACGTGTTGCCCGATCGCCCAAGCCCACGTGCCGCGCCCTGGTGGCGCTTCCCCGGTCAACCCTTGGTTCCATGGGTGATTGTCGAGAAATCGACTGGCACGCCCGCACCTTGTCCGGTTAATCCGTACCCTGACATTTCCGTGCCATTCGACCCTTTTCGACTTTCCGAAAGAGGAGAGTGCCTGATACCGCCGTGAGAGGCATGCAAACGTAAAGTGGATACCTGAGATATATCAAACTCCCGTGTCTTTCTTCCCCACTATATCCCTTCCTTCACCCTAGTTATTCGGCATACAAAAAACTCGCGCAACAGAGAAGATGGCACGCCCGGTGTGACATCTCCCGCCTTCCTTTTTTTTGTTCAAGAAAAGTCTGTGCCAACCCTAAAGCCCTGGTGCCCTTTCCCTATCCTTGCAGGAGAGGCAAGGGAGGGTACTCGTGCGCACATTCTCCAGCAGCTTCCGGTTCGCGTTCTGACCGACGGACTGCGCTCGGCAACTGTCAGCCACAGTCGCCTCCGCAGCACATAGCTCTCTAGAAACCATGGCGGCCGTCACCTATGGTCCCAATGTTATTGCCACCCACGCATGGGTGGGCTACTTGGTGACACCGATTGCTTTTGCTAGCTTCGCCCCTGTCATCGGCTCACCCTACTTCTTGGGCTTGATCTCTGTGGCTTCTCCTCAGCCAACCCCAGTTTCTCTATTGGCTCCCGTGGCCAACGCGCCATGCGCACTCCTATCACCGGTGGCCCACCTGATCACCAGGCACCGGACCACCACCACTGGCCCCTGCAGGGTCCCCATATCAACACCGGCCTGGGTAAGCATTAGCTCCCCAGGCCAGCCTCGTCCGATCTCCGGCATGGGTCCCGTGCCCCGGAGTTCGGTCACTATCTCAGCAGCTTCCTCGGGTCTCCAACACCGAGCCTCAGTAAAGCCTGCACCCAACACGGGCTCCCAGCCCCGGGTCCACAGCTTCTCAGCATCTTCCTCGGGTCTCCAACCCCGAGCCTCAGCAAAGCTGGCATCCAACATGGGCTCCCAGCCCCGAGTCCACGGCTTCTCAGCATCTTCCTTGGGTCTCCAACCCCGAGCCTTAGTAAAGTCGGCACCCAACATGGGCTCCCATCCCCGGGTCCACGGTCTCTCAGCATCTTCCTCGGGACTCCAACCCCGACCCTTAGTAAAGCCAGCACCCAACACTGGCTCCCAATCCTGGGTCCACGGCTTCTCAGCATCTTCCTCGGGTCTCCAACCCCAAGCCTCAGCAAAGCCGGCACCCAACACGGGCTCCCAGCCCCGGGTCCACGACTTCTTAGCATCTTCCTCGGGTCTCCAACCCCGAGCCTTAGTAAAGATGGCACCCAACACGGGCTCCCAGCCCCGGGTCCACAGCTTCTCAGCATCTTCCTCGGGTCTCCAACCCCGAGCCTCAGTAAAGCCAGCACCCAACACGGGCTCCTAGCCCTGGGTCGAAGGCCTCTCAACACATTCCTCGGGTCCCCAGAACCGAGCCCCAGCAAAGTCGGTACCCAACACAGGCGTCCAACCCCGGGTCCACGGCTCCTCAGCGCCTTCCTCGGGCCCACAGGCCCGAACCCCGGTAAAGCCGACAACGATACGGGCTCCCAGCCCCGAGTTCGCGGCTCTTCGATACTACACTTAGGACCCCGGTTCCGAGCTCCAGTTTAACCGGCTCTCCCTACGGGTCTTCTACCCAAGGGGCAAGGTTCCTCAGCACCCTTTGTTAGGGTGCTAGGCCCGGATACAGAGGGGGGGTGAATGTATCCCTCTAGAAAATATAGCCCAAATTAAAACTCTAAAGCTCAGATATGCGGAATAAAGACTAATGAGCTTTCCAAGATGAAATCATAAGGCAACAAATGAACAAACAGTTGGACTGCACCAATACAGCCACCTGAACAACCAGAAACGAAGGCAGAGCTAAACAACCCAAACACACTTAGCAGAATATAATGCTAAAAAATAACTCTCTAGATAATGCAACTAGCCAAGCATGCACAACCTGTGAATGGGAGGTAGAAGATATGGAGCTAACGCAAGGCAAACCACTGCACAAATAATTTTAAGGTGGTTCGGTCCTCCAGACCTACATCCACCCCTCACTCCCAACTGGAGTGAGGCTTCACTAGCCAATGCTAGAACCAAGCAGACTCAGTCTGCGAACAATTGCTGCCACACAGCTTGACCAGGGGAACAGTCTCCCCTCTTCCTCCCAACCGGAGGGACACCCCAAGTGACTCCCAGCCACTTGGAAACCAGAGACCGAAGTCTCTCTTCCTCCAGACCAGGAGGGAACCCGCTAGTGACTCCCAGTCACCAGCAACCAGAGGTCGCAGACCTCTCTTCCTCCAACCGGAGGGACCCCTGGACTTGCAAGCCACAAGCCCAGAACCGGAGACAAGTCTCCCTTCTCCTGAATCCACAGGAGGAACCCGATCCCCAGCAGGGCAATCGAAAGAACAAGGCTAACCAAAGAACCAAAAGAAAAAATACAGAAACATAAAAAACACAGCAACAAAAGCTGGAAATGAAACACAAGAGATGTGGCTCTCAATGAGCATAGTCGTTCTGGATTTGATCCACGAACAGACTGAACTGATCTGCAATAGACTCTCTTCTCCTCTTCTTTTCTTCCTCTTCTTTCTGCTTCTCTTTCTTCTCTCTTTCTTCTCACTTCTCACGAGCACTATCTCCCTCTTTTCCTTCTTCTGCTCTCACTCTCACTTTCTTCTCTGCTCTCTTCTTTTCTTTCTTTTCTTCACTAGATCGAACTCACAGCACTTCTGCTTTTCTGCTATTGCTCTCAAGGCTTCGATCATCTTCTTCTGTGGAAGAAGTCTTGTATATATAGCAGCAGCAGCAGGCACACTGGGCGCGTGTGGCTTCCACATTTCCTGCCCTAGAAATTCGGACCACGTGGCAGCATCCTGGTATCTCGTCCATCCTTGGATCACGAACCAGGCACCTCGGATCACGTGCCCTTCATTAGCCTCTTCAGTCCGATGTATAGAGTTCTCAGTTCACGTGCTCAATGACAACAATCTGACTTGCTGCGTCAACGCTGTCAATCAATGGCGTTAACGTAGTGAGGCATTCCAGTAAGCCATTAGCTTCGTCTCTTTAGCTGCTGCGTCGACGCTGCTCAATTGTGGCGTTGACGCAGTGGAATAGCCTGTGAAGGTCTCTGCTTCTTTAACTGCTATGTCGACGCTGCTTGCTTGTGGCGTTGACGCAGTGGAAGATATCGTGAAGGCTTCGTCAACTGATGCATGGACGCTTTAAGCTCCCAGCGTCGACCCTGTTCCCTTCAGCAACAAGAATGAAGTCATAAGATTTAAGTATGTACATTGCAGTGTATATACTTCGTTGTATAGACTTGTGAAGGTGAATGCAACGTACAGACTTGCCCAATGTGTTGACTTCAACAAGGGAGGCAACGGCTGTATAGACTTTAAATCCTAAAGGCAGTGTATAGACATTGAAGAACAACAGCCAATGTATGGACTTTACAATGCAAACAACAATGTATAGACTTCATGTAAAAGCCCAATGTATAGACATTGAATTCGAAGACCAATGTGCAGACTTTGGATTTGAAGACCAGTGTGCAGACTTCAAGTTTAACTGTGGATGTACAGACTTCAGGTGTGAAGACCATTGTGCAGACTTTGGGGAACATCGGCCAATGTATAGACTTGATGCTCAAGGAGTGGCTGTACAGACTTAGAGTGTAGCTGAAGCCTTGAACGTAGGAATAGGCTGGACTATATAGACTTCAGGCTTCAGAAACGAATGTACACACTTGACCAATTCAAAGGCGAATCAAGTGTACAGACTCTGAGTCCAAACCCAACGGCTGTACAGACTTAGAATGTGAAGACTGATGTACAGACTTCATTAATCAGACAGGCTGCACAGTCCACTGTATAGACTTGATGATATGAACTTCAGGAGGATATGACACGCCTGTACAGACTTATTTTCCAAACGAATGAATAGACTTTGCCACAGTCTAATGTATAGACTTGAAGAAACTGAACTGAAGAGTCGACGCATCAGCTCAAGGAGTTGACGGACTACTGTGTGGACAGAGACAAATATGACTGAAGGGTTGATGCATCAGCACAATGAGTTGACACACTGCTGTGGAGTCTGTGCAGACAGAGTGTAGACAGAATTAAATAGAGCATGTTATCTGACAACCATATGAACTTCATTCACTTACATGATAAAACATGAATTAATCGAGCAGAAAAAGAAAGCATTATGATCAGAGAATGACTGAATAATAGCACATGATGACACACAGCAAGATGACTCACAGTGATTAACTCACATCAAAAAACCAATCATCAAAACCACAGGGGCACAACAATCTCCCCCTTTTTGATGATGGCAATACTACACTGTGAGTAATGCTGATGACACAAACTATTCTCCCCCTTTGACTTCATCAAAAAGAAAAGAGTTTGAGAAATTAAAGCATGTATAAAAATTCAGTCAATTTCTCCCCCTTGCAAGAACATGATTCTCCCCCTTTAAGAGTTTCAGCAAAAGCATGAGTTAGAGATGATCAAAAGGAACCTGCATGCAATGATTGAATGATATTCTCCCTCCTTGGCAAACAATCTCTCCCTTTGGTAGAATCATAATAAACCATGGGAAGGGGTAAGAATGTAGATGCAGATACCAGAAATATGAATGCAAGAGCACAATTCTTCTCCTTCTATGCAGCATGATGCATATGACAAGGAGGCTCCCCCTCAATAAATGGAACCTTATGAAATGAATGAAAAGGAGACCACAGGGGAAAACAAGGAGAAGTTCAGGTCAATGAGCAGAAGAGGTTCAATTAGCAGATTTTTAAGGAAGCTCCAATCTCAGAAAATTCAGTCAGATTTTCAGAGAGATATCAATCTCATAAATCCAAAACATAAGTTTTTCAAAGTCTTCCATTATAAGGGCTTATGAATGAGCTTTATTGAACAGCATGGTTTAAACATGATGTATGTAGAGTTTATCAATAAAATTCTGTATTGATATCTAAAACTATGGTTTAATAAAAATGAACCAAGCCCTCATATTTATCTTGATAAAACTCCCTTTCTCTTACACAATCAAATTTATTGACTTCTTTCGGAATTACATGCATCAGTATTGAAATCAAGCAATTATGAAGTCATATGATTTTGTCTAGGGTTGTAGCAATTTGATTTTAGCATCAATATTCAGATATTTCAATTCGTTCAACAATTTTTCATGCTACAAATTTTACGAGCACTCTAGTTCATTGCACACCTTGTAACTAGAGGATATACCTTGATCAGAGGCCAATATCCCTAAGCACTTAGTGTGAGTAACTGTCATGCTTTATATGAACAAAGATAGCATTTACACATCATGACACACTGCAAATCATTTCTTGATGAGTGAGTTGTATTTCTCAGTGTGCATGCCATTGCTCTGCCTGAATTTCAATTATTCTTAATCAGAGTTAACTATGGTACCTCATTACACAGTCCTTTGGACATGGGTTTCTCAGTGACCAAGGTCATTGCTCTGACAGAAAATACCCTTTAGACATTTCAGAAAAATTCATTTGCTTCAAATCAATAACAATTTCATGTACTTAACCAATTAAAGCCATGAACTCAATAATACAGATTTCAGAAGATTTTACAAGACACAGCATGAAACAGATGGTTAAGGTTAATTAAACATGCTTTAGACATCTTTAAGAGATTTTAAAGTCAACCCTTGATTACATTAAACTTAAACCACCTGAGTTATTTCAGATATTCATAAAAACGTATAATAGAAGATTTCTATTTCAAAAGTTTTCAGATTTATGATCGAGATAGCCCATTGAAATCTTCATGAAGGACTGATAGAATTTTGAAGCCAAATGATACCAATTGATAGGAGAGATTTTGAAGCTTAGTGTTTTCCGAATATGATCAAGGTTTGTCAACAAAAATGATAAGAAGGGATATGCAATGAGTTCTGACACATGTATGCATTTGACAACCTATATGCAATGCATTGACTCCCCCTCACAATATGCATTCAACAATTACCAAACAACTACAAATGGCAGATATGCAAGAATACATCAAATCAGATATGCAATGAATTTCAAAATGAGAAATGCAGAGAAATTTACCTGAACAGTTCAGAAGGGGTTTTCATTCTTGAGTGCCTTGGATTAATACCCCTTTTTATTCCATTCCAAGGCACACCTGCAAGGCAAAGTTATTTTGCACAAACAGGTACCCAAGAAGTCTTGGGTCCTGACATGACATTATCACTTCTAGCAGGGTTTCTCAGCACATCTTTAACTTGATAGTAAGGTGCAGCAGTTTTCAGATCTGATTTATGCACATTCTTGTTAGCATGAATTCTATGTGCATATATATGAGATTTTTTGTTAACAGAATAAAAATTCTATTTACCAAAACCAGTTTGGTTTTGATATCCCGCCAGCCAACAGGTTGCAGCCCTGTGACCTGGCTTCCCACAATGATAGCATGAGAAAACAGAATTTAGGTTCTTTTTATGCACATCATTATGAACATGAATTGTATGTGCATTAGCATGGAAATTTCTATTATTCGCATGACCAAACTGTTTTCCATAATCAACACATTCAAAGTTTTTCTTTTTGAAAACAACTTTGTTCTTTCTGAGAGCATTTGTACTTGTAGGGAATTTAAACATTCCAAAAATGAAAATTTTCCCTTGAGCATGCCAACAATCAATGGCCCTGTGGCCATGCTTTCCACATTCAAAGCATGAAATAGAATTTCTTTTAAAAGAGCCTGACCTGCATTCAGAGGTCTTGTGACCAATTTTGTTACAGTTAAAATAGAGGATATGCTGGTTCATTGAAACAGATTTATTTTTATTAAAAACATGTTGGTTTGCAGGGAATTTAGCATGATATGAATAAACGATTTTCTTACCACTAGCAAACCAGCAATGAGCAATTGAGTGTCCTAATTTGCCACAGTGCAGACATTCAATTTTCTTTTTCTGGAATGAAGACTTTTTATCATGAAGTTTCTTAGCATTCATTATCCCGGCCCTCATGTCATCCTTCTCCATCAATTTACACTCATGCATTAAATGTCCAAATCTATGACAGTAGTGGCATGACATTTTCCTTCTAGATGCATGTGAGTGTGTGTGAGGACTGTGATCAACATGCACATATGAACCCTTTTTATTCATTTTCTGTTCTCCAATCATTTTCTGATTTTTATCCTGTTTCTCTGTTTTCTTAGCCTTATACTGAGGTGGAGATGAAGTAGAAGGCTTTTCCTGTTCAGAAGATTTAACGAAAATAGTTTGTTTTTGGGTTCTCTGAACAGTGGACTGAGAAACAGGTGACTTCTGAGAAGTGTGAGAAGTAGAGCTAGCAACAAAAGATGTATGAATTTTATTTTCAAAATTCTTTTAATTTACAGGATTATAACCTAACCCCTCCTTCTGAAAATTAACTTTTACTCCCAGCAATTTGTTCAGATTATCTTGCCCACTAACAAATTTAGATAAGGAGTTTTTTAAATCCTGAATTTCATTTTCTTGAGAGGAAATGTGTAGCTCATAACTGGCAATCTCTTGTTCACTGCAATTCACACATTTAGTTAACACCTTGTTAGCAGTTTTATGTTTTTCAATTTCTTGTTCCAAAATGCTCAATTTTTCAGGAACTTCAACACACACCATTTTTCCTTTTTCTAAGGTTAGAAGTCTCTCAGACATCGCACTGTTTAACCGCTTCAATTTTTCAATTTCTTCTTTAAGCTTATCATTTTGAACCAATTCATTTATTAGAAGCTGATCTTCTGAATTGATTTCATACTTTCTTTCATTTTCAATTTGCTTCATTTCTCTTTGTTGTATTTCAAAATCTTTCTGTAATTCTATGTTTACAGATTTGATGGCTTCAAATTTCTCGGTCAGCAGTGTGTTCTCCTTTTCTAGTTTCTCTAAACTTTCTTCATTTTCTTTGGAGAACCCTCTAAGAGAATCATTTTCTGATTTCAGCATTTGAGTATCAGACTTACTAGCATCAAGAGCATTTTTCAGTTCAACACAATTTCTACAATCAACATTTAAATTGTCTGACCTACTACTTTTCTTCAATTTTTTGTATTATTTTCTTAACAGTTCATGGGATTCAAATAATTCAGCATATGCGTTCTCCCCATCTTCTAGAGAAAAATTATCGAAGAGATTTACCTCATCATCATCTTCTTCTTCATTTTGATTGCTGCCTTGATCGCTGCCACTTTGATTGCTTCTGTTGGCCATCATGCAGCTGTCCACATCTATCTCCTGAGTTCGCTTCAATGTATCCAAAATATCTTTAGCAGAACTGCAATCAACGAAACATGAGTTAAAAGCTCTATCAGTAGCTGCCTTCATCAGATTTATAGCTATCTGATTTTCTTCATGCAGTGATTTTTGACTGTCAGTCCATTTGGACTTTTTCTTTGGTAGTTCATGAGGACCATGTGAAATTACTTTCCACAGGTCTGGATTCACAGATTTAACAAAATTCTTCAGACTAGCGAACTATGCATTAAAATGCGTACCACTGAAAATCGGTGGATGAGCCATGAGAAAACAACAGATTAATGCAATAGGAATATTGATGCACTAAAAACAAATTAGCACCGAAGACTGCAAGATCGGATCTGCAGGTCGCTGGACCTTGTATGCAGACACCGCTCTGATACCAACTGTTAGGGTGCTAGGCCCGGATACAGAGGGGGGGTGAATGTATCCCTCTAGAAAATATAGCCCAAATTAAAACTCTAAAGCTCAGATATGCGGAATAAAGACTAATGAGCTTTCCAAGATGAAATGATAAGGCAACAAATGAACAAACAGTTGGACTGCACCAATGCAGCCACCTGAACAACCAGAAAGGAAGGCAGAGCTAAACAACCCAAACACACTTAGCAGAATATAAAACTAAAAAATAACTCTCTAGATAATGCAACTAGCCAAGCATTCACAACCTGTGAATGGGAGGTAGAAGATATGGAGCTAACGTAAGGCAAACCACTGCACAAATAATTTTAAGGTGGTTCGGTCCTCCAGACCTACATCCACCCCTCACTACCAACCGGAGTGAGGCTTCACTAGCCAATGCTAGAACCAAGCAGACTCAGTCTGTGAACAGTTGCTGCCACACAGCTTGACCAGGAGAACAGTCTCCCCTCTTCCTCCCAACCGGAGGGACACCCCAAGTGACTCCCAGCCACTTGGAAACCAGAGACCGAAGTCTCTCTTCCTCCAGACCAGGAGGGAACCCGCTAGTGACTCCAAGTCACCAGCAACCAGAGGTCGCAGACCTCTCTTCTTCCAACCGAGGGACCCCTGGACTTGCAAGCCACAAGCCCAGAACTGGAGACAAGTCTCCCTTCTCCTGAATCCACAGGAGGAACCCGATCCCCAGCAGGGCAATCGGAAGAACAAGACTAACCAAAGAACCAAAGAAAAAATACAGAAACATAAAAAACACAGCAACAAAAGCTGGAAATGAAACACAAGAGATGTGGCTCTCAATGAGCATAGTCGTTCTGGATTTGATCCATGAACAGACTGAACTGATCTGCAATAGACTCTCTCCTCCTCTTCTTTTCTTCCTCTTCTTTCTGCTTCTCTTTCTTCTCTCTTTCTTCTCACTACTCACGAGCACTATCTCTCTCTTTTCCTTCTTCTGCTCTCACTCTCACTTTCTTCTCTGCTCTCTTCTTTTCTTTCTTTTCTTCATTAGATCAAACTCACAGCACTTCTGCTTTTCTGCTATTGCTCTCAAGGCTTCGATCATCTTCTTATGTGGAAGAAGTCTTGTATATATAGCAGCAGCAGCAGGCACACTGGGCGCGCGTGGCTTCCACATTTCCTGCCCTAGAAATTCGGACCACGTGGCAGCATCCTGGTATCTCGTCCATCCTTGGATCACGAGCCAGGCACCTCGGATCACATGCCCTTCATTAGCCTCTTCAGTACGATGTATAGAGTTCTCAGTTCACGTGCTCAATGACAGCAATCTGACTTGCTGCGTCGACGCTGTCAATCAATGGCATTAACGTAGTGAGGCATTCCAGTAAGCCATTAGCTTCGTCTCTTTAGTTGCTGCGTCGACGCTGCTCAATTGTGGCGTTGACGCAGTGGAATAGCCTGTGAAGGTCTCTGCTTCTTTAACTGCTGCGTCGACGTTGCTTGCTTGTGGCGTTGACGCAGTGGAAGATATCATGAAGGCTTCGTCAACTGATGCGTGGACGCTTTAAGCTCCCAGCGTCGACCCTGTTACCTTCAGCAACAAGAATGAAGTCATAAGATTTAAGTATGTACATTGCAGTGTATATACTTCGTTGTATAGACTTGTGAAGGTGAATGCAACGTACAGACTTGCCCAATGTGTTGACTTCAACAAGGGAGGCAATGGCTGTATATACTTTAAATCCTAAAGGCAGTGTATAGACATTGAAGAACAACAACCAATGTATGGACTTTACAATGCAAACAATAATGTATAGACTTCATGTAAAAGCCCAATGTATAGACATTGAATTCGAAGACCAATGTGCAGACTTTGGATTTGAAGACCAGTGTGCAGACTTCAAGTTTAACTATGGATGTACAGACTTCAGGTGTGAAGACCATTGTGCAGACTTTGGGGAACAGCGGCCAATGTATAGACTTGATGCTCAAGGAGTGGCTGTACAGACTTAGAGTGTAGCTGAAGCCTTGAACGTAGGAATAGGCTGGACTGTATAGACTTCAGGCTTCAGAAACGAATGTACACACTTGACCAATTCAAAGGCGAATCAAGTGTACAGACTCTGAGTCCAAACCCAACGGCTGTACAGACTTAGAATGTGAAGACTGATGTACAGACTTCATTAATCAAACAGGCTGCACAGTCCACTATATAGACTTGATGATATGAACTTCAGGAGGATATGACACGCCTGTACAGACTTGTTTTCCAAACGAATGAATAGACTTTGCCACAGTCTAATGTATAGACTTGAAGAAACTGAACTGAAGAGTCGACGCATCAGCTCAAGGAGTTGACGCACTACTGTGTGGACAGAGACAAATATGACTGAAGGGTCGACGCATCAGCACAATGAGTTGACGCACTACTGTGGAGACTGTGCAGACAGAGTGTAGACAGAATTAAATAGAGCATGTTATCTGACAGCCATATGAACTTCATTCACTTACATGATAAAACATGAATTAATCGAGCAGAAAAAGAAAGCATTATGATCAGAGAATGACTGAATAATAGCACATGATGACACACAGCAAGATGACTCACAGTGATTAACTCACATCAAAAAACCAATCATCAAAACCATCATCAAAACCACAGGGGCACAACACCCTTCTCAGGCCTCCCGACCCGAGCTCGGACTACGCCAGCACCTACTACGGGTCCTCGACCCAGGGGCGTCGGCACCTCAGCACTTCTGACGGTGTCACTCTCTGGTGCGAGAGTGTCATCTCGAGCATCGGTAACACTCCTATCGGCGCAGGCAAAGGCTTATACCCGGGTCACCCAGTCATCGACTCCCGACGTGGGTTTCATACCTCGGGGGCCAGTCCCAGTACCTCTGACTGACAGCTCTGCACTGCCAGTCACTCTAAGCCAGGTTTTCTGGGTCTACCATCTCGGGGCGGAGTCTTCCTCCAATCCTTAGAAGAAGCGCCGCCATGGCCGCAAAGGCAGGCAGCTCGCCGCTGCGACTAGCAACTCCGGCATGACGATTCTTATCGGTGACTCGTGGATCTGTCTCGACGGGGGTGAACCAATCGTACCCCAGGAATGGACCATTTCCACCATCCCCACCTCCAATCATTTTGAGCTCTTGCGGCAAACACGAGAGGACGGGGTGAAGCTCAAAGGAGCGGGTTCCTCGGCAACAGCCCGGGGGCACCCACCGCAGCCCGACACACGGCCTCCCATGACAACTCGTCAAAAAAATGGTGACAAGGGAGACCATCAACCTGACTTGAAGAGAATCTGGGTCACCTCAGAGGAAGCTCAGGCCGTTCGAAGGGCGCGTATCAAAAACCCCATGCGAGCACTCAGACGCGACATCAGATGGGATGCGACTGTCTTCACAGTAGCATCGGCTGACGATGCCCAGTCGCCTAATGTCCCCCGCGCAAGCAAGTGGAGGCAAAGGCGAGCCCGCTCTTGGGCCCTCCAATAACCTGTTCAGAGTTCTCCCCCGCCTGATATCGGGAGTGAGCCTGTAGAAACCTGATAATTAAAAATGAGAAATAAAATTTTCAATTTCATTATGTAATGAAATAATTAAATTATATTTTTACTATATGAAATAAATTAGTTTATTGAGCTTACTTGAATTAACTAGAAGTAAATAGATATTAAATGCTTTACACCTTAGATAAATCATAGTAAGCCCAATAAAAGTCCATGTAATGGATTAGGATTACAATTGGCCCATTGGATAATCCATAATGGGCTGAATTAATGGTTAAAGGATTCAATAATGGTTAAATTAACCTTAAATTCGTAACATGTGTTTAATATGATATTTAAGGGATTAAAATAACCCCATTTATAGAAGATTGACTCAAAAATCGACCATTACCTAACAGCCCACCTTGGACCAGCCGTTTTTACATTGTTTTCACACCTAAGATGGGCTAGATTAAGAAGAGAAATGGCATTTTTCTTCTAATTCGGAGTTGGAAAGTTTGGCATTGTTAGGCAAGGAATCTTGACGAATTTGGCCAAGTTTTGGCTATAAATAGAACCCCATTCGACCCTCAAACCATCCCTGGAGGTTAAGTATACGCTGCTGTGAAGATTGGTGGAGATTTGAAGGAAGATTTGGAAGATCAAAGGGTTTTCTTACATTTGGGGATATTTCTTTAGATCCATCTAAAGGTAGGTGTCTCTCAGGCCAAACCCTAATTAAATCATGTCATCTTGTTTATTTTTCTGTCCTCTTTCCATTGATATCTCATTTATTAAATTCCGTTATGAAATGAGCAAGTTAGGTGTCTCTCAGGCTAAGCCAGGGCCAGCACGTTCAAAGGGGAAAAAATTATATATATATATATATATATTTCTTTGAAATTATTTTCGGTTGTGATTGCCTTTATGGTTGTAATTATTTTCAGTTTTAACAACACTAATTGAGTTGTGAGTTGATACAAAACTAGTAATATATATTTATTTATTTATTCATGCCGTGCCGTGCCGTGCCGTGCCGAGCCGAGCCGAGCTGAGCCGAGCCGCGGTGCGGCTGATTGAAAGTTTATTTGAGATTGAAAGTTGTAATTGCCTTTATGGCTTATCAATTAGTGTTGTAAACTTCATTTTGATGGAATAAAAGTATTATTTTCCCGTTCATTTCTAACTTTAGAAACAAAATTGTACATGCTCTGATCGACACGCGTGTTTACGACTCGTCGCGCCCTCGATATTCCGCGTCGGGGCGTGACAGAGCCCCCTCTGCAACGCACCTCGGTCTTTGACAGACTAGGGGCGCTTGTCCCCCCGAGCGGCACCTGCGCAGGAAGCGGACAGCCAGGTTTATCAACGACATGGTCCGGGTGTTCACGTGCTACACCACCGAACAGCAGTCAGACACCTAGTCTAATGATCTGAACCAGCCTCTATCCCATTTCAGGAGGCCACACCATCAGGCTCCGCCGCCTCCCCCAACAGGTCACGTCGGCACTTCTGTCGGACCACAGGCGTCAGAACGCGCAGAAGAAGTCCTAGTGGAAGACCACGACCCTTCTATCAATGCAGAGCCGGTCAACAACAATCCTATTGCGAACGAGGCTCAAGAAGTGACCCTCGACACTCTCATGAAGGAGAACCGGCATCTGAAGGCCCTCCTGCAAGATCTCATCCAGGAGCGAGACCTTCATCCTTAACAACCTGCTAGGCCCCAGGTCGAGGCACCGGCCCTGCTGGCAGCCCGCGATGCTGCCAACACCTCAACGGTGATTGCCCGAACCCCGTTGGCAACTGGGTTTGGCACGCCTCTGGTTGAGACTCCGCCACGAGCGTCCAACACTCTAATGCCAGAAAATCTCCTGGCGCAACGCCAGGTGATCAAGCGTATTATCGACACAAAGCTCGCCCAGTATGGTGAAGGGGTTGCCACAGTAGACCTCTACAGTGTGCCCTACCCACTTCACCACTAGCTGAAAAAGCTTCCCCTAGAGTACTCCAAGCCCCCAAAGCTACAAAAGTTCTACGGGAAGGGGTCCCCACATGAACACTTGGCCTACTATGTTACGGCCATGGGTGAGTTAGCGTTGGATGAATCATATCTCCTTCGCTACATTGCTACTTCGCTCACGGGAATGGCCTTCCAATAGTATTCCTGCCTGAAGCCTAACTCAGTCATTGACTGGGCGGATCTCCAGAAGAAATTCCTTGACCACTTTCAAACGGCCGAGCGAAAGTTCTCCCTAGCCGAACTCTGTTCTCTTCGGCAGAAAAAGGGGGAGGGCGCCCTCGACTTCATCAAAAAATGGCGAGATCTCAGCATGAGGTGTGTCAATCAACCTGCTCAGGAGGATGCCATCACCATATTATGTCGAGGTCTGGCGACCGAGGTCAGCGAAAAGCTTCTCGGCACCAATATTAAAGGCTTCGACCAACTCAATTCGACAGTCACCGAAATAAAGATGTTCTTCACCGATAACCCAAGCTATATTGTAGCAAAGGGTAAGCAAGTGAGAGAACGCCAGCCTGACAAGGAGGTGAATATCATAGAGTTCACCCCTGCTGCCAAAGACAGTAAGGAAGTCGAATCCAGCGTCCCTGACAAAAAGCCAGTGAACAAGCCGGCTGTTTCCTCCTTCTCGGAGCGTATGAAGACACCCTTCTCCTTTAAGAAGGAACATACAAAGATGCTCTTCGACCTCTGCATGGCCCAGAAGATTGTCGAGCTGCCAGAAATCTGCAAGTCAGACGAGGCTCTGAAGCCTGACGATCCCAGTTATTACCTGTACCATCGCATGCTGGGTCACTCAATTGAGGATTGATATGTCTTCAAGACTCAGGCACGGAAGCTGATCTGAGACGGCCTCGTCAAAATGAAGTGTGGTCTCGTCGATCCCCCGCAACCACATACGTGGGCCAGGCTAGCTAAGGCAGCACGCGTGGTTCACCACTCAGTCAATGTCATCCCCATGATGGCCCCATTTTCTCTTTCTGATGACGAGTCAGAGGAGCCCAGCGCCAGTCGAAGGGGACGTTCGATCTGGTATCCGGGGTGGAGGCCCTGGCATGATCAAAGACCTCTCTCCTTCCCCAGGGAGAGAACCCAACGACTCTACGATATACTCGTCGAGAGGGGGCAAATTATGCCCCGCGACTCGCCTGTCGACTACACCCATTGGGACCGTAGTCATCCTCAATACTGCTCCTTACATGCCAGAATCTGCCACCAAATCGAGTCCTGTGAGGAAGTTTAACACCTCATCCAGGAACAGATCCAACAGGAGTCGATCGATGTGGAGAGGAACTCTATGTCACTTGTCAAGCTTCGACAAGCTGTCCAAGAGACCCTGAGCACTGCCAGGAATGCACCAGAGTGGCCAGACTCCCCTCAAGAAAATGGGCACGGGCTGCCTTATCAGCATCCTCCAGAATGGCTCGAGTTTCAGGCTGACAACCAAGAGGCGCTCGAGCGATTACGAAGGCGTAGAGAACAGGATGCCAGTCAAGAGATGGAGCCGACCAACTTCTTGGTCAACGTCATCCATTCTTTTGCTCTTTCTGCCCCTTCGGGCTCTTAGACATCAACACCTAGCCAGCCAGCCCCAGCCACTTCGGTGGTGTGGTGGCGGTCCTGGCGGGAGCTAAAGTCTCTCCCTTTCCCTGAAGAAGACACCGCCAGGCTCCTCCGGGTCCTTCTCGGCCGAGTGGACGTTCTGGTGGGTGAGACAACGACGGAGTCTCCAGGTCTCTCTCATCCTCCTCCCGTCCTATCTCCGTCTCCGGCAGCCATGGATAGGAAGGGAAAGCAAAAGCAGGGTGAGGCCCCGCCTCAGCCTTGTCACACCCACTCAGCGGATGGGCCACCGGGTCCTCTCTGCCTACCCGTCAACACAATCCGAAGTACAAAGGAGACATCTTCAGAGTCTTCAGCGGCTTCGATTCAAGTGGCGGGCCCACCGCCACAAGGCTCAGCCAGCCTGTAAGTCGGTATAACTGTGCAGAGCAACAATGTCCCGCGACACCTTCGGTTGTCGCCAGACCCAGCTCTCAGTGTGATCACAAAGGCAAGGCTAAGGAGCAGGACAACAAACATACCTCTCAGTCCGCTTCTCAACAAAAGTTGTCGCCACCGTGGCTAAGGCATCAAACCGCGCATACGTCTTCGGATGCCAGCACCAGTCAACCGACTCCTCAAAAGTTGCCGCAACCGCGGGTTAGGCACCAAACCGCGCACACGTCTTCGGACACCAGTCCCAGTATCCCGTCATACCAGGAATTGTCGCTCGAGGTAATCGAGCAGGCGCTCAATGCCACCTTCCATATACAACAAGCGGAAGGTGCCTGGATCGAAATACGAGCAAGGAAGAGTCACCGACCTCGCCCGACGAAGACACCAGCTTGGAGATATCCTTATAAGGACTTATCAACCCCGGCCCTAGCACCTCTCCCTCCTACTCCCTTGGAGACCACTATTGCCAAGAGACAAGAGAGAAATAGAAGGAAGAACCTCAGAAGGCGGCTCAAGAAACAAGCTGAACAAGCAGCCGCTCTACAGTCACCAGCCGAGCCAACGCCTCTCCAGAGGTTCCAGCAGCTCATTGATGACCTGGAGGAATACGTTCTTCCTCGTCCTATCGGGGCTCTCCCACTCGACAGCTACATCCCATGGGGAGGAATGCAGAATCGAGCCCACCTCAGAAATTGGGTCCAAGAGATGATCCAAAAGCTCAAGAACGGCGAAAGACTCGTGATCCCGGATGAGCTCTGCTTGGGAGATCACCCAAGAGCAGCTGGAAAAAATGTTTTGGCGCTACACCTGCAACATGGTGGCCATCCCACCTCCTGACAATATCAATGCTTCTCGGCGGGGCGAGCAAGTAGCCTCCTGGACAAGACAAAGAGCCATTGCCCCTCTTAGGCTACAGCCAGCTCCAGAGCACACCGGTCGTGGCTGGGGATGCGGTAGAGGCCGTGGGAGAACCTCTGAGTTACCCCTCTCTCCGTCCACCTTCGAACCAGAGCGAATTATCCTCTTTCGAGGAGAGGAACCTGCTCCCATTTCGGAAATAGAGATTCACAGCGGACCCGATATCTTCGACTCTTCTGGTGTCGAAAAGGCTGCTGTCAGCCTCCTAGCCCCTATGCTAGTACCGACTTCTGCAACAGAGTAAGCGGGACCGTCCAGCAAGGATGAGTCAGCCCGCCAGTCACCCCTAGAAGAGCCATCATTGGCATCCCTGTTCCAGGAGCCCATCGGTGACCAGAGTCAGTTCGACCCCGGTGGTAAGGGCAAGGCAGTGCAACTTCCCGACGGGGAACAACACAGCAGCTCGCAGAAGGCTCAGCCTGACATACTACGCTCTATGGAGAATGCTCGAGCCCGAGCCGACTGAAAAGTCCTCCACCAGATGAAGTGTTTCCCTACCAGTATTTCAATTTTGGAAGCCATTGCTTGGAGTAAGGACCTAAGAGAAACTCTTATCAAAATACTCCAAGAGCCGAAAGTCTATGAAGCACATGCTGCGGAAATGAAGGCGGCTGCCTATGGAGCCTTCATGGCCGCCATCTCCTTCACGGAGAAAGTCATGCTGCTTTCCGCCCCGTGCCACAACCGTTCTCTCTACATGAAGGGGACGGTCAACGGGCATGATGTAAACCGGATCCTGGTGGACGCTGGTGCCGCTGTTAACATCATGCCACTCAAGACATTCAATACTCTATATTTGACCCCATTCCTCTAGAAGGTTCAAGCGGTCAAGATATCCGGCTTTAACCAGAACACCAAGGCTGTCCTCGGCCGGGTCAATGTCGATCTTGTGCTCGATGATTTCACCTCCAAGGCTACATTCTACATCATCGACTCTAACATGTCATGTAAGATGTTACTGGGCAGACCCTGGCTCCATGAAAATTGGGTCGTCCCGTCAACTCTCCACCAATGCATCAAGTATGCCATGGACGGGGAGCAACACACGGTCTTTGCAGACTTGTCGCCATTCACACCAGCAGAATGCAACCTGGCCGACTCTGCACTCTACTTCAAGGGGATTAGTTCGTACCCTGTGATTAAGAGCAAAAGTAATGGTTGGCTCTCAGAGGAAGATGATGATGATCTCTTCTCTGTTGACGAGGAAAAGGCCAAGCTTCATCGGCTGTGCCTCGGCTCCAAGTCAGCCCCAGATCGCCCCGAGAGGCGCCAGATCGACTTCGAGGCTAATCTTATTAGCCGAGCTATCGGCAAGAGCATATGCTTGCCACCAGACTGCATCCAGCTCCCATGTGCATCCGAGAAGCACAACGTCGAGTCACTGACAACATTCATTGTCACCGTCAAGTGACGACGCCGAAACAAAAGGAAGGCTAATAGGGACAAACCTATTGTCTTCTATAAGGGAGACATGGTCCCTCAAGCCCCGCCACATGATGACTTCGGCTGGTCCAGGCAAGCTGATGATAGCCCTGAAGCAGTTCAGGTGTGGGGCGATCTGTCTCCGCATATTCAAGAAATGTGTATGAAGCAACACATTCCCCTGTGGCAAACTTCTGCACAACAAAGATACTTCTGTCAGCTGTGGACTCCTTCCCAGGTCCGGGGGCAACCCCATCCTTTCATAAGGATACCAGGGGACTTGGCTATGACCAGGACCCAGACTTTCATGTTTATTACGCAGTCAACGTCGTAGGCCTGGCACAACCAGTCGATGACAGAGCTACAGTCGAAGCCAAATTCGACAACGCCGGGGGGAAGGAAGAGGAAATTCTGATCCCGATCCCCGTCAAAGCCAGAATTCCGGCTCAAGCCGTCAAGGAACCCTCCTCGCCTCCTTGCCAAGACAATGGGGTGGAAGAAGCTCCTTCGGTCTCTCAGCTAGTCGAAGGATCCAGTTCAACAAACCCTCCTAAGGGGGGGTATATCTCTGGTCCTAACTGCAAAGGATTGTCAGCTTCACCAAGCAACCCCAGGGAAACCTCAGCAACCCCGGTTGATAACTGCTAGCCAACAGCCGGTGGTCTGGATTAATCCTTGATGGGTCCCAGCAACAACCACGCTCCCGTCCCCTCAACATCAACCGGTGGATTCGAGAATCAAGAAATACACGAAGCCGACACCGATGATGAAGATTTCATCGACTTCCAACCCGCTCCGCTCGAGCTGAAGGATGGCGGCCAAGCGACCGTGGATGAGCTTGTGGAGATCAACCTGGGCGAAGATGAAGCCCCTCAACCTACATTCGTCAGTGCTCTCCTCCCCGAGGGAGAAAGGTAGGATTACAAGCAACTCTGCTCGAATATAAAGACTGTTTCGCCTGGACATACAAGGAGATGCCAGGGCTAGACCCCTCCGTAGCGGAGCATGAGCTGGCCATTTATCCCTCAGTCGCTCCGGTCAAGCAACCACAGTGGCACATGCGCCATGAGATGGAGCTCCACGTTTCGGCCGAAGTCCATAAAAATGGTGAAGGTCGATTTCATCGAGCCATGTATCTACCCGATTTGGCTCGCCAACATAGTCCCAGTCAAGAAGAAGAATGGTCAAGTCCACATCTGCGTCAACTTCCGAGACCTCAATAAAGCATGTCCGAAGGATGACTTCCCTGTCCTAATCACAGAAATGATGGTCGATATGACCACCGGTCATGAAGTCTTATGATGTGACCCAAACTAGGACCTAAATTGCAAGCAACGCAACGACTTGGCAATGTCACACAAGCGAACTCACTCGCGTTTGGCACACTCGGGTCCGTAGGTGGACCGGTAATGGGGTGAGGGTCCGGGGTTGGACCGGAGGTTTCCAAGGATATGGCTGGCTTGGGGAGGACCCCTAAGGGCCAGGGGTTGCCCAAATTCACGGGCGGTCAGCACACCAAAGGCATGGGTTGAAGGGTCACTCTCACAACTCACCCGCGGTTGCCACTCAAATATAAGCAAATTCGGAACGGGCACTCACTCACCGTCCGACGGAGTTATAATTAAGCAAGATTAACCAGCAAAGGGAGGGGGGCCGGAATCTCACCTGATTAGCAAAAAGACGCCGATCCCGGTCGGAGATGATGGCGAGCGGGGAGGCATGGGTATGCACCCGCACGCCGCGCCGATGAAGCTTCAACCTGATTAAATCAAATTACATGCACTACGCCCCTTGCAAGGGGGTCGGACTAGGGGTGGGGAATTGGATTACAACCAAAATATACCTCCACGCAGGGAGGGGTGCTCAGCCGGCCAGGTGGGGAGGGGAAAGACTAAAATAGAAGTTAAACGATGGAGGTTACCGACTCTGCCCGTTCTCAGGAACCAGGGACAGACAGTTGAAGTTGACGCCGCTGAAGCCACTCCTAAATTTTGTTGGTGATGAGACTAGTTGGAGAATCTTCATAGGTGACCCCGGAAGATGTCCAAAGTTTGTGGAATTTCCTCGTTGACTGTGCTGGTCGGGGCAGAGGCGCGAACAGGTACCCTGAGTTCTGGTTCTTATTGTCACAGCACCACTGCAGCTGGAAGATGAAGACACTACGGGTGCTCCAGAGCTCGGAATCAGGCGTGGTCAGAGTCGTTGGAACCATTTTGGAGTCATCTTCTAAACAAAATCAACGGGGATGCCATAGGATGTCGAGAAGATGGGGAGAGCTCGAATAGTGGACAAGGTTCGGTTTTGTTCCAGAGGAGACAAAACTGTGCACCTGGAGGATAAAATTGATAAATTTTAGCCCCGGATGCCGAACGGGGTTCTGCTTCTTGTTCCTCAAAGTAGGCTCGTTGTAGAAGCTCCCAGCCAAGTCCCGCCTCTAGATCCTCAATAGGATGGCCGTGGCAGTCTCTGAACGTTGCTTCAGGTTGAATGCCAGGAGGAAGAAGTGCAGTCCAGCGAAGATGGCTCCTTCGGGCAGCTACGAACTCGGACAGGGACGAGATCACCACAGTTGCGAAGCTGACTTGACGATCTTTCAAGCAATATAGAACTTTCCACCAGGTTCATTGAGGAGATGATGGGACAGCCTCTGCAATCCGTAGCTTCTCTACTTCCACCGAATTGAGAACTACAGGTTGAAGATGATGGGGGAAAATGGGGTATATGGGAGGGGAAATGAGGTGGATGTGTATGGGGGAAACCTCTAGGTGTGAGGGGGTCTGGGAGGGGGTGTTCCAAGGTTTGGGAAGGGGAGAATGGGGGCTGGAATGAGGTGTTTACAGTGGGTGAGAGAGGAGCTGCGAATTTGGGATGGTGGGTGAGAGGGAAAGGATATTTGGAAATGGGTTTAAGGGTGGGATTAAATTTTTTGTCTTGGGGATGGGAGGGGTTGTGTTGGGGAGGGGAAGGGGTGCTTGGGGAGTGGGCAATTCTCCCTTGGGAGATGAGAGGGTGCTTAGGGAAGGGGATTGGGTAGTTGCTGGTTGGGTGGTGGAGTATGGATTGGTGGAGAGTCTCTTGGGACTAGGGGTGGAGTAATGAGGGTTAGGGGTAGTTGGGAGGATGAATAATGAGGGGGAGAGAGAGGGTTGATGATGTGGAGGAGAGAGAGGGAGGGGAGGAGAGAGAGAGGGGGGCGCCCTCCTCTTCTTGGAAAGAGAGAGTGAGAGAGAGGAGAGAGATAGGGGAGGGGAGCTTCTCACTCCACTCTAATGGCTTCTCACCACAAGAACAATTAGGTTGGACTAAATTCTCAGATTTCATTCATTGATTGATTAACTTCAAATGGGGAGATGGGGGTCCTATATATAGGCAACCCACATTTTACAAAAAGTCCCTGACTCTAGACACAATAACAAATAACCAAGGGGTAGGGGGCGCCCATGGGCCTATCCCAATGGATTGGGCCCATTAGCTAGCCTAATCAACCTAATGACAAATATTTTAAGTAAATGACTCATTAACCTAGGTACATGACTCAAATAAAAGGAAAATTACAATGATATGACTCAAATAAAATACGAAAATTACATGACTCGACTCAGAAAAATGTGACGGACACAATTGAACCATGCCATTGAACAATCCGAGCTGTGGAAAAATGGGAAGGACGAGAGATGCCCCCATCATACCCCCGGGGTGCGAAGAACTCGACTCCGTCGAGTATGGGTCCACCGAGGAAGAGGTCCTCCAATGCAGCTCCAGGCGAGCCATAACCTCCAAACTCAACCTCGTGTCCTTAGTTGGGGGACTGCTCTTCATCCTCTCAAGGTGGCTCGGGTACACCCTCTTGCTGGCGATGGTACCCTGCTTGCCTAGTATTGCCTCCGTGTGCACACGTCGGACTCTCAAGCTGTTATGAGGAGGCTCTCCGAGTGTGTCACTCACAAAGGTGGGGGTAGGCTCAAGGTGCTCACTAGGATCTACCACGGTGCCCTTAGAGGGTGCTAGATCCGCCACGTGAAAAGTGGGGTATATCCCAAAATCCCATCGATAAATCCAACCCGTAAGCCAGGTTGCCAAAGCCACTCGGAACATGGAAGGTCTAAGTCCTCGTGTCCTCGATTTGGAGGTGACCCTAAGGTAGAGCCATTCCAAAGCCACCATCATAAGATTGCCTAATGGGAATCCAAAGTGGCACTCGTGAGTTTTTGCCCGCTCATTATGAACCTCACCACCCGTTGCTAGATGCTTGCTTGAATGAGTATGCCAAGAGCTATGGTGCGGTGTGGGTGGGTAGTGTGTGATATGCAAAGGGGGACCGGGGCAACCATAAGTGGACCTATCATGTAATGCGGCTATGTAAACCTTGATGGACCTAGGAGGGCCGGGGCACCCGTAGGTGAATCTGTCATGCATAGTGGTGGTAAATATCGGGGGTCCCGGACATCCGTAGATGCCTTTGACATGCTTATAACCCATGATGAATGAAGGTGGACCATTACATTCGAATATAGACCACTCATGTTTCCTACTTGACATGTGGGTGAGATGAATGAATGTACCCGACTTATAAATCATGCCAAGTAGTTTTGTAAGCCAAGACTCATGCATTTTTGTGCCAAAGATGTTTCATATGTGTGGGCTTTTGAACTTCCATTGGAATGGGTCAAAGGGGTCTAAGAAGGTGGATATCCTGAAGTGGGGCATTTCCTCGATCCCTAGGTGTATATCGCCCATAGTCATGGTTCCCATAGTATAACCCGGGTCTAGGATGGGGTGGATTGTATCAAACATGGTGGGTTGGGGTAGGGAAAGGTGAGTGGTGGATAAGATGGTTGGGTCACACGGGTTCCTTGACTCCCATTGGAATGGATCATAGGGATCATAAAATGGATTACCAAGGGGGAGGAGCTCCATGTCCTCAAGATCCCCAAATGGTGGTGGGTCATCCTCCTCTAATGAAACAATTGGGCCGAAGTTCTTGATGGACTGGTCAGACATGAGGGGAGGGTTTGGCTATCTACCCGATATAAGAAGCTCGAAATTGAGGAGAAGGTTGGGCTCATCGGGTGTGGGGAGGAATAGAAGGAGGTCACTAGTGTAGCAACCAATTGTGTATACCGAGGTGATCGACCTGATGCATAGGTCTAGGAGGTTAAGGCTCCTAGGTTGTTCGACCGTTGGGGTCAACATGCTGGTCAACTCTAATTGCCATGCTAAGCCCTTGAGAAGGTCCCCTAAGGTTTCCACTTGGTAAGATGATTGGATGGTGGTATGATAGGAGAAGAAGGGCACTATGGGAAGGTTTTGCTTCATGGGAGAGAAATCGTGGGCTGTGATCTCTCTTATTGGGCTCTCCTTTAGCCAACTAATAAGGGGTTCTCCTAAGATGAGCTCGGCGCCAACTAGAGAGGGTGGTGCAAGGTGAAGGCCACCATGTGAGGTTTCTTCTTCCACTTGGACATGGGTGGTCTCCGTGGTGGGGATAGGTTCCGGAGTGTTCACCACTATGGGGTCGGGTATGGGTTCCTCCTCCAAGGAGGTGAGAGGGTCTTTGGGTGGCAGGGTGATGATGGTTGGTGCATGGCGCACTCGGGGTGGTGGGCAAGGTTGGACTCGGGTTGGGATTGGTAACAGAAGTAGTGGAGGCCTAGGACATGGGAGTTTTGGGTGAGGGAGTAGGAGATGGGTTGGTTGGGGTGGCTTGGGTTGGTCGGTCTTGGGGGGAGTGTCCCTTATAGGGGAAGATGGAGGGGTAGTGGTGGGGACCAAGGGGGCTTGTGGAGTATGGGTTTTGTAGAGAATTGTAGGTTGGGGGATAGTTGCGGTGGTGGGCCTAGGTGGAGGGGTGGACACGGGGTCCACGTGAATTTGAATGGTGAGAATGGGGTGAGTGGTGGTCCTTATTGGAAAAACCGGGTCGGTTAGGGGTCTCTTCCCCTTGGGATTGGCCGGTTGGGGAGGGGTGGAAGTGGGGGCCAATTGAGTTTGGATAGTGAGGTTTGTGGAAGGGGGTTTTGGTTGGGGTGTGGGGATCCTCATGGGGTTACGTGGGGAGGTGGATGCTTGGATGAGTTGGGTCTTAAGGGATAGTATTTGGTGGCGAAGTGTAGTGGTGATGGTTGAGAGGGAATTTGTTGGGAGTGGTGGGGGAGGAGGCCTAAAGGTGGTCTCAAGTTGGCCGGGTGGAGATAGAGGAGTGGTAGTGCTCCTCAGATAGGAAGGGGAATGTCGGGGAGCATAGATCTTTCTAAGTTCCTCCTTCATATCATCCCATGAAGAAATGGGCTCTTGCCTCCTAACCCTTCTTAATCCCTCTATGTGTTCCCACTTACTCTTAGCTTGACCCCGAAATCATCCCTTGGCCTTGCAGAATCTCGCAGGTCCATATACCCAAGTCTTTTCAAAGTACTTTTCCATGGTAGCCTCCCACCTAACATAATCACTAGAACGTGATCCGTCAAAGGTAATATCGTCATCCAGAATGTAGTCCATGGGTGGCGAGTAGGTTAAGTAGGAGGTGGCCATGATGATCGGGGGGATAAATGCAAGGGTCGGACTGATGATGACTCCAATGCAAGCGTGCCCTAGGACTTGACTTGTAGAGACAAGTCAATGACTTGCTTTGATACCAATTGATGTGACACAAACTAGGACCTAAATTGCAAGCAACGCAATGACTTGGCAATGTCACACAAGCGGACTCACTCGCGTTTGGCACACTCGGGTCCGTAGGTGGACCGGTAATGGGGTGAGGGTCTGAGGTTGGACCGGAGGTTTCCAAGGACATGGCTGGCTTGGGGAGGACCCCTAAGGGCCAGGGGTTGCCCAAATTCACGGGCGGTCAGCACGCCAAAGGCATGGGTTGAAGGGTCACTCTCACAACTCACCCGCGGTTGCCACTCAAATATAAGCAAATTCGGAACGGGCACTCACTCACCGTCCGACGGAGTTAAGAAGCAATACTAATTAAGCAAGATTAACCAACAAAGGGAGGGGGGGACAGAAGCTCACCTGATCAGCGTGAAGATGTCGATCCCGGTCGGAGACGATGGCGAGTGGGGAGGCGTGGGTATGCACCCACACGCCGCGCCGATGAAGCTTCAACCTGATTAAATCAAATTACATGCACTACGCCCCTTGCAAGGGGGTTGGACTAGGGGTGAGGAATTGGATTACAACCAAAATATACCTCCACGCAGGGAGGGGTGCTCAGGCGGCCAGGCGGGGAGGGGATAGACTAAAATAGAAGTTAAACGATGGAGGTTACCGACTCTGCCCATTCTCAGGAACCGGGGACAGACAGTTGAAGTTGACGCCGCTGAAGCCACTCTCGAATTTTTTTGGCAATGAGACCAGCTGGAGAATCATTGTAGGTGACCCCAAAAAATGTCCATTTTTTTTGGAATTTCCTCGTTGACTGTGCTGGTCGGGGCAGAGGCGCGAACATGTACTCTGAGTTCTGGTTCTGATTGTCACAGCACCACTACAGCTGGAAGATGAAGACACTACGGGTGCCCCAGAGCTCGGAATCTGGCGTGGTCAGATTCGTTGGAACCGTTTTTGAGTCCTCTTCGAAATGAGATCAACGAGGATGCCAGAGGATGTCGGAGAAGATGGGGAGAGCTCGAATAGTGGACAGGGTTTGGTTCTGTTCCAGAGGAGACGGAACTGCGCACTTGAAGGATAAAATTGATACATCTTAGCTCCGGATGCCGAACGCGGTTCCGCTTCTTGTTCCTCAAAGTAGGCTCGTTGTAGAAGCTCCCAGACAAGTCCCGCCTCCAGATCCTCAAGAGGATGGCCGTGGAAGTCTCTGAACATTGCTTCAGGTTGTCTGTCAGAAGGAAGAAGTGCAGTCCGGCGAAGATGGCTCCTCCGGGCAGCTACGAACTCGGACAGGGACGAGACCACCATGGTTGCGAAGCTGACTTAACGATATTTCCAGAAACATAGAACTTGCCACCAGGTTCGTAAAGGAGACGATGGGACAGCCTCTATAATCTGTAGCTTCTCTGCTTCCTCCGAACTGAGAACTACAGGTTAAAGATGATGGGGGGAAATGGGGTATATGGGAGGGGAAATGAGGTGGATGTGTATGGGGGAAACCTCTAGGTGTGAGGGGGTCTGGGAGGGAGTGTTGCAAGGTTTAGGAAGGGGATAATGGGGGCTGGAATGAGGTGTTTATAGTGGGTAAGAGAGGAGCTGTGAATTTGGGATGGTGGGTGAGAGGGAAAGGATATTTGGAAATGGGTTTAGGGGTGAGATTAAATTTTTTGTCTTGGGGATGGGAGGGGTTGTGTTAGGGAAGGGAAGGGGTGCTTGGAGAGTGGGAAATTCTCCCTTGGGAGATGAGAGGGTGCGTAGGGAAGGGGATTGGGTAGTTGGTGGTTGGGTGGTGGAGTATGGATTGGTGGAGGGTCTCTTGGGACTAGGGGTGGAGTAATGAGGGTTGGGGGTAGTTGGGAGGATGAATAATGAGGGGGAGAGAAAGGGTTGATGATGTGGAGGAGAGAGAGGGAGAGGAGGAGAAAGGGAGGGGGGGCGCCCTCCTCTTCTTGGAGAGAGAGAGTGAGAGAGGGAGAGAGAGAGGAGAGAGATAGGGGAGGGGAGCTTCTCACTTCACTCTAATGGCTTCTCACCACAAGAACAATTAGGTTGGACTAAATTCTCAGATTTCATTCATTGATTGATTAACTTCAAATGGGGAGATGGGGGTCCTATATATAGGCAACCCACATTTATCAAAAAGTCCATGACTCGAGACACAATGACAAATAACCAAGGGGTAGGGGGCGCCCATGGGTCTATCCCAATGGATTGGGCCCATTAGCTAGCCTAATCAACCTAATGACAAACATTTTAGGTAAATGACTCATTAACCTAGGTACATGACTCCAATAAAAGAAAATTTACAATGATATGACTCAAATAAAATAAGAAAATTACATGACTCGACTCAGAAAAATGTGACGGACACAATGGAACCATGCCATTGAACAATCAGAGCTGTGGAAAAATGGGAAGGACGAAGGATACTCCCATCACCTTGTCTTTCGTGGACGGGTCCTCTGGTTACAACTAGATCCGGATGTCCCTGAAAGACAAGAACCACACAGCTTTTAGATCCCCCAAGGGGATTTTCAACTACAAGCTCATGCCCTTCGGTTTGAAGAATGTCGGCGCTACTTACCAGAGGGCCATGACCAAAATATTCGACGAGATGCTGCACAACATCGTCGAATGCTATGTCGATGACCTCGTCGTCAAGACCAAAAGGCGCGAAGACCATTTGCGTGACCTTCGCCAAGTCTTCGACCGTCTCTGGCAATATGGGCTCAAAATGAACCCCATGAAATCCGCCTTTGGCGTATCCAACGAAAAATGTCTTGGCTTCGACGTCAGGTATTGAGGAATCGAGGTGGATCCCAGCAAGTGTTGGGTGCCGCGAGGTGTAAACGGATCTAGAAGGGGGGGGTGAATATATCCTATCAAAAGCTTTGGCCTATTTAAAACTCTAAGCTATCGGAAGCATGAACCACTCTTATAAAGTGAATGAATCACTTAGGGATAATGCACAGCGGAATTAAGTAGAGTGGCTCAAATGAAAAGACTTGGATTACAAGCTATGAAACATCCACACTTCTTTAAGCACATTTGTGATCTTGAAAGAAATAAGCCTTGTAGTTCAGGGATCATAAAGCATAACACTATAGCATGCAATAGCTTGCAACAACCGTGTGTGTGTGTGTGATATGTTGATTATTCAAAGTGCATATGCGTGTGAACAATCTAACCAAGTATGGAAGCACACGAACATGTGAATGGGGTTAGAAGATATAGATCAATCACACACGATAAACAACCCACAACACAGGGATTTTTAAGGTGGTTCAGTTGCAACCCCGCAACCTACGTCCACCCCTCACCAGAACCTGGTGAGGCTTCCTTGCTGACTCACAGCTTGACCGGGGACACGCCCCAAACCACAGAATAGAGAAAACCCTCTTTCTATCTTCCTACACACAAAGTCGGCAGGGGTGGCTACACCGCAGATTGGAGAACTCCCGATTGCCTTCCTACTAACCACCAGTAGGGATGATCTTCAGTTTCAATAGATTGAATGAAATGAAAATAGAAACAAGATGAAAATGCTCAAACAAGATATGAAGATATGCTAGAATGAACTAGATCTTATCTGAGATTGTTGGATCATGAATCTGTTGAGGATTTGATCTTCCTTTGATCCTTTTGAGTTGATGGAGCAGATATAAGATGTAGCTTGATCTTTCCTTTGAATCTCCTTGAGTTGATGAAGAAGAATATTGGATGTAGCTTGATCTTTTCTTGAATCTCCTCGAGTTGATGAAGAGTTGTATAGATGTAGCTTTGATCACCTTTGAGAGCCTTGAATGCTTCTAGCGTGCTTGGAGGTTGCTTGGCTTCAGATCTGAGCTTGAATCATCTTGGAAGGATGAAGAACTCCAGCCCGAAGTACTATTCACGCAGGTGCTACAGTACCCTCGAAATGGCCTCCCTTGAGCTCTCTTTGATTTACTTCATCAACTACATCAACTAGGGTTTCTAACCCTCTTGTATTGGTTTTATGGACTTTGAATGGTCTATAGACAAGTCCCAGACCAGATCCACAAATCATGGGTGATTAGGTGACTTTTGGATTAAACAAATCCATGTTGAATGGCCCTTTTCGAAGTGGAAACAAAAGTCAACAATTGATCGCTCGGGGCTGGCGGTTGACCTACAGCTTCTGGCGGTCGACCTCTACTGAGAAATCTGCAAACGGGCGGTCCCTGGGATTTTTGGTCGACCGCTACTGGCTGGCGGTCGACCGACAGCTGATAGAACTACAGACGGGAGTCTGCTGGCTGGGGCGGTCGACCGCCCCTGTGCTGGCGGTCGACCACCAGCTGGGCAGAACCCGGGCTTGCCCAGGTCGGTCCGTTATCCGCTTCAGCTCCGTCGTTCAACTCCATTAGCAGCCCGTGCATGTTTGTGGCATCACCCTTGACAGTATAGAAGGTATCAACTGAGTCTTTAACCTTGGATTCTCTTGGCTATACTTCTTTGTGCATTTGACCTTGGCTATTGATGGATGTGTGGACTTTGTGTGCATGTATGAAATCTGTATAGACTTTATACCTTGATCATGCATGAGCCTGTACAGCCTTGCTTCATGAGCGTACAAACTTGGTAACTTGATGCACGAACACAACAAAACGCAATGTATAGACTTTGCGTGTGAAGCAGCCGACCAATGTATAGACTTGTGTTGCAGCCATCAACCAACGTACAGACTTGGAGTTGTGCTAGCAGCCAACGTATAGACTTGGAGTTGTGCTAGCAGCCAACGTACATACTTTGTCTTATGCAACGTACAGACTTTGAGTTGTGCATGCAGCCAACGTACAGACTTTATCTGCAGCAACGTATAGACTTTATCTGCCGCAACGTACAGACTTCATCTGCAGCAACGTATTGACTTTGTGTTGTGCATGCAACCAACGTACAGACTTTGAGCAGCAGCCATCCAACGTATAGACTTCATCCAACGTATAGACTTTGTTGGATGTATAGACTTGCTGAAGCCGAGTGTACAAACTTTGTTGGATGTATAGACTTGATGAATCCGAGTGTACAGACCTTGTTGGATGTATAGACTTGATGAATCTTAGTGTACAGACTTTGTTGGATGTATAGACTTGCTAGCTATATAGACTTTCTGATGTATAGACTTGCTGGCGAAGAATGTACAGACTTGCTGCTGTATAGACTTGATGAATCTGAGTGTATATACTTCTTGCTGCTGTATAGACTTGATGAATCTGAGTGTACAGACGTTGTTGGATGTATAGACTTGCTGATGTATAGACTTGCTGCTGAAGGATGTATAGACTTGATGTGCCTACAACAGGATGATGTATAGACTTTGAGTTGCAGGATGTATAGACTTAGTAATGAAGATGCATGGAGAATGTATAGACTTTGAGTGGCAAGCTATACAATCCAATGTATAGACTTTATGTGTAGCAGCATAAGAGATGCACCAACTATATGAATGAACCAATGCAAGATATGAACAATGGTATGCACTGATGCATTGCTCATGCACACAACCTGTTCGATGAAATGACTAACTATTTAAACATATGCACAATGACGTTATATGCAAACACAATGTGACTTAGTATTTGCTATCAAAAACCATGCACTGCTCATGCACACAACATATTCGATGAAATGACTGATTGCTTAAACAGAAACACAATGACATCATATGCAAGCACAATATGACGTATAGTAGTTGCTATCATCAAAACCATAACAGTAATCATGGTGCACACGTATTCAACATTCTTCCCCCTCTTGATGATGGCAACACTGTGAGTCATTATATGGCAGAAGTAGCCAAGACAGCAAAGTTTATGACAGATGTAACATATGCAGCTCAAGATCCATGATAGTGAAACATGTGAATGCAGATATGTATGCATGGATATACGTATGCATGGAGAAGTAAAGTGTATGAATGCTATGCATAAACCCTCATCATAAATGAAGGTTATCTCCCCCTTGGATTCTCCCATATCCACATTGCACTCTCCCCCTTTGACAATGCTCAAAGGCAGCATTAGGCAACATCTCCCCCTTTCTCCCAAGTCTACAGCAAGGACTCACAATAAGACATTCTCCCCCTTTGCCAACAGCAAAAAAGAGGGATACGGTACAGTGGTTGACAAAAGTCCTAGAGATCAGAGTGGAATGGTAGTGGAAGAGCAAGCCATTATATGGAAATTGGAAACATGCCGAGAGCAATATATATGGTTCAAAGCTAATGAAAACCAAGATCATCAATAGAGTTCAAAAGACATCGATATCCATGGTTTAATAGAAATGAACCAGAAGCGCATATCATGATAGTGTTTAACCTTCCCTTGTCTTATACATCCATATTCAAGAACTACAAAGGAAATAGTACAAAAACTAGTATTGAGGCTAAACAATCATGATTAGATCATGGAATTTTATGATCGCAGCAAATGTGATTTTCAGTATCTTTTGCATTTGAAGGTACAAGACTCATATTTTACGAGCAGTCTAGTCTAGTACATGCCTCCTAACAGTAAGAATACACGTTGTTTAGATGCCAGTATTCCTAGGTATTTGGTAAGACTGACTGCTATGCTTCAAAATAAACAGAGATAGCAAAGTCACGTCATGACATATCCAAACTTATTTCTGTGATGAGAAGATATATTTCTCAGTAATTATGCCATTGCTCTGCCTAGAGTCTAAATGTAATTAAGACAGAGATAACAGAGACACATCATGACATATCATTCGTCACTTGATTTGATGACGTGACATATTTCTCCGTGCAACACTATCATTGCACTGTAAATTGATTTTTCAAGAATTCCAGCTCATCAAGATGTTTAGAAACAATACTAAGCTCTAGAGTATCACCAAAATTGTCAAGACGTTTGGATTTTTAGATTTAAGGATAGTTATTCAAGGCACAACATGTAATCTCTAGTTAAGGTCTATTAAAACCACAGAATATAGATGATTTCAAAAGGTATATCAAAACTTCAAGGAAATCATTAAATCTGAACCATTCTCATTGAATGGACAATCATCAGTTCATATAATAGAAAGCTCTTACACAGTAGTGATGTCTGTCTCTTGAACTTATTATCACACTAGAGGCCCTTGAGGTTCAGATGCAAAAAGGACGAATGAACCAAGAAAAATAACACGACTCCCCCTAAAAATATGCAATGAATGCACTCAAGGAGTTATGTAGGCAGTCAAATAGAATGACGAATGTCAAGGAGAGGTTTACTTGAACCATGCAGGGGTTGACCTGAACAAACATGAAATGCATGAACCAACATAATGCATGATTTTACACTTATGAAATGCAACATAATGAATATGAACCATATGAACGAATGCCTCAAGAAGACAACTCCCCCTAGCTATATGGCCTATGTGCGACAGTGATGCATGGTACTTGGCGGAGGTGAAACCTTACGCATATTGAGTGCTTCGAGGTAAGCATAACCTGTCCTTCCATACATCAACATTTGATATACCATGGCCATGCAAGATTGATATGATGTAAAATGATTCAAGCTAGATTGATGTTGACTCCCCCTGAATACATGCATGGGTTGGCAATGAATTATGCAGCCTAAGACTTATGTGAATACACAATGCAATGAAGATGTTGCAAAATAATTGTGCATTTTTGTGTCTACTAATGTAAGACCCCAAATTCTTTAGAAATTTATTTAGTAAGTTATTTGTAATTATTCAGAATTTATTTGAAGTTATTCGAATTAATGAGAATTATCCAAATTAATTAGATTAATTAATTAATTAATAGAATAAGTCATTTTTCAACTATTTTCTAAAAATCCCCAAAAATCACATCTTGTAGAATTAATTTTGTTTAGCAACTTTGTCTTCTACATTTAAGCCTAAGAAAATCATTTATTATGCCGAATTAGTGAACTTAGTTTGCCGAACTTAACATTTAACTATTTACGGAATAGTATAAATAATAATCCGACTACCTTAGAAAAATCTGTAAAAATAGTAAACAGATTAAGGTCAAGGTAGATTACAACTTTTCCTTCTGGCATTAGGCCATTGTAAATCCGTGGTAAGATCTATTTAGAGTTTAAACCCAAAAGTGCACACTTTTGACCCATACCTAACCCTTAGTTTAAAACACGAAATTCGACCTCAATACTCGACCAAATGATCTGAAATCAAGGGCAAATGGAAGGCCACAATGTAAGGAACATTTACCCTCAATCAATTTGAGGTAAACCTAGCCCCAAAACGTGCTGCCGACATAGTTTGGTCAAGTCAAGGATTTCGACGCCGTTTCTAAACACGTAGCTTGCAGCAGCGAATACTCTCAACTCAGAAGCTCCAGAAGCTCTATGAGCTATCAAAATGAAGCCCTACGAGTCTTCTTTCATTTTGCTACTGTGGGGTTCACTGAAGTTTCAGATCTGGAGAGATCTAGTTCGAATTGTGGAGGTGGGTCAGCAGGCCGTTGGCTTCCCTTCATCCTTCTTTGATCCATCGATTGAGGTAGGATTTCTCAACCAAATCTTGATCATGAGTATAGAAAATTATTCCTCTCATTGAGCTCTATCCATTGGTGGCAAAAGCCCCAATTTTCATTAGGTATCCGTGGATAAATCGAGCTTTTTGTGAGGTGCTGTCCAAGTGTTCTTCATCCTAGGGTTTGAGTTTTCTCTCTCCGATTTGAGGTAGGATCTAACAACCAAACTCTAATTAACTTACATGAAGTAATCAGCATGTTATTATCTTTCATTTAACGTAGAAAGCCCCAAATTCCATTGAGCATGCATCGTGAATTTCGATTTTTGTAAAAACATGTCTAGAACATGATTCATATAGTGTTCCTTAAGTCAGAGCTTGATTACGGGCTTATTTTGAGTCATGTAACTTGATCTTCATGTAGCATATCATATATGTTTGGATTCATGATCGTGTTAGCTTTCTTTTGACACCAAAATCCCCAAATTTGGTTTTGTATATCGAGAGAATTCGACGATTTAGTGGAAGTATGTCCTGAACTAGGTCTCCTTGTGTTCTTCATAGAATAGGTTGTGATTCTTGTGAATTCTGATGAAATTCGTGTTTCTAAATTGTAGTTTTATGACCCTAATATGTCTAGCATCCTATGGCATGTGGTTTTGATTTCAATTCATTTGGACCCCATTTGGGCTAGTTCATGCGTTTTCCGGAAGCCCCCGGCCGGTTCTGGGCTTGCAGGGGTCGACCCCAGGGGTCGACCCATCACCTGGCAGCCCAGGCCAGCCCGAGGGTCGACCCCAGGGGTCGACCCATGCGGCCCAGCCCGAGGGTCGACCCCAGGGGTCGACCCATCCTGCTCCCAGACCCCTGTTTTTCAGGGGTCGACCCCAAGGGTCGACCCGTACACCAGAAACCCGATTTTCTTCGTTTTTCGAACCGAAGATGGATCCGAATCAGTGGGGAATCAACCCATTTAACTTAGACCCATTGAAATTATATTTTTGAAGAACTTTTGACCTATTCATGTACCCCCCTTGATTTCAATTTGCATTGGTCCTTTCTCGCAAACATAGTACAAAACACGATGTTTACTATCTCCATTACAACACTTACATTGGTTAAATAGAAACTCACTTAATTAATGATTAATGGTGTAATTAAAGCCCCTGATAATGCATTCTATTTCACCGCTGTGAGAGCTTGTTCTTTACCTTGACAACTTGTTCTAGCTTGTTGGCTCTTTGGCTAATACAAATGATAATGGTTAATCATGATATCTTAACTTGGTGATTAGGATTAATATGTTGATTAGCTTGTTTTATTGCTGCTGTTTTACAGCAGCGCAACACGATTTACTCTTGTTGTGACTTGGTTTCGATCTCCTTGATGATTATACTTACCTTGAAGTTCTGGAAATGAATCTCTTTCCTACTTGAAGTTGTTATTGCTACTTAGTTTAAACCTTGGAATTCTGGCCATAAACTATGGAAGTCTAGATTCGTAGGATCTTTGATCCAAAGAAATCAATGCCTGGCAAACAATTAAGGACTTGGTCTAGTCCTAGGAAGAGCGCCCGAACACTACGTGTACCCCCGAGGAGGTGAATGACTTGGTGTGGCATTTGGCACCAGTACTTGACATGTGTTAAATCTAGGACTGTCCACTACTCTCTCCACTACTCTCTACATTACTTTCTACTACTTTTCACTTTCCACTCTTCACTGTTCTATACTCTACTTGTAGTTTCTTTACTTGCTTATTACTTGGACGTGGAAATGAAATTACATACGTGCTTGACATGACTTGAATTGTCTTGATATGGCCAACTACTTTTTATCGTTATCTCCTGTAGTAAATTCTTGTCTTACCATTCTATTCATTATATTTCTTGACCTTGCAAGATCTTTGAATTTTTTTTTTTTGTGATATCATCGTTATCTTTTTATTGTTTTTATCATTTGTAGCATGACATTTTAAAATGTAATTAAACTGTTAATCACTTATACCTGTCTGTTATTTCCTACTGAGCGTCAGCTCATAGTTGTGTTTTCCCCCCTTTCCAGGCTTTTCAGGTGACGCACTTACCGATGGGGAAGGGCAAGAGTGATGTCTTGAGTGTATCAGTTCTAGTGTGTTAGTAGTGTGATATCTTACTTTTAGTTGTGTTTTGGAGAGCTTTTAGTCTCAGCCATGTTATTGAGTTTTAGTGGTTGTTATTCCAGTTGTAGTAAGTTGAACATGAGGTTATTGTATCAGTGGTGGTTTGTTAATGATCATTTAGTATTTCCATCTTGTAGCACTTGTGTATTATTTAGTTTTTCCTCTCTCTCTTGCCAGCGTGTCCCTAACTGTACGTCCCGATATTTTTGCCTTGTTCGGGGCGTGACAGTTTAGTTGGTATCAGAGCCTAGGTTTCACATTCCTAGGTTTCCTAAGTTTTAGATTTTCTTGCATTGCATCCCAATAATCGGTATATCAAAAGGTGTTGTCCGAACGTTAGGCTACGCCTATCGGGAAGGTCGCACACTTGCGTGAGTGGTCTTCGGACCGATTACCTCCGCCAGGTACCGAGTTTTTGGTCGTGTCTAGGTGCATTAGATCCCTAACCTTGTAAAAGTCTAGGACCTGACCTGGTGAGAATGGGTAGAAACTTGGGTTAAGATCATTTTTTAATCGTGTAATTATTTATCTTGATTAAACCTAAGTAATCTATTTCTCGTGTAGATGGCAGCTGATCGTGCTAAATGGAGGAACCTACAACGTACGGTGCAAGGCCTTACTCAGGCCCTTCAGCAAGTAGCTCAGGCAGGAGCGGCACAGCATGGCACCGGTGATCTATACCAGAACTTCCGCGGAATGAACCCGCCTAGATTCGCTAGTTCGACCGACCCTGACCAAGCCGAGAACTGGCTAGATGAGATGGGGAGAATCTTTGAAGTTATGCAATGCACCAACCAGGAGCGTGTCCTTTTGTCCACATTTCAACTGGAACATGATGCACGTACTTGGTGGGATTCTATCAAGGCAACTCTCGGTGATCGGCAAGTTATGTGGGAAGAGTTCGAAGAACTCTTCAACAGCAAGTATTTTTCTGATAGAGTGCAAGAGAAGAAAGCGGCAGAGTTCGCGGCCTTGAAACAGCGAGGTTTGTCCGTGGCAGAGTATGAGGCTCAATTTGTACGGCTTTCTCGTTATGCTACACATCTCATTTCCACCAAGAAGATGAAGATGAAGCGCTTTCTCAATGGATTGAAGCTTCATTATATCAACCAATTGGCACCGATGGAGATTTCCACGTATTCTGAGGTGGTAAGGAAAGCGCAAGTTCTAGAGGATACTCTTGAGATGACGGAGAGAATCCGTGGTAAAGGCACCAAGAAAGAATTACCTACGGGTTCCGGGAGTGTCAAACCTGGGTATACCAAGAAGAGGCCTGTTAGTGGACCTGGTTCGTGGAGCGGGTCCGGATCGTGGAAGGGCAAGATGCCGAGGCATGAAGACAAGAAGCCTGGCCCTATTGTTCCATTCAAGGGCGTGTGCAACTATTGTTATCGTCCGGGTCACAAGATAGAGGAGTGCTGGCGCAAGCTAGGCACCTGTTTGCGATGTGGAAGCAAGGAGCACCGTATCCCCAATTGTCCTCTCATATCGGAGCAAGCTACACCGGCAAAACCTCTAGTCTTCAAGAAACCACAAGGCAAGCTTCAAGCTTTACATGCAGATGAAACTGGGATTTCTGATGATGGCGGACTCGTTGAAGGTACCCTTACTATAATCGATAAGCCCGCATTTGCTCTCTTTGATACTAGTGCAACACATTCTTTTATTTCACGGACATTTACTAAGTCATTAGTTGTGGAACCTGTTTTGATGAATACTCCGTTAGAGATTTCAACCCCTATTGGCACTAGATCAACAATCCAGTATTTCTATCCTTCTAGTAAGGTTATGATTGGTGAACAGAACTTTCTAGTAGATTTGGTCTGCATGGATATGAAGGATTATGATGTAATCCTAGGAGCAGATTGGTTGGCCAAGTATGAGACCAATGTTCACTGTAGTTCTAGCTCAGTGACTTTTACAGGACATTCTGGTTTATCTTTTACGGGAGTCAAGCACCATAACTCCGTACCGCTCATTTCGGCTCTCCGAGCTGATAGGCTTTTGAGGCATGGATGTGAGGCTTTTCTAGCCTTTGTTTGTGCAACTCCTGAGCAGCAGATGGAGATCAAGGACATTCCTGTTGTCCGAGATTTTCGTGATGTCTTTCCAGAAGAACTACCAGGACTTCCGCCTGAGCGGGAAGTTATCTTTTCTATTGATCTTATTCCTGGCACATCTCCTATTTCCAAGGCTCCTTATCGTATGTCTCCTGTGGAACTGCGGGAATTGAAGCAGCAACTGATGGAATTGCTCGAGAAGGGTTTTATTCATCCTAGTACTTCTCCATGGGGAGCCCCTGTACTATTCGTCAGGAAGAAAGATGGTTCGATGAGGCTGTGCATTGATTATCGGCAATTGAACCAGCAGACTGTCAAGAATAAATATCCTTGCCGAGGATTGACGAGTTATTTGACCAGATAGCAGGAGCTCAATATTTTTCTAAGATCGATCTTCGATCTGGATATCACCAGTTGCGGATTAAGGAAGAGGATATTTATAAAACGGCTTTCCGCAGCAGGTATGGTCATTTTGAGTTTGTCGTTATGTCTTTTGGCCTAACGAATGCACCAGCGGCTTTCATGCAGTTGATGAACGATGCATTTCGGCCCTATCTTGATCAATGGGTCGTGGTCATTATTGATGACATCCTGATTTATTCTAAGAATGAGGAGGAGCATGCTGAACACCTGAGGATGGCATTACAATTGTTGAGAGATCATCAACTTTATGCTAAGTTCAGTAAGTGTGAATTCTGGCTACAAGAAGTGTCCTTTCTCGGACATATTATCACGAAGGAAGGTATTTCAGTTGATCCTTCAAAGATTGAGGCAGTGAAGAATTGGGAGCAGCCTACTAGTGCAACTGAAATTAGAAGTTTCCTAGGCCTGGTAGGCTATTACCGAAGATTTATTCAAGATTTCTCCAAGATTGCAGTACCTATGACAAGATTAACCTACAAGGAGAATAAGTTTGATTGGTCAGATGATTGTCAGCGAAGCTTTCAGACTCTGAAGGAGTGTTTGACTACTGCACCTGTTTTGGCTTTACCTTCTGGTGAAGGAGGATTTGGTGTTTATATTGATGCTTCAGGTATTGGCTTAGGCTGTGTACTCATGCAGCATGGGAAGGTGATTGCCTATTCCTCTAGACAGTTGAGGAAGCACGAAGATAATTATCCTGTTCATGATTTGGAACTTGCTGCAGTCGTGTTTGCTTTGAAGATATGGAGGCATTACTTGTATGGAGAAACCTTTACAGTGTTCTCAGATCATAAGAGTTTGAAGTATTTATTTTCTCAAAAGGAACTCAACATGAGGCAGCGGAGATGGTTGGAGTACTTGAAAGACTTCGACTTCTCGATTGAGTGTCATCCTGGCAAAGGTAATGTTGTGGCAGATGCTTTAAGCCGGAAGCCGGTAGCTAGATTGTCAAGTCTCATCTTACAAGAATGGAGGTTGTTGGAACAATTATCTAGTCTGGATCTTAATATTGACAATGATCGGATCTTGATTGCTCAGATTCAACTTAAACCTGAATTATTGATAGAGATCAAGTCCTTGTAAGATAATGATCCCGAGTTGATAGAAATCAAGGGAAACTTGAGCAGCAGACCTGACTTCATGTTGGCCGATGATGGTATATTATTATTTAAAGGCAGAACTTGTGTTCCGGATGAGGCTACAATAAAGAACAAAATTCTTGAGGAAGCTCATAGATCCAGATATACCATTCATCCTGGAGGCACTAAGATGTACTGAGATTTGAAAAGGTCCTTTTGGTGGCCGAATATGAAAAGAGAAGCTGCATATTTTGTGAGTAGATGTTTGGTATGTCAGCAAGTTAAGGCCGAACATTTTAGATCGGCAGGGAAATTGAAACCATTCGACATACCCCAATGGAAGTGGGAAAGTATTGGCATGGATTTCATTATGGGTCTACCAAGGACTCGTGGTGGATTTGATGCGATATGGGTGATTGTCGATCGATTGACAAAGTCGGCTCATTTCTTACCAATTAAGTCCAAGTGGACGATTGATGTATTGGCTGCTTTGTATATAAAGGAAGTGGTGAGATTGCATGGTATTCCAGTGAATATAGTATCTGATCGAGACCCCAGATTTACTTCACATTTCTGGAAGGGACTGCAAGAGTCTTTGGGTACTCGTCTGAATTTCAGTACTACTTTTCATCCACAGACAGATGGACAGACTGAAAGAACCAATCAGATAGTGGAAGATATGCTGCGAGCTTGCATGATTGATTTTGGTGGTAATTGGAGTGAGCATTTGGCATTAATTGAATTTGCCTACAATAACAGCTATCAGTCTAGTATTCAGATGGCTCCTTTTGAAGCACTATATGGTAGAAGTTGTCGTTCCCCGTTGTGTTGGGACGAGGTAGGTGAGAAACAGTGGCTTGGACCAGATCTTGTTACGGAATCATCACAGAACATCCGTGTTATCCGAGATCGGTTACAAGTAGCCCAGTCAAGACAGAAGAGTTATGCCGACAACAGAAGAAGAGCATTGGAATTTCAGGTTGGCGAGCATGTGTTCTTAAAGGTCTCTCCGACGAGAGGGATCTGAAGATTTGGTATTCATGGCAAGCTGAGTCCGAGGTACATTGGTCCATTCGAGATTCTAGATAGAGTGGGAGAGGTGGCATACAGACTGGCTTTACCACCGCATTTGTCTGGCGTACATAACGTTTTCCATGTGTCTATGTTGCGGAAATATGTGTGCGATCCCACTCATATCATTCAGCAGGTGGATTTTGAACTGAAGGAAGATTTGACCTATGAGGAAAGACCTGTCAAGATTCTAGACCGGAAGCAACAGCAACTCCGGAATCGTTCGATACCGATGGTCAAGATTCAGTGGAGTCGGCGTGGGACCGAAGAAGCTACATGGGAGTCTGAAGAGACTATGCGAAAGCGGTATCCCGATCTATTCTAGGTGAGCGATCTTTTTCTACTCTCAGTTTGAGTGCAGTGAATTTGGAGGACCAAATTCCTTTAAGTAGGGGAGGGTGTAAGACCCCAAATTCTTTAGAAATTTATTTAGTAAGTTATTTATAATTATTCGGAATTTATTTGAAGTTATTCGAATTAATGAGAATTATCCAAATTAATTAGATTAATTAATTAATAGAATAAGTCATTTTTCAACTATTTTCTAAAAATCCCCAAAAATCACATCTTGTAGAATTAATTTTGTTTAGCAACTTTGTCTTCCACATTTAAGCCTAAGAAAATCATTTATTATGCCGAATTAGTGAACTTAGTTTGCCGAACTTAACATTTAACTATTTACGGAATAGTATAAGTAATAATCCGACTACCTTAGAAAAATCTGTAAAAATAGTAAACAGATTAAGGTCGAGGTAGATAACAACTTTTCCTTCTGGCATTAGGCCATTGTAAATTCGTGGTAAGATCTATTTAGAGTTTAAACCCAAAAGTGCACACTTTTGACCCATACCTAACCCTTAGTTTAAAACACGAAATTCGACCTCAATACTCGACCAAATGATCTGAAATCAAGGGCAAATGGAAGGCCACAATGTAAGGAACATTTACCCTTAATCAATTTGAGGTAAACCTAGCCCCAAAACGTACTGCAGACATAGTTTGGTCAAGTCAAGGATTTCGGCGCCGTTTCTAAACACGTAGCTTGCAGCAGCGAATACTCCCAACTTAGAAGGCTCCAGAAGCTCTATGAGCTATCAAAATGAAGCCCTACGAGTCTTCTTTCATTTGGCTGCTGTGGGGTTCGCTGAAGTTTCAGATCTGGAGAGATCTAGTTCGAATTATGGAGGTGGGTCAGCAGGCCGTTGGCTTCCCTTCATCCTTCTTTGATCCATCGATTGAGGTAGGATTTCTAAACCAAATCTTGATCATGAGTATAGCAAATTGTTCCTCTCATCGAGCTCTATCCATTGGTGGCAAAAGCCCCAATTTTCATTAGGTATCCGTGGAGAAATCGAGCTTTTTGTGAGGTGCTGTCCAAGTGTTCTTCATCATAGGGTTTGAGTTTTCTCTCTCCGATTTGAGGTAGGATCTAACAACCAAACTCTAATTAACTTACATGAAGTAATCAGCATGTTATTATCTTTCATTTAACGTAGAAAGCCCCAAATTCCATTGAGCATGCATCGTGAATTTTGATTTTTGCAAAAACATGTCTAGAACATGATTCATATAGTGTTCCTTAAGTCAGAGCTTGATTACGGGCTTATTTTGAGTCATGTAACTTGATCTTCATGTAGCATATCATATATATTTGGATTCATGATCGTGTTAGCTTTCTTTTGACACCAAAATCCCCAAATTTGGTTTTGTATATCGAGAGAATTCGACGATTTAGTGGAAGTATGTCCTGAACTAGGTCGCCTTGTGTTCTTCATAGAATAGGTTGTGATTCTTATGAATTCTGATGAAATTCGTGTTTCCAAATTGTAGTTTTATGACCTAATATGTCTAGCAAGATTCCTATGGCATGTGGTTTTGATTTCAACTCATTTGGACCCCATTTGGGCGAGTTCATGCGTTTTCCGGAAGCCCCCGGCCGGTTCTGGGCTTGCAGGGGTCGACCGCAGGGGTCGACCCATCACCTGGCAGCCCAGGCCAGCCCGAGGGTCGACCCCAGGGGTCGACCCATGCGGCCCAGCCCGAGGGTCAACCCTAGGGGTCGACCCATCCTGCTCCTAGACCCCAGTTTTTCAGGGGTCGACCCCAAGGGTCGACCCGTACACCAGAAACCCGATTTTCTTCATTTTTCAAACCGAAGATGGATCCGAATCAGTGGGGAATCAACCCATTTAACTTAGACCCATTGAAATTATATTTTTGAAGAACTTTTGACCTATTCATGTACCCCCCTTGATTTCAATTTGCATTGGTCCTTTCTCGGAAACATAGTACAAAACACGATGTTTACTATCTCCATTACAACACTTACATTGGTTAAATAGAAACTCACTTAATTAATGATTAATGGTGTAATTAAAGCCCCTGATAATGCATTCTATTTCACCGCTGTGAGAGCTTGTTCTTTACCTTGACAACATGTTCTAGCTTGTTGGCTCTTTGGCTAATACAAATGATAATGGTTAATCATGATATCTTAACTTGGTGATTAGGATTAATATGTTGATTAGCTTGTTTTATTGCTGCTGTTTTACAGCAGCGCAGCACGATTTACTCTTGTTGTGACTTGGTTTCGATCTCCTTGATGATTATACTTACCTTGAAGTTCTGGAAATGAATCTCTTTCCTACTTGAAGTTGTTATTGCTACTTAGTTTAAACCTTGGAATTCTGGCCATAAACTGTGGAAGTCTAGATTCGTAGGATCTTTGATCCAAAGAAATTAATGCCTGGCAAACAATTAAGGACTCGGTCTAGTCCTGGGAAGAGCGCCCGAACACTACGTGTACCCCCGGGGAGGTGAATGACTTGGTGTGGCATTTGGCACCAGTACTTGACATGTGTTAAATCTAGGACTATCCACTACTCTCTCCACTACTCTCTACATTACTTTCTACTACTTTTCACTTTCCACTCTTCACTGTTCTATACTCTACTTGTGGTTACTTTACTTGCTTATTACTTGGACGTGGAAATGAAATTACATACGTGCTTGACATGACTTGAATTGTCTTGATATGGCCAACTACTTTTTATCGTTATCTCCTGTAGTAAATTCTTGTCTTACCATTCTATTCATTATATTTCTTGACCTTGCAAGATCTTTGAATTTTTTTTTCGTGATATCATCGTTATCTTTTTATTGTTTTTATCATTTGTAGCATGACATTTTAAAATGTAATTAAACTGTTAATCACTTATACCAGTCTGTTATTTCCTACTGAGCGTCAGCTCATAGTTGTGTTTTCCCCCCTTTCCAGGCTTTTCAGGTGACGCACTTACCGATGGGGAAGGGCAAGAGTGATGTCTTGAGTGTATCAGTTCTAGTGTGTTAGTAGTGTGATATCTTACTTTTAGTTGTGTTTTGGAGAGCTTTTAGTCTCAGCCATGTTATTGAGTTTTAGTGGTTGTTATTCCAGTTGTAGTAAGTTGAACATGAGGTTATTGTATCAGTGGTGGTTTGTTAATGATCATTTAGTATTTCCATCTTGTAGCACTTGTGTATTATTTAGTTTTTCCTCTCTCTCTTGCCAGTATGTCCCTAACTGTACGTCCCAATATTTCCGCCTTGTTCGGGGTGTGACAACTAAGCATGATGTGCATTAAGCTATGTGTGATCACAATATGATGCAAACAGAAATCATTCACAATTGATTTTGAACTGAATGCAACATGATGATGTCAATTGCTAGACTCCTCCTTTTGAATAATGCTAACATGAATAACGAGTTGAAAATGCAGCCATGACATGCATCATCAAAACCAAAGTCCAAGCATTTCATGTGGCTGATAGTAAGGCTTAAGTAACTCATCATCACATCAACTTCATCAGCATAACAAGTTTTTCATGAATTAAACAGTTAAAATCAAGCATGGTGTGAGCAAGTTATCAAGCTCAAAAGTTCATCTCACACTTTGGGGGTTTTACATTTCAAAGAGCAATTCAGTTTGCAGAATCTAATGACATTGGGCAGACGTATGATGCACTATCTACATGTCAAGACTAAACATGCAAGATGTCTAACTTAAAGGTTTATGTACATACCTGTGTCTTGAGCTTTTATTTACCTTATGATCCTTTGTTCAGCTCTAAGACATCCAGCACCCAAAATTCTCATTTGGAATTTTTAGGTACCCAAGATTGCTTGGGTCCTTGTAGGTTAGCAGCTTTATCATATTCACCAATGTAGCTCATCTGTTTTAGGGAAATTAGATCATCCTTTCTCATTGTATGACAATCATACATGTCATGACCATTTTTCCCACAGTAAAAATAGCGCTCAAAAGATTGAGCATTATTTTTATGTTCATGTGCGTGTGCATATGCATTTTGTTTTTGTGGAAGAGCATGGGATTTACCTTTCATGGCATGAAGGTGATGCTTTCCCTTCAAGTGCCAGCACTCTTGGACAGTATGGCCAGACTTACCACAATGAGAGCAGCAAGGAGGAAGTTTTTTGTTTGAAGCCATGGAGAGTGTCGACCTGCTTGTATGGGAGTGTCGACTCTTTTGACTCCCCGTGTAATTCTGTGCAGATATCTACTGAGTAGGTCCACTGCCAGTGTTGACCCGTTTCTTTCTTTGCTCTTTCACTTGCTGTCATGCTCTAAGCTCATCATTTCTCAAGATAAAACAATCATGCACAGTGTGACCATGTTTACCACAATAATAACAATGGACATTCGTTTTGTGGAAAACATGGTATTTAGCATTGGACATGTTATGGTGCATGTTTGGATGAGTATGCTGAATTTTACTTTTCTTTCGAGCAGTATGCCCTTTTTGGTGACCACAGGAAGTGGTGGCTTCCGGTGAGCCAGAATCTTGGATTTGGGCAAACATTGACAAGAAATCATTCAAACCTTGAATTTCATTTTCAAGTGAGGAAATATGCTGTTTAGATTCAACAAGGCCCTCTTCGCATGCTGCCAATTGCTCATTGAGCATGGCGTTTACTGCTTTAAGATTTTGATTTTGTTGTTCGAGAGCATGTAAAGTTTCAGAGTGATCATCAATGACAGATTTGCCTTTTTCATGTGCAACCAGTTTTTCATGCACTTCTTGTTCAACCTTTTCATGTTCAATTTTCTTTTCCAACAACTCTCTATTCTCTTCTTTCAGAGAGTCAATCAATTTTTTTGCCATTCAAGATCATTAAAGATTGACTTAGGTTGGTTTTGAAGTTTTATTACAATTTCTTCCAACCTAGTGATTTCACCATGAAGATTTTCATTTTCATCCCTTAGACATGCAATGCTTTGTTTATGCGTATCTAGATCAAAAGAGAGAGTGTTGTTGAGCTCTTCAAAAACATAACACTTTTTACAAATCGAGCTTTCATTTTTGTTAATTTTCTTGAGATCCTTTTTCAAATTTTTATTTTCTGTTTTTACCTTTTTGTATTGTGTGATCAACTCATCATAGGCTTCCATAAGCTCTTCAAAAGTGAATTCCTCGGAGTCAGAGTTTACCTGTGATGAGGATGTATTGCTGGACTGTTCTGCATGGTCGGCCATGAAGTATTCTTGTTCTTTCCCTTCATGGATTTTCACCAACTTGTCCAATACTTGTTTGGCTGTGCTGCAAGAGGACACAAGATGAGTTAGTCTTAGATCAACTGCAGCTGTAATTAAGTTATATGCAAGATGATTATCATTGTGTTTGGTCTCATGTTCGGCTAACCAATCAATTGAATTTGATGGCAGCTCATAAGGACCATTGTATATAAGAGTCCACAATTGTGGATCTATGGAGCTAACATATATGAACATTCTTCCAACCCATGTAGAAAAATCTGAACCATCATAAATGGGTGGAGAAGCCATCGAAGCAAGTGTAGCATGTGAATCCATCTTAATAACAAACACCGGGATCTTTCCTTGCAGATCGTTGGATCTGGGAATGACAGAGCCTCGCTCTGATACCACTTGTTGGGTCCCGCGAGGTGTAAACAGATGTAGAAGGGGGGGTTGAATAGATCCTATCAAAAGCTTTGGCCTATTTAAAACTCTGAGCTATCGGAAGCATAAACCACTCTTATAAAGTGAATGAATCACTTAGGGACAATGCACAGCGGAATTAAGTAGAGTGGCTCAAATGAAAAGACTTGGATTACAAGCTATGAAACGTCAACACTTCTTTAAGCACATTTATGATCCTAAAAGAAATAAGCCTTGCAGTGCAGGGATCATAAAGCATAACACTAGAGCATGCAATAGCTTGCAACAACCGTGCGTGTGCGTGTGTGATATGTTGATTACTCAAAGTGCATATGTGTGTGAACAATCTAACCAACCATGGAAGCACACGGACCTGTGAATGGGGTTAGAAGATATAGATCAATCACACACGATAAACAACCCACAACATAGGGATTTTTAAGGTGGTTCAGTTGCAACCCCGCAACCTACGTCCACCCCTCACCAAAACCCAGTGAGGCTTCCTTGCTGACTCACAGCTTGACCGGGGACACGCCCCAAACCACAGAATAGAGAAAACCCTCTTTTTGTCTTCCTACACACAAAGCCAGCAGGGATGGCTACACCGCAGATCGGAGAACTCCCGATTGTCTTCCTACTAACCACCGGTAGGGACGATCTTCAGTTTCAATAGATTGAATGAAATGAAAATAGAAACAAGATGAAAATGCTCAAACAAGATATGGAGATATGCTAGAATGAACTAGATCTTGTCTGAGATTGTTGGATCTTGAATCTGTTGAGGATTTGATCTTCCTTTGATCCTTTTGAGTTGATGGAGCAGATATAAGATGTAGTTTGATCTTTCCTTTGAATCTCCTTGAGTTGATGAAGAAGAATATTGGATGTAGCTTGATCTTTTCTTGAATCTCCTTGAGTTGATGAAGAGGTGTATAGATGTAGCTTTGATCACCTTTGAGAGCCTTGAATGCTTCTTGCTTGCTTGGAGGTTGCTTGGCTTCAGATCTGAGCTTGATTCATCTTGGAAGGATGAAGAACTCCAGCCCGAAGTACTGTTCACGCAGGTGCTACAGTACCCTCGAAATGGCCTCCCTTGAGCTCTCTTTGATTCACTTCATCAACTACATCAACTAGGGTTTCTAACCCTCTTGTATTGGTTTTATAGACTTTGAATGGTCTATAGACAAGCCCCAGACCAGATCCACAAATCATGGGTGATTAGGTGACTTTTGGATTAAACAAATCCATGTTGAATGGCCCTTTTCGAAGTGGAAACAAAAGTCAACAATTGATGGCTCGGGGCTGGCGGTCGACCTACAGCTTCTGGCGGTCGACCTCTACTGAGAAATCTGCAAACGGGCGGTCCCTGGGATTTTCGGTCGACCGCTACTGGCTGGCGGTCGACCTGCAGCTGACAGAACTGCAGACGGGAGTCTGTTGGCTGGGGCGGTCGACCGCCCCTGTGTTGGCGGTCGACCGCCAGCTGGGCAGAACCCAGGCTTGCCCTGGTCGGTCCGTTATCCGCTTCAGCTCCGTCGTTCAACTCCATTAGCAGCCCGTGCATGTTTGTGGCATCACCCTTGACAGTATAGAAGGTATCAACTGAGTCTTTAACCTTGGATTCTCTTGGCTATACTTCTTTGTGCATTTGACCTTGGCTATTGATGGATGTGTGGACTTTGTGTGCATGTATGAACTCTGTATAGACTTTATACCTTGATCATGCATGTGTCTGTACAGCCTTGCTTCATGAGCGTACAAACTTGGTAACTTGATGCACTAACACAACAAAACGCAATGTATAGACTTTGCGTGTGAAGCAGCCGGCCAATGTATAGACTTGTGTTGCAGCCATCAACCAACGTATAGACTTGGAGTTGTGCTAGCAGCCAACATACAGACTTGGAGTTGTGCTAGTAGCCAACGTACAGACTTTGTCTTGTGTAACGTACAGACTTGGAGTTGTGCTAGCAGCCAATATACAGACTTTGTCTTGTGCAACGTACAGACTTTGAGTTGTGCATGTAGCCAACGTACAGACTTCATCTGCAGCAACGTATAGACTTCATCTGCCACAACGTACAGACTTCATCTGCAGCAACGTATAGACTTTGTGTTGTGCATTCAGCCAACGTACAGACTTTGAGCAGCAGCCATCCAACGTATAGACTTCATCCAACGTATAGACTTTTTTGGATGTATAGACTTGCTGAAGCCGAGTGTACAAACTTTGTTGGATGTATAGACTTGATAAATCCGAGTGTACAGACCTTGTTAAATGTATAGACTTGATGAATCTGAGTGTACGGACTTTGTTGGATGTATTGACTTGCTGGCTGTATAGACTTTCTGATGTATAGACTTGCTGGCGAAGAATGTACAGACTTGCTGCTGTATAGACTTGATGAATCTGAGTGTACAGACGTTATTGGATGTATAGAGTTGCTGATGTATAGACTTGCTGCTGAAGGATCTATAGACTTGATGTGCTTGCAACAGGATGATGTATAGACTTTGAGTTGCAAGATGTATAGACTTTGTAATGAAGATGCATGGAGAATGTATAGACTTTGAGTGGCAAGCTATGCAATCCAATGTATAGACTTTATGTGTAGCAGCATAAGAGATGCACCAACTATATGAATGAACCAATGCAAGATATGAACAATGGTATGCATTGATGCATTGCTCATGCACACAACATGTTCGATGAAATGACTAACTGTTTAAACAGATGCACAATGACGTCATATGCAAACACAATGTGACTTAGTATTTGCTATCAAAAACCATACACTGCTCATGCACACAACATGTTCGATGAAATGACTGATTGCTTAAACAGATACACAATGACATCATATGCAAGCACAGTATGACGTATAGTAGTTGCTATCATCAAAACCATAATAGTAATCATGGTGCACACGTATTCAACAGCAAGATCAAAGCATTCCAGGAGCTTCCACCACCCAGAAACATCACTGAGCTCAGGTCCTTCTAAGGGAGGCTGGCCTACATTCGGAGGTTTATCTCTAACCTCTCGAGTCAGTGCGCGCCTTTTAGCAAGCCGATGAAGAAGGACGCCCCATTTACATGGGACTCGGAATGCCAGGCGGCTTTCAAGCAAGTCAAGGAGTACCTTGTAGACGCCTAATTTCGGACATCCCGCGGATCCCCAATGGCCCCTCGTGTGAATGACACTTGATTGTTACACTCATTTTTACCGATGTTTCACTTTTAAGCCCCGCCCATAGCCCCTTGGCTATTGGGCCTCGTCTGTTAGGGGCCCAACTCCATGGGTCTGGGCGGCCAAGGTTCTGGCCGCCCCCAGTCCTGGGCGACCAGGGCGATGGTCACCCTCCCCAGGAAGGTGGCTAGAGTGCTGGCCACCCTCCTCTCCAAGGTGGTCAACGGTTTGGCCGCCTTCCCTCTATTTACTTGGTCAGAGATCGTGGCCCAGCTCGTGGCCACATATTCTCCCTCGTTCTGCACGATCTCCACCCACGATTTGCAACTCCCATCATACGGAACCAAAAGACTACCACTTCCAAGAAGGAGGAGGGAGTTTTTTTTTTGGTGGCGTGGTGGAAAGAGAGCGGAGGAATTTTTTTTTGGGGGAGTTAGGGGGAGAGAGTTGGGAGGAGAGTTCGGAGTTGACGGAACTTCATCCCGGAGGCTTCTTCTTCTTCCTTCAACTTGGTTTAAACTTATTGACTCCTGATTCTCTGCTTTCTATGTGTATCTCAACTTCCAGGTAAGTACAACATCGCATGTAGCATCCTCCTAGCCTCCAATCGTAAGAGGTTTTCTAAAAAAAAATTAAAGGGGAGGTGGATGGTCGAAAGCCTCGGCCATCCTTCCTTCCCACCCACCCCAAGTACTTAGCCACCATTTTCTTGCATTTGATTCCATTACTTAGATCATATATTACACTGCATGTTCACTAATGGTTTTCCTTTTAGTGTTTTCTTGAGCTACGTTGCAGGACTTCAACACAAAAGACGAGCAGGGCTCCTTGCCCTTGGCCGACCGAGGACGAAGAAGAAGAGATCCACTTCCCTCCATATTGAACATCTCCCCCGTGATCAGCATCCTGCGAGGTTCAGGTAAAACGACCTCTGGCGATCACGTTCTAATCCCTTTTGTTCCTCTGTAGGTACCCTCGCACGGAGACTCATCTTCACACACACATTCCACTCCAACATCAATCACCCCCGCCGCCATCTCCGGGTGCCTACAAGCGAAGTGGCGATCACAATGGGACCCTCTAGTGCCTACTGTAAGTCCTTTATGCTTGAAGTCGAACATTAGTGCAATTATGTTGGTACATTAGCTACAATTCTGTAGCTCTATTTTTTTTGTTTTCTGTAACTCGAACAAAAGGAGGCCAGACCTCTGGCCGCCTAGGTCCCTGGGCGACCACCCAGTGGCCGCCCAGGCCCCCTTCTGGATGACCAGTACTCTGGCTGCCCAGACCCCCAGGTGACCATCGCTCTGGCCACCCTCATGCCTGGTAGGAGGCCATCACTCTGGCCGCCCTCTCCGCTGGACGACAGTCGACCTGGCCGCCTAGCTCTGTGGGTGACCATCACCCTGGTCGCCCTCTGCCTGCTCCATGCTCTTTCTCCATTCTAATGTTATGTATGCTCCAGATATGTTATTTCTCTCCTGACTTTACTCGTTTGTGCATTGTGTGATTAATTTCTACAGGTTAATCTACGGGTTTGGGTTTAGGAAGAGCCAGCATCACCCCTTCTAGGAAACCCTCTCATTGGCATTGAACCCTTCACCTGGGGATTCCCACTCAGGTGCAATTGATACAATCCAATGGGAACCACCGTGAGTCCTCGCGAACCATGGATTCCCACACGGTCGCCAGGCAGGTTGTACCATGGAAGACCCATTAGTCACCATGGGTTGAGTGAAGATTCTATTAGGCTTCTGGAGTTCATTCTACAACACCCTTAGTTTTTTCCTTCTCTTCTCCGAGTGAAGAAAGAAAGAAAAAAGGAAAAAAAAGTAAGAAAGTGGAAATTAGATAATCCAAAAAAAAAATTGTTGGGCGTTGCTTGTGTTTACATTTGGTTGTGTTCGGAGAACATTAATTCCCTCTCCCCCTCCTCCAAATCTTTCATTTTCTTCATTCTAATGGAGAGAGTTTATTCAAACCCGGGTTATGAGGAGGAATTTCCACCTCAATTTGATTCTGGAATTAGAGGCAATCCCCTATTTCAGATAGAAGATAATGGCTTGGATGCCTTCATAGGCATGTTTTCGGCCACACCAAATGAGGCCGTCCATGCCGATTCGGCTTCGTCTTCCCCAAGCAACCATGGCCGTGGTAGCCCGCGGGCTCCTACATTATCTCTGCACGATGATCATGAGTTGATTAGCGTGATGTCCCATTATTCCCCCGTGGATTTAGCACAATGGCCTCCCGTGGGAAAGCTCCGGCCATCCCACACTTATTTCCACATGCTACACCTTCCCGCGTTCAAGTTCCTTTCCAAGGGTCCACGAGCCGACCTGTCCCCGAAACTCCGATCCAATTCAGCTATCCAACACTTCCACAAAGGGTTCCTTCACCTCCAACCTCACCAATCATGGGTGTCCCTTCGAAAGGGATAGACCCCTCACTCCGGTAGGAGATCCAAAGCTACATTCGGCAGACGATGGCCGAAAGTATGCCCAATTCACGTCCCTACTCGCTAGCCCAATATTGCAAGCTTCCTAATGCTTATTTTCCACCCGGATTCAAGGCTCCCAAATATAGGAGGTCCGATGGCACCGCTGACCCTCATCATCATCTTTCGGGTTTCCTATAGACTCCCACCAATGGCTACACGATAGGGTCTTACTGGTCCATCTGTTCCAAAACTCCCTTGAGGGCGAGACCCTACGTTGGTTTGCATCCTTGCCGGCCATTGACCTCGTCAACTTTGATATAGTCTCCGAGCGATTTCTCGCTCACTTTGGTCACATGTCATATATTTCCCCCACTTTATTTGACCTAGTCACGGAGAAGATGAAGCCCGACGAGGACTTCATTAGTTTCGCAAACCGATGGAGGATTATGGCTGCTAGGATGGAGGTTCCTATTCCCGAATCCCAGGCCGTTACCATGATAGTAAACAATGCCACTCCACAGCTTAGGGCCATCCTAATGCTTAGTGAACTCCACACTTTTAACCAACTCTACACAGATCTCGGATAGTTCAAGCTCAGGTAAGGGACTCCACCTTGCCTCCTTTCTTTGAGCCTCGCACCAAGAGTAGGAAGGCCCCAGCTGTCCCTACCACCGAGGGTGTCACCATAAATGAACAGGTCAATGCAGTTGGCCAGTCCTTCAAGACCAACAATCGCCAAGTCTCCCATCCCACTCAGGCTATCGCTAGCCAGGGGCAAGGTAATCCCAAGCCCTATTCTAATGTTCCTCCACCTCAAAGCTACGGCCCCCCTAGGCCAAAAATGGCTTCTTATCTTCCGCTGCCTGAAACTTTAGGTGACATCTTTTTTGCCCTTAAGTCCTCGGATTCCATTCAGCTTCCCCCTCAGCGGGAGTGGGTCCCTCCCAACGCCGACACCTCCCGATATTGCCCATATCACCGAACTCCCGGCCATGATAAATTCAACTGCTTCCAATTTCGAGACTGGGTATATGATATGAATGATGAAGGAAGGATTAATTGGGCCGATGTAAAGCTAGCCATTGCCAATCTCAAAAATCCCAATAGAGACCTTGGCATTGTACATAAGCCCTTGCCAGCTCATCAACCAGTAAAAGATCCATCTACTTCAAAATAACACGAGCGGGTGAACACAGTGATCGGAATGGCACCACGAGTCCTCAAAAGGACCCAGATGTGGGGCGTGGAAGGATTCCCAGGTTGGTACGAAAAGATGGAAATAGAAGCTAATGAACGCTGGGCAAATATCAGCATGTTCTCTCAATCTCGAAACCTGATCTCACCTCCTAGCCAGTCTCCAAGTGCTACCCAAAACCCACTCACCCTAATCAGCCCTCCTCAAATACCATATCAAGAGCCCTACATTTCTCCAAAAGCTCAGTTAGTGCAGGACCGCCCGTTGGTCCTCTTAAGACCACCTCAGCCAAAAACGGTCCCTCCTCCTTCTCCCATAGAATCAGGAGACGATTCAACCTCCCTCTCATATATCTTTGGCTCTCCCGCCCCTCTACAGCTCATTCGCCCAAAACCTTTGGAACAGGATGACCCGAAGGAAGCTTCGGTCAATGTCACTCTCTGGAATTGCATCATTCCCCCATCCCAAAGGCAATCCCAGCCAAAGGAAGGGGTTAATTCTCAAAAGTCCTCCTGTGGAGTATGACATTCTCCAACATCTAGATAGGACCCCAGCTAAGGTTTCTATCCTGGAGCTCCTTAGGAAATCTCCGTCACACCCGGCCACTCTACTCCAATTCCTTCAGAAAATCATGGTCAATGAAGATCTCCCAGCAAGTGGTGTGACCGAAGCTATCGTGGCCCTTACATGTGGACCATCCATCTCATTTTCTGATAAAGACCTTGCTTTGCTAGAAAGTAGGTCACTCCTGTTGTGCCTCACTGTCACTCTCAACGGAGTTAAAGTTGACTCCGCCCTCATAGATACGGGAGCGTCCATCAATGTGTGTCCCATGAAGACCATCAAGAGATTGGCCTCCAGGAAGAAAATCTAGAAGAGGTATGCACCACCATCTCAGCTTATGACAATTCCAAAAGGTGCGTGAAAGGGAAGGTGACCCTCCAACTTGGTTTAGGACCGATGGTCATGACGTCGGATTTCTTTGTTCTCGATGTCGACCCTACATATAAGGCCATCCCAAGGCAGCCTTGGATTAAGCAAATTCTTGGAATTCCATCAACAACCCATCAATGCTTTAAATTCCCTTACAATGGTAGGGTAATCAAGATCAGGAGTATCCCGCTAGTGGAAACTCTTAATGCCATCACTTCCGAACAGATTCCCTTCATGACTATTCCGGATAAGGGCAAGAAGAAGAAGGTGACCTAGTCCTTTACCCATGGTGAAGCCCATCCTGGCCATGATCTCCCATCCTCTACCAAGGGGAATGCTATGATGTGTAATCGGCCGAGGAAGGAAAGGGGAATCGGGTGGACCTAAAGCAGATCCTGGCCATACCGCACCCTCTATGGAGAGAACGGGTTTCTTGCCCTTATCCGGAATAGTCATGGAGGGAGTACGTCTTGGAAGAAGAAGGTGACGTAGAAGAAGAAGAAGAGCCATTAGAAGATGGTAGTGATCCGATAGCATCCTTTGTCGATGGAACCAAGAGATTTGATGAGCCTAATATATCCGTTGACAAATCCACCAAGGAAATCAATCTTGGCACTGAGGATAATCCAATGATTATATTGATAAGTGCCAATTTAACTGACGAAGAGGAAGCTGCGCTTGTGGCAGTTCTCAGGGAATTCTCTGATGCTTTCACTTGGTCCTATGAGGACATGCAGGGTCTGGACCCATCCTTAGTTGAACACCGTCTGGTCCTGAAATCCGATGCTCGAGCTGTCAAACAGAAGTTAAGGCGACTTCATCCGAAGCTCGCACTCAAGGTCAAAGAAGAGGTGGACAAGCTCCATAAGGCCAAGTTCATCGGGTAGTTTTATATCCTCAATGGGTAGCTAACATCGTCCTGATGATGAAGAAGGACGGTAGGGTCCGCATCTATATAGATTTCCGTGATCTTAATCGTTCTTGCCCAAAGGATGATTTTTCTCTTCCACACATAGATGTCCTGGTGGACAACACCGCCAGCTATGAGATACTCTCCTTCATGGATTGCTTCTCGGGGTATAACCAGATCCGCCTAGCGGAGGAAGACTAGGAGAAAACATCTTTCACCACTCAGTGGACCTACTGCTATGTCGTCATGCCCTTCGGTCTTAAGAACGTAGGAGTGACCTATCAAAGGGCAATGATGGCTATCTTCCATGACATGATGCACACTTATATGGAAGTTTATGTGGATGATATTCTGGTCAAGTCCAGAACCAGGAGTGGCCACGCAGAGATCCTCCGTGCAGTTCTCCAATGGTCGCGGGAGCACCAACTTAAAATGAACCCCACGAAATGTGTATTCGGGGTCTCTTCAGGCAAGCTTCTAGGGTTCATTGTCAGTAAGAGAGGAATTGAGATCGACCCTAACAAAGCTAAGGCCATTGCCGAGATGCCTCCTCCCAAAAACATTAAAGAAGTCCGTGGTTTGATCGGGCATTTGCAATTCATCAAAAGATTTATATCTCATCACTCTCAGTGATGCAAGCCTTTCTACGACATGTTAAAAGGAGAGGCTAGATTTGATTGGAACGACAAATGTCAAAAGGCCTTCGATGACTTGAAGAGTTACCTTTTGAATCCTCCCGTCCTGGCACCCCCGGTCCCGAGTCAGCCTTTATTGCTCTATGTTTCTACCACTAATGAATCTGTTGGAGCAGTATTGGCCTAGTATGACGATGCTAAAACAGAACACGCAGTCTACTATTTGTCCAAACTATTCAATGAAGCCGAACAGAAGTACACTCCTATGGAGTGGACTTGCGCGGCCATCGTCTGGGTCACCCAAAAGCTGAAGCACTATTTTCTTGCACATGAAGTCAAGCTCTTGGCGCGAATGGATCCTATCAAGTGCTTGCTGGAAAAGCCTGCCCTAACTGATCGTTTGGTGAGATGGCAGAGTTTTCTCAATCAATTCAATATCACCTACGTCAATCAGAAGGCGGTCAAGGGGCACGCTATTGCCGAGCACCTTGCCCACCATCCACTTCCTACATTCTCCCCTATCGATGAGAGTTTCCCGAACGAAGAGTTAGGAGCCATTATAGATGGTGAACCTTTGTGGATTCTCTACTTTGATGGTGCATTCAATTCCAAGGACTGTGGAGTTGGAGCTATACTCCGGTCCCCGGAAGGTGTTATTATTCCTCATGCTTGTCAGTTAACCTTCCCTGCCACAAATAATGTTGCTGAGTATGAGGCACTCCTCATGGGCTTAAAGGTGGCACTGGCGCTCGGAGTTAAGGAGCTTCGGGTCATTGGAGATTCTCAGCTCATACTCCGGCAATCCCTCAGCAAGTACCAAACCTGGGATCAGAAACTGAAACCCTACCAAAACCTGGTTGGCAGGGTAGTCCGGAGGTTTAGGAAGCTCACCCTAGTGCACACCCCTAGAGCTCAAAACATTCTAGCCGATGCTCTGGCATCTCTGGCATCTTCTCTTCCAATCCCTGGCGAAAAGCCGTCATCCTCAGTCATCGTGCAAAGAATGCACACCCCTTCACATTCTGATCCTTGGTTCCAGCAATTCTCTGAGCCCTCTTCTCAGATCCACGTCATCTCCCATGAGTCCAAGATCGACCTAGAAGAAGGCAACCCCTGGTTCTTTGATATTCAAAACTATCTCAGGGATCGTTCCTTCCCCGATTATGCTACTACTGCCGATTGGTGTGCCATTCTCCGAGCTGCAGAGCATTTTGCCATTATAGGTGGTCTTTTGTATCACAAATCTCTCAATGGAGTTTACCTCCGCTGCCTCGACGAGGCCGAATCTCGAGCTATTGTCGAAGCCGCACATTCCAACGAATGCGGTGGCCATGTGAATGGTTGCATGCTTGCTCAGAAACTTCTTCGTCAATACTATTGGCCTACCATGAACGAGGACTGTGCTCACTTTGTCCGCCATTGCGCTAAATGTCAACTCCACGTGGACAAGGTTCATGCTCCTTCATCCTCATTTCACCCTCTCATAGCTCCCTAGCCTTTCGCCATGTGGGCATTTAACGTAGTTGGTCCCTTGGAGGATAGAACCGGAGAAATTCGAAGAAAGTCCTTCATCCTCACCGCTACGGAATACTTCACAAAATGGGCAGAAGCTGAGGCGTTCACAGAAGTCAAGGTAGCAATGGTGGTCAAGTTCATCAAACGCAACATCCTTGCAAGGTTCGGCGTTCCCCATGACATCGTCACCGACAACGAACCGCAATTCACATCCCAGGAGCTCCGCGACATGTGTGGTAAATATGGCATCAATTTGCATCATTCATCTCCATACTACCCACAAGGAAACGGACAAGCTAAAGCTACAAATAAAACTCTCATTAGAATCATCAAGAAAACTTGCAAGTCTCACCACTATTTAGACTGGCCAGATCGCCTCATCGAGGCCCTCTGGGCTTACCGCACTTCCGTCCGAACCCCCACGGGTCAAACCACATACGCACTTACTTTTGGGACAGATGCGGTACTCCCATATGAAATATTCGTTCCTTCACTAAGAGTGCAGTTGGACTCCGAGCTTGATACCGAGCAACGGCGAGAAAACCCATTAGCCCTGCTGGAACTATTAGATGATAAACGGATGATCGCGGCCGATCACACACAGGTATATCGCAAGAGAATTCCACGTCACTATGCCAAGAACGTTCTAGAGAGAAAATTCAGGGTAGGTGAATAGGTTTTGAAAAGGAAAATCACTAAAACCACCGGTTTAAAGGCCAAATTTCAAGAAAATTGGGAAGGTCCTTTCGTTATCAAAGAAGTCTACTCAGGTAATGCCTACAAATTGGTAGACTCCGAAGGCGTGGAATTAACATATCCATGGAATGGGGTATATCTCAAGAAATTTTATTCATGAGACCTTGTACATAACTAAACAAAAACAAACAAAAATTGTTGAAAAATCTCAAAACAAACAAAAAAGAAATAAAATCAAAAATCAACGCCTGGTGATCACCACATAGACCAAATTCATTCGCATCAACCCTTCATGCTAGACAGGGACCGTCAAGATGTGGTTAGTGTCGGGTCTTGGTCCACCAGAACCGTGGAGATTCCTGTCCAGCCACGTCGGCCTATGTTTATAACAAGAAAAAACAACTCGAACACACTCACGTGTTCATCCAAAATGGGTAGCATCACCTTTGATGAGGCCTCATCCGAAGGTCTCCAGCTAAGCGGCACTCTTTTGTTCCTCTTCTCTTCGACCAAGTGAGACAGCCGGTGCCCTTAAAACGCTGAGCATGTGAAAGCCGAAGTACAAGATCCTCAAGGTGAGAGTAGGATTCATCCCCTCAAGCCCGGGTCAGAGCACGAGAAGAGGGCAGTGTCCCCGCAGGCATGAAAGGGGGAATTCCAAAACAAAATGACAGTATTCTTCTCCCCAAAAGAGAAAGAAAAGAAAAGAAAAATTATGTATATGTGACAAAGTCACATGAAAAGTCTGGTCATGACCGTGCCTGACCCAACAGATGAAACCCCTCCTATCCAAAGAATCAGATCAAAATTTTCCCACAACAGGGGCATCTAACGTCATAATGCTTGGGGTATGGTCCGAAGTTGCCAAAAGGAGAAAGTCGAGTAGGCCCTCACCTAGCTCGCCAGGTTAACGGCTTTGCCTGGTCCTCTCAGGAGGTTTATCCCCTACTTTCTTCCTTCTCCCTTCAAAAGACGTAAAGCTTACTAGAGGTCCTGAAGGTGAATCCCGTCTGGGCTGCAACCTTATTTAACAAAATACACTTATGGTTGTTAACTTCTAAACAACAGAAGCCATCGCTGCGAAGGGGTCTCTGTGTTTCTGGCTGGTCAAGACCCCTATTTACCACCCTTAACGCTTTCTTATATTACCTCGTGCTTAGGTCAATGCAAGCGCGTCACTTGTCGGTGTGATGGCGTCTGATTTCGGGTCAGCGTCGCGCGGTTGACCGTTAGGGTTCCAAGGTGTTCCATCATATACCATCTAGAGTTATGAGGGAATAGACTCGGGTCGGGGAAATCATTTACCTCAAACGCTTTTTGGGTGTATCCCTGTGGTCGGAAGTAACTGGGAGCCTAAGCTTGGCATGACGGCATTGTCATCAGGATAAGACTTAACCGGCAGGACCATCACTCGAGGAATCTAGTGGCCCAAATCAGCCTAGATGTGTGCTCAGGATACCTGGGAGGTAATTTAGAAAACCCCCGTCTCCATGTAGGTCAGGTGCCACATGGGTGGTCACCAGGCGTTCCAAAAAATGTATAACATCCAAACAAAATACAAAAACAACAAAAATCCAATATATTCAAATCCCAAACAAAAAAAAAATCTAAAAATTCATAACTCAAAAAAATACGTATCAGTACAAAAACGCCAAAAAATAAACAAAAGGTCCAAAATCCAAATATATATTTTGCATCCGCATGAGCATTTGCATGATCATATCTCCCTTTTGCTTACATTTTGCCTGCTTGCATGCGCATATCACATTTCCTTTATCTTCAAAATGTTGTTAATAAGATTTAGCTCTCTGACCCTGCATCGAGAAAGGCACTATCTGCTTTTGGCAGGGGGCTAAAAACATACTACACTAACCTTTTCCCTTTAGTGTGGTTGAAACAGGTCAGAAGGGAAAACGACGTCAGGCCAAATCAAGACAAGTACTCTGAAGAAAGCTCATTTCACTGCCAAACATGTCCATCACATTCCATTGATACAACATCCTAGAGGCATACCCCCAGTGTACAGAAAGGGACAGCTGCTACTCAGCTGCACATCTATCTACCTTTCTCTCTCTATCTCCTCCTAATCTGCGCCAGTGCGAGGGCGACTCCGTCGGCTGTCAGCCTCATCTCCGCCTCCGCCTCCTGTGTCTTGCAGTCGTGAGGGCCGCGAAGCTCACGAACCTGACGCAGCTGGCTGGACCACTCCCTGTCCCGCCGGAGACCGCATTATACCCATAAGCTAATCCATGGTGAAATCCACATCTCCCAAGGACATGAGTGACTCGGAAGGAGTCACGAGCCTAGCTCCCTCTCCTGGGGCACCTCTGCTCTGGTACCTCCGTAGTACCTGTCGTCGCAAGGCCTCCAACTGATCGAGAGTCCACAGCTCTCGAACTGCCATCTCCATCTATCGAGCACGTGCATCGGCTTCTCTTTCCTTCGCCTCGGCTAGGCGACCCTCGATCCTCTCGACGAAACCCAGCTCTCCTAGACGTCGGGTCAACTCCTCTATCCGTGTACCTTGCTCGTTTTGAATGGCTAGGCCGGCCGCTATCTCCTTCCTCTGTAGAAAACAAACAGTCATATAAAGAACATGCAAAGATGACAAAGAAGAGAACTACTTTTAACTTGAGTGCTAGGTCCTTACCGCCTCAGCCCACTCGGCCTCTCGCTCCTCAGCTCGCTTAATTGCCCCAGCTAGGCGATCCTCTAGCTCCTCTAGGGCACCTGCTCGAGATGAAGGGCCAGCCTCCCCTCTTGCTCTCACTCGCACATAGGCCAATTCTCCTCGCTGGCACGACAAGGGGCAACTGGTCAGTCAAGCTTAATCAGTTCCAAATTCCAAATCAATCAATTTATTCTTGGCTTACCATTTCTCGGATCTCGTGTCACAAGTTCACTATCGTCTGATTAAGGACACTCATTCGATCCCTGAGTATCTTCACAGTCTCAGTCTTTGACATCTGCACACCATATTGTCATGCTTGCTTAGCAGCTTTGCTTAAAATAAGGAACATCTCAATTGAAAGCTAAAAGAGCTACTCACCACTCGAGTGTCAAGACGAAGCCGTCTGGCATACCGGTCCTGATAATCTTCCAAGTAAGTCTCGCTACTCCTCACGGTCCGGTCATGCTCCAGTGAGGGGCCATCCTGTAGTGCCTCCGCCTCCCTGCGGTAGCGGGAGGCCCAGTCCTGATCGCTCGCTGACGGTCGGCGACGTCCTCGGTCTGATTCATGCTCAGATGGAATCGCCACTGGCGGCTGGTTCCATCTCAGGGTCCTCTGCACTAGGCGAAGGAAGAGCGGCTCCCTCAGGTTCACGCAGAACAGCACTGTATCCCTGCGGAACCAAGCTCGCCCCTCCCTCACCCAAGGCTGGGTAGTGATGTCCTTTGTCGTGTAAGGGGTCCAAATCACCTGCCACACATCGAAGAAGAGTGAACATCTTGCTAATAGAGTAACATAACAAGTGCCAAAACAAATCACACATCTCTTTTTCAAAATACTCACCCGATGGGGAGGGTACTCATCTAGTGCTGTCCTGAGGTCGGAGAGTCTAGTGGCCACTAAGCGCCGATCCCGGACCATCTCCCATCTAGCCATCAAGGGAACCACCTGCATTAGAGCCCGCAGTATCTTACCGCGACCTAGAGGGAATCGAGTGTAACCCCAAATCTGAGATCACAAAAGGACAATTAGCCAATCAAATTCAAAATCAGCATGCCTAGAAGGGGTAGACTTATACCTGTAGGAAGGGCATGAAACCTCCCAGGTTCCCTGAACCTGGGCATACTGGGTCCAATTGGGCGAAGAGGTGTACCAGCATCACTCTCCCCCACGCAAGCTGAGGTCCCTGTTCTAAATCCCGCACCAGTAAGAGATACTTCAGATTCACTTTATTTGACGCTGTAGCAAACAGCAGTCTCTCGAAGAAGTATAAGAAGAAAAGCCGCAACTCCTGCTGCTCGCTCCTCCCCTGTGATCTGAGTCTCTGCCACACTCGCCCTAAGTATGCGTCCAAGTCCTCTAGCGGCCCGCGTGTCATCTTTGCGAGCCCCATCACGACACTGATCTTCCCGGGTGGAAGACTGGTCACTGGTCTCCTCGATAGAACCAGCTGTGGCCCGAGCAGATCCTCTATCTCATCATGATAATCTCTCAGCTAGAGGCCGAGCACCGGGGCCCCCGCCACTGGCAACCCCATCAAGAAAGCCACATCATCAAGCGTGGGGATCATATGACCCCACGGCATCAAAAACGCTATACAGCTGTCCATCCATCTCTCTCGTATCACCGTCAAGAAGGTGGCGTCTACCTGGAAGGGTCGGATCCCAAAGAACGGGCCAAAGCCCATTCTATCCACCCTCTCTCGCTGCCCAAGAGGAAGGGCATGGTACCAAGCGCACACCAAGTCCCATGTGACTCGAGCTCGTATCCTTCTTGGACCCTGCACACATTAAAAAGAAAGAACATGAACAAATCATTAGATCTTCCAAGCCATTTCATTCTTTTCCCCACATTTCTCTTCACTTCCACAAGCCCTGGGAGTGGGGCGACCAAGGTGTTGGTCGCCTATGCCCTTGGGCGGCCAAACCCCTGGCCGCCCTCACCCCAGTAGTGGGCGACCAGCGACCTGGCCGCCCAGGCTGGTGGGCGACTAGGACCCTGGCCGCCCACTGGTTTCCCCCCTTCCAAGCTTTCCTCCAGACATCCATCCCCCCATTAAGCACATAAACAGAAGGAGATCTGATGAATGCCAAGCAAGGGTATGAAGCCTACCTTCCTGGGCTGCCCTCCTTTCTATTGATCGGCCTTGCCATCATCCAAATCCTCATTATCTTCATCGTCGTCTCCGGCCGCATCCTCGTCGGGGATGGCTTCCCCTCCATCACACTCATCACCTCCATCTTCCTCCAAGTCTGCAGAAACTATGGCCGAAGAAGATGGGCTCCCAGTAGCTTCGATTTCCTCTTCCTCCTCACTTGAAGAAAAGGGATTGGGCATGATTTCATAACGAGCTCTTCTACTTCTCCCCATCACTCAAATTTGAAGATCAAAGTGGATAGAATCTCACTCAAGCAAAGATCCTACACTCCAAGCTCTCTAGCTCTCAAGACGTCCACCACAAGAGTCGCCCAAATGAAGGGGGCGGCCAACCCTTCTTAACCAAACCCTCAAGCAGAGGGCAGCCAAGGTCCTGTCCGCCCACCCTTTAGTGAAGGCGACCAAGACCCTAGCCGCCCTCTCCCCTGTTCAGCCAAAAAAATTGTAAAAAAATGGAAACCCAACAAAAATTCATGCAAATCCCATCATACATCCATCCACGCAACTTTATTTCATCCATTTAGTTCCATAATTGTTCATTCAATCATTGTTCTTAAGGAAAATACAAAAAACAACAGTTCATTTGCTTTAACACAATCCTAATAAAGAAAAATGCTGAACAAGCTCTAATCAGGTCCGCCTCCTCATGTAGAATTCATTCACCATTGGCCTGAAGCTTCGGAGGTAGCTCACGTAGTGCCCCAAGTCATCTTTGTCCTCTTCCACGTCCACTTTAGACTTCAATGTGGTGGCATGATGCCTCCACGCCTTCCCGATCTTGCCTAGTCGCCGTCGATCCGCATCGGTCCCCAGAAGGCGCTTGGCAATCAATCCTCCTTTTGAAGCCGCCCATGGGATCCATCTGGGTAACCCCACCTGGCGATGGCAGCGGTGCCCTTGGTACAACACCAAGTGCTCGGCACCCACAAGCCATAATTCCTGCTCGGATGATCCACGCACTTTAAACTCCTCATGTCGATACATCATCGGCACAAACACAAAATCATCCTTAGATAGGAAATTCAGGTAGTCACGCCAGTCGTCTCTGGTCTTCACTAGTGCTGTTCTACATATCACCTGATCCTCAGGACCAAAGATGGCCCTCGTAGGGTAGATGGCACTTTTCTCAAAGATCCTGGAGGTAGTGGTCGCCTCGCTGTCAAAATCGAAACTCAAGTGGATTTCCATCCATAGCTGCAGAAGGTATAAACTCCCCATGGCGCTGTCACCCAGGCACATATGAGTCAGCCCGCAATACGAGTGAGCCAGTACGACTCGAGAAAGAGAATGTCCCGTCCACAAGAGAGTCAGGGGCCCCACATACTCTTGCCTCAGCATGTCGCCAGACGTAGGAAAGAGTAGCGCCCCGCCTAAGCATAACGTCACACCTCGCATCAGTCGATCGGCACCCACTTCTTTATCCTTCACATGGCTCACAAGTCATCCTGCTAAGCGGTCAACTAAGATCCCTCGTTGGTCCGTCATCCGACGAACCTCACGCTTATCTCTTACAATTTCTGCCAGGATCTCATCCCAGGGAGGAAGGTCAATCAACTCGCCCATCTCCAAGTCTCCCCACTGGAAGATGAAATCCAGTTCTTCCACCAGCACTGAGGCTTCGAACTCAGGGAGAACAAAGGTGTGAATATCTGGATGCCATAGCTCGATCAATGCCGCCAATGATTCCCAGTTCCACCGCATACTGTTGAAGCGCTTCGCCATGATGACCAACCGGATCAGGTGCCACTGATGCATGAATATCCTCATGGCGGGAGTAATCACATCCATCAAACCTTGGAGCCAGCCGTAGCGACGAGTGTGCCTTGCCCCAGGAAAATCAGGCACGGGCTGCATCATTTAAGAGAAAGAGAAGAAGAGATTAAGTAATAAGCATGCTAAACCCTATCAAGAAAACCCAAAACAAAAATTAAAACAAACAAATAATAATAATAATAATAATAATTTTGTTCGCAAGCCATACCTTGCCCTGCTTCATGAGATGGCTCAAGTGGCCGGGCACGTCAGAGTGAACACCTAGTCCGTGATCTCCTGACGGGGTGGAAGAAGACGCCATCCTCTATTCCCCCTTTGGAACCACTCCTTTCGCTTCAATCTTTTGATCAACTACGGAGTGAACCAAACCCCGTAGCCCCTTATAGGTTAAGAGTCCCCCTTTGGCTCGAACTCCCACAGTTTGGGATAAGACCTGGGAGGGCGGCCAAACCGATGGCCGCCCACCCCAGCCTGGGCGACCACCACCCTGGCCGCCCAGCCCCAAGGTAGTCAACCTATTAGCCCTCGTCCTCCTCTTTGTGAAGCTATGCCTGATTAATTACACATGGTTTGTTACGATGGTTCATTAAATGAAGTTTGTTTACTGTTCTATTCTTATTATCATTGATGAACTTTACTGACGTGTGCTAATGCAGCTGCAGGTCTCCACATCCATGGGGCCAAAAGACGACAAAGCCTTGTTACCTTGCATATTAGGTAGAACGCCAGAGGCTAATAGCTTCGGGCGTATAAACTCCGAGTTCCTCTCTAAAAAAAACCATGAGGAGTTTATGCTCCTTAAGCTATTCGATGGCCGCCTGCTGCCTAACACGGGATGACGGACTTCCCGAATTCTCGACTATGCTCAATTACAATGTGGAACGATGGACCCTATTTGGGATCCGGACCACGCCTGTCACCAAGCATAGGATGACAGACTTCCTGAACTCTTGATCGATTTGTTCAGAGGCAGGCAAATAAATCCTCTGACTTTGCATTAGTTAGGTTTTTTCATTTTAAACCCAGCATGCATCATATAAGTCTTTTTTTAGCCCCATTTGAAAGAAAAATCCAAAAAAAAGATATATGCAAAAAGGAAAACAAAAATGCATACACCTCATCTGGAAGTTATGAATGCAAAAGCAGGGAGGTCGCGTTGATCTGACCAACCCATGGTCCTTTCATCCCCGCATCTGTTTCTTTGAGTCCCTCGATTCTTGCCGAATTCGCACGTGAGTCTATGTGATTCCACTCCGATTTGACCAACAGAAAATGTGTTTTATGCGAGACCGTTTCGAGTACCTTGTGATTCAACGAGTCATTGTATTCCCTTATCCTGATCATTTACTTACCTTTGCTTAGGTCTTGTATCTCCTTGAGCACTGGATGCGACCATCCCCTCAAGACCCGCACAGCGCCATGCTAGGGGGCCCCACGTGGCTACAGATACAAGTCCTCTCTTGACTGTCCTTCTTTACCTTTACCAATGTCTTATTTGATTACTTGGTGCTCATGCGACCTTGCGTGAGGCACTTTTTCTGCTCAAGAATCTCTTTGAGCGTGTTGCCCTCATTAGGCTTGTTTCTTTAGTGAAACACCCATTTATCAGTCCGCCGGGCTCCCTTGCAAAACGGGCATTCCGGAGGGGAATTTGTAGATGCCTAATTTTGGACATCCTGCGGATCCCCAATGAACCCTCGTGTGAATGACACTTGATTGTTGCACTCATTTTTACCGATGTTTGAGTTTTAAGCCCAGCCCATAGCCCCTTGGCTATTGGGCCTCGTCCATTAGGGGCCCAACTCCATGGGTCTGGGGGGCCAAGGTTCTGGCCTCCCCCAGTCCTGGGCAACCAGGGCGATCGTCGCCCTCCCCTGGAAGGTGGCCAGAGTGCTGGCCGCCCTCCTCTCCAATGTGGCCAACGGTTTGGCCGCCTTCGCCCTATTTACTTGGTCAAAGAATGTGGCCCAGCTCGTGGCCACATCTTCTCCCTCATTCTGCACGATCTCCACTCACGATTTGCAACTCCCAGCATACAGAACCAAAAGACTACCACTTCCAAGAAGGAGGAGGGAGTTTTTTTTGGGGGGGGTGGTGGAAAGAGAGCGGAGGAATATTTTTTTTTTGGGGAGTTAGGGGGAGAGAGTTGGGAGGAGAGTTCGGAGTTGACACGGAAGTTGACAGAACTTCGTCCCGGAGGCTTCTTCTTCTTCGTTCAACTTTGTTTGAACTTCTTGACTCCAGATTCTCTGCTTCCTATGTGTATCTCAACTTCCAGGTAAGTACAACATTGCATGTAGCATCCTCCTAGCCTCCAATCGTAAGAGGTTTTCTAAAAAAAACAAAGGGGAGGTGGATGGTCGAAAGCCTCAACCATCCTTCCTTCCCACCCCCCCAGGTACTTAGCCACCATTTTCTTGTGTTTGATTCCATTAGTTAGATCATATATTACACTGCAAGTTCACTAATGGTTTTCCTTTTTGTGTTTTCTTGAGCTACGTTGCAGGACTTCATCACAAAGGACGAGCAGGGCTCCTTGCCCTTGGCCGGTCGAGGACGAGGAAGAGGAGATCCACTTCCCTCCATCTTGAACATCTCCCCCGCGACCAGCATCCTGCGAGGTTCAGGTAAAATGACCTCTGGCGATCACATTCTAATCCCTTTTGTTCCTCTGTAGGTACCCTCGCACAGAGACTCATCTTCACACACACATTCCACTCCAACATCAATCACCCCCGCCGCCGTCTCTGGGCACCTACATACCTCCTTACTCCCCCAGTCCTGGGGGCACTAATCAAGGGTAAGCCCCTCATCCTTTACATCACTGCCATGGACCCTTCGTTAGGAGCTCGGTTCGCGCAAATCAACGAGGAAGGTAAAGAGCAACCCCTCTATTACCTCAGCCAGAATCTAATCGGTGCAGAGTACCGCTACTCCCTTATGGAGAAGGTTTGCTTGGCATTGGTGTTCGCAGTTAAGAAGCTGCAGCATTACCTCCTGTCCCATCAGGTCGAGCTTACATCCAAGCATGACCCTCTGAAGTATCTCCTTCGGCGACATGTCCTCTCAGGCAGATTGGGAAGGTGGGCTCTCCTACTGATGGAGTACGGCATCACTTATGTCCCCAGAAAAACAATCAAGGGACAGGGTATGGCTGAATTCTTGGCAGCCCATCCAGTGATAGATGACTCACCCTTCAGCTCGGAGCTCCCGGACGAGGAGTCCCTTGCTTCTCAATCACAACAACCGGTGGGATAGAGCGGAGGTGTCCTGCATTACTGGCAGCGGAATGCTCTCACAACCAGCATACCTTGTTGGGAGCTCTACTTCAATGGCACTTCCCGAGGGATCACCCGAAGCAACTAGGATCCAGCCACCACGGCAGGTGCTAGCATAGTTTTCCTGACTCCTCAGGGCAGAGTTTTGTACAACTCCTGTGCCCTCATGAAATCCCTGACCAACAATGAAGCTGAGTATGAAGCTCTTCTCATTGGACTCCAGATGGCTCTCCATATGGGTATTAAATGTCTCAAAGCCTACGGGGACTCCCAGCAGATAGTCCGACATGTCCTCGACGTCTATGACGTGCGGAAGCCAGAGTTGGTTCCGTACCAAACCGCCGTCTCCAGATTAACCCAGAAGTTCTATTTCTTCGAAATAGATCATATCCCCAGAACCAGCAATGCTCAGGTGGATGCCTTAGCAAAATTGGCCATGGCCATCAACCTCCCGCCCAAGGGCGAGGTCGACATCATCGTCAAACATAGAAGGCTGATGCCGAGCTCACTCGAAGGGAACAACAGTCTCACCATCTACGAGGTCCACGACCTTGACCAGAACATGCCTCCAGAAGAGGTTGATTGGCGCGTGCCCATCATCAAATTCAAGAAGGGGTGGCTCCCTCCTGACCGAGTTCAAAGGGTTCAGCTACTCTGCCGAGCAACCTCTTACGAGTTGATCGGCGACTCCCTGTATCGACTCATCCATGAAAAGGACAAGTCAATTCTCTTGAGATGTCTCTCTCTCACCGAGGCTCGAGCCGTCATGCAGGAGGTCCACTCCGGATTGTGCGGCGCGCACCAGGCCGGAAATCGTATGAAGCACAACATCAAGCTCAAAGGCTTCTACTGGCCAACCTTGTATGCGGATTATGTCCAATATGCCCGTACATGTCATCAATGCCAAGCTTTTGGCCCAGTACCCAGAAGACCTCCTAATCCATTGCGTCCTACAGCCCCCACCTGTCCATTCGCTGAGTGGGGAATGGACATCGCGGGGCCTTTCCCGCCATCTTCCAAGGGCCATAAATACATCTTGGCCGCCACTGATCATTTCTCTCGCTGGGCAGAGGCCCTTCCCTTATGAGAAGTCACCGAGGAAATTGTTGCCAGATTCGTATGGTACAACATCATATACCCATTCAGTACTCTCAGTCGCATAGTGTCCGACAACGGGACACCATTCAAGAATAAGGCCGTATACCAGCTAGCGGTCAAATTCCACATCGACTGGAGAACCTCTTTAGTCTACAACCCCCATGCTAATGGTTTGGCGGAAGCCTTCAACAAGACCCTCTGCAAGCTCCTAGCTAATATGGTTAGCCACCGAAAACGTGATTGGGGTGAGAAGGTCTTTGAAGCATTATAGGCCTATCGGACGGTCTACAAAACCCCCACGGGGTGCTCGCCGTTCTCCCTTGCTTACAGGACAGAAGCGGTTATCCTCATCGAAATCCAGTTAGCCTCTTATCGCGGGCGGTCCGCACCGGCCTTGCCAGCCGTGATGAAAGTGAGTACTAGAGAAGGCTAGAAGAGCTCGCTGATCTAGAAGGCAAGCGGCTCGAAGCCTACAAACAACTACAAATATACCAGGCCCGCATGGCCCGAGCCTATGATAAGCTCATCAAGCAGCGAGCTTTCAAGCAAGGCGACCTTGTTATGATCAAGGAAAAGGAAGTCATGGCAGGACGCTCCAGTGGAAAATTATAGCCAAATTTGTGAGGTCTATACATTATCCAAAATGTCTATGAGGGCGGGGCCTACATGGTTATCGACCACAAAGGTCATAGACCGTTCCCGCCTCTCAACGGCAAACATATAAAGGTATATTATGCACCGGAACACGAGTTCGTGCGCCAGCCATACTAAGGCGCACGCCCCAGCTACTACCAGTAAGGCCGGTCCTTCCCCATGAAGGATCTAACCAGCCAGTCCTTCCAGTCGTCAATTCACAGTCAACTAGCCAACTCAGCTCCCCGGAATAGCCGCCAGGCATCCGCGGGGACTAATCCCCTGCCCTCGTTCCTGTCACCACGAGAGCATGACCACTTCTGCACCGGCACCAGTCTAGACGTCAGGCTCCCAGGTAAGTAAAAACAAAACAAAACAAAAAAAATGGGGTTAAAATTAGAGATGCCCCGGCAGACCCAGTCATCCTCACCATAAGCGGGCGACTGGGGGCAAAAAGGCTTGTAACCCAGCTGAGTTGGAAACTCGAAAGGGCACCTCAGGCAAAATTGGGAAATCTCTCAACGTGAAAACCCGCAAGGGCACGTCGAAAAAAGCTAAAGGGGGTCGGCTCTAGCGAAACCCGAAAGGGCGGTAGAACCAATAACGAGAAAAAACTTCCTCTCCTTACCAGTCAGAACGGCCTTCCACCCACTCCTCAGTGAGCTGTTAGCCTCACCCGAAGCCAGCCTTCAATCAACTTACACTTCTAGAGCACAAACCCTATAATTCCCAGTTGGCCTTGCACTACCCCACTCAGTTCGGCCACCCTTAGGCCCTTGCTTCAACACCGGAGGTCAACCGGTCCCTATTATAGTCAAGCTCCCAGTCACCATCCTAGTAGACCTATGTCCAAATACATCCCTAGACACTTGTCATTCTATGCTACTACATCCTGCATCCCCTGCAAATCCAGAGCCTTCAAGTTTTATCATAATCCCAGTTCTCTCCTACAATCCCTGATCCACCAGCCATAACTCCAGTCGTATCTTGCCATGACTAAGTGGCCCTTCGCCACCATGGCACGAGAATGTATGAAAACCCTTATTAATGGCGGAACAATATTCGACCACCCACACCTTCCAGTTTCAGGTTACGTCCCCTGACGGCAACATGCTACGGATGGCAGTCTAAAAAAAAAAGGTAAAAAAATATGGGGTTAAAAATAGAGATACCCGGCGGCCTCAGTTGATTCCTTCTACAGGATTACTGAGGGTAAAATTTGCCACCAACCCAGCTGAGGTGAAAACCTGAAAGGGTGCCCCAAGCAGAATCGGGTAACCCCTTGGCGTGAAAACCTGCGAGGGCACACCGAAAAAAGCAAAAGGGGGCCAGCTCTGGCGAAAACCCACAAGGGCGGTAGGGCTGGTAAAGAGAAAAAAAACTCTCTCTTCCTCTCTACTCTTCACTAATGAAAACCGTCAACCACGACACCTCGCTGACGGCGACCTTCATATCACTCCACGGCCATGGTGGCCACTACACCCCCGAGGGTCGGTCATCGCCAATTCCAGCCCCAGTTGTCGGCTACACACCTCAACGGTTAGCTGACCAACTCTAGTTTTTGACTACAATGACATCACAGGCCAGCCGGCTAGCTCCAGTTTCCATCTCCAGTTTCCTGTTACAACGTCTTCACAGGCCAGCCGCCAGCTTCCAACTCTAGTTTCCGGCTACAACGCCTTCATAGGCCAGCCGCCAGCTTCCAACTCTAGTTTTCGGCTATAACACCTTCACAGGCCAGCCACCAGCTTCCAACTCCAATTTTCGGCTACAACGCCTTCACAGGCCAGCTGCCAGTTTCCAACTCTAGTTTCAAGCTACAATGCCTTCACAGGCCAGCCGCCAGCTTCCAACTCCAATTTTCAGCTACAACGCCTTCACAAGCAAGCCTCCAACTTCCAACTCCGATTTTTAGCTACAACACCTTCACAGGCCAGCCGCCAACTTCCAACTCCAGTTTTCGGCTACGACGCCTTCACAGGCCATCCGCCAGCTTCCATCTCCAGTTTTCAGCTACAACACCTTCATAGGCCAGCCGCCAGCTTCCAACTCTAGTTTTTGGCTACGACGCCTTCGCAGACCAGCCACCAGCTTCCAACTCTAGTTTTCAGCTACAACGCCTTCACAGGCCAGTCGCCAGCTTCCAACTTCAGTTTCCGGCTACAACGCCTTCACAGGCCAGCTACCAGCTTCCAACTCCAATTTTCAGCTACAACGCCTTCACACGCCGGTCGCCAGTTTCCAGCCCCAGTTTTGGCCATAATCCCTTCACAAGTCGGCCAACTAGTCCCAGCCCCCAATCCTGGCCTTCGGCTGTGGTACCTTTTGAGGCCATTCGGCCAACCCAGCCCCAGTTTCTCAAGCTGAGAAGAGCTACATTACTGGCTAGCGACATACAAACACCTAATACCCAGGCGTTAACCCACAATCGACGCATTCCAAAGTCAGTGCTCGACTCTAACCCAGTAGGCCGCCATGTCCTGACGGGCCTACGCCAACCCTGCACTAGGGCTTTTCCCCTACTCCCCAGTAACTAGCACTCAGCTCCCAGTATTCGAAATCCAGTTACACCGTTCCCCTTACCCAGCCTTTCATTCCAGTGTCTGGAAGTCGGGTAAACCCAGTCCCTTGCCCCTTACACTAGTGCATGTTAAAACAACCAAGCACGACCAACGCTAAGTGGTCGCCATCCCTTATACCCAACCCTATCCCATAGACTGGGAAGAAGAACAATTCAGCAAACAACAACACCAGAATCCAGAGTTTGTCATTGATACTCTATAAAAGGGAGCCCAAGACATGCCCTTGGGGTAACAAAAGACATATAGTCCGGATAACAAAAAAGGAAGGAGAAAGAGAGGTGATATAATCATATCCCAGGCTCGCCCCTCTCTAGTGCCGTCAGACGAGACTCCGCAGTCGCGAGTTCCACCTCCAAGGTCGACGCAAGTTGAACACTAGCCTCAGCCCCGGCTTTGGCTGTCCGCCACTCAACCCTAGCAAGCTCTACGGCTTGCCGCTGCTCTTTCAAGGCCTTCTGCAAGGCCTCAGCCCTACTCTCCGCCTCGCTCAGGTGCATAGCGTGGTTCCTAGCAAGTGACATGGCCGCATCAGCGCACCTCCTCTGCTCGGTAGATGCCAACGCGAGCTGAGCCTGCTGCCCCTGCACCTCTCGAATGGTCGCTTGCCGTCGAGCCCTCTGCTCCTGAGCCTCCAGGAGCCGCAGGTACTCCGCCCAGATGCCGGTCAAGCCAGACATCCAGAGCTCGTGCAGGAAGCCAAGGCCGTGGTAGCCCTGGGTAAAGTCCCTCAATCACTGCCGAAGCTCTTCCGGAGAAGGTAGGGGGTCACCTCCTAGGTACCCTCGGGCTTGCTGGAGTAAGGCCGCACCCACGCTGACGTCCAATAACGGTTCTGGTGGCAAAATAGACATAGGCCACTCGATCCCCAGCTCTAGGGAAGAGTGGCCCATCTCAGCCAGCACACCGGAAGGACCTGCATAATCCCATCAAACAGTCAGCAACATCCGGGACTTCCCTATGACAAGACAAGGTGAGAAACCTTAGAAAGGTCCTAACTCTCACCTGGTGTGGCTCCCGCTGCACCTGCAACATCCCCGCTCAGGGTCGGTGAGGGTAACCTCTCCACCACGTCGGTGGCATTCCCCACTGGAGTCGGGGAGGGCAGGGCCTCCCTGATAATTCGGCCATCCCCAGCTGCCATCGGGGAGATGGAGGGCTCTCCCTGGTCATCCTCGATGGGAGCTGGCATGTGCTCCCCCTCAGATTCCAAGCCTAGACATAGCACAATGGCATCAACATCCCATTATAAACTCTAAACCAAAGCCAATGGGGAGGAGGGAAAGAATTCTATATACCTTCCAATGTTGAGTAGTGTATAGCGGATCAAGAGGGGAGGGGTGAATAGATCTGCCCCTCTTTTCACAGAACACCCCTCTTTAAAGCTAGATAAAGAGAATCGCAGCGAAATATAACTAGCTTAGCGAGGACACAACGATTGGCTTAGCAGAATAAATTAGCAATATAGAGATTGAACCTAAGCATGCATCTAACATAAAGCAATCGCACAATCAAACCATAACACACGAGATTTTAAGGTGGTTCGGACTGAATCCCCAGTCCTACGTCCACCCCTTACCAAACCCGATGAGGCTCCACTAGTGCAATGCACTGAACCGCAAATCAAAAAGACCTCCTATTACCTTCCTACTAACCACAGGTAGGGACGTCAACACCGCACATTGGACAACTTCCGATTGCCTTCCTACTAACCACCAGTAGGGATGATTCTCAGTTTCAATAGTTTGAACAAAATGAAAAGAGAACAAGATGAAAATACTCAAACAAGATATAGAGATATGCTAAAATGAAATAGATCTTATCGGAGATTGCTGGAGCTTGAATCTTCTTTTCTTCACACGATGTAGATCACCAAAAGAGGCTTCTTTCTTCTTCACAAAGCTCTCTTCTTGATTCAGTAACAATGGCTTCTTCTTCCTTATGAAATGAGCTTCCTTGGATCCCTTTGAGTTGATGAAGAAGACTATGGATGTAGCTTTGATCACCTTTGAGAACCTTGATTGCTTCTAGCTTTCTTGGAGGTTGCTTGCTTCAGATCTAAGTTTGAATCACCTTGGAACGGATGAAGAATTTCTGCCCGGAGTACTGTTCACGGCTATAGTACCTCTTCTTTGAATAGCCTCCACAAGCCTCCCTTGATCTCCTTTGATCAAATGATCAACTAGGGTTTCTAACCCTCTTGTATGTGTTTTATATCTCTTTGGATGGTCAATAGATACCCCCCAGACCAGATCCACAATCCATGGGAGATTAGGTGACTTTAGGATTAAAGAAATACAAGAAAAGGGGCTGGCCTCGAGGTGGAAATCGAAGTCAAACATTACTGTATCGGGGCTTGCAGTCGACCGGTAGAAGCTGGCGTTCGATCGGAATTTTACAGGTTGTAGATAGTTGCTTGCTGGGAAAAGCGGCCGACCGCCCCTGGGCCAGCGGTCGACCGCTGGCTGGGGATATCTCGGGTTTCCCCGGTTAAGTCCGTTAACCCCGTTAGCAGCCCATTCATGTAGTGCCCCAAAATTTATATATAGAATTTTTGAATTTTAAAATAAATTTTTGGAAATTATAAAGGCTTAAATAAATTAATGAAGGGATTATTGGATTAATAAGTCATTATAAGGCTCAAATAGGCTAATTAGTTAACCTAGCCTATCTAATTATTATCCAAAAGGGTAATGGACCAAGCCCATCAAGTTTGGCCCATATTCTAGAAGGGTAATTAACTTATTCACGTATTTTAAGGATAAATACTATTTATATAAGATAATTATGTGGATAAATGAATAAAAGAGTTTTATTAAATTAAAACTCTATACACGTTGAATGTAACGGTCTATCGGGCGACCACCACAACCCTGTAACGCACCAGGTTGGATGCGTTACACTCTGTTAGTTCTGTGAAAGGAAGAACGAGCAAAAAGATTAGAACTTTGGGATCTTATCTATAAGAGATCGACTTAGGGAAGCTTATAACATTACTAAGGACTCTTAGGGATTAGGTTCTGGCAAATTAAGGACTCTAGAATCGCTCTAATCTTTAAACCCTAGCCAAAACCCTTTAAATAGGACCTAGTTCTTAATTGAGAGACCCTTACTTTTGGCTCGTGAAGAATCAAGGTAAGGAGTCATAATTTCGAGTAAGTTCCTTACGACTTTTTGTTTATAATACATTAGACTAATATCTCTCCAAATTTCGTGCTAGGAGATCAAGCAACCAAAGAGATAGAAGCTTCCAAAGTTGCTGATTCAACCTTAGCAACCCAGGAATCTGAATGCAAGTCCCCTGAAGATCCAGAGATTAGGACATCTAAACAAGGTAATTAGAGTTCAATCCTTTAGAACTTTTTGTTCCCAATAGTTTCATCTTCTTACCCTCAAAATTTCACATCCTTAGGTCAAGAGGCTGAGGAAATAGCGCAGATTGAAGTTGCTGATTTATCACAAGAAGTACAAGGGACTAAGGGTAGCACCTAGCATCAAATTCGAAGTTTAAAGGTTTTAGAAGAGGTTGGTTATCTCATGATTGACAAAAATAACTTGTTAAGAATAAAAGCCCTATGGTTGTGCTTGATTTCATGCATTATAGACTAAGAATTTCATGATCTAATAGTTCTATACATTCATGCATCTCTTAGCCCTAAATGGAAATTAAAAGATATTATCATGTCTATTCACTAAACACATGCATATAGTTGGCCTATACTTCGTTATCATGACTAGGACAGTAGTAGTATTTTGATTTCCAGGCATGTTATATTTTCATAAACCTTTACTTAGTTTACTACCAGCAGATTCTCTGACGCACCAACGTAAGACCGTCACATGAATGTAACGTCCTTACGATAGACCGTCATACCCTGTTGTGCTTTTATTGTTCTATTGTCTCTGACGCACCCTAGCAGGAGCGTTACACCACTGTAACGGCCCCTCGATAAACCGTCACAAGCACTGTAACGCGCCTATCCTAGACCGTCAGACCCCTGTGTTCTGCCAGTCCTAGGCAGAATAATAACCAGTTAAGTTTACTTATAAATAAGCTTAGATATCTAAGTTGGACCTATTATCATGACTTCAAGTTTAGTTACTGATTCATGATCAAATTACATGATTAATGTGTCTTAGGTTATTTTAAGTTATGTTAATTTCATGTGCCAAAACTCTATAGTTTTGTATTCTAAATCATGATTTTCCAAATGTTGTATTGACGGAGTTTTCTCACGGTTTTGACATCGTTATACATTCTCTTTATCAATAGAGTCATTTCTTTAAGTATATGGCGCATATTCCGATATGTTGTTCATTAGTTCACTTTGCACTATAGGAACATTATTCTTAAACATGAGGACCTCTCTAATGGATATTCATTCCAATGGACTAGGAAATCTTGTTTCAAGGCCTCCGTAATTCTCTGCGAGCCTGGGATTCCCACTAGGATGCCGAGTTGGTTGTACCATTAAAGCCCATTGATTAGATTACACTATCGATGTTTTTGGTTATCAGTAATGTAACGGCTCTATGTTGGACCGTCAGGCACATGTAACGGCCCAATATACGACCGTCACATTCAACTGAGTCTGATTTCTTAGTTCTGGATTGACCATTGTAACGGCCCAATACTGGAGCGTCACATCATGTAACGGCCCAGTAAACGACCGTCACACTGCTTGAGTATTTTAACCCAAGGTGGACCAAGGGTTGATATTCAAAGTTTCTAGATGGACTATTGATGATCTAGAACTTATCATATTGATCAAGAAACTTAAAATAATGAATGAAAAATAAAGAATGTATTGTTATGCTGCCGATTTATTTCCATAAGCATAACCTTACTTAAGTCATTCTTGATTTCTCATGATTCTTATTAAAGTATTCATTCATTGAATTATTGTTATCATGAGTTTATTGAACTTATTACATTCTTGGCCATACTTTATTGTTACATGCGTGGAAAAAGCTTGATTTATACTTGAAGATGCGATCGAGCACTGATTGTGTTCAAGGGCTCTATGCTAGTCCCCTCGGCTGATTGTCGAAAACATACTATTATAAACCATGGGGTATGATGCTACTAGCGTCGCATTACGCTGGGAGTACTTTCTCTATAAATAAGTGAAAATTCACAATACAGCATGACATGACATTCTTGCTTGATATTCCATAGAAATTCACGAAGTACTTGCTCATTAGCAAAAGATACTAGAGTGATGATTATGTGGCTTGTTAGTACATTCTTGATACATTCTTGTTCATGAAAGGCCAATATCATGTCCTTGTTACATTCTTGCTAGTTCGTACTTGCTCTCAGTCAAACTTACTTGATCGTCTTGTTACTTTGGTTTAATCGCGTGATTGATCGCATTCGCATGATTTTTACCTTATTCTTTAGAGATAAATTGTCAATTACTTTAATAGTGCCTTCATGTTGATGCAAAGATACCTACTGGGCAAGTGTGCTCATTACCTATTTCCAATCTTTTCAGGAGATGGAAGTGATTCGAATTCGGATTCGGGTTATACAAGTAGCGGGTCCGAGAGCGAATGAAAGTATTGTCAAGATGAGAGTGAAGACTTAGGAAGTCTAAATTGTTTAGATTGAGTCTATGTAATTTTCCTATTTCTTGAGTCTGATAGATTGGAATAAGTTGAATTAGTGGTTGTACTTGATTATTATGAAATAAAGTTGGAGTTGAGTAAATATTGTGCAATAGCATTTATGTGTGTGATTGTCTTGCGCTCTGATCATTCTTGCTCATAAGAGGCTTACCATGCCGACTGTTCACGCTCCCTGAGTTAGTCTTCCGCTGTAATAAAGTCTCGGGGCGTGACAGTTAAATTGGTATCAAAGCCTAAGTCTCAGGACTTAGGAAGAAGAGTCATGTCATAGGATAAGTCCAAGGTTTAAGGACCCCTACCTATGAACTAAGGAAGAAATTTCCATACCCATGTGAGAATTGGGTAGAACCCGGGATAAGATAGTTAATTAGCTTTAAGATTGATTTTCCTTCCAATTCCATGAGAAATAACAAGTTGTTATTTTTCTCTCAGGTACCTTATCTTAGGCTCATCGTGTAGATTGGGATGGCATGCAACAAACAGTTGTCGGCCTTACTCAGGCGTTGCAAACCATAGCGCAAGGTGGTGCAGGGGCAAGGGCTGGTGACCTACATCGCAATTTATGGAGTTTAAATCCTCCGTGATTCTATGGTTCTTCTAATCCCGACGAGGCAGAGAACTGGATAGATGAAATGAACCGTATCTTTGATGTGATCCAATGCACCGATCCGGAGAAGGTGTGTCTCGCATCCTTTCAACTTAACAAAGATGCTTGCACATGGTGGAAGTCAGTTCCGGCACCTCCAGCCGATGCACCTCATACATGGGAAGGTTTTCTTACCCTATTCCGTGCCAAGTACTTTTCGGAGCTCGTAAAGGAATGAAAGGCTATGAAGTTCGCAGCTCTTCGGCAAGGAATGATGACGGTTGCCGAATATGAACTACAATTCTCAAGGCTTGCACCTTACGCACCACATCTTATTAGCACCGATTTATTAAAGGCTAATCGGTTCATGGACGGGTTACGACCCGATTTCATTCAGCAGCTCGGGACCCAAAGCATCCGTACTTATGCGAAAATGGTTCAACGAGCGTATTTATGTGAAAGGACCTTGGAGAAGGTCGAGAAATTAAAGGGGAAAGGAGAGGAGTCTAGCCGACGCTCAGATCGGCGTTATAAGAAAGAGATATTCAGCATCACGGAGCCTTACAAGAGCCGTGATAGTAAGAAGAGATCCAGGAATGGAAATGGTGGAAGTTCCCATAAGCAAAAGAAAGTCAAGGAGGAGAAGGAGCAGGTCACCACGGCTTGCACATTTTGTGAAAAATTCGGCCATTCGGGTGAGGAGTGTTGGAAGCGTCTCGGCGCTTGTTTACGTTGTAGAAGTAGGGAGCATCGCGTGCCGGAATGCCCCCTTATGAAGGACCAGTCATCTGGTAATGGACGCAGGAGGTAGGCTCACCTCAATGCTATTCTAGAAGAAGAGGAAGCGCCCAGGGATGATGGGGTTATGGAAAGTACTCTTCAAATTTGTTCTCATCCTGCATTTGTGCTATTTGATACTGGTGCCTCTCATTCTTTTATCTCCACTACTTTTGCTAAAACATTACCAATCGCATCAGTTCCCTTACCATCAGATCTTGCTATTTCCACACCCTTAGGTTCTGGAACAAAGCTTACCGACTATTATCCTGATAGCGAAGTGATAGTAGAAGGTCATAATCTCTCCGCAAACTTAGTATGCCTTGACATGAAAGGTTATGATGCCATTTTAGCGGTAGATTGGCTTGTAGATCATGATGCTTATATCAATTGTCGAAATGGGATTATATCCTTTCCCGGTCTTCCAAGATTCTCTTTTCTTGGCATCAAGTACAAGAAGCATCCTACTATCACATCTTCTCTTCACGCTTGCAAACTTATCTCGCAAGGATGTGAAGCTTTTCTTGCTTCTGTCATTGTTATCGAATCCAAGGAGATTATCTTAGCGGATATTTCTATTGTAAATGAGTTCCCCGATGTGTTTCCGTCCGAATTACCCAGTTTACTGCCCGAGAGGGAAGTGAACTTCACTATTGAACTCATCCCAGGAGCAGCACCTGTTTCTACAGCCCCTTACAAGATGTCCCCCACAGAACTCAAGGAATTAAAAAGGCAGTTGCAGGAATTACTAGACAAAGGCTTCATCAAACCTAGCACATCCCCTTGGGGTGCGCCGATTCTATTTCTCAAGAAGAAGGATGGTTCTCTCAGGCTATGCATCGATTATCGACGACTGAATCAACTCACAAATAAAAATAAGTATCTGTTGCCACGTATTGATGAGCTCTTCGATCAACTTTCAGGAGCAGAATATTTCTCTAAGATAGACCTCAGATCAGGTTATCATTAGCTTACAATTAAAGAAGAGGACATTTATAAATCGGCTTTTCGAAGTCGTTATGGCCACTATGAATTCGTAGTGATGCCATTTGGGTTAACTAATGTCCCAGCAGCATTCATGCAACTTATGAACAATGTCTTCCAGCCATATCTGGACCAGTTCATCGTCGTCTTCATTGATGATATCTCGATATATTTCAAGACAAAAGAGGAACATGAACAACATTTGAAAATAGCTTTACAAACACTTAGAGAACACAAGTTTTTTGCCAAACTCAATAAGTGTGAATTCTGGCTCGAGGAAGTCTCATTTCTAGGCCATATTATTTCAAAAGAAGATATTGCTGTGGATCCTTCTAAGGTAGAAGCTGTCAAGAATTGGAGTCGGCCAACGACCGTATTTGAAGTAAGAAGCTTTCTGGGTTTAGCAGGTTATTATAGAAGATTCATTAATGACTTCTCAAAATTGCGGTTCCTTTAACTAGACTCACAAGAAAAGAAAACCATTTTGTCTGGTCAAAGGACTGTGAAAAGAGCTTTCAAAATCTTAAGAATCATCTTACGACAACTCATATTTTATCACTACCATTGGAGGGTGGTGGATTCGAAGTGTATACGGATGCGTCTGTCATTGGCTTAGGATGCATTCTCATGCAGAATGGAAAAGTAATATGTTATTCTTCAAAAAAATTGAAACGTCACGAGGAAAACTATCCCGTACATGATTTAGAATTAGCGGTAGTTATTTTCACCTTCAAAATTTGGCGTCATTATCTTTATGGAGAAAAGTTCACAGTTTACTCGGACCATAAAAGCTTGAAATATTTATTCTCTCAAAAGGAGCTTAACATGAGGCAGAGGAAGTGGTTAGAATATCTCAAGGACTTTGATTTTGCTATTCAATATCATCCTGGCAAGGCTAATGATGTAGCAGATGCACTCAGCAGAAAACCAATGGGTATGCTATCAAGTCTTATGATAAGTGTAACTAACCTTGTTCCTCAATTTGCTCAGTTGAACTTAGATATTGACATAAAGGAAGAAGATTGTTTCATAGCTAATATCCGAGCTCAACCTACATTGATAGAAGATCTGGTCAAACTGCAAAATGATGATCCTATATTACTGGAAATTAAAGCCAATATTGAACAAAGGCCAGATTTTTCTATTTCCAATGACGGAAGATTGTTATTTAAGGGCCGAATATGTGTACCAGATCATGAGGCTACGAAGAAACTAATCCTAGATGAAGCACATAATTCCAAATACACAATTCATCCAGGAGGAACAAAGATGTATCAAGATCTCAAAAGAAATTTCTGGTGGCCTAATATGAAGAGAGAGATAGCTAATTTCGTGTCCCGTTGTCTCACCTGCCAACAAGTAAAAGCAGAACATTTTAGACTCGCAGGTAAATTACACCCCTTGAGTATTCCCGAATGGAAATGGGAGAGTATAGGGATGGACTTTATTATGAGTTTACTCAAGACCAGAGGTAGACACGATGGAGTATGGGTAATCATAGACCGATTGACTAAATCTGCACACGTCATACCAATAAAGAGTCGATGGTCTGTGGATATTCTAGCAGCATTATACATAAAGGAGATTGTCAAACTACATGGTGTCCCAGTCACTATTATATCTGATAGAGATCCTCGATTCACATAACAATTCTAGAAGGGTCTACAACATTCACTAGGGACTAGATTGAATTTCAGTATAGTTTTTCATCCACAAACTGATGGTCAAACGGAAAGAACGAATCAAGTAGTAGAAGATATGCTCAGGGCTTGTGCTATCGACTTTGGAGGTAGTTGGTATGATCACTTGCCTTTAGTAGAGTTTGCATATAACAATAACTATCAGGCTAGCATACGAATGACACCTTTTGAAGCCTTATATGGAAAAAGCTGTCGATCACCAATATGTTGGAATGAAATAAAGGAAAAGTAATTTATAGGCCCCGATCTCATCAGGGATTCTACAGAGAAGATCAAGCTCATTCAAGAGAGAATGAAGATGGCCCAAGATAGGTAAAAATCTTATGCGGATAATCGAAGGCGCGACTTGGAATTTCAAATAGGAGACCACGTATATCTCAAAATTTCTCAAGGTCGTGGTATTCGAAGATTTGGCATTAAAGGAAAGCTAACTCCAAGATTCATTGGCCCATTTGAAATTCTTGAATGGATTGGTGAAGTGGCTTACAAACTGGCTTTACCTCTACAATTAGCTGGAGTTCATGACGTATTTCATGTCTCTATGCTGAAGAAGTATGTATATGATCCTGACCATATTATCACTTATGACAATATGGAGATTCAGAAGGATATGACATTCGAGCAAACGCCAATAAAGATTTTGGAATGAGAAGTGCATCAACTATGAAATAAAGTTATTCCTATGGTCAAGATTCAATGGAAAAAACATGGCCATATGAAGCAACATGGGAACCTGAAGCAGCCATGCGGAAAAGATTTTCAGAATTATTTAACTGTAAGTACACTCTCTGAAATCCATATATTGAATTTGGGGACCAAATTCTTCTAAGTGGGGGAGGGTTTAGTGCCCCAGAATTTATATATATAATTTTTGAATTTTAAAATAATATTATGGAAATTATAAAGGCTTAAATATATTAATGAAGGGATTATTGCATTAATAAGTCATTATAAGGCTCAATTAGGCTAATTAGTTAACCTAGCCTATCTAATTATTATCCAAAAGGGTAATGGACCAAGCCCATCAAGTTTGGCCCATATTCTAGAAGGGTAATTAGCTTATTCACGTATTTTAAGAATAAATACTATTTATATAAGATAATTATGTGGATAAACGAATAAAAGAGTTTTATTAAATTGAAACTCTATACACGTTGAATGTTATGGTCTATCGGGTGACCGCCACAGCCCTGTAACGCACCAGGCTGGATGCATTACACTCTGTTAGTTCTGTGAAAGGAAGAACGAGCAAAAAGATTAGAACTTTGGGATCTTATCTATAAGAGATCGACTTAGGGAAGCTTATAACATTACTAAGGACTATTAGGGATTAGGTTCTGGCAAATTAAGGACTCTATAATCGGTCTAATCTTTAAACCCTAGCCAAAACCCTATAAATAGGACCTAGTTCTGAACTGAGCGACCCTTACTTTTGGCTCGTGAAAAATCAAGGTAAGGAGTCATAATTTCGGGTAAGTTCCTTACGACTTTTTGTTTATAATACATTACACTAATAGCTCTCCAAATTTCGTGCTAGGAGATCAAGCAACCAAGGAGATAGAAGCTTCCAAAGTTGCTGATTCAACCTTAAACCTAGGAATCTCAACGCAAGTTCCCTGAAGATCCAGAGATTAGGGCGTCTAAACAAGGTAATTAGAGTTCAATCCTTTAGAACTTTTTATTCCCAATAGTTTCATCTTCTTACCCTCAAAATTTCACATCCTTAGGTCAAGAGGCTGAGGAAATAGAGCAGATTGAAGTTGTTGATTTATCACAAGAAGTACAAGGGACTAAGGATAGCACCTAGCATCAAATTCGAAGTTTAAAGGTTTTAGATGAGGTAGGTTATCTCATGATTGGCAAAAATAACTTGTTAGGAATAAAAGCCCTCTGGTTGTGCTTGATTTCATGCATTATAGACTAAGAATTTCATGATCTAATAGTTCTATACATTCATGCATCTCTTAGCCCTAAATGAAAATTAAAAGATATTATCCTGTTTATTCACTAAACCCATGCATATAGTTGGCCTATACTTCGTTATCATGACTAGGACAGTGGTAGTATTTTGATTTCCAGGCATGTTATGTTTTCATAAACCTTTACTTAGTTTACTGCCAGCAGATTCTCTGATGCACCAACGTAAGACCGTCACATGAATGTAACGGCCTTATGATAGACCGTCACACCCTATTGTGCTTTTATTGTTCTATTGTCTCTGACGCACCCTAGCAGGAGCGTTACACCACTGTAACGGCCCCTCGATAAACCGTCACAAGCACTGTAACGCGCCTATCCTAGACGGTCAGACCCCTGTGTTCTGCCAGTCCTAGGCAGAATAATAACCAGTTAAGTTTACTTATAAATAAGCTTAGATATCTAAGTTGGACCTATTATCATGACTTCAAGTTTAGTTACTGATTCATGATCAAATTACATGATTAATGTGTCTTAGGTTATTTTAAGTTATGTTAATTTCATGTGCCAAAACTCTATAGTTTTGTATTCTAAATCATGATTTTCCAAATGTTGTATTGACGGAGTTTTCTCACGGTTTTGACATCGTTATACATTCTCTTTATCAATAGAGTCATTTCTTTAAGTATATGGCGCATATTCCGATATGTTGTTCATTAGTTCACTTTGCACTATAGGAACATTATTCTTAAACATGAGGACCCCTTTAATGGATATTCATTCCAATGGACTAGGAAATCTTGTTTCAAGGCCTCCGTAATTCTCCGCGAGCCTGGGATTCCCACTAGGATGCCGAGTTGGTTGTACCATTAAAGCCCATTGATTAGATTACACTATCGATATTTTTGGTTATCAGTAATGTAACGGCTCTATGTTGGACCGTCAGGCACATGTAACGGCCCAATATACGGCCGTCACATTCAACTGAGTCTGATTTCTTAGTTCTGGATTGACCATTGTAACGGCCCAATACTGGAACGTCACATCATGTAACGGCCTAGTACACGACCGTCACACTGCTTGAGTATTTTAACCCAAGATGGACCAAGGGTTGATATTCCAAGGTTTCTAGATAGACTATTGATGATCTAGAACTTATCATATTGATCAAGAAACCTAAAATAATGAATGGAAAATAAAGAATGTACCGTTATGCTGCCGATTTATTTCCATAAGCATAACCTTGCTTAAGTCATTCTTGATTTCTCATGATTCTTATTAAAGTATTCATTCATTGAATTATTGTTATCATGAGCTTATTGAACTTATTACATTCTTGGCCATACTTTATTGTTACATGCGTGGAAAAAGCTTGATTTATACTTGAAGATGCGATCAAGCATTGATTATGTTCAAGAGCTCTATGCTAGTCCCCTCGGCTGATTGTCAGAAACATACTATTATAAACCATGGGGTATTATGCTACTGGCGTCGCATTGCACTGCGAGTACTTTCTCTATAAATAAGTGAAAATCCACAATACATCATGACATGACATTCTTGCTTGATATTCCACAGAAATTCACGAAGTACTTGCTCATTAGCAAAAGATACTAGGGTGATGATTATGTGGCTTACTAGTACATTCTCGATACATTCTTGTTCATGAAAGGCCAATATCATGTCCTTGTTACATTCTTGCTAGTTCGTACTTGCTCTCAGTCTAACTTACTTGATCGTCTTGTTACTTTGGTTTAATCGCATGATTGATCGCCTTCACATGATTTTTACCTTATTCTTTAGAGCTAAATTGTTAATTACTTTAATAGTGCCTTCATGTTGATGAGAAGATACCTACTGGGCAAGTGTGCTCATTACCTATTTCCAATCTTTTCAGGAGATGGAAGTGATTCAAATTCAGATTCGGGTTATACAAGTAGCTGGTCCGAGAGCGAATGAAAGTATTGTCAAGATGAGAGTGAAGACTTAGGAAGTCTAAATTGTTTAGATTGAGTCTATGTAATTTTCCTATTTCTTGAGTCTGATAGATTGGAATAAGTTGAATTAGTGGTTGTACTTGATTATTATGAAATAAAGTTAGAGTTTGAGTAAATATTGTGCAATAGTATTTATGTGTGTGATTGTCTTGCGCTCTAATCATTCTTGCTCGCAAGAGGCTTACCATGCCGACTGTTCGCGCTCCCCGAGTTAGTCTTCTGCTGTAATAAAGGCTCGGGGTGTGACAATTCACGTCTGTGGCATCAAACTCGACAGAATCTTGATGATTTATACTGAGTCTTTGACCTTGTGTTCTTTTGGCTATGCTTCATTTAACCCTTAGACTTGTTTGCAGTCCATTCTAGTCTGTGGCATCAGACTCTTTAGATCTTTGGACGTTGAACCAAGTGTGCACGGCCCGGTGGCTATGTGAAGTGTCGACTCTTGCTTTTAGAAGAGATTTTCATCCTTGCTTGGGCGCGATCATTGAGTTTTCACCTTCGTCATCTCCACTCCATTTCTTGGCTTATCTGGCATAAAAGAACATCAAGTATTTCAGTCATATGAGAGTGGAAAGCATCAATGACTTATAGTGTTTAGCCATTATCAAAACCATGAATGTCAAATGACTCAAATGACCACAGGGGCACAACATTCTCCCCCTTTTTAATGATGGCAGCACTATGAGTCATTATGTGACAGTAATATCCAAGATGGCAAAGTTTATAACATATGCGACATGTGCAGCTCAAGATCCATGATAATGAATGTATGTGAATGCGGATATGTATGCATGGATGCGCAGAGCATGTGTGACTGCTATGCAAATGCGTGCATGAATGTATGCATGAGATGAACAGGATAAGCATGAAGCATGAATTCTTTCACTTTACTCACACACAAAGTTATTCTCCCCTCAGATTCTCAAATCACAAAGGTTTCTCTACTCTTCCTTTGACAACTCTCTTTCCCCGTCACACACACAAATGCTCCCCCTGGTACAACTCACAAAGGTAGGACTCACAAGGTAAACACACATATGAGCTCCTTCTCCCCCTTTGACAATAGCAAAAAGGAGGGATAAGGTAGAGAGAGTGACAGATGTCCGGGAGACCAGAGCTGAAGAGGAGTTGAGAGCAATTCATTATATACAAACCTAAAACATGCCGTGAGCAATATACATGGTTCAAAGCTAATGAAGTCTGAGATTAACAATAGAATTCGAAAAGCATCTACATGCATGTTTTAATAGAAATGAACCAGAAGTGCATATCATTGTAGTGTGTAACCGTCCCTTGTCTTATGCATATCATGGTACTCACCTGATATCTACGGAGAAGATGAAGGCCAAGCGTTTTCTCAATGGGCTGAAGTTACATTATATTAACCAATTGGCACCAATGGAAATTCAAACGTATGCGAAGATGGTAAGAAAAGCTCAAGTCTTGGAAGATACCTTGGAGATGACGGAGAGAATCCGTGGAAAGAATGTTAAGAAGGAACAACCTACTGATTCTGGGAGTACCAAAGCCGGCAATGGCAAGAAGGGGCCCAATGGCGGGTCTGGATCGTGGAAGGGTAAAATGCCGAAGAATGAAGACAAGAAGCCTGGCCTGATTGTGCCATTTAAAGGCGTTTGTAAGTATTGTGACCATCCAGGTCACAGGATGGAAGAGTGATGGCGCAAGCTGGGCACCTATTTGCATTGTGGTAGTAGGGACCATCGTATTCCTGAGTGTCCCCTTTTGTCTGATCAAGCTACCCCGACTAAGCCCCAAGGAACCAAGAAGCAGCATGGCAAGCTCCAAGCCCTACAGGAAGATGATGCAGGAACCACCGTGGAGGGTGGACTCGTTGAAGGTACTCTTATTATACATGATCTGCCAGCATTCGTTCTCTTTGATACTGGTGACACTCATTCTTTTGTTTCTCAAAAATTGGCTAAGTCTTTTGCTGTGAAGCCGGTCTAGATGAATTCCCCGTTAGAGATTTCAACCCCTATTGGTTCCAGTTCAGCAATTAAATATTTCTATCCTTCTAGTAAGGTTATAATTAATGAACAGAACTTGCTAGCTGACTTAGTTTGCATGGATATGAAAGATTATGATATAATTCTAGGAGGAGATTGGTTGGCTAGGTATAAGGCCAATGTTCATTATAGTTCTAGTTCCGTGTCTTTTTCTGGACACCCAAGACTTTCTTTTATAGGGGTTAGGCACCATAAGCCTGTGCCACTTATTTTGGCCCTTCGAGCTGATAAGTTCATGAGGAAAGGATGTCAGGCTTTTCTAGCCCTTGTTTATGTGACCTCTGAGAAGAAGATCGAGATTAAGGATATTCCTGTCGTTCGAGATTTTCCGGATGTCTTTCCTAAGGATTTGCCAGGACTTCCGCCAGAGAGAGAGGTTATCTTTTCTATTGATTTAGTTCCTGGTGCGTCCCCTATTTCTAAAGCTCCTTATCGTATGTCTCCCGCGGAGCTGAGGGAATTGAAGCAACAGTTAATGGAATTACTTGAGAAGGGGTTCATACGTCCAAGTACATCCCCGTGGGGAGCCCCAGTACTATTTGTCTGAAAGAAGGATGGTTCGATGAGATTGTGCATCGATTATCGGCAATTGAACCAGCTGACTATCAAGAATAAATACCCGTTGCCGAGAATTGACGAATTGTTTGATCAGATAGCAGCAGCTCAGTATTTTTCTAAGATATATCTTCGATCTGGATACCATCATGATGGAAATCAAAGCATGCTGCCAGGCCAAAGCTGATCGTGGAAGCTGTTGGGCCGTTGATGAACGCGCTACCTTTGGGTAGCGCGACCTGAAGAAGGCGCTAGGTTCCCCTAGCGCGATCTCAGACAGAATGCAGTTGCTGACGGTCCAACTATCCGGCGCTTGGAACTCCCAAAGACTTCAATGTGCACCATTTTCCATGAGTGTAATTAATGTTTTAGTGTCGTTTTGTCTTCCCCTTCCCCCTATATATGTACCCCATCTTGTTTGATTAAGCAATAGAGAAAAAAATGAATGTTTGAAAGAGTTTGATTATAGCATGGCTATCTCACCCCCAATCTTTGGAATCCCCTCCCTCCTCCCCTCTCTGGGTGCGATGCCCATGCTCTTCTTCTGATCCTCTATCTTTCACCTTCTCTGGAGGACGACCGAGGTTCTGGATGCACCGGTCCTGCGATGGGATCGGGTGTGAGGCCCCATCCGGGGCTTCGTTCTTCCTCCACCGACGAACGCCACCCTCCACCATCGCCAACGACGCTGCTATGGTCAAGAGGAAGCTCTGGATTCACCGGTCCTGCGATGGGATCGGGTGAGAGGCCCCAGCCAAGCCCCCTCATGGTCCTAGCACGCCCTGTCACGCCCCTTTCTCCCTCGTCGCCCACCCCCGCTTCCACCTTCACCAAGTTATCCTAGCTAGTATTAGGTTAGTTTAATCTATGTTTAGAACCCCTCATGTGTTTGTTTAAGACCCCTCATGTATTACCCACCCTACAATGTGTTTCCCCCTGTAATTCACTCCCCCGAAGACATCTACGGGCGCCCCAAAACCGAAGATCGTCGTTCTGCTGCTGCCTGAGAACGCGCTAGGATGATATAGCGTGTTCTTCAAGAACGCGCTAGGAGGCTATAGCGTGACCTTGATCAGAAGGAAGAAGACCCTCAAGCCCGTTTCACATCACATCAGTTGCGGATTAAGGAGGATGATATCTATAAGGCGGCATTTCATAGCAGGTATGGGCATTTTGAATTTGTAGTTATGCCTTTTGGACTAACGAATGCACCTACAGCTTTCATGCAGCTGATGAACAATGTGTTTCGGCCCTATCTTGATCAGTGGGTTGTTGTGTTTTTTGATGACATCTTGATTTATTCTAAGAGTGAGAAGGAGCATGCTGAACATCTGACGATGGCATTGCAAATATTGAGAGACCATCGGCTATACGCCAAGTTCAGTAAGTATGAATTCTGGTTGCAAGAGGTGTCCTTTCTAGGGCATATTATTACAAAAAAAGGTATTTCTGTTGACCCCTCGAAGGTAGAGGCAGTGAAAAATTGGGATAGGCCTATTAATGTAACAGAAGTTAGAAGTTTCCTAGGCCTAGCAAGTTATTACCAGAGGTTTATTAAGGATTTCTCTAAGATCGCGGTGCCTTTAACAAGATTAACTCGTAAGGAAAACAAATTTAATTGGTCAGAGGATTGCAAGAGAAGTTTTCAGACTTTGAAGGAATGTCTAACTACTGCCCCTATTTTGACTTTACCATCTGGAGAAGGAGGTTTTGTGGTGTATACTGATGCTTCAGGCATTGGTCTAGGTTGTGTGCTCATGCACCATGGGAAAGTGATAGCCTATTCTTCTGGGCAGTTGAGGAAGCATGAAGAGAACTATCATGTTCATGATTTGGAACTTACAGTGGTGGTGTTTACCTTAAAAATATGGAGACACTACTTGTATGGAGAGACATTTACGGTGTTCTCAGATCATAAGAGTTTGAAGTATTTGTTTTCTCATAAGGAACTCAATATGAGGCAGAGGAGATGGCTTGAGTATTTGAAAGACTTTGACTTCTCTATAGAGTATCAACCTGGAAAAGGGAATGTAGTAGCGGATGCCTTGAGTCGTAAGCCAATGGCTAAGTTGTCGCATCTTATGTTGCAAGAATGGAGACTGTTGGAGCAGTTAGCAAATTTGGATCTCAATGTTGACAAGGATCGGGTTACGATTGCTCAGATTCAACTCAGACCAGAAGTGTTAATGGAAATCAAGTCTTTGTAAGACAATGACCCAGAGTTGGTAGAGATCAATGACAGCTTGAGTAGTAGACCTGATTTCATGGTAGCTGACGATGGCAGATTGTTGTTTCAGGGAAGGACATGTGTACTTGATGTAGCTGAAATAAAGAATAAGATTCTCGAAGAAGCTCATAGATCCAGATACACTATTCATCCCGGAGGTACTAAGATGTTTAAGGATTTGAAAAGATCCTTTTGGTGGCCGAATATGACGAAGGAAATTGTGGAATTCGTCAGTAGATGCTTGGTGTGTCAGCAAGTCAAGGCTGAGCATTTCAGACCTGTAGGAAAATTGAAACCACTTGATATACCCCAATGGAAGTGGGAGAGTATTGGTATGGATTTTATTATGGGTCTACCTAGGACTCGTAGCGGATTTGATGCAATATGGGTTATCATTGATAGACTAACTAAGTCTGCTCATTTCTTGTCCATTAAGTCTAAGTGGACAGTTGATGTCTTAGCGGCCTTATATATGAAGGAAGTTGTAAGACTCCATGGTATTCCAGTCAGCATCGTGTCTGATAGAGACCCCAAATTCACTTCACATTTTTGGAAAAGATTGCAGGAATCATTGGGAACCCGTCTGAATTTCAGTACTACTTTTCATCCACAAATAGACGGACAAACTGAAAGAACCAACCAGATAGTGGAGGATATGCTTAGAGCCTACATGATTGATTTTGGAGGTAGTTGGAGTGATCACTTGGCTTTGATTGAATTCGCCTACAACAATAGTTATCAGTCCAGGATTCAGATGGCCCCGTTTTAAGCTTTGTATGGAAGAAGCTGTCGATCTCCATTATGTTGGGAGGAGGTAGGTGAGAAGCAATGACTAGGACCAGATCTCATTTCTGAATCGTCCAAGAATACCCGTATTATCCGAAATCGGTTGTAAGTAGCGCATTCAACATAGAAGAGTTATGCCGACAATAGAAGAAGAGCCTTGGAATTTCAGGTTGGTGAGCATGTGTTCTTAAAGGTTTCTCCCATGAGAGGGATTCAAAGGTTTTGCATTTAAGGCAAGCTGAGTCCAAGATATGTTGGTCCATTTGAAATTCTGGAAAGAGTGGGGGAGGTTGCTTACCGTTTAGCACTACCACCTCAGTTGTCAGGAGTACATAATGTCTTCCATGTGTCTATGTTGCGGAAATATGTGTATGACCCCACTCATGTCATTCAGCATGTGGATTTGGAGTGGAAGGAAGATTTGACTTATGAAGAAAAACCTATCAAGATTTTGGATCGTAGACAGCAGCAACTCAGAAATCGTTCCATACCCATGGTCAAAGTTCAGTGGAGTCAGCGTGGAACCGAGGAAGCCATTTGGGAGTCAGAAGATACCATGCGAAAGCAGTATCCCGACTTATTTTAGGTGACTTATCTCGTTCCTCATCTACTGTAAGTGCAGTGAATTTGGAGGACGAAATTCTTTTTAGTGGGAGAGGGTGTAGCACCCCGATTTATTAAATAATAAAATTTTTGAGAAATTAAGAAGAAATTCCTTAAGACATAGGATAGGTAAAAGTTTGACCATTTTATAAAAATATGAAAAAACTAGAATCTCGTAGTGGATAAAGTGCTTAATAAAATTGTCTTCTATGACTAGCCCAAAAAAAATTCGTACACAAGCCGAATTAGCAGATTAAGGCTTAAAACTACACTTAGCCTAATCAGACCTTAAAACGTGAAATTCGACCCCAATACTAAACCAATTAAGCTAAAACCGGATGCAAATGAAAGGCTAGGATTAAAGGATCGTTTCCCCTTAGGTTAGTCTCTGAAACCCTAACCCTAGGAGGAGTATTTTGCGGTGGAATGACAGATTGACTTGGACTCACGCGAATCTCGCACGTCCACGGTGCAAGGACTCTATCTTCGCGATTAGGACTCCCCAGACGCAATTGAACCTATATAATCAAACCTAAGCCACCCTAGAATCGTTTAGTTGTTGTGGCGGCCGGAGGAGCTCGATCGAGGGAGGATTTTGGCGATTATCGGTGGTGTGTACCTAGCGCGTCGGCTTCCCTCTTCTTCCTTCACCCTTCGATAAAGGTAGGTGATAGCAAGGCAAACCTTAACTATTATATATCAATAGAAGCATTGTCCTATCCTCTTTCCATTGATCTAGAAAGCCCTAAACTTCATCTAGTATCCTGCTAGGATTTCAAGTTTTAGTGGAAGCATGCTAGAACTAGGGTTAACTATGTTCCATCTCGATTTACGTAGGGATTTCAGGCACTAAACATTAAGTTAACCATGCTATATTGTAAAACTTTTCATACTCATTCTATTGACTATAAAATCCCTAATTTTCATGCTTTTTATTATTCGTATTTAGTTATCATTGCTAACCCTAGCCAACCCCGCCAGAGACGGGCAAGGTGAAGGGGCGGCAGACTGACCTGACTTGCGCGGCCTCTCGACAGACCGCCCATACTCGATAGGCAGTCTGTTGCTGACCGTCCATGCATTTTGTCTTCGATTGTTTTATAAAATGTGTGGTGGAACCCTAACCGCCCTTTTCTCCAAGCGGCCAATCCCATACCGTGCATTGTTCCCAGCGGCACATTACAGACCGCTCATCCCTAGCAGGCCTTCAGACCCGAAGGGGGGTGAACGACCTGTCGTGCGACCGCTAGGGCACGTGAGCGGCTTTGAACGAACCGTCCAACTATTAAGAACTGTTTAGGTATGACTTATCTTAGTAGATTAGTGGTTAATTGTTAAGTTAGCAACCCACATGATAACTGGAATTTATTGAACTGAACAATTACGAATTTTTGATAGTCTGTCTTCACTTGATTTTGATTCTTCATGGCCTTAGCTTATTTCCATATGTTAAATTCAAACATGACTTCTTAAAGGCTATTAGGATTGTTTGACAGTCGTTCTACTCAGGTAGGATTTACTGACCACCATACTGGTTTCTGATGATTTGATAGCCTCAATTCCTTGTAATGATTGGGACTCTCCGCCGAATATTCCTTCCGTCGGACTAGGACCTTCATTACGGGACCTCCGTAAGCCCCCGCGAGCCTGTGATTCCCACTAGGAGGCTGGGCAGGTTGTACCACCAAGACCTGAACCTGTTTACGTGATCGAACCACTTGGATTGTCATGTTGTGAGTCACGGCTCAACTTAGACCCACTGAGGCTTGCATGGCCCGAAAGGGACCGCTTATCTAAGTGAGCGGACGATTATGAACCGTGCAACCCTGGCCAAGTGCCACTTACATTGGTCGATTAACCTTGTTCTATCTTCTACCAAATCATGTTTGGATCGACCCAGTATGCCCTAGGCTGACCAGTAGAGAGTAGGCTGGACCCTGGTTCAGTTCTACCCCACTTATGGTACCCCGGAGCCATTTGGGTAGGTTTCTAGTTCATTAAGTTAGGCCCAGTTTGAGCGGTCTGACTAAAACCGTCCATATACTAGAACGGATCTTATTGGACCGTTCATCCATTGAGTGGCCCTATAAGGATCGTTTACCTTGTTCTTGGGCTTCCAGTTCTTCTGGTCACGTGCGGCCCAATTCTGACCATTCTATCTAGAGCGGCCCAGGAATGACCATTTATCTTTGACTTCGGTGAGGCTGATCCTCAGCCCAATTCTGTCCTGAACGGTCTAGTGTAAACTGTGTATAGTTTGAGCGGCCCATTTTAGACTGTGTATCATCCATAAGTGATTTTTCTGTGGTTATACGTGTGTGAATCCAAGGACCTGATTGGTTCATGATAATTTGAACTTTCTGGTCAAAGTATCTCTTCGACTTACCCTTGGAATTCTCCGAGGTAAGTTCTATATCTTGTCAGATTGGCCATTTAACTTGATTAATGTCTAGACATAACTTGGATCTTAGATCCATTAAATCAATGCCAACGCATCATAAGGGCCCGGTCTGGTCCTGGGAGGAGCGCCCGAAAAGTACTTGTGCCCCGTGGAGTTTGAATGACATGGTGAGACATTGCACCGAGTGCATGACTAGCGTGATGTCTATGACAATAATCTATTACTTGAATTTCTCTTGACTTGGTTAGTTCTTGCTTGTTGGCCAATTCCCAGTTATATCATGATCTTGCCTTCGTTTGATTATATTACTTTGTCATATCGTCAATTCATTTAATTCCTTTTTTTCTCGTGTATAATAGCAAATAATTGGTTAATAACTTAAACTTACCTGTTATTACCTACTGAGCGTTCGCTCACCCAGTTGTTCCCCCTTTTCAGGTAGTTCAGGTGAGGATTCGCAGACTGATGGGGACGGGCAAGAGTGATGGCCTTGGAGTGAACCAGTTAGAAGCGTGTGGAACTAGTCATAGTTGTTGTGTCTACTTATGTTTTAGAGAGTGTGTTGTGGAAGAATTGTAATTCAAAGATAGTAAATGTAGTATTGTCGAGTGGATGTTGTGTAGAAGGTTGGTTTATGTGAGTTTTTGTGGTTTGGAACATGGATTATTTAAATGTTGTTTAGCGAATGGAGTTGTTTTCTATTTATGGTGTTGTATGACCTTTTAGCTTTAACATATCATGTCTGTAAATCAACATATTATTATTAATTATTTCTACTGCCAGTCCCGATATTCTGCGTCAGGACGTGACACTCAAAGCCAGGGGACTATTCCACATAGACTTCTTCTTTGATCAAACCATTTAAGAAAGTACTTTTTACATCCATTTGATACAACTTTATTCTAAGAGAGCATGCAAAGGTAAGTAAAATTCTGATGGCTTCGAGTCTAGCAACTGGGCCATAAGATTCCTCAAAGTCTACCCCAAACTTTTGATTATACTCTTGAGCCACCAATCTAGCCTTGTTTCTTATATCTTGTCATCCTCACTGAGTTTGTTCCTAAAGACCCATTTAGTGCCTATGATAGATTGTGATGATGGTCTAGGAACAAGATGCCAAACTTTGTTTCTTTCAAATTGGTTTAACTCGTCTTGCATTGAACTTATCCAGTTTTCATCTTTCAATGCTTCATCAATATTCTTGGGTTCAAGCTGAGAGACAAGAGCAAGTTGATCTAATTCTTCGACAATTCTAAAATGTGACCTTGTTCTAGGTGGATCATTCAAGCTACCAATGACATTTTCTAAATGATGATCCTTAAGAATTCTAATATTTGTATAATCATTACCTTCTCCTGGAGCTTGATCCCTTGCATTGTTTGATTCAGCTAGGTCACCATCTTCTCTTGTTTCTTCTTGTGGAGGATCATTCTTTTCTTTCATACATAGGAATTCCCCATCTTCATCATTTTTCCTGCAATAGTTATCATTTTTAGAATCATCATGATATTCATCAAACGAAATATGGGGTGATTCTTCCACAGTTTGACTCTTAACATTGTAAATTCTATAAGCCCTAGATCTATCAGAATATCCAAGGAATATACCTTCATCGCTCTTGGGCTCGAATTTATCTAAATCTCTTTTGTCATCATTGTGGATGAAGTATTTTGACCCAAACAATTTCATATGTGTGAGAGAAGGCTTTTTCCCTTTTAGCAACTCATAAGGAGTCTTTTTGGTGTGTGGCCTTACCATAGATCGGTTGATAATGTAACAAGCCATGTTTATCGCTTCAGCCCAAAACCTCCTTGGAAGTTGCCGTTCGGCAAGCATTGTTCTTGCCATTTCTCTGAGTGTTCGATTCCTTCTTTCAACTACACCATTTTGCTCCGGGGTTCTTGGTGATGAAAATCGATGTGAAATGCATTCAGCCCTGCAAAGATTATAGAATTCAGTATTTTCAAATTCACCACCATGATCAGATTGAAGCTTGGAAATCTTAAACTCACCGTCCAGCTTTATCTTCATATAGAGTGCCTGAAACTCATCAAAAGCATCATTTTTATGTGTGAGAAAGAAAACCCATGTGAACCTAGGGAAATCATCCACCAAGACATATCCATATTTTCTACCACTTAAACTAGCAGTTCTGGTTGGACCAAACAAGTCCATATGAATCAGCTCGAGTGGTTTGGATGGCATATTTTCAAATCTTCCCTTGAAGGATTTTCTTGTTTGTTTACCTAGGACACATGAATCACACAATTTGTTTTCTTGTTTAAAAGATAGTTCAGGCAAACCTTTCACCATTGAATGCTTCAAAAGTTTATGCAAGAGATTGTAGCTAGCATGTCCTAGTCTACGATGCCATATCCATGCAAGCTCAGATTTTGGTGCAGCAAGACAAAGGTTTAAGTGAGCAGGATCATCTAAGTCAATCATCTAAACATTGTTGACTCTTTTACTAGAAAATTTTACCTTCTCAGACTTTGGTTCAAGGATTCTACATTCATGAGAGTCAAACAGCACTTTGTGACCTTTATCACACAACTGACTTATACTGAGCAAGTTGTATTTCAAACCTTCAACTAGCAGTACGTTACAAATGGAGTTGGAGAGGTTCTTACCTACATTACTGTGGACGTCAAAAAAGAAAGAAGAAAAAGAATGTTCCTACGGCACGGACGTCTCGACATCTCAAGAGCAAGTCGAAGACGAGAAGGCCGAATAAACCTTGTACCTCCTCCAAGCATGACAAATATATACCAAGTGCTCCGCCACCCAACAAAGAAGCTCCTCGGGCAGAAGAGACAGCCCTGGTTCCCCCCCCAGTCGGCGGTGCCGAAGGCCGAATCAAAAGAAACTCAAGAATTCAAACACATGTTTGGCATGCGCCGGAAATAACTCGAAGTTCCGAATCGGGATTCAGAGGCCCTGAACTAAACACCCCAGAGGCGATGCATTACAACTAAAGTAACACAGGAGGACAAGCATCCGTCCGAATAGCCGTGACTCTGAGATGAAGTCTAAACAGCGTGGCCTGCACTTAAATCGGCGCGCCCTTGCTTGGGCATTAAACAGGCACGCCCCTCCAACAGGCCTTAAATCGGCGCGCCCCCCTTCCTATGTTTGACGATCCTTTATTTCGCCCCAGCAAACCTCAGTCCGGGGGAGGTGCTGCCCAATTTTTGCCAGGAGTATGAACAATAAGAACAAACTAAGCTCCCTGAGAGCATGAACTGAACTATGGAATTCCTGAACCCCTGGGAACAAACCATTCAAACTTTGATCTTAACAGATGAATAAAACACTTTGAAACCTTCAAATCCACCTCTTTTTGCTAAGTGAACGAACAACCAAACCATCTGCCAGCCTGCAAGCCTTTGAAAAGAACAAAACGGCCTAATCCGTTGCGCTCCTAATCCGGCGCGCACTTATCCAGCGTGGTACCCCCCGCGTCGCTTTAGCCCCACACTCATAAACACTTTTACCCCTTTTGGCTCCAAATCGGCGTGCCCCTTGTGCGTCGGATTAAACCCTCTCACTAAAATACCTCACTACCGCCTTTGCTCACATCTGAAACCGGCGTCCCCCCAGCCTATCTTCAAACCGGCGCGCCCCTCCCCATGGGCTAAACCGGCGCGCCCCTCCATCAAACCTTAAACCGGTGTGCCCCCCCTTTACGCCGGATTAAACCCGCTCACAAAACACATTACTACTCCTTGCCCTCTAAACCGGCGCGCCCTCCTCCGCGCCGGAATTGAAACCTCTCACGAAATGCACTCCCATTCTTTGCCATATGAACCGGTGTGCCTTCCAAAAATATAATTAACCAAACAATGAAATAAAATATAATTTTCTTAAGGTCGATCCGCATGCGAGGGTGCACGTTGGCGAGTTCGGGCTCCACACTTAACGATTCACTTCCCCGGACTGTGTGTGAAGAGAAAAGTAATGACGCCCCATGGTATCAGATGTGGACCTCAGAATCCCCAACATGGCCATAGTCTGAAACCATCTCGGGCCAATAGTCTACCAACTTGACCCACTTCTATCGGGAACCAATCCCGCGATCCCATCAAACTTGCCGTACTTGCGGCAGACATTCGTACGATTTTATCGTCGTCTTTGATGCTTCAAATGCGGGCTCTCGTCCGAACAATGAATGGTCCGTTAGAGACTGACATATATATATATATCGGGATCTAATCCCACACCCACATTAAACTTGCCGTACCTACCGCAGAAATCCGTATGGCTTTGTCGTTGTCTTCGACCCTTCAAATGTGGACTCTCGTCCGAACGACGAATGGTCCGTTAGTGACCGACATATATACCGGGATCTAATCCCACACTTGCATTAAACTTGCCGTACTCATGGCAGACATTTGTACGGGTTTATTTTTGTTTACGTCGTGCCTTCAATAGGGATCTTTGTCCGAACATAAAGTGGTCCATGAATGACCCACAAAATCTAAATAGAACGAGACGGCTCTCGTCTTCCCTGAACCCTACGTGTGGGAATATCAATAAGACCTTCGTGAGTCACATTTGGACCTCGGGTTCGCCCTAACCATGGTCATTGCCTGACCTACTTCCTAGGCCTATAGCAAGCTATCTCTGTACCCGTCTTTGTTTTGGAATGTAGTCCCGGGACACTTTCCCGCTGCCCCTCGGCACTGAAAATATTAACGATGCCCACGCAAGCCTCGTTTGGACCGCGGGAGGCGCCCCCAGAATGGCCCTGACTCGATATCGCACCGGGCCAATAAACTCGTTGATTTCTGACCACTCTAATCGGGATTCAACCAAATGTCTCCTATCCTTTTGAGCAATAAATTTACCATAACCCGACATACATATGCTCCGATTTTCCCCGTGACGATCACGATTCTCTGAAGCCGGACACTCGTCTGAATATCAAGATTGTCCCATGAGTGACCGACATATTTTGAATGTTTGCTTCCCTAGACATCAGACTTCCCGACTGATTCAAGACTGCTATCGGCTTATTTCTCTCGATATAGTTTCCTGGCCATGAGGCCCTGATTCCTGGCGATTAATCAAGGGTGTTCCCCTCTCCAAGGGGATGTAAATGACGCCGTGACCTTTATGGCGTGGCGGGTTTCAGTCCCAACACGAACTACACAATCATCTGATTAGTCAGATCGAGCGCACCATAGGCTTCCACGAAGCCCGAATAAATCGTCACTTTGTGACTGGCACGCCCACACACTTAATAGACCCAACAAAAAAATAATCCACGATTTAAACAAAAAGTACGTCCACAATTACCTGTTCCAATGATTTTTCCTTTGTTGTCCCCTCCAAATGTGACGTGTCCTCCTTCCTTTTCCATTAAGAAACAGAATTTTGTTCTATCTCTTGTCATGTGTCTTGAACATCCGCTATCAAGGTACCACCTATTATGTATGGCTGCAAGACATTCTCGCACAGGCAATTAAGCAATGGTGTTTGGAACCCAACAAAATTTAGGTCCCATCAAACTCTTCAGATTTTCAAAACATGAAACCATTTCTTTTGGAATCCAAACCTTCCTAACATTCATGTTTTGTTTGCTTAGAGCAGGGATTTGGTTTTTGTTTTCAGCTTTGACATTCATTTTTTGTTTAGAGGCTCTTTATTGGATTTTGTGAAAGTTTGAGGAAGTTTACTTCTTAAACCATTGTGGCCACTGGTTGGTTTTGGGTTGAAAGTGATTGTTTTGCCACCTAGGGAATTGGTGCACACAGAAATCACAATTGCTCCAGAAATAGGGTGGTGTCGACTTATGGAAGTGTAGACCTGTGTCAAATTATTTGGCGGTTTGAACGGTTGATGGCCAATGAGGTGTTGACCTATGTTGTGGGGAAGGTTGACTTTTCTTAGGCTTTTGAGCAATCTTTTTGGGAATTTTAGTGGCTTCCTCTTCAACCTTTTCTTTTCCTTTGGATGTTGTTTTTGAGGTAGAAGCATCAGAAGATGAAACGAATGTGACAGTTTTTAACCCAAATGCCTTTTGTTTGTTGGATCAAAATTCAACCCATCCTTGTTGTGGTTCATTCTAGTACCTAGCAATGCATCTAGGTTTTCTCTTCCATCCATAAACTTTTCTAAAGATTGTTGTTTATCCTTCAACTCTTTTTGTAGGTTTTCAATGTTTTGAAGAAGTTGAGTGTTGACTTGTTTGACAGCTTCATACTTTTCATTACTCAATTTCTTGTCCTTTTCATAGCTTTGCATTTTAGCTTCATTCTGTCAATCTCATTTCTTAAGTCTTCATTTTCAGTTTCCAAGTCAGCGATTTCTTTTTTTCCCTCTTCCAAATCCTCAATCATTTTCTTAAGATCTTCAATTTCAGTTTCAAGTAGAGCAGTCTTATTATTCATATCATGATCATGCACAAACAAGTTGATTTTCTTTTTCAATGATTTATTCTCCTTTTTGTACATGTCATATTTTTCCATGAGCTGTATATATGCTTCCTCCCAATCATCAATTGTGTAATTTTCAAAAGGAGATTTTACCTTAGTTTCTTCGTCACCTTTGGCCATGAGACAAAGATCTTCTTTTTCCTTATCCGAGGAGCTGGTTCCACCATCACTTTCTTCCTCATCACTCCATGTGGACACCATGGCCTTGTTCTTCTTCTTGCCCTTCCATTTGTCAGCTTTTCTGAATTTTTTAGGATAGTCAGTCTTGAAATGCCCTAGTTTGTTACAAGAATAAGAAATGATTTTGTCAGTTTTCTTAAAGTTTTCAGAATTAGATTTGAAACCTTTTCTTACCTGTGACCTTCCTCTCATGAAGCTCTTACCTTCCTTCCTCAGAAATTTTCTGAACTTACGTGTGAGCATGGCTACATCATCCTCATCTTGCTCACTTGCAGAAGCCTCACCTTCATCAGAAGTGCTTTGACCGCTGGGTCCTGCTTTAAGAGCTAGGGACTTTTTCTTAGGCACCTCAGCCTCTTTGTTCTTCAGATTGATCTCATAGGTCATCAATGACCCAATAAGTTCATCTACCTTTGTAGTTGCGAGATCTCTCGATTCTTCAACCACGGTAGCCTTCGTGTGCCATGCGGGAGTCAGTGATCTAAGAATCTTCCTCACAATTTTCTATTCTGAATATTTCTTTCCCAAATCTGTTAGACTATTAGTAAGCATAGTTAAGCGAGCATACATGTCTTGAATTGACTCATCAGGCCTCATCCTGAACATTTCATATTTAGAAACTAATATGTTGTCTTTTGTTTCTCGTACCTGAGAGGTTCCTTCATAAATTACCTCTAACTTGTCCCACATTTGTTTTGCCGTTGCGCAGGTAGCCACTCTTGAGAATTCTACTGGATGGAGTGAGCATTGCATGATGTGTTTAGCACTCCAGTTGACAGTGGATTGTCTTATTTATTCTTTGGTCCACAAGTCCTCATCATCCGTAAGCTCATACGGACCTTTGCTGATCACTTGCCAAAGTTCGTAGTCTTGGGCGCGAATGAACACCTGCATGCGATGTTTCTAATAAGGATAATTCATTCCAGTAAAATAAGGAGGCCTATTCACAGAATGTCCTTCAGGTAAAAAACCCTTGGACGCTGATCCACCATTTCCCTCAAGGTCGTTGGACCCCATAATGAGAGATTAGGCTCTGATACCACTTGTGGAGTAGTGGATAGAGGATCTAGAGGGGAGGGGTGAATAGATCTACCCCTCTTTTCGCAGAACACCCCTTTTTAAAGCTAGATAAAGAGAATCACAACGGAATATAACTAGCTTAGCGAAGGACACAACGATTGGCTTAGCAGGATGAATAAACAATATAGAGATTGAACCTAAGCATGCATCTAACACAAAACAATCGCACAATCATACCCCAACACACGAGATTTTAAGGTGGTTCAGACTGAATCCCCAGTCCTACGTCACCCCTCACCAAACCCGGTGAGGCTCCACTAGTGCAACGCACTGAACCGCAGACCAGAAAGACCTTCGATTGCCTTCCTACTAACCACAGGTAGGGACGTCAACACCGCACATCGTATAACTTCCGATTGCCTTCCTACTAACCACCGGTAGGGACGATTCTCAGTTTCAATAGTTTGAACAAAATGAAAAGAGAACAAGATGAAAATACTCAAACAAGATATAGAGATATGCTAAAATGAAATAGATCTTGTCTGACATTGCTGAAGCTTGAATCTTCTTTTCTTCACACGATGTAGATTACCAACAGAGGCTTCTTTCTTCTTCACAAAGCTCTCTTCTTGATTCAGCAATAATGGCTTCTTCTTCCTTGTGAAATGAGCTTCCTTGGATCCCTTTGAGTTGATGAAGAAGACTATGGATGTAGCTTTGATCACCTTTGAGAACCTTGATTACTTTTAGCTTCCTTGGAGGTTGCTTGCTTAAGATCTAAGCTTGAATCACCTTGGAACGGATGAAGAACTTCTGCCCCGAGTACTGTTCACGGCTACAGTACCTCTTCTTTGAATAGCCTCCACAAGCCTCCCTTGATCTCCTTTGATCAAATGATCAACTAGGGTTTCTAACCCTCTTGTATGTGTTTTATATCTCTTTGGATGGTCAATAGATACCCCCCAGACCAGATCCGCAATCCATGGGGGATTAGGTGACCTTAGGATTAAAGAAATATAAGAAAAGGGGCTAGCCTCGAGGTGGAAATCAAAGTCAAACATTGCTGCATCGGGGCTGGCGGTCGACTGGAATTTTACAGGTTGCAGATAGTTGCTTGCTGGGATAAGCGGTCGACTGCCCCTGGGCCAGCGGTCGACCGCTGGCTGGGGAGATCCCGGGTTTCCCCGGTTCAGTCCGTTAACCACATTAACAACCCATTCACGTCTGTGGCATCAAACTCGACAGAATCTTGAGGATTTATACCGAGTCTTTGACCTTGTGTTCTTTTGGCTATGCTTTATTTAACCCTTAGACTTGTTTGTAGTCCATTCCAGTCTATGGCATCAGACTCTTTAGATCTTTGGATGTTGAACCAAGTGTGCACGGCCCCATGGCTATGTGAAGTGTCGACTCTTGCTTGTAGAAGAGATTTTCATCCTTGCTTGGGCGCGATCATTGAGTTTTCACCTTCGCCATCTCCACTCCATTTCATGGCTTATCTGGCATGAAAGAACATCAAGTATTTCAGTCATATGAGAGTGGAAAGCATTCATGACTTATAATGTTTAGCCATTATGAAAATCATGAATGTCAAATGACTCAAATGATCACAAGGGCACAACATCCAAAATCGTCTCCATCTCGGCATACCCGGTAGAAGAAGCCTCAGAGGGAGAAGAGCTCGAGCTCGAGCTCTCATCAGTCTCCATCGTTGCGCTACCACTGCCGGAAGAACCAGATGAAGTCTCTGATGAACCCCCGGCCGTAGGCAAATCAAAGGCACCTGCACATCAAGAAGCCAAGTCAGACTACTACCAAATCCAGCCTCACATGAAGATAAATTCCTAGCCAGAGGTGTTAGGCAAGAAGCTCACCAGCTGGGGCATCCCCTTCGGAAACCCCCTCAATGTAGACGAACTCCTCGTCGCCCCCAGTAGAAGCTGCGATAGTAGGCTCATCTCCTGCTACCCGGGCCGTGTCCCGGGGAAGCTCTCCCTCCTCTAGAGGGGAAGAGGTACCTGCAACCAACCCTGAGAAAAGCTCAGCATGGGTGGGTAAAGCAGAGCAATCCATCATGAAATGACCAAGTATTCAACTACATACTTGATGCTCCCACACTGGAGGACTCTACTAGCCCCACTGTGCAAGCTTATACTACGGTCAGCACAGGTGGGAGAGGTACCTTTGCCAGCGATTGTGGCAGTGCACCCAGCGTGCCCTCAACAATGGGTGGAGGCACAAAAGCCACCTGCCCGGACTCGCCAGCAAAGGACGGCAGAGCCACTGAGGGGCCGGCGTCGACCAGCTCCTGGATCATCTCCAAGGTGGCCGCCGCATCCTCACCTGCCAAACAAACAACTCAAGTCAAGTCAATAATTTTGGCTTGCTGAAAAAGTGCAACAACAACGGGAAGATCCCCTCAATAACAATTGGACACTTACACAGACAGCTACTAGCCACCGTGGGTGTGGGCTCTCTCGCATGTTCAGGTGCTCCGCTCAGTACCTCAGCAGGGGCCTTGGCCCCCGACGCCTCTGCCTCCTCTACACAATCCAGATGATTGTGTCATTAATCGGAAGCAAGCTAAATCGTAGCTCACACCTAGTATTAGAAGCTCTTACTTGAACGGGCTCCTCCAGCAGCTTTCCATGACTCGAAGTTGGAAAGGTCTCGATGTTAGGAGTGATTTCATCTATCACTTAGAGAAACCCCTCCATATCTATCTCATACTCATCTCCCTCCTCAGGTAGAGGGTCCACCTCCTGAGGGGGCGAGAAAGCCGCCTCCACACCAGTCTCCAAGGGAGCTACAAAACATAAACCCAGCAAAACAAGATTAGCCAGCTACCATGGCTAAACCAAGCAGGAGCAAAGAAGGTGAAGCGACACTTACTTAAGGCCATCTCTGCCTCAACCTACCCACCAGTCTCGAGTCCTCCAGGGGACCCACCAGTCTCGGCTTCCGTAGCCCCCACACGAGGGCGTTTCTGCCTGGGCTGCAGACCTCCGTCCCCACCTCCCGAGGACGCCTCAGTGGAGGGGTGATCCCCCTCTGCCGCAGAACACGTCAACAAACACAGTATTATACAATGCCTCAGTTCTATACCCAAAAACTACAAAAGCACAAGGGAGGGACACATGCTAGAAAGAAGATAGCCTTACCTGAAGCCCCGAAGGGGGTCACTGGTAAGGGCACCAACTGCTCCGGTCTCAGCGCCAGCACGCGGGTTGCTTTTGCGACGGCCTCCCGAATGTCCCTTAGAGTGCGGGAACACTCGATCTGAGACATGAACTCCATGGGCCCATCTGACCCGATCTCATGACCGAGGTGCCACCTCTAGTCATTGACCGCCGTGTCGGCAAAGCTCCCGTCAGGGAGCGCCCGGTCCAACGAACCTCTGCTCCGGAAGCCGCAGTCGGCCAGGAACTGGGTCCACCAACTCCTAGGTGCCCTCGGTCGATGCACCTTTGCCTCGGTTCTTGCCACCATTGTTACCACCTGTTTTAGGGGCTTCAGTGCCCCTCCATTGCCTCGACTCCCTGACGACGAGCCCTGGCTTCTCCGGGGCCACTACTCTGCAAGTCGCTCGACCTCTCGACGGATCCGAGCAACGCGGGTCCTCAGGTACCCCTCATCCAGTGCAATCGAAGGTAGATCCTCCCTCAGCAAATGACTCTCCTCCGCCTTCCTTATCGCGGAGGCCTTCTACCGGTATAGGTGGCTACGCTCGAACTACCACCTGGCATAATGTACGTCGAATCGCCCTCGACGTCCCTGTCTCGGCATCGGGAGTCGCTCGGGCTCCCGGCGACTGTAAAAGTCCCACCATGCTGCTACAAGTAGGTGGGTATCCCTGCCCCAGTACTGCCTGCCAGTTAGAGGAAACTCTTGGATTGGAGGGATCCCCTGGTCGTATCCGAAGTTCGTTGCAAACTGATATGGGTAGTATGGCTCCAAGGAACTCATCGCCGACCGGTGCAACGTCAACACTATCGATCGGGTGCTCAGTACCCAATCAGTCCGCGGCCCTACATCTTCCGCCCCCTGACCGGGGCGGGCGCTGATCGCCCCTCGGTCTAAAGCCCCCAAGAAAAGGCTGGAGTCCCTCGCGGTGCTGTCAAAAGGCAGTCCCTCCTCACCCCGGGTGGGCAAGTAGCAAAGTGATCTCCTGGCCCCCTCCAACTGTGCCTCTACATCCCCGTCAGGCTGCCCAATGAAGTTGAACAAAAGTGGTGCCATCGGGTTCGCCACGGTCCCTCGCGTCACCACTCCCGAAAGTAGTAGCCCGACCCACACACTAAGATTGTGGATCGGCAGAAGGATGCTCCTCTCTCTCGGCGCCGAGTGCGCCGCCAGAACTCCCAGTCCCTGATATATGTTGACAAGTGCAGTAGGAACTAGGGCCAACTGTCTCCCCTCCGCCAACAAACAGGCTGGCCACAGTAGCTCGGCCCTCAACAGACCATCCTTTCAGTGCGAGACCACAAATGTCGCTAACCAGTATGCCAAGTAGGCGGCAAGATGTGTCACGTTCGGTAAGCCGTGGGGATTCCACCCCTCCTATGGAGCATATATGTATCGGGAGTACGTTCGAAACCGTAGCTCCACCTCAGTATATTCCTCTCACGGAGTCTGATCCCTGGCGAATTCATGATAGAAGCAGAAGGCTCCATTGTAGAAGTGGCGGACCCACACATTTAGCAGCACCCTGGGAGTCTGTGCAGCTCTGTCTCTCCTGGCTAGGGCCAGGTCCCTCTAGGTCTTCAGAAGATACCTGTAGCTGTAAGGTACCCTGTCACGCCCCGAGCCTTTATTACAGCGGAAGACTAACTCAGGGAGCGCGAACAGCCGGCATGGTAAGCCTCTTGCGAGCAAGAACGATCAGAGCGCAAGACAGTCACACACATAAATGCAATTGCACAATATATATTCAAACTTCAACTTTATTTCATTGATAATCAAATACAACCACTAATTCAATTCCATTATGCACTAGACTCAAGAAATAGGAAAATTACATAGACTCAATCTAAACAATTTAGACTTCCTAAGTCTTCACTCTCATCTTAACAATACTTTCACTCGCTCTCGGACCCGCTACTTGTATAACCCGAATCCGAATTCGAATCACTTCCATCTCCTGAAAAGATTGGAAATAGGTAATGAGCACACTTACCCAGTAGGTATCTTCACATCAACATGAAGGCACTATTAAAGTAATTAACAATTTAGCTCTAAAGAATGAGGTAAAAATCATGCGATTATACCAAAGTAACAAGATGATCATGTAATTTAGAATGAGAGCAAGTACGAACTAGCAAGAATGTAACAAGAACATGATATTGGCCTTTCATGAACAAGAATGTATCAAGAATGTACTAGCAAGCCACATAATCATCACTCCAGTATCTTTTGCTTATGAGCAAGTACTTCGTGAATTTCTGTGGAATATCAAGCAAGAAAGTCATGTACAAGAATGTCATGTCGTGCCGTGGATTTTCATATATTTATAGAGAAAGTACTCCCAGCGCAATGCGACGCCAGTAGCATCATACCCCATGGTTTATAAAATAGTATGTTTCCGACAATCAGCCGAGGGGACTAGCATAGAGTCCTTGAACACAATCAGTACTCGATCGTATCTTCAAGTATAAATCAAGTTACTTCCACGCATGTTAACAATAAAATATGGCCTTGAAATAATATTTCCTAGTCCATTGGAAGGAATATCCAATAGAGAGGTCTTGAAATAGAGAGGCCTTGGAATAACATTTCCTACTCCATTGGAAGGAATATCCAATAGAGAGGTCCTCATGTCCAAGAATAGTGTTCCTATAGTGCAAAGTGAACTAATAGACAACATACAGGAATATGTGCCATATACTTAAAGAAATGACTCTAGATAGGAAAGAATGTATAACATTATGAAACCAAGATAAAACTCCGTCAATACAACTTTGGAAAATCATGATTTAGAATATAAAACTATAGAGTTTTAGCCAATGAAATTAGCATAACTTAAAATAACCTAAGACACATTAATCATGCAATTCGATTATGAATCAGTAACTAAACTTAAAGTCATGATAATAGGTCCAAACTTAGCTATATAAGCTTATTTATAAGTAAACTTAACTCTTTATTATTCTGCCTTGGGCTGACAGAACACAGGTGTCTGACGGTCTAGGATAGGTGCGTTACAGTGTGTGACGGTTCATCGAGGGGCCGTTACAGTGGTGTAACGCTCCTGCTAGGGTGCGTCAGAGACAATAGAACAAATAAAAGCATAACAGGTTGTGACGGTCTATCGTAAGGCCGTTACATGCATGTGACGGTCTCACGTTGGTGCGTCAGAGAACCTGCTGGCAGTAAACTAAAGTAAAGGTTCATGAAAACATTACATTCCTGGAAATCAACATATTACCACTATCCTAATCATGAATCGATGCATAGGCAAACTATATGCAAGGGTTTAGTGAATAGACAAGATAATACATTTTTATTTCCATTTAGGGCTAAGAAATACATGAATGTATAAAACTATGAAATCATGAAATTCTTAGTCTATAGTGCATGAAATCAAGCACAATCAGAGGGCTTTTATTCCTAACAAGTTATTTTTGCCAATCATGAGATAACCTACCTCTTCTACAACCTTAAAACTTCAAATTTGATGCTAGGTGCTACCCTTAGTCCCTTGTACTTCTTGTGATAAATCAGTAACTTCAATCTTCTCTATTCCTCAGCCTCTTGACCTAAGGATGTGAAATTTTGAGGGTAAGAAGATGAAACTATTGGGAACAAAAAGTTCTAAAGGATCGTACTCTAATTACCTCATTTAGACGTCCTAATCTCTGGATCTTCAGGGGACTTGCGTTCAGATTCCTGGGTTGCTAAGGTTGAATCAGCAACTTTGGAAGCTTCTATCTCCTTGGTTGCTTGATCTCCTAGTATGAAATTTGGAGAACCATTAGTCTAAAGTATACTAAACAAAAGCTTCTAAAGAAGTTGCCAGAATTTATGACTCCTTACCTTGATTCTTCACGAGCCAAAAGTAAGGGTCGCTCAGTTCAGAACTATGTCCCATTTATAGGATTTTGGCTAGGGTTTGGAGATTAGATAGATTCTAGAGTCCTTAATCTGCCAGAACCTAATCCCTAAGAGTCTTTAGTAATGTTATAAGCTTCCTTAAGTCGATCTCTTGTAGATAGGATTTCAAAGTTCCAATCTTTTTACAATTTCCTCACCTTACGGAATCTGCAGGATGTAACGATCGTGTCTAGGTGCGTTACAGGGCTGTGGCGGTCGCCCGATAGACCGTTACATGTGGCGTATATAGAGTTTCAATTTGATAAAACTCTTTTATTCGTTTATCCATATAATTATCTTATATAATTAGTATTTATCCTTAAAATACGTGAATAAGCCAATTACCCTTCTAGAATATGGGCCAAACTTAATGGGATTAGTCGATTAACCTTTTGGATAATAATTAGATAGGCTAGGTTAACTAATTAGCCTGATTGAGCCTTATAATGACTTATTAATCCAATAATCTTTCATTAATATATTTAGGCCTTTATAATTTTCAGGAAACTATTTTATAATTAAAATATATATATATAAATTCTGGGGGACTACACCCTCCCCCACTTAGAAGAATTTGGTCCCCAAATTCAATATATGGATTTCGGAGAGTGTACTTACAGTTAAATAATTCTGGAAATCTTTTTCGCATGGCTGCTTCGGTTTCCGAAGTTGCTTCATATGGCCATGTTTTCTTTCATTGAATCTTGACCATAGGAATAACTTTATTTCTTAGTTGACGCACTTCCCGTTCCAGAATCTTTATTGGCATTCGCTCGAACGTCATATCCTTCTGAATCTCCAGATTGTCATAAGTGATAATATGGTCAAGACCATATACATACTTCTTCAGCATAGAGACATGAAATATGTTATGAACTCCTGCTAATTGTGGAGGTAAAGCCAGTTTGTAAGCCACATCACCAATCCGTTCAAGAATTTTAAATGGGCCAATGAATCTTGGAGTTAGCTTTCCTTTAACGCCAAATCTTCGAATACCATGACCTGGAGAAACCTTTAAATATACATGATCTCCTACCTGAAACTCCAAGTCACGTCTTCGATTGTCAGCATAAGACTTTTGCCTATCTTGTGCCATCTTCATTCTTTCTTGAATGCGCTTGATCTTCTCGATAGAATCCCTTATAAGGTCGGGGCCTAGAAATTGCTTTTCCCCTATTTCATACCAGCATATTGGTGATCGACAGCTTTTTCCATATAAAGCTTCAAACGGTGTCATTTGTATGCTAGCCTGATAGCTATTGTTATATGCAAACTCTACTAGAGACAAGTGATCATGCCAACTACCTCCAACGTCGATAGCACAAGCCCTGATCATATCTTCTACTACCTGATTTGTTCTTTCCGTTTGACCATCTATTTGTGGATGAAAAGCTATGCTGAAATTCAATCTAGTCCCTAGTGAATGTTGTAAACCCTTCCAGAATTATGATGTGAATCGAGGATCCCTATTAGATATAATAGTGACTGGGACACCATGTAGTTTGACAATAGCATTTATGCACAATGCTACCAGGATATCCACAGACCATCGACTCTTTATTGGTATGAAGTGTACGAATTTAGTCAATCGGTCTATGATTACCCATATTCCATCGTGTCCACCTCTGGTCTTGGGTAAACCCATAATAAAGTCCATCCCTATACTCTCCCATTTCCATTCGGGAATACTCAAGGGGTGTAATTTACCTGCGAGTCTAAAATGCTCTGCCTTTACTTGTTGGCAGGTGAGACAGCGAGACCGAAATCAGCTATTTATCTCTTCATATTGGGCCATCAGAATTTTTTTTTGAGATCTTGATACATCTTTGTTCCTCCTAGATGAATTGTGTATTTAGAATTATGCGCTTCATCTAGGATTAGTTTCTTCGTAGCCTCATGATCTGGTACACATATTCAACCCTTAAATAACAATCTTCCGTCATTGAAAATAGAAAAATCCGGCCTTTGTTCCATATTGGCTTTAATTTCCAATAATATAGGATCATCATTTTGCAGCTTGACCAGATCTTCTATCAATATAGGTTGAGCTCAGATATTAGCTATGAAACAATCTTCTTCCTTTATGTCAATATCTAAGTTCAACTGAGCAAATTGAGGAAGAAGGTTAGTTACACTTATCATAAGACTTGATAGCATACCTATTGGTTTTCTGCTGAGTGCATCTACTATAGCATTAGCCTTGCCAGGATGATATTGAATAGCAAAATCAAAGTCTTTGAGATATTCTAACAACCTTCTCTGCCTCATGTTAAACTCCTTTTGAGAGAATAAATATTTCATGCTTTTGTGGTCCAAGTAGATAATGAACTTTTCCCCATAAAGATAACGATGCCAAATTTTCAAGGCGAAAATAACCGCTGCTAATTCTAGATCATGTACGGGTTAGTTTTCCTCGTGACGTTTCAATTGTCTTGAAGAATAACATATTACTTTTCTATTCTGCATGAGAACGCATCCTAAGCCAATGCCAGACGCATCTGTATACACTTCGAATCCACCACCCTCCATTGGTAGTGATAAAATAGGGGCTGTCGTAAGATGATTCTTAAGAGTTTGGAAACTCTTCTCACATTCCTCTGACCAGACAAAAGGGTTTTCTTTTCTTCTGTTACACGGTTGGAGATGAGCTAATACACATAGATCAAGTAAATGTTAGCTAATCTGTTAGAATATATTACCTAGTAAGTTAGATCACCTAATCTAATCGCATGATGAGCTAAATCTTCACATTACTTGTGTTACATACATGTTTTACGCAAAATGATTACACCATATTCTAGATAGACCATGTATAAGTAAATGGGTTGGTAGGTATTCTCAAGTTTTAACCTAATGAGCCGCTAATCTAGCAGAGCTAATCTAGGGTAAAATATGTATTAGTAGTATTAACCTCATCCCCACCAGATATATTGTGCTAGTATGTTAAATAAATTTGCTAGCCTAATCTAATTACATGTTTACATAATTAACTTTATCATGTTTTACCTAATCTATTAGTTAATCTGTCAAATAATCTGTTAGCCAAATCTAACTACGAGCTAAACCTCCATGTCGACACCTACAAGGACACCTACACACAAGTGTCGGCACCGGAACAACCTAAGTGTCGACACTAGGTGTTGACACTTGTGTCAACATGATGTGAAACGACCCCTTGGACCTAGAATTGCAAGCAATCGAACCGAACGGCTGACCCACTCAAGCGGGTTCACCCACGTCGCGCACACCCGGGTCCGTAGGTGGACCGGCGATAGTGGTGAGGGTCCAAGGATGGACCTCGCCTTTCCGGGGATTTGACTAGCTTGGGCCGATCCCCTAAGGGTCTGGGATGCCCAATTCCATGGGCGGCCAGCACGCCAAGGGTGTGGGATGTAGTGGCTCTCGCACAACTCGCTCCGCGGAGGCACTCAATTAGATCGCAATTTGAGATCGGGCGCTTGTCTCACCGCCGACGGGCAACTAGAAACGATACTAAGACAAGCAATGGTAAAACCAGAAGAGGATGGGGGCTCAAAGCTCACCTGATCGGTGTGAAGACACCGATCCCGGTCGGAGACGAGGGCGAGCGGGGAAGCGTGGGCTACCCGCACGCCGCGCCGATGATGCTTCAGCCGACGACCTGCTAGTACTCCTCGCACAGGAGGGTGATCATGGGGTGGGGAAAATAGAGGTTACATTCAAACACTACCTCCACGCAGGGAGGGGCGCTAAGCCGGCCAGGCGGGGAAGGGAAACTAGCTAAGGAGGTAGCCGATTGATCCCACCGTTGGTTCTGCCCACTGATAGGTACTCACTGTTGAATGTCCTGCAGATTCTCCTGAACTCCAAAACTGACGAAACCAGCGCAAAAACATCGCTGACAAAACCAGGCACGTCTGTGAATTTTTGTGGGCAGGTCTGAAGTCGTCACTGGCAGGGGCGGGCTCTGGAACAGGGTCCCTGAGATCAGGCTCAGACTGCTCCCAGGGTGCAACAGCAGATGGAAGAAGCCACCACGCCCGTTCCCGAAGTCCAAATGATGCGGGACCAAGTCGAGGACGACCGTTGACGAGTCTTCTCCAAGCAGCAACCAAGCTGGGCACAAGACGATGTCAGAGATGAGAGAGAGAGCCCGTTAAGTGGGGAGGTGTCGGGTCAGGTCCTGAGTGTCCTGATCTGCGCACCCGGGGGAGAAAAATTGGAAAACGTTCCTCCGGATGCTAAACGGGGTGCCGTCTTCTGCTAATGGAAGTAGATTGGATGTAGAAGACGTCGGCCGAGCAGCGCCTTCGGAAGTGATGGGGTGTGACCGTGGGAGCTTCTGCACTGCAGCTCTGGTCCTGGTTCAGGTCCTGGTTGCGCAGTCGGACAAGAACGAGCCCTCCGGACAGCAGGGATGTCGGATGCCGGCGAGACCACCTCGGTTACGAAGCCGTCTGGAAGAGCTTTCCGGATATGTATGGTGCACCTCCAGATGACGTCGGACGACTCTGGAGCAGCCTCTGCAAGTTGAGCTTCTACTGCTGCCCGTGAACTAAGATGAATAGGGTGATGATAGGTGATGGGAGATGGAGTAGATGGGGTGGGAAATGGGGTGGATGGGTGTGGGGGTGGCACCTGACTATGTGGGGGTCTGTTAGGGGGTGATACAAGGTGTGGGAGGGGCAGAAAGGGGGTTGGGAGGTGGTCTAGCAAGTGGAGGAAGGGGGAGCTGCGAATTTGGGTTGGGAAGGAGAGAGGGAGGAGAGGTCTCTCCTTTGGTTTGAATGGTGGGTTAATGGAGGGGTTAATGGGGCCTAGGGAATGGGAAGGGTTGCCTTGGGGAGGGGAAGGGGTGCTTGGGAGAAGGGATTCTCCCTTGGGAAAATGAAAGGTTGTATGGAGAAGGGGAAAGGTTGCTTGGGAGGAGGGAGAGGTGCCTAGGAGAAGGGGATTCCACCTAGGGGTTGGAGAGGAATTAAATGGGAGGTATGGGGAAGGGGGAGGGGTCTTAATGAGAGGTGAATAGGGAGGAGAGAGAGTGAATTTCGAAATTTGGAGAGAGAGAGAGTAGAGAGAGAGAGAGAAGAGAGAGAGAGGGGGTTCGCCCCTTCTTGAGAGAGAGAGAGAGGTAGAGTGAGAGAGAGAGAGAGAGAGAACACAAGGGTTTTCAATATTCAACTCAATTTTTCATTCATTCATTAGCTTACAAATGAGGGATTGGGGTCCTATTTATAGGAATCTCACATTTTCAAATAAGTCCCTGACTTTTGGACTACTAACACTTAACCAAGGGGTAGGGGGCGCCCCTGGGCCTGGCCCATATAATTGGGCCCAATAACAGACATGATGACTCTAGACTTAGGTAAATAGCTACCTAACCTAGGTATTGGACTCAAATAAAAGGAAAAGTACATGATAAGAAAATAAAAATTACATCATATGACTCGAAATAAAGTGGCGAACAAGATGTAGCATAGTTGGCGATCCTCAGGATCCTCGATCAAATGAAAATGCTGGTGATGTCCTCATCATACCCCCGGGGTGCGGAAAACTCGACTCCGTCGAGTATGGGCCCGCCGGGAAGTGGTCCTCTCAAGCAGCTTAGAGTGAACCTCAACCTCCAAACTCAACCCTGCGTCCGCAACCAGGGGACGGTCCTTCATCCTCTCGAGGTGGCTCAGGCGCACCCTCTTGCTGGCGATGGAACCCTGCTTGCCTAGTATTACCTCCGTGTGCACACGTCGGACTCTCAGACTATTTTTTGGTGGCTCTCCGAGGGTGTCTCTCTCAAAGGAAGATAAAGGCTCGAGGCACTCACTAGGATCCACCGCGGTGCCCATATAGGGTGCCGGATCCACCATCTGGAAAATGGGGTGAATCCCAAAACCAATTAGTAAGTCCAACCCGTTAGCCGGATTGCCAAAGTCACTCGGAACTTGGGAACGTCCAAGTCCTCGTGCCCTCGAATTGGAGGTGACCCTAGGGTAGAGCCACTCCAATGTCATCATCACCAGATTGCCTACTTGGAATTCCAAGTGGCGCTCACGAGCTCTTGTCCGCTCTTTGTGAACCTTACCGCTCGTCAAGAATTGCTTGCGTGTATGCTCATGCCATGTATCATAATGCGGTGAGTGGGTGTGAAAGAGGATATCATGCAAAGGTGGACCGGGGCAACCGTACATAGACCTATCATGCATAGATGTGATGAAGACTTTCATGGACTCAGGGGGGCTGGGGCAACCATAGGTGGACCTATCGTGCATGGTGGCGGTAATTACTGGGGGACCCGGACATCCATGTATGCTCCATTCATGCGTAAGAGCTATGACAAATGTGGGAGGACCAGCACATCCAAATGTGGCTCTATCAGGTATGGGTGCAATGAATGCCGGAGGACCTGGACTTCCATGTAGACTCCTATCATGCATAAGATGGATGATGAATGGGGGTGGACCTACATATTCAAATGTGAACCTGTCATGCACTGGACCTAGTGTGTATGTGACACAAATGAGACGACTAGCCCTACAAGATGGAGCAAAATGGTGTGGCACATGCATTCCTATCAAGATGGTCCCATCTTTTGGTGAGGGTTGATTTGGGGGTCTCCACTCATGGGGTTCGAAGGGGTCCCAGATAGTGGACATCTTGGGATGGGTCAATTCCTCATTTCCTGGGTGGATGTCACCCTTGGTCATGGCTCTCATAGCGAGGGCTAAGTTTTGGAATGGGTGGTTTAGGTTCAACATGGTGGGTGAGGCTAGGAAAAGGAGGGTGGTGGGTAAGGCAACTAGGTCCCATGGGTTCATTGGCTTCCATTGGGATGGATCAAAGGGGTGATGGAATGGGTTGCCAAGGAAGAGATATTCTATGTCCTCAAGGTCTTTAAATGATGGTGAGTCATCCTCCTCCAAAGTAATTGGTCCAAGATCTCTAGTGTGTTGACCGTTTAAGGCATTTGGGATCTCAAAGGGTGGGGAGTAGACCAGAGTGGGTTCTTCCTCCAAGGGGAGAAATAGGAGGATCTCAATAGTGCAATGCCCACTCGTACAAATGGAGGTGATGGAGCCAATGGTGGGGTGGGCAAAGTTAATGGTGCTAGGCTCCGATGGTCCGCAAGCAAGCCGGTCAAGTGGACTTGTCCATATAGGCAATCCACTAGGTCTCCCAAGTCTCCCACGAAGTAGAAGGTTTGGAGAGTGACATGGGGAGGCCGGTTGGGAACAATTTGGGATTGATATCCCAATGCTGCTGAGCTAGGGAGGGTGGGACTTTGCTTAAGCCATTGGAGTATGGACTCATCTATGGTGAGGGTGCCATGTGTGATGGTGCAAGGCTTTTGAGGATCCAGACCATGAGGGGTGGGAGAAGATTGAGGCTCTTCTTCCTTATTGGTGGTAGCTTGGGCTTCCTCTATGGTGATAAGAGGGTCTAGATGGGCATAAATCTTCCTAAGCTCATTTCTCATCTCAACCCAAGAGTTGATGGGCTCTTGCCTTCCAACTTCCCTTAAGCCTACAATGTTTTGCCATTCATTCCTAGCTTGGCGCCAGAGCAAACTTTTGGCATAGTTGACTTGTATCGGCCCTGATAGAGTGAACCTCACAAAATTTCGGTCTATGGAGCTCTCCCATTCTAGATATATACTAGGGTCGGATCCATCAAACACAAAAGCCGCTAATGGGTCTAAGGATGGCGAATAGGCTAAGTAGGAAGTGGTCATGATGAACGGCTGATGAATGCAATGGCCCTAGGACAAGACTTAGTAGAGACAAGTCTAGAACTTGCTCTGATACCAATTTGATGTGAAACGACCCCTTGGACCTAGAATTGCAAGCAATCGAACCGAACGGCGGACCCACTCAAGCGGGTTCACCCACGTCGCGCACACCCGGGTCCGTAGGTGGACCGGCGATAGTGGTGAGGGTCCGAGGATGGACCTCGCCTTTCGGGGATTTGACTAGCTTGGGCCGATCCCCTAAGGGTCTGGGATGCCCAATTCCATGGGCGGCCAACACGCCAAGGGCGTGGGATGTAGTGGCTCTCGCACAACTCGCTCCGCGGAGGCACTCAATTAGATGGCAATTTGAGATCGGGCGCTCTCCTCACCGCCGACGGGCAACTAGAAACGATACTAAGACAAGCAATGGTAAAACCAGAAGAGGATGGGGGCTCAAAGCTCACCTGATCGGTGTGAAGACACCGATCCCGATCGGAGACGAGGGCGAGCGGGGAAGCGTGGGCTACCCGCACGCCGCGCCGATGATGCTTCAGCCGACGACCTGCTAGTACACAACTACTCCTCGCACAGGAGGGTGATCATGGGATGGGGAAAATAGAGGTTACATTCAAACACTACCTCCACGCAGGGAGGGGCGCTAAGCCGGCCAGGCGGGGAAGGTAAACTAGCTAAGGAGGTAGCCGATTGATCCCACCGTTGGTTCTGCCCGCCTGTTCTGCCCGCTGATAGGTACTCACTGTTGAATGTCCTAAAGATTCTCCTGAACTCCAAAACTGACGAAACCAGCGCAAAAACATCGCTGACAAAACTAGGCACGTCTGTGAATTTTTGTGGGCAGGTCCGAAGTCGTCACTGGCAGGGGCGGGCTCTGGAACAGGGTCCCTGCGATCAGGCTCGGACTGCTCCCAGGGTGCAACAGCAGATGGAAGAAGCCACCACGCCCGTTCCCGAAGTCCAAATGATGCGGGACCAAGTCGAGGACGACCGTTGACGAGTCTTCTCCAAGCAGAAACCAAGCTGGGCACAAGACGATGTCAGAGATGAGAGAGAGAGCCCGTTGAGTGGGGAGGTGTCGGGTCAGGTCCTGAGTGTCCTGATCTGCGCACCCGGGGGAGAAAAATTGGAAAACGTTCCTCCGGATGCCAAACGGGGTGCCGTCTTCTTCTAATGGAAGTAGATTGGATGTAGAAGACCTCGGCCAAGCAGCGCCTTCGGAAGTGACGGGGTGTGACCGTGGGAGCTTCTGCACTGCAGCTCTGGTCCTGGTTCAGGTCCTGGTTGCGCAGTCGGACGAGAACGAGCCCTCCGGACAGCAGGGATGTCGGATGCCGGCGAGACCACCTCGGTTGCGAAGCCGTCTGGTAGAGCTTTCCGGAGATGTATGGTGCACCTCCAGATGACATTGGACGACTCCGGAGCAGCCTCTGGAAGTTGAGATTCTACTGCTGCCCGCGAACTAAGATGAATAGGGTGATGATAGGTGATGGGAGATGGAGTAGATGGGGTGGGAAATGGGGTGGATGGGTGTGGGGGTGGCACCTGACTATGTGGGGGTCTGTTAGGGGGTGATACAAGGTGTGGGAGGGGCAGAAAGGGGGCTGGGAGGTGGTCTAGCAAGTGGAGGAAGGGGGAGCTGCGAATTTGGGTTGGGAAGGAGAGAGGGAGGAGAGGTCTCTCCTTTGGTTTGAATGGTGGGTTAATGGAGGGGTTAATGGGGCCTAGGGAATGGGAAGGGTTGCCTTGGAAAGGGGAAGGGGTGCTTGGGAGAAGGGATTCTCCCTTGGGAAAATGAAAGGTTGTATGGGGAAGGGGAAAGGTTGCTTGGGAGGAGGGAGAGGTGCCTAGGAGAAGGGGATTCTACCTAGGGGTTGGAGAGGAATTAAATGGGAGGTATGGGGAAGGGGGAGGGGTCTTAATGAGAGGTGAATAGGGAGGAGAGAGAGTGAATTTCGAATTTTGGAGAGAGAGAGAGTAGAGAAGAGAGAGAGAGGGGGTTCGCCCCTTCTTGAGAGAGAGAGAGAGGTAGAGAGAGAGAGAGAGAGAGAGAGAACACAAGGGTTTTCAATATTCAACTCAATTTTTCATTCACTCATTAGCTTACAAATGAGGGATTGGGGTCCTATTTATAGAAATCTCACATTTTCACATAAGTCCCTGACTTTTGGACTACTAACACTTAACCAAGGGGAAGGGGGCGCCCCTGGGCCTGGCCCATATAATTGGGCCCAATAACAGACATGATGACTCTAGACTTAGGTAAATAGCTACCTAACCTAGGTATTGGACTCAAATAAAAGGAAAAGTACATGATAAGAAAATAAAAATTACATCATATGACTCGAAATAAAGTGACGAACAAGATGTAGCATAGTTGGCGATCCTCAGGATCCTCGATCAAATGAAATTACTGGTGATGTCCTCATCACAACACCAGCAAGTGTCAACACTAGTGTGTAGAACGGGTGGAATTGATAAAAGAACACATGGAAAATTATAATGAGAATAGGGTGAGTTAGGAAGAGAAATAACTTTAAAACCAGATAAAATTCGAAGAAGTGACAGAAGAAAAAGTTGAAGATATGAGAGTTAGGAAAAAGTTTTTTGAAGAGTGCAGAGACAGAAAATGAGAGGAAGATGGTGAAAAATATGAAACACTGACATCTATCGGCGCGGATGAACAGAAAACTCGTAAAAGATAGAACCGTGGGAAAATAAAAATAACTTAAAAACGGTGAAGAATCAGAGGAAGTGGTAGAAGAAGAAAATTTAGATCTACAAGCGAGGAACAACGTTTAGGAAGAGCTCAGAAAGAAATAAGGATTGGAAGGGCGTCAAAATGGAGAAATAAAATAAGGTATCAACTCGGATGAATAGTAATGTGCCGGGATAGAACTTAGAAAAACATGTAATAACTTAAAAATGAAGAGGAATTAGAGGAAATAATGAAAAGATAAAATGTATAGAACTTAAATATGAATAACTTTGAAGAAGATAATAAATTTAAATGAAGATCATATAAGTATGTAAATGACTAAACAAGACTAAAATACTCAAAAACATAAAGTAACAGTGAATGAAATTGAAACCTGAAGGGGTCTCCTGCCCCTCTCTCTCTCCTTGCTTCTTCGATAACACCAAAAACTCACAAACTCTCTCATAAAAACTAATAACAGCAAAAGAACTAAATATATATTACAAAGCTATTTACAAAACTAAAAATGAAGATCATGGTAGCCCCTAGGACGCCTTCTAACAGAAGGAGGCAGCCCAGGGCACGAATTTTAAGAAGATGGCAGCCCCCTGGGTGCCAATTTCAAGAAGATGGCAATAACCTGGGCGCCTATTAAACGGACCCCGAGTTTTATTTTTCGGAGACCATGAACCCCCGAATGATGCGCCTGGTTTCTGAACGCCATTCACCGATAAATGGCAGCCTGAGAGGCGCCATTTAACCCCTGATTGGGTTTCCTAAACCCTATATAGTTCACAAGAAGGGCACCCCATTGTGAGGATGTCATTTCTGAACATGTCAGGTAGCCTACAAGGCACCAATCTCACCTAGTTTTCTTCCATGTATCAAATGTTGCTGGTTTTTACTCCTAGTTCGTCCCTACAGAACGATACGCATTGGATTCTGTTCTATAATCCACCTTATATATATCCTACCTGGTCAACCCTTGAAATTCCGTATTGGCTATAAATGAGAGTGGATGTCGACAAACATGACCAATACTGTGCATATGGGCCCGGTCTGGTCCTGGGAGGAGCACCCGAAGGTACTTGTGCCCATGGAAGTTTATTGACCACGGTGTTTGGTATTTCACCGGAGTACTTGCTTGCTAGACTTAAGGCATTCCACTCATTCTCGTGATATTACTTGATTGATTGACTTGAGACCCGCAGAAGGGTAAAAGTGTTTACTTGAATGAATTGATAAATAGCCAATTCCAGTTATACATGCTTGAAATTACTTCGCTTACTATTGCTTCATTGACATGTTGTTATTCCAGTTATTACTTCTCAGTTATCACTTGCTACTGCTGCTGGAAAATGCGAAATCTATATGCTCTCACTTTCTACTCTTGTCGATCTTACGATTCCTTGATATCTATCTGTCTGCATGCATAGATTACCTACATTAAATGAACTTGTAATTCACTTAAAACATGTTAGAACTTGAGATGTAAATCCTACTGAGCGATTCGCTCATCTAGTTATTTTCTAACCTTTTCAGGTAGTTTGGATATCGGCCAGAACACGGAAGGGGATGAGTCTGAGTGATGAGTGTATGAATGGAGTCATCAATTGTCATGTTGTGTTATTATAATTCCACTATTTTGTGTTAAATTGTAATCCCTATGTATGTCAGTTGTTGTCCAGTTATGTCATTTGTATTTCCTTTGATCAAAAGTAATAAAGGAGTGAGGACTAGTAGTTGATTATGCAAATTTGACATTTTGGTTAGTTGTAATAATCGATAGCTTAAACTATTTATGTTATTTTCAAGTCTAGGCTTATTAATTTGCTTAGTCATTTGCGCACTCTTTAAATTGTCTAAGGAAGATCTCCACTAATTAGCTAGATCGCTTTGGTTCTATATAAAGGACTGTCGCGCCACGGGTAAGTTTCCGCGCTCGGGACGTGACAATAGCCTTTCGTTCCTTTACGTGCTCAGAAAAGTACTTGGCACGGAACAGGGTAAGAAAACCATCCCATGTATGAGGTGCATTGGCCGGAGGTGCCGGAACCGACTTCCACCATGTGCGAGCATCTTTATTGAGTTGAAAGGTTGCGAGACACACCTTTTCCTGATCGGTGCATTGGATGACATCAAATATATGATTCATTTCATCTATCCAGTTTTCTACCTCATCGAGATTAGACGAACCATAGAATCGCGGAGGATTTAAACTCCAGAAATTGTGATGTAGGTCACCAGCCCTTGCCCCTGCGCCACTTTGCGCTATGGTTTGCAATGCATGAGTAAGGCCGGCTACTGTTTGTTGGATACCATCCCAATCTACGCGATGAGCCATTTGTAAAATGAGGTACCTGAGAGAAAAATAACAACTTGTTATTTCTCATGAAATTGGGAGAAATAATCTTAAAGCTAATTAATTATCTTATCCCAAGCTCTACCCAATTCTCACATGGGTATGGAAATTTCTTCTTAGTTTATAGGTAGGGATCCTTAAACCTTGGACTTATCCTATGACATGACTCTTCTTCCTAAGTCTTGAGACTTAGGCTCTGATACCAACATAACTGTCACGCCCCGAGCCTTTATTACAGCGGAAGACTAACTCGGGGAGCGCGAACAGTCGGCATGGTAAGCCTCTTGCGAGCAAGAACGATCAGAGCGTAAGACAATCACACACATAAATGTAATTGCACAATATATATTCAAACTTCAACTTTATTTCATTGATAATCAAAAACAACCACTAATTCAATTCCATTATGAACTAGACTCAAGAAATAGGAAAATTACATAGACTCAATCTAAACAATTTAGACTTCCTAAGTCTTCACTCTCATCTTGACAATACTTTCACTCGCTCTCGGACCCGCTACTTGTATAACGCGAATCCGAATTCGAATAACTTCCATCTCCTGAAAAGATTGGAAATAGGTAATGAGCACACTTACCCAGTAGGTATCTTCGCATCAACATGAAGGTATTATTAAAGTAATTAACAATTTAGCTCTAAATAAAGAGGTAAAAATCATGCGATTAAACCAAAGTAATAAGATGATCATGTAAGTTAGAATTAGAGCAAGTACGAACTAGCAAGAATGTAACAAGAACATGATATTGGCCTTTCATGAACAAGAATGTATCAAGAATGTACTAACAAGCCACATAATCATCACTCCAGTATCTTTTGCTTATGAGCAAGTACTTCGTGAATTTCTGTGGAATATCAAGCAAGAATGTCATGTCGTGCCATGGATTTTCACTTATTTATAGAGAAAGTACTCCCAGCGTAATGCGACACCAGTAGCATCATATCCCGTGGTTTATAAAATAGTATGTTTCCGACAATCAACCGAGGGGACTAGCATAGAGCCCTTGAACACAATCAGTGCTCGATCGCATCTTCAAGTATAAATCAAGTTACTTCCATGCATGTTAACAATAAAATATGGCCAAGAATGTAATAAGTTCAATAAGCTCATGATAACAATAATTCAACAAATGAATGCTTCAATAAGAATCATGAGAAATCAAGAATGACTTAAGCAAGGTTATGCTTATGGAAATAAATCGGCAGCATAACGATACGTTCTTTATCTTCCATTTATTATATTAGGTTTCTTGATCAATATGATAAGTTCTAGATCATCAAGAGTCTATCTAGAACCTTGGAATATCAACCCTTGGGTTAAAATACTCAAGCAGTGTGACGGTCGTGTACTGGGCCGTTACATGATGTGACGCTCCAGTATTGAGCCGTTACATTGGTCTGGAATCAGAACTAAGAAATCGGACTCAGTGAAATGTGACGGTCGTACATTGGGCCGTTAGATGCTCCTGATGGTCCAATGTAAAGCTGTTACATTACTGATAACCAAAAATATCGATAGTGTAAGCAAATCAATGGGCTTTAATAGTACAACCAACTCGGCATCCTAGTGGGAATCCCAGGCTCGCGGAGAATTACAGAGGCCTTGAAACAAGATTTCCTAATCTATTGGAAGGAATATCCAATAGAGAGGTCCTCATGTCCAAGAATAGTGTTTCTATAGTGCAAAGTGAACTAATAGATAACATACCGAAATATGTGCCATATACTTAAAGAAATGACTCTATAGATAGGAAAGAATGTGTAACATTATGAAACTAAGATAAAACTCCATCAATACAACTTTGGAAAATCATGATTTAGAATACAAAACTATAGAGTTTTAGCCAATGAAATTAGCATAACTTAAAATAACCTAAGACACATTAATCATGTAATTCGATTATGAATCAGTAACTAAACTTAAAGTCATGATAATAGGTCCAAACTTAGCTATCTAAGCTTATTTATAAGTAAACTTAACTAGTTATTATTCTGCCTTGGGCTGATAGAACACATGTGTCTGACGGTCTAGGATAGGTGCGTTACAGTGTGTGACGATTTATCGAGGGGCTGTTACAGTGGTGTAACGCTCCTGCTAGGTTGCGTCAGAGACAATAGAACAAATAAAAGCATAACAGGTTGTGACGGTCTATCGTAAGGCCGTTACATGCATGTGACGGTCTCACGTTCGTGCATCAGAGAACCTGCTGGCAGTAAACTAAAGTAAAGGTTCATGAAAATATTACATGCCTAGAAATCAACATATTACCATTGTCCTAATCATGAATCGATGCATAGGCCAACTATATGCAAGGGTTTAGTGAATAGACAAGATAATACCTTTTTATTTCCATTTAGGGCTAAGAAATGCATGAATGTATAAAACTATGAAATCATGCAATTCTTACTCTATAGTGCATGAAATCAAGCACAATCAGAGGGCTTTTATTCCTAACAAGTTGTTTTTGCCAATCATGAGATAACCTACCTCTTCTACAACCTTAAAACTTCAAATTTGATGCTAGGTGCTACCCTTAGTCCCTTGTACTTCTTGTGATAAATCAACAACTTCAATCTGCTCTATTTCCTCAGCCTCTTGACCTAAGGATGTGAAATTTTAAGGGTAAGAAGATGAAACTATTGGGAACAAAAAGTTCTAAAGGATCGTACTCTAATTACCTCGTTTAGACATCCTAATCTCTGTATCTTCAGGGGACTTGCGTTCAGATTCCTGAGTTGCTAAGGTTGAATCAATAACTTTGGAAGCTTCTATCTCCTTGGTTGCTTGATCTCCTAGCATGAAATTTAGAGAACCATTAGTCTAAAGTATACTAAACAAAAGCTTCTAAAGAACTTACCCGAATTTATGACTCCTTACCCTGATTCTTCACGAGCCAAAAGTAAGGGTCGCTCAGTTCAGAACTAGGTCCCATTTATAGGGTTTTGGCTAGGGTTTGAAGATTAGATCGATTCTAGAGTCCTTAATCTGCCAGTACCTAATCCCTAAGAGTCTTTAGTAATGTTATAAGCTTCCTTAAGTCGATCTCTTGTAGATAGGATTTCAAAGTTCCAATCTTTTTATAATTTCCTCACCTTATGGAATCTGCAGGATGTAACGGCCGTGTCTAGGTGCGTTACAGGGCTGTGGCGGTCACCCGATAGACCGTTACATGTGGCGTATATAGAGTTTCAATTTAATAAAACTCTTTTATTCGTGTATCCATATAATTATCTTATATAATTAGTATTTATCCTTAAAATACGTGAATAAGATAATTACCCTTCTAGAATATGGGCCAAACTTAATGGGCTTAGTCCATTAACCTTTTGGATAATAATTAGATAGGCTAGGTTAACTAATTAGCCTAATTGAGCCTTATAATCACTTATTAATCCAATAATCCTTCATTAATTTATTTAGGCCTTTATAATTTCCAGGAAACTATTTTATAATTAAAAATATATATACATAAATTCTGGGGTACTACATACCCGGTATCGTCCCGGTCCATCGGTATGGCTATGGTGGAAGTCATCCAGTACCACCTCCTCATACCTTTCACCGATGATCGGCAACCCAAAAATCTGAAACAGAGACCACAATTCAAGGGTGGTCTCTCCCTTTTCTGTCGCCATCGTATTCCATCGGCGATTGAAGCGCTCCAGTAATCCCTGCAGCAGTCCGGTGTAGCACGGGTACGCGTACAAAGCGGCAATCACCGCGTACCTGATCCCAGCCCGATCCAGCAATACCCGGTAGTGGTGAACAATCCACATCAGCCACTTAGTGGCACCCTGACGGTAGTAGTGTGACGAGATCACTGCCCAATGACTGTACCAGCTATTGACGGTCTGCCGCATAACTCCATCAAGAATGTTGTGGTCGTCATAGCCTTCCCCAGCATACTGTGAGCCCCCCGGCTCCAGCACCAACCTAGTGGTCCCCTCTGTCTCTACGCAGTGGTGACCGTGCAAGTCACAGGAAGCAGGGCCCAGCAGCGCCACTCTGACACCAGACTCCTCCACTCTGCCAAAGAACCCCAGGCACTCAACACTGGGGAACTGATGCGGCCTCCAGTAATCCTCAGAAAAGCTCGGGTAACTATAGAATGCTACACCATGCAAGCTGTCCCTGGCAATCAAGATAGCCCGCTCAAGTCGACGATGGGCTCCCGGAATCTGGGTGTCACCCTCCTCCATGCCAAGAGGGACGTAGGTCCTCATAAACTTAAACAGATGGCGATCCAGGAGGAACTCCAAAGGATAACATGCGCTATGGTAATAGGTATATAGACCGCCTGCCCCCGAAATCGGGCCACCTCTACGGCCCCAACTCCAACTACCCTCTCCCCAACGGGGCCCTCGGCTACTGCTATATGCCCCGAATCCAGCCGTTCCACACTAGCCACCATAACCACCGGTGGACCCAGAGGAGGCATCGGCCGCTCAGTCTGCCGCACTCAGTGATCCTCCTCCTTAGCCACACGCCTTGAGACCCACCCATCTCTGCCGAAGTGTCCCATAGCTGCAAGACAAGGCACCCAAAAAATGGTCAGTATACCAGAAAATCAAAATATACAGCACAGTAAAATAAAGGCACATGAAGTGTCAAAATATAACTACAACAGCCCGGAACAGGGGTCTCACGGGCCGTACGCCCTCGTCCTCACCTCCGATGCACACCCCGTGGGGGACATTTGTTGTACCCGGACTATTTCCTGACAAAATATCAAAAAATAAGGGTTTGGGCATTTTCCCTAACACCTTCAAGGCATGGGCTATCTAACCCTTTCTACAACCCTGCGGGTCACTACAAAGGTCCAAACCAGCTTGCTGCTACACGCGGTGACATAAGTAACTGTTCGGGGTCAACCCCGACCACTCACATACGGGCTCTGCCCGTATCCTACATGTCCGCCCGGGGCCACCCGTGGGCACCCCGAAGTTAAGCCACATCACGTGGCACCCAGTGAAAGAGCCGAGTGCCCACCCCGAGACACTTCTTTCAACCCTCCAAGGTCAAAGGGAGACCTAACTAAGTCAACCACAGGCTTTGGAGGCCTACCGCCCACATATACGGCTCGCACGGGTGTGTTCGGCATTCTATCGGACACCTTGTGGGCGCGTGTATTCCAGCCCATCTACACCAAACCATGGACTGCCCCGTGGTTCCAGCACATCAATTGGGTCCTACAATGACCCCCCAGTAAGTCAGGGTCAACCTCGACACTCAGACACGTGGGAACAAGCCACTTAACTCTAGCACTCGGGCCAACCCGAGGCTACCTTGCCAACCTACCGTGCAACATGGCACACAGCTCAAGGCATGACTAACATCCTTGAGATGCCTCTCTTAAGCTCCCATGATCTCCCTTCTTTAACCCAAGGCCCGCCTTGGGGCCCCTCAGCCAGCTACCCGAGTCGTTCGGCAATCCGGGGGGTGTCGGGCATTTACCCGAACACCTCACGAGCGACTACGCCAACTCGAAGAACAACGGCCACCACGGGCCCATCCCAGTTTCCCGGAGCTTAATGTTCTTCAAAGGACACTTGCAGAAGACACAAGGAGACCCCGGGGGCCATCCCTCGGGGTCACGACCAGCCCCGGGGCCAGTTCACCCTGGGGCATGCCCGCACGCCCCCTAGGAAGGGGAACTCCCCGGGGGTCACGCCCTTTCTCCAGCCTGGGGTCCCACGACCCCGCTCAGCCTCAGTTCGTCTAGTTTACGGTCCTACGATGCGGTTCGTGTGCCATACCAGTTCGAGAAGTCAACACATGGATGTGGGAGCGCAAAGCACCAGCACGGGGGAATTCCTCAAGTCAACGCGCACACAAGCCTCCATGTATCCTCCCAGCACAACCGTCCTTTTCTTCTTAGTCAATTTAGGAAGAAAATGGGCCAAAAAATCAAATTTTATAGTGGGGACCGCCCCCTCTCTCTCCCTAGCGACCCAGCCCTCCTAAACCCCCTAGGGCGGGGGGGGGGGGGGGTTTACGAGGACCAGCCTAGCCCCCTGGGCTGGTCCGCGTAAACCCCTAACATTGCATAAAAAATTACTTTTTTTAATTAAGAAAGAGACACAAGCCAGCCCGCCTAACCCCCTGGGGTGGGGTTTAGGCGGACCAGCCCAGCCCCCTAGGCTGGTCCACCTAAACCCTTCCCGATCCATTCTTTTCACAAAAAACACCCCCTGTGGAGGGGTTTACGCTGACCAGACTAGCCCATTGGGCTGGTCCACCTAAACCCCACCCAAGGGAGGGGTTTATGCGGCCCAGCTCAACCCTATGAGCTGGTCCGCGTAAACCCTTACTATTCACTCTGGTTTACGTGGGCTGGCTTGACCCTATCAACCTAGCCCTCCTAAACCCCTTCCACCCTTTCAACTTCTCTATAAAAACCCCTTAGATGCTTAAGGGGTAGAGATATAGATGGAAGCTCCAAGACATCCAGCATACTCAAGCTTCAAGCAGCTCCAGGAAACGAGCTAAGGAGAATTGTGTGTGGGTGACTTGTTCATCGGCTTAGTACGCCGGGGGTATGTCGTTTGCACTTCCCTCACGCCGTATTTAGCCGTGACACACAAGTCAACACCCACCATGCATGAGACGTTATGAAAAGGGTGAATGTCCCCTCATGCCAGGATTCCCCCTCACGTGCCCGTCGGTTGCAACCACGCGCATACCATGACGTCACGCTCCCTCGCAGTCACGAGGCCATGTTCGACCGCTCTACTCGAGTCGTGATCAGTCCTCGCCCAGACACCGGATCGATGCATCCCTCCAGTCATCCAGTCATAAGCCCCCCGTTCGGTGTCGCCACCATGGCCCACGCCATGGGAGGGGCCCTCTGTAAAACACAAGTGTGTTACTCTATCACGCATTGACCCAGGGACCGTTCATCACATCGGAATTGACCTGTGGCGTGCACCAGTTGTACCCTAGCCACTGCGGCCTACCTGTAAAGACATGTATATCTTAAAAATTACACCGCCAATTGGACGAATGCTCTTGCATCCACATTCGGGCCCCCAGCTTTCTACCTACACCACTCGGCATCCGTGCCTAACATCCTAACCCCAGTAAACACCCCCCAGTCAAAAGCGCACCCACAGCTACAGAATGCTCCCGGCCCTCTACCCACAGCTTCAGGCATATACACAGACTTCTCTTCAGCTCAGAACGACGGTGTTCAGATTCAATCCGATGTAAATAAACACCAGTTGCTTACGGTCGGTGGGGAAATACGTCCAGTACACGATTCCCACAATCGCCTACGCACTCGCACCCGTGGAACCCCTCCTCTCCATGTGTCGCCCGATCACCCGAGCCCACGTGCCGCGCCCTGGTGGCGCTTCCCTGGTCAACCCTTGGTTCCTTGGGTGATTGTCGAGAAATCGACTGGCATGCTCGCACCCTATCCGGTTAATCCGTACAATGACATTTCCGTGCCATTCAACCGTTTTCGACTTTCTGTAAGAGGAGAGTGCCCGATACCGCCGTGAGAGGCATGCAAACTTAAGAAGATACCCGAGATATATCAAACACCCGTGTCTTCCTTCCCCTCTATATCCCTTCCTTCACCCCGGTTATTCGGCATACAAAAAACCCACGCAACAGCGGTCTATCTTCTACTTCGGGAGCTGCCTGATCCTAACTCATCTGACCAGCTGGTTCTTTTATTTGGATGGGTTCGGCAACAAGTGAGATGCCCTTACCACTTTTATCTATCGAAAATGGCACACTCGAGGCCTGGTTGGAAGTGTTCTTAGTCTTTGACTCGGCCCGCTGGCATGGCTGCTTGCCCTTCTTTTCTGACAAAAATTCAGCGAACGAGGGGACTTCCTGGCCACTTGCATCTTCAGGGTAGAGGCCCAATGGAGGTGGGACTCTTGCTCACTTTATCTCAGGTTCGGGGATTTGGTACGGTTGTTCTCCCCTGAACATGATATTGTGATTAGCCAGGGGTAGACGTCGCCACTTCCTCCCAGACCTGGTGGCATGATGAGAGGTGGTAGTTTCAGCCTAGTTTGCTTCAGCCGGCGTGAAACAGATTTCTTCATCACCTTCTTTAGAGCTTTGGGCTAAGTTGAACAAAGCTGACAAAGTATTGCAAGAGACGGTGCTACCTTTCTTTTTATTCTTTGCTTTCTTCCTTTTCTTTCTTTTCTCTACAGGCATCTGCTCGGGTGGAGCATCTTTCGAGGCAATCCCTCCCCAAAATTCATCTTCAGCTTCTTGCTCTAGCCTGAGGGACTCTAGATGTTCCAAAGGGACATATTCTTTTAGCTGCACTGGCAAGAGCTTGGGTTGTTCATATTCATTTAACCCATTTACAATCTTCTGCAGCCGTTTGACTGCTAGGCTGACTTCTTGATGTACCCGCAATGGGGCTTGCTTCTTATTATTATCGGTTGGCCTCTTGATGACCATTCGAGGGGCCATATATTGCCAGATCGGGGTCACAATAGGTGAAGCGGGCTGGGGTGCAATGCCATGAATTCAGACTCCCGGAGTAGAGCAGGATGTCGGTCTTCTCTTCACCTTTGTAGGTACCATCTGCTAGTATTCCTGATCTTTTGTTGTGGTCAGCACAAAAGCCTCATAGGTTTGCTTTGTGCAAGCTTCTACCACCTCTTCTGGCAATTGCTGATATAATGATATCATGTTGATGGTTGCCCCAGTGCGGGCATTTCATGCGGGCACGGAGGATCCACCTTGTAGTCGTCCATTTGTAGCTCCCCCTTTTTAATCAGACTTTCAATCACGTCCTTAAAGACGTAACAGTCCTCAATGGGGTGCCCGAGCATTTGATGGTACGGGCAAGCATCACCTGGCCTCTTTAGGTTTTGCAGTGTAATCTTGTTGTAGCAGGTAGCCCTTTCAAACAGGACCCAAGTACTCTCCTTGGAGAAGGAGTACAACTTCTTCAATTTGTTCCGCAGGGAGGGGCCCTCCTGAGGTTCAGCTGGCTTAGCCGGAGCAGTGTTAGCGATTCCCTTGTCTTTATCTTTCTACTGCTCAAATGTCTTGAAGTCTACAGTATGCACTTCTCTGGGCGTAGGCCGCTTATCAACCGCTTTGGCTTTTTGACTGGAAGCAACAGGGGTAGAAGAACATCTTGAGAGGAAAGCCTCGATTTCCACCACCACATTGTTTAATCAGTCGAAAGACCTGATTTTCATTCCTATCATCCTCTCAAGGACTTCCCGCTTTAGATTTTGCTTGCAATATGTACAACATCTTCTTGGTGTAGTGGACACTTGCATTTCATGCTAAGATTCCACCATCTCTTGATATACTCTAGGGCTGTTTCATCATTTTTCTACCTGGAAGCATACAATTTGGCCACAGTGACCACCCTTTTAGCAACGTGAAATCGCTCCAGAACTTCCGTTGCATATCGGGCCAGTCGCTAATGGACCCGGCCAGTAGGTTCGAGTACCACTCAAATGCAAGTCCCATAAGAGAGGACCCGAAGAACTTCAGCAGGTAGGACTCATCCGCTGCCAGATCGCCCATCATGTTCATGTAATAGACTATGTGCTCCTTCGGGGATCCTTGCCCATTGAACTTGTCAAACTTCGGCGGCTTATTGATGCCAGGAGGGAGTCTTTTACCAGCATGGTGAGTCGGATATGACACCTTGTATATATCAAACGAGGCAAAATCATCACCGCCTTGATCTGCCAGCTTCATATCTACTATCTATTCAACCATCAGCTTGCTCACCATCACCAGATCCACTGGATCTGGATAGAAGTGTGATTGCTGCATTTGAGGTGTCGTCAACACTGTGGCCTGAGGCATAGTAGCGGCAGCCCCTTCATGTTGAGGAGCCGGTGGTGGTATCGGGGCCATGCCCCTAGCACAGTTGTCTATTGGCTGAGAAGCCGTCATCTGAGGTGAACCCTTGAGCTCATCGGTGCCACGTCATGATGTTTCAGGAGGGGCTTCCACCTGCTTCGAGGCTGACACTTGCAAGATCAGCTCGCTTAATTATTTCTTCAGCATCTCAATCTTCTGTTGATACTTCAGGAGCAACATCATCATTGTCGGATCGGGGGTGGAAGGGCTAGGTGCCTGTCCTCCTCCCTCCAACCGAGCATCTGAAGCAAGTGCTGGCCTCTCGCCCTCCTCTTCAGTGGTGATCACGTTTGCAGTCATGGTGACCACATTCGCGCTTGTTTCTTTGGCAAGGGCTTGCATTGCATCAGCTGTAGCCTTCTTCCTACTAGTGACAGGACCGGGCCTCTCGGCAAGCCTAGTCACCTTTTCAAGTTCTTCGAGTAGAGACCCACAGCGGCTAGCCACTCCTGCCATGTTGCAGTTGAATATTTGGAGGTGCTTGTTCCTCCGTATCACCCTCCTAGCTGGCTGCCTAGGGAAGGTTAGCCTCTCGAACACCGAGACCCTCGATGTAGGTTGTTCAGGGAGGGGTGCTTCATAACAACCGGACCCTTCATCTGCGATCTCTTCAGGGTCGACTTGTACTCCCTGGTCTTCATATTTCGCAGTGCTCATAGCTTCCAAGAGCTAATGCGTCCTTTGATAGGTGTTCCCAAGGCCCCAAAAATATCCTCAGACAGCTTGGGTAATACCATATTGCCCATCTATGGGGCAGAGTGTTAATGATGACATCCCATGTTGAGCCGGTGGCCTGTAAGCGAGCCAGCCATTGTTCGGCTATCTTGCTGCATCTTCTGCTATGAGCATAAACATTTGCATGTCGGCCATAGGCTTGGAAGGGTGGTCTATGAGGCGTCGAAGCTGGCATCTCATTTCTTCCTTCTTCTTCTTCTTCTTCTCTGTTGAACCTGACAGTTTGAACATGTTTTGGTTGAGCAGCAGCAAGGGCCCTCATCCTCTAGGCACCCACACTTGTTTAAACTTATTTGGCTTCGGGGCCAAACCTCCCCTTGATCCAGACCTCGAACTATATGTCCTGTCTTTAGCCAGTGCTTGGAAGGAGTTCCACACTGATACAATTGCAATTACCCTATCGGGTGAAATCCTGGCCTACCGACCGCTCAGAAACACACGTACTCCTCTGATTAACACGGACTTGCCCGACGTCAACAATTGGCCTTGTAGTATACTGGTATTCTTTCTGGCCGCTCTCCTGGCAGCCGATGAGCACTTCTTGTTATGGGAAGCGTGGGAGTGGACGCGGTAGACGTAGCAGCCCACCGTAACTGTATCAGTCGGGGTCACCTTTGCAGTAGCGACCGGCTTCATCTCCTGGACATCTAGGAGCTCAATGAAGGCTACCCCCAAAAAGTTGGGGAAGCCTACCACTTGCGAGAAGTCACCGAACTTTGTTGGAACCGCCAGGTAGCCGTACCTGGCATGATCAGCAACTACAAGTGGTCCGAAGGAAACATCCATCGAGTTAATCAGGGTGCAACCTGCAATTTCAGATTTAAAGAGAGTTAGTATTTTAGGAGGAGGCCGTTGGCCCCCTAATCCTAGCGAGAAGATGAAAGGACGTTAAGTCCCACCAGGCCTGCCAAACCTATTGGATGCACTCTCTTGATATACCTATTCATCTTTTTTATCATTTTAATCATCCTTTTCATTCTTGGGTTTATTCGATTTTATTAAGTGCGTGGGCGTGCTAGTCACCGAGGTGACAGTTTATTGAAGCCTTAAGACTAGGAGGGTCTGAGAGCACGGGTGCGCTCTGTCTGACTAACTAGACGATTGTGGGTATCGAGTCGGGACTAAAACCAGTCGTGCCATAAAGGTCACGGGGTTAATTACATCTCCTCGGAGGGGAGAAAACCTTTGATTAAACGCCAGGAGTAGGGGCCCTCGGGCCTAGAATTGATTTTAATGAAAAGAGATAAAGAGAATTCTGGATTTCAATAAAACATCCCCCATTGAGGGGTACATATTTTGAACAAAGCCGGTCATTAATTGACCAATTCAGATTCGGACAGGAATCCCAATTTATGAATCCAATGTCTGCCAAGAGTATGGCAAGTTTGATAATCGAGAGTGGATCCCAATAGAAACATATTAGACATAGAAGGCTATTGGCCCAGAGCAGAGTCAAGCCATGACCATGATGGGGTGACCCCGAGGTTGAAGAATGACCTGCAGAGGCCTCATTGATGTCCCCTTGCATAGGGTCTAAGGGAGGTGAGAGCTTTATTATTATATATATTTTTGTTTTGTTGTATGTTTGTTAGTTCTCTTTCTTCCTTTTCTTCTTTTTGTTATCTATGCATCATTATTATTATTTTCTTTTAATCAGGTTTTATGACACCATTATTATTGTTGGGTTCACTGTGCTCCCTCGTTGTCTTTGGTGATGGTTGTGATGATAACAAAATATTGTGTGTAAGTTCTATGGAAAATGTCCTTTGGTTCCTGCGTATCATGAATGTGGCTCTTGCATATTTATCATGGGACATTTGAGGTATTTTGGGTCTTGATTTGCTTCACATGGGCATTGACCTATTTGAGTTGAATGAGATTCATGTATTGCACTTAGTTGCATGTTGTTCATAACTTGATGAAATGAATGTGTGATGTGACACCACTAGGGTGGATGTAGCAATGGGATGGGGTCCTTGGACCTACCATACAATCACAATCAATTAAGAGCACGAGGTTGTGTAAAATTGCCAATTCGTCGATGCACACACACGAACCCGGGGTGACTGGGCGATGCCGAGTGGAGGTAGTGGATCAAGACCCTGGCTGGTAGAGGGCCAGCATGGCTAAGGTTGCCCTCCCGAGGGTACGATGCCCACAACTAAGGGGCTGGCTGGGTGCCAAGTGGGGCACTGGGTCACTCTCTCTCACAAACCACAGTGACCACACGGAAGTGGAACACTCTGGGGTCGGGTGCTCTCTCTCACTACCAGTGGAGCAATTTTACAGATATTAAAGGAACAAATACTGGTAATGGGAGCAAGGTTTAGAGCTTACCCGGTTGGTTTGAAGAAACCAACCCCGTTCGGTGACGAGGGCGAGCGGGGGAGTGTGGGTTCCCCGCACACTGCGTCGGTGTAGCTTCCCCTGTTCAAATAGTACATGCACTACTCCCCACACAGGGGGGGTTGGACTAGGGGAGGGGAAGAATAGGGTTACACTCAAACACTACCACCTCACAGGGAGGGGTAGTAAGCCGGCCAGGCGGGGAGGGAGGTGAGGCGAGGATGGAGCCGATTAGCCACTTCGAGGTTCTGTCCGCCTGTTCTGCCTGTTGACAGGTACTCACTGTTGGATCTCCCGGGGGCACTCCCGAACTCGAACACTGGCAAGACCAGCGCTGAAACGTCGCTGGTTGGTCCTGGGTGTGTCCTGAATTTGTTCGGGACGTCGGGGTGCCCCTGTCGGCTGTGGTGGAGGCTGGACCGGTGCTGCTTGACTCTGGTTCGGACTGAGTCCAGAGTGTAGCAGCAGGTTGGCGATGCTAGCACGATCGCTCCGGAGATCTGATCGAAGCGGGACTAGGACGGTCGCGGGCGTGGTTGAGTCTTCTTCGTTCAGCAACAAAAAGTGGCCCCAGATGAGGTTGGGGTCAAGAGATATGTCCAGGAGAGTGAGAGGGGGTCTAGACAGAGCCTGACTGCCTTGGCTTGCAGCCTTCGAGTAGAAAAATCAGAACGAACTGCTCCGGGCTTCAATCGGCGTCCCGCTGGATGCGTTGCATAGGCGACTGGTTGAACTCCACCCCGGCCAAGTGGCACGCCAAGAGGAACTCTGGTGTGGTCTCTGTAGCTTCTGAACTGCAGCTCTGGTCCCTGCTCAGGCCCCAGTTGCGCAGTCGGACGAAAATGAGCCTCCCGGGTGGCTCCAAACTCGGATAGAGGTGAAATCACCTCACCTATGAAGATAGCTGGGAGAGCTTTCCGTCGATGTATGGTACACGTCCAGGAACGCGGGGATGAGGGCGGGGCTGGCGCTGCAACAGGAAGCCAGTTTTGTAGATCTGCAGCTGCTCACTGGTATATAGAAAATGGGGGTGGGGAAAGTGGATTCTTGGTGGTGGGTTAGGGCTTTGGGAGGGGAGGCTGTTGCAGGTGGGGGTTCTGGTGTTTGGGGAGTGAAGGGACGATGGAGGGTGGAGTGGTATCAGGGGGAGAGGGGGAGTGGTGGCGTGGGGATTCTAGGGGTTAGATAGGGGCTTGGTGGAGGTGGGGTTCGGCCAAGGGCCAAGAGAGGGGGGGGGGGAATGGGATTCAAATCCCCTAGGGGATGTGAATAGGTGTGTGGGGAAGAGGGAGGGGTGCTTGGGGAAGAGGGAAGGGTACTAGGGAAGTGGGAGGGTGGCCTTGGAATATGAAGGGTTGTTTGGAGAGTGGTGAGAGTGAATGGGGGTTTTATGAGCCTAGGGAAGGTGAAAGGTTGTATTTAGTGGGGTGGGGTGATGTGGAAAGGAGGGAGGAGAGAGAGAGGGGTTCGCCCCCTTCAAGAGAGAGAGAGAGAGAGAGAGAGAGAGAAGATTCACTCAACAAACAGAGGGACACAATTTTGTGTGGAAATTTCATTCAATACTTCATTACCTTCTCCAAGTGGGGTTGGGGTCCTATTTATAGGGGTCCCAACATATACAAGAAGTCCCTGAATTATGTGCTAATAACAAATAAACAAAAAGGGTGGGAAGGGGGAGGGTGCCCCTGGGCCAAGCCCACCTAATTGGGCCCATAAGCCACTCTATCCCATCAAAATGATCACAAACTTAGGTAAATGATGTAATATCCTAGGGACTTGACTCAAAACAAAGGGAAAATTACATCAGAATGACTCAAATAAAAAGGGGAAAATACACCAAGATGACGCAAAAAGCTAGCCCAAGTGTCGAAGCGGGCCCGTCCAGTCATGGAGCTGCATCCTACCCGTCTCCGGGAGGGAGAGAGGTGTCGAGCCAGAGGGAATCATGGGTGATGTCCCCATCAACTCCCCCGGGCTGTGAAGAGCTCGACTCTGTCGAGCAAGGGTCCACTCGGCTGTGATAACGCTCCAGGAGGTCAGGGTCCAACTGCTGGAGATCCTCCCGGCGCACCCATGAATCATCCGAAGGAGGCCAGCCCTTCCACCTTACCAAGTATCGCTCGTATGCCTTGTTCCGGGTTACCGTGACCTGTTCATCCAATATCCACTCCACTTGCTCACGCTGGCCTCTCTGGACTGGTGGAGATCTATCACGGGTAGTGGCTCTCTCAAGGGGTGGAACAGGCTCGATGTCCTCACTAGGTGTCACCATGGGACCCCTGTATGGCACCAAGTCAGCCACATTGAATGTGGGGATTACTCCGTATTCCTCGGGGAGGTCCAACACATAAGCATTGGTGCCGATCTGCTTTAGAACCTGGAAGGGACCTGATCCACGCGACCTCGGTTTGGAGACATTTCCAGGGAATAGTCTCTCGGTCCTCACCATCACAAAATCACCTGCACGGAATTCTTGGGGCGTCGGCAGATTTTTTGTACACCTCATTGCTCTTGTTGATGTGTTTGCGAATTTCCTCATGTAGCTCTTTCATGTGTTGGGCAAATGACTCAGCACTAATACACACTCTAGCATGTGTAGGCAAAGGAATGAGATCTGTAGGCTTTCTAGGCTTGTACCCATGCACGGATTCAAATGGGGTCATCCCTATTGACCTATTCACTGAGTTGTTGTATGCAAACTTGGCCTGGGGTAGAATAAGATCCCAATTCCCTAGACGATCCTCAATGAGACACCGAAGGAGATTTCCTAGACTCCGATTGATGACCTCTGTCTGGCCATCAGTTTGAGGGTGATAGGCTGTGGAAAATTTGAGAAGGGTCCCCATTAGGTGCCAGAGGGTCTTCCAGAAATAGTTGGTAAACTTAACGTCCCTGTCAGAAATGATGGACTTGGGCAGGCCATGGAGGCAAACTACCTCATCGAAGAATAGGCGGGCCACATGGGAGGCATCGGAGGTTTTAGAACAGTGGATGAAATGAGCCATTTTGGAAAACCTGTCCACTACGGCAAAGATTGAATCATGCTTTGGGTTCTAGGTAGTGTGGACGTCGGAAAAAAAATGTCGATGAGGATCATACGGCAAGCACGCCTTGACACTCGAGAGCAAGCCGAAGATGGAAACACCGAATAAATCTCATACCTCGCCCGATCAAGACGAGGACTCGCTTGGTGGTCCGCTAGCCGATGAGAGAGCCCCCCGGGAGGAAGATACGGCCACAACTCAACAGCCGGCCGTGCTGAGAGCTGAATCAAAGAAGAGCCAGGAACTCCGACATAGTCTTGGCATGCACCGGAAGGCACGCAAAGTCTTGAACCGCAGCCCAAAGACTACGAATGAAACATCATGGATGCCATGCATCGCAACCGAACGTTCTGGGAATGCCGACATTCATATAAGCGGCCGCGACTTCGAAAAGAATCCGTTTGGTGCTTAAAACGGCTCGAAGGGGCCTTAAAACGGCACGCCTTAAAACGGCACGCCCCTTGCTTTCTTTGGCTATCCGGCGCGCTCCTGTCGAACGGGCCTTCCCCCTTTTGATGCTTGAAATGGCGCCACTTGTGTTGCATTAAAACGGTGCCCATATGCAAAGTTATTGATGGGGACATCGCTTACCACTTCCCACTTCTCCACGGGTCCGGATGATTGCCATTAGTTCAGCTTGATTTCCTAAGTTCAGCTATGTATTTTTATATCTTTCTTGAGTCATTTTGATGTAATTTCCCCTTTGTTTTGAGTCATGTCCCTAGGTCATCATGCTATTTACCAATGTTTGTTAGGCTAGGGGGTCAAATGGGCCCAATTAAATGGGCCTGGCCCATGGGCGCCCTCTTCCTTCCCCACCCCCTCGCTTATTTACTTTTAGCACTTTCTCCAGGGACTTTTTGTAAATGTTGGGATTCCTATAAATAGGACCCCAACTCCACTTGAGTTCAGTAATGAAAGTTTGAATGAATTTTGAGCATTAGTGCACCTCTCTCTCTCTCTCCTCTTCTATCTTTCTCTAAAGGGGGCGTCCCCATTCTCTCTCCTCCCCACCCCAAATTCGAAATTCACTCTCTCTCCTCCCTATTCACCTCTAATTAAGACCCCTCCCCCTTCCCCATACCTCCCATTTAAGTCCCCTCCAACCCCTAGGTGGAATCCCTTTCTCCTAGGCACCTCTCCCTCCTCCCAAGCAACCTTTCCCCTTCCCCATACAACCTTTCATTTTCCCAAGGGAGAATCGCTTCTCCCAAGCACCCCTTCCTCTCCCCAACACAACCCTTCCCCTTCCCAAAGCAACATTAAACCCCATTAACCTCTCATTCAAACCAAAGGAGAGAGATTTCCCTCTCTCTCTATCCCAACCCAAATTCGTAGCTCCCCCTTCCTCCACCTGCTAGACCATCTTCCTGCCCCCATTCTGCCCCTCCCACACCTTAGATCACCCTATACCAGACCCCCACACAGCCCGGGGTCGCCCCCCACACACATCCACCCCATCTCCCACCCCATCTACCCCATTTTCTATATACTAGTGAGCAGCTGCAGTTCTGTAGAACTGCCCCCCCTGTTGCAGCGCCGCCCACAACCTCATCCCGGAGCTCCTGGGGGCGTGGCCTACATCGACGGAAAGGTGTGCGAGTCTTCTTCGCAAGCAAGGTGGAATCATCGCATTCTGACATCGCTACAGTTCGTGGTGCCCCATTCTTCCCTGGCTACACTGGGCTCCCTCTGCAGAGTACCTGAACCTGGTTCGATGCTGCACCACGCCAAACATCAGAAGATTCAGACCACGAGCCCTTCAACAAACTTCTTCCTCCTCCAGTCCTCTATCATAAGCAAGAAGCAGAACTGCATTCGGCATCTGGAGGCCAGAGTTCTCTTTTTTCTCCCTCGGCTGGTCGGGTCTGCCTCCCACAGTCTACAGCGACCAACCTCCACTCTTTGGAGTCTCTCCGTCCACTCCCATATCAGACAGCTTCCCCGTTAGTTTTTCTGTGAAGAGGGATTGTCCACGGTTCCAGAAACTCTGGCGGTTCATGATTTGGAGTCCGGGAGCGGTCGGGGAAACCTCTGCAAGTTGCTGTCAGAAACAGGAAGCTACTGCGTCCAGATTCAGTCACTCTGTTCGAAGCTCTTCCCGGACCAGCACCTTCTTCAGAAGAATTCAGCAAAATTCTGAGGCATCCCCGTTCCAGTTACAACGCGTTCGCCACTGGTCTCGTCATCAGAAAAATTCCAGAACGAGATCTACGACCTTGACATCGACTATCAGTCAGCCATCACAGACAGCCGGCAGATTCGGCGTCGACTTCTCCGCCCGCTTTTCGGTGAATCTCCCCTCCCCGCCTGGCCGGCTCACCGCCCCTCCCTGCGTGGAGGTAGTGTTTGCATGTAATACAAATCATCCCCACCCCAAGTCCACCCTCTTGCGTGAGGCGTAGTGAATGTTATTATTAAACAGGGATCAACCTACACCGGCACAATGTGCGGGGAACCCACACTTCCCCGCTCGCCCTCGTCTCCGAACGGGGTTGGTTTCTTCAAACCAACCAGGTGAGCTCTAACCTTTGCTCCATTTCCTTTTGGTGCTTGTTCATTTAATATTCGTAGAATCCGCTCCGTTGAGCAAGCGAGAGAGTGTCCGACCCCACGTGCTCCACTTACGAGCAGTCACCGTGGAGTGTGTGAGAGAGGGACCTAGTGCTCCAAGTGGCACCCGGCCAGCCCCTTAATTGTGGGCTTCGTACCTTTGGGAGGGAAACCCTAGCCTTGCTGGCACTCTACCAGCAAGGGTCTTGATCCATCACCTCCCCTTAGCATCATTTAGTCACCCCGGGCTCGTGTGTGTGCGACGGCGAATTGGCCCGATCTGCCAACTGAATTGCTATGTGGTTGTGATTGCGGAATAGGTCCTAAGTTTCTATTTGCTTACTGCATACCCCGTGGTCGTTTCACATCAGCTATCCCTTCGAGAGCTACTACGGCATGGCCATGTTGAAGGCCAGAAAGTTGAAACGGCGTGCCAATTTCACTTGGGTTTAATCCGACGCGATCACCATCCCTCCGCGCCATTTTACCTCCGAGACATCCCATCCCGTCATCAAGCCGATCCCCTGTTTTCGGGCGCAAACAAAGAGAACTTACATGAAATGGCCATGCCTCCTGCGTCCGACCAACGTGCAACCGCTTGAGCTCCTCAAGCTCCCTGGAATGGCAATCTTTGAGCTCCGCACCAAACGTCGCTTCCCCGCCGATCATCGTCGGCCAATCTCGTGGAGGCACCATGCCTACTCTATCAACCTCTCCACCTGCAGGCCACTCGAGAGCTTCAGACACGGAGGGGGATGAGAAGAATGGAACGAAAGGGAAGGGGGATTCATAGAGTTCTTCCCCCACCTCCATATAGATGTAACGAACCCGTCAAGACAAAAGGGGGATGTTGACACCCGTTTTATGCCGATAAGTTGAGTCGTTTCTCTTACTCCCTTTTGTTGATGCCTCGAGTTTCCCGTCGTTCGTTGGGGCTGTTTCAGGCATGCTTTGGGCCAATTTATGGGTTGCCTCCCTCCTTGGTTAAGTCCAGGTCGATTCAGGGCTTATTGGGCCGTGGTTTGGGGCTTTTCATTGAGTTTCAACATCCACATGCATGCACGGTTTATTCCTGGCCGCACTGCTAATGTGCGGTTTAATAAGGACCGTCCATATATTTTGGGGTATTTTGGTTGATTTTCTGAATTACCACCGACAGGCATTTATACGGTCCTTATATGGCCGTTCAAACACAATGAACGGACGGAATCTGACCGCTCATCGCTCAGAGTCCTGCGCTTGGAGGTTTGTTCAGATAATTATCCAATTATCCAATTATCACCGACAGGTCTGGAACGGTTGATCAATGGCCGCTCTACTGTGGAACGGTCTCCTAGGAACCGTTCATCTGTGAGGGTCTAACGGCGGACGTTTCGGTCAGTTCGAGCGATAATTGGGTTGATTTTCTGATTATCTGAATTTCCACCGACGGGTTTGGACGGTCAAGAGTGAACCGTCCATCTGTTGAGCGGTCTATCGTAAGACCGTTCATCCCATCGGTTGCTGAATTTCAACAGATTTTAATCCTTTTATCCATGGTTTTATCCACAACTTCTTTTGTCAATATCTCGATGGATAATTAACCATTTTAGTTGCCGTTTCGACTGGACGAGAGATAATGATATTATCTACGATTTATCTTTAATAATCTTGTCCCGAAAATGGTTATAAACCCTGATTTCGGGGCTGGTTTTCTAGACTCTATAAATAGACCCTAAAGGCCGGACTTGAAAAGGGGGGGAGATTCTGGTCAACGGCGAAGCCCTGCCGCATTCTTGAGCGACCTAGCACCAAGGAGGGAGGCTTTCTACGTCCATACAAGCCTCCGATTCAGGGAGTAGTTCGATTTTTGAGTCTTTTCGTTTCATAGCTTTCAACACTTTCTTTTCATTGCATGCATCAATTCCTTCTTATATCCCCCCTTTCTTTCTCATTACCATGCACATCTCCACCCACGTTTTTGTCACCCTAGGGGTTTAAAACCCCCAGGTATCCTCCTTTCCATTTGTTAATGTTCACCTTTTGCTATTTTGACATTTACTACATTGTCCAGTTCTAATTTAGGTTTTCTTTGTGTGTTTCTTACGTTATTTTGCAGGTCAGCAATCATCAGCACGAGGCCCATCCCCTCTGGCCGGCCGGAGAGGGTGGAGGTTGGACCCCTTGCAACTTACTGCGTGGTAGACTTGTGCAGTTTAATTGAAGCCGTTCAACCGTACGTGCCGTTCGGATAAAGCCGTTCGTCCTGTTAGTGCGGTCAACAGGAAGCCGTTCGTCATCCAGCAGTAGTTCCTCCCGCACCTTCTGCAGCGTACTCAGGCGGTCTATCGTAAGACCGTGCAACGTGTAGGCGGTTCTTCAAGAACCGTTCATCTCCCTAGCGCTGCAACTTAGGCGAGTACCCCCTCCCTTTCCAAGGTACGGCGTGTTCATCACGTACGGCACCCTGGTGGCGATCACGGTCATTTGTTTTCTATTCTCCTCTGATTGTTTCCATTTGTTCATTGCATATTGGTCTATTCATAAGGCATTGATCTTTAGTAGAAGAGAAAAATATATCTACACCCCTCTTTTGTGGCTATCACGGTGGGACCCCTAATGCTCATCGTATTTTTGAGTTGCTGACCCCCTTTCGTTGTGCAAGTTTTCTTCCTGGAGTGATTTGCAGGTTGGATGCATTTTTTGCCTTCTGGGACGTGTGCGGTTCTCCCAGAGCCTTCCATCTTCAGGAGCGGCTGATACTCCACCGTCCATCCCGTGCGATCAGAGCCAGTCCCGCTTCTGTTCCCTGTTTCACACAGTGCATAGTATACCGTCCATCGTTTTGAGCGGCTGGAATCTAGCCGTCCATATCTTCGGCACAGGTACGCTTTACTGTGTTTTGATTGCAGGCACGCGGCTGCTTGAAGACCGTTTAGGAGATTATGCGGTTTGGTATAGACCGTTCTTCTGGTATTCTCCTGTCACTGCTGCCACGTATTTTCAGCATTCTGTGATTATTCCACGACTCATCTGATGTTTTCTCCCTGGATTATACGGTCCCATACAGACCGTTTTACTGTTTGAGCGGTCGCAGCAGGACCGTTCATCTGGTGCCACAGTGCACTCATGGTCTATTTTGATTGTCATATTCCATGCGATTGGCTGCTCGTGGTGCTACTTGTTGATCTCCCCCCTGCTCTCTTACCATTGTTGCATCATCATTTTCTTTATTGCTTATATGTATGCTTGATCATTGATTGATAGTTGCTAGGTTAGATTGTGCATGCACTCCGGTGCGCATAGGAGCATCCATCTCTTCTCATAGTAGTTGCATTCCTACCAAGGTAGGGTTTCCTCTCGTCTCCATATTCCTTGGAGCCGACTAGGGACCTTGCCGAGGACCTCCGTAAGCCCCCGTGAGCCGTGGATTCCCACACGGACGCCGGGCAGGTTGTACCGCATCCACCCCCAGTCTAGGGTTTGCATCCGCGAGTGAGAGATCCTTGTAGAGTCACACAGTCCCTCATTTCCTACCCCAGTTAGGCACCTAGTGGTTGAGAGAACTTATATTTTCATTAACCCACTAAGGTTCAAAAAGGAAATCATGAGAAATTGACGAGCATCATTTAATAACTTGATTGCATAATTGGGTGATTCTGCTCTCATCTCTTCCTTCCATTGCATGCTTGTTGTTTCCTTTGTAGGTTTGGTTTGGTTAGGTTTGACTGTCCTAGTCCTAGGTGTCTTGGTGTATGTGGGGTTGTTTCTTTCCCTCAGGATCATCTCCTAGGGTTAGTTCTTGTTTCCATTCATACTCCAACCCTTTGTTTGATTCATCATCTTCCATGTCGTCATACGACTTCTCTCAGTCTCACGAGGACTCCCTTCCTCGTGGCCTTCTTGAGGACCCACCTAGGGTCGCCCACCTGTAGGGAGGAGAGGGGACTGCCCCTCCACTCCCGACCGTTCTTGGAGAGGGTTCCCAACCCTCTATTTCAAATCCATCCAATCAGAATTCAGCCAATCTAATCCTCAATATGATGGCCCAGCTGGACCCTACCCAGCTCCATCTCATCCGGCAGGCTTTGCAGGGGGCCGATGCCCCGACCTCAATTCCTTCTCATGGCACGACTGCTGCTGCCATCACGTCTCCCGTTGTTGGGACCACCTCTGTGGCTCCCATCGACCTTACTCCTACCCGTCCTCAGATCCTTCGCTATTCCAATATGGAAATGGGCCAGGCTTCCACCTCGGCCCATCAGCAGATCGATAAGGGAAAGTCTCCAATCCTCTCTGTTCCTTACCTTGATCCTTACGCCACAGTTTCCCCATCGCCGCAGGCCCTCGTAGCCCCGGCAGACTTCGTTAGGTTGCAACCAGGGGCCGCCCAGCTGGCTCACGCGGATATGGGCCCTTCCTCGGCCCATTATCCATCTTACGTGCCGCCCCCTCAGTCGGCTTATCCTTTGGCTACATATTCAGGTATGGCTCCTCCAGCTCCTTCTCCTCCCTCCCGGGAACGGGAGATTCTTGATAAATGGGCTGCTATGCAGCAACAAATTGATCTTCTCCACAAGCGGGTCGGCCCGCAATCTCTGGCTGACGTCCCTATCCCTAACTTCAGGGACATTCATTTTCCTTCTCAGTCCGAGCTCCCCGTGTACCGCAAATATGACGGGAATGGCAACCCGTTTATCCATGTTCGGGAGTTCTTATACGAGTCGGCGCAGTTCCAGCAGGATGATCGTCTGATGGCTTATTTATTTCGACGATCATTGGAAGGGGTCGCCCTGGAGTGGTTCTATACCTTGTCCATGGAGGAGGCCGAGAATTTCAAAACTGTCAAAGAGAGGTTTATTCAGAGATTTCAAGATCGGGTCGGGCCCGAATATTCCTTCACTGATCTGGTAGCTGAGAAGATGAAGCCAGAGGAAGACTTTGCGACCTACGCAGACCGATGGAGGCAGATGGCCTCATGTGTGCCCGGGCAAATCCCGGAAGAAGAGAAGGTAAAATTGTTAATCTCCAATGCTACGCCAACATTCAGGAATATCTTGGCAATGAATGACATTGCGAACATGCACCAGTTGTATAGCAGAGCTCGATTGATACAAACCCAGTTCAAAGACTCCCCCATTCATTCTCTATTTGAGGCCCAGAAACCCAAAGCCGCCAGAAAATCCCAGGGCCCCGTCACTGAGGGAGTACAGATTAATGAGCAGGTTCAGGCTGTTCAGTTCCCCCACCAAGCCGCTCCACCTCGCTTCCCTCAGCCTCCGTGCAACCCCCAGTTCGCCACTCCACAAGTCCCCCAGCCCGCCTTCCAGGTCCCACAATACCCGCAACAAGCACCACCACCACCCCAACAGCCTCAGCGGCCGCCTCAATACAACAATGTTCCTCCACCCGCCGCTTATGGATCTGCTCGACCGAGTCCAAAGAGGGCCCACTACCCTCCTCTTCCTGAAACCTTGCCCGATATCTTCTCTGCTTTGATGTATACTGGTGATCTTCAGTTGCCTCCTGAGCGCCCAAATTGGAACCCGGCCGCCGATCAATCTCAATACTGCATATTCCATCGGCAACCCGGGCACACTATAGAGCGGTGCTACCAATTCAGAGACTTGCTGTATGATCTACATGAGGGCCAGAGGATTGATTGGGCCCAGATGCACCAGCTGATTGAAGACATTAAGCAGAGGCAGAGACAAGCCAGGCCGCAGTAGGCGGCACCTCAACCCCAACAGCAACAGCAACCCCAGCAGCAACAGCAACCCCAGCAGCAACAGCAAGACCTTGGGATCCATCAGAATCCCATGCCAATGCATCAACCCGCTCCTCAGCAACAACAACAGCCGCCGGCACCGGCACCAGCACCAGCACAAGTGAACATTGTCCAACACCCAGCCCCTAACGCTGGGTGGACTTTTGATGATGAAACCCCCGCACACCTTTTGGCCTCCCACCACAACCATTCCACCGCACCTGCTATCCCCTCCATCCTCAGGACCACCATTCTGACCACTACCCCACTCGTTATTCCCTCCGCATCACCCATCAGGCCCGTCACATTCCCCTCCACGCCACTGGTCCTTGCACCACCACCCCCCATACCCTCCATCGTCACCCCTCCGTTTAACCCCTCGCCTATCTCCCCTCCACCAGGGCCTATTAGACCCACTTCTGCCATCCTCACCCCCATCTCTACACCTTTCACCTACCCCACCGGGCCAAGCGAGGGTCCATCTCAGGCCGTGTCGGCACCAAACTGCGCCCTTCAGAGCGGGCGTCCTTTCCAAAGAATGTTTCCTCCCTCCGGTGCGTCTGCACCCAACCTGCAAGTTCCCTCCCCCACAGTTGAGACAGAAGAGGTAGACCCCGTGCCAGGCACGAAATATGATTTATTGCAGCATTTGGACCGGATGCCGGCTAAGATCTCAGTCTTGGAATTGATCAAAAGGTCGCCACTACACCAGGACGCCTTGAAGACTTTCCTGCAGAAGGTCATGGTGAGTGAGGACGTGGCAGTGGATAGTTTGCCGTCGGTTTTGGCAACAATCACCAAGGGGCCTTCCATTTCATTTTCTGAATCAGAACTAGCACCCCCGGAGGCACGGCAGATGCCATTATGCATTACCATTTCTCTGAACAAAATGGCCGTAGAATCTGCACTTGTGGACACGGGAGCGTCAATAAATGTGTGCCCATGAAGTACCCTCCGCGCCTGCAACATCTCAGAAGACATGCTCAAGCCAACACCGACCACAATAGCAGCCTATGATAATTCCAGACGTGCTTGTCACGGGGTCGTGACTGTACAGGCCGAGCTAGGGCCCTTAGTTATGGACGTGGAATTTTATGTGCTAGACATAGACCCGATGTTCAAAGCTATTCTGGGTCATCCATGGCTGAACAGTTTAAATGCCATCCCCTCAACCGCCCACCAATATTTGAAGTTCCCCTTTCAAGGGCGGGTGGTCAAGGTAAAGAGCATCTCTACAGTCCAGAATGTTGATGCGATAGCAGCCAAGATTCTGCCTACATTGTGGCCAAGTAATAGGCCAGTTCTATCAGTAATGGACTTGAATTACCCATGGGCATATGCGTCACGCAAGCCCACCACGGCACCACTCAATGTGAAAGTCAAGTCCAAAATGAGAGATCCAAAGGGTGGCACATGATTCTAAAATTAGGCTACTTGCCGGGCCTGGGTCTCGGCGCACAGTTACAGGGCTGGACCAACCCCGTTCCCAAAGGAAGGAAGATGGGCCGCCGAGGCCTCGGCTACCGTGAATCCTCAATGTCAGTACTTGGAGACTCCGGGCCATTAACATGGGACTACCAACAACATTTTGTAAAAGGCCCGTTACAGCCTGGTACCTTGAAGAAATCGCCGTCCAGTCTTGAAGAAAAGGCAGATGAGGCCTGTGTTGTTGCTGATCCACCACCACCGCTGCAAGGGCTGGTTGGTGATCTAGAAGATTTGTCTGGTTGTTTTGTGAAGTTGTTTCAGGAAAGAGAAAGCAAGCCGAAGAAGAAGGAGACGCAGCTGGTAAAGCGTCCTCCGATGCCATTGATCCGCCAGGGGCCGCGGGAAATGGGGAGGTCTGTCATTACCTATTCTATGTCCCCTTCCCTTCTCGCCTCTTGGTTTCAGCAATTGGGGTCTTTTCCCCATTCCCCTCCAATCCTGGTCGACATGTGCTTCACGGAGAGACCCAAAATCTTATTCGTTCCCTGTGCTTGTGGGCACTACCCGCCTATTGATCTGTCAACACAATTTACTCCTCCTCCCCCCGGAGCTCAACTCCATGAAATGTGGTTTTCCTCTTCCGATCCTTTCTTTGACTGCATATTTCTTGAATTGTTCCCCTTGCAGCTGCCTCCTCCTCCGTCTTCTTCCTCCTCCTGCTACGTGATCACCTCCAGCCTCCAAAAAAAAAAAATGCCTATTTCAAAATGGAGGTCTCAATGGAAGATTACGCTATGTTCTGCTCAGATTCCCAGGGGCACACGACCCCTGTTTCTCTTCCAGTAGATTTCCTCTCTCCTAGGGTAGATGTACAGTGTGTAGAGTCTCCTAGGTTAGTAGAGTCAGTCGGAGTAGAATCTAGTTCAAGTCTAGTCAGTCCATCCACGTCTGTGGTGCACCCCGTGGTGCGTCACCCCAAAACCATCTCCAATAGGTTTCTGCAAGATCTGGCTGAAAGATGCCACGCCCTTTTGAGGTGCCCTGAATTTGTAGAGACCGCGATTGTCTTAGAAGATGATGAGGAATTAGGAGAGGTATGGAGCAACGATGGATTAGGAGTATATGAGATTGTAAACGAGAAGGACCCAGCTGATGATGAGGAAGATGAGGTGGATGACGCTGCCGACTTGTACGCGCAAGGCTTGAAGAAATTCGATGAACCTCCCTCAGCAGTGGATGAACCCACTAAGGAAATCAATCTCGGAATAGAAGAGGATCCCGGGCCCATACTTGTTTCCGCCAACCTCCCTCCTCAGGTCGAAGAGGAGCTTATTAAGGTCTTGAGGGAGTACATCGATTCTTTTGCCTGGTCCTATGAGGACATGCCGGGTCTTGACCCCACGCTGGTTGAACATCGGTTGATTCTGAAACCAGGGGCAACACCCGTTAAGCAGAAAGCAAGAAGATTCCACCCGCAGATGGCCTTGAGAATTAAGGAAGAGGTTGATAAATTGCATAAGGCCAGGTTCATTAGGGTTGTACTGTATCCGCAATGGGTGGTGAACATAGTCCTAGTGATGAAGAAAGATGGTAAAATTCGGATCTGTATTGACTTCAGGGACTTGAATAAGGCATGTCCGAAGGACGATTTTCCACTTCCTCACATCGATGTCTTAGTTGACAATACAGCTGGGTATGAAGCCCACTTTCATGGACGGTTATTCAGGATATAACCAAATCTGTCTAGCTCCGGAGGATCAAGAGAAGACCTCGTTTACCACACCTTGGGGCACGTACTGCTATGTCGTTATGCCGTTTGGATTGAAAAATGCAGGTGCCACCTATCAAAGAGCGATGATGGCTATCTTCCACGATATGATGCACGTCTACTTGGAAGCTTATGTGGATGATATCTTGGTCAAATCGAGGTCTCAAGAAGAACACCCCGCTATTCTAGCCAAGGTATTGCAAAGGGCTAGGGAGTATAAGTTAAAAATGAATCCAAAGAAATGTGTATTCAGAGTTGCATCAAGGAAATTGCTCAGGTTTATAGTTAGTAAACGGGGGATTCAGATCGACCCAAATAAAGCAAAGGCCATTATGGAAATGCCACCGCCAAAGAACATTACTGAACTTCAAGGTCTGATTGGGCATTTGCAATTTATTAGGATATTCATATCTCAACACTCGTAAAGATGCCGCCCATTTTATGAATTATTAAAGACAGGCGCGAAATTTGAATGGAATGAACAATGCCAGAAGGCCTATGAGGAGCTTAAGGTTTACCTTTCTAATCCCCCGATTCTACAACCACCCGTCCCTGGGAAACCTCTGAATATGTACATTTCTGTGATTGAGGACTCCCTAGGAGCTGTCTTGGCACAGGTGGATGATGAAGGAAGGGAAAGGGCGGCATACTACCTCTCAAGGCTATTCAATCCCGCCGAATCCAAGTATACTGCCATGGAGAAGACCTGTGCAGTGCTAGTGTGGGTAGCTCAGAAGCTTAAACACTATTTTCTTGCCCACGATGTTAGGCTGATCTCTAGAATGGACCCCATTCGTTATCTCTTGGAAAAGCCTGTCCTTTCTAGCCGACTAGCTCGCTGGCAGAGCTTTCTTTCCCAGTTCGACATCACCTTCATCGTTCAGAAAGCAATCAAGGGATATGCTATTGCTGAGCACCTCGCTCATTCTCCTATCCCTCGTACTGATTCGATCCAGGACGAGTTCCCTGATGAACACTTGGCGGTAATTGCTCATCTTCCCTTCTGGTCTCTTCATTTCGATGGTGCTCTCAATTCCCAGGGCAGCGGGATCGGGGCCGTTCTCCTTACCTCAGATGGGGTAACTATCCCTGTTGCGTATCAACTCTCATTCCCTGCCACTAATAATATAGCCGAGTATGAGGCTCTCCTTGTCGGTATGAAGCACGCCTACCTCATGGGCGCGCGATACCTTAACATCATAGGAGACTCTCAATTGGTGCTGCGCCAAGTTCTGTCAACTTACCGCACCCGTGACCCTAAGCTTAAACCCTATCAAGATCTGGTCACGCTCCTGGCTAGGCAATTCCAGAAACTGATCTATATTCATACTCCTCGTTCTCAGAACATCTTAGCTGACCCACTTGCATCACTCGCTTCTTCCCTATCGTTCCCCCTCAGTCGCGCCACCGAGACCATTATGGTCCAGCGGCTAGATGTTCCTTCTCTTCAGGATCCCTGGTTCGACAACCTTAGGAAGTCTGTAGAAAGGAAGACAGAAAGGGAAGAGGTGAAAGAAGTGTCATTAACTGAGCTTGAGGAAATCATCGAAGAAGAAGAGTTGCCGTGGTTCTATGAAATTGAGCAGTATTGCAGGGATGGTACATTTTCGGAGGCTGTGAATGCTGAACAGAGAAAGGCCATTAGAAGAGTCGCTGCAAGATACACAATCATCGCTGGTGAATTATACAGGCGGGCTCTGAACGGAGTTCTAATGAGGTGCCTAGATTACGAAGAAGCTTGGAAGGTGGTAGAAGCAGCTCACTCCAGCGAATGTGGAGGGCATGTAAACGGACAGGCGTTGGCGAAGAAGATTCTTAGGCAGGGCTATTACTGGCCGACCCTAGAAGAAGATTACTCCACCTATGTCCGTAGGTGTCTTCAGTGTCAACTTCATGCCGACAGAATCCATGCTCCGGCTTCTTCTCTTCATCCTCTTTCTGCTCCTTGGCCATTTTCCATGTGGGCCTTTGATATCATCGGACCCCTCGGTGACCCGAATTCCGTAGTCAAGCAGAAATCCTTCATTTTGACGGCTACGGAGTACTTCACCAAGTGGGCGGAAGCTGAAGCTTATGTAGAGATCAAAGCCACCACAGTCTGCCGCTTTATTTTGAAGAACATTATCTCGCGGTTTGGACTGCCAAGCGACATCGTCACCGACAACGGGCCTCAATTTGTATCACAAGAACTCCAGGAACTCTGTAAGAAATTCAATATAGCTTTGCATCATTCATCACCATACTACCCTCAAGGAAATGGCCAGGCTGAGGCCACAAATAAAACCCTTCTTAAAATTATCAAGAAAACATGCGAATTGCATAAATTTGCTGATTGGGCCGACAAACTGGTGGAAGCTCTGTGGGCTTATCGCACCTCTGTCCGCACCCCTACAAGACAAACTCCTTTTGCTCTCACCTATGGGATGGAGGCGGTACTCCCGTACGAGATCTTGATCCCTTCCCCAAGAGTGCAGCTAGACAAAGAACTTAATCTCGACAAACGTCGAGAGGCGTTGCTAGTCCAACTGGAACTCTGGGATGAGAAGAGGCTTAACGCGGCCAATCATGTTTCGGTTTATCAAAAGCGTGTCTCGCGGTATTTTCAAAAGAAGGTCATTGAAAGAAAATTTCAAGTGGGTAATATGGTTTTGAAATGCAAATTCATCAGATCAGCAGGTCCCAGGTCTAAGCTACAACCCAACTGGGAAGGGCCATTTGTAGTCAAGGAAGCTTATCCGGGTAACGTGTATCGTTTAATCAACGCGGAGGGCGAGGAGTTACCAAATCCGTGGAATGGGCTATATTTAAAATGCTTTTATCCATAAGACTAAACCAGCACCGACTCGGTGGCGGGTGCGCCTTCGCTTGATCACGAAAGGAAATCCCCGGTTCAACATTCCACACACTACACAACCCCTTGCGGGTCGGTTGCTTTCCTTTGCATAAACACCATTTCTGCCTTGGCCATGCTTGAGGAGAGGTGAAAGACCTTGTTTTTCCTTCTCTCTCGGCTGAAAATAGGGGCCAAAGGTGAATAAGGGGGCGAGAACTGATCTAGACCCCCCCCAATAAAAGAGGGCTCAAATAGGGGCAGTTCGTTATGACCTTATTCCGCGAAAGAACGAGAAAGAAGAGAAAGAAAGGAATGAATGAAAAGGGGCAGAAATTGAGACTAAAAGCTCACCCAAAGCTCGCAGCTCTCAAAAATTTTCTGAAAGTCCCCAAATAATAAAACCAGGCATGGCAAGAGTGGCAGTACAGTTTCCCCGCGGGACGTTATGAGCCCGGTCATATGCGTGCCTAGAGCGGGAGTAGGTTCGATGACGGTCACAGAACCCCGGCGCAACAGACCAGATTCTTTGAAAAAGGGAGGAGTGTCATGAGATGAACTCAAGCCCTAAAAACCTTTATACCTACCGCCAGCTTTCCTGTTAAATCTATTTTATTTTCCAAGGACCGGATCCTACCCCGGGTATGGCCTCGATAGAAGCACCATTAAAGTAAGATTAGCACCGGTCGTGAGCGGTCCTTCATATTGCACGTTGAGCCCGGGAGGCCCCTGATGAGATGGGGAGGTTCCCCGTCGTCATGTCTAAGCTGGTTTCCAAAATTTAAAAACTCAAAAAAATCAAATTTAAAAACTCAAAAAAATCAGATATTCAAAAACACAAAAAAATCAGATATTCAAAAACTCAAAAAATCAGATATTCAAAAACTCAAAAAAAATCCAAAATTCAAAGACTCAAAAAAAATCAGATATTCAAAAACTCAAAAAAAATTAGATATTCAAAAACTCAAAAAATCAGATATTCAAAAACTCACAAAAATCAGATTTTTTCAAAACTCAAAAGAAGGTTTTCTTCATTCTTGCATTCATAGCATCCATTGCATTTGTTTCAACATTTGTTATTTGCCTATTTAATAAGGCTTATCCCCTTGACCAAAAATCAAGAACTGGTCATTCCCTAACTTGCTGTAGGCAAGGGCCTAAGCCTAAAATAGATTTAATCTGTTTTCTGTATTTATGTGTGTACAGGGGCAGGATGAAAATGCAGTTGGCTCGTGACCGTATGAATGTCCTGACCGCCTGCTCGTCCTCCTCTGTCCTGATCCTCCTCGCCTGTAGCGCGGGGATGTGGGGTAGCGTCGGTAGCACTGTCCGGGGTAGTCCAACTTGTAGGTAGCACCGGTGTGGGTTATACATCACCAGGGCAGTGTCGCTCACAAGCCTCAAGTCCAAGCCTGCCCTCCTAGGTAGCCTGATGGTGGTGTCATGAAGGAAATCCAGACGCATCACGAATCTATCCAGGGGCAGCCTGTTAATGTACGGGCACCACTCGTCCCTGGTCTTCATCTCGGCCGCCCTGCACTCAACCTGTGGAGAGAACCTGAAGGCGCCTCCTATGAAGTAAAGGGGGTGGCTCCCGAAGATCCTGCTCGCTGAAGTAACATCCTCCCTGTGGATGAATTTCATCCGGACTCCCATCCAACACTCCAATAGAATCATAGAGCCAAAGAGAGGACCTCCTAGGGCCGCGGAGCTAAGACCCTCATACAAGTAGGCTAAGACAGCCTGGGAGATGGAAAGTCCCTGCCACAGGCCACTAATGGTGCTAAGCAAGGGGATCTCTAAAACATGGTCAGTTGAAGGAAACAAGATGGCCCTGCACAGGCAGATGGATGCAGCTTTGGCTATGGCCTCAGTCCACCCACACTTATTCTTGCAATGCTCCACTACCCACTGACTAAGAGGAAGGAGGTGAATATGGCGAGGGCCTACAAAGGTATGAACGTCTCTGCTATCTGGTATGAACCCTCCTAGGATGAGTTTTGGGTCTATAGGGGCAACGGTATGGCATATCGACTCTTCCTCCCCTACCTTGGACCTAGGGAACCCGAAGTAGGTCTCCACCTCCTCTAATAGGATAGTGGCCTCGAAGGATGGGAAGAAGAAGGTATGGGTCTGAGGATGCCATGTTTCTATCAAAGCGGAGATGTTGTGCCAATCTAAGGAAAGCTTAGGGCAGTTTTGGCCTAGAACTAAAAGGGAGTGTAGGTGCCAAGATTTGAGGAGGTAAGTCACCCCTAGGGGCAATGCACGGATCATGGGAGCCAGCCACTTCACGGTGGAATATCGCCTCGAGCCAGGATGAAGCTGAGAAAGAGGAAGAGAGGGAGAGGAAAGCATGTGAGTAAAGGAAAGAGAATTGGATTGAATGAAATATGATTAACTAACCTCTCTCACGGGGCTTGAGCTCAGATGTCGCGGGATCTCGGTTAGCCGTTGGAGCACTTCCCGCTCTTTTCTGGCCAGCTTTGGCCCTTCAAAAGATGCTCCCTCCATAGAACTTCCCTCTAGAGCCCTCTTCATGATGATTTGGTGGTGAGAATCAAAGGTTTCAGGGCTTGGAAGGAAGAAGATGTGTGAGCTACGAATTTAGACTCCCCTCCCACTTATAGGGCTTGTTAGGAAGTCTAGGCCTCTTGAGATTGGGGTTGGATAAGTGTAAGACGGGTTAAGATGAGGTTTAGATAAGTTCCAATCGCCTTACCCTCGGGTTGAGGACTCTCCGGAGAGTCCCCCGTTAAGCTTACCGGGTATCCACTTGGACGGTCTTACGATAGACCGCCCATCCTGTTGTGCGCTCCGTAGCGGACCGTTCATCTCCTTCTAGAAAACCTGGGTCCAACTACTTGTGCGGCCTGATATAGACCGTTCTTTCTTTCACGCGGTTTATGTCGAACCGTTCACCACTCGGAACGGTTATCATCCAACTGTTCAATTTCCTTGGAGCGGTTTATTATGAACCGTTTGTGTCTTTGAGTCGCTTTCTGATAATCGCCTGTCTGATCCGCCCCCTTTTGTCAACCTACCCAACTAACAATCATATCCTCTCTCTCACTTCACTCATTTGGCGTCTCTCACTTCACTCATTTGGCGTCTCTCACTTCATTCATTTGGCGTCTCTCAATTCGCTCATTTGGCGTCACTCACTTCACTCATGTGGTGTCTCTTACTTCACTCATTTAGCGTCTCCCACTTCACTCATTTGGCGTCCCTCATCTCACTCAGTCGGTGTCCCTCCGTCTCACTCACACTCGTAGTCGTGTCTCGCCCGTAGTCGTCATCCCTCACTCACACACTCGTGTCACATTCATCCATTCATTCATTCATACATCCATTCATTCATACATTCATCCAAAAAAAAAAAATCAAAACAAAAACATGCATATCACTATCATATCATATCACATCATGTACAAAAGACGGGCCCGGTGCAAGTCAAGCCTCTCCCTCTCCCTGGCCCCCGTCGCTGTCTCCGCCGCCCTCATGCCTCTTCGGGGGAGGCATCGCTGATGTCGCCTCGTCACGCCGGCGTCGTCGGCGCTGCTCGTCCTCCTCGTTCCTCCGCTGACCGGAGGAACCCGTGAAGTATCTCCTAACGGACCCGTGAGTGCCGTGAGTGCCGTGGCTGCCACTCGGAGTCCCGCTGCTCGATCGCCGGCTCATTTTCTTATAGGCCAACAGCTCTCCACTCAGCCTGGATGCCTCGATCAGAGCCCGATCCCGCTCCGCTCGGACCCGCACCAGCTCCCCCGCATCTGCTCGGAGTCGATCTAGCTCAGCCCGGAGGAGTGCCGTCTCCAATGTGTCCGCCGGTCGGCTCCACGCAGCCTCCTCCCGTACACGGGCCACCTCCTCCCTGGCCGCTACCTGGCTTTGCTCCAGCTCCGTCTAGAGGCAGGTCAGCTCGGACGTCTGCATCCACATATCATTGTTAGTCAGTTGCATGATCATTTCATTCATAAGCATAATAAGCAAAGTGAAGGTTAAAGTTGCGTACCCTCTCGGTGAGCGCCACCTCGGCCGCCTTGGCCCGCGTCACCATCCTGGCAAAGTCTGCGTCTCCCTCAGCCCGGTCGGCTGGAGTCCGGGTCGTGGAGGAGGAAGGAGCATCCGGTCCCGCCCTCTGAACTCCCTCGGCACGCTGCATCCAAATACTCCAGGTCAGTCACATGCATAAGCATAATCATATAGAATTACATAATTTAAAGAGTGTAAGGTTTATAAGACTCACCAGTAAGGCCAGGGCCTGTCGGGCCTCGTCTCTGTGGAACGCACTAAAATTCATGGCGGCTCGGAAATATCGTGGGTGTTCTTTTTATCAGTTTATCGATTTATCTATTGTAAGGGCGTGCCAGTCACCTAGGTGACAATGTGTTCGGGCTTCGAGACTGGAGTGGTCCGAAGCCCGGGGTGCGCTCCATCTGACTAATCAGATGATTGTGGATATCGGGTTGGGACTGGAGACCCGCCGCGCCATAAAGGCCACGACGTTAATTACATCCCCTCGGAGAGGGGAAGACCTCTGATTAATCGCCAAGAAAAGGGGCCAAATGACCTAAAGATCATTTTTCATTAAAGCATGCGAGTTGGGTTGACATGATTTAAAACCTCCGCATCGGTATGTAAAACGGTGTTCAAAACCATACAAATACTTGCTGCGAGTGCGGCGAATTTAATGAAAGTGCGGAATTAGATCCCGGTATATATACATCAGCCACTAACGGACAATCCAGTATTCGGTCGGGAGTTCGTAATTGAAGCATCGGAGATAACAACAAAGACATTTGGATATCTGCCGTAGGTACGGCATGCTTCACGTGGCTGCGGGATCGGATCCCGGAAGAAGTGGGTCAAACTGACGAACTATCGGCCCAAGAGGTGCACGGATCATGACCATGTCGGGGATCCCGAGGTCCACGTCCGATACCACGGGGCATCATTGCTTTTCTCTTCACGCACAGTCCGGGGGAGCGGGTTGTTAAGTGTGAAGTCCAAACTCAGCAACATGCGCCCTCGCACGCGGATCGACCTGCGCGGTCAGGTCGCGGGGTTTTTCGGGGGCAGCGCCCCCGGAACAAAATTTGGATTATAGTGGAGGGAAAACTTTCGATTAGTTTTACTCATTAGCTTTAATTCTTTTCTTTTGATTAATCATTTTTTTTTTAGGCATGCCGGTTCAATAGGTGTAAGAAGGGGGGGGGGCACCGGATAAGGGGCGCCGTTTTAAGGTGTAAATGGAGATGGAGGGGGGGGCGCGCCGGATAAGGGGCGCCGTTTTAAGGTGTAAATGGAGATGGAGGGGGGGCGCGCCGGATAAGGGGCGCCGTTTTAAGGTGTAAATGGAGATGGAGGGGGGGGGGTACGAGAGAGGTGTTAAATCGGCGCGGTGAGGGGTGACCGCGCCGGATTAGGCCACGCCGGGACATCGTCTCTTGAGTTTTCTTATTCGTTCTGTGGACTTGTTTTGCTTTCTGTTCTTGATTCTATGGCCTACAGAAGGATCAATAGTTAGATTAATTGTTCAATTGACACCCTAGATCAATAGGATGAAGGTTTAAGCATCGTTGATGGTTTGTTAAGGTGAGTGAGCAGGAGGTTTAAGTGTTTTATTCGGGGGGTTTGATTCACAGAGCTTACTGTGTGTTGGATTAAAAACTTAGTTCGTTCTTGAGTGTTCTATTTGTTCACTTGTTCTTGGCCCTGACGAAAATCGGGCAGCACCTCCCCTAGATCGGAAGGGTTTGGGGGAAAAGATGGGGCGCGCCATGCGGAGAGAACTCCGACGGCCCCGAAACATCCCGGTGTGTGCATAAGCAACGACACCAGTAAAGTTACCCCATTTGGGGCCGGAGATCCCGAGGGCTAGCCTACAAGGGAAACCGGTGACCCATGGGTTGTTGCGATCGTATCGACTCCCCCCGTTCGGGGCCGGAGGTCCTGAGGGCCAGCCTACAAAGGAACTCCGACGACCCGAGGGTTGCCGTGATCGCGTGGCTGAAGACCGCGTGAGAGCCGAAGTCCACACAAGAACATGGCGGTAGAAAAAAAAATAGAGCCACTATGGGCTGAGTATTGAGGGGGATTGGGGCATCAAAATCTCCCAAAGGGGAGTTTTCCTTTCATTACACAACAGACCGAACTCCGATTACATTGAAGGGGAATACGAAGACAAAGGTCTACATATGAAGATCACCAAAAGGAAATCAAAGGGGCAGAAGGAAATGCAAAGACAAAGGGGGGAACCGAGCTCTCTTCCCCTCACCTCTCCTTCTTTCTTTCACCCTCTTCTCTCTTCACTTCACTCTCACAGGAACACTGGCTTCGGGCTTCAAGGGATTTCTCTCAGAAGAAAGCTTCCAAGGGTCGTCCCTCCTCTCCCCTTTATTTCTCTTTATTTCCTCTTCTTTCCATCTTGCTTCGCCTGCAACGCCTCTGCCGTGTCGCCGTGTCGAGTGCCGTTGCCGTGGATGTCACCTCCGCCGCGGCTACAGTGTGATCGGGAGAGGGGCAGAGGCATGGCCTCCTCCTCTACTGGCATATCCACCGCGAGACACGCGGCTTTCATCATTTGCAGGAGCATGGGCGGCCGACGGACGAAGTGGGCGTTCGACGGTGCAGGGCTCGAGGGTTTCCATTTGAAGAACATGCTTGGATGCCCAACGGGTCGAAGCATACCTTTTGCCATTTTAAGAAGTTCGTCGACGTGCTGTTCGCAGGAAACAGGGGACCGTAATGCCGACAGGATGGGTCGGTTGCTCGCCAGGTAGCGCTTCAGAGAAAGGGGTTAAAACGGCGCCACATCCAAAGGGGGGGGCGCCGTTTTAAGCATCCAAAATGGAGGCCCCTTCGAGCGCGCCGTGTAGCCAATGAAAATAAAAGAGGTTAAAACGGCGCCACACCCAAAGGGGGGCGCGCCGTTTTAAAGGGGGGGCGCGCCGTTTTAAGGCGCGCCGTTTTAAAGCCTCCTCGTGCCGTTTTATGCACTAAACGGATTCTTCTCGAAGTCGCGGCCATTTTACGCGAATGTCGACATTCCCGGAAGGTTCCGGTTGCTATGTATGACCTCTACAATGTTCCATTCGCAGCCTTTGGGGCCCGGTCCCAGACTCTGCGTGACTTTCGGTGCACGTCGGGCTGTGTCAGAGTCCCCGACTCTTCTTTGATTCAGCTCTCGGCACGGCCGACTGTAGAGTTGTGGCCATATCTCCCCCCCCGGGGGGGGGGGGGGGCTCCCTCATCGGCTAGCGGACCACCAAGCGAGTCCTCATCCTGATCGGGCGAGGCATGGAGTTTTTTTGGCATTTTCATCTTCGGCTTGCTCTCGAGTGTCGAGACGTGCATGCCGTATGATCATCATCGACATTTTTTGACGTCCACAAATGCCCCCCACTCGCGGGTGGCGCAAGCGAGGGATGAGTGCGTGGGGATCGCGAGTGTAGAGTTCTTCGACAGGACGTCTGTTCTTCCGAGCCAGTGGGATGCTAGTCCGGTGCGAATTCACGGGAAAGCACTCACTCCTTCAGCGAAGGGATGAGGGGATCGCTTCACCGCACATGCACACGGACTGGCATATCTGAGTGGAGGTTTGGTCGACGGCATGGTGGAATGCCGAAGCAAGAAGGAGGGGTTCAAGTTTCTCTGACTTGGGCGAAAAGTCAAGATCGGATCGCACAGCTGAGGCCCCAGAAAGACCTTAGGCGCCGTCAAAGGTGGTTCGTTGACACTGGGATTGCATCAACGCAAGGATTTCAATCTTCTTCCGACCCAGACGAAAGGTCTAAATTGGAGCTTTCGGCGAGGGTGCCGCATAAAGTGGATTCGTGAATGCTGGGATTACATCAACGCAAGGATTTCAGTTTTCTTCCGACCCAGACGAAAGGTCTAAATCGGAGTTTTCGGCGAGGGTGCCGCATAAAGTGGATTCGTCAATGCTGGGATTGCGTCAACGCAAGGATTTTGGTTTTCTTCCGACCCAGACGAAAGGTCTAAATCAGAGCTTTCGGCGAGGGTACCGAGTAAAGTGGATTCGTCAATGCTGGGATTGCATCAACGCAAGGATTTTAGTTTTCTTCCGACCCAGACGAAAGGTCTAAACCGGAGCTTTCGGCGAGGGTGCCGAGTAAGGTAAATTCGTCAATGCTGGGACTGCACCAACGCAAGGATTTCAGTTTTCTTCCGACCTAGACGAAAGGTCTAAATCGGAGCTTTCGGCGAGGGTGCCGCATAGGGTGGATTCGTCAATGCTGGGATTGCATTAACGCAAGGATTTCAGTTTTCTCCCGACCCAGACGAAAGGTCTAAATCAGAGCTTTCGGCGAGGGTGCCACATGAAGCGGATTCGTCAATGCTGGGATTGCATCAACGCAAGGATTTCGATTTTCTCCCGACCCAGACGAAAGGTCTAAATCGGAGCTTTCGGAGAGGGTGCCACATAAAGAACACTAAGGAACAACTTCTTTCTTATTCCTTTTCTTTTTCTTCTTCTTTTTTTTTCTTCTCTTTCTTTTTTTTTCTTTTTTTCTTTTTTTTTCTTTTTTTTTAATGATCACGGTGGGACCGGATCACAAAGGTATGTTAGTATCGTCGACATTGGGTTTATGTCAACGCAATGGAATCAGGTTTAACCGGCTTAGACGGAAGGTCTAAGCCATGCTGCTCGGTTGAGGCCTCGAAGGGCCACGGGCGCCGAGTTGAGTTTTCGGGTGCTTTATGTAAAAAGCTCCATGATGGAATCCTCTTCATTGTGGGGTATTGGTTTTAGTTAATCACCGAGCTGGGGAAGCGGCGCATGGTATAGTTTCAAGTGTTTCCCATTGAGTGGTGGGAATTGAATTTCCCCCCGGTGGTTGACGATGACATAAGCACCGCCTTCATAGACTTTTTGGACCACATAAGGTCCTGTCCAGTTTTCATTCAATTTGCCTTTGGGATTGGCTGCCATGACTTCTCTTCGCTTGACCATGACTAGGTTTCCCTTCTTGAATTCACGTTCTTTGACGAGTTTGTCAAAGGCCCGGGTCATGCGGGCCTGGTAGACCTGTATGTTCTGCTGGGCTCTGAGCCGCCTCCCTTCTAGATCGGAGAGCTCCTCCAGTCTTCTTTCTATATTGGCTTGGCCATCTTTGACTAATTCGTGCTGGATCGCCACCCGTAGTGAGGGTACCTCCAGCTCTATCGACACGACCGCTTCTGAGCCATACACCAAGGAGAATGGTGAACAACCTGTCGGGATCTTGTACACAGTGCGATACGCCCATAGCGCTTCATACATCCTGTCTTCCCAATCCTTCTTGCTAGAGCTGACCGTCTTGGCAAGAAGTGTGCATAGTGTCTTGTTGAAGGCTTCCGCTAACCCGTTTGCCTGCGGATTATACGGAGTGGACGTCCTCCAATCAATCTTGAATTTATCGGCCAATCTGTAGACCTTTTGGTTTCGGAAGTGGCTTCCGTTGTCGGAGACAATTCGATCGGGCACGCCGAATCGGAATATGATATTTCGACGGATGAATCTGGCTACGATTTCTCCCGTCACTTCTCTTAGAGCCACAGCTTCTGCCCAACGAGAGAAGTAATCTGTTGCTGCTAGAATGTATTTGCATCCCGCTGAAGACGCGGGGAGCGGGCCCACAACATCAGTACCCCATTGAGCAAAAGGCCAACTGGGCACCGTTGGGTGCAAATGAGCTGGAGGTCTTCTTGGGATCGCAGCATGCTGCTGGCATTTATGACATGACTTGGCATACTTGGAGCAGTCATCGAACATAGTTGGCCAGTAATATCCCAGCTTCTTGATTTCAATCTTCATTTTCGGCCCAGCTTGGTGAGCGCCGGCCGACCCGGCGTGAACTTCCTTCATGACCATCCAAGCCTCCTCCATGGATATACATCGGAGGAGCACCTTTCTTCTGGCATCAGCCGCAGCTCGGAACAGAGTTCCGTTTCTGACTTCATAAGAATCTTTTGTTCTGATCAATTTGATCCTTTCTTCCCTCTGCTAGGGCAGTTCTTGGTGTTCAAACCATTTCATCAGGGGTTCCCTCCAATCAGGAGAGTTAGTTGTTTCTGCTGTCACAGCTTCATATTCTTCTTCGTCACCTGGCTCCTCTATCACGCTGGGGACCTGGCACCTGTTTATGACTGTTATGTTAAGGGATTCGCCTGGCAGGGCTGCCAGTGAGCTTGCTAATTTTGCCAGTGCGTCAGCCTGGGCATTCTGGCTTCGGACGACATGGCCTATTTCAATGAAGTAGAACCGCCCCATGAGCTTCTTCGCCTTGGTGCAATACGGAAGTAGCCCGGGCTTCCGGACGTCGAACTCTCCTTGTATCTGCTTGATAATCAGCATAGAATCACCAAACACCTGCAGCATTCGGATCTCCATGTGGAGGGCTATCTGAAGACCGATAATCAAGGCCTCATATTCTGCTTCATTGTTCGTGCACGGTTTATTGATCGAACACGATGTATGCAACACTTCTCCTTCTGGGGATTTGAGGACGATGCCTGCTCCAGCCCTTATCCTCGCATGCCCTGATTGAGATGCTTCAGTTCTGGATGCTCCGTCGAAGTGTAACTACCATATGGCTTGACGGACTTGGTCCACTTCCAGTGTTTCATCTTCCGGAAGTTTCGTGACAAGCGGGGAATTCTCAGGCACAGGGTGTGCTGCAAAGAAATCTGCTATCGCCTGGCCTTTACTAGCCTTTTGCGGCACATATGTAATATCAAATTCCATCAAAATGACGGCCCACTTCCCCAGTCGCCCTTTCAGCGCCGGCTGGGACAAGAGATGTTTGGCTGGATCGGCCCTTGATATCAGCTGTATTTCATGCGAGAGCATGTAATGCCTCATTTTCTTGGCCGCAAAGACCAAGGCAAGACAAACCTTCTCGATTGGGGTATACTTTGCTTCTGCCCCGACCAGTCTTCGACTAAGGTAATAAAGCGCCTGCTCCTTTCCCTCGTCGTTGTTTTGAGCCAGCATTGCCCCGAGTGAACATTCGGTGGCGGCTATGTAGAGAATCAGTGGCCGCCCTTTGACAGGTGCCCCCAGCACTGGTGGGGTCTTCAAGTATTCCTTCAGCTTATCAAAAGCCTTATGGCATTCTTGATTCCAGTCAAACGGCGCATCTTTCATCATCAACTTATGAAATGGTTGACATCGGCCGGACAGGTTGGAGATGAACCTGCGGATATCCGCCCTGCATCTTCAAGTATCCGGACCGGACAGGCCAATCGACCCTGCAACATAGGGTTACCTTGCCACTATAAAAGATTGCTATGTCTTCAAGGATTCGATGGTAGAGGCAGAATTTAGGGTCATCACTCCTTGTAGCATTCTCTGGCCTTTTGGGCTTTGGCAAGGTAACCCTGCTATAGTGGCAAGCCCATTTAAAGATCTCCCGAGTTTTATCCCTCGGGAAGGAATAAGGCTTCTTCATCTTCTCCTGCAACGTGAGGACTCGTTCCGCCGGCCGGCTAGTTGAAGGACCGGCTATTTCTTTCGCCTTCCTCCTTGAGTGCATAAAAGCACTAAAGTTGGTGGTCGGGGATTGATTCTCCCATCTTTCCGTGGTGGCATAGGAGCCCCCTGGGTTCATGGATGTGCCCTGCCGGAGGTGGATACCCTCGGTAAGACCGGACAGTAGTTCGATCATTTTGGCCAACTGCGCCTTCAACATCTCGATCTCCTGCTGCTGCTCATAACATATTGCGAGCATAACAGGGTCCCAAAGGGAGAAGTCTGGAGTGTAGCTTGGACTGCTATCTTATGTTTCGACATCGAGTGGAGGTAGCAGCGCCCCGCCACCGTGACTATCTGGGAGTGGTGCCTCGGAAGTGGATGGTACCCCCCCTATATCCCTGCTTAGAGGTGGGTTCTGGAGGAACACTTCTTCATCTTGGGCTTTGTCGGCTGAAGGCATATGCTGCTCTTTGCTCTTGGTTTCTAGAGCATCTGTGTCTTCTGGGGGACCGTCGCCAACTAGAGCTGAGACGGCTATCATGTTTGTTTCATAGAATTGTTCTACTGAGAAACCCAAAATAGGGTGCTGGGTAATCTTCAGGAGTTCCCTATCCAGGTTCGGTGGATACCATAGTTTCTTGAACATTTGATTCCGACTTTCGGTCTGAAAGAAGGGCAGCTATTGCCCTCTAGCCATTTTCACCACTCTACCGGATATATCCGGAAGTCCCATGATTGGGCCGACCGGGTCACAGATTTCTTCGGGGAATTTACAATCATCATCCCTTTTCACTGGATGTTCATCAGCCACATAGAACATCGTAGGTGGGCCCTCTGGGTTGGGCACCTCCCAGATCTTCAAGAATTCGACTGTTTGACAGTCTAAATCTGTGGGTGGCTTTGTGATCCCTGGAGGGACCTTCACATACCCAGGTAAATCCTCGAGCTTTGGCACTCCTGTCTCGAGGTAAATATTGGAGGGGATGGCTCGAACCACGCCTTCAACTTTAGAAATGTGTGACACTTCCTGCGGTGCCACATAGTCGGGCGGTGGTGGAGGGAACCAGTCGTCATCCTCTGCTATCTCCTTTTCTTTGCTTTGAGTCGGCTGGGGATTCTGCTTCGGCTCCTCCATGTAAAGTGCAGCATCGAACAGGTGGCATTCAAACACCTCGAAGGGGTGTAAGTCTGCGAATATTCTTTCTTCTTTTCCATTCCGGAAGTACTTAATGCATTGGTGCAGGGTCGAAGACACTACCCGATTCTGATGCAGCCACGGTCGGCCGAGCAATGCTTTATATGTGGTATCGGAGTTGATGACGTGGAACTGCACTTTGGTGGTGAAGTCTCCTAGTGACAGCTCGAACTCTGCTACACCCATGGGAACTTCAGACTTCTGGTTGAACCCAGTTATCTTCATATCCCTGACCTTGATCAGGTGCACATTGAAGTAATGTTTCTGGTAAACCTGGTAGGAGAGTATGTTTACTGCTGCCCCTGTATCGACCAAGATCCTGTTTATAGGCTGGCCATTCAACTGTCCCCTCATGTACAAGGGTCTGTTGTGGCTGACCGAAGGAAAGAGCATGTCTTCTTCGGTGAAGGTGATGGTTGTTCCCAACTGCATCTCAGTAAAATAGCTTTCATAATGCGCCGGGGTTTGCAGAGCCGCAATGACAGCCTGCCTGGTTTCCTCATCCAGGGAGAGTATCTCCCAGACACTGAATCTTGCTGGGATTCTTTTCAATTGTTTCAATATCCGAGTGCCGGCTCGGACGTTAGCTAACTTTGCTTCTTCGGCTTTGCTATGCTTGCCATGTTCTGGTGCCGGAGGAGTCGGCGGGGAAGATAGTTTATCTTCTTCGGTGGCCGCCCGGCTCCGGCTTGCTTGGTCGACTGGTTCTTTCATTTGCATGGGCTGGGCCACAGGGGTGGCGCCCTCATCATCTTTATTCGCCAGAGGGGGCGTTCCCGAGGTGGAGGCAAGAGTGCTCTTGGCCTTGGACCCGGGTTGTTGGTATGGTTGTTTGCTCTTCTTTGCGAGCAAAAATTCGGCGAACGAGGGTACCACTTCGCCTGCTGCATCTTCAGGGTAGAGGCCCGATGGAGGTGGGATTGCTGCGCCCTTCACTTCAGGTTCGGGGATTTGGTATGGCCGCTCGCCCCTGAATATAATATTGTGATTGGCCGGGGGCAAACGTCCCCACCTTCTCCCAGACCTGGTGACATGTTGGGAAGTAGAGGCCTCGACTTGGTTTGCTTCGGTAGGTGCGAAGCATATTTCTTCTTCTCCCTCCTCTTCAGAGTTTTGGGCCATGTTGAACAAGGCCGACAAGGTATTGCAAGACAAAAAGCTGCATTTTCTTTTATTCTTTGGCTTCTTCTTCCTTTTCTTCTTCTCTTCTTTTACAGCTAGAAGCTGTTCTCGGGGAGGTTCATCCCATATGCCGGGTTCTTGTGTTTCGGCTTCAGCTTCTTCAGCCAATTTTAGGGATTCAAAATGTTCCCAAGGGACATATTCCTTCAGCTGCACTGGCTGGATCTTGGGTTGTTCATATTCTTCTAACCCGTCAATGACCGCCTGCAGCCGTTTAACCGCCGGGCTGACTTGCATGTGCATCCGCAACAAGAGTGGCTTCTTCCTGTTGTCAGTCATTCTTCGGAGGACCAACTGAGGAGTAGTTTCATACCAAACCGGGGTTAGAGCTGGTGGTGGTGGCTGAGGCGTGACGCCATGAATTCGGACTCCCGGGGTAGGGCGGGATGTCGACTTTCTTCTTGTCTTCTTTGGCACCATCTGCCAATCTCCCTGGTTCTCTGCGGGAGTGAGAACAAATGCCTCATAGGTGTGCTTTGTAAAAGTATCTGACACTTCTTCGGGCAGTTGTTGGTATAAGGAAATCATATTTACGGTTGCCCCCAGCACTGGCAACTCATGCGGGCGGGGCGGGTCCACCTTGTGTTCGCCCATCTGGAGCTCTCCCTTCCTCATCATGCCTTCAATGATGTCTTTGAAGACGTAACAGTCTTCGAGGGTGTGCCCGAGCATCTGATGGTACGGACAAAATCGAGGATCATCTTTCCTCTTGATGTCACCAGGTCTCTTCGGCTCCGGGAGAGTAATTTTGTTATATTTGGTGGCCCACTCGAAGATGACCCGGGTCTTCTCCTTCGGGAAGGAGTAAAGTTTCTTCATTCTTGACCGCAAGGAGGCGGCCTCTTGTTGTTCAGCCTGCTTGGCCGGAGGAGCATTGGTGACTCCTTTATCACTGCCCTTCTGCTTCTCGAAATCCTTGAAGTCGACAGTGTTGACTTCTTTGGGCACGGACTGCTTCTCAGTTGATTTTCCCTTTTGGGCTGAGGTGGCCGGTGCGGAAGAGTATTTGGAGAGGTAGGACTCAATTTCCACCACCACATTATTTAATCGATCAAATGACTTGATCTCCATCCCGATCATCTTCTTGAAAACTTCACGCTTCAAATTCTGCTTGCAGATCTGAACCGCATCTTCTTGGTGTGGAGGGCGCCTACACCTCATGCTGAGGTTCCGCCATCTCTTGATGAATTCTAGGGCAGTTTCATCATTCTTCTGCCTGGTTGCATAGAGCTCGGCCACTGTGACCTCTCTTTCGGTAACGTGGAACCGCTCCCGAAATTTCCTTTGCAAATCTGGCTAGTCGTTAACAGACCCCGCCGGCAAGTTTGAGTACCATTCGAAGGCGAGCCCTGTGAGCGAGGACCCGAAGAACTTCAGTAGGTACGATTCATCAGTCGCCAGATCGCCCATCACATTGACGTAATAGGCTATGTGCTCCTTCGGCGACCCCTGGCCATTAAATTTGTCAAACTTTGGCGGCTTGCTGACGCCAGGAGGCAATCTCTTCCCCGCATGATGGACAGGGTAGGGTACCTTGTACACATCATATGAGGCATATTCCTCACTTCCCCGATCGGCTAGCTTCATCTCGACTATCTGCTCGATCATGAGCTTGTTAGCCATTGCCGGATCCACTGCTTCTGGGTAGAAATGAGCCGACTGCATCTGTGGCATCGTCAACACCATCGCCTGGGGTATAGTGGCGGTGCCTTGGTGTTGAGGAGCCGAAGGGGCCGTGCCCCCAGCATAGTTGGGGATTGGCTGAGAGGCCGTCACCTGGGGTGAACCCTCAAATTCTTCAGCGCCTTGCCTGGATGTTTCTGGAGGCGGTTCGACCTGCTTCGAGGTGGAAGCATGCATGGTCAGTTCGCCCACATGTCGCTTCAGAGCTTCGATCTCCTGTCGATAGGCTTGAAGCAGCATCAGCATCGCCGGGTCGGAGGTGGAAGGGCTAGGAGCTTGGCCTCCCCCTTCTGTCAGAGTATCTAGAGAAGGTGCTACCCTTTCTCCTTCATCCCCAGTGGTAATCACGTTCGCTGCCATGGCGACCGCATCTGAACTTGTTTCACCGGCGAGGGCTTGTATTATCTCAGCTGCAGCTGCTCCTCTTCTGGTGAGGGGACCCGACCTGCCAGCCAGCCTGGCCATCTCTTCTTGGTCTTCAGGTAGGGCTCCATATTGGTTGGCCACCCCGGCCATATTACAAGTATAAACCCGCATATTTTTGTTTCTTCGGACCACCTCCCTGGTTGTCTATCTAGGAAAGGTTAGCCTATCAAACACCGAGACTCTAGGTGGAGCTTCTTTACAGAGGGGCGGCCCATAGCACCCTGACTCCGCATCTTCGATATCTTCCGGGTTAACTTGTTGCTTCCGGTTTCTTTCAGCATCATTCACGGCTTCTAGGAGCCGCTGAGTTCCCAAGAGGGTGTTTCCAAGGCCGCGGAGATATCCCCTCACGGCTTGAGTGATGTCGTCTTCTCCCTGGCTGGGGCAGACAGTTGGTGGTGATGCTTGCACTGGCGGTCTATAGGCGAGACGCCTCCGCTCGTGCATCATGTTGTATCTTCCTTCCTTCAAATAGATGTTCGCCTGCCGACCGTGAGCACGGAAGGCAGGTCTTCGAGACGCTTGAGCTGACGCCTCAATCTTCTCTTCTTCATCTTCCTTCATCTTTTTCTTGAGCCGGTCAGTCCTGACGAGCTCCAGTTGAGTTGAGGCTGGGGCCCGCCTGATGGGGACCCATGCTTGCTTGAATTTAGTCGGCTTCCGGGCCGACTCTTGCTTTGGCATGGACCTGATGCGGTCTTCTCGCTCCCGGGCCAGTGCTTGGAATTGGTTGTTCACCGGCACCATCGGGATTACCCTATCTGGTGAGATCGTGGCCTGACGGCCATTCAGGTACACTCGGACTCCTCCGATCATTACGGATTTGCCCGAGAGGGAAAGCCGGCCTTGCGGCATGCTAGTGGTTCTCCTTGCCGCCCTCCTGGCAATCGAGGTACGCTTCTTCTTCGCTTCAATGTGGTGGACGTGGTAGCCCACCATCTTCACAGCTTCGCGTGTCGCCTCGACTGGGGCGACGGGCTCGACCTCCTTGACATCCAAGAGGTCCACGAACATAACCCCGAGGAAGTTGGGGAAGCCAACGACCGGGGGAAAGTCACCGAACTGGATCGGCACTGCGAAATAGCCATGCTCCGCATGGCTCGCCACAACCAATGGACCGAAAGTGACAGCCATTGGTTGCTTAGAAATGAATCCCTCCTGCAATTTCAAAAATGCGGAAGTTAAGACTTCGGAAAAGGCCATTGGGCCCCTAATCTCGGCGAAAAGATGAGAGGTAGTCCAGTCCCACCGGGCGTGCCAGCTTGTGGAACGCACTAAAATTCATGGCGGCTCGAAAATATCGTGGGTGTTCTTTTTATCAGTTTATCTATTTATCTAGTGTAAGGGCGTGCCAGTGACCTAGGTGACAATGTGTTCGGGCTTCGAGACTGGAGTGGTCTGAAGCCCGGGGTGCGCTCCATCTGACTAATCAGATGATTGTGGATATCGGGTCGGGACTGGAGACCCGCCGCGCCATAAAGGCCACGACGTTAATTACATCCCCTCGGAGAGGGGAAGACCTCTGATTAATCGCCAAGAAAAGGGGACAAATGACCTAAAGATCATTTTTCATTAAAGCATGCGAGTTGGGTTGACATGATTTAAAACCTCCGCATCGGTATGTAAAACGGTGTTCAAAACCATACAAATACTTGCTGCGAGTGCGGCGAATTTAATGAAAGTGCGGAATTAGATCCCGGTATATATACATCAGCCACTAACGGACAATCCAGTATTCGGTCGGGAGTTCGTAATTGAAGCATCGGAGATAACAACAAAGACATTTGGATATCTGCCGTAGGTACGGCACGCTTCACGTGGGTGCGGGATCGGATCCCGGAAGAAGTGGGTCAAACTGACGAACTATCGGCCCAAGAGGTGCACGGATCATGACCATGTCGGGGATCCCGAGGTCCACGTCCGATACCACGGGGCATCATTGCTTTTCTCTTCACGCACAGTCCGGGGGAGCGGGTTGTTAAGTGTGAAGTCCAAACCCGGCAACATGCGCCCTCGCACGCGGATCGACCTGCGCGGTCAGGTCGCGGGGGTTTTCGGGGGCAGCGCCCCCGGAACAAAATTTGGATTATAGTGGAGGGAAAACTTTCGATTAGTTTTACTCATTAGCTTTAATTCTTTTCTTTTGATTAATCATTTTTTTTTTAGGCATGCCGGTTCAATAGGTGTAAGAAGGGGGGGGCGCGCCGGATAAGGGGCGCCGTTTTAAGGTGTAAATGGAGATGGAGGGGGGGGCGCGCCGGATAAGGGGCGCCGTTTTAAGGTGTAAATGGAGATGGAGGGGGGGCGCGCCAGATAAGGGGCGCCGTTTTAAGGTGTAAATGGAGATGGAGGGGGGGTACGAGAGAGGTGTTAAATCGGCGCGGTGAGGGGTGACCGCGCCGGATTAGGCCACGCCGGGACATCGTCTCTTGAGTTTTCTTATTCGTTCTGTGGACTTGTTTTGCTTTCTGTTCTTGATTCTATGGCCTACAGAAGGATCAATAGTTAGATTAATTGTTCAATTGACACCCTAGATCAATAGGATGAAGGTTTAAGCATCGTTGATGGTTTGTTAAGGTGAGTGAGCAGGAGGTTTAAGTGTTTTATTCGGGGGGTTTGATTCACAGAGCTTACTGTGTGTTGGATTAAAAACTTAGTTCGTTCTTGAGTGTTCTATTTGTTCACTTATTCTTGGCCCTGACGAAAATCGGGCAGCACCTCCCCTAGATCGGAAGGGTCTGGGGGAAAAGATGGGGCGCGCCATGCGGAGAGAACTCCGACGGCCCCGAAACATCCCGGTGTGTGCATAAGCAACGACACCAGTAAAGTTACCCCATTTGGGGCCGGGGATCCCGAGGGCTAGCCTACAAGGGAAACCGGTGACCCATGGGTTGTTGCGATCGTATCGACTCCCCCCGTTCGGGGCCAGAGGTCCTGAGGGCCAGCCTACAAAGGAACTCCGACGACCCGAGGGTTGCCGTGATCGTGTGGCTGAAGACCGCGTGAGAGCCGAAGTCCACACAAGAACACGGTGGTAGAAAAAAAAATAGAGCCACTATGGGCTGAGTATTGAGGGGGATTGGGGCATCAAAATCGCCCAAAGGGGAGTTTTCCTTTCATTCCACAACAGACCGAACTCCGATTACATTGAAGGGGAATACGAAGACAAAGGTCTACATATGAAGATCACCAAAAGGAAATCAAAGGGGCAGAAGGAAATGCAAAGACAAAGGGGGGAACCGAGCTCTCTTCCCCTCACCTCTCCTTCTTTCTTTCACCCTCTTCTCTCTTCACTTCACTCTCACAGGAACACTGGCTTCGGGCTTCAAGGGATTTCTCTCAGAAGAAAGCTTCCAAGGGTCGTCCCTCCTCTCCCCTTTATTTCTCTTTATTTCCTCTCCTTTCCATCTTGCTTCGCCTGCAACGCCTCTGCCGTGTCGCCGTGTCGAGTGCCGTTGCCGTGGATGTCACCTCCGCCGCGGCTACAGTGTGATCGGGAGAGGGGCAGAGGCATGGCCTCCTCCTCTGCTGGCATATCCACCGCGAGACACGCGGCTTTCATCATTTGCAGGAGCATGGGCGGCCGACGGACGAAGTGGGCGTTCGACGGTGCAGGGCTCGAGGGTTTCCATTTGAAGAACATGCTTGGATGCCCAACGGGTCGAAGCATACCTTTTGCCATTTTAAGAAGTTCGTCGACGTGCTGTTCGCAGGAAATAGGGGACCGTAATGCCGACGGGATGGGTCGGTTGCTCGCCAGGAAGCGCTTCAGAGAAAGGGGTTAAAACGGCGCCACATCCAAAGGGGGGCGCGCCGTTTTAAGCATCCAAAATGGAGGCCCCTTCGAGCGCGCCGTGTAGCCAATGAAAATAAAAGAGGTTAAAATGGCGCCACACCCAAAGGGGGGCGCGCCGTTTTAAAGGGGGGGCGCGCCGTTTTAAGGCGCGCCGTTTTAAAGCCTCCTCGTGCCGTTTTATGCACTAAACGGATTCTTCTCGAAGTTGCGGCCATTCTACGCGAATGTCGACATTCCCGGAAGGTTCCGGTTGCTATGTATGACCTCTACAATGTTCCATTCGCAGCCTTTGGGGCCCGGTCCCAGACTCTGCGTGACTTTCGGTGCACGTCGGGCTGTGTCGGAGTCCCCGACTCTTCTTTGATTCAGCTCTCGGCACGGCCGGCTGTAGAGTTGTGGCCATATCTTCCCCCCCCCGGGGGGGGGGGGGGGGGGGGGGGCTCCCTCATCGGCTAGCGGACCACCAAGCGAGTCCTCATCCTGATCGGGCGAGGCATGGAGTTTATTTGGCATTTTCATCTTCGGCTTGCTCTCGAGTGTCGAGACGTGCATGCCGTATGATCATCATCGACATTTTTTGACGTCCACAGTCTCTCTCCCTGATGGTGGAGTGCAGAAGTCCCTGCAACTCCGCCAGTCATCCCGCAGGGTCGATATGCATTTAGAAGTCCATGTGTCAGTTCATCATCATTAGCATAATAGACATAGTTTAAGTTCATAAGTCGTACCGGTCGGTGGGCACCCCGGAACACCTGGTCCCGGTAATGTCTGGCGTACGCGGTGTAGTACGCGCTGTCACTCTCTGCTCGGGCGGTCACCACTCGCCCTCGTGCGGTCCAGTCAGCGACCTGAGTGGCGTTCCTCGTTGTCCAATCAAACGCCTCACGGAGTCGTCGTGTCATCCTCGTCACTCGCTCCCCCGCCTTCTCTGGCGCAGGGAACTCCACCGCGGGCTGATGGACCCCGATGGTCCTCATCACCAACCTGAAGTGCAGTGGCTCCACCACATTCATGCAGTGAAGCCACACGTCTCGCCCGGAAAAGGCAAGAGCCTCAGCCACCCACGGCTGGCCCTCCCCCGCGTAAGGTGTCCACCGTACCTGCACCGTAAGAACTTGCATCAGCATCATCATCATCATATAGGAATTGCATTTAATTAGAAAGTCCAGGTTTAGAAACATCCCGAGGCATACGGTAGAGAGTCTAGGTCGTCCTGCAACTCCCGGGCCTATCGTCTCAGGGCTACCATCTCCTGAGGTGCTGTCCACCTCCATGCAATCGGCAAGAGCCCAGGACGGGTCTCCTCGCCTCTGTGCAGCCCACGTAGATATACGTAGGCCAACACCTACATTATAGCATTGTGTCAACATTTAGGAAACATATAGGGTCGCATAATTAAGTCTAGGGTAAGAGTCGTACCTAGAGTAAGGGGGAGAAGCCCCCGAGCATCGTCCAACGGGCCGTCGAACTCAGGGTGTCGAAGAGGAAGGTGAGGACCGCCGCTCCCCAAGCGTAGTCACCAACATGCTCAAGCTCCTAGAAGAAGGGGAGGAACCGGCAGCTCATCACGTCCGCTCACGTGGAGAAGAGGAGTCGCCCGAACATCAGCATCAAGAACCGCCTCAGCACTCGATCTGCCTCCGCTCCCGGTCCTGCTGCAACTCTCGGCGGCGCTAGCCCTATCAACCGCTCCAGATGCTCCTCCGGCTGCTCGCCGACTGTGACTCCCGCTCGTCGTAATCCCAGGCTGTCCTGGAGACTAGCCCGAGGTAGGAGGGTCGACTGCCTCTCAGGGCGCCGTAGTTGTAAGCCCAGCAACTCCCGAGCCATCACTCGGTAGTCGGGAAAGGTAGTCCCGCTAACCGGTGACCCGTGCACGCGAAGGCCAGTGAGCCGAGCCACGTCCTCTAGCGTGGGGACCATATGCCCCCACGGGAAAAGGAACGTCCGACTCACTGGGTCCCAGCGGTCGTGCAGGGCGTAGAGCAGAGCTGCGTCAAAGCGACACACCTCAATGCTCAAGAATGGGGCGAACCCCATGGTAGCCAACCACTCCCTCTGAAAATACGGCAGTGCTGAGTACACTGTGTGAACCTGCAGCCATGAGCTGCGGGTCCTGCGCTTCCCCTGCATTCATTTCATCCATTTTAGATACATTTTAGTAAGTTAGTTTTGCATTTTATCTCATTTGAATAAAATCATTAGGGTTTAACTCAATGTTTGAAGAGCAGTTCTCCACGGGCTGCTCATCGATGGAACGGTCCCATGTCCACCGTTCTTATTCTTCAGGTTCTGTGTTTGACCGGTCTACCTTTGACCATCTTTAACGTGAACGGGCCATCACGAGCCGTTCGTCTGTTCATCTTCCTAGGGTAGAAAGGCCACTCTTGGGCCGCGTGAATTATGGACGGTCCTATGGGAACCATTTAGTTTTGCATTGTTTGGTTGTTGAACGGACCAATGTGGCCCGTTTATTGTGTGTGCGGTGACCCCCTCACCGTCCTTTATTGGTATGGTTCGTTTGCTGTGTGATGTTGAACGGTCCTTCCAAGGCCATATGGGTTTGAGCGGTCCTATGTGGGCCATGTGTCTTTGTTTGTGTGGTTTCTGTTGAACCGCCCCACTATCGTCTTCCCCGACGACGGTGGGCATCCCCCGACCGGCAAAGACGCTGCCATAGCCCCCAAACCAGCCCCCTAAGTCCTCTAAAAACCCCCTAAACTAACATGCTTGGCTTAAAAATGGAAAAAATGGAAATGAGGAGGGTTTTTAGGGCTCCTACCTCGGGGTCCCGTGGTTTTCTGGCCGGTCTCTCCGCCGGTGTTTCTTCCACGACGACGGCAAGTTCTTCCTCGGCTGCCTCTGTTCCCGGTTCCTCCTCGACGGTGGATGGTGGCGGGGGCGCGTCCTCCTCGGCCGTGGACAACGATGGCACCGCCACGGGCGGTGGTTCTTTGGTGCTCACCGCCGCGGCGGTCGTCGACGGCGGTGGTACGGAGGTCCCCTCTTCGGCCATCCCTGGATGCCTCGCTTGGTGCTTTTGGCGCATTGAGAGGGCGAGAGGGAGGATGAGAGGTGGAGAGAGATTGAGAGAGGGTGAGAATGAGGGTTTGCCTTCGTTCTCCCTCCCACCGTCGGTTACGGTGGAGGGAGACGAAGGGTTTTTGGCTTTTCGAGGTTGCAGAGGTTGTACGGTCTAGCGATAGGCCGTCCATTGTTTGTGCGGTTGTGCTCTAGCTGTTTATCCTTAACGGTAAGTTTCTTAAGTCGGTTCAAATTCCCTGGTATATACGGTTGTAACATGACCGTTATTAGTTGGACGGCTGATAACCAACCGTGCATTCTTGAATATTGGTTGCACTTCAATTTATGAATTTTGATATTATTGCAAATCTTGCTAACAATTTCGTGTGCAGTAGTCCAAACTTTCGCTTGCCGTTTCACCTGCACAGGTAAGTCAGGTATGGCTTTCTATCCCTATCGCCTTTATTGCATTACTATATGGTATTATATTATATTATCTCGAGAACCAGTCAGTTACTTACGTGTTCCAGGATCTGATGTTCCCCTTCAACAAAAGCGATGATGATCCAGTTTCACATATTTAATCTTTGGATAGGCCATTAAGTTGAGATGTCACGGGGAGGATGGTTCTATCTTGCACGCTGTGATTGCGGATGGTATCTTGACTCTGATTTTCCCAACTTAGCAATATTATTCTCGAGTATTTTATATTTTAATATTTCTTTGCATTCGTTTTCATAGTTTCCTTTATTTTAGCCCAGCATGCATCATATGCATCTTTTAAACATTCATGACCCATCGAATTTGTCTGAATAATGCCCCGCCTGTGATGGTTAATTATGCGTTCAGTGATTGAGTAAGAGAGTTAATTCCACTCTGAATTGGAAGGTTTTCTTTGGTCGATTCACCTGGTTCGGTTGATTGAAAGGTCCCTGTCTGGAGCTTTAGCCTGTTTTCTTTTGTGGCCCCCTCATTGGACCGCGGGATTGTGTCCCCCATGAGGTTGGTCTTGTCGATTCATTTTATTTAGTTTAGTTCCTCCAGATCGGCGTCACTTTTGGTTTAATCGTTCCTTACGTTTGGTTCAGAGTTTTTCGGAAGGTTCTCATCGCTTGTTGGTAGAAACGGGTGTCGTGTTACCTTAACGCCCGCTTTTTCGATCCACTCCGCTGCATTTCCGCTCCACCTCCATGTTCCATGTCACCTCCGCTCGCTCCCCTGCAAAGAGGAGGTTAAGGAGGGGCATCTGTTGACACCCGTTTTATGCCGATAAGTTGAGTTGTTTCTCTTACTCCCTTTTGTTGATGCCTCGAGTTGCCCGTCGCTCGTTGGGGCTATTTCAGGTATGCTTTGGGCCAATTTATGGGTTGCCTCCCTCCTTGGTTAAGTCCAGGTCGATTCAGGGCTTATTGGGCCGTGGTTTTGGGCTTTTCATTGAGTTTCAACGTCCACATGCATGCACGGTTTATTCCTGGCCGCACTACTAATGTGCGGTTTAATAAGAACCGTCCATATATTTTGGGGTATTTTGGTTGATTTTCTGAATTACCATCGACAGGCATTTATACGGTCCTGATATGGCCGTTCAAACCCAATGAACGGACGACATCTGACCGCTCATCACTCAGAGTCCTGCGCTTGGAGGTTTGTTCAAATAATTATCCAATTATCACTGACAGGTCTGGAACGGTTGATCAATGGCCGCTCTACTGTGGAACGGTCTCCTAGGAATCGTTCATCTGTGAGGGTCTAACGGCGCACGTTTCGGTCAGTTCGAGCGATAATTGGGTTGATTTTCTGATTATCTGAATGTCCACCGACGGGTTTGGACGGTCAAGAGTGAACCGTCCAACTGTTGAGCAGTCTATCATAAGACCGTTCATCCCATCGGTTGCCGAATTTCGACAGATTTTAATCCTTTTATCCATGGTTTTATCCCCATCTTCTTTTGTCAATATCTGCATGGATAATTAACCATTTTAGTTGTCGTTTCAACTGGATGAGAGATAATGATATTATCTACGATTTATCTTCAATAATCTTGTCCCGAAAATGGCTCTAAACCCTTATTTCGGGGCTGGTTTTCTAGGCTCTATAAATAGACCCTAAAGGCCGGACTTGAAAAGGGGGGGGGGAGATTCTGGTCGACGGCGAAGCCCTACAGCATTCTTGAGCGACCTAGCACCAAGGAGGGAGGCTTTCTACGTCCATACAAGCCTCCAATTCAGGGAGTAGTTCGATTTTTGAGTCTTTTCGTTTCATAGCTTTCAACACTTTCTTTTCATTGCATGCATCACTTCCTTCTTATATCCCCCCTTTCTTTCTCATTACCATGCACACCTCCACCCACGTTTTTGTCACCCTAGGGGTTTAAAACCCTAGGTATCCTCCTTTCCATTTGTTAATGTTCACCTTTTGCTATTTTGACATTTACTACATTGTCCAGTTCTAATTTAGGTTTTCTTTGTGTGTTTCTTACGTTATTTTGCAGGTCAGCAATCATCAGCACGAGGCCCATCCCCTCTGGCCGACAGGAGAGGGTGGAGGCTGGACCCCTTGCAACTTACTGCGTGGTACACTTGTGCGGTTTAATTGAAGCCGTTCAACCGTACGTGCGGTTCGGATAAAGCCGTTCGTCATGTTAGTGCGGTCAATAGGAAGCCGTTCGTCATCCTGCAGTAGTGCCTCCCGCACCTTCTGCAGCGTACTCAGGCGGTCTATCGTAAGACCGTGCAACGTGTAGGCAGTTCTTCAAGAACCGTACATCTCCTCAGCGCTACAACTTAGGCGAGTACCCCCTCCCTTTCCAAGGTACGGCGTGTTCATCACGTACGGCACCCTGGTGGCGATCACGGTCATTTGTTTTCTATTCTCCTCTGATTGTTTCCATTTGTTCACTGCATATTGGTCTATTCATAAGGCTTGATCTTTAGTAGAGGAGAAAAATATATCTACGGGGGAGAGCATCGGAAGAGAAGAAGCTGAGAGAAGAGAGGAAGAGAGCAGAGGAGAAACTCCGGTTCAGCTGGTAGTTCCCTCAGAAGAAAAAGAAGAAGCTTCGTTCCCCTGCGCCGGTAAGGTGGAGAAGAAAAGAGTGAGTGCGAGGGAAGAGAGGCGAGCTTGGGAAATAGGTTTAGGCTCCGCCCTCCTTCTACCATTGTATTCTTCGTCTCTTTTGTTCCTACTTTCTTTGGTTAGGGGGATGACCCCCCCTTCTGTATTGCGTTCCTCCCTTTCCCTCGTGGACGAATAAAAGAGTGACTTTGGCAAATATACATAGCGTTCTACTGCTTTGGCTTGCCCGTCTCACTGAGTCTTTTTCCTTTTCTCTCCCGTTCTTCTAATCATCCCGGTGCCTCGGAGGCTTGCCTCTCTGTGGCATTTCCTCTGAGGAAACCCGTCTGGAGGACGAAGAGTTATAGCCGTTCATGGCGAACATCCGTCCCGTTAGGATATACGCGAAGCTATCACCCGTGAGCCGTGGTCGCTCTTGTAGGCTAGCCCTCGAGCGTTCCATACTCACATTTGGGTTGTCGGACCGCCGTGAGGCCACTCCAATTTTTGAGGGTCACCCCGGAGCAATCCGTTTGGTGGCCTTCTATTATCTCTGGCAAGTCCCGGTCCGGGGGAGATGCTGCCCAATTTTCGCCAGGAATTAAAGAACGCTCAAGAACAAACGAACAAACCACTACTGTGAACAACCACTGAACCTATGTGAACAAACCCCCCGAATAAAACACTTAAACCTCATGCTCACTCACCTTAACAAAGCATCAATGATGCTTAAACCATCATCCTATTGATCTGTGGTGTCAATTGAACAATCAATCTAACTTTGGATCCCTCTGCAGGCCAGAGAATCAAGAATAAAAAGTAAAACAAGTCCACAGAACGAATAAAAACTCAGGAGATGATATCCCGGCGTGGCCTAATCCGGCGCGGTCACTGTTTCACCGCGCCGGTTTAACACCATTCTCATAATCCCTCATCTTCTTCTTTGAACGCTAAAACGACGCACCCATTTCTATTCCAAACCACCTATACGGCGCGCCCCTCTCTCTTGGGCTTCGACCTCCCCTTAACCGGCGCGCCCTATGGCACCTCCCTTTAACCGGCGCGCCCCCATGGGTGCCTCTACCCAGCGCGCCCTTGACTCCCTCTTAGCCCGGCCCGCCTGCCTTGTTTAACCCTAAAAATGGCGTGGCCAAAAACCGGCGCCCCCCCCTTTAACGTCCTAAATCGGCACGCATTTGTCCTTCACTGTTCACCTTAAAACGGCGCCCAATTTCCTCCTTTGAACTCTAAAACGGTGCCATCCTCTTCCTTCGCTAAACCGGCGCGCCTCCTTAATACAAAGGGGAATAAATAAGCAAAAAATGATTATAAAAGGTCAATCATGCTAATAAAAGAATAAAAGAAACTCTATCACCTGCGCCTTAATTAAAATTTTGTTCCGGGGGTGCTGCCCCCGAAAACCCCCGCAAGGGGCGCTGCCCCCCTCGAACCCCGCGACCTGACCGCGCAGGTCGATCCGCGTGCGAGGGCACACGTTGGCGAGTTTGGGCTCTACACTTAACAATCCGCTTCCCCGGACTGTGTTTGAAGAGAAAAGCAATGATGCCCCACTAGGTCGGACTTGGATCTCGGGAGCCCTCGCCCAAACTTGACCATGATCCGATCTTATCCCGGGCCGACAGTTCGTTAGCTCGACCCGTCTTTATCGAGATCCGATCCCGCACCTACATTAAGCTTGCCGTACCTATGGCAAACATCCGTACGGTTTTATCGTCATCCTCGACGCTACCAATACGGTCTTCCGTCTGAATAATGAATGGTCCGTTAGTGACCGACATATATGCCAGGATATAATCCTGCACCCACACTAAACTTGTCGTACCTACGGCAGACATCTGTGTGGTTTTGTCGTTGTCTTCGACGCTTCAAATGCGAACTCTCGTCTGAACGATGAACGGTCCGTTAGCGACCGACATATATACCGGGATCTAATCTCACGCTTGCATTAAACTTGCCGTACTCACGGCAGACATTTGCACAGATTCGGTCCCGTCATCGTCATGTTTTCTATACGGATCTTTGTCCGAACGTAAAATGGTCCGTGTATGACCGACAAAATCTGAATGGAACGAGAAGGCTCTCGTCATCCCCGGACCCTTTGCATGGGAATATCAATAAGACCTTCGTGAGTCACGTTTGGACCTCGGGTTCGCCCCAACCATGGTCATTGCCTGACCCACATCCTAGGCCTATAGCTAGCTACCTCTGTACATGTCTTCATTTCGGAACCTTGTCCCGGGACACTTTCCCGTTGCCCCCTTTGCACCGGGAACATTGATGATGCCCACGCGAGCCCGACTTCGACCGCGGGGGGCCCACCGCAGTATGGTCGTAGCTTGATCTTGCATCGGGTCGAAAAACTTCTCGGTTTCTGACCGCTCTAACCGGGGATTTAACTGGACGTTTTCTGTTCCTTTGAACAATAAATCTGTCATATCCCGACGTACACATGTTCCGGTTTTCCCGCAACGATTACGCTATTCTCAAGCCGAACATTCGTCCGAACATTAAAATGGTCAACACATGACTAACACAGGCTCAGATACTTTCTTCACACCCTCGAGCGAGGACTTCAGCATTTCTTAATAGTTTTTTTCTATGCATTAATTTCCTGGCCATCGGGCCCCTTTTCCTGGCAATCAATCAAGGGTTTTCCCCTCTCCGAGGGGATGTAATTAACGTCGTAGCCTTCACAGTACGGTGGGTTCTCAGTCCCGACACGAACTACACAATCGTCTGACTAGTCAGATCGAGCGCACAATAAATTGTCACTTTGTGACTGGCACGCCCACGCACTTAATAAACCCAATAAAAAAATAAACAATGATTTTAAATAAAAGTGTGTTCACAAGTCTGGCACGCCCGGTAGGACTGAACTTCCCTTCATCTCCTTGCTAGGATTTGGGGCCCAATGGCCTCTTCTTAAAATTCTAACTGTGTGATTTTTATCCCGCAGGCTACTTTACGACAACTAGGATGGCCGTGTCGTTCGGACCCCTTGTTGTCGTCGGCCATGCCACCCATGGCTATTTGGCAGTGCCGATCTAGTTCGGCACCTTCCCGCCAGTCGTCGACTCCCCCAACTTCTTGGGAGTCACATTCCTGGAGCTCCTACATATCCAGGAGATGGAATTGGTTGGCGTCGCCGAGGCAACCCCGGCTGAAGCTGCTACAGTGGGCTTCCACGCTCGCCATGTTGATTCGCGCGCCCCCATCAGCAAGAAGCACGCGCCAGCCGCCAGGAGGGTGGCGAAGAAGAACCCCGGCACATTGCAAAGTCGGCTATCTACCTCGGGCAAATCCGTGCTCATCGGAGGCATCCGGGTCTTCCTGAATGGCCGACAAGCCAGAATCACGCCCGATAGGGTAATCCCAACGGTGCCGGTACACAATACCTTCCAAGTGCTGGCCCAAGAAAAGCTGGCTCACTTCAAAGCCAAATCAAAAGGGGGGCTGGCCCCGAAGCCAACCACATTCAAACATTTCATGGTGTCTGAGCGATCTTGGCCCCGAACTCCAGTGCAAACTGGCGAGGTGTTGCGGACCCTTGCAGAAGAAACCAGCCAGGACAAGACTGTGACGGTCATCACCGTTAATGCAGTTACGACTGAAGGCAATGACGGGAGATCATCCACGTTGTCTGAAGAGAATCCAGCTAGGGAAGAAGGTGTCACTCTCAACCCCACCATGCATGACCCCGTGATGCTAATGTTGTTGCAAGAATATCGGCAGGAGGTTGAAACATTGAAAAAGTAGCTGAATGAAACGAACGTGCAATCCTCTACCTCCAGACAGGTGAAAGTCCCTCCTGAAACCCTGGGAAATGAGGGCCAAACCCTTGAAGCTTCACTACAGGCAGCCGCGTCTCAGCCGACACCTGATTACATCGGGGGCATTCCTCCCCCGCAGCAACATACAACCTCAGCACGACTCCCGGTTGTTCCGCACCAGGGGATTGCAGCAGCACCTCAAGCAACAACGGCGGTACCGCAAATGCAGCAGGCCCACCTCTTCCCAGGCCCGACCGACCAGGTCATGGCAAATAAAATAATCATAGAACAGATGATTGAAAAGAAGCTGGCTGATGGAGGCAATGTTGATTATGCCGCTTTCGATATGTACAAGGTACCCTACCCTGTCCATTATGCGGCCAAGAGGCTACCTCCCGGAGTCAATAAACCGCCAAAGTTTGAAAAATTTTGCGGACAAGGCTCATCGAAAGAACACATAGCTTACTACGTCAGCACAATGGGTGACCTGGCAGCTGATGAATCCTACCTACTAGAGTTCTTCGGGTCCTCTCTCACAAGATTCACTTTTGAGTGGTATTCTAACTTACCAGCTGGGTCTATCAACGACTGGCTGGATATGCAAAGGAAGTTCCGGGAGCGGTTTCACATTGCTGAAAGAGAAATAACCATGGGCGAATTATATGCTTCCAAGCAGAAAGATGATGAAACTCCTCTTGAATATATTAAGAGATGGCGTAATCTCAACATGAGGTGCAAGCAACCACTACATCAAGAAGAGGCAGTGCAAATCTGCAAACAAAATTTGAAGAGAATGATCCTCGAAAAGATGATTGGGATCGAAATTAGGTCATTCGACCGATTGAACAATGTAGTGGCAGAAATTGAGGCTTTCCTCTCCTCTGCCCCTATGGCCTCAAGTCAGGAGGTCAAATCATCAAATAAATAGCACGCGCCCGAAGAAGTCCATGCAGCCGACCTTGAGATGTTCGAGCGATGAAGAAAGAAAGATAAAGGCATTGCCAAAAATCCTCCGACCAGGCGCGTCGAACAACAAGAAGGGCCTCCCCTGCGGGCCAAAATGATGAAGCCTTACTCCTTTCCTAAGGAAAAAACTCGGCTCTTGTTTGAGTGGGCCGCCAAGTATAACAAGATCACTTTGCCGGAGTCGAGAAGGCCAGGTGACCTTAAAAGAAAAGATGACCCCTGCTTTTGCCCATATCACCGAATGCTTGGGCACTCCATTGAAGACTGCTATGTATTTAAAGATATGGTTGAAGGCATGATCGGGAGGGGAGAACTCCAGATGGGCGAATCCAGAGTTGATCCTCCGCACCCTCACGAGCTTCCCGATTTCAAGAAAGCTGTCAACACGGTGTCTATACACCGACAATCACAAGATAACCCACCGTGGTGGCACATGCCGGCTGTAGATGGGAAAAATGAAAAGAAGTCAAGAAATAAGAAGAGGGGCGTTGTTCTCTCCTGCAATACATTGTCGGCATCATCTGATGCAAGCCAAATGACGAAAGAAGAAGAAAACGAAGAAATATGCTTTATGCCGACAAGGCCGAATCAACCCGAGGCATCTACCTCCAGCTCTTGCTCCTGCCAACCTATGCTCGCCCTAATGATGGAGCTGAGCCAGGAAATTGAAACAATGAAGAAAAAGATGAGTGAAATGGGTCTGGGCTCAGCCGACCCGAACCCGAATTTAACAGCTCTGTCGGCAATGAATGAGCCAAGTATAGAGTAGACAGCTGGCGCAGAACCAGCCGAAGAAGTAACCACCAGGGCAAAATTATATGAGACCAGGCTAAGAGACGATGGGTCTGCCCGGACTATGTAAGAAAAGCAAGAGATTCCCATGAAAGATGCAGGAACCCCCCAAGCTACGAGGACATCATTCGAAAATGTGAAAGAAATCTGAAGGATGAAATCCTGCAAAGGGTGATGGGCATCGAAGTCAAAACCTTCGAACAACTAAGTGAGCTGGCGGCTGATGCTGAGGCCTTCTTGGCAAAATATTCCTCGGCTATTACTGCACTAAGCCGGGAGAACAAACTAGCCAGTGAGCACCGAGCGCAAAAGGGAATATGCACCCCAGATTCTAGGGATTTTGAGCTACAACGAAAGCGAACAAAAGAGGCAGTCGGAGTTCCGCCCATTCAGCCTGTCGAACAAGCACCCTCGCTGAGGGACAAGATGAAGAAACCTTATTCCTTCCCTAAGGAGAAGACTCGAATGTTGTTCGAATGGGCTCGTGCATGTGGCAGGGTTGTCCTCCCGGAGCCCAAAAGGCCGAATGATGTCAAATGGAAAGATGACCCTCAATTTTGTCCTTATCACCAACAGAGGGGGCATCCTATTGAGGATTGTTATGTATCCAAAGATATTCTCGAAGGCCTGATCCAAAAGGGTGAACTACAAATTAGCGAGCACAGGGTGAATCCTCCGCGGCCCCATCAAATGCCCAACCTTGGGAGGTCGGTGAACGTAGCCTCACCCCACCAGCTGAAGAATAATACACCCCGAGGGACGTCTCAAACCCCTTGAATCATGGTAGAAGTAGAAGAAAAAAAAACAACATGCAAATGGTGCCCGACTCTGGGGGCATATGATGAAGCAAACCGGCAGTTGGGCCGACAACATCTCAACCATCGGTGCCTAAGTCGACAGCTTCTCAAGCATTGGCATCTACGCCAGCAGGTAAATCTAAAAATACCGAAAGGTACTCAAGGTACCCAACCACTGGCACCGCCGCCAGCAGCTATCTAGTGACGTTCAAAAAAAAAATCAATCAAATTGTTCAACCATCGACGCCTAAGTCGATAGCTTTTCAACCACCGATATCCTAGTCAGCAGCTTTTCAATGAATATTCATTATTGGCTTTCATGCCGACAGCTCTTTAATTATTGGCCTCTGTGCCGACAGCTCTTTAATCATCGGCTTTCATGCCGACAGCTTCTTAATTATCAGCTTTCAAGCCGACAGCTCTTTAACCATCGGTGTCCAAGCCGATAGCTGTTCAAAGATGTTCAAAAAAAGGAGGGAATAAACAAACAAACAAAATTATTGGCGTTGGGCCAACAGCTTTCCAATTATCGGTGCCTAAACCGACAACTTACCATTCATTGGCATTAAACTAATAAACGCTTCATCCATTGGCTTTAAGCCAATAGCTTTCCGATTATCGGCCTCTGAGCCGACAGCTCTTTAATCATCGGCGTTGAGCCGACAGCTTCTTAATTATCGGTATGTAAAGCCGACAGCTTTCTAACCATCGGTGTTTAAGCCGACAGCAATCCATCCATTGGCACTTAAACCAACAGCATCTCATCATAGGCATCCGAGCCAATAGCAATTCACAAGAGACTCAACCACTGGCATTCATGCCGGTATATGCTTATAGATATTCCAACCCAAAAAAAAGAGATCACAAAACTGAAAGAAGGAAAGAAAAAAATATATACTAAATAATAAAATATAATAAAGAATAAGAATAAAGAATAAAAGGGAATATGTGAATAATAAAATAAACAAGCAAAAAAACAAACAAACAAACAAAATAAAGAAGAAAACAAAAAAATAATAACAACAAAAATGATAAACAAACAAAACAAAAAAAACACAACAATAAACACTGCATGAGTTGAACTTTGAATGTGTGTTCACCTTGCTTGCACGATTGTTTATATTATATTTAATCCATCTCCATTGAACCTTCCTAGGACCGCATCTCCTTGAATAAATAATACAGCCCCAATCATAGACTTGTGTGCGCGACGGCATATGCTAAGGAAGAAAAGCCCATCGTGGCGAGTGCATACGTCGAGAGGAAGAGTCATAGCTATGCTGTTAGCGTAACTCACAAAATATGCTCGAGACGATGTCCCCACACTTTACGCACAATGCGATCAGTGGTTTCGAACTGTAGGGATCGCGGAATTTCTTCCCAACACTCTGTGGATGCTTAAATTTCTTACGCTCGCATGAACGGTAATCATGAGGAAAAAGCTGCCTGCCTCCTCAAAAAAAAATGTGTAAAAAAAAATGATGAAGAAATGAAATATGGATCCAAGTAGCCGGGAATCCCCACTGAAACAAATGAGGAGACTCGCGTAAAAATGGTGAAGCGAATTATGGCCAAGGATGAATCCTAGTAGCCGGGAATCCCCACTGAAATAAATGAGGAAACTCGCGCCGAACGGTGAAGTCTGGAAGTCCAAAATAAATAAGGGGGGGCTGTGTGAAGCTACCGAAAGTCGAAAGCCTGAAATGTACACGTAGGCGGTAGAGCAATCCTTTAGTGTTGCTTAGAACGTCTGCACATCCCTGTGTTTTGGGGCCATGGCTCACATGCCTGCACTCTCACACCACGGAACATTTGTTTTGGGTGGAAATCGTGATTTAAACTATACGTAGAGGCGATGCGATGCCTTTTCGACGAATGCATAGCTCTTTTAGTTATGACTCGTGAGCCGCACGTGGTCTGTGAATTCGGGGCTTCATCCCTACCCTACCCTCGATATAGGGGACATACTATGTATCTATTTGATGCTTGATGTTAGCGAATGCTTGCGTGCTTAAAAACACAAAGAAACAGATAAATGAACAAAAACACAAACAAACAAACAAACAAACAAACAAAACAAACAAAACAAACAAACAAATAACAAAGAAAAAAAGAAGAACAAATAAATAACAAAAAAGGAAAGAAGAACAAACAAACAACAGACAGAAAAGAAGCAAACAAACAAAAGGAACGAACAAACAAACAAAAAATAAACAAACAAAAGAATAAACCAACAACCAAATAAACCGACAAACAATAAACACAAACAAACAAGAAACAAACAAACAAGAGAACAAACAAACAAAAAAGCAAACAAAAGAAGAAACAAACAACAGAAATAAATAAACAAAGGAACAGACAAACAAACAAATAAACAAACAAACAATAAACACAAACCAAAAAAAACAACAACAAACAAACAAAAATAACAAACGAACAAAAAGCACAAATAAAAGGAAACTAACAAAAAGAAACAAATAAAAAGAACAAACACACAACAAACAAGAAAGGAACAAACCCAAAAAAAAAACAATCTCTTTAATCATCGGCTTCCATGCCGACAGCTACCTCAATATCGGCTTCTATGACGACAACTACCTAATTATCGGCTTCTGTGCCGACAACTATCTAATTTTATCGGCTTCCACGCCGACAACTATCTCGTCATCGGCTTCCATGCCGACAGCTATCTAATTATCGGCTTTTATGCCGACATCTATCTAATTATCGACTTCCATGCCGACAGCTACCTAATTATCAGCTTTTATGCCGACAGCTATCTAATTATCGGCTTCCATGCTGACAGCTATTTCTTCATCGGCTTCCATGCCGACAGCTATCTCAATATCGGCTTCTGTGCCGACAGCTATCTAAATATCGGCTTCTATGCTGACAGCTATCTAATTATCGGCTTCGGTGCCGACAGCTATCTGATTTTATCGGCTTCCACGCCGACAACTATCTCGTCATCGGCTTCCATGTTGACAGCTATCTAATTATCAGCTTTTATGCCGATAGCTATCTAATTATCGGCTTCCATGCCGACAGCTATCTCGTCACCGGCTTCCATGCCGACAGCTATCTAATTATCGGCTTTTATGCCGACAGCTAGCTCATTATCGGCTTCCACGCCGACAGCTACCTCATTATCAGCTTTTATGCCGACAACTATCTCATTATCGACTTTTATGTCGACAGCTATCTCAATATCGGCTTCTATGCCGATAGCTACCTTGATATCGGCTTCCGCGTCGACAATTATCTCAATATCGGCTTCCGTGCCGACAGCTATCTCAATATCGGCTTCCGTGCCAACAGCTATCTAAATATCAGCTTTCATGACCGACAGCTATCTAAATATCGGCGTTTAGCCGACTGCTATCCCGTTATCGGCTTCCATGCCGACAGCTGTCTCATTATCAGCGTCCGTGCCGACAGCTATACAAAGTTGTTCAAAAAGAGAGAAGAGAAAAGAAGAGGAAAAAAAAGAAGAAGAGAAGAAGAAAGAAGGAAAAAAGAAGAGAAGGAAAAAGAGAAGAAAAAAAAAACAAACAAAAAAGAGAGAAGAAAAGAAAAAAGGAAGAGAAGGAAAAAATCATCATCGAAGCCTCTGACGGGATGTCGACTCGTCAAGTGCCGCCAGAGATCAAAATATTTTAAGTCCCACCGACGCATAAGACAAGTGGCCCGGACGTTTCGTCTGGTGCCATGAACAAAAAGACCCTTGCTTTGGCACTTGTCCCGTGTCAATGAATAAACCACGTCGGTCTCCGACACCCTATCGGCATCGATGAACAAACTAGTGGCCCGGACCTTACGTCTGGTTCCATGAACAAAAGACCCTTGCTTTGGCACTAACCCCATGTCAACGAATAAACCATGTCGGTCTCCGACTTCCTGCCGGCATCGATGAACAAACCTATGGCCCAGACCTTCCGTCTGAAGCCATGAACAAAAGGCCCTTTCTTTGGCACTAGCCCCGTGTCAATGAATAAACCACCTCAATATCACAACTCCTAGTCCCATCGACGAACAAACTCTTGGCTCGGACCTGCCGTCCAAGTCAATAATAATAAAAAAAAGAACCTCCTCTGCTTGGCTCAGACCTTCTGTCCGAGTCGATGAATAAAAAGAACCTCTTTGCTTGGCTCGGGCTTTCCGTCCAAGTCAATGAACAAAAGACTCTTGCTTTGGCACTAACCCTGTGTCAATGAATAAACCACGTCCATCTCCAATTCCCTATCCTACCGACAAACAAACCCGTGGCTTGGACCTTCCGTCCAAGTCGATGAACAAAAAGAACCTCCTTTGCTTGGCTCGGACCTTCTGTCCAAGCCAATGAATGAAAAAAAAAAAGAGAAAGAGCCTCCTTGCTCGGCTCGGACCTTCCGTCCTAGCCCATGAACAAAAAATGCATCCCCTTTGCTTGGCTCGGAGCTTCCGTCCAAGTCCATGAACACAAATAAACCCCTCCTTGCTTGGCTCTGACCTTCCGTCCCAGTCCATGAACAAAAAATGCATCCCCTTTGCTTGGCTCGGACCTTCCGTCTAAATCCATGAGCACAAAGAAACTCCTCCTTGCTTGGCTCGGACCTTCCGCCCGAGTTGATGAACGAACGACTTTCCTAAACCTAGTACGAGTCACCAACTCCCCCTTGGGATTGGCCTCGTCGAAGTCGTTTTGGGCCTTTCGCCCTAGACGACGCATAAGCCCTACCTTCTTGCTTCGGCATCCCGCCATGCCGATGACCAAACCTCCACTCAGATATGCCGGTCCCTGTGCATATGCAGTGAAGCGATCCGCTCATCCCTTCGCTGAAGGAGTGAGCGCTTTCCCGTAAATCTGCACCGGACTAGCATCCCACTGGCTCGGAAGAACAGACGTCCTGTCGAAGAACTCTACACTCGCAGGCCCCGCCCACTCGTCCCTTGCTTCCGCCACCCACGAGTGGGGGGCATTTGTAGACGTCGAAAAAAAATGTCGATGAGGATCATACGGCAAGCACGTCTCGACACTCGAGAGCAAGCCGAAGATGGAAACACCGAATAAACCTCATACCTCACCCGATCAAGACAAGGACTCACTTGGTGGTCCACTAGCCTATGAGAGAGCCCCCCGGGCGGAAGATATGGCCACAACTCAACAGCCGGCTGTGCCGAGAGCTGAATCAAAGAAGAGCCGGGAACTCCGACACAGTCTCGGCATGCACCGGAAGGCACGCAAAGTCTTGAACCGCAGCCCAAAGACTACGAATGAAACATCATGGATGCCTTGCATCGCAACCGGAATGTTCTGGGAATGCCGACATTCATATAAGCGGCCGCGACTTCGAAAAGAATCCGTTTGGTGCTTAAAACGGCTCGAAGGGGCCTTAAAACGGTGCGCCCCCCTTGCTTAAAACGGCACGCCCCTTGTTTTCTTTGGCTATCCGGCGCGCTCCTGTCGAAGGGGCCTTCCCCCTTTTGATGCTTAAAACGGCGCAACTTGTGTTGCATTAAAACGGCTCCCATATGCAAAGCTATCCCTTCGAGAGCTACTACGGCATGGTCATTTTGAAGGCCAAAAAGTTGAAACGGCGCGCCAATTTCACTTGGGTTTAATCCAGCGCGATCACCATCCCTCTGCGCCATTTTACGTCCGAGACATCCCATCCCGTCATCAGTCCGATCCCCTGTTTTCGGGCGCAAATAAGGAGAACTTACCTGAAATGGCCATGCCTCCTGCGTCCGACCAACGTGCAACCTCCTGAGCTCCTCAAGCTCCCTGGAATGGCAATCTTCGAGCTCTGCACTGAACGTCGCTTCCCCGCCGGTCACCGTCGGCCAATCTCGTGGAGGCACCATGCCTACTCTATCAACCTCTCCACCTGCAGGCCACTCGAGAGCTTCAGACACGGAGGGGGACTAGAAGAATGGAACGAAAGGGAAGGGGGATTCAGAGACTTCTTCCTCCACCTTCATATATATGTAACGAATCCGTCAAGACAAAAGGGGGAGAGGGGAAGAGAGAGAGCAGAGGAGAAACTCTGGTTCAGCTGGTAGTTCCCTCAGCAGAAAAAGAAGAAGCTTCATTCCCCTGCGCCGGTAAGGTGGAGAAGAAAAGAGTGAGTGCGAGGGAAGAGAGGCGAGCTTGGGAAATAGGTTTAGGCTCCGCCCTCCTTCTACCATTGTATTCTTCTTCTCTTTCGTTCCTACTTTCTTTGGTTAGGGGGATGATCCCCTCCTTCTGTATTGCGTTCCTCCCTTTCCCTCGTGGACGAATAAAAGAGTGACTTTGGCAAATATACATAGCGTTCTACTGCTTTGGCTTGCCCATCTCACTGAGTCTTTTTCCTTTTCTCTCCCGCTCTTCTATTCATCCCGGTGCCTCGGAGGCATGCCTCTCTGTGGCATTTCATCTGAGGAAACCTGTCTGGAGGACGAAGAGTTACAGCCATTCATGGCGAACATCCGTCCCGTTAGGATATACGCGAAGCTATCACCCGTGAGCCGTGGTCACTTTTGTAGGCTAGCCCTCGAGCGTTCCATACTCACATTTGGGTTGTCAGACCGCCGTGAGGCCACTCTGATTTTTGAGGGTCACCCCGGAGCAATCCGTTTGGTGGCCTTCTATTATCTCTGGCAAGTCCCAGTCCGGGGGAGATGCTGCCCAATTTTCGCCAGGAATTAAAGAACGCTCAAGAACAAACGAACAAACACTTCTGTGAACAACCACTGAACCTCTGTGAACAAACCCCCCGAATAAAACACTTAAACCTCATGCTCACTCACCTTAACAAACCATCAATGATGCTTAAACCTTCATCCTATTGATCTGTGGTGTCAATTGAACAATCAATCTAACTTTGGATCCCTCTGCAGGCCAGGGAATCAAGAATAGAAAGTAAAGAAAGTCCACAGAACAAATAAAAACTCAGGAGATGATGTCCCGGCGTGGCCTAATCCGGCGCGGTCACTATTTCACCACGCCGATTTAACACCATTCTCATAATCCCTCATCTCCTTCTTTGAACGCTAAAATGGCGCACCCATTTCTATTCCAAACCACCTATACGGCGTGCCCCTCTCTCCTGGGCTTGGACCCCCCCTTAACCGGCGCGCCCTATGGCACCTCCCTTTAACCGGCGCGCCCCCATGAGTGCCTCTACCCGGCGCGCCCTTGACCCCCTCTTAGCCCGGCGCGCCTCCCTTGTTTAACCCTTAAAACGGTGTGGCCAAAAATCGGCGCCCCCCCCCCCCTTTAACGTCCTAAATCGGCATGCATTTGTCCTTCACTATTCACCTTAAAACGGCGCCCCATTTCCTCCTTTGAACTCTAAAACGGCGCCATCCTCTTCCTTCACTAAACCGGTGCGCCTCCTTAAAACAAAGGGGAATAAATAAGCAAAAAATGATAAGAAAAGGTCAATCATGCTAATAAAAGAATAAAAGAAACTCTATCACCCGCGCCTTAATTAAAATTTTGTTCCGGGGGGCGCTGCCCCCGAAAACCCCCACAAGGGGCGCTGCCCCCCTTGAACCCCGTGACCTGACCGCGCAGGTCGATCCACGTGCGAGGGCGCACGTTGGCGAGTTTGGGCTCCACACTTAACAATCCGCTTCCCCGGACTATGTTTGAAGAGAAAAGCAATGATGCCCCACTAGGTCAGACTTGGATCTCGAGAGCCCTCGCCTGAACGTGACCATGATCCGATCTTATCCCGGGCCGACAGTTCGTTAGCTCGACCCGTCTTTATCGAGATCCGATCCCGCACCTACATTAAGCTTGCCGTACCTATGGCAGACATCCGTACGGTTTTATCGTCGTCCTCGACGCTACTAATACGGACTTCCGTCCGAATAATGAATGGTCCGTTAGTGACCAACATATATGCCGGGATCTAATCATGCACCCACACTAAACTTGTCGTACCTATGGCAGACATCCATGTGGTTTTGTCGTTGTCTTCGACGCTTCAAATGCGGACTCTCGTCCGAACGATGAACGGTCCGGTAGCGACCGACATATATACCAGGATCTAATCCTGCGCTTGCATTAAACTTGCCGTACTCACGGCAGACATTTGCACGAATTCGCTCCCGTCACCGTCTTGTTTTCTTTATGGATCTTTGTCCGAACATAAAATGGTATGTGTATGACCGACAAAATCTGAATGGAACGAGAAGGCTCTCGTCATCCCCGGACCCTTTGCATGGGAATATCAATAAGACCTTCATGAGTCACGTTTGGACCTCGGGTTCGCCCCAACCATGGTCATTGCCTGACCCACATCCTAGGCCTATAGCTAGCTACCTATGTACATGTCTTCATTTCGGAACCTAGTCCCGGGACACTTTCCCGTTGCCCCCTTTGCACCGGGAACATTGACGATGCCCACGCGAGCCCGACTTCGAGCGCGGGGGGCCCACCACAGTATGGTCGCAGCTTGATCTTGCATCGGGCCGACAAACTTCTCGGTTTCCGACCGCTCTAACCGGGGATTTAATTGGACATTTTCCGTTCCTTTGAACAATAAATCTGTCGTATCCCGACGTACACATGTTCTGGTTTTGCCGCAACGATTACGCTATTCTCAAGCTGGACATTCGTCCGAACATTAAACTGGTCAACACATGACTGACACAGGCTCAGATACTTTCTTCACACCCTCGCATGAGGACTTCAGAATTTCTTAATAGTTTTTTTCTATGCATTAGTTTCCTGGCCATCGGGCCCCTTTTCCTGGCAATCAATCAAGGGTTTTCCCCTCTCCGAGGGGATGTAATTAACGTCGTAGCCTTCACAGTACAACGGGTTCTCAGTCCTGACACGAACTACACAATCGTCTGACTAGTCAGATCGAGCGCACAATAAATTGTTACTTTGTGACTGGCACGCCCACGCACTTAATAAACCCAATAAACAAATAAACAATGATTTTAAATAAAAAGTGCGTCCACACGTAGGCCCAAGACAAAGTCCATGCTTAAATCCTGCCATGGACGATCAGGGACATGGAGTGGGGTGTATAGGCCAGTGTTCTGTTTCACTTGTTTGGCTGATGCACGTATGCGGCACTGACCCACAATTTTAGCTACATCCCTCTTGAGACTTGGCCAGTAGAACTGACCCTCAACCATAGCAATGGTTTTATGCACTTCAAAATGGCCAGCCAGCCTCCATCATGTAACTCCCAGACTAAGAAATCCCGTATTGAGCTTCTAGGTATGCAAAGCTTTTGGCCTTTGAAGAGGAATCCGTCCTCTACGATGAATCCTTGGTGTTCCTTAGGTGATTGGGTGGTCAGGGTGGTATGGATATGCCCAAAATCTGGACAATCAGGGTACTCATCCTTGACTCTCTCAAATCCTATGACTTCCACCCGTATGGTAGCCAACAACGAGACCCTCCTACTGAGTGCATCCACGGCACGATTCTCACTCCCAGCCTTATGCTTAATCACAAAAGTGTAGGACTAGATGTATTCGACCCAGCGGGCATGACGGGCGTTCAGCTTCTGTTGGGAGTTGAGATATTTCAGGGCCTCATGGTCAGAAAATATGACAAATTTTTTGGGCAAGAGGTAATGCCTCCAATGTCGGAGGGACTAAACCACAACGTAGAATTCTTTGTCATATGTGGAATACTTCATCTTGGCATCACACAGTTTCTCACTAAAGTAGGCCACCGGGTGTCCCTCTTGACTGAGGATCCCACCAATACTTACCCCGGAGGCATCACAAGTCACCTCGAAAACTTTGGAAAAGTCAGGGAGGCGTAAGACCGGGGCTTGGGTCATTCTTTCCTTGAGTTCTTGGAAGGCCCTAGAAGCTGACTTGGTCCACACAAAAGTCCCTTTTTTGAGGCAGTCTATGATGGGGGTGTTGATTTGTTTTGCCTATCTGCTCTTCTTGGGTTTTTGTGTGAACGTGATAAGATGACAAGCAAGTAATCAAAGACCTTCTCTTAACCTATGAACATGTGACCATGAACCTCGGCAATCAAAGCTAGCTCTAGCATGGGCATACTATCTCAATCAAACTAAGCTAAGGAAATAAAGAAAAGCGCACGCCGGGGCGTGGAGCAAGGAATAAATAAAAACACACCGCGAGGGTGGAACAAGCAAGAAACTAGAAGATATGAGATGCGAGAGAGAAAGCTAATGCCCAATACTAAGAAAGATGTGATTGCCACCAAAGTAAAAACAAGTCAAAGACCTGAAAATACCTCAGAAATAGGTGGATGAAACACCCGCCCATGGGAGAGAAACCTAAAGAAGACCTACAGGTCAGCTGAAAGTAGCGGCCAGAACCCTATGCGTCACTTGGAAGTGACGGTCACTCGATAGACCGCTGGAAGAATATGACGCGCCTGCACGAGACCGTCAAATAACCTGCAGTAGCAAAGCGTGAATCCTTTTAACTCCAACTCTTCCAGCCGACTAGAAGACTTGGGCCTCATGCTGGTGGACCTGTAAACCTGCCAAAGACATGGAAAGCAACAGAAAACAACCCAAATTAGCCCTTTAGACAATATAGCATCAATTCTTCAATAAACATAATATCATCAAAAGGAAAGGTAAATACCGGGAGGTTTTGGTTTTTTAACCCCTCTGGGCGTTTTAAAAGATTGGGAGGAAGTTTAGATGATGAAAACTAGTGAAAAACGTGGAGAAAGGAGAGAAATAATGCTTATGATGAAAGGGAGATGGAAAAGGAATTCAATATGCAAATATGAACTTTCGAAACAAGAGGAACAGATACTCCCTTCACCAGGCAGCAAACGAACGTGAGAAGCACTTCTCCTTGATCAATCGTGGCTCTAAAATGCGGCATCACTTCGTCGCAAAAACTAGAATTTCCTCCTTTTTTGGACCATGAAGTCAAGGGTTCTATTTATAGACCCTCAAACCCTCAGGTCGAGCAGAGGAAAATCCAGCAAGATAAAGGGATAACTCTTAGCAAATCCTTGAAGATAATATCACCAAGAGTCCATAAAATCAAACAGAAGTTCCTGGGGATCAGATTTGGAAGAGATATCGTCAATCCAAGTTCTTATCTCGACCACGGAGTAGCAGAGAAAAGGCCTGAACTGTCAGGACTCACTGAAGGAAGTAACGGCTGCACGATAGACCGCCACAGTGAAATAACGCATCAAGGAACATCCGTTACTTTCAACCTTATCCCCAAAGAGATAAGATTAACAGGAAGAAGATCAAAACAATAGGACTCTGTAAAGAAAGCAACGGCCAAGGCATAGGGCGTCAGAATGAAACAACGGCTGCACGACAGACCGTTATTCAACATATAGGCCAAAGGATAAGCTTTGGAACAAGACCTTAAGCTTCAGGACTCTTCAAGGAGTAACGGCCCAGGACCCATCCGTTAGAAGGAAGAAACGCGCCTGGGACAGACCGTTATTATCAATGGAGTTCAAAAGAAGGAATGAAGGTTTTGCTAAGCTTTAGTCAAAATGAAATGCCACAAGAGCCACATCCGACCAAGGAGTCAAGACCCAAGAAATGATCTTCAACTAAACAAAGAGACTCGATGAAGAGTGAACAACTCGGGGCATCATATATAATGAATAAAGAGATGACCCGACTTATTGGTCATAAAACGGGTGTCAACAGATGCCCCTCCTTGACGTCCTCTTTGCAGGGGAGCGAGCGGAGGCAAAGCGAAAATAAAATGGAACATGGAGATGAAGCGGGAACGAAGTGGAGTGGATCAAAAAGAGGGCGTTAAGGTAAATGGCACCCGTTCTCAACCAACAAGCGACAGGAACTTCTCGGAAAACTTCGAACTGATCACAAGGAAATAGCCAACCAAAGGATGCAAGTCTGGAGGAACTAACAATTAAGGAAAGGAAACACGGCTAGCCGCCGGAGGCAATGGAAAAGGGAAAAGAGTACTGACTAAACTCCAGAACGGGATCTTCTGCCAACTAGATCAAGCGATAGATCGAAGGAAACCTTCTAATTCAGAGTGGAATAATTCTCCTTCATTTAAGATTAAGAACATAGCCATTCACCATCATTGAGACACCTGGGACAGATGAAGTTTTACGAATGCTTAAAGAATGCATATGATGCATGCTGGGCTAAAGGAAAAAGAAATCATCAAAACGAATGCAAAGAAAGATAAAATAACAAGATACTCGAGAATAGTATTGCTAGACCGGAGAAATCAGGGTCAGGACACCATCTGCAACCACGATGTGCAAGACAGAACCATCGTCCCCAAATTTTTCCAACCTAACGGTCTATCCAACGATTAAACATGTGAACTTAGATCATCATCATTTTTTTTTAAGGGGAACATCAGATCCCAGAACACACGAATGACCAGCCGGTTCTCGAGATAATATATCGTAGCTAACATATAGTATTACATTAAGGGATAAGGGAACGAGATATAATACCTGACTTACCTGCCTGACGAACGGCAGAGCGTGACTTTGTTCATAAATTCCTTCATGGAAAGAAGTTAGCCAATAACAAATATGAACACGAATCAAGGCATAACCATTTGTACGTGCGAGAGGCATCAATAATGAACAACATGGAAGAAAATGGAATCTTTTTGACATCAATAAGACCATTTAATTCATCAAGAAACTTGCAAGTTTGTAACGGTCTAGTGTAAGGGCGTCACACCAAATAACGGACCATCACTGGGCCGTCAAAAACCAGGCGGTTCACATTCTCCAATAAAACAGGGCCAACACATTTAACGGTCGAAGACAGACGCGTCAGAAGGATGTAACGGTCGGTCGATGGACCGTCACATTTCCTGAGCGTTCAAAAAAAATAAAACCGAACGGTCATGGCCCATTCATTCATCATTCAAAACCCTCAAAAACCTCCACCGAGAAAACCTCCGACGATTCCAACCCCCACCACCACCATGGCCGACGACGAGGCACCCCAGCCGCCTCCATAGAAGAGGGAAAGAGGGAAGAAGAAGGCCATACGACGGTTTCACCGCCAGCTCGAACGGGAAGCAGTCCCGCTGGTGGAAGAAGAACAACCGGTGAGAAGAAGCCCAAGGGAGGAAGATGAAGCTCCCACGGCCGTGGACGACCAAGGAGAAGCCCCATTGGGTGAAGAAGAGCCCAAAGAACCAGCCAAGAAGAGGAGAAGGGGCATGGACCATGAGGTAGGTCCCCTCGCCCTAATTTCAATTTTTCATTATTATTTTTTTGAATTTTATTTGTGAATGCATGCAGGGTTGAGGGGTAGAAATGGGTCCACGAACCCATTAGGAATGATTGTAGGCCATTTGGCCAAGGTGAGAGATCACGGGGATGCAAAGGAAAAAAAACCCAATAGCAGACAATGTGACGATCCTGTCAGCGACCGTCACACGCCTGACGCGCCACCTTGAGTGCGTCAAAAACAAGTGACGCCTCACCCCAGGGCTGTTACATCTACCAGGGACTCAAACTGTTTTTAGGGTTTTCAATTTCAAATTTTTATTTTGTTATCATTTTGAAATGCTTATGCAATGTTTTTATGATGCAATCAACTAACTTATGATCTAAATGACATGCAGGGAAAGGGAAGATCAAGGATCTCCTAGCTGCAGATCCGGGCAGTGTACCAGGCATTGCCCGACTTCCAGAGAGAACGACAGGCCGGGATGGGATTCGCCGAGGTGCTCAGCATCGAGGTGATCCGGATGGACACACCCTTGCTGTACGCATTGCATAAGAGGTGGGACCCGATCAGCAGGGCGTTCATCTTCCCGTGGGGCCACATGATCCCCACACTAGAAGACATAGCGAGGATTACAGGATTGAGAGTCCACAGAGCTGCAGTGACAGGATGGACATACGGTGATTACCGGGAGATGGCACAGCAGCTGCTCGGGTTGGATTTGATCAGACCGAGACAGTCCTCATCTCAACTCTCGAGATCAGTACTGCAGGAGAGCTTGGGGTTGAGAGGAGCAGCGATTGCCGTAGGAGAGCTACCCGAGGAGCATCTGGGCAGAGTGATAGACCAGGTGCACCCTCACGTGGCGGCGGAGGTAGGACCTGAGGGAGATAAAGTACTACGACGCTTCCTGATGCTGCTATTCGGTAAGCTCCTCTTCGCGACTCGAGCGGACGTCATCAGCTACAGACTACTTCCGATGATAGAAAACTTGCACAGAGTGGGGAGATATGCATGGGGAGCAGCAGTGCTCGCGTTCCTGTTTGAGTCCCTCAGCACGACGGATCGACAGACAATGCTGGGCGGCTTCTCGCCTTTTTTTGCAGGTGAGTGCAATTTAAATGCTTTCTATATTATGCAAAAAATGTCATGCAAATGACTATGCAATTTGACTGACTTGATTTCTAAAATGCAGATCTGGAGCTACGTGTATCTCCCGGGCATCGGGAGAGGCACACTACTCTACCCCGGCCGCATCCCGATCGTGAGGCGATGGACGGTAGCGAGGGACACAGGGTCGATCATCAGACTGACCCGGACGATCCAGGACGACCTGGACTCCTACCCACACACGTCGGTAAGTCCAAAACTCGAAATGATTTCTACACGCTTTTAAATGCTTCTACATGCCTTTAAATGCTTTATTAAATGCTTCTACATGTTGTCAATATTTCTAAAAATGTTAATGAATGGACTGAATGCTTTCAAGTGAGATGGACCCCGTATCGCGGCAAGGGTTACACGGGTCAGCCGTGGGTGGAGGCGGCCTTGTCGTACCGGGGACGAGACATATGGTTGCATTGCATCCATATCATCGAGCCTCTGCACTATAGGCTGATCCTGCGGACTCGGGGACTACACCAGCCCGACGTGACCTTTCCACGCCGTAGTGATGACCGCCCAGGCAAGTCGACAAGGGGTATCAGCTGCAACGTGGATTGGTGCGCCCGGAAGGCGAAGTACGTCCACGATTGGAACAAGCGGGGCCGGGCGGTGAAGGAGCGAGACGAGAGCGTTGAGGCATACCTGAAAGCCTTTGCTCGACTCTACGGTGACCGGGTGTACCGAGGTACCCGATGACTGGTATGCAACTCTAAACCTTAAACCTCTTTATATGCAAAAAATGCAATGCTATATGTAAATGACTCACATGCTTTCTAAATGCAGCTAGACCCTGAGGGACGGATAGCCGAGCTGGAGGGATTACTTCACTCCACCATCCAGCAGCGGCACGAGTACCGGACCGCCTTGGAGCTCCTGGTGAGACTCTAAACTTAAACTTAAATGATTATGATTATGATGCTTAATGTGATTAATCATGACTCCTAACCATGATTTCTAAATTCAGCGGGCTGAAAGAGCCCAAAGCGCTGGACCAGATGCCCCATCGTCTTCCTCTCAGCCTACGGGAGGCAGGGCAGAGCAGGACGCCGAGTTTGCTCGGGCGGTTGCCCGGGCCGAGGAGGCGGAGGCCACCCTCGCAGAGCGGGTAAGATGCTAAAATGCTTATGCTCATGATGATGCCAATTAAATGCCTTATGATTAACTATATGAAATGCAATCTACAGGCGAGAGAGGTAGCCGCAGCAGTGGCCGAGGCAAGGCAGGCTCGGTCGGAGGCAGAGCGTCTCCAGGCGGAGATAGAGAGGAGCCGGGCCGAGACGAAGAGAGCCCGAGCAGAAATAGAGCTTGTGCGGGCGGAGATGGCCAGATTGCGAGCAGAGACCCCGCGACGCCCGGATGACGGAGAGATGGAGCGACTCAGGGCTGACATCGCACGTGTAAGAGGCGAGGGAGATCAGTTCTGAGTGCAGACCTTCGAGATGAAGGGCGCGATTGGGGCCTTGAAGGATGCACTCCGGCTTCTAGGGAAGAAGTCGGGGACGAGCAGTCGGAGCCAGAGCGTGGCCCCTATCAGCGGAGTTTGCGGGTATTTTACCAGTTCTTCCGGCCATCGGAGGAACGAGGAAGCGGACCAGAGACGACAGCCAGAGGGTGAGCACAGCGCCATGGGACCAACAGCCAGGCAGCCCGAGGGTACCGGAGATAGTGATGGCGGCCTCAGAGATAAGCCGGCCGAGTGATATATATATATATATATATTTATCTTTTTTCTTTGCCTTTTGTTATCACTTGTACATGACTTATATAGAAAAATGGAGTGAAAAATGAAATTTCTTTTTGGTCTTTTGTTATTTTGTGCAGGAATGTGTGTTTGTGAAATGCCAAAAACAAATGAAGGATTGTATGTGATGATGAATGTGTAAGATGTGTGTATGAATGCATGTGTAGGAATGCATGTCTGTGAAGAATGAAAATAGTTGTGCATGAGAATGTGTGGAGAAGGAGGTGTAAAATGAGAAAGACCGCCAGGTCTAGGCAAGGGCAGGAAGGAATAGCCTCAATTCAGCAGCAGAGAATGTAACGGTCCAGGTTCAGACCGTCATAATCAAATAACGCGCTGGATAAGGGCCGTTAACCATGACAGTGGTCAAATTGTAGCTGGGACTGCAGGAAAAGTGACAGTCAACGGAAGGCGCGTCAAAGACAAATAACGGCCTAATGCTAGACCGTTGATCATGGCAGAGCGATGGTTTGCAGGGCAACTAGCAGGAAATGCGACGGCCCAAAGGAGACACGTCGGGGTAAAGCAACGGTCCTGACCAAGACCGTCGGGAAATGTTTAGCCCAAAAGCCAAGGAGCTGAACGGCTGAGGGTGTAACGGCTCAGGGTTCACGCGTTACGAAAGAACGACGGTCAAACGCTGGACCGTCAAACTTCACAGAACAGGATCGGGCCCAACTTGAACCTACAGGAAATGCGACGGCCCCATTCCGGCGCGTCAGAGACAAATGACGGTCCTACGATAGACCGTTGGAGCCTGAGTTGTGTTCCGAGACGGATTGAGCCGTGAGAGCCTAAACTCGAGATTTATCCACTTAATCTCCCACTAGAACTTATCTAGATTGAAGATAAGGCCTCCTAACTCAAGTCTTATCCTTCTAAAGCCAGAATCAAGCCTTTAAAACTTGGAAACTCAACCAAAAATCGTAGCTTTGCTGAAACCTCTGCTCTAGGGCTGAAAGACCACTCCTAAAGGCAGAAATCAAGATGAAGAGAAGCTTTGAGGTGATGGTTATGGAGGAGAAGGTCTACATCGGACCTAAGGCTGCAAGAAAGGAACACGGAGAGCTTCAACGGCTAACCTCGATTCCCAAGCACCTAAGCTCTAATGCTCAAAGGGTGGTAAGTCCCAATAACCCAACCAAGTTCAGAATTTTTCTGCACTTCAATTCCTTTCATGACTTCTTCTTAAGCCCCTTCCTGGCCCAAGATGCTATTCAAATTTGAAGTGGGTGGCTCCCATGGTAAAGGCACTCCCTATAGAAGTCACATCAATCCTTAAAGCATGGCACCTTCAACCTCTCTTGGTCTTAGGTAAAAACTTTCAGAAATTATCTTTAGATTGGCCAAGTATTTCAGCTCTTGTAGAACTATGGCATCCACAAACTCATACCTTCATCTTCCCTTCCTTTGAAGCGATAGTCCTATTAGAAGAGGTAGAGACCTACCTAGCCCTTCCTAAGACTAAGGTGGGGGATGAAGATCGGGTTTGCTACACGGTTGAGCCTATTGACCCGTCCTTGATCTTGAGTGATTTTATCCATAATTCGAAGGACGTGAGGACCATGATCAGCCCACACCACATTCATTTCATACCCTTGGCACAATGGATAGTGTCCCATTGCAAGAACAAGTGGGAGAGACACGAAGCAATAGCCAAGGCGGTGGCGGTGTGCTTATGCGGAGTCTTCCTTTTCACCACAACCGACCACCTTTTAGACACAAAAAATCTCAACATTATTAGTGGGTTGTGGCGGGGAACGTCCATCTCTCAAGCGATCCTCTCATATCTCTATGAAGGACTAAGTTCAGCTTGCCTAGGAGGACCTTTGTTCGGCTCTATGATACTCCTTGAGTGCTGGATAGCAGTGAGAGTCAAATTCCAACCAAAGGAAGACATAACTTTAGCCAGCCGAATCTTCGGGAGCCACCCTCTCTTCTTCATTGGAGGGACATTTGGATACTCTTCACAGGTTGAATGCAAGACGGCGGATAAGAGAACTCGGGATGAATGGCGCCTCTTCTTCAACACTTTGCCAATAGACAAGTTCAATATGCGACCAAGAATCCTTCGAAGCACTCCTCTTAAAATACCGCGGCGTCAAGGCCTGGACCTCCAGCTAGTGGGGAATACTACAATGGCGATCTACAACCCGCACCGGTGCCATCTTCAGATCGGACTTCCAAGAACCCAAGCTCCTGCACTATCACACTACCCTCCCCTTCTATCTAGGAAGATGGGGACCGAGGAGGATGAAAGAGCGATCCGGAACACGCTGACCATGTGGGAGATCAGCAAAGTGCGCCCGTGGCAAGAAGAAGTTGAAGAGAACGACGAAGCACGCCGAGGCTACGTGAAAGAGTTGAGGAAGATCCGCCCTCTTGCAGATAAAAAACTTAATGTAGCTTGATTTATTATTATTATTTATTTATGAGAGATGTTGTTTGTATGACAAAAAGTTGGAAATTTGTGAATTCATTTTTCATTAAGTCTGATTGAATGAGATGAGATTGTTTCAGTTGAATGAGCAAGAGTTTTGTGGCTTGATCATCTGGAATGATGTGAACAGGCAGAGCCTCTAGAGTAAGTAACGGATGTGCACTGGGCCGCTATAAAGAAACGACGGTCTGACGATAGGCCGTCAGAATGGAAGCACGAACAACCCTGTTCTCTGAGGGATGTAACGGTCAAGACTCAGGCCGTTAGAGTAAGTAACGGTCATAACCCTGGCCGTTAGAATGATGGCTGCTGAAAGAAAGAAAGCTTATGCAAGAAGAGGAGTGATGGTAAGGATATGACCGTTGGATGACTGTAGCGGCCTGGTGATGACGCGTTACAGCCTTTGAATCTGCATAATTGTGAGCTTCTCACTTTGATCTTGATCCTGTGTTCTGCGCACACTTTAAACATGAAACAAGTTAGATCTGTTCTTAGACTCAACCCCTTGTAGATCCTAATTTTTAGAAAAAGATCTACTTAAACAAATAAAAATAAAAGAATAAGAATATATGGGCATGAAATAGCACGAGGTGCTAAGATGGAAAAACGTGATCGCCAGAGACACGAAGGCCTCAAAAGATAATAATGAAAATCATGGAGGGATCGCGAAAAATACCTTTAAAAGTGCGGGGATTGTGAGTGCTCCTTTCTCTTCTAGATCGGCCGGCCGATGAAGAGAGTTCTTCCTTTGATTACCCTTGCAAGAAAAGACAAACACCAAATAAAGATAGGAATTAGAACATGGTGAGTGTAGCATCAAATCCTAAATAAAAATATGAGCATGAAAATATGGTGAAGAACACACCTTAAGGGTGGTTAGCCCTTAAACCCCTATGCAAAGAGGGTGTGGGAGATGAATGATGAAGGATATATAAATGTGCAGGAGTGCACTAAGGGGAAAATACTCAACGTAGTTGAGTTGAAAAATCAATAGAAGATGATGCATGCATGAACGAATATAACAAAAATGAAACAAAGAAAGAGAAAGATAGAGAAATCTGTTGTTTTGGCTTGGATGCTCGATGGGGAGAAGTTCCCAGAAGATGATGAAGACTTGAACGTGTGCAGGAGCCCCTCCTTAGCCAACGGCAACAGCAATCTGTGAGAAGAAAAGAAGAGAAAAGAAAAGGAAACAGAAGAAGAAGAAGAACGGAGGGAGGAAGAAGAAAAATAAAAGAAAAATAACGGGGAAGAAGCCTCCTGAATCCAACCGATCAACAGAGCTCAGAAGCTCTATTAATAAGATAGAAAAGGAGATAAGGAGGGAAGAGTCCAAAGGAGGAAGAGATAAGAATGGGCAAGAGCCCAAATAGGGGAGGATTAAGCTGGGCAAGAGCCCAAACGAAGCAGGAGTCTCTCTGGGAAAGGCTGCGTTCGTTCGGAGCACAAAAGTGAAACACGACTTGGTTCAGGGCGTCAATTCAAGAATTGATGACCTGCACAAAGGGCGTTTCTTAAAAACACGCCCTGCACAAGGGCGTTTCTAAAAAACCAATTTTTAGAAATAAAAACTCCAATAGTAAAACACGCCTCAACCAAAGCCACGTTTAAAAAACACGCCCCTGGGAAGGGCGTTAATTTCAAAAGTTTAAACGGGGAAGTCGGTCAAACCAAAAGAATTGACGCCCTCACAAAAGGTCGTCCTTTCTCAAAGAAACGCCCCAGATCAGGTCGTGTTTTAACAAAACACGCCCTTACCCAGGTCGTGAATTTCAAAATATTCAGATAAATGCCCAGAAAATCCAGAAAAATAGGAAAAGGGAGAAAATAAGAGAAAATCAAGAAAAATTAGGGAAAATAGGAGAAATTCAATAAAAATGGGAAAAACCACTCAAACAAGCTAATTTGAGGGTCAAATGGGGCATTGCACGGTAATATGAAATATACTCAAAATAATGTCAATTTTAGCGTGTCTACAGCTGCCCCGCCTTGGCGTCTGCTTTGTAAGGGAGCGTAGCAAACTGAAAAGTAGATGCCAAGGTGTGATGAGACACGCAATCAACATCACTTGATGAGAATCAAATCAAAAGCACGAGATGAAGCAAATCTCGGGAAATTCAATGAAATCAACAATGTTTGGATAAAAGGGGAGTTGTGCACGCGGTGCACGAAGGAGATAAAATAAATGATCAACTTCCAGCGCGGTGGAAGTACCCCAGGTCACAAACCTGTAAGTTTCACCATTGAGGAGCGGTTACCAGCCAGTGGACGTGCTGCAGCAAAGGTGGATCAAAGGAAAGGATTGAAATAAGATGATAAAAATCCAAACAAGGAGCTTTCGAGAAAATCACCCAAAACAGCAACAAGGCGAACTGAGGACTCAATTCGGCATGGAATATCTCATATTGAAGATTAAGATCAACTTCAACCCTCAAAGTCAGCTCATCAGAATGATTTTTCAACAATTGTTTCAAATTCCTACATGAATGCATGCTGGGTTTAAAAGGAAAAATTAAATCAAATGAAAATATAAGATAATCAAGGATAATATTGCTAAGCTGCCAAGACTGGGTCAAGAAACCGATTTCACGAGCTGATACTAAACCGAAGCCCGTTTATCCACGCACCAACTCATAAAAAGGAACCATCGTCCCCAGTCTCGGACGGCTCAACGGCCTATCCGTATGACTGAGATGCCTCTGGAATCGTCATCGTTTTTGATGAAGGGGAACTTCAAATTCCAGATTTACCAAAGCCACAAGGTCCTTGATATAATCTAGCAGCATATGTAACATATAGTAAAATGCATACAGGAGATGGTGGTGCAATGAGCATGGGAACTGAGAACTGAGCTGCAAGTACCGTGGGGCTTGGATGATGATGCCCAGTCGGTGGGACCAAGAGCTTCTTATCCTGCGCTCAAAAATTCATCAGCCAAGATATAAAAGATAACAAGCAATGAATAAGGCATTTAAGCGTAGCAAGTATGGCATGAATCAAAGCATCAATAGCATGTCACAACATAGTAACCATTATGAGTTGAATCATGATATTGCAAAGCATCATTGTTTGTTATTTTGTAATGAGGATGCCAACTTGGCTAATCAAGATTTGGAGTTGAATGATCAAGATCTGATAATGCCCATCGGCAGAATTGATCAAGAGAAATTAGTAGGGGTTGATTGAAAGATCTGGAGATGAATAATCAGAATGATAATCAGGAGATATAACCAAAATGATATAAGGAGGTGATAACCAAAAATGCCAAGGGTGGCATGTCATGAGAATATCGAGAGAATCAATAGATTGATAGCAATGAGTGGAGATAGGACTCATCCCGTGCTCTTGGTCCTTGCAAAGCTATTCTTGCAAAACACCATCAGAAAATACAATGCAATTTTTATGGAGTTTTTTTGAAATATGCAAATTTTTATGTGATTTTTGAAAATATACTCAAATTTTTATGAATTTTGGAAAAATATGCAAAGTTTTATGGGTTTTGAAAAATATTTCAATTTTTATGAATTTTGGGAAAGATATTCAAATTTTTATAGATTTTGGACAAGAAATATTCAATTTTGTTTGATTTTGATTAGACATTGCTAAAGCAGCATCAAAGGGTGTCTTAAACCACTGGCTAGGGGTCCTCGTTCCTTCCCCTTTTGTGAAAAACTGCCCAAAGCTGGGCGTGCATTGAAGGGTGGCGCCCTATAACCGACTGCCCTTGATCAACGGTACCCCTACCAAGGCCATACCTGAGAAATGTTCGGTCGTGGAGGGAGAAGAGAAGAATAATTGGAGATAAGCTTTATGCAGGATGGGAGATGTAGGGACTTGAATTCTTTCCAAGGTGTTTCTCCTCAAAGATGGTAGTCTGTTGCGCCGGGGCTTTATGCCTTTGATTTTTAGACCCTTGACATGCATACGACCAGGATTTTCCCTACGGGGACTTTGCCACTCTTGTCATGCCATAATTCACAATCTTGCTTTTATCGAAATTCTGACTTGATTTTCATAATAGCCCTTTTGGCGAGATGTATATCATGAAATTCATATTTAGTTTGGGTCAAGACTGCCCCTATTTGAGACTCCTCTCGTATTGGGGATTACCAAGGTTGGTCATCTCATCCATCAACCTCTTGCCCCTGCATGTGGCCGAGTAAAGAAGAGAAAAGACTTTCAGATATACTCATGGCATGGCCAAGGTAGCAACGGTGTTTAACCAAAGGAGCCGGCTAAGGACGCCGTGAAGTGTGTGGAATGCCCAGCTGAGGGTTGATCTTAACAAGCAGGGAGAGAATGTTGAATTCCCAGTGCGGGGTTCTTATTAACCAAGGTGCTGCATAAGCAAGCCTAAAGACTCTTTTTAACAATGATTTAATTTAACAAAAGCCTAAGATAAAGATCTAAAACACCACTTTTAATCTTGCTAAGAAGCACTTCATTTTGAAAATCATGCGTGAAGTAATGAGGTAATGATATCATATAAATGCATACTTACGTCAATATATTACCTTGCAACCTTTGTTAAAGCAGCTGCCGCGAGAGGTTGATCATCGTGGGATAGTCCTCTTAGGCAGATAAAGGATTGGAAGCAAAGGATTGAAAGTGGCTTAACAAGAAGGAGTGGTGCCAAGACCAGACTCAGACGAATAAGGAAAAAAGGAAAAGAGGTGAGGGCTAGAACTCCCTCACTAAGGCGCGGAGACCCTGATCACATGGAACAGTCTACAGAAGGAGAGGAGAATTAGAAGGAGGAATGAGGACTAAAGCCTCGAAAGCAATGGGAGAATAGGCAGATGCCCAAGGCAGTGGATGTGGAAGAAGTTGGGTCGGACCCAGAATCAGGAGGAATTAGAAGAAGAAATTGGTAGATAGAAAGAGGCGGATCCGGAGGGTCCGGAGGCAGAGGAGAATCATGAGAGGAAAAATCCGAAGGCTCCGGAGGGATGACAAAAGAAGGGATGCGATGCCCTGAGACGAAATAGGGAAAAAGATGATGGAAAAGGAAGAAAAAAATGAAGGATGTGATGTTCAGGAAGATTAGATAGATGAATCGGAAGAAAGATGGAGGGTCCGGAGGTTCCGGAGGAAGCAAATGCCGAGGGACGCGATGCCCAGGGAGGAGAGAAAAATCCGGAGGTTCCGAAAGAATGAAATCAGGAAGGAGAAGGTGGAAAGGGGCATCGTGCCCGAGGGAAAAGTCCGGAGGTTCCGAAGGAATGAGATGGAAAGGGGCGTCATGCCCGAGGGAAAAGTCTGGAGGTTCCGGAGGAATAAAATGCCGAGGGACGCGATGCCCTGGGAAGAAGGGAGAGAAATCTGGGAGAGTGAGATGAAAAGGTTGGAAAGGGGCGCGATGCCCAAGTAATGAAGATGAATATGAATAAGATGGGAAATGCGGAGGATCCGGCGGTGCCGGAAGGCGGGGAAGATACGGGTTTGGAGACCCGGAAAGCAGGAGGTGCAAATGCATATGAATGCAATAGAATGGACGTGATGAATGCAGTGAATGCATGAACGCAATGAAATGCAAAGAAGATGAGGAATGTGAAGGGTGAGAGGGTGAGATCCTCCTTTTTCCCCTAGGAGTGGCCCATGAAGAAAACGTGATAGACAAGAATATGGATGGAGTGGGATAGAGGGTGGATAAAGGAGTGGAAGACCCCTTAGCGCCAAAATAACCGCCCCTCCATGGCAGCGAAAGTGTATAGCCAATTGGCCCAATGGAAGAAGCTTCAGTAATAAATAACAACCCCCTTGGAAGGCAAAGAACAACAATGTGAGAGGATTGGAAAGTTGGAACATGAAGCATTGTGCTACCCATTAACTGTGGCGTATATGGAGTGTTGAACAAAATGGGCATTCGCCCCTTGCATGGAAGAATGGATTCAGGATTTGAAAATTAGAACAAGGGGTGCCCTGCCCGGCCCTTGGGTGACATCAACACCTGGCATTCTCTTCTGAACAATGACGGTGACTTGGTATCTTCGACCATGCTTGGAATAATCCGGATTGGCATCCGGTAAATAAACTCTTGCGTCTTGAATAGCACGGCAGTGGCCAAATTCTTCTTACGCGGCTCTTGCTCACCTTCGGCACACGTACTTATAGCAGCGCTCCCCTTCAGAGTAGTAAAGGGAGGTGAGGCGAGGCGGAAGGCCTTGTGGATGGGGGAGGTATAATGGAAAGTGTTGGTAAATGGGTGAATGGAGGCGGAGGTTCAAACACGTCGAGTTTCTCCCTTTGCTCGGAAGCAGTCGGGGTTGGCTCGAGTGCAAAAAAGTGTGGATCCTGCTCAGGATTAACCATGGGTAAAGGTAAAGGGTTAAGTGGTGGAGTAGGCAAAGTAGGTTTTAGGGTTAAAGGGATAATAATTGGGGAAGGTTCAATGGTAGGCTCGGTGGAGGCTAAATGCTCAATATGTGGAGGTTTAATAGTGGAAGGCTTGGGGGAGGCTGGTGTTGTGAAAGTTGATGGCATAGTGGATGGAGGTGTAATTAGTGGAGGTTTAATGGGTGATGGTTTAATTGGGGGAGGTTTGGTGCGGAGAAAACGCCGAACAGGGCGAGCGGTGTTAGGAGTGGGAGTAGACTCAAAACGAGCCGGCGTGGGTGATTGGAGTATCGACCCATCGTCGTAACACCAAGAGGTTTCGGAAATAGGGGTTGAATTAGGAGTGGTTTCCTCCTGAGCAGGGGGTTCATCGAATGAAAATGGGGAAAGCGGAAAGTTAAGAAAACTCGGAAGGGGTGCCTGCGGAGCTTCATCATCATCGTATACTGCCTCGGATTCTTCGAATGCCGGCTCTTGCTCACTTGAACCGCCGACGCCGTAATCATCCCTCCTGTCTTTCCATTCTCTCTCCATCTTTGTAATCTCGTCCAAAGCGGCATGGAGAGGATTGACTGGAGTAGGTGGAGCCGTGACCCTCTTTATTTGTTCCTCCATCAAAGTAATCTTATCAAGCAGAGATTGTTGGAGGGGTGTGACTTGAACAACCGAGGGCTGGCAGGGCCTTGAAGGAGGAGGGGCCGCATAAAAAGGCCGTGGAGGGGAGTTGGCGGGATGACCCATAAAAGAACCCGGACGGGCCGGATTGCAAGGAGTAAATGGGCCTCGGGGCCGTGATGGAGGAGGAATAGAAGGAGGCGGGTGTCGGACCACCCGAGGAGGAGTGTGAATAGAAGGGGATGGGTAATGGGCTACCCGATTAGGAATATGAATAGAAGAGGGAGGTGGGTGATGGCCCCCCCGTGTAGGATTGTGAATAGAAGAGGGAGGTGGGTGATGGGCCACCCGTGTAGGATTGGAAGGGGGAGATGAAGGAGATGCACCCTCAACAGCGGCCTTAAGGGCTTGGATCTGTTGAGGGGTGAGATGATCTAATGCATGAATGAGTTGAGAGACTTTCTCATCATTAGGACGAGGCGGTCCCGAAGGAGTAGTGGCTCGAACTTGAGTAGGGGGATCATGAAGATGGACATTGCCCGTGGGTCGGGCATGGCCATAAGAATGAAGACGTGGTCCCTTGAAAGTATGGTGAGAATGATGAACATGTTGAATTTGAGGGGAATAAGATGTGCTAGGTTGATCACCCTCATGAATATTAATTGAATTGAACATGTTATTTTATCTATCAAAGTAAGCCATTATGCAAGCAATTTAATATGCAAACAATTTGCAAAGAAACACACAAGTTGTGATGGTTACCTTGATTTCTTATGTTTGAACCTTGGTGAATTAATGAATTTATGCAAATTGATATGATTCACACAAGGGGAGGAACCTAGTTTCAAATATGATTTAACTCCAATGCCAACTAGGAACACTCTCTCACCACGTTTAGGCCAACTAATTCGGGACTTCAAAGGGTACAACCTGCCCGGCATCCGTGAGGGAATCCACGGGTGCGGGGACTTATGGAGGCTTGAAAAAGGGATCTCCGGTCCAAAGAGACGGAATGCTCAATGGAGGGTCGTCCCAATTCCAAGAGGGTGTGTGGATCCTAGTGAGGAGAGAGGAGGTCTCCCAAACCAATGCAAGGAAATGAATGAATGCAATGCAAGGAGATATAAACAAATCCACCAATAGAGCCAAATAAATGGTATAATCAATATAAAATCAATGCACAGATAAGCACGGGCTCTGTGAAAACTAAGGAAAGACACGACCTCGGTAAGGTCGCTATCAGAAAAGAGACGCCCTGGGGCAGGGCGTGAAGCACTGTGGCGGGCCCACAGGCAGAGAAAAATGCGCCCTGATATGGGGCGCTACAAATCAAAGAAACGCCTCCTGGTGAGGGCGTCAAAACTCAGGGGTAGCAAAGAAACACCTTAGTGTGAGGCGTTTTAAATAAAGACACGTCCTGGATGAGGGCGTTTACTCACAGAAGCCAGAAAATATAAAGAAAGACGCCTGTGAAAAGGCGTTGGCCAATAAACGGACGCCCAGGGGTGTGGGCGTCAAATCCCAAAAAAGCACCTTGATGTGAGGCGCTATTAAATAAAGCAACGCCCTTGGGCAGGGCGTAAATTCACAAGCAGACTAAGAGACCAGGGTCAATGCTGAAAGACGCCCTGTTAGAAGGCGTAAAACACGCAGAAAACGCCCTAGGTGAAGGCGTGAAATTAAAACGCGCCTGCGACAAAGGCGTTAATTACCAGAAAGCTCCACGGCCAGCAAAATAAAAACACTCACAGTCACAACATAATCATGGCAATCAACATGATATCATGCTCATCAAAAAATTTATTTTTAAGAGGATAAGTGGAGTTTCTAAAAAGAAGAATCTAATCCAAACTAGCCAATCACTAGTGGGGAGATGCAAAGCACAAAGGAGGGTGCCCGAGGGGCACAAGGGAAAGGGTACTGAGGGTAACAAAGGGAAAGGGCACGCGAGGGTGCCAAAGGGGAAAGGGGTAACCGAAGAAAAATAAAAAGGTGTCCCACCATGATCGCCAATTTGTAGATCCTAATTTTTAGAAAAAGATCTACTTAAACAAATAAAAATAAAAGAATAAGAATATATGGGCATGAAATAGCACGAGGTGCTAAGATGGAAAAACGTGATCGCCAGAGACACGAAGGCCTCAAAAGATAATAATGAAAATCATGGAGGGATCGCGAAAAATACCTTTAAAAGTGCGGGGATTGTGAGTGCTCCTTTCTCTTCTAGATCGGTCGGCCGATGAAGAGAGTTCTTCCTTTGATTACCCTTGCAAGAAAAGATAAACACCAAATAAAGATAGGAATTAGAACATGGTGAGTGTAGCATCAAATCCTAAATAAAAATATGAGCATGAAAATATGGTGAAGAACACACCTTAAGGGTGGTTAGCCCTTAAACCCCTATGCAAAGAGGGTGTGGGAGATGAATGATGAAGGATATATAAATGTGCAGGAGTGCACTAAGGGGAAAATACTCAACGTAGTTGAGTTGAAAAATCAATAGAAGATGATGCATGCATGAACGAATATAACAAAAATGAAACAAAGAAAGAGAAAGATAGAGAAATCTGTTGTTTTGGCTTGGATGCTCGATGGGGAGAAGTTCCCAGAAGATGATGAAGACTTGAACGTGTGCAGGAGCCCTTCCTTAGCCAACGGCAACAGCAATCTGTGAGAAGAAAAGAAGAGAAAATAAAAGGAAACAGAAGAAGAAGAAGAACGGAGGGAGGAAGAAGAAAAACAAAAGAAAAATAACGGGGAAGAAGCCTCCTGAATCCAACCGATCAACAGAGCTCAGAAGCTCTATTAATAAGATAGAAAAGGAGATAAGGAGGGAAGAGTCCAAAGGAGGAAGAGATAAGAACGGGCAAGAGCCCAAATAGGGGAGGATTAAGCTGGGCAAGAGCCCAAACGAAGCAGGAGTCTCTCTGGGAAAGGCTGCGTTCGTTCGGAGCACAAAAGTGAAACACGACTTGGTTCAGGGCGTCAATTCAAGAATTGACGACCTGCACAAAGGGCGTTTCTTAAAAACACGCCCTGCACAAGGGCGTTTCTAAAAAACTAATTTTTAGAAATAAAAACTCCAATAGTAAAACACGCCTCAACCAAAGCCACATTTAAAAAACACGCCCCTGGGAAGGGTGTTAATTTCAAAAGTTTAAACGGGGAAGTCGGTCAAACCAAAAGAATTGGCGCCCTCACAAAAGGTCGTCCTTTCTCAAAAAAACGCCGCAGATCAGGTCGTGTTTTAACAAAACACGCCCTTACCCAGGTCGTGAATTTCAAAATATTCAGATAAATGCCCAGAAAATCTAGAAAAATAGGAAAAGGGAGAAAATAAGAGAAAATCAAGAAAAATTGGGGAAAAATAGAGAAATTCAATAAAAATGGGAAAAACCACTCAAACAAGCTAATTTGAGGGTCAAATGGGGCATTGCACGGCAATATGAAATATACTCAAAATAATGTCAATTTTAGCGTGTCTACACCTTGCCTTGAAGCAAGTTAGATAATGACCGTTTCTTAATATTTGGTCAAGGGGTGGAGCCTTGTTAAATAGGCGAAAAACATAATAAAAATAATGCAATGCATGCAATGCATATGATGGTGTTTTTCGGGGGTTTTGGAGAATATCTGAATTTTGTGAGACTTTGAAAATATTTGATTTGTTTGGGTTTTGAAAATATTTGATGTTTTTGGATTTTGGAAATATTTCAATTTTTTTGGATTTTAGAAAATGTTTGATTTTGTTTGGATCATGAAAATATTCAATTTGTTTGGATTTTGAAAATATTTGATTTTTTTGGATTTTGGAAAATATTTAATTTGTTTGGATTTTGAAAATATTTGATTTTTTTGGATTTTGGAAAACCAGTGCTTCCCCAGCAGTGTGAGCCCTTCCTTGTTGATATCGAGTCCGGGGGTTGGTGTGAGAGAAGGTGACGACACCTGGACAAGGTCCAATTGTCATGACGGTGTTTCTGCCAGGGCCATACCCAGGGTACTAATCTTGGTCCTAAAAGAAAAACAGAATACGGGGGGTAAGCTTTAGACCAGATATAGAAGTTTTTTAAGACTTGATTTCCTTTCCGTACAACCCATTAGAGATTTGGTCTGTTGTGCCGGGGCTTTGAGTCCATCATCGAACCTTAATCCACCCTAGGCATGCATGCGACCGGGCTCATAACGTCCCACGGGGAACTGTACTGCCACTCTTGTCATGCCTAGCTTTTCTTGCTTTGCCTTTCTGGAGCTTTGGAATTCATAATTCATACAATATCGACTTTGAGGTGATGCTTTTGATTTTCTCATAGAGATTGCCCCTTCGCTGTCTCTTTTGTTTCTTGTGGCGTCAGGTCATAACAGACTTCCCCTATTTGAGACCTCCTCTCGTGAGGGTGTTTGGATCGGTTATCGCCTCCTTATTCACCTCTTGCCCCTGGTTTTAGCTGAAGGAAGAAACGGACAGGGACCTCGACTTTCCCCCAAAGCATGGCCAAGGAGAAACATTGTCCTTTCTCAACGTGGAAAACCTGACCAGGGACGTCGTGTAGTGTGTGATTGCCTCACTCGGGACTCCTTTAGTGAAAGGAGGAACATCTTGCTGCCAGGGTAGCACATGGTTAGACTCTAAGGAAAGAAACGCTTAAGATACAACCCATTCCACGAGTGAGAGAGCTCCTCACCTTCCGCGTTTACTAAACGATAAGCATTTCCCGGATAAGCTTCTTTTACGACAAACGGCCCTTCCCAATTAGGTTGTAATTTAGACCTAGGACCTGCAGACCGAATGAATTTTTATTTCACAATCATATCACTCTTTTGAAACTTATGTTCGATTACCTTCTTTTGAAAATAACGCGAAACCCTCTTCTGATAAACGGATACATGATCGGCCGCATTCATCCTCTTCTCATCTAAGAGTTCCAACTGAACCAGCAACGCCTCTCGACGTTCATCGAGATTAAGTTCCTTATCAAGCTGCACTCTAAGGGAAGGGATTAGGATCTCATATGGGAGCACTGCCTCCATCCCTTAGGTAAGAAAATAGGGAGTTTATCCCATAAGGGTACGGACGAAGGTGCGGTAAGCCCACAGAGCTTCTACTAATCTTTCTGGCCAATCAGAAAACTCATGAGCTTCACATGTTTTCTTGATGATTTTAAGAAGGGTTTTATTAGTGGCCTCGGCTTGGCCGTTGCCTTGAGGATAATATGGAGATGAATGATGCAATGCAATCTTGAACTTCTTACATAGGTCCTTAAGCTCTTGGGAAATGAACTGGGGTCCGTTGTCGGTGATGATGCTGCTTGGCACTCCGAACCGCGAGATGATATTCTTCATAACAAAGCGGCACACCGTTGTAGCTTTGATCTCTGCGTACGCCTCGGCTTCGGCCCACTTGGTGAAGTACTCAGTGGCGGTAAGGATAAAGGATTTTTGCTTGATCTGTGAATCAGGATCACCGAGCGGGCCTACAACGTCAAAGGCCCACGTAGAGAATGGCCAAGGAGCGGTCATAGGATGGAGAGATGAAGCTGGAGAATGAATTTTATCAGCGTGGAGTTGGCACTTAAGACACCTCCGGACATAGAGGGAGCAATCTTCCTCTAGAGTGGGCCAATAGTAGCCATGCCTTAGGATCTTCTTCGCTAGAGCCTGGCCATTGACATGACCCCCACACTCACTAGAATGGGCTGCTTCAGCCACCTTCCAAGCTTCAACATCATCTAAGCATCTCATGAGCATCCCATTAGTAGCGCGCCTGTACAGTTCTCCTGTAATAACGGTGTACCTTGCGGCGGCTCTTCTGATTGACTTGCGTTGCTCAGCATTTGCCCCTTCTGGGAATAATCCCTCCTTGCAAAACAACTTGATTTCATGATACCAAGGCAATTCTTCTTCGTCCAGAATCTCTTCTAGCTCTGTTAAAGATACTTCCTTAAGATCTTCCTTCTCAGCTCTTGCCTCTATAGATTTCCTAAGATTGATGTACCAAGGATCCTGAAGAGAGGGTGCGTCCAATCTCTGAACGATGATAGTCTCAGTGCTCTGACTGAGAGGGAAAGATAGGGAAGAAGCAAGGGATGCCAGAGCATCAGTTAGAATATTCTGAGAACGGGGAGTATGGATATAGATCAGCTTATGGAATTGCTTGGTAAGGAGCGTGACCAGATCTTGATAAGGCTTGAGCTTGGGGTCACGAGTATGGTAAGTGGTCAGAACTTGCCGTAGGACGAGATGAGAATCTCCTATAATGTTTAAATAACGCGCACCTAAGAGGTAGGCGTGCTTTAGTCCAGCCAGGAGAGCCTCATACTCAGCGATGTTGTTGGTAGCAGGAAACTGAAGTTGATAAGCAAAGGGGATGGTCACCCCTATGGAGTAAGCAGAACAGCACCGATCCCTCGGCCTTGAGAATTGAGTGCACCGTCGAAGTGCAGAGACCAGAAGGGGTGATGAGAGATAACAGAAAGATGCTCATCAGGGAAATCGTCCATGATGGAATCGGTGTGAGGAATGGGGAGATGAGCGAGATGCTCAGCAATGGCATATCCTTTGACCGCCTTCTGAACAACAAAGGTGATGTCGAACTGAGAGAGGAAGCTCTGCCAGCGAGCCAACCTACTAGAAAGGACAGGCTTTTCTAAGAGATAACGGATCGGGTCCATTCTAGAGATCAACCTAACTGGGTGGGCAAGAAAATAGTGTTTCAACTTCTGAGCTACCCACACTAAGGCGGCACAAGTCTTCTCCATAGCGGTGTATCTGGATTCAGCTAGATTAAACAACCGAGAGAGATAGTATGCAGCCCGCTCTTTTCCTTCATCATCCACTTGTGCTAAGACCGCCCCTAGGGAGTCCTCAATGACCGAGATCTATAGGATTAGGGGTTTTCCTGGGACAGGAGGTTGCAAAATCGGGGGATTGGATAGATATTCCTTTAAGTACTCATAGGCCTTCTGACAGTCTTGATTCCATTCAAATTCGACCCCTGCCTTAAGCAATTCATAAAACGGACGGCACCTTTGGGAATGCTGGGATATGAATCTTCTGATGAATTGCAATCTACCAATCAATCCTCGAAGTTCCGTAATATTCTTTGGCGGAGGCATGTCCATGACGGCCCGTGCCTTGTTAGGATCAATCTGGATCCCCCGTTTGCTCACTATAAAGCCTAGCAGCTTCCCTGAGGAGACTCCGAATACACACTTCTTCAGATTCATCTTAAGCTTATACTCCCTAGCTCTTTGCAGCACCATAGCCAGGATAGAGGGGTGTTCTTCTTTGGTTCTTGACTTCACCAAAATGTCGTCCATGTAAGCTTCCATATAGATGTGCATCATGTCGTGGAAGATGGCCATCATCGCCCTTTGATAGGTGGCGCCCGCGTTCTTCAGACCAAATGGCATAACCACATAACAGTACGTGCCCCAGGGCGTGGTGAAGGAAGTTTTCTCTTGATCTTCGGGAGCGAGATGGATTTGATTGTAGCCCGAATATCCATCAATGAATGATAGAGCTTCATACCCGGCGGTGTTGTCTACTAGGACATCTATATGAGGCAGTGGGAAATCATCCTTAGGACAGGCTTTGTTAAGATCCCTGAAATCGATGCAAATACGCACTTTTCCATCCTTCTTGATAACATGGACTATGTTTGCCTCCACTGAGGATATAGAACAACTCTGATGAATCCGGCCTTATATAACTTGTCGACTTTTTCCTTGATCCTCAATGCCATGTGGGGGTGAAATCTTCTTGACCGTGGTTTGACAGGTGTTGTCCCTGGTTTAAGCACAAGTCGATGTTCCACTAAAGAGGGGTCAAGACCTGGCATGTCCTCGTAAGACCAGGCGAAGGAATCGCTATACTCCCTTAGAACATTGATTAAATCCTCTTCTACTTGTGGAGGGAGGTTAGCAGCAATAATGATAGGCCTTGGATCTTCTTCAGTTCCCAAGTCGATTTCCTTTGTAGGTTCGTCCACTACCGTCGACGGCTCGTCGAATCTCTTCAGTCCTTGTGCATACAGATCGGCAGTGTCATCTACATTGCTGTCTTCATTAATCGGATCCGTCTCGTCCAAAATCTCATAGACGCCTAATCCGTCGTCGCTCCACACCCCTTCTATTTCCTCGTCATCTTCTATCACGATGGCCGTAGCAACGAATTCCGGGCACTTCAACAGAGCATGGCAACGCTGAGCTAAATCTTGCAAGAACCTATCAGGAACTGATCGGGAAGTATGCGTAAGCGGGCGCGGATCAGAGGAGGAAGGGTTGGACGACCTAGAACAAGACCCTACTTCTCTAGACCTAACTGACTCTACTTCCCTAGACTCGACGGACCCTAATTCTAACCTAGGAGAGAGGAGGCCTAGTGGAAGGGAAGGAGCAGGGGACTCGTGCCCCTGGGAGGAGGATGGAGATAGGATAGCGTAATCTTCCACTGAAATCCCCGTTTCAAATTCGACGTTTTTTTTGGAGATCAGCGAAGACTACACAGCAAGATGGAGGAGGTGGGAGCTGCATGGGGAACAGCTCGGGGAAAATGCAGTCGAAGAAAGGATCGGAAGAGGAGAACCACATCTCGTGGAGTTGAGCGTTGGGAGGAGGAGGAGTGAAGAGAGTGGATAGATCAATGCGTGGGCACTGCCCGCAAGCACAAGGAATAAAGAGAATCTCAGGTGGATCAATGAAAGACGGATTTACCATGATAGGAGGAAGACGGGGTATGTAGTCCCCTTGCTGAAAAATAGATTGAAAGCGTGAGGGAGACCAGGAAAAGACAACTGGAGAGCTCCCCCTTTCCTGTAGACCATCAACTGGCCGCTCCTTCGGCCTCCACTGAACAAGCCGAACTTCTTGTTGCTTTCGGCGTTCTTCTTCATGAAAGAGCCCCTGAAAGGCCCGGCTATAGTCAAGCATGTCATCATCTAACCCTCCTGGCAACGGGGGCGGACTGGCAATCGGACAAACCGTATCTCTTTCCAGCTGAACTGATTTTAAAGTTAGTGTGCCAGGCTGGAGAGGTCCTCTAACAAAATGTTGGCGATAATCCCAGGTGAGCGGCCCAGAATCACCCATCATTGATAATGCAGTTTCTCGGTAGCCGAGACCTCTCCTGCCCATCTTCCTTCCCTTCGGTATGGGCTTGGTCGTTCCTTGTAATTGTGCACCAAGGCCCCTTTCTGGTTGATAGCCTAGTTTCAGTATGATATTCCAGCCCTTGGAATCTCGAATCTGAGGATTTACGTTGATGTTAACTGGAGTAGTGATAGGCCTAGGAGGTGTATAAGCCCAAGGGAAGTTTAAGTCCAGCACCGATATGACGGGCCGGCTGCTTGGCCAAAGTGTGGGAAGAATCTGTTCTGAAATGGCCTTAACTGACTGCACTGTGGACAAGCTTTTAACTTTGACGACCCTCCCTTGGAAAGGGAATTTAACACACTGATGTGCGGTGGAGGGTACGGCGCTGAGTGTATCAATCCACGGACGACCCAAGATAGCCTTGAACATAGGGTCAATGTCCAGCACGTAGAATTCTACGGCCATTGTAAGAGGTCCGAGCTCGGCTTGGATAGTGACTACCCCGTGACATGCTCGCCTTGAGTTGTCATATGCTGCTATAGTGGTCGGGGTAGGTCGTAATAACTCTTCAGATATGTTGCAAGCTCGTAGAGTGCTGAGTGGGCATACATTGATTGAAGCCCCTGTGTCAACCAGCGCTACTTCAATGCTGACTTTGTTCATAGTGATTGTAATGCAGAGCGGCATCTGTCGTGCTTCCGGAGGTGCTAGCTCGGTTTCTGAAAATGTAATTGCCGGCCCCTTTGAGATAGTAGCTAGTGCGGTCGGTAAACTATCGACTGCCATGTCTTCGCTGACCATTACTGTCACGTCCCGAGCGCGGAAGATACCCGGAGATGCGCGACGTGTCTATATCAATCATATCAATCAGAGTGGTCGTGTATTCGACGCAAAGACAGAGATGCGTAAAATAGCAAGATAACCCAATCCTTTATTTCATAATGGATAGACTATTACAAATCCAATACTCTATTTAATAAAAAGAAAAAGAATACATATTTGACTCAAGAAACTATAGGAAAGACTAGACGACACTTGAGCAGCTCTATCACTTTCACTCTTGAACATTCCCATCCGATTGACTTCCATCATCGTCGGACTTACCTGAAAAGTACAAAAGGACAAACGGAATGAGCGAACGCTCAGTAGGAAATTATATCTCAAGTACTAGCAAGGGGTTTAAGTAATTACATCTTTCATGAATGCAATAAAGCTATGCATGCTCGCATAAAACGACAAGATAGAGAGAATGTAATATCAAGAAATAAGATGAACTTAATCATGAACTTCCAACAAGATGACAAGTATATTCAAGGTATTCAAGCAAGCACGTTTAACAAGTCATGTCAAGAACTTTGGCTATCATGTATCAAGCAAGTAAATTACCCTTTTTCGGGACACGCATTTCATGTAAAGTCAAGTACGATTCAAGTACAAGATGTGTGTGGAATGTCCAATCAAGCAAGTCAAGTACTCGGTATAATGTCAGATACATTATCATTTTAACTCCCATGGGCACAAGTACTTTCGGGTGCTCCTCCCAGGACCAGATCGGGCCCTATATGCACAGGCATTTATCATGTATTTTTGACATCCACTCTTGTTTATATAGCCAATATAGAGTTTCAATATTCAAACTTGTAGACATGTATGACAACTTTGACAGAATAGAGTCCAAAAATATGACAAAGGACATAGATTGGCGATAATAACGGTAAAATCACGATATCAATAAAACTAGGTAGAATATGGTTCCCTTAACTTAGGTCCCATGACAAATCAATATGGATATTCTTTATATAGAATTGAGGTCCACATAAACATTAGATCAAGCAAGATACCCTCATTCTTATCATAGAATTGAGGTTTACAAGAACGACATGATATGGCATGATATCATCATCCCATTAAGAATTTCTTATGATATACTCTTTGTATAATCATAAGGGCCGGTATACCATGTTTCTTTAGATTGACATGGCAAGGATCGTGTAATGGGTTTTTAGGGTACAACCAGCTCAGTCGGCCTTGAGGGAATCCAAGGCTACGAGGAGTCTTACGGAGGTCTCTATGACTAACTCGCTAGTCCAAAGGAACGGAATGTCCAATGGAGAGCTTGTATGTCAATGACAGTTGAGTGTGATCGATTAAACAACGTGAAACGTGGGACTATACTCACGGAGTGGAGAATAGTGCCGATATATATATTATATAACATATGAAATCATCGGTTAACAAAAACAGGGAAAATTCAGTTTTACAGTAAAATAACGACTTAGGTCAAGTCGTTTCTCAAGTAATTAACGCCTAACAGAAGGGCGTTTACATATTTCTATTTTACAGAATTTTCAATAATTTTATTAATTCATGAAAAACACGCCCTAGTCAGGGGCGTTAGTCAGGTAAGTAACGCCTAACATAAGGGCGTTTAAATATGTTCCGTTTTGCAGAATTTCATTATTTCAATAATTTATATAAAACGCGCCCTGGACAGGGGCGTTTCTTCAGAGTTGACGACTATATAAGCAGGCGTCTCATTATTTAAATATTTGACAGAATATAAATAATTTTCAGGATTTATTTAAAACACGCCCTGGAAAGGGGCGTTACTGTTTAATTTTATTTTACAGGATATACATAGTTCAGGAATTTACAGAAAACGCGCCCTAGAAAGGGGCGTTTCCTTTCAATTTACGCCCTGTGATGGGGCGTTAACAGGTGTAAAACGACGTTGTCAAGGTCGTGAATTCAAGGAATTTACAATATTTCAACAAATAAATTTCCAAGACAGGAGACATGATCATGACAAGAAAATTAGCAGGAATTTACAGGTAGAGTCATGCAAGATTTTAGAATCGATATTTCATATTTATTGAATTTTAAACAGGATCAATTATTGATTACATGCGATTGTTCATGAAATTAACGCCTGTATACAAGGCGTATACTTTTAATTAACGACCACTGGGATGGTCGTTTCTTTTAAAGTAGCGCCCTATTCAAGGGTGTTTCTTGAAAAATTTACAGAAAACGTATGCAAACTGTATAAATATATCATGCATGGTGCTTCTTATATTTATTTTTAGTTTGGGCTACGAGACTTGAGAAAATCCTACCTTATGATCTGGATGAAGGAGATGAAAGGGCTTTGAAGCTTCAACTGCAACTTAATAGAAGAAGAACAATCGTTCTTCCGTCAACCTGGAGAGGAAACGAAGAATATTAATTCTTCTCATGCTACGTTCATAAGAAAGGAACAGAAGAAGAAAATAGAAGAACATATGTTCTTCACGTACCTGTGCAGTTCGATCGTCCAAATAGGTTTAGGGTTGTTCGATCAAGACTATTTATAGGATTTTGGAGTCCTAACAAAAGTAGTGTTTGATTGAGGGTAACATATCCCTAATAGAGTCTTTACTCTAATAGACACTTACTAGATTAGGTTAATCTTTCCCTGGATAAGCTCTGGGTTCAAACGGGTCACGAACTGAATTAACGCCTTTGGTCAGGGCGTTTATTCTTAAATTAACGACCTTGTTCAGGTCGTTTCTTAAGAAACGTCTTCCATAAGGGCGTTCCTTGTTTTTGAAACACGCCTAAGACATGGGCGTTTATTTTACTTGCCTATTTGGTCGCGTGAGAGTTGACGACCTCATGCGTGGGCGTCCTTTCTTTAGTCACGCCGTATGTAGAGGCGTTTATATTTAAATTAACGCCTTACTCAGAGGCGTTATTTTTAATTTGCTTTATTTTATCTGTATTACTTCTGTACTATGTATGTTTTTACTTTTATTTCAATATTCATTTATCAGGGTTGCTACACCCTCCCCTACTTAAAAAGAATTTGGTCCCCAAATTCAATATATATAATTATACATGTGGAGAGGGTAGAACATATACCTCTTAGAATAACTCGGAAAATCGTTTCTTCATAGATTCCTCGGTCTCCCATGTCGCTTCGCGTTCGGGATTCTTATTCTATTGCACCTTGAGCATGGGAATAACCTTATTCCTTAGAGCTCGTATTTCTCGATCTAAGATCTTCATAGGCTTTTGTTCATAGGTGAGATCTTTCTGGATCACCAGATCTCTATGTTCAATAATATGAGATGGATCGTGCACATACTTCTTTAACATGGATATGTGAAATACATTATGTACATCGGACAATTGAGGAGGCAATGCGATGCGATAAGCAACCTCGCCAACTCTTTCAAGTACCTCAAATGGTCCGATGAATCTTGGCGTAAGCTTGCCCTTGACACCAAATCTTCGTATGCCACGTCCAGGCGATATCTTGAGAAATACATGATCTCCGATTTGGAATTCAAGATCTCTCCTTCTTGTATCAGCATAAGCTTTTTGTCTCGTCTGAGCAACTTGCAATCTTTCTCTGATTACTTGTATCTTCTCAGTTGTATCCCTTACCATGTCTGGACCTAGCAGTTGTTTTTCTCCAACTTCGTTCCAGCATATGGGTGATCTGCAACTCCTTCCGTATAAGGCTTCGAAAGGTGCCATTTGGATACTAGCTTGGTAGCTATTATTATATGCAAATTCCACTAGTGGTAAATGATCGTGCCAGCATCCTCCAAAGTCAATGATGCATGCTCTAAGCATATCCTCAACAACCTGGTTAGTTCTCTCGGTCTGACCATCTGTTTGTGGGTGGAAAGCAGTACTAAAGTTGAGCCTTGTTCCTAACGAATGTTGTAATCCCTTCCAAAAATGAGAAGTAAAACGGGGATCTCTGTCAGACACGATTGAGACAGGAATTCCATGTATCCTGACTATTTCCTTGATGTACAGTGCAGCTAGCACATCAATTGACCATCGACTTTTTATTGGCAAGAAATGCGCCGATTTAGTTAATCGGTCAATGATAACCCAGATTCCATCATGTCCTCCTTTAGATTTAGACAAACCCATGATGAAGTCCATACCAATATCCTCCCACTTCCACTTAGGAATATCTAGAGGGTGTAGTTTTCCAGCAGGCTTTTGGTGTTCCGCCTTGACCTGTTGGCATGTAAGACAGCGTGATACATAGTCCGCTATTTCTCTTTTCATATTGGGCCACCAGAAGTTCCTCTTCATATCTTGGTACATTTTAGTTGATCCAGGATGAATAGTGTACCTTGATCGGTGAGCTTCATCTAAGATCTTCTTCTTTAATTCCGGACAATCAGGTATACAAGTTCTACCTTTGAATAATAATCTTCCATCAGAAGTTAGTTGAAAATCAGATTGTCCTTCTAATCTGCCCTTGATTTCCACTAATATAGGATCATCACCCTGAAGTGCTTGTATCTCAGATAATAAATCTGACTGTATGCTTACATGAGATAATGTAACAAATTTGGATTCCGTGTCCAAGTTTATATTGAGCTCGGAGAATTGTTCAAGTAACCTCCATTCTTGTATCATACAATTGGCTATCATTGCTCTCGGCTTTCGACTAAGGGCATCAGCAACATAATTACCCTTTCCGGGATGGTATTGTATATTGAAGTCGAAGTCCTTGAGATATTCTAGCCAGCGTCTTTGTCTCATGTTTAGCTCCTTTTGTGAGAATAGATATTTGAGACTCTTGTGATCGGAGTAGACAGTGAACTGTACTCCATAGAGATAGTGTCTCCATATCTTTAGGGCAAATACTACCGCGGCCAGTTCTAAGTCATGGACGGGGTAATTCTCCTCATGCTTCTTCAGTTGACATGAAGAGTATGCTATGACCTTTCCTTGTTGCATTAGGACACATCCGAGGCCAATGCCAGAAGCATCAGTGTAGACCTCGAATTTCTCTCCTTCTATTTGTAGAGCTAACACCGGAGCTGTAGTGAGATGATCCTTAAGAGTTTGGAAACTTCTTTCACATTCCTCACTCCATTCATATCGGATCTCCTTACGAGTTAACCTTGTAAGGGGCACAGCGATCTTAGAAAAATCTTTGATGAATCGCCGATAATAGCCTGCAAGACCTAAGAAACTTCTGATCTCGCTTGCATTAGTGGGTCTTTCCTAGTTTCTTACAGCTTCAACCTTTGACGGATCTACAGATAAACCGTCCTTGGATATGACATGTCCGAGAAAAGCCACTTCTTCAAGCCAGAACTCGCATTTGCTGAGTTTAGCATATAATTGATTTGTCCTCAAGACTTGCAATGCAATCCTCAAATGCTCTTCATGTTCTTCCTTAGTCTTAGAATATATCAATATATCATCAATGAAGACTACTATGAATTGATCCAAGTAAGGCCTGAATATGCTATTCATTAACTGCATAAAGGCAGCAGGGGCATTTGTTAGTCCAAAAGGCATAACAACAAATTCGTAATGGCCATACCTGCTTCTGAATGCGGTCTTGTGAATGTCATCATCCTTGATTCTTAACTGATGATATCCTGACCTGAGATCAATCTTGGAAAAATATTTGGATCCTGAAATCTGATCAAATAATTCATCGATTCTCGGCAGTGGATACTTGTTCTTGATAGTAAGATGATTCAACTGTCGATAGTCGATACACAATCTCATGGATCCATCCTTCTTCTTTACAAATAAGACTAGTGCTCCCCACGGGGAAGTACTTGGTCTAATAAATCTTTTTTGGATTAGTTCCATCAACTGCTCCTTCAACTCCTTGAGTTCAGCAGGGGACATTCTATATGGTGCCTTTGAAACAGGACCAGCACCAGGGACTAAGTCAATGGTGAAGGCCACTTCTCTTTGAGGGGGTAATCCCGGCAAATCTTCTGGAAATACGTCTGGGAATTCTCGCACTACCTGAACGTCTTCTATCTTGGTTTTCTTAGCTTCTTTAACAGTGACAAAAGCAAGGAAGGATACACATCCCTTCCTGACGAGCTTGCTTGCTCGAAGAGCCGAAATAAGAGGGGATTTGCTTCGACTCTTAGGACTAGTATAAGTCAGTTCTGGAAATTCTTTGAAAACGATCTTGCTATTACGGCAATCAACCGTTGCCTGGTACTTAGATAACCAATCTGCTCCTAGTATAACATCATATTCTTTTAGATCTAAACAGATAAGATCAATAGGAAAATTCTTTCCTCGAACCAATACCTCACAGTTTTGGTAATGATGCGTGATATCCGTCTCGTTTCCGAGAGGAGTAGACAACACTATTTTCATCCATTCCGGTTCTAGAGGTAACGGGTCAGCAAACTTCTTAGAAATAATAGAATGCGATGCACCCGTATCAAATAAGACATGTGCATATTTGGAACAAATTTTCAATGTACCTTCCACTAATCCGCCTTCTTCTTCAGGTTCGGTCTCCTGTATTGCATGAAGACGAGCATTCTTTATCACCGGGCGTTTACCATCGCCGGCTTGGTCGTTCATTAATGGACACTCGGGAATCCGATGCTCACGGCTTCCACAACGGAGACAAGCTCCTAATTTCCTCCAGCATTCTTCCGTCTTGTGACCAGCCTTGTCACAATGCTTGCAGACTATATTCGAAGGGGTAGTGGTGATAGAGAAAGGCTTGGTCTTCTTGAATTTCTGATCTTGAGAGGAAGAACCTCCATTATTGGGCCTCTTCTTAAAGTTGGGTTTGAAAGAACCCGAACCCGTGACTTGTTCCTTCTTGTCTTTTCCACGGATCCTATCAGATAGTTCCGTGGCATCTTCAAGTAATTGAGCTCGGCGCACTATTTCAGAATAAATTTGGATGTCCATAGGCGCCAATTGAGTAATATAGTGGGGCCTAAGCCCATTAAGAAATCTACGGGCTTTCATCTTCTCTGTGCTAATAAGATGCTTAGCATATCTAGATAACCTGGAGAACTGAGCTTCATAATCTGCTAATGATAAGGATCGTTGCTTTAATGCAGCGAATTCGGCAGCCTTCTTTTCTTGGACTCGGTCCGAGAAATATTTAGCATTGAAGTATTCCACGAATTCTTCCCATGTTACTTGAGTAGGATCGATGGTTGCTTCAATAGACTCCCACCAGCATCTAGCATCTTTCTCTAACTGGAATGTAGCTAATAGCACTTTGTCCTGGTCCGTGCATTGCATGACACGGAATATGCGTTCGGTTTCCCGAACCCAATGCTCGGCATCGTCCGGATCGGTCGATCCCATAAACTTCGGGGGATTCATATTCTTAAAGGCTTGGTGTAAGCTTCCAGCTCGTGGAGCACCACCTTGTGCTACCTGTTGTAGCACTTGGGTCATCCCTTGAAGGGTACGCTGCATGTTGCGCCATTGAGCACGTTCGGCAGCCATTATCCTACAATTACAATAACTATATTAGTACGTGATCGTATTTAAAGACTCGTATACTATGTTAAATCTAACCCTTGGTTCTACCCAATCTCACTGGTTTAAAGGTTCAACTTATCCTTGGACTTGGGTTTTTCCTAGGAATTGAATAACTTGGGCTCTGATACCACAAAGACTGTCACGCCCCGAGCGCGGAAGATACCCGGAGATGCGCGACGTGTCTATATCAATCATATCAATCAGAGTGGTCGTGTATTCGACGCAAAGACAGAGATGCGCAAAATAGCAAGATAACCCAATCCTTTATTTCATAATGGATAGACTATTACAAATCCAATACTCTGTTTAATAAAAAGAAAAAGAATACATATTTGACTCAAGAAACTATATGAAAGACTAGACGACACTTGAGCAGCTCTATCACTTTCACTCTTGAACATTCCCATCCGATTGACTTCCATCGTCGTCGGACTTACCTGAAAAGTACAAAGGGACAAACGGAATGAGCGAACGCTCAGTAGGAAATTATATCTCAAGTACTAGCAAGGGGTTTAAGTAATTACATCTTTCATGAATGCAATAAAGCTATGCATGCTCGCATAAAACGACAAGATAGAGAGAATGTAATATCAAGAAATAAGATGAACTTAATCATGAACTTCCAACAAGATGACAAGTATATTCAAGGTATTCAAGCAAGCACGTTTAACAAGTCATGTCAAGAACTTTGGCTATCATGTATCAAGCAAGTAAATTACCCTTTTTCGGGCCACGCATTTCATGTAAAGTCAAGTACGATTCAAGTACAAGATGTGTGTGGAATGTCCAATCAAGCAAGTCAAGTACTCGGTATAATGCCAGATACCTTATCATTTTAACTCCCATGGGCACAAGTACTTTCGGGTGCTCCTCCCAGGACCAGATCGGGCCCTATATGCACAGGCATTTATCATGTATTTTTGACATCCACTCTTATTTATATAGCCAATATAGAGTTTCAATATTCAAGCTTGTAGACATGTATGACAACTTTGACAGAATAGAGTCCAAAAATATGACAAAGGACATAGATTGGCGATAATAACGGTAAAATCGCGATATCAATAAAACTAGGTAGAATATGGTTCCCTTAACTTAGGTCCCATGACAAATCAATATGGATATTCTTTATATAGAATTGAGGTCCACATAAACATTAGATCAAGCAAGATACCCTCATTCTTATCATAGAATTGAGGTTTACAAGAACGACATGATATGGCATGATATCATCATCCCATTAAGAATTTCTTATGATATACTCTTTGTATAATCATAAGGGCCGGTATACCATGTTTCTTTGGATTGACATGGCAAGGATCGTGTAATGGGTTTTTAGGGTACAACCAGCTCAGTCGGCCTTGAGGGAATCCAAGGCTACGAGGAGTCTTACGGAGGTCGCTATGACTAACTCGCTAGTCCAAAGGAACGGAATGTCCAATGGAGAGCTTGTATGTCAATGACAGTTGAGTGTGATCGATTAAACAACGTGAAACGTGGGACTATACTCACGGAGTGGAGAATAGTGCCGATATATATATTATATAACATATGAAATCATCGGTTAACAAAAACAGGGAAAATTCAGTTTTACAGTAAAATAACGACTTAGGTCAAGTCGTTTCTCAAGTAATTAACGCCTAACAGAAGGGCGTTTACATATTTCTATTTTACAGAATTTTCAATAATTTTATTAATTCATGAAAAACACGCCCTAGTCAGGGGCGTTAGTCAGGTAAGTAACGCCTAACATAAGGGCGTTTAAATATGTTCCGTTTTGTAGAATTTCATTATTTCAATAATTTATATAAAACGCGCCCTGGACAGGGGCGTTTCTTCAGAGTTGACGACTATATAAGCAGGCGTCTCATTATTTAAATATTTGACAGAATATAAATAATTTTCAGGATTTATTTAAAACACGCCCTGGAAAGGGGCGTTACTGTTTAATTTTATTTTACAGGATATACATAGTTCAGGAATTTACAGAAAACGCGCCCTAGAAAGGGGCGTTTCCTTTCAATTTACGCCCTGTGATGGGGCGTTAACAGGTGTAAAACGACGTTGTCAAGGTCGTGAATTCAAGGAATTTACAATATTTCAACAAATAAATTTCAAGACAGGAGACATGATCATGACAAGAAAATTAGCAGGAATTTACAGGTAGAGTCATGCAAGATTTTAGAATCGATATTTCATATTTATTGAATTTTAAACAGGATCAATTATTGATTACATGCGATTGTTCATGAAATTAACGCCTGTATACAAGGCGTATACTTTTAATTAACGACCACTGGGATGGTCGTTTCTTTTAAAGTAGCGCCCTATTCAAGGGCGTTTCTTGAAAAATTTACAGAAAACGTATGCAAACTGTATAAATATATCATGCATGGTGCTTCTTATATTTATTTTTAGTTTGGGCTACGAGACTTGAGAAAATCCTACCTTATGATCTGGATGAAGGAGATGAAAGGGCTTTGAAGCTTCAACTGCAACTTAATAGAAGAAGAACAATCGTTCTTCCGTCAACCTGGAGAGGAAACGAAGAATATTAATTCTTCTCATGCTACGTTCATAAGAAAGGAACAGAAGAAGAAAATAGAAGAACATATGTTCTTCACGTACCTGTGCAGTTCGATCGTCCAAATAGGTTTAGGGTTGTTCGATCAAGACTATTTATAGGATTTTGGAGTCCTAACAAAAGTAGTGTTTGATTGAGGGTAACATATCCCTAATAGAGTCCTTACTCTAATAGACACTTACTAGATTAGGTTAATCTTTCCCTGGATAAGCTCTGGGTTCGAACGGGTCACGAACTGAATTAACGCCTTTGGTCAGGGCGTTTATTCTTAAATTAACGACCTTGTTCAGGTCGTTTCTTAAGAAACGTCTTCCATAAGGGCGTTCCTTGTTTTTGAAACACGCCTAAGACATGGGCATTTATTTTACTTGCCTATTTGGTCACGTGAGAGTTGACGACCTCATGCGTGGGCGTCCTTTCTTTAGTCACGCCGTATGTAGAGGCGTTTATATTTAAATTAACGCCTTACTCAGAGGCGTTATTTTTAATTTGCTTTATTTTGTCTGTATTACTTCTGTACTATGTATGTTTTTACTTTTATTTCAATATTCATTTATCAGGGTTGCTACAATTACCTTCTGTAAGAAATCTCTCAGTGCATCCTGATGAAGGGTAGACCTTTTAATCAGCTCCAGCACAGATATTTTAGCGGGCACTCGATCCAGATGATGTAGCAAGTAATATTGAGTACCGGGCAAAGGTTCAGTTTCTTCCTGCTCGACCGTCGGCTGAGAATACTGGGGATTAGAAGTAGTAGGGTAGTTCCGATTGAACATCTTCCTGCTTCTTAAAGCACAACTTGAAGCGGCCGCGGCATCAGTGGATAGCATGATGGGCCCTGCGGGGTGGATGAGCGGTGTAGGTTGTGCGGGGGAGATGATTTGGTGGGGTGTAAGGTTGGTGATGGTGGTGAGTGGTGGTGAGCGGATGATGGGTGAAAGATTGGTGGAAGGCGGGATGGTGATGGTGGATGGTACGGATGGAGGGAGTGTTGGTGGAGGTGTCAAGACAGGTGATGGGTTAGGCGATGGCGTGATGATGGTAGAAGAGGTAAGTGGCGAAGGGTATGACGGAGTTGATGTGACACAACCTAGGACTCAACAAGCAAGCACAATTAAGCATTCAAAAATGGACCGATAATAGCAACCGCTCACCCGATGCTCACTAAGACCCGGGGTAACTTGGCAATGCCAAGGTGAGGTTGAGGGGTTGGGCCCTTGCTGGTAGAGGGCCATCAAGGCCAAGATTTGAATCCCAAAGGTTGTGGATGCCCAATTCAATGGGGCCGACAAAGTGCCAAAGGCACCAGGTTACTCTCTCTTCCCACGGTGATCACTCAAAGCAACGGGGCTTGAGGATCGAGCTCTCACTCTCACGGCCAGCGGAACTATGAACTAATATTGAAAGAACAAGCATGAATTAGAGCAAGGTTATAGAGCACTTACTCGACTGGTTTGAAGAAACCGGTCCCGGTCGGAGACGAGGGCGAGCGGGGAAGCGTGGGTTCCCCACACGCCGCGCCGGGGTAGCTTGACCTGATCAAACCAAATTACACCACTACACCTCTCGCAGGAGGGGGATCTTGGGGTGGGGGTTAATGACATTACAAACAATACTACCTGCACGCAGGGAGGGGCCTTCAGCCGGCCAAGCGGGGCAGGGAAATTAGACTAAAGAGGGATGACTAAGTAACGGCACCGAATCTGCTTGCTGTCTGCGAACAGGGATAGATAGTCAGTGTTGCTGCTGTAGAACCAGCTCAGGAATTTTTCCGGTGGGGCGACCGGTGAGAAAATCTTCGTAGCTGAGAAGGAAATGCCTCAGAATTTCTTTAATTTCTTCTGGAGTCGCTGCTGGCCGGGATGGAGGTTTGAACAGAGCCTCAGATTCTCGGACCGGCAGCTGCAGACTTCTAACAGCAGATTGCAGAGAATGGCCCGGCAGGTCCCGACCTCAGAATCAAGCGCCGTTGAAGTCGTTGGAATTGCGGACGAGTCCTCTTCGCAGATAAACTGACGGGGAAGCCAACCGATGTTGGAGAAGACTAGGGGATGCAGAACAATGGCGACTAGTCGGTGCAGACTGTGGGTAGCAGATCTGCGTAGCTGAGGGAGAAAAAAGAGAACTCTGGATAAAGAATACCGAATGAAGTTTTGTTTATTGATTCTGAAAGTAGACTGGGCGATGAAGAATTTTTAAGAAGAACTTGTGGGCTGATTCCTCCGGGGTTCGTCGTGGCAGAGCTTCTCATCTGGCTCAGGTTCTCAGCCGAGGCAGAACTGCGCTGTTGTGGGAGAATGGACCTCCTGGATGGATCAGGGATCGGAAGAAGATCAAACCACTTCTGTTGCGAAGGAGACTGGTAGACGCTTCCGACGATGGCTCTTGGGTCTTCAAACTCATCCGGAAAAAGTCGTGGTGGCCGCTGCAAGTTGCTGGTTTATCTACAACCTCTGGACAGCAAACTGCAACTTCGAAGTAGCTTCCAATGACCAAGAAAGAAGAAGGGGAAGGGGGTAGATGAGTGTGGGAGTGACCCCTAGTTGTAAGGGGGTCTTGGAGGGGGTGTTCTAAGGTGTGGGAGGTGGAGAATAAGGTCTGGAAGAGGGTCCAACAGATTGTGGTAGTGGGGGCTGCGAATTTGGGAAGGTGGGTGAGAGGGAAAGGGTATTTGAAAATGGGTTTAAGGGTAGGGTTAATTTGTTTGTCTTGAGAATGGGGGGGTTGTGTTGGGGAAGGGAATGGGTGCTTGGGAAAGTGGGAAGGGTGCTTGGGAAAGTGGGAGGGGTAGTTGGGGGTTGGATGGTGAGGAGAGGATTGGTGGAGGGGGTCTTGGGAAGGGATGGAGTATTGATGAGGGTTGTGGGGAATGGGAAGAGGCTTAAATGGGGTAGGTGGGGAGTGGAGGTGGTTGGGAAGGGTGGAAAGAGAAGAAAATTCGAATTTGGGTGTTGAGGAGAGAGAAAGTGGAGTGAAAAAGAGAGATTAAGAGAGAGATGGGTGAGATTCTCTCCCTAAGGCTTCTCACCTCACTAATGGATTCACTCCACCATAAAAATAAAGATAGAACTCACAAAATTATAATTTTTCATTGATTAATTCATTCATTACCTCCAAATGAAGGAATTGGGGCCCTATATATAGGAAACCCACATTTTACAATAAGTCCCTTACAAAAGACTCAATAACAAATAACCGAAGGGGTAGGGGGGCTCATGGGCCAAGCCTGAAGAATTGGGCCCAATAGCACATTACACAATCTAATGACACTCAAACTTAGGAAAATAAATGCAAGACCTAGGAACATGACTCAAATAAAAGGGAAAATACATCAAATGACTCAAATAAAATTACATAGGACTCAAAATTAAATGACTAAACCATGCCGGATGCAAACGGGGCGAGGAGACGAGCTGTGAACGTGGGCATGGGAGGTGATGTCCCCATCATACTCCTGGGGTGCGGAGAAATCGACTCCGTCGAGTAAGTGTCCTTCCCTCCTTGGAGGGTGTAGAAGTGGTACTGCCCTCAAGTCTTCCGAACGAGACCGATTCATCCACCTGCCGAGATAGCGCTCGTATACCTTGCTCCGAGTGGTAGTGACTTGTTCATCCAATATTTGTTCAATTTGTTCACGCTGGGCTCTCTTGGCTGGTGATCTCTCCTCACGGGTGGGTGCTCTCTCAAGGGAAGAAGTAGGCTCAATCTCCTCACTAGGTACCACTGTGGGTCCCTTATATGACACTAGGTCGGTAACATTGAATGTGGGACTTATTGCATACTCCTCAGGGAGATCTAACTCGTAGGCATTTGCACAAATGCGCCTCAAGACGTGGAAGGGACCAGCCCCACGTGACCTCAGTTTAGAGTTGGCTCCCGGGGAGAGCCTCTCCGTCCTTACCATCACAAAGTCACCCTCATGGAAGTCTCGGTGACGCCGATGAGAGTCGGCCCGCCTCTTATAAGCCTCATTCTTTTTGCTTATGTGCTTGCAAAGGCTTTCATGCAATTTCGTGAATGTTGATATTCTAGGGGTGATGGGTGGACCTGGGTAACCAAAAGTAGACCGATCATGCTTTGATGCCAAGAAGACTTTGATGGATTTTAGAGGGCCAGGGCAACCATATGTGGACTTATCATGCAATGTTGTCATGTAGACTTTGGTGGGCCTAGGTGGGCCGGGGCACCCGTAGGTGAACCTATCATGCAAAGTGGTGATGAATGTGGGGGGACCCGGACATCCGTAGATGCTTTTGACATGCTTAAGATCCATGATGAATGAAGGAGGACTATGACATCCGAATGTGGACCACTCATACTTTCTATTTGACATGTGAGTGATATGAATGAATGGACCCAACATAGTGTTCATGCCAAGGGGTATGGTAAGCCTAGACACATGCATGCTTTTCCCAAAGGTGACTTCCATGTGTATAGGTGTGGGACAACCTTTGAACTCCCATTGGAAAGGATCGAATGGATCTAAGAAAGTGGTCATCATGGGGTGGGGCACAACCTGATTATCTAGGGATATGTGGCCCAAGGTCATGGCTCCCAAGGTGTAACCCGGGTCATGGATGAGGTGGGTTTGGCCCAATATGGTGGGTGAGGGTAGGAAAGGGTGGGTGGTTGGTAAGATTGTTGGGCCACATGGGTATCCGTACTCCCATTGGAATGGGTCAAAGGGATCATGGTAAGGGCTACCTAGAGAGAGGAACTCTATGTCCCCAAGGTCCTTACAAGGTGGTGAGTCATCCTCCTCCCAAGTAGTTGGTCCAAGGTCTCTAGTGGGTTGACCGTTCAAGGTACTTGGGATCTCAAGGGGTGGGGAGTAGACCGGGATGGGTTCTTCCTCCAAGGGGAGAAATAGGAGGATCTCACTAGTATAATGCCAACTTGTGCAAAGGGAGGTGATGGAACCGATGGATGGGTGGACAAAGTTGACGGTGCTAGGCTCCAATGGTCCCATGGCTAGTAGGCTGGTTAAGTGGGCTTGCCAATGTAGGCAATCCACAAGGTCTCCCAAGTCTTCCACAGAGTAGAAGTTTTGATAAGTGACATGGGGAGGTCGGGTGGGAACTATTTGGGATTTATATCCCAATGGTGGTGAGCTAGGGAGGGTGGGACATTGCTTGAGCCATTGGAGTATGGACTCATCTATGGTGAGGGTGCCATGTGTGACGGTGCATGGCCTTTGAGGATCCGGACCATGAGGGGTGGGGGAAGATTGAGGCTCTTCTTCTTTATTGGTGGGAGCTTGGGCTTCCTCTATGGTGATAGGAGGGTCCATATGGGCATAAATCTTCCTAAGTTCATTTCTCATCTCAACCCAAGAGTCGATTGGCTCTTGCCTTCCAACTTCCCTTAAGCCTACAATGTTTTGCCATTCATTCCTAGCTTGGCGCCATAGAAAACTTTTGGCATAGTTGACTTGCATAGACCCTGACAGGGTGAACCTCCCAAAGTGGTGATCTATGGAGCTTTCCCATTCTAGATATAAACTAGGGTGGGATCCATCAAACACAAAGGCATCTATTGGGTCCAAGCGAGACGAGTAGGCTAAGTAGGAAGTGGCCATGATGATCGAGTGATAAATGCAATGGCCCTAGGACAAGTCCTACTAGAGACAAGTCTAGAATTTGCTCTGATACAAATTGATGTGACACAACCTAGGACTCAACAAGCAAGCACAATTAAGCATTCAAAAACGGACCGATAATAGCAACCGCTCACCCGATGCTCACTAAGACCCGGGGTAACTTGACAATGCCAAGGTGAGGTTGAGGGGTTGGGCCCTTGCTGGTAGAGGGCCAGCAAGGCCAAGATTTGAATCCCAAAGGTTGTGGATGCCCAATTCAATGGGGCTGACAAAGTGCCAAAGCCACCAGGTTACTCTCTCTTCCCACGGTGATCACTCAAAGCAACGGGGCTTGAGGATCGAGCTCTCACTCTCACGGCCAGCGGAACTATGAACTAATATTAAAAGAACAAGCATGAATTAGAGCAAGGTTATAGAGCACTTACTCGACCGGTTTGAAGAAACCGGTCCCGCTCGGAGAGGAGGGCGAGCGGGGAAGCGTGGGTTCCCCACACGCCGCGCCGGGGTAGCTTGACCTGATCAAACCAAATTACACCACTACACCTCTCGCAGGAGGGGGATCTTGGGGTGGGGGTTAATGAGATTACAAACAATACTACCTACACGCAGGGAGAGGCCTTCAGCCGGCCAAGCGGGGCGGGGAAATTAGACTAAAGAGGGATGACTAAGTAACAGCACCGAATCTGCTTGCTATCTGCGAACAGGGACAGATAGTCGGTGTTGCTGCTGTAGAACCCGCTCAAGAATTTTGCTGGGGGTGAGACTGGTGAGAAAATCTTCGTAGCTGAGAAGGGAATGCCTCAGAATTTCTTTAATTTCTTCTGGAGTCGCTGCTGGCCGGGATGGAGGTTTGAACAGAGCCTCAGATTCTCGGACCGACAGCTACAGACTTCTAATAGCAGATTGCAGAGAATGCCCCGGCAGGTCCCGACCTCGGAATCAAGCGCCGTTGGAGTTGTTGGAATCGTGGACGAGTCCTCTTCGCAGAAAAACTGACGGGGAAGCCAACCAATGTCGGAGAAGAGTAGGGGATTCAGAACAATGGCGACTAGTCGGTGCAGACTGTGGGTAGCAGATCTGCGTAGCTGAGGGAGAAAAAAGATAACTCTGGATCACGAATGCCGAATGAAGTTCTATTTCTTGATTCTGAAAGTAGACTGGGCGATGAAGAATTTTGAAGAAGAACTCATGGGCTGATTCCTCCGGGGTTCGTCATGGCAGAGCTTCTCATCTGGCTCAGGTTCTCAGCTGAGGCAGAACTGCGCAGTTGTGGGAGAATGGACCTCCTGGACGGATCGGAGATCGGAAGAAGATGAAACCACTTCTGTTGCGAAGGAGACTAGTAGACGCTTCCGACGATGGCTCTTGGGTCTTCAAACTCATCCGGAGAAAGTCGTGGTGGCCGCTTCAAGTTGCTGGTTCATCTGCAACCTCTGGACAGTAAACTGCAACTTCGAAGTAGCTTCCAATGATCAAGAAAGAGAAAGGGGAAGGGGGTAGATGAGTGTGGGAGTGACCCCTGGTTGTAAGGGGGTCTTGGAGGGGGTGTTCTAGGGTGTGGGAGGTGGAGAATAAGGTCTGGAAGAGGGTCCAACAGATGGTGGTAGTGGGGGCTACGAATTTGGGAAGGTGGGTGAGAGGGAAAGGGTATTTGAAAATGCGTTTAAGGGTGGGGTTAATTTGTTTGTCTTGGGAATGGGGGGGGGGGTTGTGTTTGGGAAGGGAATGGGTGCTTGGGAAAGTGGGAAGGGTGCTTGGGAAAGTGGGAGGGGTAGTTGGGGGTTGGATGGTGAGGAGAGGATTGGTGGAGGGGGTCTTGGGAAGGGATGGAGTATTGATGAGGGTTGTGGGGAATGGGAAGAGGCTTAAATGGGGTAGGTGGGAAGTGGAGGTGGTTGGGAAGGGAGGAAAGAGAAGAAAATTTGAATTTGGGTGTTAAGGAGAGAGAAAGTGGAGTGAAAAAGAGAGATTAAGAGAGGGATGGGTGGGATTCTCTCTCTAAGGCTTCTCACCTCACTAATGGATTCACTCCACCATAAAAATAAAGATAGAACTCACAAAATGGCAATTTTTCATTGATTGATTCATTCATTACCTCCAAATGAAGGAAATGGGGCCCTATATATAGGAAACCTACATTTTACAATAAGTCCCTTACAAAAGACTCAATAACAAATAACCGAAGGGGTAGGGGGGGCTCATGGGTCAAGCCCGAAGAATTGGACCCAATAGCACATTACACAATCTAATGACACTCAAACTTAGGAAAATAAATGCAAGACCTAGGAACATGACTCAAATAAAAGGGAAAATACATCAAATGACTCAAATAAAATTACATAGGACTCAAAATTAAATGACTAAATCATGCCGGATGCAACCGGGGCGAGGAGACGAGCTGTGAACGTGGGCATGGGAGGTGATGTCCCCATCAGAAGTGATGGGTGGTAGTGAATTTGTTGGAGCGGGTGTAAATGGGAGGACAAGTGGCGAGGGTATTGGGTGTGAGGGAAGAACGAAGGAGGGGGTAAGAGGATTGCGGTGGTTGTGGTGGAGGGCCATGACTTGCGGTGTGTCGCCATCGTCATCAAAAGACCACTCGGCATTAGGGGCCGAGGGTTGAACTACGTTCACTTGAGCCGGTGCCGGCGGCTGAGGTTGCTGTGGAGCAGGCGGATGATTTGGCATCAGATTTTGATGGATCCCCAGAACCTGAGCCTGTTGTAGTTGCTGTTGTGGTGGTAGCTGCTGTGGCTACGGTGCTTGTTGCTACTGCACTTGCTGCCTCGGCTGCTGCCCTCTCTTCTCTTTAATCTCAGCAATGGCCCGATGCATCGCGGCCCAATCGATTCTCTGTCCCTCATGAAGATCACTAGATCTCGAAACTGGAAACATCCTTCAATGGTGTGGCCTGGCTGCCTATGGAACATGCAATATTTTGTCTGATCAACGGCTGGGTTCTAATTGGGCCGTTTTGGAGGAAGTTGGATTGCATTCACTGACATAAGGGCGGAGAAGATATCTGTAAGTGTCTCTGGCAATGGGGGGTATTGAGCTTTCCTGGGAGCCGGGCGCTTGCTGTTTGGGTTGTTGTTGTAGCCGTTGGGTGGGGGGACGTTATGGTATTGCGGAGGTGGTGGTGGTTGTTGTGGAGCGACGAAGGCATTTTGTGGAGTGGTGAAGGTAGGCGGAGGGTTTTGCGGAGTGGCTTGAAAGTTTTGTGGAGCGAGATTCTGTGAATTGCGGGGGTTTTGGGGGAAGCGAAAAGGTGCGGTTTGAAATGGAAAGGCAACGGCTTGTACTTGTTCGTTTGTCTGGACTCCCTCGGTAACTGGCCCTTGTGGTTTCTTTTGATATTTGGGCTTTTGGTTTTCAAACATGGAATGTATGGGGGAATCCTTAAACTGGGTTTGTATGAAGCGCGCCCGGGTGTAGAGCTGGTGCATGTTGGCTATGTCATTCATTGCCAGGATGTTCCGGAAGGTCGGAGTAGCATTTGAAATCAATAGCTTGACCTTCTCTTCCTCCGGAATGTGGCCAGGCACTCTAGCAGCCATCTGTCTCCACCTGTCTGCATAAGTGGCGAACTCCTCATCTGGCTTCATCTTCTCGGCCACCAGATCTGTGAACGAGTATTCTGGGCCGACCCTGTCTTGGAACCGCTGGATGAATTTGTCCTTTACTACCTTGAAACTTTCAGCTTCTTCTAGCGACAAAGAGTAGAACCACTCCAGAGCAACACCATCCAAAGATCGGCGGAATAAGTACGCCATAAGGCGATCATCATATTGGAACTACGCCGACTCATATAGAAAATCCCTCACATGAATGAAGGGATTGCCGTTCCCGTCATACTTGTGATAGCTGGGGAGCTCTGATTGCGGAGGGAACCGAATGTTCTGGATGCTCGGGACAGGAACATCTGCCAAAGATTGTGGGCCAACCCGCTTCTGGAGGAAATCCAGTTGTTGCTGCATGGTGGCCCATTTATCAAGCAAGTCTTGCTCTCGGGAGGGAGCAGGGGTAGTGAAGGACGCTGATTGAATTTGAGGAGTAGATGGAACGATTGTGGCAGAAGGTGGAAGCCCATAGGCAGGAGTGGAGGGATAAACAGTAGAGATGGGGGGGCCATAAGAAGGATATTGGGCCTGAGATTGGCCCAGATTAGAATGGGCTTGAGCCACCCCTTGCTGAGGGCGCAAGAAATCTGAAGGGCCCATGAGAACTTGCGGAGCTATCGGGCCCGATGTATGATGATCCACCTGAGCAAAGGAAGGGACTGGTGACTTCCCTTTATCAAAAGATTGATAGGATGAGTTGGAAGATTGGCCCGTGTCCATGCCTATGAAAGTGATGGTCCGGGGTTGGACCAAGGTGAGATCAATCGGAGTGGGCTGGACAAAGGGCCCACTAATTCTAGATGGATCGATAGGAGGGTTGGATTTAGAAGGAGATGCGTTGGACCCTTGCATGGCCTGATAAAGAACTTGACGTTGGGTCAGATCCAATTGGGCCATCATCTGAAGGATGGAGCCCGCGGAAGGAGTGGAGAGAGAAGGGGTAGCTTGACCACCTTCTATAGAAGTGGAGGATGGAAGAGGGGTAGTCCCCTCTCCGGAAGAAAAGGTGATAACCCTAGGAGGGTTTTCAAGGAGCCCTTGAGGAAGAGAGTCCTCTTGGGAACGGGGAGGATTGAATGATGCCATGGCGGACTCGAAGAGAGGATTGTAATAGAACGTGAAGAAGGAATTGACTTGAGGAGATGGTTCGGACGGACGAAAACAACTCCACATGCAACGGACAACCTTGACGATGCAAACAATCAACATAAACAATCATACAATGAGTAACCAAACTCGGATGTTTTAACAAAAGATGTAAGTGATAAAAGATGAAGACACCCCAAGTCAACCAAGTTGTTTAAGATGATGCAGCAAGATTCTTGTGATTTCTCCTTCGGAACTTTAGTGAATTGATTGAAATGTGCTCTCAACAATGGGTTCCTAACAGGAGATGGGTATGAGACTTGGTTTGACTCTAAGTGTAATCACTCCTTCACTTATGCAACCCTAGACACGGGGTGGGAAAGGTACAACCAGCCCGGCGTCCGTGTGGGAATCCACGGCTCGCGGGGACTTATGGAGGTCCCTGGTGTGATTTCCTAGTCGGCCCCAAGGAATATGGAGACGAGAGGTCCGCACACCAAGGTAGGAAAATGCAATCTAGGATATGAAAAGACGAATGGTCCTATGTGCACCGGAGTGCATGCAAAGTCTAGCCTAAAATCTAGCAATCAATGATGCACACAATGATATGGAGATATGAAACAAAGCAAGGAGGAAGTCAAGTATCACCCAAGCAAAGAGTCACAGCAGAAACTGTGGAAATAAATGCACCTCGGATGCGTACCTATCTGGAGTATAACGGTCGAGGAACCCTGCGTCAGAAGAAAATAACGGTCAAAAACCAGACCGCCAGAAATAATATAACGCAGGGAGGTAGGACCGTCAAATGAGGCAGAGAGCCAAAATCAACTAGAAGTAATAGGAAAAGACCGTGAAAACTCTCGCAGCAGAACAGATGTGGCGGTCTAATGACCCTGCGTCAGAGGACTCTAACGCAGGGACACAGGGCCGTCAGAGCACTCAGAAAACCAGGATCAACAGGAAATAAGAGGAAAACGGGAGGGGAACAACACAAGAGATGATGGCAGGTTTAACAGGAATCAAAAGCACGATTGGCACAAGTTGTCCCACCGTGATCGTCAAAAAATTATCTGTTGATTTGTTTTGCCTATCTGCTCTTCTTGGGTTTTTGTGTGAACGTGATAAGATGACAAGCAAGTAATCAAAGACCTTCTCTTAACCTATGAACATGTGACCATGAACCTAGGCAATCAAAGCTAGCTCTAGCATGGGCATACTATCTCAATCAAACTAAGCTAAGGAAATAAAGAAAAGCACACGCCGGGGCGTGGAGCAAGGAATAAATAAAAACACACCGCGAGAGTGGAACAAGCAAGAAAATAGAAGATATGAGATGCGAGAGAGAAAGCTAATGCCCAATACTAAGAAAGACGTGATCGCCACCAAAGTAAAAACAAGTCAAAGACCTGAAAATACCTCAGAAATAGGTGGATGAAACACCCGCCCACGGGAGAGAAACCTAAAGAAGACCTGCAGGTCAGCTGAAAGTAACGGCCAGAACCCTGTAGGTCACTTGGAAGTGACGGTCGCTCGATAGACCGCTAGAAGAATCTGACGCGCCTGCACGAGACCTTCAAATAACCTGCAGTAGCAAAGCGTGAATCCTTTTAACTCCAACTCTTCCAGCCGGCTAGAAGACTTGGGCCTCGTGCTGGTGGACCTGTAAACCTGCCAAAGACATGGAAAGCAACAGAAAACAACCCAAATTAGCCCTTTAGACAATATAGCATCAATTCTTCAATAAACACAATATCATCAAAAGGAAAGGTAAATACCGAGAGGTTTTGGTTTTTTAACCCCTCTGGGCATTTTAAAAGATTGGGAGGAAGTTTAGATGATGAAAACCAGTGAAAAACGTGGAGAAAGGAGAGAAATAATGCTTATGATGAAAGGGAGATGGAAAAGGAATTCAATATGCAAATATGAACTTTAGAACCAAGAGGAACAGATACTCCCTTCACCAGGCAGCAAACGAACGTGAGAAGCACTTCTCCTTGATCAATCGTGGCTCTAAAATGCGGCAGCACTTCGTCGCAAAAACTAGAATTTCCTCCTTTTTTGGACCATGAAGTCAAGGGTTCTATTTATAGACCCTCAAACCCTCAGGTCGAGTAGAGAAAAATCCAGCAAGATAAAGGGATAACTCTTAGCAAGTCCTTGAAGATAATATCACCAAGAGTCCATAGAATTAAACAGAAGGTCCTGGGGATCAGATTTGGAAGAGATATCGTCAATCCAAGTTCTTATCTCGACCACGGAGTAGCAGAGAAAAGGCCTGAACTGTCAGGACTCTCTGAAGGAAGTAACGGCTGCACGACAGACCGCCACAGTGAAATAACGCATCAAGGAACATCCGTTACTTTCAACCTTATCCCCAAAGAGATAAGATTAACAGGAAGAAGATCAAAACAATAGGACTCTGTAAAGAAAGCAACGGCCAAGGCATAGGGCGTCAGAATGAAACAACGGCTGCACAACAGACCGTTATATTCAACATATAGGCCAAAGGATAAGCTTTGGAACAAGACCTTAAGCTTCAGGACTCTTCAAGGAGCAACGGCCCAGGACCCATCCGTTAGAAGGAAGAAACGCGCCTGGGACAGACCGTTATTATCAATGGAGTTCAAAAGAAGGAATGAAGGTTTTGCTAAGCTTTAGTCAAAATGAAATACCACAAAGAACCACATCCGACCAAGGAGTCAAGACCCAAGAAATGATCTTCAACTAAACAAAGAGACTCGATGAAGAGAGAATAACTCGGAGCATCATATATAATGAATAAAGAGATGACCCGACTTATTGGTCATAAAATGGGTGTCAACAGGGGGCTGTGACTGTGCTAAACCAACGAATAAATCTCCGATAGAAGGTGGCCAATCCATGGAAACTCCGGACCTCATGAAGAGAGCGGGGTTCCGACCAGTCAAGGATAGCTTGGACCTTCTCGAGGTCCATGGACACTCCCTCAGTGGAGACCACATATCCAAGGAAGGTAATGGATTTAGTCATGAAGTGACATTTTCCCAAGTTGGCAAAGAGACTCTCTTTCCGAAGGGTAGTGCATATTTCCTAACGTGGTTAAGGTGGGCTTCCTTGGACTGGCTGTAGATAAGGATATCATCAAAATAGATCACTAGAAAGACTCCAATGTAAGGTCTAAGGACCTCCGTCATAAGGCGCATAAAGGTGCTTGGGGCATTTGATAGCCCGAAAGGCATCACTAGCCACTCATAGAGTCCTTCTTTGGTTTTAAAAGCTATTTTCCATTCATCTCCTGGCCTTATCCTAACCTGATTGTAGCCACTTTTAAGATCAATTTTGGAAAAATGGTGGCTCCGACTAGCATGTCCAGCATATCATCAAGCCTACGTATGGGGAACCTGTATTTGACGGTAATCTTGTTGATGGCCCTACTATCGACACACATCCGCCACGTCCCATCCTTCTTGGGTGTGAGAAGGGCCGGGACAGCGCAAGGACTTTTACTAAGGCGGAGAAAGCCTTTCCTAATAAGTTCTTCCACTTGCCTCCTCAATTCAGCATGCTCCGTGGGGTTGAGGCGATAGTGAGGGAGGTTTGGGAGGGTGGCTCCCGAGACAAGATCAATAGCATGTTGCACGTCCCTTATGGGCGGGAGTTGATCGGGGAGCTCATCGGGGAACACATCCTTAATTTCTTCTAGGAGAGGGTGTATTTCCACGGGGTGGGGGTTGGAGGGGGTGGACTCTCCTAAGCATATGACTACCGCACACAAGGGTGTTCCTTGAGCTACCTCTTCCTCAAGTTCTTTTCTTGTGATGAGATGCAGGCCTTTGACTAGTCATGTTGGCTTCTCTTGAGTGGGCTCTTGGTAAGTTGGTTGGGTTGGTGGGGATGGGACCCCTGGGTTTTGAGGTGGTTTGGGGAGAATCCCCTTGGAGGGTGGTTCCTTCCGGGGTGGGGAGGGGTTGAGGCGAATGGTTTTCCCCTCATGTTCAAAGGTGCAAGTGTTTGGCCTCCCTAAGATAGTGGCATCAACGTCATAAATCCAGGGCCTCCCTAGAAGGATACTACCTACTTCCATAGGGATGATGTCACACCAGACTTGCCCATGGTAGGATGAAAAGGTAAGGGGCATAATGCACTGAGTGCTGACCGGGATGGAGTTGTTGTTAATCCAAGAGACCCGGTAGGGGTTTGGGTGGGGAGTGATGGTAAGGCCAAGGAGCTTGACTGTGTCGGGTGATACAGCATTGACACAACTTCCATTGTCCAGGATTACTTTCTTCACATGATTTCCTATTTTGACAAAGGTATGAAAGATGTTTGTTCGGCGCCAGTCTTCTTCCTGGGGTTTGGTAAGGGTGCACCTAATCACTCCTAAGTGGGTGTCGGTGTAGCCTATACCTGACTCGTGGGCCTGGGCTTCGTACTCCTCTTCCCAGTCTAAAGCACCCAAATGAACCTCAATATTTTCCTCATTCTCCCCTTGTGAGGGGGTCTTTTCTTCCTCAATGAGCAAACTAGGCAACCCACGTGATGGGCATTGGCGGGCGAAGTGGCCATAGCCTTTGCACTGAAAACAAGTTGGTTGGCTGCCCGGGGTAGTCCCACCCACACTTGGGCCATTGGGGCCCTCCTCTCTTCGGGGAGGTGGGATGCTTGGGCTGACTCTAGTAGGAGTGATGGCGGGCGGGTGGCTGTAGGGTCGGGCTGGGGTACTCCCACTAGAGGTAGGAGTCTTCAATAGGGGAGGAAGGTTTGGCCGAGGATTCATAACCTTGGAGTCAACCGGACGGGGTGAGGTGAATTTAGGATTTCGAGAGAACCTTTCAGTATCTCAGGCTATTTGATATGCCAACTCAAGGGAATCCACATCCCTCATAAAGAGCTCTCTCTTGATGTGTGGTTGGAGGCCATTCCTGAATCAGGATAGGGTGACGGCCAACTCTTCATGGACTCCACACGTTAGAAGGTAGGAGTCAAACATTTCAATGTATTCGACCACGGTTCTTCCCTCTTGGGTGAGGCTTTGCCATTCATCTAGGGGAGTTTGGGTGTAGGAGTTGGGGAGGTACTTGAATCTCAGTTTGTCTTTCATATCTTCCCAGGTGCGAATGGGCTCCTTCCGCCTAATCCTCCTTCTACTTTCCACACTCATCCAGTAGGTTTTGGCTAGTTTGGTGAGGTGCATTTTTGCCAGCCTAACTCTCCTATCTTCCGTCATAGGGTACCAATCAAAGTATTGGCCCATGGCACTCTCCCACACTAAGTAGGTATTTGGGTTATGGGACCCATCAAAGTTTGGGGCTTCGACCCTAATCATCTTTAAAAGATAATCATTCGGGTCCTCTCGTGGTCGCCTCTCAACATGTCGAGGTTGGCGGGGCCTCTCATACTCCTGGTAGTGGTCATTCTCCAAGCCCTCCCTATCAAATTCAGCTCGTGGAGGGGGAGCTCTTTGGACATGGTTCCTAGGTGGGGGTCCGGCGTCCTCCAGTCTATTGATTCGGGTGTTAAGGCCATCTATCCGATCGATGAGGTTGTTGATGGTAGCCTCTAGTCGGTCCATTGAAACTTGGGGTGCCTCCCTAGGGGTATCTTGGTTGCCTTGGAAATTGGAATTCATAGGGGGAGCCGAGGTTGAGGGGTCGGCCCGATACAAGGCACCACTACGGGTAGACATGCAAATAGAGGAGGTGACCAACGCACGGATGATGACTATGCAATGGCCCTAGGACCTAGGCTTGTAGAGACAAGTCTAAGACTTGCTCTGATGCCACTTGATGTGACACCACTAGGGTGGATGCAGCAATGGGATGCGGTCCTTGGACCTACCACACAATCACAGTCAATTAAGAGCACGAGGTTGTGTAAAATTGCCAATTCGCCGATGCACACACACGAACCTCGGGTGACTCTGCGATGCCGAGTGGAGGTAGTGGATCAAGACCCTAGATGGTAGAGGGCCAGTAGGGCTAAGGTTGCCCTCCCGAGGGTACGATGCCCACAACTAAGGGGCTGGCCGGGTGCCAAGTGGGGCACTGGGTCACTCTCTCTCACAAACCACGGTGACCACACGGAAGTGGAACACTCCGGGGTCGGGCGCTCTCTCTCACTACCAGCGGAGCAATTTCGTAGATATTAAAGGAACAAATACTGGTAATGGGAGCAAGGTTTAGAGCTTACCCGGTTGGTTTGAAGAAACCAACCCCGTTCGGAGATGAGGGCGAGCGGGGGAGTGTGGGTTTCTCGCACACTACGTCGGTGTAGCATCCCCTGTTCAAATAGTACATGCACTACTCCCCACACAGGGGGGGTTGGACTAGGGGAGGGGAAGAATAGGGTTACACTCAAACACTACCTCCTCACAGGGAGGGGCAGTAAGCCGGCCAGGCGGGGAGGGAGGTGAGGCAAGGACGGAGCCGATTAGCCACTTCGAGGTTCTGTCCGCCTTTTCTGCCTATTGATAGGTACTCGCTGTTGGATCTTCCGGGGGCACTCCCGAACTCGAACACTTTCAAGACCAGCGCTGAAACGTCGCTGGTTGGTCCTGGGTGTGGCCGGAATTTTATCGGGACGTCGGGGTGCCCCTATCGGCGGTGGTGGAGGCTGGACCGGTGCTGCTTGACTCTGGTTCAGACTGAGTCCAGAGTGTAGCAGCAGGTTGGCGATGCTACCACGATCACTCCCGAGATCTGATCTAGGTGGGAGTAGGACGGTCATGGGCGTGGTCGAGTCTTCTTCGTTCAGAAACAAAAGGTGGACCCATATGAGGTCGGGGTCGAGAGATATGTCCAGGAGAGTGAGAGGGGGTCTGGACGGAGCCTTACTGCCTTGGCCTGCAACCTTGGAGTAGAAAAATCAGAACGAACTGCTCCGGGCTTCAATCGGCATCCCGCTAGATGCGTTGGACAGGCGACTGGTGGAACTCCACCCCGGCCAAGTGGCGCACCATGAGGAACTCTGGTGTGGTCTCTGTAGCTTCTGAACTGCAGCTCTGGTCGCTGCTCAGGCTCCCGTTGCGCAGTTGGACGAAAATGAGTCTCTCGGGTGGCTCCGAACTCGGATAGGGGCGAAATTGCCTCTCCTACGAAGCTATCTGGGAGAGCTTTCTGGCGATGTATGGTACACCTCCCGGAACGTCGGGATGAGGGCGGGGCTGGCGCTTCAACATGAGGGCTGTTCTACAGATCTACAGCTGCTCACTGGTATATAGAAAATGGGGGTGGGGAAAGTGGATTCTTGGTGGTGGGTTAGGGCTTTGGGAGGGGACCCTGTTGCAGGTGGGGGTTCTGGTGTTTGGGGAGGGAAGGGACAATGGAGGGTGGAGTGGTATCAGGGGGAGAGGGGGAGTGGTGGCATGGGGATTCTAGGGGTTAGAGAGGGGCTTGGTGGAGGTGGGGTTCGACCAAGGGCCAAGAGAGGGGGGGTAAGGGGGTTGGGTTCGCAGCCAGGTGGGCGGGAAAATGGGATTCGAATCCCCTAGGGGATGTGAATAGGTGTGTGGGGAAGAGGGAGGGGTGCTTGGGGAAGAGGGAAGGGTACTAGGGAAGTGGGAGGGTGGCCTTGGAATATGAAGGGTTGTTTGGAGAGTGGTGAGAGTGAATGGGGGTTTTATGAGCCTAGGGAAGGTGAAAGGTTGTATTTAGTGGGGTGGGGTGATGTGGCAAGGAGGGAGAAGAGAGAGAGGGGTTCGCCCCCTTCAAGAGAGAGAGAGAGAGAGAGATGTTGAGTTATGATTTTGATGATTGTTGGCGTTATGGTTTTGATGATAACTAAACTTAATGTGTGATTGAGTGATGATAACTAAACTTATGGTCGATTGCACATTCATGTTTAAATATGTTTGAGATGGCAAATGGCAATGGTACATGGTCTTGATTCATGATTGATTGAATTATTTTTACAAGAGGCAAGAGGTTTCATAACCTCTTTAATGTGAACCAGCATGGTATTAACCTTAACTATCTTGCTTCAAGGATCAAACACATGTCAGTCACCTGGTGAACTAAACTTGTGGATAAGCACCCTGCTCCTCTACAATCCAAAATAGGTGGTATATGTCATTTACTATCAAGAACCATTGGTGAGACTCTTACCTTGTGTATCTCATGCTTAGCATCAATCTCACCTTATGTATCTTATGTATACACCTCATTCATGCACATTCAACATAAAACCCTTCTGGCCATTGTGCGCCCTCGCCCGCGAGTCGACCTGCGCGGTCAGGTCGCGGGGGTCAAGGGGTCAGCGCCCCTTGCCGGGGTTTCCGGGGGCGGAGCCCCCAGAACAAAATTTAGAATTGCTCAAATTGTTTAGACGTTTCAAATGCATAAACCAAGTGAATCCAATCCCAAACATGCATGGATTTGATATGGACATGAAGCCCTTGAATTATGGACATATTACTTTGAGCTAACACTTCACTTTTGCAGGTATAGGTCTTTCCGGTCGACCGACACGCCCTGGCCGGTCGACCAGAATTGCCAGAGCCTAAAAATTCCAAATTCTACAGGTAGCGGTCGATCGCCCCTATGCGTCTGGTCGATCGGTTTTCCCAGTAACCAAAACTTCGAAACCTGTAAAATTCTGGTCGACTGCCCCATGACCGCCGGTCGACCGCCCCATGACTGCCGGTCGACCGCCAACCTTGAACTGCCCATTTTGTTGACTTTTTGTCACTTCGAGGAAAGCCCTTCCTCTTACTATTGTTTAATCCCAAAGCCACCAAACCCTCCAGATTTAGTGGATCTGGTCTGGGGATTGTCCATAGACCTTCCAAGGGTTATAAAACCTCTCCTTGAGGTCATAAACCCGAAGAGACTCAAAGAGAAGAAATCAACAAAGAGAGAGATCAAGGTGGCTCAAGGAAGAGGAGAATCACTGTAGCCGTGAACTGTGATCCGTGGGCAAAGCTTCATCCATAGCTGAGGGTTCAAGTTACATTTCGAAGCCTTCATCCTCCCAAGAACTGAAGAAGCAAGAAATCAACAAGGAGAGATCGAGAGGAAAGCTATCAAATGAAGATTGCAGCAACGTTCGTGAACAACATTCCTTTCAACAAGTTCATCATCCAATCGAAGCCGTTCTAGCATCAACTGAAGCCATTTAAGCATCTTCCCAAGCCAAGGAGTTCCAATCAAGCAATGGTATCAAGAAAAGCTTAAGAGAAGGCTGTCCAACTGAAAGAAGAAAGAAGTACTGTAGCAGTGAACAGTACTCCGTGCAAGAGGATTTACATCAAATACAAGGTCATTCAAGCTGAGTCTTAAGCCATTCAAGTAAAGAAGGAATCAACGCAAACATCCGAAGCATACACTCAGGGGGAGCCTAAATCAGGAGCATTCTAAATTGTGCCTTATTGTGTTTCAAGTTCATATTCATGTTTTGTATAAACTGCAAACTTGTGTGTGTGTGGATCGTTGTTGGATCTGTGGTCGTGTGTGTGCGTGTCGTTTTTGATTCATGTGTGCGTAGGTCTTTTTAGATCTACGTGTGTGTGTGGTTTTATCCGGATCTTAGTGTTTGTGTGTGTGGAGTGCTGCACTTGTCGCAGCGTGTGTGTGTCTTGTTGATCCGCTTGTTGGATCGTGTTGGAGACCTCATCTCCGTGTGTGTGTGTGTTGGGGTGCGTCCCCATGTGTGTGTGGGCAGGCGTCGTTCTGCGTGTGTGTTTGGAGCGTCGTCTCCATTTGGGGTTTTATCCTGAGTGAAGCCTCACCGAGTTTGGTGAGGGGTGGACATAGGATTGCCGTTGTTGCATCCGAACCACCTTAAAATCCGTTATGCACTTTGGTTTGATTTGTGTGATTTGGTCCTTTTCTTCTATCTCCATTCTATGTGAGTGTTAGTATAATTGTGATTCTGGATTTATCCTTGTAAACCTTGCATAATCTATATCATCATCCAATTCAGTTTGATAAATCCATTTTGTGAACAAAAAGTTTTGAACCTCTTGATTAACATTGTATCACATATTCTGAAAAGGACAAAAGTTTTCGTAAAATTGGTAAACACCCATTTCACCCCCCTCTTGGGTGTCATTGATGGCGAGAATTGAATTGGTATCAGAGCCAAGGCTCTAATTTCATAGATCTAACGATCTAGAGTGATCCAGATCAATGACTACCATTATGTACACTTTGAATTCTCCACCGGTGTTTGATGGTTACAATTTTGATTTGTGGTTAGGAAGGATGTGTAGTCTAGTCAACTCATATGATCCTAAGCTATAGAAGCTTATCTCACATGGTCCTTATGAGTTGCCTAAAGATAAATCTATCTGGATCGCAGATTCCAAGCTCAAACATGATCAAAATTGTTTGGTTCTAAAATTGCTTATTGCTGCAGTTGATTCTAATCATTTCCCTTTTATCTCCCATTGCAGATCCACGAAGGATATCTTGGTTGGCTTAACCAAAGTCCGGGAAGAGCATGAAGACCAATGTCTTGTGGCAGGCACGAGTGATCAAGGGTGTGATCAATAAGTTGAATCAAGCTCAAAGGTAAATTCTGATTCTGATAATGAAGATGAATTTAGCTATGAGGAGTTATTGATTGCATATGATGAGCTTGCTGATAAATATGAGAGGGTTAAGTCTGAAAATAAAAAATTGAAAAAGAATGTTGGACAAAATAAATGTGATTCTCCATGTAAAGAATGCTCACACTTGAAAGAATTGATTGATGGTCATGTGTTCGACATTGAAATTCACAAAGATCAAATTTCTTCCTTGAGAAATGAAAATAAAGAGCTGAGAGAGAGAGTTAGTCTTATGAGCAATGGTCAAAATGAGTTTGCTCATGATAAAAATCTTGAAATGAAAATGAGAAACTGAAGGAATTGAATAGAACTATTTCTGAAAGATTGCTTGCTCTTGAAAAAGGAAAATCTGTGAATATTGATGAATCTGAAAAAGTGCATGCTTTGTTGCAAGAAATTGAAAGTCATAAAACCATCAATACTACTTTACATGAACAAGTCAACTCCTATGAAAATAAGATGGTTTCCTATGAATTGCATATTGCATCTCTTCAATCTAAAATTCTTGACTTGAATGTTTCATTGTCTAGATTTGTTAATGGTCAAGAAAATTTGAATAAATTATTGGGGTCGAAAGTGAATTTTCAAAGGGAAGGGCTGGATTTTAATCATGTGAACAAAAAGAAGTTTAAAAATAAAGTTTATACATCTTTTATGCACAGTTCAAACATAGCCAGTACATCAAATGGGTCCCCAAATCAATCTTCTTCACAGACAATAAAAAGATCAAATAAAAATCTGAAAAAGAAAAATCTTATTGCACACACACATGCATTCACAAAGAAAATCAATTTGCATCAAAAGTTCAAAAATGCTACTAGCACCTCCATGCATGTTGAACATACCTCTTCCACACACACACAACCAATTAGAAAGAAACTCACATGTTTTTATTGTGGAAAACATGGACATGCTATGTATAATTGTTTCATTATGAAGAATGATGATTTGAGAGTATGTCGAAACCAAGCTATTTTAAAAAATGTAAAGAAAGTGTTCACCACAAAATCTTCTATGAATTGTAATCATTGTGGTAAATAGGGTCATACAACTTTACATTGCTTGTTATTGTTGAAGAGAAAGAACTCCCACTCAACACATCATGCTCACGCACACAAATCAGTAGAACCCATGAGAAGGAAGAATATGATGCCACGTGCCTTCTACCATCACTTTGGTCAACCTGGGAATGTTAAGCATGATTATTTTCTAAAGAAAAATGATGATTTGAATGTTGTCAAAAGTTGGAAACCACATTCCCATGTTGCTGCTAACCCACAAGGACCCAAAAGGATTTGGGTACCTAAGAATGTCAAATGAGAAATCTGTTTTGCAGGTGTGCCTTGGGAATGTAAAGCATGAAATTTATTTTCGCCAAAAAGGTAAGGCACACGAGTCAAGTGACTCAAGAAAGGCTAAAATAGAAAATCAAAAATAGAATTTGGAAACTCAGGTGATATCCCTCTCACTCTCTTCAGTAATGGTGTCATGGCTTTATTCATATTGTGTTGAATAGTCTTGTGATAATGCACATGTCCGTACATGCATTCCATTCATTGTTGTTTGCATACTCGTGCATATATCACTTGTCATATAACATCTTATGGTAGGAGAGCTTGAAGATTCTTTAGATCATGTTTTCACTACACATATTGCGTTTGCATACACTTTCATGCTCTGTCATGCATAAGTTAAACATTGTGTATTCATGCCATAATGCATTGCAATTCCCCTGCCTTCATCATCCATGATTACATAGTATACCAAATGGTGACATGTGGAAGGGCAGGTTAAGCCTGTCTGAAAACTATCACTACGCGTGAGGTGATCTTCGGATCTAAGTTCTCCGCCTGGTACTATGAGTCATTTACTTAAAAGGCTGCATATGGGATTGGATTGTCACCGAACATCTTGCATTCATGCACACGTTAAGGGGGAGCAAGCACATTCGTCATATGGGCTTAATGTTCAAGTTCACACATGAGTCATGCATTGCATCTAGAGCTGTCTAGGGGTGTTGGTTGTTAAAATTATTTGTCATATCATTATTAATAAATTTGAATCGAAATTGACAAATCAAACTTTTTTATCTTTGGATGCAGATTATACTTCCAAGATCCAAATCATGATGGGCTAGTCATGACCAAGCTTGAATCAACTGGGAGAATACCCTGCATGGATGAAAATGATGAGAACCCTCTCAAGTTGCTACAAGAAGATGTGATACTTTATGTAGAACAACCTCTAGGATCATCTCAAGTATAAGGTGGTGAAAGTCCTTGTACGTGCTAAAGCAAGTACCCAAGGCACGGTATGAAAAGCTCGCATATTTTGATTGAGAACAGGTTCAATAGGTAAGGTTGATCAAACATATCTTACAAGGCAAATTAGGTAAAAGACATTTTAGTGGTTCAAACGTACGTGGATGATATCATTTCTAAGCTACTAATAATACCTTTTGTGAATATTTTACAGGGATTGTGCAAGAAGATTTTAAAATACACTCAATGAGTAAATTGAATTGTATTCTTCTTTTGGGTTGCAGGTGAAAGGCTTGGAAGAAAATGGATTCTCAAGGCAAAGGTAAGAAAGCAAAAGCTGAAATATCAACCCTCGTGATGTTGGTGATTTTAATGATTGAAGGCTTCCAATCTTGTCTCCTGAATTAAGGTAATTCAACCTTGTCAATACATGCAATGGCCTTTTATCACTTGGTAACTTCCTTAAGTGATAGGTATTGATTCTAAAAACTTGAATTACCATTTACTAGCATGTTGTGATGAATTAGTTGAATCAAACTGAAAATCTTGAAGTTGTTGCATATTGAATATTCTTAATTTGAATTGCATGATCACACTTGAATTGAATTGCATATCTGGTATATCAAATGACGTCTGTGGAATAGTGGATCATGTCCACTTGGAAGCATTCCCTATGCATTGAGCTGGGTCTTCGGACTACAATCTCCGCCTCGTACCAGATCTTGACAATTGAGATTGGTTGATGTATGAATGATTTCTTGAGCTGAGCTATGTAAATTGAGAATATGTTTGTGGTTAAATGATTCATATATTTGGCTTTTGGATGATTTCTCATGTCAACAATTGTGAATGACCTTTGAAGATCTGTTGTTGAATAATTCTACAAATTCGGTTGCATTGCTTAATTTTGATCATCTAAGCACCCTTATTCATAAAGGTCATGTCATGAAAAATATTTGTTGATTCATGAATAGAATGAGGATGATTTCAATGAGAATTTTATCACACTAGCTTGAAAATCAAAGCTTTATCTTGCGAAAACCACTTGCATTCCACTCTCACATAGTTATAGGTTGCATGCATCATAATTCAATGTATAATGTACTTTTAGATCATGCAAATGAAAATCAAGTCCGAATCACTTTGCACATTGCATCGCATTCTCATATGCTCATATGCTGTTTTGCATTGGAATTCATGCATTATTCGCACTTAACTCATTCAGTTGGCATCCATTCAATTGGTATTAAAATGACATCACATTGCTAGCATGCATGTCATAGTGCATTTGCATAAACTCCCACTGCGTGCTTGTGTGATATTATATGCTATTCACCCCCATCCGTTGACATTTCTATAGCCTTATGTCTTCTTGATAAATAATGTTACATTTGGGTGATTATTAGAATGTTTCATGTCGTACACTCTAGGAGAATTCATATTTCATAAGTGCATCTATTTAGGGGGAGTTGCACTGTTATATATTCATGATATTTTCGGTATACATGCTGAATCAAATTTGCACACTTCATGCACAAAATGTGAAAATGAGTGTTAATAATAAGGATATATGAATTTCTTTTCAACACTCTCGAGATGTTAAATTTGCTGCATATATGTTGAAGAGACAATTGAGGAAAAAGCTGCCTACCCATCCTTGTTGAAAAATCTGAAATGAAAATGAAAGATAGAGCAATGCTCGGTCTCACTGAGTAAACTGGGCACATGTCACCTGAGACGTGATGTGGTTCATATCAAAAAGTGTTGACTAGTATCTCTGTTCAAAATGAGGTGAAATGGTTTAGTATTCTGAGTAACCGGGGATTCTGGCATGAGTTCCATGCATCTACTCGTGTAAAAAGTAATTATTTGAACCTGATCACTCTTGAAAAATTCAGACTCTCATGTGATATTGGTTGAGTTTAAAAAAATATGTAGTAAAAACTCTTTGTGGTAGAGCGAAGCCTCCAATACGCTGTTCTCAAAAATTGAAGTACAGTTTGTGAAATGTCTCATTGTGTTTATCTGAAAATCTGAATATCCATATTGCAACTATCGTTTTTCATGTTCCTCACTTACACATCTGGAGATTTGATTTAATATGTATTCAGAAAATTGATTGACTGCATCAGCAATTGCATGAATCTCCTATATGATTGCACGATCTCCCATGTGCTACACATGTGCATTCTGGTGAGCATGACTCTCTTGCATCTTTATTATACCCATTCCCTTCTCATATATGTACGGGGGAGATTACATGTATGTTTATATGTAACTATTTAATTAATTTATGTGCACTTCATGAGTCCTCATCTGCATATACATAGCTTCATGCATTTAAATAGGAAATGTAAAAATTAAAATTTTGAAAATCAAAGAAAATCGTTTTGATATGTCCTCCTGCTCTTGTTTGTGTGAAAATCTGTCACGCCCCGAGCGCGGAAGATTACCCGGAAGCGTGACACGTCTATATAGATCGTGTAAATCATGTAAATATCAGAGTGCGCAAATAACTAAGCTTTAACTCGAAATTAATACAAATAGTACGAGCTGACAATTGTCACAACTAATCAAAGGACAAATACATATGTTCCCAGAGTCCAACGGCTAGGCTTCAAATCTTAAGCAGTTCTAATCAAGTTGACTAATACAAATGACATAGATGAATTGATACAACTGACATGAGTGAACTAATACAATAACACAAAAGACATCACAATTAACATGACAATTGATGACTCCATTCTACACTCATCACTCGGACTCATCCCCTTCTGTGTTCTGGCCGATATCCAAACTACCTGAAAAGGTTAGAAAAATAACTAGATGAGTGAATCGCTCAGTAGGAATTACATCTCAAGATTTAACATGCTTTAAGTGGTTTACAAGTTCGATTAATGTCAGTAAAGTTATGCATGTAGATGAGTAGATATCAAGGATTGTAAAAATCGACAAGAGCAGTGAAGGAATAATAAGTGATAGTATAAGGATTCCAACTTCAATGCAACAATAGTAAGAGATTCAAGCAAGTAATAACTGGAATTAACGAAAATCTTTTCAAGAGAGTAAGAACTCATGTCAAGCAAGTAATAGAAAGTAATATAAATTCAAGCATGTAAAACTAGAATTGGCTATTTATCAATTTCATTCAAGCAAAACTTTACCCTTCTGCGGGTCTCAAGTCAAATCAATGAAGTAATATCACGAGAATGAGTGGAATGTCTAAAGCCTAGCAAGCAAGTACTCCGGTGCAATACCAAACACCGTGGTCAATAAACTCCCATGGGCACAAGTACCTTCGGGTGCTCCTCCAAGGACCAGACCGGGCCCTATATGCACAACATTAATCATGTTTCTTGACATCCACTCTCATTTATAGCCAATAGGGAATTTCAAGGTTTGACTAGTGTGATATATAAGGTGGAATTATGGAATGGAATCCAAGGGCGCATTGATATGTAGGGATGAACTAGGAGTGGAAACCAGTAACGTTTGATACACGGAAAAAAACTAGATAAGAGAGGTGCCTTATGGGCCACCTGACAATTTTAGAAACGACACCCTCACTGTGGGATGCCCTTCCTGGGAATTATACAGGGTTTAGAGGACCCTATCAAGAGTTAAATATCACCTCTTAGACTGCCATCTATCAGTGGAGATGGCAAAAGTGAAAGCCTAACGATCAGGTTAACGCAATGAGCCAGTTGTGTTGACTCAGCAGTTCATCACGTCAACCCTGCAGTCACGTCAACCCTGCGAACAGGCTGGGTCGACCCTGTGAACAGGCAGGGTCGACTCTGCAGTTCATCGCGTCAACGCGGTGAACAGGCATGGTTGACCCTGTCAACAGGCAGGGTCGACTCTGCCGTTCATCACGTCAACGCGGTGAATTTGCAGAGTCAACTCTGCAGTTCAAATCTGCTCAAAATGGCTTAAGGTATTAATCTTTGATTAAGCTAGGGTATTAACCTTTGATTTAAGTTTATTTAGGTAAAACTGATGACATGGATAGATAGAGAAAACTGTAAGGATTATAGATCTTTATTTATGCACTCGTTTCATGCTTTAGTTGCTTAAATATCAGATTTTTAACATGACGTATCATACAAGTTTTCATTTTTAAAGGAACTAAATGGAGACAAGGTTTCTAGATAGGCTACCTAACAGATTAATTAGGTATCCTAATTAGTTAGTAGATCAACTAACATGTTAATTAGGTATGTTAACAGGTTAGTTAAACTAATAAGTTACCTAAAAATACGATAAAACTTGTGTTAGACGGATATATCGTATGGATATAAAGCTAATACATGCCAACTACCCTAGATTGAAGCTAATACATGCTAATCAATGCTAATCATCTTGGGTATACGGCTACTACATACTAATTATCTTAGGTACGAGGCTAATACATGTTAATCATCCTAGATTTAAGCTAACACATGCTAATTATTCTAGGTATGAGACTAATACTTGCTAATTATCTTGGGTATGAAGCTAATACACGCTAATCATCCTAGATTTAAGCCAACACATGCTAATTATTCTAGGTATGAGACTACTACTTGCTAATACATGCTAGTTATTCTGGGTATAAGGCTAATACATGCTAATTATCTTAGGTATGAAGCTAATACATGCTAATCATCCTAGATTTAAGCTAACACATACTAATTATTCTAGGTATGAGACTAATACTTGCTAATACTTGCTAATACATTCTAATTATTCTGGGTATAAAGCTAATACATGCTAATTATCTTAGGTATGAAGCTAATACATGCTAATCATCCTAGATTTAAGCTAACACATGCTTTATAAACACTAAATATCGCTTGGAAATGAGCCTAAGACTAAATGCCTAGACTAATCATCCTAGATTAGCTACTAGTTTAGTTAAAAGTTGAGAACACCTACTTGTTGGAAGATCGTAGCAACAGAACCCTTCTTTGTAATCCCTACAGAGCTTTGCCCCAACCTTAGCTAGCCTAGAATGGGGGTAGCAAAGGGGTATGTTTATAGGGTCTGTCATGACCGAATGGGAGGCAAGATCTGAAATAATGGGGCTTTACAGCTTGTACAGGTTGGAGAGATAGAGATAATCTTTAGACAGCTAATCCATGGCCCATATGTCTATAACATAAAATTATTTGGCAAAAAACGTAAATTGTGGATGCTAGGATTTGAACCTTGGTCATTGGGTTGGAAGATAAGTTACTTAACCAACTACACTAGGAAGCCACTTGTTAAGTGAATAACCTTTACATATGATAACTTCGTGTTCCCACTTCTTACATAAACTTCCTAAAGAGTTTATCTAATATTTTTTTATTTGGAAAATATTAATAATAATATTTTTTTAATACGGGGTGCTACACCCTCCCCTACTTAAAAGAATTTGGTCCCCAAATTCAATTGTATAAGGGTAAATTCAACTACATAAGGATACTGTAGAAAGTATAAGATACTTGCCGACTAAAATAGTTCTGGGTATCTTCTCTTCATAGATTCCTCGATCTCCCAAGTTGCTTCTTGCTCCGAGCATCGATTCCATTAGATTTTTACCATAGGGATCGTCTTGCTCCTTAGAACTCGAACTTCGCGGTCGAGGATCTGCATCGGCCTTTGCTCATAAGTAAGGTCCTTCTGTATCACCAAGTCAGTGTGATCGATGACGTGTGAGAAATCGTGCACGTATTTCTTTAGCATAGAAACATGAAATACGTTGTGCACTTCTGACAGTTGTGGAGGTAGGGCGATACGATAAGCCACTTCGCCTACCCTTTCCAGTACTTCGAATGGGCCGATAAACCTTGGTGTTAATTTGCCTTTAACACCGAATCTTCTAATGCCTCGGCCGGAAGATACCTTGAGGAAAACATGATCTCCGACTTGAAATTCCAGGTCTCGCCTTCTGTTATCGGCATAAGATTTCTGCCTATACTGTGCTATCATTAACCTTTCTCTAATGAGTTGTATCTTCTCGGTAGAATCTCGCACCATGTCAGGACCTAGAATTTGTTTTTCACCGACTTCATCCCAGCATATGGGAGATCGGCAACTCCTGCCATATAATGCCTCAAAAGGTGCCATTTGTATGCTGGCTTGATAGCTGTTGTTATATGCAATTTCGGCTAGTGGTAAGTGGTCATTCCAACTACCGCCGAAGTCTATAATGCATGCCCTTAACATATCTTCCACAACTTGATTAGTCCTCTCGGTCTGTCTATCTGTCTGGGGATGAAAAGCAGTGCTGTAGTTGAGTCTCGTCCCCAAGGAGTGTTGCAGGCTCTTCCAGAAATAAGAGGTGAAGCGCGGGTCTCGGTCAGATACGATCGAGACGGGAACTCCATGCAATCTAACCATTTCCTTCATATACAGGGCAGCAAGTACGTCGACTGACCATCGACTTTTGATGGGTAAGAAATGGGCCGATTTAGTTAACCGGTCGATAATTACCCAAATTCCATCATATCCGCCCCTAGACTTGGGCAAACCCATGATAAAGTCCATGCCAATATCTTCCCACTTCCACTTGGGAATATCCAGCAGATGTAACTTTCCGGTGGGTTTTTGATGTTCCGCCTTCACTTGTTGGCATGTGAGGCAACGAGACACAAAGTCTGCTACCTCCATTTTCATGTTAGGCCACCAGAAAGTTCTTTTCAAGTCTTGGTACATCTTAGTGGCTCCAGGGTGGATTGTGTACCTCGATCTATGAGCTTCTTCAAGAATCTTCTTCTTCAATTCGGGACAGTCGGACACACATGTCCGTTCATGAAATAGTAATCTGCCATCAGGTGCCAGCTTGAAATCCAGTCTCTCGTCCAGCTTGCTCTTTATCTCCACTAGCGAGGGATCCTCTTCTTGTAACTTCTTGATTTCATGTAGCAAATCTGGATGTAGGCTCATATGAGATAGAATAATACACATGTTCTTCTCATCTGTGCTGATATCAAGCTCAGAGAATTTCTCCAGTAGTTTTTATTCTTGTATCATGCAGTTGGCCAATATTGTTCTCGGCTTTCGACTAAGGGCATCAGCTACGGAATTACCCTTACCAGGATGGTACTGTATAGTGAAGTCGAAATCCTTGAGATACTCGAGCCAACGCCTTTGTCGCATGTTCAGCTCCTTTTGGGAGAATAAGTACTTGAGGCTTTTATGATCGGAGTACACAGTGAATTGTTCTCCGTAGAGATAGTGCCTCCAGATCTTTAAAGCGAATACTACTGCGGCAAGTTCTAAGTCGTGAACTGGGTAGTTCTCTTCATGTTTCTTCAATTGTCGGGAAGAGTATGCAATGACTCTCTCATTATGCATCAATACACATCCGAGACCAATGCCAGAAGCATCGATATATACCTCGTATTTTTCTCGTTCCATTGGTAATGATAAGACTGGAGCAGTGGTCAAGAGATCCTTCAAAGTTTGAAAATACTTTTCACAGTCTTCCTTCCACTCATAAGGTACTTCCTTGCGGGTTAACCTGGTCAGGGGAACAGCAATTTTGGAGAAGTCCTTTATAAAACACCGGTAGTAACCAGCTAGACCCAAGAAGCTCCGAATCTCAGTTACATTTGTGGGTCGTTCCTAGTTCTTCACGGCTTCGACCTTTGATGGGTCAACAGCAATTCCGTTCTTCGAAATGATATGGCCTAAGAAGGATACTTCCTCGAGCCAAAACTCGCATTTGCTGAATTTGGCATATAGCTTGTTTCCCCTTAATATCTGCAATGCCTTCTTGAGGTGTTCTTCATGATCCTCTTCGGTCTTTGAATAGATCAGAATATCATCAATAAAGACCACAATAAATTGGTCTAAATAGGGCCTGAATATGCTGTTCATTAACTGCATAAAAGCTGCGGGGGCATTTGTTAGTCCGAAAGGTATAACAGTAAATTCGTAATGCCCATACATGCTTTGGAATGCAGTTTTATGAATATCTTCTTCTTTGATTTTCAATTGGTGGTAACCAGAACGAAGATCAATCTTGGAGAAATATAAAGCTCCAAATAGTTGATCGAACAGCTCATCAATCCTTAGCAGTGGATACTTGTTCTTGATTGTAAGGTGATTTAGCTGTCGATAATCTATGCATAATCTCATCGATCCGTCCTTCTTTTTGACGAATAGCACGGGTGCTCCCCATGGGGAAGTAATCGGCCTGATGAAACCCTTGTTCAATAACTCCATTAGCTGCTCTTTTAGTTCCTTCAGCTCAGCAGGGGACATTCTGTATGGTGCCCTGGAAATATGACGAGCACCAGGGACAAGGTCGATTGTGAACGACACTTCCCTTTCCGGGGGTAAGCCCGTTAAATCTTCTGGAAAAACATTGGGAAAATCCCAAATTACATGGATGTCTTCAAGTTTAACCTTCTCGACTTCCGTGGCAGTCACGAATGCTATGAAAGTCATGCATCCCTTATTCATAAGTTTACTAGCTTGGAGTGCTGATATAAGAAGTGATTTACTCCGAGGGCTATTGTAAACTAGCTCTGGAAAATCTACGAAAGTTACCTTGCCATGCCGGCAGTCTACAGTTGCTTGGTATGTGGATAGCCAGTCGGCACCTAGTATGACATCATAACCCTTTATATCTAGGCATATCAGGTCAGCAGGTAAATTATTTCCCTTAATCATCACTTCATAGTTTGGATAGTGATAAGTGCTATCAGAGTCATTCCCAAGAGGTGTAGATATGACCAAATCTAACAGTTCATGTTTCTTAGAAAATGAAGCAGCAAAGTTCTTGGAAACGAATGAATGAGTTGCTCCGGTATCGAATAAAACTTGAGTAGTTTTTGAACAAATAGTGAGAATACCTTCCACAATTCCACCTTTAGTGGGTTCCGTCTCTTGGAGAGCTTGCAGACGGCCTTGTTTCTTTACCGGACACTTCTCGTCTTTGGTGTCTTGTTCCTTCATCAGTGGGCAGTCTGGGATTCGATACTCTCGGCTCCCACATCAAAGACAAGCTCCTAACTTTCTCCAGCATTCCTCGGTCTTATGAACAGCTTTATCACAATACTTGCAAATCTCCTTTGATGGTGTGGTGGTGGAGAATGGCCTGTCATTCTTCTGGAATTTCTTCATCTTAGAGGGCTCCCCTCCCATGAAGAATCGCTTCTTGTTGAAGGATTGTTTGAATTTTCCCGGGCTTGTGACGGGTTCCTTCTTGTCTCTTCCTTGGATTCTCTCAGATAATTCGGTGGCGTCTTCCAGCAGTTGAGCACGCCGAACCATCTCCAAATAGACTTGGATGTCCATCGGGGCAAGTTGTGTGATATAATGGGGCCGAAGCCCATTGAGGAATCTTCTCGCCTTCATCTTTTCCGTACACACCAAGTGGGGTGCATACCTAGATAATCTGGAGAATTGGGCCTCATACTCGGCCACTTTCAAGCCCCGTTGTTTTAGAACGGCGAATTCCGTGGCTTTCTTTTCCTGGATATGACCAGAGAAGTACTTGTTGTTGAAATGCTCCGTGAATTCATCCCATGTGACATGGTATTCTGGCAGTGTTGCTTCTATGGATTCCCACCAGCATCGAGCGTCCCGCTCTAGTTGGATTACGATAAGTAAAACCATCTCTTCATCTGCGCATTGCATCACACGGAAGACTCGTTCCATCTCCTTTAGCCAATTCTCGACATCCTCGGGGTCGGACGAACCCGTGAACCTCGGTGGGTTCATGTTACGAAAATTTCGGTGGAGATCTCCCGCTCCACGATTTGCTCCGCCTTGGGCCACTTGCTGTAGTGCCTGTGTGAGGCCTTGCACGGTGCGCTGCATCTCGCGCCATTGTGCTCTTTCCGCAGCCATGATCCTACAAAAGAGCTAAGTATGATAAAGATCGGATTTACTTGTAAGGTCAAAAGTCATTGTAGAACTTAACCCATGGCTCTATCCATCTCACCGGGTAAGGTATATCTATCCTTGAACTTGGGTTTTACTTATCCTTGGACTCAAGTTTTTACTTGGATTTCAATTTTTAACCGTTTATTTTTTCTAGTTCCCTAGGTTTGAAAACCTAGGCTCTGATACCACGAAGACTGTCACACCCCGAGCGCGGAAGATTACCCGGAAGCGTGACACGTCTATATAGATCGTGTCAATCATGTAAATATCAGAGTGCGCAAATAACTAAGCTTTAACTTGAAATTAATACAAATAGTACGAGCTGACAATTGTCACAACTAATCAAAGGATAAATACATATGTTCCTAGAGTCCAACGACTAGGCTTCAAATCTTAAGCAGTTCTAATCAAGTTGACTAATACAAATGACATAGATGAATTGATACAACTGACATAAGTGAACTAATACAATAACACAAAGGACATCACAATTAACATAACAATTGATGACTCCATTCTACACTCATCACTCAGACTCATCCCCTTCCGTGTTCTGGCCGATATCCAAACTACCTGAAATGGTTAGAAAAATAACTAGATGAGCGAATCGCTCAGTAGGAATTACATCTTAAGATTTAACATGCTTTAAGTGGTTTACAAGTTCGATTAATGTCAGTAAAGTTATGCATGTAGATGAGTAGATATGAAGGATTGTAAAAATTAATAAGAGTAGTGAAGGAATAACAAGTGAGAGTATAAGGATTCCAACTTCAATGCAGTAATAGCAAGAGATTCAAGCAAGTAATAACTGAAATTAACGAAAATCTTTCTAAGAGAGTAAGAACTCATGTCAAGCAAGTAATAGAAAGTAATATAAATTCAAGCATGTAAAACTGGAATTGGCTATTTATCAATTTCATTCAAGCAAAACTTTACCCTTCCGCGGGTCTCAAGTCAAATCAATCAAGTAATATCATGAGAATGAGTGGAATGTCTAAAGCCTAGCAAGCAAGTACTCCAGTGTAATGCCAAACACCGTGGTCAATAAACTCCCATGGGCACAAGTACCTTCGGGTGCTCCTCCCAGGACCAGACCGGGCCCTATATGCACAATATTAATCACGTTTGTTGACATCCACTCTCATTTATAGCCAATAGGGAATTTTAAGGTTTGACTAGTATGATATATAAGGTGGAATTATGGAATGGAATCCAAGGGCGCATTGATGTGTAGGGATGAACTAGGAGTGGAAACCAGTAACGTTTGATACACGGAAAAAAAACTAGATAAGAGAGGTTCCTTATGGGCCACCTGATAATTTTAGAAACGACACCCTCACTGTGGGATGCCCTTCCTGGGAATTATACAGGGTTTCGAGGACCCTGTCAGGAGTTAAATATCACCTCTCAGGCTACCATCTATCAGTGGAGATGGCAAAAGTGAAAGCCTAACGATCAGGTTAACGCAATGAGCCAGTTGTGTTGACTCAGCAGTTCATCGCGTCAACCTTGCAGTTCATCGCGTCAACCCTGCGAACAGGCTGGGTCGACCCTGTGAATAGGCAGGGTCGACTCTGCAGTTCATCGCGTCAACACGGTGAACAGGCAGGGTCGAGTCTGCAGTTCATCGCGTCAACGCGGTGAACAGGTAGGGTCGACCCTGTCAACAGGCAGGGTCGACTCTGCCGTTCATCGCGTCAACGCGGTGAACTGGTAGGGTCGACTCTGCAGTTCAAATCTGCTCAAAATGGCTTCAGGTATTAATCTTTGATTAAGCTAGGGTATCAACCTTTGATTTAAGTTTATTTAGGTAAAACTGATGACATGGATAGATAGAGAAAACTGTAAGGATTATAGATCTTTATTTATGCACTCGTTTCATGCTTTAGTTGCTTAAATATCAGATTTTTAACATGACGTATCATACAAGTTTTCATTTTTAAAGGAACTAAATGGAGACAAGGTTTCTAGATAGGCTACCTAACAGATTAATTAGGTATGCTAATTAGTTAGTAGATCAACTAACATGTTAATTAGGTATGTTAACAGGTTAGTTAAACTAATAAGTTACGTAAAAACATGATAAAACTTGCGTTAGACAGATATATCGTATGGATATGAAGCTAATACATGCCAACTACCCTAGATTGAAGCTAATACATGCTAATCAATGCTAATCATCTTGGGTATAAGGCTACTACATGCTAATTATCTTAGGTACGAGACTAATACATGCTAATCATCCTAGATTTAAGCTAACACATGCTAATTATCTTAGGTATGAGACTAATACTTACTAATTATCTTGGGTATAAAGCTAATACACGCTAATCATCCTAGATTTAAGCCAACACATGCTAATTATTCTACGTATGAGACTACTACTTGCTTATACACGCTAGTTATTCTGGGTATAAGGCTAATACATGCTAATTATCTTAGGTATGAAGCTAATACATGCTAATCGTCCTAGATTTAAGCTAACACATACTAATTATTCTAGGTATGAGACTAATACTTGCTAATACTTACTAATACATGCTAATTATTCTGGGTATAAAGCTAATACATGCTAATTATCTTAGGTATGAAACTAATACATGCTAATCATCCTAGATTTAAGCTAACACATGCTTTATAAACACTAAATATCGCATGGAAATGAGCCTAAGACTAAATGCCTAGACTAATCATCCTAGATTAGCTACTAGTTTAGTTAAAAGTTGAGAACACCTACTTGTTGGAAGATCGTAGCAGCATAACCCTTCTTTGTAATCCATGCAGAGCTTTTCCCCAACCTTAGCTAGCCTAGAATGGGGGTAATAAAGGGGTATGTTTATAGGGTCTGTCATGACTGAATGGGAGGCAAGATCTGAAATAATGGGGCTTTACAGCTTGTACAGGTTGGAGAGATAGAGATAATGTTTGGACAGCTAATCCATGGCCCATATGTCCATAACATAAAATTATTTGGCAAAAAACGTAAATGGTGGATCTTAGGTATGAAGCTAATACATGCTAATCATCCTAGATTTAAGCTAACACATGCTTTATAAACACTAAATATCGCATGAAAATGAGCCTAAGACTAAATGCCTAGACTAATCATCCTAGATTAGCTACTAGTTTAGTTAAAAGTTGAGAACACCTACTTGTTGGAAGATCGCAGCAGCATAACCCTTCTTTGTAATCCCTATAGAGCTTTGCCCCAACCTTAGCTAGTCTAGAATGGGGGTAATAAAGGGGTATGTTTATAGGGTCTGTCATGACCGAATGGGAGGCAAGATCTAAAATAATGGGGCTTTACAGCTTGTACAGGTTGGAGCGATAGAGATAATATTTGGACAGCTAATCCATGGCCCATATGTCTATAACATAAAATTATTTGGCAAAAAACGTAAATGGTGGATGCTAGGATTTGAACCTTGGTCATTGGGTTGGAAGATAAGTTACTTAACCAACTACACTAGGAAGCCACTTGTTAAGTGAATAACATTTACATATGATAACTTCGTGTTCCCACTTCTTACATAAACTTCCTAAAGAGTTTATCTAATTTTTTTTATTTAGAAAATATTAATAATAATAATTTTTTTTAATACGGGGTGCTACAAAATCTGCCATGGGCTCTAGATTTTGAATGCTATCATGCTGAACACCTTATTTTGTGAACATCTTCTGACACTGGCTCATATCCTTGAGGCCACTCACCACATTCAATTGGTATCTATACATGCTTGATTGTATTCACTTTGGATGGTATCATATTGATTTCTGAGAATAATAAGCAATTGGTTTCCTCTAATTGGACTTATATTGATTTGTCGGTCCCTGATTTGTTGTTGCTTCTTCTGTATTGATAAGATGGGCTATTGCTGTTTCATAGGGAGATCAGATTGTTCTTCCTTGTTTGGCTTCTTCGAGATTGTTGATATTGTTGATCATGTCACAGGGGGCGAAAAATCTGCATTATCCCGCTTTTTGATTATGTCAAAGGGGGAGAAAAATTGATGATTATGTGTGACAAGGAGAGAAGAATATATGTTCCGTAGTATCATCATTAAGTTTGTCATCATCAAAAAGGGGGAGATTGTTGAGTTATGATTTTGATGATTGTTGGCGTTATGGTTTTGATGATAACTAAACTTAATGTGTGATTGAGTGATGATAACTAAACTTATGGTTGATTGCACATTCATGTTTAAATATGTTTGAGATGGCAAATGGCAATGGTACATGGTCTTGATTCATGATTGATTGAATTATTTTTACAAGAGGCAAGAGGTTTCATAACCTCTTTAATGTGAACAAGCACGGTATTAACCTTAATTATCTTGCTTGTAGGATCAAACACATGGCAGTGCTCCTCTACAATCCAAAATAGGTGGTATATGTCATTTACTATCAAGAACCATTGGTGAGACTCTTACCTTGTGTATCTCATGCTTAGCATCAATCTCACCTTATGTATCTTATGTATACACCTCATTCATGCACATTCAACATGAAACCCTTCTGGCCATTGTGCGCCCTCGCCCGCGGATCGACCTGCGCGGTCAAGTCGCGGGGATCGACCTGCCCGGTCAGGTCGCGGGGGTCAAGGGGTCAGTGCCCCTTGCGGGAGTTTCCGGGGGCGGAGCCCCCGGAACAAAATTTAGAATTGCTCAAATGGTTTAGACGTTTCAAATGCATAAACCAAGTGAATCCAATCCCAAAAATGCATGGATTTGATATGGACATGAAGCCCTTGAATTATGGACATATTACTTTGAGCTAACACTTCAATTTTGCAGGTATAGGTCTTTCCGGTCGACCTACACGCCTTGGCCGGTCGACCAGAATTGCCAGAGCCTAAAAATTCCAAATTCTCCAGGTAGCGGTCGACCACCCCTAGGCGTCCGGTCGACCGATTTTCCCAGCAACCAAAACTTCGAAACCTGTAAAATTCCAGTCGACCGCCCCATGACCGCCGGTCGACCGCCAGCCTCGAACTGCCCATTTTGTTGACTTTTTGTCACTTCGAGGAAAGCCCTTCCTCTTGCTATTGTTTAATCCCAAAGCCACCAAACCCTCCAGATTTAGTGGATCTGGTCTGGGGATTGTCCATAGACCTTCCAAGGGTTATAAAACCTCTCCTTGAGGTCATAAATCCTAAGAGACTCAAAGAGAAGAAATCAACAAAGAGAGAGATCAAGGTGGCTCAAGGAAGAGGAGAATCACTGTATCCGTGAACAGTGATCCGTGGGCAAAGCTTCATCCATAGCTGAGGGTTCAAGATCCATTTCGAAGCCTTCATCCTCCCAAGAACTGAAGAAGCAAGAAATCAACAAGGAGAGATCGAGAGGAAAGCTACCAAATGAAGATTGCAGCAACGTTCGTGAACAACATTCCTTTCAACAAGTTCATCATCCAATCGAAGCCGTTCTAGCATCAACTGAAGCCATTCAAGCATCTTCCCAAGCCAAGGAGTTCCAATCAAGCAATGGTATCAAGAAAAGCTTAAGAGAAGGCTGTCCAAGTGAAAGAAGAAAGAAGTACTGTAGCAGTGAATAGTACTCCGTGCAAGAGGATCTACATCAAATACAAGGTCATTCAAGCTGAGTCTCAAGCCATTCAAGTAAAGAAGGAATCGACGCAAACATCCGAAGCATACACTCAGGGGGAGCCTAAATCAGGAGCATTCTAAACTGTGCCTTATTGTGTTTCAAGTTCATATTCATGTTTTGTATAAACAGCAAACTTGTGTGTGTGTGGATCGTTGTTGGATCCGTGGTCATGTGTGTGCGTGTCATTTTTGATTCATGTGTGCGTAGGTCTTTTTAGATCTATGTGTGTGTGTGGTTTTATCCGGATCTTAGTGTTTGTGTGTGTGGAGTGCTGCACTTGTCGCAGCGTGTTGTGTGTCTTGTTGATCCGCTTGTTGGATCGTGTTGGAGACCACGTCTCCGTGTGTGTGTGTGTGTGTGTTGGGGTGCATCCCCATGTGTGTGTGGGCAGGCGTCGTTCTGCGTGTGTCTTTGGAGCGTCGTCTCCGTTTGGGGTTTTATCCCGAGTGAAGCCTTACCGAGTTTGGTGAGGGGTGGACGTAGGATTGCCGTTGTTGCATCCGAACCACCTTAAAATCCGTTGTGCACTTTGGTTTGATTTGTGTGGTTTGGTCCTTTTCTTCTATCTCTATTCTATGTGAGTGTTAGTATAATTGCAATTCTGGATTTATCCTTGTAAACCTTGCATAATCTATATCATCATCCAATTCAGTTTGATAAATCCATTTTGTGAACAAACAGTTTTGAACCTCTTGATTAACATTGTATCACATATTCTGAAAAGGACAAAAGTTTTCGTAAAATTGGTAAACACCCAATTCACCCCCCTCTTGGGTGTCATTGATCGCGAGACTTCAAGAGAGAGAGAGAAGATTCACTCAAGAAAGAGAGGGACACAATTTTGTGTGGAAATTTCATTCAATACTTCATTACCTTCTCCAAGTGGGGTTGGGGTCCTATTTATAAGGATCCCAACATTTACGAAAAGTCCCTTAAATATGTGCTAATAACAAATCACCAAAAAGGGTGGGAAGGGGGAGGGCACCCCTGGGCCAAGCCCACCTAATTGGGCCCATAAGCCACTCTATCCCATCAAGATGATCACAAACTTAGGTAAATGACGTAATATCCTAGGGACTTGACTCAAAACAAAGGGAAAATTACATCAGAATGAATCAAATAAAAAGGGGAAAATACACCAAGATGACCCAAAAAGCAAGCCCAAGTGTCGAAGCGGGCCCGTCCAGTCATGGAGCTGCATCCTACCCGTCTCCGGGAGGGAGAGAGGTGCCGAGCCAGAGGGAATCATGGGTGATGTCCCCATCAATGTGCTTCATGTATATAGTTCATGGGTTGACATGCCCTTCTTTATTCTCCTTGTATATATCTCATTAGGATGGCTATATCTTGTTGTTTCAACCAAGTGTCGACTTTGGTTAGCTGAGTGTGGACACTTCCTATGCTGCACTCCTTAGCATGGTGGTTGTTCAAGCACTTTAGTTATATGGCTTGAGGGCTAATCATTCCTGGAACTCATGTTGATCATGGTAAAATATGGGTTGAAGTGCTCTCATATTGTTTAACTGGTTGGGTTATTGTATTTGATCCATGAAGAAAAGAAATTAAGTTTTTCATTGGGTCATTAAATGCCTTGTTGGATGGCTTTTCTGGTTTATACATTGTTTTGAAATATGGGTTGTTGTTTCCGGGGCCTTCCGTGTAACTCATCCATGTTTTTCTTAGAAGCTCATGGTTGCATATTGCTCATGCTGGTTTTTGATATTAGAACATGTTTACTTTTGGTGAATGGATCTTCAAGTGTTTATTTCGCTCTTGGAAAATTCTGAAGCATTACTTTTGTATGGTGGGTTGTGAAATTCTGAGCTTGCTTTGTAAAGCATTCATATTTTTCTAAAAGGTTCAAGAAGCATCATGCTTAGTTTGATTCCTAGATTCCCTTTCAAGACCATGTTTGAATGGTGTTTTTAAAACTCTCAAATGCATGTCATTTCTATGGAAAATCATGTTTTCAAAGAGGTTAAAGGGCCTTTGAATTGGTCGGATGGTATTTGGAGTGGACAGATTGAGTACAAAATTGATTTCAACTGAATTCGGTGTTTGGGGTGAACTTGATTCGTATGCATTGAATTGTGTGAATCCCCTGTACATATTGCTAGAAATTAAGTCACTAATATGTAGTTTTGAAGAGGCAGTTGTAGTCGGGGTGACCCAGGTAAACCCGGGGGCACCCCGACTTCAGCAGTCATGTGTGTTTTATGTGCCTCAACCTTGGTCGTTAATGTGCATTGATCTTGTCTACACTTGCTCAGACATGTGCATGATATGCTCAGACTTGGCCTTATTTGTGTCGACCTTAGTTGGACATAATGCATAGACCTTTGTGTTACATATTCCTCTATCTACATCAACCTTGGGTCATATGCATCCACTTTCCTCTAATGCCTAAAGCATATGCATTGACCTTGATCCCTTATATGCATAGACTTGAATCTTTAATGTGAAATAACATGTTTTTGAGGTTCAAAATTTTGCAGGTTTTTTAAGGCTCACAAACCCTTGAAACAATGATAAGAATCATTGATTGAATGAGTCTTAATGTGCCTTGATTGGGGTTGGTCCATTTATCAAGTTATTGAGCTTATTGGGTCTGCCTTAGGTAGTTTTGCATGTTCCCTCTGCTGGTGTCGACCCCTGGGGTCGACACCTAGCTCCCTAGGGGGGGTCAGTTTCAAAGGGACAGAACCCAGTGACACCATAACCATAGGTCATGTTTTTCTTCACAGGACAGAACACCGAAAAATAGGTGTCGACACCCATTTAGGCGCATCCGGATAATGGTTCACGGGTTTGGCTTCAAACCCATTATTTCATCATCCGATTGGCTTGTCCTTTTACCCCATTACCGCTTGGGTTTCTACCCTTGATTGGTTGTGGTTCTAAGAGGTTTTCAAATGGGCTTTTTGGTCCTCTTGCATTTCTTTTGACCTAGTATATGAAGTTGCGAACTCATTCGATGGAATTAATCCTTTTTTTGGGCTAAATGTTTCTATCTATTGTAGGAGAAGGAGAACGAGGGTGAGGGCGTCTCACCCACATGGAGGAGGGAGAAGAAGAAGAGGAGAACGCCATCTACAAGAAATCTTTGTCGATCTGATCCCAGTTCTAAACACGGTTGATGAAGATTCATCCCTGGGCGTCTCCTGCGAGCTTGGCCGGCCTCCACTCCGCGGACAAACTTTCCATTGCACCCTACTACCAAAATGGACGGGATTCATAGCAGATTTGAGGGGGATTTCTTCATCTCTCATTTCTATTCTTTTATCTGAGCATAGATTGAAATTTGGGTGATAATTGTATATCTTTTTATTTTGTCAAACTCGGAATATTGCCGTGTGTGGGCAGAGCTACGTCTCCACGTGTGTGGATTCATTGTGGGGTAAGTTTCCCCAAGTTTGTGTCTGTAGATGGAGCTGTGTCTTCGTGTGAGATTTGTGTGCAGGGTGTGTTGATCGACGGTGTGTGTGTGTGTGTGTGTGCTGTAGTGGCAGCGTCCTGGGGCCAGGCCCCATGTGTGCGTATTGCTACGGAAGCAGCATGGTTGTGTGGTGTTTGGGGCTTCGTCCCCGTGGTTGCAACATCTCGTAGCGTGTTAGTGAAGCCTCACTGGGTTTCGGTGATGGGTGGACGTAGGGAGTCCGTCGTGGTCCCGAACCACCTAAAAATCTCAGTGTTCATTGTGGATGCCTGTGCGATTGTCCATTTCTCCTACCTCCATTCACAGGTCTATTTGATAGATTTTTATTCACTTCACCTTCACACTTCGCTACCTCTTTAATTTGCTATCAGTATTTGTTCATCGCTTGTTGGTTGGATATATGTGCTCAATTGTAGTTCACTCATTCTTTGCATTGTATATCCGTGTGAGATCGAAAAGGTTGAGAGAACATTTAAATCTCACTTGAGTTTAGGCTAATTAACGTAGTTAATTTTAATTTCGCTGTGATTAGTTTAGATTATTTTCAAAATCTACCATCTCGGCTGGGGGATAACTCAACCCCCTTCTTGTCCGCCATCTATTCTGGGCCAACAATTGGTATCAGAGCAAGGCTCTGCTGTCACAAGATCTAACGATCTTCAGAGACATCCGAGTGAGTCTACAATCATGAATTTATCTGTTGATCATATTTCGATGAGTTGCTTACCTATTTTTAATGGCGATGATTTTGATTCATGGTTAGGCAAAATGTGTGGGCTGATTAACTCCGTCAATCCTAAACTCTGGAAATTGATATATTATGGCTCTAACAAATTGCCTCTGGACGAGACCACATGGTCTGAAGAGGATAAGTTGAATAACCATGAAAATGTTTCAATTCTTAGGTTATTAAAGGCTGCTATAAATGCTGACACATTTTCATTTGTTTCTTCATGCACAAAGGCGAAGGAGATCATGGATGGATTGTTGAAAACTCAAAAGGAAAAAGGAGACAGTATGTGCTTCATGGTTGACAAATAGGACACATCAAGTAACGATACCTCTGAAGTAAACTCTGACTGTGAGGAAACTTCTTTTGAGGAACTGTCAAATGCCTATGAAGAGCTGTTAGAAAAATTTAAGAGGATCAAGGCTGAAAATAGAAAACTTAAAAAGAAGTTTGAAAACACAGTCCATGAAAGTGCTTCGTGTCACAAATGATCTGAATTTGAAAAACTGCATGAATCTATTTTGCTTGATGTAAATGTGTATAAGGAACAAGTTAGTGGCTTGAAAAATGAAACGGACCTGTTACTAGATAAAATTTCAGAACTTCAAAAATCAGAAAAAGGGTTGAAAGAAAAATTGAGCTTAATAAATAATGATCAAGTTTTAACTGATGAGTTCATTCAAAATGAAAAGCTTGCAAAAGAAAATTAGAAGTTAAAAGAGTTAAACATAGCCATGTCAGAAAGACTGTTAATTCTTGAAAAAGGAAAAACTGTTGCTGTCAATGTTGAATCCGAAAAACTATTTGTGTTAGAACAAGAGATTGAGAGCTATAAAAATGCATTGAGAGTGTTGAATGAGAGCGTTGTGTAGCGAACAAGAAATTGCATGTTATGAGCTGTGCATTGTTTCACTTAAATCTGAAATTGAAGATTTGAATGCTTCATTGTCTAAATTCATGAAAGGAACATAAAATCTTGACAAAATTTTGGGGACCAAGGTAAATTTCCAATGGGAAGGTCTAGGATATGAACCTAGTAAAAAGAAAGCCTTTGGTCTGAAAATGCAAACTTCATTTGTGAATGCTTCATGCTCTTCAAACATTTCAAATTCCCCTTCCGTTGAAGAATCAAAGTCTAAATCTTCGACTCGATTAAGGACCAAGAAAGCAAATCAACCATCTAAACATCAAAATGGTCCTAAGAATCAAATGAAGTATGATCACATGAGAAAAGGTTCTAATGTTAATTGTTATTATTATGGAAAGTATGGTCATGTCATGAGTGATTGTTTTATAATGAGAAATGATGACTTGAATGGTTTTAAAATGCATGCTAGAAAAATTCATGATAGAAAATCCATGTTAAAGATCATGTTGTTCAAAAAAAGAAAGTTTCATGTTTTTATTGTGGTATTATCGGCCATTCCATGTATACTTGTGATTTAATGAGGGCCGATGATGAATGGTATGGGAGCAAGAACATAAAATCTTTTGTTCAAAATCAAACTAATCCCTTGGGACTCAAGATGGCTTGGGTACCCAAAAGTTCGAAATGAGAACTTTACTTTGCAGGGGTGCCTTGAGGTGAAAGAAACTGTTGATAAACAAAGATCCTTCAAGGCAAGAAAAATGAAGAGCTTGTCTGGCAATGATTTTCACTACACTGTTTGTTTTTGATTATGAACTCATATAAGAATCTAAATTTTAAGAAAAATCCAATTGCCATTTTCCCATCATGTTGATTTTGACTTTATCTAAGAGCAATGCTTATATCTTGTGAATAAATTTCATCTTTGACTCTTTACACTGCACATAAAATCTTTTATACTCTTGCTCACTTTTTATAAATAACAATTCAGTCTTGCATACATAGAACATAGAACACACACTTAATTGTATTATACATATTGCACATATAATGCATATATTTGCATACTTGTAAATAAAGAAAGTCTTCGATCATCTGTCCATTTACATGCATATACTTGCATATACTTGACATATTTATGTGCTTGAATGCCATGATTATTCGGTATATCAAATGGCGATTGTGGAAGGTTAGATTTTATCCAACTGGAAGCCTTCCCCATGCTTGATGGTGATCTTCGGACCTACGTTCTCAGCCAAGTACCGATAATCAACTTGTGTGAAAACCTTACCTCGATGCATGCTTGAGTGTATATATATCATATCACCCTTTCTTGAATTCATTCTATGACCTTTTCCCTTGCTAGACAAAATTACATTGATTTAGACATGTTTGCTACATGGCACATATTAAGGGGGAGGCTTTTCATAACTGTGCATACACTTAGGGGGAGACATAACTGTGATTAGACTAATTCATCTCTTACATTCAATACAACCACCTACACACTTTGCACCTTTTTGAGATAAATGATTCAATATAATAAGGATTACGGTTATTCTACTCATCTCTTCAAAGAACTCTTGATTCTCTACATAGAAATCATATGTCTCGTGATGAAAGAGCTGTTTGCCCCACCAAATAATTGTATAAGTGAAACGTGAATCCGAGTAGCTGGAAATCTCCCCTGAAATAAAGGAGGAAACTCGCGTCGAAAGGAGAAACAAATCCACATTAGAATAAGTGTGATTTGACACTGAGTAGCCAGGAAGTGCCCCTGAGCCAAAGGGTACAACTCGCGTCGAAAAGTGACAAAATTCACAATTAAGATAAGTGACGAAACTGAGTAACTGGGAAGTGCCTCTGAGATAAAAGGTACAACTCGCGTCAAAAGGTTAGTCACATCATTAGTATTTTAAAAAAATAGGGTAACACGTAGCCACCAATACTCGAGCATCGTGTATGGAAGTGTATGAATGAAAGGTTCTCTTTAGTGCTCTTTAGAAAATCTGATGATCCATATTGTTTTGGACTTCATTGCTCATATTTCACCTATACACCGGGTTTGATTGTGTGAATGTACCTTATGAATTAGTCATATTTCATGGTTAATGTAGTACCATCGTTTTGTAAGCACGACCTTTTTAGTATTGTTCATGCTCATCATGTTTGACGATTAATTGTATTATTCTTACACCTATCCCTAAGGGACTTGCTTGCTTTTATATCTTATTATGCATGCTTGAGTGCTTGATTGCTTGATCCTTTTTATTCATATCATGCTTCATTTCACCTTGATGCATCTTTTGATCACACATGTAAATAATAGGTTAAATAACCCCGTTGTCAATTGGTTTTTGGTTTTTGACAAAAAGGGGAGAATAATGTGAGATTCAGTAAAACATTTGCATATAGTTCAGGTTAGTCATACTTTTGCATAATTCAATCATACACTCTGCATATAGTTCAAAAATTCAACAGCTAGACATATATTAAACATCTTGCATATTGCACTTCAAATTTTATTTTCTTGCTTGATGTTCATGATTCCCACACCTTCCTTTCATGGTAGGTTATTGCTGGGTTCGTGCACCTTCTAGTATGTGTCATTCGTTTTTGAGATTTCACATCTATTCCTCTAGTCCCCCACTTTTTGATAATGCCAAAGGGAGAGAGTTTTGGTGGCCACAATATTTTATCATCATCAAAAAGGGGGAGATTGTTGGGTTCACTGTACTCCATTGTTGTCTTTGGTGATAGTTTTGATGATAGCAAAATATTGTGTGTAAGTTCTATGGAAAATGTCCTTTGGTTCCTACGTATCATGAATGTGGCATTGCATATTTATCATGGGACATTTGAGGTATTTTGGGTCTTGATTTGCTTCACATGGGCATTGACCTATTTGAGTTCAATGAGATTCATGCATTGCACTTAGTTGCATGTTGTTCATAACTTGATGAAATGAATGTGCTTCATGTATATAGTTCATGGGTTGACATGCCCTTCTTTGATCTCCTTGTATATATCTCATTAGGATGGCTAGATCTTGTTGTTTCAACCAAGTGTCGACTCTGGTTAGCTGAGTGTGGACACTTCCTATGCTGCACTCCTTAGCATGGTGGTTGTTTAAGCACTTTAGTTATATGGCTTGAGGGCTAATCATTCCTGGAACTCATGTTGATAATGGTAAAATGTGGGTTGAAGTGCTCTCATATTGTTTAACTGGTTGGGCTATTGTATTTGATCCATGAAGAAAAGAAATTGGGTTTTTCAGTGGGTCATCAAATGCCTTGTTGGATGGCTTTTCTGGTTTATACATTGTTTTGAAATATGGGTTGTTGTTTCTGGGGCCTTCCGTGTAACTCATCCATGTTTTTCTTTGATGCACATGGTTGCATATTGCTCATGCTAGTTTTTGAGATTAGAACATGTTTGCTTTTGGTGAATGGATCTTCAAGTGTTTATTTCGCTCTTGGAAAACTCTGAAGCATTACTTTTGTATGGTGGGTTGTGAAATTCTGAGCTTGCTTTGTAAAGCATTCATATTTTTTCTAAAAGGTTCAAGAAGCATCATGCTTAGTTTGATTCCTAGATTCCCTTTCAAGACCATGTTTGAATGGTGTTTTTAAAACTCTCAAATGCATGTCATTTCAATGGAAAATCATGTTTTCAAAGACGTTATAGGGCCTTTGATTTGGTTGGATGGTATTTGGAGTGAACAGATTGAGTACAAAATTGATTTCAACTGAATTCGGTGTTTGCGGTGAACTTGGTTTGTATGCATTGAATTGTGTGAATCTTTTGTACATATTGCTAGAAATTAAGTCACTAATATGTAGTTTTGAAGAGGAAGTCTTGTGTGTTTTATGTGCCTCAATCTTGGTCGTTAATGTGCATTGATCTTGTCTACACTTGCTCAGACCTGTGCTTGATATGCTCAGACTTGGCCTTATATGCGTCGACCTTTGTTGGACATAATGCATAGACCTTTGTGTTACATATTCCTCTATTTGCATCAACCTTGGGTCATATGCATCAACTTTCCTCTAATGCCTAAAGCATATGCATTGACCTTGATCCCTTATATAAATAGACTTGAATCTTTAATGTGAAATAACATGTTTTTGAGGTTCAAATTTTTGCAGGTTCTTTAAGGCTCACAAACCCTTGAAACAATGGTAAGAATCTTTGATTGAGTGAGTTTTAATGTCCTTGATTTGGGTTGGTCCATTTATCAAGTTATTGAGCTTATTGGGTCTGCCTTAGGTAGTTTTGCATGTTCCCTATGCTGGTGTCGACCCCTGGGGTCAACACCTGGCTCCCTAGGGTGGTCAGTTTCAAAGGGACAGAACCCAGTGAAACTGGTGTCGACACCATAACCATGGGCCCTATTTTTCTTCATAGGATAGAACACCTGAAAATAGGTGTCAACACCCATTCAGGCGCGTCCGGATCGTGGTTCACGGGTTTGGCTTCGAACCCATTATTTCATGATCTGATTGGCTTGCCCTTTTACCCCATTACCCCTAGGGTTTCTACCCTTGATTGGGTGTGGTTCTAAGAGGTTTTCGAATGGGCTTTTTGGTCCTCTTGCATTTCTTTTCACCTAGTATATGAAGCTGCGAACTCATTCGACGGAATTAATCATTTTTTTGGGCTAAATGTTTCTATCTGTTGCCGGAGAAGGAGAACGAGGGTGAGGGCGTCGCACCCACTTGGAGGAGGAAGAAAAAGAAGAGGAGAACACCATCTACGATAAATCTTTGCCGATCTGATCCCAGTTCTAAACGTGATTGCTGAAGATTCATCCCTGGGCGTCTCCTGCGAGCTTGGCCGGCTTCCACTCCGCGTACAAAATTTACAGCGCACCCTACTACCCAAATGGACTGGATTCATAGCAGATTTGAGGGGAATTTTTTCATCTCTCATTTCTATTCTTTTATCTGATCATAGATTGAAATTTGCGCAATCATTGTATATCTTTTTATCTTTTCGAACTCGGAATATTGCCGTGTGTGGGCGGAGTTGCGTCTCCGCGTGTGTGGATTCATTACGGGGTAAATTTTTGCGAGTTTGTGTGTGTAGACGGAGCTCTGTCTCTGTGTGAGATTTATGTGCGGGGTATGTTCCCCGACAGTGTGTGTGTGTGCTGCAGTGGCAGCGTCCTGGGGCCAGGCCCCGTGTGTGAGGATTGCTGTGGAAGCAGCGTGGTTGTGAGGTGTTTGGGGCTTCGTCCCCGTGGTTGCTACATCTCGTAGCATGTTAGTGAATCCTCACTGGGTTTCGGTGAGGGGTGGACGTAGGGAGTCCGTCGTGGTCCCAAACCGCCTAAAAATATCTATGTTCATTGTGGATGCCTGTGCGATTGTCCATTTCCCCTACCTCTGTTCATAGGTCTATTTGATAGATTTTTATTCACTGCACCTTCACACTTCGCTATCTCTGCAATTTGCTATCAGTATTTGTTCATCGCTTGTTGCTTGGATATCCGTGCTCAGTTGTAGTTAACTCGTTCTTTGCATTGTATATCCATGTGAGATCAGAAAGGTTGAGAGAACATTTAAATCTCACTTGAGTTTAGGCTAATTAACGTAGTTAATTTTAATTCCGCTGTGATTAGTTTAGATTGTTTTCAAAATCTTCCATCTCGGCTGGGGGACAATTCAACCCCCTTTCTTGTCCGCCATCTATTCTGTGCCAACAATTATTATTTTATTATGTTATTTATCATTTATTATCTATGTATGTTTATTTATTTTTTGTTATTATCATTCTTTCTTTTTCTTTATTTCTTTCAATATGTAGAAAGGGGCCAAGGGCCATTGCGTCGACAAATTGGCCTAAGACGTGTCGACTCAAAAGCTTACGCAATGGAGCTCGCAAGAGTCATTGTGTCGACGCAGGGAGGGACTGCGCCGATGCACAAGGCCCACCTGGCGTTAGCGATTTTCTTCTTTCTGCTTCAAGCGCATCGACACGGGATTCAAGTTGTGTCGGTTCACCATTGATCGCATGGCATCTTTCGTTCGTTCTGTCTTCAGATGCGTCGACGCAGCTAGGGTCCCGCATCGACCAGCCTATCATCCGACTTGATCAACAGCTCCATTTTTCAAGCATGGCATCGACGTAGCTAATTCTATGCGTCGACGCCATTTGTTGTCCAGGGCCTCTTTTCATCTTGTGTAGTATGGTGGGGTCGACGTAGCCTTGTGGGTGCATCGGTGAACCTTTCTTCTTTTCTTTGGCTGACCCTACTTGGCCTTTTGATGTCAGATTTTAAGCGTCCACAGCCCCCCAAGATGGAGTCGCTCTACATACGTTGCCCTATAATGACGCAGGTATTCCTCACTGTCCTGCGCATGTGCTCCATGAGTGTGCCACCCCGTTGCCAGTCTTCATACTGTTCAGGGAAGCACACTCGCCAGTCAACGCAAGTTGCCCTCCCATGTGCCTTCCACCCAAGGCGCGGGCACATCCACCCACTCCTGGGCAAGCTCCAAGGTCCTAATAGCCAATTGTAGCCGAAGCGGCTCAATCTCATTCAGGCAATGGACCCGAAGGTCCCGTCCAAATCGGGCATGGCTTGCCATAATCCACAACTAGTCGGCATCGACCATGCCCAAATAGGGCCTCCAAACCACCTGCATTAGCATACATGTCTCTTATTAGTCATTTAAATAATAACAAAAAAATCCTACCATTGCCATAGGGAACTCTTGTAGCTCCCGCCTCAACGACATCAGCTGGTAAGATAGATGGGCCGTGCCCACGATAGGCTGCCACCGCCGAGGCAATGGGGTCAACGCCGAATGCCAATGTCGAGCCCTCCCCATCGGGATGTAGTAGTAGCTCCACAGCTGCATTATCACATATCGTTAGCATTACATGAAGTAGATTAGTTGCAAAAAATAAAAAAAATTAAAAATTAAAAATTAAAAATTAAAAAATTAAAAAATTAAAAAATTAAAAAAATTATATGGAGGAACAATGCAAAGCCACTCACAGTCGTCTCTCAATCTGTCCCTTGAGATAGGCCATCAAACAAATGTGCCAACAGGGCAGCCCCCCAGGCATACTGCCATACCCTCTCGAGGTCTACCAAGAGCTCCAAGAAATGACAGTGGATGTTGCCTCCCTTTGAACCCAATAGCAGCCTCCCCAGCAAGAAGAAGAGGAACCTCCTCAAGTCCCTGTTCAACCTCTCACAGTTGCTCGCGTCCGCACAATACACGGCATGAGACCCTCTTTCTATCCTCTCCATAAACAACTCAAAGGATTCATCACCATGCTGACCAGCATCAGCAAGCCCCAATGCCTCCATGATGGACGTCCTGGCTATTGTCCTGTTCCTCCAGTCCTCTAATGCCAATCCTAGTAGCTTCTGAGCACCCTCTCCGTAATCAGGGTCGGTAACCCTAGTCACCGCCTCGCCATCTACTGTAAGACCGGTAATTCGGACCACATCCTCCAAGATAGGTACCATATACCCCCAGGGCATCAGAAATGCCCGACTCACCGGGTCCCACCTCTCGGGCAACGCCTGGATGAGGGCGAGATCAAGCTTGATTGGCTCAATCCGTAGAAAGGCCCCGAACCCCATTGCATCTATTGAGGCTTTCTGGAAGTCCGGAAGACCTCGATATGCGGCCACCACCAACTCCCATGAAATTTGTGATCTCATCACACCCTGTGCATATATGTAAGAAAGTGTGCAAGTGATATACAAAAGAGAAAAACACAAAGAAAAAATAAATACGCACAAAAATAAGAAGGGGGTGCATTGTCGAAAAAAAAGGAGAAAAGAAGAAATGAGGGAGAGTTCACTTACAAGCTGTGATTGGGTTCTCTCACTAAGGTGCCCTTCGATATCAGAGAGTCGCTTGGAACCACTGCTAGATCTACTTTTCTTGGAGGAGTGGGAAGATTCACCCTCCATTTCGAAGCTTGAGAAATCTTCACTCCTTATTTCCCCCTCTTGGAAGCTTTCCCCCTTCAAATCGACTTCCACTGCTCCTTGGCCTCCAAGGGGAGCAAAAAGGGGGGGTATTTATAGGATGGGGAGAGGTTTGATTCGAAGTCGCCATTGCTGACTTTAGCAGTTGTCTTCATGATGGGACCCCCCTTTTCACTTCAATGTGTCACTTCATTTGTTGTGTGGTAAGAAAAAGAGGGGGGGTATTTATTCGATGAGCAAAAAGTCACATGGGAAAGATGACTAGAAGCCGTCATCATTGATTTCAACGATAGATTCCCTTTGAAAATGATGACCATGACGAGACACCACCCTTCACTTCGAGGTAATGTCTTGTTCACTATGTCACGTGGGAACACGTGTACAAAAGAGAACAAGCGCACAAGAGCCAGGCAAGTGACAGGAAAAGAAATCATTTCATTTATATATAATTATCATGTACATCATAAGTGAGGGGGTGGCTGTACAACCACGCCTCTCTAACTCTCACCACCACCCTCCTGATCATCCCTCTCACCACCCCTAGGATGGGTATCCCTAGGAGGCCTCATGGAGCTCTGCGAGGCAACACTCCTCTCACCTCGCAGTCCCCGCACAGCCTCGGCATTGTGGCACTCCTCTGCTGAGAAGATAATGAAGCTACCAACGAAAAAGGAGCCGGACTGCAGAGGGCGCGCTGCGCGCTCTATCCCGCTCCGATAGTGCTCCTCACTCTCCTTCAACCTCTGCTCCACAACGCCGAGAATCAACTGGAGCTCTGCCACCTGAGCTTCCAGAGCCCTCCTCTCCTCTCTCTCTCTACCTCCCTACTCTCCACTCCTCTCTCTCTAGAGGGCGGGGGTCCTCAACTTTTCTTCTATCGCAGGAGGTTGGAGCAGGGTCTAGGTAGCGGACTTCGATAGACCATGATCTGGGCGATTTTCTGAGACACCCAGGGTGCCCAAAATGGTATTCTATTTTGGTCCTTCATTTCATGAACGTCTGAGGGGCTTCAAAATGGGGTTTTGGGAGTTCTAAAGGATGCAGGAGATGTGTGGGAGGGTGTGGAAGGGATTAAAACTAGGTCTAAGTAACTACTAAGGATAGAGAAGGGAGAAATGGGGCTAAAGGGAAGATGGGGGTGGAGCTCTGTTTTGGCGAATTTTAGTGGTGGCTGAGAGACAAGAGGCGAAGGGGGAGCTCAACCTGGGCATCTCACCCATCCCCATCTCAGAGACGTTGCAGTTGCCCTCCTCCATTCCTCTCGGCAATGGTGGTGGTGGGATGTGGAGTGGATGACGACGGTGTTGACACCCATTTTATGCCTACAAGTCGAGTCATATCTCTTATTCTCCTTTGTGATGTCCCGAATTTTCCATTGTTTTGGAGCATTATTTGATCTCATTTCGAGCACATTTCTTGAACATTTCCCTAGCCCATTGAGCCTTGAAACCCCTAGAAGTTGTTTGCCCTTGACTGTCGTGTCGACCGGAGGGATCCTGCTGGCCCAGTCAAGTGGCAGTCATCCAAATGACCGCCTCTTCCATTCTTTTGCGCAGAGCCACCTTTGTCTATCTGCTCCCTGTCTGCCTGTGGTTGCGGCCCTTTGGTTGGCCACAACTTGCAATTTGCGGCCATTTGGTAGACCGCTACTTATCTCTTTTATTCCTTGGCTACGTCGACTCCATGGCGTGTGCGTTGACTCCCTGCTTTGGTCCAGTCAAATGGCGGTCCTCCCATGACCGTTTCTTCAAGTGGCGGCCCTGCAATAGGCCATTTCTTCGACAGAGAGTCCAGAACCTCCTGAACTTTGATTTCTTCGCTCGAGGACTTCTTGGACTCCTTGTCTGAACCATTTTCAAGGGAGATAAGCCTCTAGCTCGATTTCCACCCATCTAGAACTCTTATCCTTGCTATTATCTCAAGGTTTTATCAAATCTAAACTCCTATTTCAAGGATTTATCTCCTATTTTGAACTAGGGTTTCCTGCTCCTATAAATAGAACCCAGGTTCGTAGAACGCGAAGGGGGGGCTCTTTCTTGGTTCGGAGCGAAGCCATGCCGCATCGTCATCTCAATCCTTCGACCCCATCTTGAAGAGGGAAGTATAGGCTTTCATTTCCACGCTCAAGGGCTTTATTTCGTTATCTCTACTCTTAGTTCTCTCCTCCTACATTTTGAAAACCATCACAAACTCTATTTTTCTGCTACACCTTCATTTTTCTTCATATTGCATGCACATTTCCCGTAGTTGTGCTGCGTGATTTTTCCTCCTATTTGTTTCATTCTCATCACAATATACCCACCTATTATTTCCACCCTTCCACAGGAGTTAAAAACTTCCCCCCTGTGCGCTCTCCCTCAATTTCTACCCCTCTTTTATGCATTCGGGATTGATGCTACACTTATGTTTTATAATGGGTTTTTGCCTTTGTCTTTGATCTTTATTTTGTAGGAAAGCAAGAGAACGTGTGACCCTCTTCTTCTAGCCGGTTAGAAGGTGAGGAGGTGTTATGCCACATCGTTTCCCGCATCCTTTGTTCATGCACGATAAAGTCTTCATCCTTTTCTAAGGTACATGGCGCCGTTGCACCCTTCTCTTCAATCCCTTTGGCATTGTTAATCCTTGGTGGCAATCACGGTTAGTATTTTTTATCTTTCATCGCACCTTGTCCTTTGTTCGTCCTTGTTCATGCTTCATGCACATATTTGTTTAGTTTGGGGGCGGGGTAGATAAATGATCCACAACCTCTATTTTTTGGCGATCACGGTGGGACGCCTAGTGCCCATCACGTTATTCATGCCTTCCTATGAGTTGGGGGTGTGTATGTGCACGTTTAGATAGCATTTTGTCCATTTTTCTGCTATTATAGGTGTTCTCGAGTCTGCCAGGAGGTACGGTCATCTCTGAGGCCACCTTATACTTGTAGTGGCCTTGGCCGTCACTGTAGTAGTGGTCTTCCAGGAGACCGCTACTTATAAGAAACAGTCATCCAGAAGACCCCTACTTGCTTTCGGGAAGGTCTGCGCATAAGCACATGGGGGCAACTTTCTTAAACGATTTAATTGACCTCCCGAGGTCGGATCGCTCTATTTTTGGTCCCATTTTGTAGCCCTTTGTATTATCTTTTACTGCATACATCATTTGGATTATTTGCGTCACTTTTTCATAATTTAATCATGTCTTGAACTATGAGTTTTCTGCATAAAGTTTGTAGGCTGACCTGGGGACAGACTCACAGGTACGTCTTTGAATGATGATTTGATTGGCTTCTCGATGTTTGATTGCTTGTTTTTAGCTCCCATCTTGTTCCCCTTTGTATTATCTTCATTTCCATATTTATTTGCATTCATTCTGTCATGTTTGCATAGTTAAATCTTATCTCCATTTTTGGGTTTTATGCATAAAATCTGCATGCAGGTCCAGGGGAAGACTCACAGGTACGTTTTGCATTGATGATTTAATTGCCTTTCGGATTCTGATTGTGTCTTTTTCTGGTCCTGTCTTGTTGTCCTTTGTATTATCTTCGTTTTCATATATAATTTGCATCCATATCATTGTGTTTGCATGGTTTTATCTTGCCGTCATTTTTCAGTTTTATGCTAGATTTCTGCATGCACTCCGGTGCACATAGGGCCATGCATTGCATATCATAGTTGCATTCCTACCTTGGTAAGTGATCCTCTTGCCTCCATATTCCTTGGGGTCGACTAGGTGATCTTATCCGGGACCTCCGTACGTCCCCATGAGCCGTGGATTCCCACATGGACGCCGGGCCGGTTGTACCTTTCCACCCCTTAGACTTGCATTTTGCATACCTGTGAGGGACTTAACCATAGTCTTCACAAAGTTTGGACCTTATTCACTATATGATTCCTATCTTGAGGGAATTATGCTTAATTTAACACATTAAAAGGTCCACCAAAACTTTGGAGAACAAAAAATTTCAATCATATTAACTTGTTTGACTTCGGTGAAAACTCTCACGTTGTTTATATTGTTTGGGCTTATCCAAGCCCATTTGTGGTGTTTTGTGTTGCATCCCCCATCGTCCACATAGACTTGATTGATACGCCCATTTAGGTTAGCCCATTTTGTGTGTCCATTGTCTAGTCCCATTGTCCTAGGTCGATCTTGTATTAGTCTTAGTGAGTCAACCCTCCCCCTTCTTCACCCCTTCAAGCCCTTGCTTCTCGAGTTGTATTCCCATTGAAATTCTTAAGTCTCCATTTGCCCTCATGGAGTGCAATTTCAATCCCATGTACCCTTCTTCTTTCCAATCTTCTTCCTATTCCCGCGTGGAATCTTCTTCCCACGCGAGCCCATCTTCCCATGGTCCCTCTGACCCGTCTGAAGTGCAGGCCAATCTTATGGCCCATCTTTCGAGCTTTGTTCACCAAATGGACCCGGCCCAGGCCCATAAACTCATTGAAAATCACCTTAATGGGCCTCATTCTCCTAATGGGTCTCAGTCTCTTAATGGGCCTTCTCCTTCCTATGTTGCTGGCCCAGTTTATAATGTCCAATCTCATGTTAATGGGCCTCCTCCTTCTTCTCCGTATGCTGTTGGCCCAATCGGTCCATACACCCATGTTTAATCCAGGCCCACATACCCTTCTACTCCTGGAATGGGCCCATCTTCTTCTCAGTCCGGATCCTCTTATTTGGCCCAATACCACAATTCTGGTCCAAATTCACAATCTCTTGCTCAAGTTAGCCCACATTCTTCTCGATCTCTTCCGACCCGGGAGATGATCTCTCAAACCCAACGCCAACTTGATGAACTTCAATGCCGAGTTGATCCCAAATCCTCCTTGAGTGTACCATTCGCTTTCCAAAACCTTCGGCTTCCACCACCTTCGCAAATTCCCGCATATCACCGTTATGGTGGTGTCGGTGACCCCTATGTGCACTTGAAGGAGTTCATTTATGAGTCGGCCCAGTTTCGACAAGACCAACGCTTGATGGCATATTTATTTGGTCTGTCTTTGGAAGGCCCAGCTCGGGATTGATTCTTCTCATTACCGTAAGAGCAAGTTGTAAACTTTCAAGCTGTCCAAGAGAGATTCTGATGCGGGACGGACACGGGAGGCGACTCTACGTGGGGTGGACCTCAGACTCTAGATGTGGACGCGACCAGCAACACACACCCGGGAGACACTAAGCCCGACACTACGAGCTCCTAGTGGTGAAACGTCGCTAACAGAAGTGGAAGCTCACTCGTCATCCCAAGCGAGGGAAAGCGCGGACCGTGCGTGGTTAAGGAATCGACGGAGGTCAAGGGTAGTCCGACTCAACTTTCGGACCCGGATCGAGTCGCGGGACGGGTCACTCTCACTCTCACAGTGGTGACATGGACACACGGGCTAGTACCTACAATCTCGACAGCGGCCTAAGACCATATACTAGCTAAGCAATGTAACGCCAAGGAGTTAAGACCTTTACCTCCACGCACCCGACGTGCCGAAGACAACCCCGGCCAATCACGGACTCCCGGTTAACACAAGTTTACAGCAGTACAATAATTTGAGCCACTCCACGCAAGGAGGTAAAAGGTCACATGCGGGGTCCGGGAATCACGCAAATTGGGTTGACGGGCAGCATCTTGATGTCGCCTCGACGCGCCGAACTCCGCGTTCTCGTGCTTTCCGGACGGTGAAATCAATGGGCCGTGGGGCCCACACGCTGTCCTGTCCTCCGGGCCTGGCGGAGTGGGTCCCACTGTAATGGGGACCCCTGGCAGCACGCTTCCCTGGACGGCGGTCAGCCGGCGACACTCACCGGATGCCGGGTGCCCCGGTTCCCAAGTGGAGAGGATGCTGTCCACGAGCTGATGTTGCTGTTTCAGCAGCGCGCGCTCCGGCGAAAACGGCCGCTGCGATCCGCCCCGTCGCTGGAATGCGATGAAACCAGCGCCGTTGGAAAGAGGATTCGAAATCCTTCAATCTAGGGCCAGTGGACTCTTCTGAACCTGCGCGGACCTGGGCTTTAACTATTTTTCAATTCTCTGCTCCACAGCTCCTGAAATCTCAGATCAGCATATCAATTTCCTGTAAATGGCCATTGACCACCTACGTACATTTGGATTCAGACTTTGAGCTCATCTTAAAAGTTGTAGGTAATCAAACCACGGAACTGGTACTATTTTTATAATTTGATTTGGAGGTGGCGGTGATTTGTTATGATGTTTGGGGTGACTGGTGGTCGGATCTAGGAACAGGTGGACAGAACTGTAGATGGGTCTGAGAACGATTTTTATAAAATATGAGATGGGCGAATCAAAAATTGAGAAAAATTGTGAATGAAGGGGTAAATGGGGGGAACCTCCAGTAAAAAGGGGCGAACTAACAAAAATCAGAAAGTGGATCTAAGACATGAAACTCAGGACGGAGGTGAACCTGGACAGAACTCTGGCAGAATCGAAATGGAAGAGTGGACGAAAATCAAAATATAGGAAACGTGATCTGAATGCTGGCCTGATTTTTTTGGGTGGAGAGGAACATCCTAGGAACAACTCCTCTAAATTTGGTAGCCAAATAAGCTCGGGAAAGACCTGTGAATTTCGAACAAGCTGCTGTGGTACTGCACAGGCAGAACTCCGTTGATGGCGATGGCGGTGCGGTGGCGGCTCGTGGCGGCGGCGGCGATCGTCGGAACCGATACACGAGGAGTCACACCTCATAATGGAAGCCTTTACAGCATCCAAGGGGGGGAGGGAGGAGAGAGGAGGGGGCGCACCAAGCTGGAGCTCCAAGATTTTCTTCCAATTCAAATGGCATTAATTCATCAAAATGGGAAAATACAAGTATTTATGTGTTACATCTCACATCTATTATCCACCATTGGATCTAGGGGAAGGGGATAAAGGGTTGGGATGAGATGTGAACATCACACAAAAATTATATAAAAAAAACAAAGGGGGGGGGCGGCCTATTGACTATGGTGGCAAGGGGGGGACAAGTTTGTAGCCACCTTGGACTTTGAAGTCCACTTGTCTCCCATGTGCCTTTTACCATTCAAACTTCTAGATACCTCCATTTGACATGTTGACTGACCCCACATGGGGCCCATGGGCTGAGGTGGATCAATGGGAGGGGCCTGGGGGTCCCGTGGGGCCCAGGGGTCCCATTTTGTAAATAAGCCCCTCGTACACTCATAATTACATACCGAATACAATGAAATAAACACAAATTACACACACATAAAGTCTAACTAAATATGATAAATGGGGAGGCTCAAGGCGGAGTCTCCAGGCTATCTCCAAGCCAGATGGATGCTGAGGTGGCTCGAGTCGTGCCCCGTGTGCGGTACCGGTGGCTCGGCGTGTCGCGCCGCTCAACTGCTCGTTTGTCCGCACTAATTCTCCCCGGGTGGGAGAAACTCTACCCTATCGAGTAAGGGTCTGCATCGCTCCTGTATCGCTCTAGAAGGTCCGGATCGATCCGCTGCAACTCGCCATGTGTGACCAATGTGTCCTCAGTAGCGGGCCATCCTCTCCATCGCACTAGGTAGCGCGGGTAAGATCCACTCCTGGTAACTGTCACTTGCTCGTCCAGTATATGATCTATATACTCACGCTGCCGTGAAAAAGGGGCTGGAGGTGGAAGTGGACACTCAGGTGGGGGATCACTCTCAAGGGAGGAGATGGCTCAAAAGGCTCACTAGGGATCACCGATGGGTCCCTATATGCAACAAGATCCGATACATTGAAGGTAGAGCTTATACCATATTCCTCGGGCAGGTCCACAACATATGCATTGGATCCAACGCGTTTCAACACTCTAAAGGGACCGGCTCCGTGAGCTTGCAACTTCTTAACGGTTCCAGAGGGAAACCGTTCAGGTCTTACCCTGATCATGACATATTCGCCCTCCTGGAACTCTCGGTGGTGTCGGTGGACATCGGCTAACTCCTTGTACCGTGCATTGCTGGCCTCAACTGTGACGACGGACATCGTCATGCAGACTCCTAACATGATTAGCAAAAGAAAAGAAACACATGATGCACACACGACCTAACATGCTTAGCAAAAGAAAAGAAACACACGGATGCACACACGACCCTAAACAACCCTACAGTTAGTAAAACCCAATCATATGCAAGGTGGTCCAGGACATCCGAATGTGTGCCATGCATGCATTTGACATAACCGGAGGTTAATGTCATGGTGGACTCCTAGACATCCTACGATGCACCAACCTTGGACATGGGGTTTGGATGTGGGAAGTCCGGGAGGCTTGGGTGGTTAAGGTGGGCCGGGGGAACCAAAGTATTCATTACCCCCAAATGACGGTTCGGACCTATTGCCATGTGAAGGTTGCCGGGCCCGAGTAGGAGGGGTGTGATAGTGGACTTCCTTAAAGAGGGGGAATGGCGGTTGTGGGCCAAGGGGCCCATGAAGAAAGGGATCGAAGGGATCAAAGAATGTGTGACCCCTCGATATGGATTCTCTCATCTCAAGATCCCATGTGTGGAAGTCTAGAAGGTGTTGTTGATCTCCTTCATCCTTGAAGGGAGATGAGACGGTGGGGGTATGATGGTGGACTCTCTCAAAAAGGTGGAGTAAATATGGTGGGTCACGGGGTCCACAAGAGAATGGGTCGAAGGGATCAAAGAAGGTATGACCCCTCGGACTAGGCTTCCACAAATCGCTGTCCCACATTTGCAAATCTTGGAGGTGTAAATGATCACCTTCATTCATTGTGAGAGGTGGGACGACAGTCATAGGTAGAAAGTAAGATTCCTCTCTTAGGTAAAAGGAAATGAAGTCGGACTCGGCCAGCATAGGGAGGAGTAGAAGAACCTCCATGGTAACATGACCCACGGTGTACACGGAGGTGATGGACCCTAAAGCGGGATGAGTGAAACTACGACCTGTCGGTCGGTCGAAGCCTGGAGCCAACAACTGCGTAAATGTCCACTGCCGATATAACCCTTTAAGAAGGTCATCCAATGTATCCACATAGTGACTAGACCGGAAAGTGGTATGAAATGAATTGATTGGCACCAGAGGTAGGATAGGGTCCATAGATGGGAAGGGAAGTGGGACCAAGCCCTTCTTGAGCCAGCTAAGAAGCGGCTCGGCTATGACAAGCATACCCGTTAGAAACACGGGTGGCTCGGGCTGAGGTGGCTTAGAATAAAGATCGGAGAGTGGGGCTTCTCCAACCCTTTTGTCCCTTATGGCTAGAGATGTCCGAGTGGGACATTGTCTGGCATAGTGGCCGAACCCCTGGTAGCGATAACACTGCTGTCGAGACCCACTACGCTCCCTGATAAGTGGGTCCCTACCCTTATCCTCCTGACGGACAGGGGGTGTAGGCAATGGGGCTCTCGTGGGTGGGAGAAGAGGATCCACTATGATGGGGAGAGGGCTTGGAAACTCCGTTGATGGGGCCGGGTTAAGACTACCGGCGATGACCTCCTTAGGCTCGGGTTGGAGTACATCACTAGGAGTACGTGTCCTATCCACCCCATCCAACCAGTCCAAAATCATTTGCATAAGTTCGGCAATGGAGTGGGTTGGAATAGGGATATCATGGTGGACTCGCCCGTAGTCAACCGTCCTAGGATTGGGTCTTGGCTCATCTACATGTGGGACTCTTTGCCTCCGACTAGAACCCACTTGGTTGGAAGTGATTGGGTGGGGTGGGTTGGAGGTGACCGGTTGGGGCACGTAGACCTTCCTAAGCTCTCTCTTCATGTCCCACCATGACTCGATGGGCCATTGCCCCCTAACCTCTCTCATTCTTTCGATGTAATCCCACTTTTCGGCAGCCTCATGAAGAAGCCGCTCTTTGGAGAAAGAGAATTGCATTGCCCCGGACATAGTATAACAATCAAAGTAGGTGTCCATGGTGGCATCCCACTTGAGGTAGGTGCCCGGGTCATTGGAGCCAAAAAAATCTGAGGCTTCAGGCCTACAGAAGCGGAGAGGATGGTTGCCAAGCCCATGGGTGGGCCAACGGTCATATCGCCCGGGTGATTGGGACTCCATGAGAAACTGGGGAACTACATGTTAGACATGCCGACACTTGGACAAGACCGACTGACTCTTATAGGACTACACACGAACTAGAAGACACCGAATAATGCAAACACTCACTAAAGGATGCACTTAGACCTAACCAATATCCGGTACGTGGCGGAGATAAGCGACCCGAAGATCACTCGCGTAAGTACGCTACCTTCCCGATAGGCATAACCTAATGTTCGGGCAACGCCTTTTAATATACCGAGCTATTGGGTGAAATGCAATTTGAAACACTCTTTTTTTTTTTTGAAAATAATGATGATCCTAGACTCGACTTAGACCATGATGCATGACTTATGCAACGACTACCCTAGACTCAACTCGCTCTGATACCAAACTGATACGAGACGGACACGGGAGGCGACTCTACGTGGGGTGGACCTCAGACTCTAGATGTGGACGCGACCAGCAACACACACCAGGGAGACACTGAGCCCGACACTACGAGCTTCTAGTGGCGAAACGTTGCTAACAGAAGTGGAAACTCACTCGTCATCCCAAGCGAGGGAAAGCGCGGACCGTGTGCGGTTAAGGAACCGTCGGAGGTCAAGGGTAGTCCGACTCAACTTCCGGACTCGGATCGAGTCACGGGACGGGTCACTCTCACTCTCACAGCGGTGACATGGACACACGGGCTAGTACTGATGTGACACAACCTAAGACTTAGGCAAACAAGCACATTTGCAATCAAAACGGGCCAATTTGGGCCGCTGCTCTCTCGTCGCTCACCCAAGCCCGGGGTAACTTGGCAATGCCAAGGTGAGGTTGAGGGGTTGGGCCCTTGCTGGTAGAGGGCCAGCAAGGCCAAGATGAGATTCCCAATGGGTGTGGATGCCCAATTCAAGGGGGCCAACAAAGTGCCAAAGGCACCGGTTGCACTCCTCCCACGGTGATCACTCAAGACAACGGGGCTTGAGGATCGGGCTCTCACTCGCATAACCAGCGGAATTAAGAACTAATATTGAAAGACAAGCACTAAATGGAGTGAAGGTGTCAGCACTTACTCGACCGGTTTGAAGAAATCGGTCCCGATCGGAGACGAGGGCGAGCGGGGAGGCGAGTGGATCCCCACACGCCGCGTCGGTGTTGCATGACCTGCTCAAAGGTTTACAACACTACACCTCTCGCAGGAGGGGGACCTTGGGGTGGGGGTTAATGATATTACAATCAATACTACCTCCACGCAGGGAGGGGCCTTCAGCCGGCCAAGCGGGGCGGGGAAATTAGAGCAAAGAGAGATGACTAAGTGATGGCACCGAATCTGCCTGCCCTCTGCAATAGGGGACTGACAGTTGGTGTTGAAGCTGCAGAACTCGATCATGAATTTTGCCGAGGGCGAGACCAGTGGGGAGACCTTCGTTACTGGGGCTGGAATGCTTCAGATATTTGTCAATGTCTTCAGGGGTCACTGCTGGCCTGGGCGGGAACTCGAACAGGGTCACTGATTCTCGGACTGACAGCAACAGATTACTAACAGCAGGAAGAAGAAGTTGCGCCGGCCGCTCCCAAACTCCAAATCCGATGCCGTCAGAACCGTTGGAACCGTGGATGAGTCCTCTTTGCATAAGAATAAACGGGGAGGCCAAACAATGCCGGAGATGATCAGTGGATCCAGAAGAGTGAGGAGAGGGCGGTGCATACTGTGGGGAAGCAGAGTCGCACTGCCAAGGAAGAAAATTGATAACTTCTGCTACCGGATGCTGAACGGGATTCCACTTCTTCATTCTGAAAGTAGACAGGAAGGAGAAGAACTTTGGAGAAGAGCTCGTGGCCTGATTCCTCCTAGGTTCATCGTGGTGAAGCTTTTTCTCCGGCTCAGGACCTCTGCAGGGGCAGACCGGCGCAGTCGTGGAAGAATGGGCTTCCTGGGCAGCACCGAACTCCGATGGCGACGAAACCACTGCTGTTGCAAAGAGGACAGGCAGCCGCTTCCGTGGATGCCTCTTGGGCCTTCAAAATCGCAGGGAGGTGACCGGCGTGGCTGCTGCAACCTACGGGTACAGCTGCATCTTATGAACAGCAACCTGCAACTTTGACAAAGCCCCCAATGGATTTAGCAAGAAGAAGAAGAGAGTAGTTTATGGTGAAGGGGAATGAAGAAAGGTGGAGGGGAGGTATGGGAGGTGTGGAGGGTTGCTAATGGCAGAGGGGAGGTGGAGGAAGAAGGGGGAGGGTGCAGGTTCAGCTAGAGGAAGGGGGAGTGGAGGGTGGATGGGGTAGTGGATGGTGGGGTGGAGTGAAGGGGAAGGGGGCGAACCTAGCCTAATGGAAGTGGAGAGGGGCGGCCAAGTCAAGTGGAGGGAAGGTTGTTTTCAAATTCAAATATGCTTTGGAAGTTGGGTGAATGTGTGGGGAAGAGGGGGAATTGTGTTGGAAGGGGGAAGATTTTGTTGGAATGGGGGAGATTGTGTTGGAATGGTAGAAATTCTACCTTGGGACTATGGGGGTGGAGTAATGGCAGCTATGGGAAGTGGAGGGCCTTTAATGGGGTAGGTGGGAGGTGGAGGTGGTTGGGGGGGGGAGGAGAGAGGAAGGGGGCGAACCCTACTTGGGGAAGAGAGAGAAAGAGAGAGTGAGTGGAAGGTGGGTGGGAATCTCTCCCAAGGGTCTCTCACCCTAACTAATGGAATCTCTCCAATGTGGACTATTAAAATGGCAATTCTCATTCAATGATTCATTACTTTCAAATGAAGGAAATGGGGCCCTATATATAGGAAACCCACATTTTACAATAAGTCCCTTACAAAAGACTCAATGACAAATAACCGAAGAGGTAGGGGGGGCTCTTGGGCCAAGCCCGAAGAATTGGGCCCAATAGCACATTACACAATCTAATGACACTCAAACATAGGAAAATAAATGCAAGACCTAGGGACATGACTCAAATAAAAGAAAATTAAATCAAAATGACTCAAATAGATAGCACAAAAGGGATAATTGGGCCTTTATAGAGAGGCCCGAACTCAAACGATGCTGGAGTGTGAAGAAGACCCTAGCCAAAGGGAGTTGTGGATGATGCCTCCATCAAGTACCTACACTCTCGGCAACGGCCTAAGACCATATACTAGCTAAGCAATGTAACGCCAAGGAGTTAAGACCTTTACCTCCACGCACCCGGCGTGGCGAAGACAACCCCGGCCAATCACGGACTCCCGGTTAACACAAGTTTACAACAGTACAATAATTTGACTCACTCCACGCAGGGAGGTAAAAGGTCACATGCGGGGTCCGGGAATCACGCAAATTGGGTTGACGGGCAGCATCTTGATGTCGCCTCGACGCGCCGAACTCCGCTTTCTCGTGCTTTCCGGACGATAAAATCAATGGGCCGTGGGGCCCACACGCTGTCCTGTCCTCCGGGTCTAGCGGAGTGGGTCCCACTATAATGGGGACCCCTGGCAGCACGCTTCCCTGGACGGCGGTCAGCCGGCGACACTCACCGGAGGCCGGGTGCCCCGGTTCCCAAGTGGAGAGGATGCTGTCCACGAGCTGATGTTGCTGTTTCAGCAGCGCGCGCTCCGGCGAAAACGGCCGCTCCGATCAGCCTCTTCGCCAGAATGCGATGAAACCAGCGCCGTTGGAAAGAGGATTCAAAATCCTTCAATCTAGGCCCAGTGGACTCTTCTGAACCTGTGTGGACCTGGGCTTTAACTATTTTTCAATTCTCTGCTCCACAGCTCCCGAAATCTCAGATCAGCATATCAGTTTCCTGTAAATGGCCTTTGACTGCCTACGTACAGTTGGATTAAGACTTCGAGCTCATCTTAAAAGTTGTAGGTAATCAAACCACGGAACTGGGACTATTTTTATAATTTGATTTGGAGGTGGCTGCGATTTGTTATGATTTTTGGAGTGACTGTTGGTCGGATCTGGGAATAGGTGGACAGAACTGTAGATGGGTCTGAGAACGTGTTTATAAAATATGAGATGGGCGAATCAAAAATTGAGAAAAATTGTGAATGAAGGGGTGGATGGGTGGAACCTCCAGTAAAATTGGGCGAACTAACAAAAATCAAAAAGTGGATCTAAGACATGAAACTCAGGACCGAGATGAACCTGGACAGAACTCTGGCAGAACCGAAATGGAAGAGTGGACGAAAATCCAAATATAGGAAACGTGATCTGAATGCTGACCTGATTTTTGTGGGTGGAGAGGAACATCCCAGGAACAACTCCTCCAAATTTAGTAGCCAAATGAGATCGGGGAAGACCTATGAATTTTGAACAAGCTTGTGTGATATTACGCAGGTAGAACTCCGTTGATGGCGATGGCGGTGCGGTGGCGGCTCGTGGCGGCGGCGGCGATCGTCGGAACCGATACACGAGGAGTCACACATCAGAATGGAAGCCTTCACAGCATCCAAGGGGGGGAGGGACGAGAGAGGAGGGGGTGCACCAAGCTGGAGCTCCAAGATTTTCTTCCTATTCAAATGGCATTAATTCATCAAAATGGGAAAATACAAGTATTTATGTGTTACATCTCACATATATTATCCACCATTGGATCTAGGGGAAGGGGATGGAGGGCTGGGATGAGATGTGAACATCACACAAAAATTATATAAAAAAAACAAAGGGGGGGTGGCCTATTTACTATGGTGGCAAGGGGGGGACAAGTTTGGTAGCCACCTTGGACTTTGAAGTCCACTTGTCTCCCATGTGCCTTTTACCATTCAAACTTCTAGATGCCTCCATTTGACATGTTGACTGACCCCACATGGGGCCCATGGGCTGAGGTGGATCAATGGGAGGGGCCTGGGGGTCTCGTGGGGCCCAGGGGTCCCATTTTGTAAATAAGCCCCTCATACACTCATAATTACATACCGAATATAATGAAATAAACACAAATTACACACACATAAAGTCTAACTAAATATGATAAATGGGGAGGCTCAAGGCGGAGTCTCCAGGCTATCTCCGAGCCAGATGGACGCTGAGGTGGTTCGAGTCGTGCCCCGTGTGCGGTACCGGTGGCTCGGCGTGTCGCGTCGCTCAACTGCTCGGGTGTCCGCTCCAGATTCATTCAGCAGTTTCAAGACCAGGTTGGGCCCATGTATTCTATGGTGGATCTAGCCCATGAAAAGATGAAGCCCGACGAGGAGTTTTCCGCTTTTGTCGACCGTTGGCGTCGCCTGGCCGCGCAAGTCCCGGGGCACATTTTGGAGGGGGAGCAGATCAAGATGTCAATTTCCAATGTAATGCCCGAGTATCGGTTCATCTTCGCCTTAAATGACGTTACCTCTTGGCAACAACTTTACAGTCGGGCCCGCTTCGTTCACCAACAACTCTACAACTCCCTTAACCCCGAGCCTTCTCCTCCTTCCACGCCCGCATACACCTTGCCATCCACATATTTGCCCTCCATGAGTTGGCCTTCCACCACATATCCGCCCTCTACGAGTCAGCCTTCCGCTCCTACATACTCGTGCACTCCAACGTATCAACCTTCCGTGAGCCAGCCTTCCGCTCCCGCATGTCCGCCTGTGTCTCCACACCTAGTCAAGGGAACACCGCACCCCAAGCAAGTGGATGCCGTCTACATTCCCCCTCATCCCGCTCCGCATGCGCCATTGCCTAGTCCTTCCATAAGCCATGTGCCTTTGCCCATGCAACCTCTATTTCCATCTCCACAACCTTCCCCTTGGCATCCGCCTTGCCCGAAGCGGGCTCCTCGCTCTCCGTTGTCGGAGTGTTTTTCTGATATTTTCAGGGCTTTGATGGTCACCCACTTGTTACAGCTCCCTCCAGTTATGCCTTGCGGATCCGCGGTTGGGGATTTGCTTCAGTTCTGCTATTTTCACCATCAGCAGGGTGGTGCGGACATACGCCGCTATACACACCTGTGGACTAGGACACGGCGAGACCCGGTTAGCTCTCAGAGGACATGGATGCATAGACCGAGCCTTCGCCTTCATTTCCCATTTGTTTGGCCTTGTTGGGCCCTATTTGAAACTTGTGGACAATTAATGGGTTGTAATAGTGTGTAAAGGCTAATGAGCCTATGGTCTTGTAATGGGCTAGAGTAGTGGTCTAGAGTTATTGGGCTTTTCTATTGGGCTTTTAAAAGTGCCAAATGTGAAAAGGCCCACAGGCTAGGTATGAATGGGTCAAATGGGGTTAACCAATGTGAATGGGCCAAAGTGTGAAAAGGTCCATGAGTTTGGTGTGCTAGGTGTGAAAAGGGCATAGTGTGAATAGGGATAAAGTGTGAAAAGGGGTATAATGTGAATGGGTTCACAAGTGTGAATGGGTCACAAGTGTTAAAGGGTTCATCTAGTGTGAATGAGGCAAGGCTAGTGTGAATGCATGGGTGGTTTGGTGGCTAGTGGAAAGGGGCACCCCTTTCTTGGTCCAATGGGTGGCTTGCCACCTTCCCACCTCTCTTGGATGACCAAACACCAAGTCCCCACCCCCTCCCACTTGTCTAGGTCGCAGCCCCCCCTTCCTTTCTCCCCATGCCATTTTCCAACCCCCTCCCCTGATGCGGGACAGAAGTGGGGGGTCTCCTTCTTCCTTCTGATCATAGTCGCGCTATACCCTTTACGCGCATTCTGAAGAACGCGCTATATCATTTACACGCGTTCTCAGACAGCAGCAGAACGAAGAACCTCGACGTTGGGGCTCCCGTGGATGACTCTGGGGGTTCAAAACACAAGGGGAAACACATAGGACGACGGGGAACACATGGGGAATGCTGAAATTGAAATCAAACCAACCTAATACTAGCTTGGATAACTTTTAGGAAGTTGGATGTGGGGTGAGCGGCAAGGGAAGGAGGGAGGACGTAGATGATGTTAGGGCCGTGAGGAAGCTTGGCTGGGGCCTCTCACCCGAACCCTTCACAGGTACGGTGCAGTCGAGCTCCATCCAGACCTTAACAACATCTTGGCGGTGGTGGGGATGTGGAATCGTTGGTTGGAAGAAGAACGAAGCTCCGAATGGAGCCTCACACTCGACCCCGTCTCAGAGCCGATGCACCCGAGGCTTTGATCGTCCTCCATTGAAGGGGAAAAGAGAGGATCATGGAGATAGAATTGGGCCTCGCACCCAGAGAGGGACGGATGAAGGGGGTTTCCAAAGATTGGGGAAGATAGCCATGGGGCTACACTCAAGAACACTCATAGATTCATGCTTCGATTATGCTTAATCAAACGAAAGGGGTACATATATAGGGAAAGGGGAAGACAAAACGACGCTAACACGTCGATTTACAACCATGGAAGACAGCAGACATCGACGACTTTGAAGAGTTAGGCGTCAGGAAGTTGGACAATCTGCAACCCGTTTCTGCCTGTGATCGCGCTAGGGTTGACTGGCGCGTTCTTCATGTCGCGCTAGGGGACCCTAGCGCCTTCTGTTAGATCGCGCTAGGGACCTATAGCACCTTCATCTTTGGCCTGGCAGCTTGCTCGATTTGCTTTGGCTCGACAGCTGGCTTGATTCCCATCAAAACCCCTCCACTTTGGAAGGTTCATCCTCGAACCTCGTAGCTCAAGATCCCAGTATGTGAGAACAGCCTAGTTCCCTAAGCTCTAATACCAATTTGATGCGGGACAGAAGTGGGGGGTCATCTTCTTCCTTCTGATCATAGTCGCGCTATACCCTTTACGCGCGTTCTGAAGAACGCGCTATATCATCTACGCGCGTTCTCAGACAGCAGCAGAACGAAGAACCTCGACGTTGGGGCTCCCATGGATGACTCTAGGGGTTCAAAACACAAGGGGAAACACATAGGACGATGGGGAACACATGGGGAATGCTGAAATTGAAATCAAACCAACCTAATACTAGCTAGGATAACTTTTGGGAAGTTGGATGTGGGGTGAGCGGTAAGGGAAGGAGGGAGGACGTAGATGATGTTAGGGCCGTGAGGAAGCTTGGCTGGGGCCTCTCACCTGAACCCTTCGTAGGTACGGTGCAGCCGAGCTCCATCCAGACCTTAACAACATCTTGGCGGTGGTGGGGAAGTGGAATCGTTGGTTGGAAGAAGAATGAAGCTCCGAATGGAACCTCACACTCGACCCCGTCTCAGAGCCGATGCACCCGAGGCTTCGATCATCCTCAATTGAAGGGGAAAAGAGAGGATCAGGGAGATAGAATTGGGCCTCGCACCCAGAGAGGGACGGATGAAGGGGGTTTCCAAAGATTGGGGAAGATAGCCATGGGCTACACTCAAGAACACTCATAGATTCATGCTTCGATTATGCTTAATCAAACGAAAGGGGTACATATATAAGGAAAGGGGAAGACAAAATGATGCTAACACATCGATTTACAACCATGGAAGACAGCAGACATAGAAAACTTTGAAGAGTTAGGCGCCGGGAAGTTGGACAATCTGCAACCCGTTTCTGCCTGTGATCGTGCTAGGGTTGACTGGCGCGTTCTTCATGTCGCGCTAGGGGACCCTAGCGCCTTCTGCCAGGTCATGCTAGGGACCTATAGCCCCTTCATCTTTGGCCTGGCAGCTTGCTTGATTTGCTTTGGCTCGACAGCTGGCTTCATTCCCATCATCCCCCTTCCTTCCCTTCTATATAAACTCATGTATAGTGTCTTGTAAGAGTTAATGAGAATTTTGAGATTTGAATGAAGAGTGTTCTTGTGAAGAGAGTGATTCTCTTGTGTTATCCCTTGAGTGCGATGCTCAATATCTAGTTCCTGCGATGGGATCTAGCAGGGGTGCGACTCCCCAAGCCGAGGTGCGACGCCGAGGCAACCGTTATCGTCTGTTCGTGTGCTGTGGTGCTTTCGCCCGTCCAGAATTCTTTCTTGGATCCCGAATCACCCACCGCCTCATCCTCTTCAGATCCGGTCCATATAAAATTATCAGAGATTCTTCTACAGGTAAGGAAGAAGTTGGCGCTGGTTTCACCCCGATCGGAGCTCTGGATCACCGGCAACAATTCGTCTTATGAAGTCGCGCAGATCAGCCTGAGCTTGCTGTCCAGATCTGGAGTTTCCTGATCCCTAATTTCTAAAGATCTCCTCCCATCCTATCTGGATCTTCCTTTTGGACTGATCGTAGGATTTTGAGTCTTCTTCGCTTTGCCGCTGAGCTCGTGTCGATCCGAGATCTGTGCTAATCGTGGCGGAGATTCTCGTGGGACTGCGCAGACCACCCTGTGCAGATCTGACCCAGAAGCAAGGGCGACTTCCAGAAGCTACCCCACACTGCCCTTTGCATATCTGACCAAACCCCTTGGTCAGATCATTCCTCTAGACGTCGCCGACAATCCGCAACAAACGGCGCCACCTTACGACACCGGAAGCTATTTTTCCAGTAGTTAATTGTCTTTCTGTGCAGTTCTGTTTGTGCCAAAATAGAAGCTGAGAACTGTTACTGCTGCGACCAGATCTGGACAGATCTGATCGAGCCCTTCAGAGCAGAGTAATGTCATCCTGTCGCCGACGTTCTCCAACAAACGGAACTCTAATCGGACGTCAGATCTTGGCGTACCGGCCTTCGCAAGCTCGCTGCACAGGGTGACCTGCGCGGGCAGAACAGATCGACGTCCGATCTTCGCCTTCCGGTCGGCTCCGACTCCCTTCCCTCGTCTCCTGTGAGTGCGGCCCATCAAACCAGATTCCAGCAACCTAAAAATTACATTTGTAGCCCTTTACCTCCCTACGTGGAGTGGGCATTAGGTTCTGAAATTGTACAATTATTATTTGTGTGTATTGGGGTTGTCGGATTCGGCCGGGAATTCTTCCCCACGCGCTAGTCGTGGAGGTACGCGCTTCGTTCCTATATCACATTGCTGGTTTTGTATATTTTCTATCATGCTACGTTTGTGAGAATAGGGCCGTTATCTTGTTTCAAATCACCGGGATTGTGAGTTGAGAGCGCCCGTTCCTTAGCTCCAGTTGAGCACCGAGCTCGGACTGCATTGCCCTAAGCAACAATGGTTCCTTAACCGCTGCGATCTCACGTTTCCCTTGCAAGGGACAATCGTCAGGCTAGAGTGAGTTGCTTTTGAGAGACGTCTCCACCTGGAGAACGCCACGGTGGTCAGCCGCCCGGCTTACCTTAGCGTGCTAGTGCTAGCCGCACATCGAGTCTGTCGTACGTCTTAGCCCGTTCGCGTCTCCCTCCCGCATCAAATTGGTATCAGAGAGTCGGTTTAAGTCTAGGGTCATCTAAGTCCTAGGTTGCATTGCATTCCTTTATTCGGTATATCAAAAGGTGTTGCCCGAACGTTAGTTTACGCCTATCGGGAAGGTCGCACATTTGCGAGAGAGGATCTTCGGATCCCGTAACTCCGCCAAGTACCGGATATGGGTTGAGTCTACGTGTGTAGTCGAGTCAGCATTCCAAACTTTGCATTGTTGTCTTAGGATCGTGTCTAGTCCAATAAGAGTCAGTCGATCTTGTCACCATGTGTCTGCATGTCCACTACCCGCTACCACCATGGTCGTTCCCCGAGACCATGCGTCCGATTGGTCATCCTTGTTGGCCGAATTCCATGCTTTCATGGCTCGACACCCGACCCCTAAGCCAACAACCGAGTCATTCCAACGCCCTATAGTGTCCATTGCCCGCCTGCCTAATGGGTTGCATACGGAAATCGACTTCAACAGTAGGGTGTCATCTAACTGTGTCTCACAAGACGTAGTTGAGCCTCTCTCTAAGACTGGGGAGATTGTCCTCAATGGTGGCCTAGCATTCGTAGAGTTCCAATGGAGGTTTGGCCACGTTCTTTATGACGATGGAGCATGGTGCAAGGTCGACACACTTGCTGGCCCATGCATCATTTTAGGGCAAGATTGGTTGGAAGAAAGGAGAGCGACCTTTGACCGGGATAGGAGGACTGTACCTTATACCCACCTCACCTACCTGGCAAGTTCATCTTCAACGATGGCATTCAGCCGACCACCTCCGTGTCACCAACCACCCAGCCCCAGCGGCCCGTGCCACCTCCAGACTCATGCCCACCACCTCTCCCGGAGCCCAACCATGTGGCCCCCTGTTGTGGGATTAGCCATTTCTCCGACCCGTGTCCTTCACCTTCCCCTACCATAGAGGACACACATCCCGAGGATGTCTCACCCGTGCTTATTCTAGTGAGTTATGAGGCCGACCAAAAGTTGGCCAAGGATTATCTCACTGATGTTTTAGGGCTAGAGAGCGATCCAATAGAGGGCCAGGGTCTGTTAGTCACCCCAATCCCACTGGACATCTCGGACCTATCTATCCCGCCCACTTTGTCCTCGGTGGATATGCCATCCGCCGATGCCACCATCCCACTACTACCCATCTCTCCTACGGTAGCTCAGCCACTAGTGACTACCGTACCACTGTCGACACCCTATGTTGACGCGGTATGGTTTGATTTCTGTCACACGTACAAGAGACAACATCCGGACTTCCCACTTTCCATACTCCTCACCAAATGTCTGGATTACCTTCACGTCACCCGCCTCCTGATCCTCTTACACTTCCGTAGTCGAGGACGAGTCTTCTCAAACCGGAGACGATTGAAAAGGGTTGAGACTCATGGCATCAAGTTATGGGTCAGTCTTTCTTTACACTTAGTGTATGTAGATGGTGTCCGTCATCCTTACCGAGTCTTCCTTAGTATTTCCCTTGTGTTTGTGTCTCTTCATCATCAATCATAGTATTACTATGAGTGTCTAGGTTTATCTAGGGTCATGTATGAGTCTGCTTGCTTATACAGTTTGTTTGTCATGTATATAGAGTTTGCATGAAGTTGTCCCAACAAAAGGCCAGCCATGCACGTATAAGGGGTTAGCTGATGAACGCTACATGCACATGAGTTCAAAAGGGAGACTGCGTCATGATCAGGGTCATACCGGAACGGTTTCCCCTCGCAGACTGTAAAGAAACTCCAGGCCCACGATCCCCGCCCTTTCCGAGTCATGAAACAAGTGGGTTCGAATGCGTACGTTATTGAACTACCGGATGACTATGGTGTCGGTTCGACGTTCCATGTTTCAGGTCTGGTAGCATATCGGAACCCGCGGTGATCCCTCGTGAGTTTTTGGGCTTTCTCCTCCTGTTGTGAGTGACACACCACCTGAGAGTCCACCTCTTCTAGTCTCAACGCAAGCATATAGATTGTATACTGGATGAGCAGATGATCACCACTGGGAACGGAGCCTACCAACACTTCTTTGTGCATTGGAGAGGACGCCTCGTGCCAGACGATGCCTTGATCACGCGCGGAGAGCTCAAGCTTCGGGACCCTTACTCGACAGGGTCGCGTTCCTCCCACCCGGGGAGAATTGGTGCAGACACACGCCGCTATACACGCCGGCGGACTAGGACATGGCAGGACCTGGTTAGCTAGCGGAGGACGTTGATGCATTGGCTGAGCCTTCACCTTCATTTCCCATTTGTTTGGCCTTGTTGGGCCCTATTTGGAACTTGTGGACAATTAATGGGTTGTAATAATGTGTAAAGGGTAATGGGCCTATGGTCTTGTAATGGGCTAGAGTAGTGGTCTAGAGTTATTGGACTTTTCTATTGGGCTTTTAAAAGGGCCAAATGCGAAAAGGCCCATGGGCTAGGTATGAATGGGTCAAATGGGGTTAACCAATGTGAATGGGCCAAAGTGTAAAAAGGTCCATGAGTTTGGTGTGCTTGGTGTGAAAAGGGCATAGTGTGAACAGGGATCAAGTGTGAAAAGGGGTATAATGTGAATGGGTTCAGAAGTGTGAATGGGTCACAAGTGTGAAAGGGTCAATCTAGTGTGAAACGGTTAATCTAGTGTGAATGGGGCAAGGCTAGTGTGAATGCATGGGTGGTTTGGTGGCTAGTGGAAAGGGGCACCCCTTTCTTGGTCCAAATTGTGGCTTGCCACCTTCCTTGACAAAAGGAAGGTTACTTCCACCTTCCCACCTCTCTTGGATGACCAAAGACCAATTCCTCACCCCCTCCCACTTGTCTAGGTCGCAGCCCCCCTCTCCCCATGCCATTTTCCAACCCCCTCTCCCGTCCTTCCCTTCTATATAAACCCATGTATAGTGTCTTGTAAGAGTTAATGAGAATTTTGAGATTTGAATGAAGATTGTTCTTGTGAAGAGAGTGATTCTCTTGTGCTATCCCTTGAGTGTGATGCTTAAGATCTAGTTCCTGCGACGGGATCTAGCCGGGGTGCGACTCCCCAAGCCGAGGTGCGACGCGGAGGCAACTGTTATCGTCTGTTCGTGTGCTGTGTTGCTTCTACCCATCCATAATTCTTTCATGGATCCCGAATCACCCAACACCTCATCCTCTTCAGATCTGGTTCAGATAAAATTACCAGAGGTTCTTCTGCAAGTCAGGAAGAAGTTGGCACTAGTTATGCGCCGATCGGAGCTCTGGATCGCCGGCAACAATTCATCTTGTGGAGTCGCGTAGATCTGCCCGAGTTTGCTGTCCAGATCTAGAGTTTCCTGATACCCAATTTCTATAGATCTCATCCTACCTTATCTGGATCTTCCTTTCGAACTGATCTTAGGATTTTGAGTCTTCTTCGCGTTGCCGCCAAGCTCGTGTCGATCCGAGATCTGTGCTGATCGTGGCGGAGATTCTCGTGGGACTGCGCAGACCACCCTGTGCAGATCCGACCCAGAAGCAAGGGTGACTTCCAGAAGCTTCCCCACACTCCCCTTTGTAGATCTGACCAAACCCCTTGGTCAGGTCCTTCCTCTAGACGTCACTGACAATCGGCAACAAACGGCGCCTCGTTACGACATCGGGAGCTATTTTTCCAGTAATTAATTGTCTTTCTGTGTAGTTCTGTGTCCGGCAAACCAGAAGCTGAGAACTGTTACTGCTGCGACCAGATCTCGATAGATCTGATCGCTCCCTTCGGAGGAGAGCAACGTCATCCTGTCGCCGACGTTCTCCAACAAACGGAACTCTAATCGGACGTCAGATCTTGGCGTACCGGCCTTCGTAAGCTCGCTGCGCAGGGAGACCTACGCGGGCAGAACAGATCGGCGACCGATCTTTGTCTTCCGGTCGGCTCCGACTCCCTTCCCTCACCTACTGCGAGTGCGGCCCATCATCTCGAATTCCAGAAACCTCAAAATTACATTTGTAGCCGTTTACCTCCCTACGTGGAGTGGGCATTAGGTTCTGAAATTGTACCATTGATATTTGTGTGTATTGGGGTTGTTGGATTCAGCCGAGAATTCTTCCCCACACGCTAGTCGTGGAGGTACGCGCTTCGTTCCTATATCACATTGCTGGTTTAGTATATTTTCTATCATGCTGCGTTTGTGAGAATAGGGCCTTTATCTAGTTTCAAATCACCAGGATTGTGAGTTGAGAGCGCCCGTTCCTTAGCTCCAGTCGAGCACCGAGCTCGGACTGCATTGCCCTAGGCGACAGTGGTTCCTTAACCGCTGCGATCTCACGTTTCCATCGCAAGGGATGATCGTCGGGCTAGAGTGAGTTGCTGTTGAGAGACGTCTCCACCCGGAGAACGCCACGATGGTCAGCTGCCCGGCTTACCTTAGCGTGCTAGTGCTGGCCGCACATCGAGTATGTCATACGTCTTAGCCCATTCGCGTCTCCGTCCCGTATCACAGGGGCATTTGGTCGAGGACTACCCCGAATTCTGGGAGTATGTTTATGGTTTGGAAGATCAGAAAAGGATCGATTGGTCCGAGATTCATAAAATCATCTCATATCTTCGCAGCAAGAAATAGCAGCAGCAAGTGCCATCCAGGCAATCGTCTCCCCCACTACAAGACCAGGGGCATCCTCGCGATCTTTCATCTGGTGCTGCGCCCGCTCTGTCATCTACTCCATCACCCGCTCCCTCACCTAGACCATCGCCGACCCCATCATCTCCACCTATCCAATCTCCACCGACCTCATTACCTTCGCCATCTCCTACACCTTCTCCACAACCCCCGTAAACCGAAGCCTCTGCTCAGGCTAGTGCTTCCACTTCCTCCACTTCTTCCACCACTACTTCCGTTCCCAACGCCACCCGACGCATTGTGTCGATACATCGACGATGGGCGCCACGACCTTCCCCTTTGCCTTCATCACCATCTCCACCCTTTCCTCCATCTTCTCCACTGTTACCTTCGCCAGAGCCTGAGCAAGATTCGCCTACACCTACGCCTTTACCTTCGCCTGTGCCTGAGCCTGAGCCTATCATTACCACCTCACCTTTGCCCTCACCTTTGCCATCACTAAAACCCCCCGCATTGCCTATGCCTTCACTTTCTAACCTATTACCTCCGTTTCATCTCCGTTCACTTCCACCCCATGGAGCGGGTGTGCATTACCTTTGGTGCCCCTTGGGTCTGGTCCCCAGGGAGACAATGAGCTAAGTCAAGATGAGTCAGTGCCGATTCTATATTTCAAGATTCATGATTATATATGCCGGATGCCGATCCATGTCCTGGTCCCTGGTTATTTTATTGATGATGAGCCTATTCTTCCCATGACGATTTCCAAGAAGAGTTCTCTCGCATTAGTGCTCGTTTCCTCTCGAGCGAGGCCGGTGGCAATCTCTTTGCTCGCCGGAGGACTTACTAGTAATGTTGTAATTTCCTCTCGCTTCATTGCCATTTAGATGACTAGCCAAGAAGGGTTCTCCACCCGCATTGTGCTAACTTATACGGCTGCCAAAGGATTGATGCATTCCAAGATTAAGGGGTAATTGGCCGTATCTTCAGCATTCTCAAAGGACATTCTTCACATTCTATGTAAGCTTCCTCGGGTTATCGGTACGCCGGCCATGTCAACGCCATGTATTACTCTCCCTCAGTTCCGCCCTTCTCTTTAATCAAGGGAGTTATGCTTCAAGTCTGATTTCCGAGTGGGGTTACCAAATCTTATGCTGCTTGGGCCAAGAAACAAAACTCCGTGGTTTCATGATGCTTGTTCGCCAAAGGAGTTATTTGTTCGAGAATGTCCATATGCCGATAGCACCGGGTGTCTAGGGGCAACCGCCCCGATGAAGCTACATGTTCATAACCGGGCTAGGCCATCTGCCAGGTGGGCCCGCTATTTGAGAAGACATTACAAGTGGAGAAGCCTGAAGGTTCAAGCCCGTGCCAAGCAGGTCCATGTTCGAAAGGTTTCTGCTAAGAAGCAGCGGCGAAGCAAGTTCAAGGGCCGTCGGTTATGCACTCTGGGGTCCACTCCTCCTTCTTCTTCACCTCATTCATCATTTCTTCTGTTGAGCTCCCACCCTTGGGTGGTGTACCTACCTTCTTCCAATCCCGCGTCTATAATCTTCTCCTCTCTTCCCAGGTCCGCGGACCACCGTTCTTCTTCCTCTCATCCGGATTCTCTGGACTCTTCTCACTCTCACAATTCTAGGCTTTGGCCTATGCCCTCCTTTCACCCCGATTTTAGGACGTCTTCTGATCCGGTATTCCTAGATTCTGCTCTTGATTCCTCTCCGACCTTGTCGGATGATTACAATTCTCCTTCTCCGACTCTGTCAAATGACCATCATGATTCTTCTCCGACCCTATCAGATGGCCACTATTCTCCTTCTCTGACTATGTCGGATGACCATTATTCTTCTCTGACTCTGTCGAATGATTTCTATTCTTCTTCTTCGATCACGTCGGTTGATCACTCTTCTCCCTCATCTTCGCAGCAATCTTCTCGTTGTCTTTTTGTTCTTTCCTCCTCACCCTTTCGGGGTCGTTGCCCTTTTTCTTGCTATTTTTGAGGCTTTAGCCCGCCTTGATCTCAGTTGATCTCTAGTTATTATGTATCTGGTTCCTTGTTATCAGGGTCTCTACGTCTTAACGAGGGAGTTCTAGCCCTCGTCTCTCTTCCTTTTGTTCCTTCTTCATCCAGTTTGTTGTCTGCCGCTCCTCCGTGTAGAGGAATCTTGATGCCTTGCTATCCTTTCATCTTTTGTCCCGTCAAGCAAGGAACATGATGCTCGCTGATCAAGATCGCTTCAGGATGCTACTTCCACTCCATGGATTTATAAAGGTATCTTTATTTTGCACATGGATGTGCTATCATTTCTGTTAATTTCATTATTTCATGCGCCTTATGGTTATATTGCTGGTTCCTCAACACATTTGAGTGGCTTTTGGAAGTTTGTTTAGTCAAATTTAGCAAATGGGTTTGTTTCTGCAGCATCCTTAGGCTAGTGTTAGCTCCGCGCGGGGAGTCTAGTTTCTTTCCCTGATCGTTGAGGGTGACCTAGAGCATGGGTTTTCACACACTACACGGCAAGCCATAGCCGATTCGCTTTTGAGGCACATCGTTGCTGCTTTGGCCATACTATGGGTATGCACAAAGGTCTTTTCTTTTCTCTGCTCAGCCAAGTGCAGGGGCAAGAGATTGATGGATAAGATGACCAACATAGGCGTTCCCTAATACGAGAGATGTCTCAAATAGGGGCAGTCTTGACCCTTGAAAAATGAGCTTTCATGATAAATCTAGCCAGTAAGGGCTCCCAAATTCAATCGATGAATATCAAAATTATGAAATCGATGGCATGAAAAGAGTGGCAGTACAGTTCCCTGCGGGACGTTATGAGCCCGCTAGCATGCGTGCCTAAATATGGGTCCCAAAATCAAAGACACAAAGTTCCGGCGTAACAGACTTTATCTTTGAGGGGTGGTGTTCTGGAATGAACTTGAATCCTGATGTCTCCCATCCTGCATAAAGCTTATCTCCATTTTTCTTCTATTTTCTCCCACTTAGGATGGGTTGTATGCCGGGTATGGTCTTAGTAGGGGCACCATTCTTTAGAGGCGGTTGGTTGTAGCACGCCACCCTCAACTGCACGCCCTGCTCAAGGGGACTCTTTAATGAGAGGGGAGGAATGACGACCCCTAGACAGTGGTTTGAGCCCGTCTTTGGGTGCTGCAGGTAGCCTTGTCAAAATCCCAAAATTCAAAATAATCAAATATTGTCAAAATTTTAAAAAAATCAGATATTGACAAAATTTAAAAAAATTTAGATATTGTCGAAATCCAAAAAAATCGAATATTGTCAAAAACAAAAAAAATCAAATATGTCAAAATCCAAAAAATCAAATATTTTTGAAAATCCAAAAAAATCAAAAAATTACAAAAATCCAAAAATATGTGTCTTTGGTTCCCTTCTTCATGCATTTTTCCTTTTTCTATTTATTTTGAGAACGGATATGATCTGTTTGCTAAGTGTACAGGTTGCAGGTGTTCAAGTTGTCCTTGCTCTCTTCTATCTCTCGTTTTGCCTCCTATTCATATCTTTTATTTGTCTCTTCTTCAATCCACTCTCTCAATCTGTTCTGAAGCTTATGTCCTTCTCAGCTTTTGCTTCGCTTCGCTTCATCATGTCTCCATGAGAGGGCATTGCCTTACGATTATGAACCTGACGATTCTGCTTCATTCTGATCTTGGGCTTTGATTGAAGAGCGTATTTGTCATGTCTTTTATCCTGCCGTGTCCTTGTCACACGTGTCTATGTCCCTCCATGTCGTCACATACATGTTGTTTTGTCCCTCCGTGACTGTCATATTTTCATCCCACTATGTTTTCGTTCCACTGTGTCATCATGCCATGTGTTGTTGTTGTCATCCTGTACATGTGTTGTCTGTATCTTTTGTCTCTCGTGGTGTTGTCCCACGTGTCTTTATCCCACCATGTCCTTGTCCCACCACGTGTGTTGTGCCACCGTGTTGTGGTGTTGTCTTGTCCCACCGTGTCTTACAATCCCACGCACACTTGCCATTTGTGCTTGTGGTGTTTGTTATGCTGTTATGTTGTGTTCATCCTTGTAATGTTCGGTTCAATCCGTTTTTACTATGTTTCGTTCATTTTCGTTGTTACGTCATCTTCATCTTCACATTTTGTTTTGTTATTGTGTCTTATAGATGAAAATCCATAAAAATCTAAAATAAAAAATCTAAAAAAATGCTGTCTCGCTTGGCAGGTAAGTCATGTATGGCTCTCTATCCCCGCTTATTGTTGCATTACTATATGGTATCTACCTTATTATAGCCTCTCAAGGATCGTCTAGTTGTTCGTGTGTTCTAGGATCTGATGTTCCCCTTTAACAAACATGATGATGATCTAGGAGCATACAGTTAATCATTGGATAAGCCGTTAGTTTGAGTCAAGGTGGGGGATGATGGACTCTGTCTTGCACGCCGTGGTTGCAAGAAGACTCTTGACCCTGTCTTGCTCGATCTACTAATATTATCCTTGAGTACTTTCTATTTTATGACTTCTTTGCATTCATTTTGATGGTTTCTTTATTTTAGCCCAGCATGCATCATGTCATTTTTGAGCATTCACGTCTCGTGATTCTCTCAAGGTTTCTTCCTCGGCAATGGCTAAATGCACTTCATCTCTGTCACATCCCGAGTGCGGAAGATACTCGGATGCGTGACACGTCTATATAGATCATGTCATTAGAGCGATAAAATTTTGACATACATAATTACGGAGTGCGCAAAAGATTAATAAAATTTAATAATCCCAATAGTCCAAGTGATGATTATTTGATTAACCAAAGGAATTAAAAGATAGTCCATGACAATTTCAAATTTAAAATCCAACACTAGGCTACATGCCTTAACATGGGTTGGACAACTAAACTAACATACTGGAATACAAAGTAGGACTCAAATAAAATTTAAGGATGCGACTAGCTAATGCTTGGTGATTGGCGTTCTAGCACTCTTCACTCGGTCTCAGTCCCATTTTTGTCGCTATCCGAATCACCTGAAAATGTTAGGGAGCAACTGGATGAGCGAATCACTCAGTAGGAATTACATCTCAAATTCGAGCAATCTTTACGTGATTTACAATTTGCATGTATTATCAGTATAGCTATGCATGATGTACGTATAAGAAAAATCAGGTATACAGGTAAATCTAGGCATGATGAACAATAAGAGATCAAGAACCGTATAAAGAGAGTATATCGATATTTCAAGTATTTGACAAGCAGTATTTCAAGAATTTACAGATGTAAATGCCACTTTGGGGCAAGCAGGGATTCGTGTACAAGTATGAACGTAAGTACAAGAATGAACTCATGTACAAGTACATCTCAGGTACGAGCAAGTAAAAATTCAATTCAAGCAAGTAATGTCTAGTATGTATAAGTAGAATTGGCTATTTTTAATCAAGCAAGTATTTCCCCCTTTCTCGGGCCACAAGTCAAGTATTACCCGTTCCGGGCCACGCAAGTCAAGTCAAGTAAAGAGAGAGTAGTGGTGGAGTGTCTCAAGTCAAGCAAGTACTCCGGTGCAATGCTAAACACCATGGTCAATAAACTCCCATGGGCACAAGTACTTTCGGGTGCTCCTCCTAGGACCATACCAGGCCCTATATGTACAGCATTTCATGTATTACCTTTGACATCCCTTCTCATTGATAGCCAATATAGAATTCCAAGAATTAAGAAACGTAGTATTACAGACGAGATTAACTTGACATTTGGTTATGGAGGACTCTAGAGGTGGCCCCTACAGGCTCAAGCGGTGGCTCCCGTCGTGTAGCACTTTACGCCGTTGTTGATTTATTTGCTTCCTTCTTTTTGTGGGTTTGTGATGTGTGATAAAGATGATAAGCAAAAATCAATGATCTCAATCAACCCAAGGACATGTGAACCATGAACCTAGGCAATCCAAACAAGCTCTAGCATGGGCATGCTATCTCAATCAAACCAATCTAAAGAAAGTAAAGAAAAACACACGTCGGGGCGTGGAGCAAGAGCAAATAAAACACACCGCGTGGGTGGAACAAGCAAAGGAAATAAGAGATATGAGAGAGAAATCAATGCCCAATACTAAGGAAAGAACGTGATCACCACCAAAGTAAACACAAGTCAAGGACTTGAAAATACCTTGGAAATAGGTGGATGAAGCACCCGCCCACGGGAGAGAGAAACCAGTGAAATCTACAGATCAGCCTTGAATGTAACGGTCCAGACCCTGTGCGTCACAAGAGTGTGACGGCCTCACGATGCACCGTTATATGAACCTGACGCGTCTTCTCAAGACCGTCAGACAACCTGCAGAAGCAGCTTGTGAACTCTTTGAACTCAATGCCGCCGCTGTGGCTTGGTGACAACCTTGGCGGGCTGACGCTGCCTCCTGCTGGTCTCAATGCCGCCACTGTGGCTTGGTGCCCTTGGCTGCAGCCCTCCACTATGGCGGGTGGAGCTGCCGGTCCCGTGCCATCTTCCTCTGCTACTTCGCCGCCCCCTCGCCTCTCCTTTGCTCAAGCTCTTAAGAAGAAAATCAACCGGGAACCTCCCGGTCCGATTGTTGTCTCTGCTGCGCCCACTGCCCCACTACGTCCCTCGGCAACCTTGCCTTCTGCAGGTCGTGGTTCTGGTATAAAGCTTCCTCAGCTACTTCAGGTGCTCTCTGTCCCCGGGCTTGAGCCGGCGTCGGGGTTATCTGACTTCGCAGTGGCTCATGCGGCTTTCGTTGGCAACCCCGTTCTGGACCGTTCACGGATGGCCTCGAGGACGGAGGCCAGTGTACCACGGCGTTCCTACCGGCGTTCCAACTCCACTTCTTCTTCGCACGATCGGCAGTGCATCTTTGAGGAGGCTCCTCCTCACCACGGTGTTCACTTCGTCTCTAGTCGGCTTCGGGAGTGCTCCATCAGCCGGTCCACTCTTCCCTCTCCAAGGGGCTCGATCATGATGGTTCGGACATTGACCCTCTTGACTCGCCAGGTTCCCCGGTCCGCCTGCGTGGAATACGTTCTTCTTTCTCTTCCGACTTTGAGGGGGTGTATGATGAAGATTCTGTCTTGTTGGGGCTGTAATTTTTTTTGTGCTTGGTTCCTGGGTGCTGCGCACTAGTCTGAGTTTCTCTTTGGGCCCTTTGGCCTTGTACTTGTCTTGCCCCTCGTGGGCCTCCCCCTTCCCCCACCTTTGTACCCCTTCTTCTTTTTCTGCTTTCCTTAATGAAAACACTTGCCTGGCGGTCGGGGTAGTGTGTTCATCTTGTTCCGCAATGAAGGGATGAACCCCCTCCCCTCTCTTCCACCTTGCAAGGATTGACTTGAGTTAAAAAAAAAACTCTTTGAACTCCAAATCTTCCAGCCGGCCAGAAGACTTGGGCCTCGTTTGATCAACCTGTAAACCTGCCAAGGAACGTGAAACATAAGAAAACAAACCCAGATCGACCCTTTAAACAAGCATAGTATCAATTCTTAAGGAAATTAAGACCATTCAAAAGGAAAGGGAAGTACCGGAAAGGTTTTGGTTTTTTTTAACCCCTCTGGGCATTTTAAAAGATAGGAATACGTTTAGATGATGAGAATAGATGAAGAACGTGGAATAAAGAAGTGGAACAATGCTTTGAGGAAAAGGCGGAAAGAACACAAGTGTGACAATGATGGAAACTCAAACACAATGAAACGAATACTCCCTTCACCGTGAAGTAGATGGACTTGAGGAACAATTCTCCTTGGTTGGATGTGGCTCCAGGATGCGGCAGCACTTTGACGTAAACTCCAGATCTTCCTCCCTCAGGCCATGAAGTTAAGGGTGCTATTTATAGGCCCTCAAAATCTCTGGTCGAACAGAGGATAACCCAGCAAGAAAAGATGATAACTCTTAGCAAAATCTTGAAGATAATATCACCAAGAGTCCATAGAAACAAACAGAAGGTTCTGAGGATTAGATTTGGAAGAGAAATCACAAGATCAAACTCTTATCTCGACCACGGAGTAGCAGAGAAAAGGCATGAACTGCCAGGACTCTCTGTTTGATGTAACGGCTGCACGACAGACCGTCACATGTAAATAATGCGCCCGGGAGATACCGTCACATTCAACCTTATCTCAAAAGAGATAAGATCAACAGAAGAAGATCAAAACAATAGGACTCTTGAATGAAAGTAACGGTCAAGGATGAACGCGTTAGAGGTAAGTAACGGTTGCACGACAGACCGTTATACTCAATGGATAGGCCAAAGGATAAGGATTGAAATCAAGCCTTAAGCCGTAGGATTCTTCAAGATATAACGGTCAAGAGCACATGCGTTAGATGAACATAACGCCCCAGGTGCAGACCGTTAGAAACAATGAGGATCCAAATGATAAGAGAGCTTGCTAAGCTTCATCAAACGAGAAATCGCGGAACCATACTCAACCAAGGAGAAGACCCATGAAATAAACTTCACACTAATGAAGGAGACTCAACGAAGGAATGAATAACTTGGAGCATCACATAGAGTGAACAAGGAGATGACCCGACTTATCGGTCATAAAATGGGTGTCAACAGATGCCCCTCCTTAACGTCCTCTTTGCAGGGGAACGAGCGGAGGTGAAGCGAAAGCGAAATGGAACATGGAGATGAAGCGGAAATGAAGCGGAGTGGACCAAAAAGCGGGTGTTAAGGTAAACGACACCCGTTCTTTACCAACAAGTGATAGGAATCTTCTGGAAAACTTCGAACTGATCACAAGAAAATAGCCAACCAAAGGATGCAAGTCTGGAGGAACTAACAACTAAGGAAAGGAAACACGGCTAGCCGCCGGAGGCAACGGAAAGGAAAGAGAACTGACTAAACTCCAGACAAGAATCTTCAGCCAACCAGATCAAGCGACAGATTGAAGGAAACCTTCGAATTCAGAGTGGAATGTCTCTCCTTATTCGAGATCAAGAACACAGCTATTCACCATCATTGAGATACCTCGAACAGATGAAGATCATGAATGCTCAAATATGCGTATGATGCATGCTGGGCTAAATGAAAAGAAATCATTAAAACATATGCAAAGAAAGAATAAAATAACAAGATACTCGAGAATAATATTGCTAGACCGGAGAAATCAGGGTCAGGACACTATCTGCAACCACGGCGTGCAAGACAGAACCATCGTCCCCAAATTTTTCCAACCAAACGGCCTATCCAACGATTAAACATGTGAACTTAGATCATCATCATTTTTATTTAAGGGGAACATCAGATCCCAGAACACATGAATGACCAGTCGGTTCTCGAGGTAATATATCATAGATAACATATAGTAATGCATTAAAGGGGTAAGGAATCGAGATACAATACCTGACTTACCTTTCTGACGAATGTCAAAGCATGATGCTGTTCATAACTTTATTCATGAATAAAGAGGTTAGCCAACAATGGATATGAGCATGAAACAGAGCATAACCACTTGTACATATGAGAAGCATCAATAATATACATCATGGCAGAAAATGTGATCATTCAAGCATTAAATAGACCAATTTATTCATCAAGAAACTTGCAATCTGTAACGGTCTGTGGAGAGGGCGTTACATAAAGTAACGGACCAGGGAAGGGCTATTAGAGACTGGGCGGTTCACATTCTTCAATAAAATAGTTCAAATCCATGTAACGGTCTCAGGAGTACGCGTCAGAGACTGCAACGGTCGGACGGCAGACCGTCATATTTCCTGAGCGTTTAAAAAAATAAACCGAACGGTCACAATCTTCATTCATTCATACAACACTCAACCTAAACCCTCAAAACCTCAACCGAGAGCAACGACCGGCGACCTCCGTCATCCACCCAAGATGGCCGGTGACGAGTCCCCACAGCCACTGAAGAAGAGGGAGAGAGGGACGAAGAAGAAGGCGATTCGTCACCTTCACCGCCGGATAGAGCGAGAGACCATCCCACCGGCCGAAGAAGGAGAAACAGCGAGGAGAGCTCCAACGACGGAGGAGGAAGTTCCAACGGCTGAGGAAGACCAAGGGGAAGCACCCCTGGACGAGGGAGAACCCAAGGAACAAGAGAAGAAGAGGAAGAGGGGCCAAGACCGAGAGGTAGGCCTTTGACCTAATTTTCAAGTTTTTAATTTTTTTTTATTTTTATGTGCATGCATGTATGATTGGGGGGTAGAAGATGGGTCTATGAACCCACTAGAATCCATTGTAGGCCTTTTGGCCAAAGTGGGAAAGCCACGGAATGCAAGGGAAAAACACCCTCTAGCAGAGAATGTGACGGTCCTTCCAGGAACCGTCACAAGCCTAACGTGCCAGGCTTGGTGCGTTAGAGTCAAGTAACGCCCCATCCCAGGGCCGTTACAGTCACCAGAGGCCAGAACTTATTTTTAGGTTTTTTCAATTATTCAGTTTTTTGTTTTGTTTTTCATTTTAAATGCTTATGCAATGATTCTATGATGCAATTGACTGACTTATGCTCTAAATGAATGCAGGGAAAGAGATGGATGAGGATATCTTGGCTCCAGATCCGGGCGGTGTACCAGGCACTGCCCGATTACCAGAGAGAGAGATTGGCCGGCATGGGGTTTGCCGAGGTGCTGAGCATCGAGGTGATCCGGATGGACACGCCACTGCTATACGCTTTGCACGAGAGGTGGGATCCAGTCAGCAGGGCATTCATCTTCCCGTGGGGTCACATGATCCCGACATTGGAAGACAAGGCGAGGATTCCCGGACTGCGGGTGCACGGAGCCGCAGTGACAAGATGGACGTACAGAGACTACCGAGAGATGGTCCAGGAGCTGCTGGGACTAGATTTGATCAGACCGGGGCAGACGTCATCCCAGCTCTCGAGATCAGTACTGCAGGAGAGCCTAGGACTGAGGGGAGCAGCGATAGCCGTGGGAGAGCTACCAGAGGAGCATCTGGGCAGAGTGATTAACTAGGTGCGCCTACGAGTGGTGGCAGAGGCGAGACCAGAGGGAGATCGTGTCCTGAGACACTTCCTCATGCTACTGTTCGGGAAGCTCCTATTCGCAACTCGGGCAGATGTCATCAGCTACAGGCTGCTACCGATGATACATGATTTGGGCAGAGTTGGGAAATACGCCTGGGGAGCGGCGGTACTAGCCTTCTTATTCGAGTTCCTCCGCACGACGGACCGACCGATGATGTTGGGCGTCGCCTTTTCTACAAGTAAATGAAATTTAAATACCTTCTATATGATTATGATTATTTTGTGATTATGCAATTGACTGACATTAGACTTCTAAATGCAGATCTGGAGCTACATGTACCTCCCGGGCATCGGGAGAGGCACGCTACTCCACACCGGCCACATCCCGATCGCGTGGCGATGGGTGGCCGCGAGGGACCCTGGGTCGATCATCAGATTGACCCGGGCGATCCAGGACGACTTGGATTCCTTCCCACACACGGCGGTAAGCCCGAAACTTCAAAATGCTTTCTAAATGCTTTAAATGCTTCTAAAATGATGATAAATGGACTAATATGAATGGACTAACATGCTTTCAGGTGAGATGGACCCCGTATAGAGGTGAGAGTTACGAGGGACAGCCATGGGTGGAGGCAGCCCTTTCGTACCGGGGACGAGACATATGGTTGCACTGCATCCATATCATCGAGCCACTCCACTACCGGTTGATTCTGAGGACTCGGGGACTACACCAGCCCTAGGTGACCTTTCCACGCCGCAGTGACGAGCGCCCGGGCAAGTCAGCGAAGGGAATTAGCGGCGATATAGATTGGTGCGCCTGGAAGGAGAAGTACGTCCATGACTGGAACAAGCGGGGCAAGCGGTGAAGGAGCGGGACGAGAGCGATGAGGCGTACTTGAAAGCCTTTGCTCGACTGTATGGGGACTGGGTGTACCAAGGTAACCGACAACCGGTATGCAACTTCTAAACCCTAAATTCTTCCTATATGATGCAAAATGCTATATACCATATGCAATGACTCATGCTTCTAAATGCAGCTAGACTCCGAGGGAAGGATAGCCGAGCTCGAGGGGCTACTCCATGCCACCGTCCAGCAGCGGGACGAGTACCGGACCGCCTTGGAGCTTCTGGTAGGATTCCCGGACTTAAAATGATTAAAATGATTATGATGATGATTATAATGACTGACTATGACTTCTAAATGCAGCGGGCCGAGGGAGCCCAAAGAGTCGGACCGGATGCCCCATCGTCTTCCTCACAGCCTACCGAGGACAGAGCTGAGCGGGATGCCGAGTTCGCCAGAGCGGTTGCCCGGGCCGAGGAGGCGGAGGCCACCCTCGCAGAGCGGGTAGGATGCTAAATGCTTTGACTTAAATGCTTTTGTTTATGCGAATAAAAATGCTTATGCAACTAACTATATGAAATGCAATCTATAGGCAAGAGAGCTAGCCACAGTAGCAGCCGAGGTGAAATCGGCTCGGACGGAGGCAGAGTGACTCCGGGCAGAGCTGACTCGGTCACAAGCCGAGGTGGAGCGACTCCGGACTGGGACCGAGGACTTGGATCACTACCGGACCGAGGCCCGGGACACGCGGCATCAGATCTTCAAGCTGAAGATCGAGCTACGGACGATGGAGTGCACAGTCAGGATGATGTGCCGGGGACCGGAGCGGAGTGCCTCCCAGAGTGGGGCACGGAGGAGCGTTGCCCCGAGCGACTCGATAGAGGACTTCCTCGCTAGCTCCTCTGGCCAGCGGAGGAATGAGAGGGCGGAGTGATGTGACACAACCTAGGACTCAACAAGCAAGCACAATTAAGCATTCAAAACGGACCGATAATAGCAACCGCTCACCCGATGCTCACTAAGACCCGGGGTAACTTGGCAATGCCAAGGGGAGGTTGTGTGGGCTAGGCCCTTCCTGGTAGAGGGCCAGCAAGGCCAAGGTTTGATTCCCCAAGGGTATGGCTGCCCAAATCAAGGGTCCGACGAAGTGCCAAAGGGCACGGGTTCCACTCTCTTCCCACGATGATCACTTATAGCAAATGAGCTTAAGGATCGGGCTCTCGTCACGGCCAGCGGAGTTTATGAACTAATATTGAAAGAACAAGCATGAATTAGAGCAAAGTTTTGGAGCACTCACTCGACCGGTTTGAAGAAACCGGTCCCGCTCGGAGACGAGGGCGAGCGGGGAAGCGTGGGTTCCCCACACGCCGCGCCGGGGTAGCTTGACCTGTTTAAGCTATTACAACACTACACCCCATGCAAGAGGGGATCGTGGGGAAGGGAAGATGATAGTTACATCCAAACACTACCTCCACACAGGGAGGGGCCTTCAGCCGGCCAAGCGGGGAGGGGAATTTGAGAAGGGAACACCGAAGATGGGAGGTTGCCGATTCTGCCCAGTTCTGTGGGTGCTGACAGGAGACTGATGAATTGACTGCTGCAACTGCTACCGAATTTTGTTGGGGACGAAACCACATGGAAAATCTTCGTAGTAGGCCGGCGAAGTCGTCCAAATTTTATTAATTTCTTCTGTCATTGATGCTGGTCTGGGTGGAGGCCCGAACAGGGAGGCAGATTCTCGGACTGACAGCTCCTGGTTTCCAACAGCAGGTTGCAGAGGTTGCCCCGACAGCTCCCGAACTCAGAATCGAGCACCGTTGGAGTCTTTGGAACCGTGGACGAGTCTTCTTCGCAGAAAAACTAACGGGGAAGCCAAACGATGTCGGAGAAGTCCAGGAAACTCTGAACAATGATGACAAGTCGGTGCAGACTGTGGGAAGCAGAACCGCGTGGCTGAGGGAGAAAATTGATAACTCCTGCTACAGGATGCCGAACGGAGTTCCGCTTCTTGATTGTTTAGGTGCTCTTTCAGGAGAGCTTCGCGCAGTCGACGGAGAACGGCTCTCCCGGGTAGCACGGTGCTCGGATGACAACGAAACCACTTCCATTGCGAAGAAGATAGGCAGACGCTTCCGACGATAGCTCTTGGACCTCCAGAGACACCAGGGGGAAGACGGGGTCGCTGCTGCACTCCACTGGTTCTCTGCAGGCTCTCAGCCAAGGTGGAGGAAGGGTGATGGGGTGGCTGCTCTTGGTAGAGTGGAGTGGAGGGAAGGGGATGGGGGTGGCCTACTCAATGGGGAAATGAGTTGGGCGACTTTGGGCTATGGAGGAAAGGGGATATTCAAATTCAAATGGTCTTGGGAGGTGGAGGGTTGCATGGGGGAGAGGGAAGGGTGCTTGGGAAAGGGATGAGGTGGTTGGAGGGTGGCTTAGTGATTGGGGATGCTCCCTTGGGACTAGGGGGTGGAGTAATGGGATGTGTGGGGAAGGGGAGTGGCCTTTAATGGGGGTAGGTGGGAGAGTGGTGGTTGGGAAGGGAGGAGAGAGAAAATTTTCAAAATTGGGTGTGGAGGAGAGAGAAAGGGGAGTGAAAGAGAGAGATTAAGAGAGGGATGGGTGGGATTCTCTCCCTAAGGCTTCTCACCTCACTAATGGATTCACTCCACCATAAAAATAAAGATAGAACTCACAAAATGGCATTTTTTTTCATTCAATGATTCATTAAGTTGAAATGGGGGGAATGAGGTCCTATATATAGAAAACCCACATTTCTACAAAAGTCCCCGACAATTGACTTAATGACAAATAACCGAGGGGGTAGGGGGGAGCCCTTGGGCCAAGCCCAATGAATTGGGCCCAATAGCTAACTAGACAACCTAATTACACTCAAACTTAGGGAAATAAACACAAGACCTAGGAACATGACTCAAATAAAAGGGAAAATACATCAAATGACTCAAATAAAAATTACATAGGACTCAAAATTAAATAACTAGACCATGCCGGATGCAACCGGGGCAAGGAGACGAGCTGTGAACGTGGGCATGGGAGCTGATGTCCTCATCATACTCCCGGGGTGCAGAGAACTCGACTCCGTCGAGTAAGTGTCCTTCCCTCCTTGGAAGGTGTAGAAGTGGTACTGCCCTCAAGTCTTCCGAACGAGACCGATCCATCCACCTGCCGAGATAGCGCTCGTATACCTTGCTCCTGGTGGTAGTGACCTGTTCATCCAATATTCGTTCAATGCGCTCACGCTGGGCTCTCTTGGCTGGTGGACTCTCCTCACGGGTGGGTGCTCTCTCAACGGAGGGAATAGGCTCAATATCTTCACTACGTACCACCATGGGTCCCTTGTATGGCACTAGGTCGGCGACATTGAATGTGGGACTTACCCCATATTCCTCGGGGAGATCTAACTCATAGGCATTTGCACCAATGCACCTCAGGACCTGGAAGGGACCAGCCCCACGTGGCCTCAATTTGGAGATGGCTCCCGGGGAGAGCCTCTCCGTCCTTACCATCACAAAGTCACCCTCATTGAATTCTTGGTGACGTCGATGAGAGTCGGCTCGCCTTTTATAAGTCACATTCTTCTTGCTAATGTGCTTGCAGATCTCTTTATGCAATGTTGTGAATGCAGACATTCTAGGGGTGATGGGTGGACCGGGGTAACCAAAAGTAGACCTATCGTGTAATGATGCAGTGTAGACTTTGGTTAGCCTAGGCGGGCCGGGGCACCCGTAGGTGGCCCTATCATGCAAATTGGTGATAAATATCGGGGGACCCGGACATCCGTAGATGCCTTTGATATGCTTAAGACCCATGATGAATGAAGGAGGATCATGACATCCGAATATGGACCACTCATACTTTCTACTTGACATGTGGGTGATATGAATGAATGGACCCAACATAGTGTTCATGCCAAGGGGTGTGGTAAGCCTTGACACATGCATGCTTTTTCCAAAGGTAACTTCCATGTGTATAGGTGTGGGACAACTTTTGAACTCCCATTGGAAAGGATCGAATGGATCTAAGAAGGTGGTCATCATGGGGTGGGGCACAACCTTATTTCCTAGGGATATGTGGCCCAAGGTCATGGCTCCCAAGGTGTAACCCGGGTCTAGGATGGGGTGGATTGGATCAAACATGGTGGGCTGGGATAGGGAAAGGTGGGTTGTGGATAAGGTGGTTGGGTCCCATGGGTTCTTTGACCCCCATTGGAAGTGATCAAAGGGATCATAAAAAGGGTTATCGAGGGGGAGGGGCCCTATGTCCTCAAGATCTTCAAGTAGTGGTGGGTCATCCTCCTCTAATGAGACAATGGGGCCAAAGTTCTTGGTGGGTGGGTCGGCCATGAAGGGAGGGTTTGGCTCTCTACCCAAGATAAGTAGCTCTAAATTGAGGAGAAGGCTGGGCTCATTGGGTGTAGGGAGGAATAGAAGGAGGTCGCTAGTGTAGCAACCAATGGTGCAAATCGAGGTGATAGACCCGATGCATAGGTGTAGGAGGCCAAGGCTCCTAGGTTGTTCGGCCATAGGGGTCAACATGCTAGTGAACTCAATTTGCCATGCTAAGCCTCTAAGAAAATCTTCTAAGGTCTCAACTTGATAAGATGCTTGGATTGTGGTGTGATAAGAGGAGATGGGCACTATGGGATTGTTTTCCTTCATGGGTGAGAAATCGGGGGCCATGATCTCTCTTATTGGGCTCTTCTTTAGCCAACTACCAAGGGTTTCCCCTAAGATGAGATTGACTCCAACTAGAGATGGTGATGTAAGGTGAAGACCCTCGTGTGTTGTTTCTTCTTCAATTTGGACTTGGGTTTTCTCCAAGGGGGAGAGTGGGTTTGGAGTGTTCACCACTATGGGGTGGGGTATGGGTTCTTCTTCCAAGGAGGTGAGAGGGGCTTTTGAGGGTGTGGTGATGATTGGGGCATAGTGTATCCGGGATGGTAGGTGGTGGGAAACGTGGGTTAGGATAGGTAAGGGTAGTAGTGGAGGCTTTGGACATGGGAGTTTTGGGGGAGGGAGTGGGAGATGAGTTGGTTGGGGTGGCTTGAGTTGGTCAGTCTTGGGGGGAGTGTCCCTTATAGGGAAAAATGGAGGGGTAGTGGTGGTCCTTATTGAGGAAACTATGTCAGTTAGGGGTCTCTTCCCCTTAGGATCGGCCAGTTGTGGGGGGGTGGAAGTGGGGGGCAATTGGGTCTGGATAGTGAGGTTTGTGGAAGGAGGTTTTGGTTGGGGTGTGGGGATCCTCATGGGATTTGGCGGAGAGGTGGGTGCTTGGTTTATTTGGGTCTTAAGGGAGAGGACTTGGTCACGAAGTGTAGTTATGATGGTTGAGAGGTGATTTGTTGGGAGTGGTGGGGGTGGAGACCAAAGGTCGGTCTTAAGTTGGCCGGGTGGGGATGGAGGAGTGGTAGTCCTCCTCGGGTTAGGGGTGCTTGAGTAGGAGGGGTGGGAATGTTTGGGGATGTAGATCTTTCTAAGTTCGTTCTTCATCTCTTCCCATGAGGAGATGGGATCTTGCCCCCTAACCCTTCTTAATCCCTCTATGTGTTCCCACTTACTTTTGGCTTGACCCCGAAACTGTCCCTTGGCCCTTCGGACTCTCGCGGATCCATATACCCAATTCTTGTCAAAGTACTTTTCTATGGTAGCCTCCCACCTAAGATAGTCACTAGAACGTGATCCGTCAAAGGTAATATCCCTATCTAGGATGAAGTCTATGGGTGGTGAGTAGGCTAAGTAGGTGGTCATGATGATCGGGGGGATCAATGCAAGGGTCGGATTGATGATGACACCAATGCAAGCATGCCCTAGGACTTGACTTGATAGAGACAAGTCAATGACTTGCTCTGATATCAATTGATGTGACACAACATAGGACTCAACAAGCAAGCATAATTAAGCATTCAAAACGGACCGATAATAGCAACCGCTCACCCGATGCTCACTAAGACCCGGGGTAACTTGGCAATGCCAAGGGGAGGTTGTGTGGGCTAGGCCCTTGCTGGTAGAGGGCCAGCAAGGCCAAGGTTTGATTCCCCAAGGGTATGGCTACCCAAATCAAGGGTCCGGCGAAGTGCCAAAGGGCACGGGTTCCACTCTCTTCCCACGATGATCACTTATAGCAAATGAGCTTAAGGATCGGGCTCTTGTCACAGCCAGCGGAGTTTATGAACTAATATTGAAAGAACAAGCATGAATTAGAGCAAAGTTTTGGAGTACTCAGTCGACCGATTTGAAGAAACCGGTCCCGCTCGGAGACGAGGGCTAGCGGGGAAGCGTGGGTTCCCTACACGCCGCACCGGGGTAGCTTGACCTGTTTAAGCTATTACAACACTACATCCCATGCAAGGGGGGGATCGTGGGGAAGGAAAGATGATAGTTACATCCAAACACTACCTCCACACAGGGAGGGGCCTTCAGCCGGCCAAGCGGGGAGGGGAATTTGAGAAGGGAACACCGAAGATGGGAGGTTACTGATTCTGCCCAGTTCTGTGGGTGCTGACAGGAGACTGATGAATTGACTGCTGCAACTGCTACCGAATTTTGTTGGGGACGAAACCACCTGGAAAATCTTCGTAGTAGGCCGGGGAAGTCGTCCAAATTTTATTAATTTCTTCTGTCGTTGATGCTGGTCTGGGTGGAGGCCCGAACAGGGAGGCAGATTCTCGGACTGACAGCTCCTGGTTTACAACAGCAGGTTGCAGAGGTTGCCCCGACAGCTCCCAAACTCAGAATCGAGCACCGTTGGAGTCTTTGGAACCGTGGACGAGTCTTCTTCGCAGAAAAACTAACGGGGATGCCAAACGATGCCGGAGAGGTCCAGGAAACTCTGAACAATGACGACAGGTCGGTGCAGATTGTGGGAAGCAGAACCGCGTGGCTGAGGGAGAAAATTGATAACTCCTGCTACAGGATGCCGAACGGAGTTTCGCTTCTTGATTGTTTAGGTGCTCTGTCAGGAGAGCTTCGCGCAGTCGACGGAGAACGGCTCTCCCAGGCAGCACGGTGCTCGGACGACAATGAAACCACTTCCGTTGCGAAGAAGACAGGCAGACGCTTCCAACGATAGCTCTTGGACCTCCAGGGACGCCAGGGGGAAGACGGGGTCGCTGCTACACTCCACTGGTTCTCTGCAGGCTCTCAGCCAAGGTGGAGGAAGGGTGATGGGGTGGCTGCTCTTGGTAGATTGGAGTGGAGGGAAGGGGATGGGGGTGGCCTACTCAATGGGGAAATGAGTTAGGCGACTTTGGGCTATGGAGGAAAGGGGATATTCAAATTCAAATGGTCTTGGGAGGTGGAGGGTTGCATGGGGGAGAGGGAAGGGTGCTTGGGAAAGCGATGAGGTGGTTGGAGGGTGGCTTAGTGATTAGGGATGCTCCCTTGGGACTAGGGGGTGGAGTAATGGGATGTGTGGGGAAGGGGAGTGGCCTTTAATGGGGGTAGGTGGGAGAGTGGTGGTTGGTAAGGGAGGAGAGAGAAAATTTTCGAAATTGGGTGTGGAGGAGAGAGAAAGGGGAGTGAAAGAGAGAGATTAAGAGAGGGATGGGTGGGATTCTCTCCCTAAGGCTTCTCACCTCACTAATGGATTCACTCCACCATAAAAATAAAGATAGAACTCACAAAATGGCATTTTTTTCATTCATTGATTCATTAAGTTGAAATGGGGGGAATGGGGTCCTATATATAGGAAACCCACATTTCTACAAAAGTCATCGACAATTGACTTAATGACAAATAACCGAGGGGGTAGGGGGGAGCCCTTGGGCCAAGCCCAATGAATTGGGCCCAATAGCTAACTAGACAACCTAATTACACTCAAACTTAGGGAAATAAACACAAGACCTAGGAACATGACCCAAATAAAAGGGGAAATACATCAAATGACTCAAATAAAAATTACATAGGACTCAAAATTAAATAACTAGACCATGCCGGATGCAACCGGGGCAAGGAGACGAGCTGTGAACGTGGGCATGGGAGGTGATGTCCTCATCATGGAGAGAGGACAGCAGGAGGAGAGTGCCTCCATAGCACCACCCGCGCGGAGACCCGAGGGCGGAGATGATGATGGCGGCCCAGCGGATAAGCCGGCCGAGTGATGCATTTTTTTCAGTTTTCTTATTACTTGTACATAACTTATGATGAAAATGGAATGAGAATTTCTTTTTGGTCTTTTGTTTGTTCTTGTGAATGAATGGATGTGTGTATGTGAATGCAGGAACAAATGTGTGAATATGTGATTGGAAATGTAGGAAATGCATGTGGACATGTATGGATGAAATGTGTGGATAAGATGATGTGTGGATGAAATGCGACATGGGAGATGGACAGGATGAACGGAAGTGTGTAAGACCGCCAGGTCTAAAACAGAGGCAGAAAGGAATAGCACAATCTCAGCAGCAGACAAAGTAACGGTCGAGGTCCATACCGTCAGGATCAAGTAACGTATCAGATGGAGGCCGTCAGAGAGGACAGAGCCCAAATTTTCAGAACTGAGTAGCAGGAAGAGTGACGGTCCATAGTCGGGGCGTCAGAGATAAGTAACGGCCAAATGCTAGACCGTTAAAGATGGCAGAGCAATAGGACATCAGGGCAACTAACAGGAAAGTTGACGGTTCAAGAGCGGGGCGTCAGAGATAAGTAACGGCCATGAGAAAGATCGTCATACTTGACAGAGCGAGATTGAACTATGAATGCACTAACTATACTCAAGAGTGTACAGACCTTGCCCAAGTGATGTATAGACTTGACCAAAATGATGTATAGACTTCTTTTTAGCAAAGGGTGCTCAGACTTGAAGAACGTATGGACTTCGAACGAGGAATGTACAGACTTGGGGTTGTGCACACCTGGGCAATGTATGGACTTGGATCAAGAATGTACAGACTTGGAGAAGGTATGGACTTTGGATCAAGAATGTACAGACTTGAAGAATGTATGGACTTCAGATCAAGAATGTACAGACTTGAGCGACGTGTGGACTTGTACAATGTATGGACTTTAGACTTCAACATGATGTTCAGACTTCAAAATGCTGTACAAACTTCGAAATGATGTATAGACTTCAACAATGATGTGTAGACTTCAACATGATGTGTAGACTTCAACATGAAGAATGAATGTGCAGACTTCAACATGATCTGTAGACTTCAACATGAAGAATGAATGTGCAGTCTTCAACGTGATGTGTAGACTTGGGTATGCATGGAAATGTGACGGCTCAAGCACAGTGCGTCGGAGATAGATAACGGTCATGAGCAAGACCGTTGAGAATGATTGACCAAGAAGAAGCCAAAAACTGATCAGCAGAGAATGTAACGGCTCAGAGAGAACGCGTCATAAGAATATAACGGTCTGATGCTAGACCGTTAAGCTTGACAGAACAAGGTTGAACCAAATTAAACCAATAGGAAAGGTGACGGCCCAGAGCTGGCGCGTCAGAGGAAAGTGACGGTCCGACGATAGACCGTTAGAGCATGAATTGTAATCCGAGACGGATTGAGCCGCAAGGGGCAAAATCGGAGATAAGAAGCCTCCAATCCGTTCTAGACTTCTCCCAAACATAAGATAAAGCCTTCCAGTCCGAATCTTATCTCTTTAAAGCCAAAATCAAGATTTATAAAACTTGGAAACTTAGCCAAAATCGTATCTTTCTGAATTCTCTGCTAGAAGGGCTGAAAAACCTCTCCTAAAGGGCAGGAAACAAAATGAAGAGAAGCTTCGAGGTGATGGCTATGGAGGAGAAGATCTATACCGGACCCAAAGCTGCAAGAAAGGAGTATGGAGAGCTACAAAGGCTGACCTCATTCCCCAAGCACCTAAGCTCCAATGCTCAAAGAGTGGTAATCTTCCATGACCTAACCAAGTTCAGAAATTCCCTGCACTTCATGTCTTTCTCATGATCTTCTTGTTTTCTTCTTCTCTTCAAGCCTCTTCCTGGTCCAAGATGCTATTCTAATCTGAAGTGGGTGGATCCCATGGTAAAGGCACTCCCTTTAGAGGTTACATCAATTCTTAAAGCATGGCACCTTCAACCTTTCTTGGTTTTAGGCAAGAATTTCTAGAAATTGACATTAGATTGCCCTAGTATTTCAGCCCTCATAGGATTGTGGCATCCACAAACACATACCTTCATCTTCCCTTCCTTTGAAGCAACAGTCCTATTAGAGGAGGTAGAAACCTACCTAGCCCTTCCTAAGACTAAGGTGGGAGATGAAGACCTAGTTTGCTACATGGTTGAGCCTATTGACCCGTCCTTGATCTTGAGTGATTTCATCCATAATCCAAAGGACGTGAGGACCATGATCAGCCCACACCACATTCATTTGTTACCCTTGGCACAATGGATAGTGTCTCATTGCAAGAACAAGTGGGAGAGGCATGAAGCCATAGCTAAGGCGATGTCAATTTGCTTATGCGGAGTTTTCCTTTTCACTACAACCGACCACCTCTTAGATATCCAAAATCTCATCATTATTAGTGGGTTGTGGCGGGGAATGTCTATCTCTCAAGCGATCCTCTCATATCACTATGAAGGACTAAGCTCGGCTTGCCTAGGAGGACCTCTGTTCGTCTCCATGATACTCCTTGAGTGTTGGATGGGAGTGAGAATCAAATTCCAACCAAAGGAGGATATTACTTCTTCTAGCTGTATCTTTGGGAGCCACCCTCTCTTCTTCATTGGAGGGGCATCTCGATTCTCTCCACAGGTTGAATGCAAGATGGCGGACAAGAAAACACGGGATGAATGGCGCCTCTTCTTCAATACTTTACCAATGGAGAAATTCATCATGCGACCAAGAATCCTTCGAAGCACTCTTCTTAGAATACCGCGGCATCAAGGCCTGGACCTCCAGCTAGTGGGAAATACTACCATGGTGATCTACAACCCGCACCGGTGCCATCTTCAGATCGGACTACCTCGGATTGAAGCTCCTGCACTATCACACTACCCTCCCATTCTACCTAGGAAGATGGGGACCGAGGAAGATGAAAGAGCAGTCCGGAATGCGCTGACCATGTGGGAGATCAGCAAGGTGCGCCCGTGGCAAGAAGAAGTGGGAGAGAATGACGAAGAACGCCATGGCTACCTCAACGATTTGAGGAAGATCCGCCCTCTTGCGGATAAGAAGCTGAGCTGTACTTGATTTTGCTTTTTAGGAAAGATATAATTGACAATCAGAGTTGGAATTTTTATTAATCTTATGTGGCTTTAAGTTGATCTGAATGAGATGGGATTGCCTTAATCGAATGAGCATGAGTTGTGGCTTGACTTGGCTTAGAACGGCCTGGAAAACAGAGCCTTTGGAGAGTGTAATAGATCTGAGAAGGGCCGTTAGAAGGATATAACAGTGGGGAGATAGGCCATCGGAGTGTATGCTCTGAGAACTAAGCTCTCTGGAGGATATAACGGTCTATTCACAGACCGTTAGAAATAAGTAACGGTCATGACCCAGACCGTTAGAGAGAGAGCTACTGAAGGAATCAAAGCCAACGTCTTGAAGGGACGTAATGGTCTAGCATGGACCGTTAGATGAGTGTGACGGCCTGTACCTGGCGCGTCACCGTCTTGAACCTGCATAGTTGTGAGATTTGAGCTTTGGTCTTGATCCTGCATTCTGCACACACTTAAACATGGAACAAGTTAGATCTGTTCTTAGACTCAACCCCTTGCCTTGAAGCAAGTTAGATAACGACCGTTTCTTGATATTTGGTCAAGGGGTGGAGCCTTATTAAATAGGCGGGAAACATAATAGAAATAATGCGATGCATGCGATGCATATGATGGCATTTTTGGATTTTGGAAAATATATTTGAATTTTTGTGAGATTTTGGAAAATAGTTGATGTTTTTGGGTTTTGAAATATGTGATTTTTGGATTTTGAAATATGTGTTGTTTTTGGATTTTGAAATATATGATGTTTTTGGATTTTGAAAATATATGTTGTTTTTGGATTTTGAAAATATATGTTGTTTTTGGATTTTGAAAATATGTTATTTTTGGATTTTGAAATATATGTTGTTTTTGGATTTTTAAAAATATATGTTGTTTTTGGATTTTTTTGAAAATCAGTGCTTTCCCCTAGCAACGTGAGCCCTCCGTATCGTATTGAGAGTCCCGAGGTTGGCGTGCAATGAGGTGACAAACCCTGACCAAGGCCCAGATTTTCATGACGGTGTTTCTACCAGGGCCATACCCGGGGTACTAGTTTCAATCCTGAAAAGGAAACTAGAATGCGGGGGGTAAGCTTAGGCCAGATCTAGAAGCTCTTAGGACTTGGGTTCCTCTCCAGACAACCCATTAGAAATTTGGTCTGTTGCATCAGGGCTTTGTATCCGTCATCAAACCTTAGTCCACTCTAGGCATGCGTGCGACCGGGCTCATTTGTCCCGCGGGGAACTGTACTGCCACTCTTGTCATGCCTAGATTCTTTTTCTTGCCTTTCTGGAGCTTTGGAATCATAATTCAATAGACTTCTGAGATGATGCTTTTTGATTTTTGTCATAGAGATTACTCTTTTTCTTTCTTTTTCTTGTGGCGTCAGGTCATAACGGACTGCCCCTATTTGAGACCTCCTCTTGTTAGGGTGCCTGGATTGGTCATCGCCTCCTTTATTCACCTCTCGCCCCTAGATTCAGCCGAAGGAAGAAATGAACAGGGACTTCGACTTTCCCCCAAAGCATGGCCAAGGAGAAACGGTGTCTTTTAAAGCGGAAAACCTGACCAGGGACGTCGTGTAGTGTGTGATTGCCGTACTCGGGACTCTTTATCGTAAAAGGGAGGGAACACCTCGCTGCCGGGGTGGCACTGATTAGACTCTAAGGAAAGAAACGTTTAAGATACAACCCATTCCAAGCGTGAGAGAGCTCCTCACCTTCTGCGTTCACTAAGCGATAAGCATTCCCTAGATAAGCCTCTTTTACAACAAACGGCCCTTCCCAGTTAGGTTGTAATTTAGACCTAGGACCTGCAGATCGAATGAATTTGCGTTTCAAAATCATATCACCTTTTTGAAATTTCAGTTCGATTACCTTCTTTTGAAAATAACGCGAAACTCTCTTTTGATAAATGGATACGTGATCAGCCGCGTTCATCCTCTTCTCATCTAAGAGTTCCAACTAGATGAGCAACGCCTCTCGACGTTCATCGAGATTAAGTTCCTTATCGAGCTGCACTCTAAGGGAAGGGATCAAGATCTCATATGGGAGCACCGCCTCCATCCCGTAGGTAAGAGTATAGGGAGTTTGTCCCGTGGGAGTACGGACGGAGGTGCGGTAAGCCCACAAAGCTTCCACTAATCTTTTCGACCAATCGGAAAACTTATGAGATTCACATGTTTTCTTGATGATTTTAAGTTGGGTTTTATTAGTGGCCTCTGCTTGACCGTTGCCTTGAGGATAGTATGGGGATGAATGATGCAATGCAATATTGAACTTCTTACATAGGTCCTTGAGCTCTTGAGATACAAACTGGGGTCCGTTGTCGGTGATGATGCTGCTTGGCACTCCCAACCGCGAGATGATATTCTTCATGATAAAGCGGCACACCGTTGAAACTTTGATCTCTGCGTACGCCTCGGCTTCGGTCCATTTGGTGAAGTACTCAGTGGCGGTAAGGATAAAGGATTTCTGCTTGATCTGAGAATTAGGATCACCGAGCGGGCCAACAACGTCAAAAGCCCACATAGAGAATGGCCAAGGAGCGGAAAGAGGATGGAGAGGTGAAGCTGGAACATGAATTTTGTCGGCATGGAGTTGGCACTTAAGACACCTCCGGACATAGAGGGAGCAATCTTCCTCTAGAGTGGGCCAATAGTAGCCCTGCCTAAGGATTTTCTTTGCTAGAGCCTGGCCATTGACATGACCACCACACTCACTGGAATGGGCTACTTCAGCCACCTTCGAAGCTTCATTATCATCCAAGCATCTCATGAGCATTCCATTAGTAGCGCGCTTGTATAGTTCTCCTACAACAATGGTATACCTTGAGGCGGCTCTCCTTATTGACTTACGCTGCTCGGCGTTTGCCCCTTCTGGGAATGATGCTTCTTTGTAAAACAACTCAATTTCATGATACCAGGGCAATTCTTCTTCATCTAGGATTCCTTCTATCTCCATCAGAGATACTTCCTTGAGATCTTCCTTCTCAGCCCTCGCCTCTACAGCTTTCCTAAGGTTGATGAACCAAGGATCATGTAGAGAGGGTGCGTCCAATCTCTGAACGACGATAGTCTCAGTGCTCCGACTGAGAGGGAAAGATAGAGAGGAAGCGAGTGACGCTAAGGCATCGGCTAGAATGTTCTGAGACCGGGGAGTATGGATATAGATCAGCTTACGGAATTGCCTTGCCAGGAGCGTGACCAAATCTTGATAAGGCTTGAGTTTGGGGTCACGAGTGCGGTAAGTGGACAGAACTTGCCCCATGACGAGTTGAGAGTCTCCTATGATATTCAAATAGCACGCACCTAAGAGATAGGCATGCTTCAGTCCAGCTAGGAGAGCTTCATACTCAGCGATGTTGTTGGTAGCAGGGAATCGAAGTTGATAAGCAAAGGGGATAGTCACTCCCTCTGGAGTGACCAGGACAGCGCCGATCCCTCGGCCTTGAGAATTGAGTGCACCATCGAAGTGTAGAGATCAAAAGGGATGATAGGTGAAGACAGAGAGATGCTCATCATGGAAGTCATCCTAAATAGAGTCGGTGTGAGGAATGGGAAGATGGGCAAGATGCTTAGTGATGGCGTACCCTTTGACCGCCTTTTGAACGACAAACGTGATATCGAATTGAGAGAGGAAGCTCTGCCAGCGAGCTAACCTACTAGAAAGGACATGCTTTTCTAAGAGATAGCAGATCGGGTCCATTCTAGAGATCAACCTAACTGGGTGGGCAAGGAAGTAATGTTTAAGCTTCTGAGCTACCCACACTAAGGCGGCACAAGTCTTTTCCATAGCGGTGTATCTAGACTCAGCTGGGTTAAATAACCAAGAGAGGTAATAAGCAGCCCGCTCTTTCCCTTCATCGTCTACTTGTGCTAAGACCGCCCCTAGGGAGTCCTCAATAACCGAGATGTATAGGATCAGGGGTTTCCCAGGGACAAGAGGTTGCAAAATCGGGGGATTGGATAGATATTCCTTTAAGTCCTCGTAGGTCTTCTGACAGTCTTGATTCCATTCAAACTTGACCCCCGCCTTAAGCAATTCATAAAATGGACGGCACCTTTGAGAATGTTGGGATATGAATCTTCTAATGAATTGCAATCGACCGATCAATCCTCGAAGTTCCGTGATGTTCTTAGGTGGAGGCATGTCCATAACGGCCTGTGCTTTGTTAGGATCAATCTGGATCCCCCGTTTGCTTACTATGAAACCTAACAGCTTCCCCGAAGAGACTCTGAATACACACTTCTTTGGATTCATCTTAAGCTTGTACTCCCTGGCTCTTTGCAGCGCCTTAGCCAGAATAGAGGGGTGTTCTTCTTTGGTCCTTGACTTCACCAGAATGTCATTCACGTAGGCTTCCATATAGATATGCATCATGTCGTGGAAGATGGCCATCATCGCCCTTTGATAGGTGGCACCTGCATTCTTCAGACCGAACGGCATAACCACATAACAGTACGTGCCCCAGGGCGTGGTAAAGGAAGTTTTCTCTTGATCTTCCGGAGCGAGACAGATTTGATTGTATCCTGAGTAACCGTCCATGAATGACAACGATTCGTACCCAGCGGTGCTATCGACCAGGACGTCTATATGAGGCAGTGGGAAATCATCTTTGGGACATGCTTTATTTAGATCCCTGAAATCGATGCAGATGCGCACCTTTCCATCTTTCTTGATAACAGGGACTATGTTTGCCACCCACTGAGGATATAGAACAACTCTAATGAATCTGGCCTTGTATAATTTGTCGACCTCTTCCTTAATCCTCAAGGTCATGTGGGGGTGAAATCTTCTTGACCGTTGTTTCACAGGTGTTGCCCCTGGTTTAAGCACAAGTCGATGTTCCACTAAAGAGGGGTCAAGACCTGGCATGTCCTCATAAGACCAGGCGAAAGAATCGCTATACTCCCTCAGAAACTTAATTAAATCTTCTTCTACTTGCGAAGGGAGATTAGCGGCAATAATGATGGGCCTTGGGTCTTCTTCAGTTCCCAAATTAATTTCCTTCGTAGGTTCATCCACTGTCGACGATGGCTCGTCGAATTTCTTAAGTCCTTGTGCATACAAATCGACAGTGTCATCTACATTGCTATCCTCGTTGATCGGATCTTTCTCGTCCAAGATTTCATAGACACCGAGTCCGTCATCGCTCCACACCCCTTCTAATTCCTCTTCATCTTCAATCACAATTTCCGTAGCAACAAATTTTGGACATTTCAAAAGAGCATGACAATGGTGAGCTAGGTCTTGCAAGAACCTATTAGGAACGGATTTGGAGGGACGCACAAGCGAGCGCGGCTTAGAGGAGGAAGGGTTGGACGACCTAGAACAAGACCCTACTTCTCTAGACCTAACCTACTCTACTTCCCTAGACTCGATGGACCCTAATCCTAACCTAGGAGAAAGAAAACCTAGTGGAAGGGGAGGAGCAGGGGACTCGTGCCCCTGGGAGGAGGATGGATACAAGGTAGCATAATCTTCCACTGAAATCTCCGTTTCAAATTTGACGTTTTTTTTGGGGATCAGTGGAGACTACACAACAAGATGGAGGAGGCGGGAGCTGCATGGGGAACAGCTCGGGGAAGATGCAATCGAAGAAGGGATCGGAGGAGGAGAACCACATCTCGTGGAGTTGGGCGTTGGGAGGAGGAGGAGTGAATAGAGTGGATAGATGAATGGGCGGGCAATGCCTGCAAGCACAAGGAGCAAACAGAATTTCAGGCGGATCAATGAAGGATGGATTTATCATGATAGGAGTAAGACGGGGTAAGAATTCCCATTGCTGGAGGAGAGATTGAAAGCGGGAGGGAGACCAAGAAAAGACAATCGGTGAACTCCCCTTCTCCTGTAGATGCCGATCTGGCTGCTTCTTCGGCCTCCATTGAACAAGCCGAACCTCTTGCTACTGCTAGCAGTCTTCTTCATGAAATAGCCCCTGAAAGGCTGGACCATAGTCAATCATATCATCAACTGGCCCCCTTAGCACTGGGGGTGGACTGGCAATCGGACAGACTGTATCTTCCCTTGGCGGAGCTAGCTGTGGAGTTAATATGCCAGGCTGGGGAGGCCCTCGAACAAAGTGTTGACGGTAGTCCCAGGTGAGTGGCCCAGAATCACCCATCATGGACAATGCAGTCTCTCGGTAACCGAGGCCTCTTTTGTTCATTTTCCTGCCCTTGGGGATGGGCTTTGTTCATCCCTGCAATTAAGCACCGAGACCTCTCCCTGGTTAGTAGCCTAGCTTTAGTATAATGTCCCAGCCCTTGGAATCTCAGATCTGGGGCTTCACCTTGATGTCAACTGTTGTAGTGACGGGCTTGCGAGGTGCGTAAGCCCACGGAAAGTCAAGATCTAGCACTGACATAACGGGCCGACTGCTTGGCCATAATGTGGGAAGAACTTTCTCTGAAATAGCCTTCACTGATTGGACCGTGGATAAGCTTTTGACTTTGACGACCCTCCCTTGGAAATGGAATTTAATGCATTGATGTGCAGTGGAGGGTACGGCGCTGAGGGTATCGATCCACGGATGACCCAAGATTGCCTTGAACATAGGGTCGATATCAAACACGTAAAACTCAATGGGCATCGTAAGAGGCCCAAGCTCAGCTTGAATTGTGACAATCCCGTGACATGCCTGCCGAAAGTTGTCATAAGCAGCTATGGTAGTGGGAGTTGGGCGTAGAAGTTCCTCTGAGAGATTGCAAGCCCTTAGAGTGGTGAGCGGGCATACGTTGATAGATGCCCCTGTGTCAACCAATGCTGCGTCAATGCTGACTTTGTTTAGAATGATAGTAATGTACAGTGGCATTTGCCGAGCTTCTGGTGGTGCTAGCTCGGTTTTAGAGAAAGTAATGGCTGGCCCCTTGGAGATTGTTGCCAGTGCGGTAGGTAGGCTATCAACTGCCATATCTTCACTAACCATCACCTTTTGAAGAAAGTCTCTTAATGCATCTTGGTGAATGGTAGATCTCTTAATCAGTTCCAGCACAGATATCTTGGCAGGCACCCTATCCAAATGATGTAACAAATCATATTGGGTCCCGGGTAGTAGCTCGGCCTCTTCTTGCTCGGCAGCCGGTTGAGAGGACTGGGGATTGGAAGTAGAAGGATTGTTTCGGTGGAACATGCGCCCGCTCTGAAGGGCGAAGTTATAAGCTGCCGCGGCCTCAGATGGGCTCAGGATAGGTGATTTAGTAGGCCCAGTGGGATGGATGAGCGGTGCGGAAGAGGGTGTGGTGGAAAGGGTGATAGGCGAGGGGTTAGTGGCAGTGGGCGCGAGTGGAAGTGGGGATATAAAAGTGGACGGAGGAGTGGTGAGTGGAGGGTTAGATGGAGGTATGGCGATAGTGGGTGTAAGCGCGAGCGGGGAGGGGGTAATGGTAGCAGATGTGAGCAATGGTGAGTGCGACGGAGGCGCGGGTGATGGTGCGTGTGATAGAATAGGGGTAAATGGGAGGACGAGTGGAGGAGGGGTTTGGTGTGTAGGTATGAGGATGGGGGAAGCGGGAGGATTATGGTAGTTGTGGTGAAGGGCCATGACCTGCGGCGTGGAGTTATCATCGTCGAAGGACCACTCGGGGTTGGGAGCCGGGGGTTGGACGACATTGACCTGAGATGGTGCCGGCGGCGGAGGCTAGGGAGCAGGAGGATGGTTTGGCATTGGGCTTTGATGAATACCCAGGTCTTGAACCGGCTGCTGTTGCTGCTGTGGCTGCGGTACCTGTTGCTGCTGCACTTGCTGCCTCGGTGGCTGCCTTCTCTTCTCTTTGATTTCTGTGATGGCCCTGTACATCTCGGCCCAATCAATTCTTTGCCCTTCATGGAGGTCATAGACTATGTCCCAGAATTGAAAACACCATTCAATGGTATGCCCCGGCTGCCTGTGGAACATACAATACTTCGTCTGATCAACGGCTGGGTTCCAGTTGGGCCGTTCTGGAGGGAGCTGTATGGCATTCACCGACATGAGAGCTGAGAAGATGTCTGTGAGTGTTTCTGGCAAGGGTGGGTACTGAGCTCTTTTAGGAGCCGGGCGCTTGCTGTTAGGGTTGTTATTGTAGCCGTTGGGTGGAGGGACGTTGTGGTATTACGGAGGTGGTGGTGGTTGTGGCGGTGCGGCGAAGATATTTTATGGAATGGTGAAGGTGGGCGGAGGGTTTTGCGGAGTGACCTGAAAGTTTTGGGGAGCGGGATTCTGTGGAGTGCGGGGGTTTTGAGGGAAGCGGAAAGGTGCGGCTTGGAATGGGAAAGCAACGGCTTGAACTTGCTCATTTGTTTGGACCCCATCGGTGACCGACCCTTGAGGTTTCTTATGGTACTTGGGCTTTTGGTTTTAAAATAGTGAGTGTATGGGGGAATCCTTGAACTGAGTCTGAATGAAGCGCGCTCGGCTGTAGAGTTGGTGCATGTTGGCTATGTCATTCATGGCCAGAATGTTTCGGAAGGTCGGAGTAGCATTGGAAATAAGTAACTTGACTTTCTCTTCCTCCGGGATATGGCCGGGCACACTAGCGGCCATTTGCCTCCATCTATCTGCATAAGTAGAAAACTCCTCATTTGGTTTCATCTTTTCGGCCACCAAATCTGTAAATGAGTACTCCGGGCCAACCCTGTCTTGAAACCGCTGGATAAACTTATCTTTCACTACCTTGAAGCTCTCGGCGTCTTCCAATGGCAGAGAGTAGAACCATTCCAACGCAACGCCGTCCAATGATCGGCGGAATAAGTACGCCATGAGGCGATCATCATATTGGAATTGGGCCGACTCGTATAAGAAGTCCCTCACATGAATGAAGGGATTGTTGTTCCCATCATATTTACGATAATTGGGGAGCTCGGACTGCGGAGGGAACCGGATGTTCTGAAAGCTAGGAACCGGAACATCTGCCAAGGACTGTGGGCCCACCCTGTAGATCATGAATAATCCACTACTAAGAATAAGAATGGGAAAAGAGGGAGAAAAGGGGAGCATGTGAGGATGCTAAGGGGAATGTAATCGCCAGAGACGCGAGGGCCTCAAAGGATATAACAATAATAAAATAGAGGGATCGTGAAAAATACCTCAAATGCGGGGATTGATGTGAGTGCTTTCCTTCTCTTCCAATCGGCCGGCCGATGAAGAGAGTTTTTCTTGATTGATTACCCTTGCAAAATTAACAAACACCAATAAACAAACATGGATTAGAAACCAAGATGTGTAGCATCAAATCCAAATGTAAATATAGACATAGAAAGCATGGATATGAACACACCTTATTAGTGTTTGGCCTTTAAACCCCTATGCAAAAGGGTAGGTAAAAGATGATGATGATATGTAAAATAACAAGTGTGCAAGTGTTACACCAAGGAGTCTCAACGTGGTTGAGAAGAAAGATTAACAGAAGATGCAATATGCATGCATATGTATGAACAAGAGAAAAGAATTGGAAAAAAGAAAAGAAAAGCCTGCGCTTTTGATCTTTGGCTTTGATGCTCAATGTGGAGGAAGACTCTGTCGGATGAACGATGATGTGCAGGAGCTTCCTCCTTCAGCCAAGCAACAGCAGCAACACCCTGCGTAAAATCGAGAAGAAGAAGAATCCCCCTGAACAGAGCCGCAGGGCTCTATTTATAGGGCAAACAAACAGATCTTAATCGGATCAGAACAAGTAATAATCAGCTTAGGCAAGGACTCTAGTTCCCTAATGGAGCAAAGTGATCAAACACGGCAGGGAACTGTTCATGAAAGCTGCGTTCGAGCAGGACACGAAAGGTGGAAGACGACCTCGGTAAGGGCGTCAATTCACAAATTGACGACCTGCCATAGGGCGTGAATTGAAAACACGTCTGGGAACAAGGCGTCACTTCCTGAATCAATTTTTAGAAATAAAACCTCCCTGTATTTGAAAATTGTGAAAGACGCCTGAACTAAAGGCGTTAATTAAAAACGCGCCCTACCAAGGGACGTTAATCAATATGATAAACAGTCAAAAGAGAAAGGACGACTATCGATTCGGGCGTCAATTTAATTGACGTCCAAATCAAGGTCGTTAATTCAAAATATTCAAAACATGGTCATTTTTCATTTCTCAATATTATTTTCCTATTTTTTAGGTGGAGGTGCATCTCAATGTGCTGATTCCAATGACTATTTTTACGTATTTTTCTGACACCCGGAAGGCCACCAAATCACCTCTGGAAGAGGGTTTAAAAATAATATTAAAATAATCAAATTGAAAGTGACGCCCTTGCATGTGTCGTTAATTCCATTTTTTTTAATTTTTATTTTATTAAAAATCAAAATAACGTCCCATGCTCAGTCGTTAATTCCAAAACAATTCCGAAAAATCTTCAGAAAAATCCAGAAGAATGGGAAAATAGAGGAATTGACGCCGGATGGAAGTGGCGTCAATTTTCTTTTAATTTTCTTAAAATGAAATGACGCCCCTCTTCATGTCGTTAATTTCGAAAAATTCATAAAAATAGAGAAAAATACTCAAAAAATCAAAAAAATAGGAAAAAATAAGAAAAGGGAGAAATCCAAGGAAAGTGGGAAAAACACTCAAACAAAGTTAATTTGAGGGTCAAATTGGGGTATTACAAGGTAATATGAGATGTACTCACAATAACGTCAATTTTGGCGTGTCTACAGCTGCCCCGCCTTGGCGTTTGCTCTGCAAGGGAGCAAAGCAAACTGAAAAGTAGATGCCAAGGTGTGATGAGACACGCAATCAACATCACTTGATGATAATGAAATCAAAAGCTCGAGATGAAGCAATCTCGAGAAATTCAATGAAATCAACGATGTTTGGATAAAAGAGGGAGTGTGCACGCGGGCACGAAGGAGAATGATCAACTTCCAGCGCGGTGGAAGTACCCTAGGTCACAAACCTGTAGGTTTCACCATTGGGGAGCGATTACCAGCCAATGTGGACGTGCTGCAGCCAAGGTGGATCAAGGGAAAAGGATTGAAATAAGATGATAGAAATCCAAACAAGGAGCTTTCGAGAAAATGACCCAAAACAGCTACAAAACGAACTGAGGATTCCATTCAGCAATGAATATCTCATATCTTGAAAGATTAAGATCAATTTGACTCTCCAAATCAGCTTATCAGAATGATTTTCCAACGTTAATTCAAAGTCCTATATGAATGCATGCTGGGTTTAAAAGGAAAAATTAAAACAAATGTAAATATAAGATAATCAAGGATAATATTGTTAAACTGCCAAGACTGGGTCAAGAAACTGATTTCGCGAGCTGATACTAAGTCGAAGCCCGTTTATCCACGCACCAACTCGCAAAAGGGAACCATCATCCCCAGTCTTGGACAGCTCAACGGCCTATCCGTGTGACTAAGACTCCTCTGGAACAATCATTATTTTTGATGAAGGGGAACTCAAATTCCAGATTTACCAAAGCCACAAGGTCCTTGATATAATCTAATATCATAATAACATATAGTAAAATGCATACAGGGGGATGGTGATAGCAATAAGCATGGGGGAACTGAGAAATGAGGTGCAAGCACCGTGGGGCTTGGATGATGATGCCCAGTCGGTGGGACCAAGAGCTTTTTCCTGCGCTCAAAGATTCATCAGCCAAGATATAAAAGATAACAAGCAATGGATAAGGCATTTAAGCATAGCAAACATAGCATGAATCAAAGCATCAAAGTAATCACAATATAGACATCAAAGCACTCAAAGCTTGGTGTGGATAGTATTCAAACATGTATTAGCAAGGCTAAACATGAATTAAATCGTAACATTGTAAAGCATCATTATTTGTTGTTTGCCATGAGGATGACAATCTTGGCATGTGAGATTGAGATTGGATGATCAGGATCAATCAAGTGAAATCAGCAGGTGTTGATTAAAAGATTAGGACATGAACGATCAGTTAATGCTCAGTATAGAGAGATGGTAATCAGGAGTGTCCATAGTGACGAATCATGATGATATTGGGAAGAATCAAGAGATTGATAGCGGTGAATGGAGAGGACTCATCCCGTGCTCTTGGTCCTTGTGAAATTATTGTTCCTGTAAAAAAAACACCATCAGAAAATACAATGCATTTTTTTTGGATTTTGAAATATGCATATTTTGTGGGTTTTGAAAAAGATATTCAATTTTTATGGATTTTGGAAAATATTTGAATTTTTTTGATGATTTTAGAAAATATTCATTTTTTTGGATTTTGATCAGGAAATATTCAATTTTTTTTTGGATTTTGGTTTAGGAAATATTCAATTTTTTTGGATTTTGGTTTAGGAAATATTCATTTTTTTTTTTGGATTTTGGTTTAGGCTTCGTTAATGCAGCATCAAAGGGTGTTTTTTTTAAACCACTGGCTAGGGGTCCTTGTTCCTTCCCCTTTCACTAAAAACTGCCCAAAGCCGAGCGTGCATTGAAGGGTGGCGCCCTATAACCGACTGCCCTTGATTAACGGTGCCCCTACCAAGGCCATACCCGAGAAACATTCGGTCTTAGAGGGAGAAGAGAAGAATAATTGAGGATAAGCTTTATGCAGGATGGGAGATGTCGGGACTTGAATTCCTTCCAAGGTATTTCCCCTCAAAGAGGTAGTCTGTTGTGCCGGGGCTTTGTGCCTTTGACTTTTAGACCCTTGACATGCATACGACCAGGGTTTTCCCTACTGGGACTTTGTCACTCTTGTCATGCCACAATTCATACTTTTGCATTTATCGAAATTCTGATTTGATTTCCATAATAGCCCTTTTGGCGAGATATATATCATGAAAACTCATATTGATTTTGGGTCAAGACTGCCCCTATTTGAGATTCCTCTCGTATTGGGGAGTACCGAGGTTGGTCATCTCATCCGTCAACCTCTTGCCCCTGCACGCGGCCAAGTAAAGAAGAGAAAAAGACTTTCAGGAATTCTCATGACATGGCCAAAGTAGCAACGGTGTTTTATCAAGGAGCCGGCTAAAGGGCGCCGTGAAGTGTGTGGAATGCCCAGCTGAGGGTTGCTCTTAACAAGCGGGGAAAGAATGTTGAATTCCCAGCGCGGGGTTCTTATTAACCAAAAGTGCTACAAAAGCAAGCCTAAAGACTCTTTTTGGAATATTTTAATTAAACAAAAGCCTAAGATAAAGGTCTAAAACACCACTTTTAATCTTGTTAAGAAGCACTTCATTTTAAAAATCATGCGTGAAGTAATGAGAAAATGATATCATAAAAATGCTTACTTACGCCAATATGTTACCTTGCGATCTTTGTTGAAGCAGCTACCGCAAGAGGCGAGGTTGATCATCATGGGATTTGTCCTCTTTGGCAGATAAAAGATTGGAAGCAAAGGATTTGGAAGTGGCTTAACAAGAAGGAGTGGTGCTCAGACCAGACTCAGACGAACAAGGATAAAAAGGAAGAGAGGCAAGGGCTAGAACTCCCTCACTAAGGTGTGGAGATCCTGATCACATGAAAGGTCTACATATGGAGAGGAGAATTAGAAGGAGGAGTGAGGACTAAAGCCTCGAAAGCAGTGGGAGAAAGGACAGATGCCCACCAGTGGACGTGGAAGAAGTTGGGTCAGACCCAGGATTAGGGGGAATCGGAAGAAGAAATTGATAGATGGAAAGAGGCGGATCTGGAGGGTCTGGGGGTTATGGAGGAGAATCCTGATAGGAGGAATCCAAAGGGTCCGGAGGAGAAGAATCTCGAGGGACGCGATGCCCTGGGAAGAAATATGCAAAAATATGGTGAAAAAGGAAGAAGAGGACAAAGGATGTGATATCCTGGAGGAGCAGGAAGATGAATTGGAAGAAAGAGGGATGGTCCGGAGGTTTCGGGGGAATGGAATTAGAAGGGTCGGGATGCCCCGAAAGAAGATAGAAAGAACAAGATGGAGAATCCGGAGGTTCCGGAGGGGGAAGATACCATGGGACGTGATGCCCCAGGAGAGGAGATAAGAATTCCAGAAAATCCGGACTTGAGGGTGTGTAGGGGCGCGATGCCCAAAGAGCAAGGTCCGGAGGTTCCGGAGGAGGAAAATGCCGAGGGACGCGATGCCCAGGGAGAAGAGAAAGATCCGGATGTTTCGGAATAGTAGAATCAGAAGGGGCGTCATGCCCTAAGAGGAGGGATAAAACACCTGGAGGTTCCAGGGAAATAGCAGAAAAGGGGACGCGATGCCCCGGGGAGGGTGGATTAGAAGAGGATGAAGATGAATAAGATGGGAAATACGGAATATCCGGAGGTTCCGGGAGGTGGGGAAGATACGGGTTTTGAAACCCGGGAAAGAAGAAGTGTAAATGCATGTGGATGCAATAGAAGGGATGCGATGAATGCATGGATGCAACAGAATGCATGAGATGCAAAGAATATGAAGAACATGAAGGGCGAGAGGATGAGATCCTCCTCCTTACCCTTGGAGTGGCCCATGAAAAAAATGTGATAGACAAGAATGTGGATGGGGTTGAATAGAAGGTGGATAAAATAGTGGAAGGCCCCTTAGCACCAAGATAACCGCCCTTCCATGGCAGTGAAAGTGTATAGCCAATTGGCCCAATGTATAAATCAAAAGCCCATGACGAAGCTTCAATGGTGAATGGCAACTCCCTTGAAGGGTGAAAAGTAATAGTGTGAGAGAGTTGAACAATTGGGATAGGAAGCATTGTGTTGCCCAGGGGTTGTGGCGTATGTGGAGTGTTGAGTAGAATAGGCATTCGCCCCTTGTATGGAAGAAAAGGTTCAAGATTGAAAAGTTTGAACAAGGGGTGCCCTACCCGGCCCTTACACGGCATCAAAGTTTGACATTCTCTTCTAGCGAGCAGTGGCAGTGACTCGGCCTCTTCAACCATGCTCGGCACGACAACACGGATTGGCATTCGACAAATAAGTGCTTGCATCTTGAACATCATGGCCGCGGCCAAATATTTCTTTTCCGGTTCTTGATCATCTTCATCACAAGTACTTACAGAAGGACACCCGTTCCGAGTAGTAAAGAGGAGTGAAGCGGTGGCGGAAGGTTCCATGGATGGTGGAGGCATAGTGGAAGGTGTTGGAGAATGGGTGAATGGAAGTGAAGGTTCAAACACGTCAAGCTTCTCCCTTTGCTCGGAAGCAGTCGGGGTTGGCTCGAGTGCAAAAAGAGGTGGACTTTGCTCAGGACTAGCCACAGGTAACGGTAAAGGGTTAAGTAATGGGGTAGGGGTCATAGGCATAGTGGACGGCTGAGGTGGCGAACAAAGAGGAGGTGTAATGGAAGGCTTGGCGAAGACTGCGTAATGAAGGGTAATGGAGGTTCGGTGGAGGCCGGTGGAGTGGAGGCTATTGGGGTGGTTATGGGAGGGGTGAACGGAGAAGGTTTAGTGTGTTGAAAATACCGGATGGGGCGAGAGGTGTTAGGGATAGGAGACATGTCTTGGTGCAACGACATGGGTGATTGGAGTATTGACCCATCGTCGTAACACCAATTAGTCTCATAAACTGGGAATGTGTTGGGGACGGTGACTTCGTCCTGAGCAGCGGGTTCATCAAGCGGTAGTGGAGGGAGAGGGAAGCGATGGAAACTCGGAAGGGGTGCCTGCATAGCTTCATCATTGTGCACCTCAGATTCTTCAATTGCCGGTTCTTCATCAGCCGGTTCAAGTGGACACCGTAGTGGAGGCGTATATGTGGGTGGAGGAAGGACAACGTCCACTTGAACATTGAAATTTGCCAGCTCTTGCTCGCTTGAACTGTCGACGCCACAACCGTCTCTCCTATCCTTCCAATCTTTTTCCATCTTTGTAATGTCGTTTAGAGCCGCGTAAAGGGGATTAACTGGAGTAGGAGGAGCGGGCCGTGGGCTCGTAACCCTCTTTATTTGTGCCTCCAACGAAGTGACTTTGTTGAAAAGAGTTTGTTGGAGGGGCGTGACCTGAGCAACAGAGGGTTGGCATGGCCTTGAAGGAGGGGCCGCATAAGAAGGCCGTGGAAGGGAATTAATGCGCCGACCCATAGAAGGACCCAGATGGTTCGGGTTGCAAGGAATAAATAGGCCTTGGGGCCGTGATGAAGGAGGAATAGAAGGAGGCGGGCATTGGACCACCCGAGGAGAAGTGTGAATAGGAGATGGGTGATGGGCCACCCGAGTAGGAATGTGAATAGAAGAGGGAAGGGGGTGATGGGCCACCCGCGTAGGATTTGAAGGAGGATGAGAGGAATGAGATGCACCCTCAACAACGGCCTTAAGGGCTTGGATTTGTTGAGGGGTGAGATGATCTAATGCATGCAAGATCTGGGAGACATTCTCATCATTGGGAGGAGACGGTCCCGTAGGAGTAGTGGCTCGCGATTGAGGCGAGGGACCATGAGATTGGATATTACCCATGGGTCGAGCAAAACCATAAGAATGAGGACGTGGTCCTTGAAAATATGGTTAGAATTATGACGAACATGTTGAAATTGAGGAGTATAAGATGTGCTAGGTTGTGCATCCTCATGAGCAAACTTTTGGATTAAACATGTTGTGTTCTCTATCAAGGTAAGTCATCAATCAAAGTTCAAGCAAAATAATTTGCAAAGAAGCACACAAGTTGGAACGGTTACCTTTGATTTCTTTTTGTTTGAACCTTGGTGAATTAATGATTTTTAACCAAAATTGGAGTGATTCACACAAGGGAGGAACCTAGTTTCAATGTAAGTTCACTTCGATGCCAACTAGGAACACTCTCTCACCGTGTATAGGCCAACTAAACCCGGGACTTCAAAGGTACCACCTGCCCAGCGTCCGTGAGGCAATCCACGGGTGCGGGGACTTACGGAGGCTTGGTTTAGGAATTTCCGGTCCAATGAGACGGAGTGCTCAATGGAGGGTCCTTCCTTCACCAAGAGGGGGTGTGGCTCCTAATGTAGAGAGAGGAGGTCTCCCAAACCAATGCAAATGGATGAATGCAAGATAAGATAAGTAGCTCACACCAATATAATCAAATAATAGAGGTAAGTATCAATCCAGCATGAATGATCACAAGAAACAAGCCTCTGTAAACGCACACGAAAGAGGCGACCTGGCAGTAGTCGCTACCAGTAAAAGAGACGACAGCGTCGCTGTCGTGAATCACAAAACCGCGCCTTAGTGTAAGGCGCTAAATGTGAAAAGATGCCTCTGACAGAGGGTGTCAAAAGTGTGTGGTGCGCACGCTCAAAGAAAAACACGCCTTGATGGGAGGCGCTTCTCAACAAAAGGACGCCCTCAGGGAAGGACGTGAATCCTCAGATAGAATAGAACACCAGGGATATGTGATGAAAGACACCTTCGTAGGAGGCGTCAAATATATAAAACACGCCCTGGATAAAGGCGTTAAATCAAAACGCGCCTTTGTGAAAGGCGTTAATTCAGAAAAATCACAAACTGGCTCATCTCGAGGAGTATGCAGTGTGCACAGTGGACGGTGCCCGTGGGGCACAAAGGAGAGGTATTGTGGGTACCAAAGGGAAAGGGCACACGTGGGTGCCAAAGGGGAAAGGGGTAATCAATAGAAAAATTGTGGAAGTACCACCGTGATCGCCAATTTGTAGATCATGAATAATCCACTACTAAGAATAAGAATGGGAAAAGAGGGAGAAAAGGGGAGCATGTGAGGATGCTAAGGGGAATGTGATCACCAGAGACGCGAGGGCCTCAAAGGATATAACAATAATAAAATGGAGGGATCGCAAAAAATACCTCAAATGCGGGGATTGATGTGAGTGCTTTCCTTCTCTTCCAATCGGCCGGCCGATGAAGAGAGTTTTTCTTGATTGATTACCCTTGCAAAATTAACAAACACCAATAAACAAACATAGATTAGAAACCAAGATGTGTAGCATCAAATCCAAATGTAAATATAGACATAGAAAGCATGGATATGAACACACCTTATTTGTGTTTGGCCTTTAAACCCCTATGCAAAAGGGTAGGTAAAATATGATGATGATATGTAAAATAACAAGTGTGCAAGTGTTGCACCAAGGAGTCTCAACGTGGTTTAGAAGAAAGATTAACAGAAGATGCAATATGCATGCATATGTATGAACAAAAGAAAAGAAATGGAAAAAAGAAAAGAAAAGTCTGCGCTTTTGATCTTTGGCTTTGATGCTCAATGGGGAGGAAGACTCTGTCGGATGAACGATGATGTGCAGGAGCTTCCTCCTTCAGCCAAGCAGCAGCAGCAGCACCCTGCGTAAAATCGAGAAGAAGAAGAATCCCCCTGAACAGAGCCGCAGGGCTCTATTTATAGGGTAAACAAACAGATCTTAATCGGATCAGAACAAACAATAATCAGCTTAGGCAAGGACTCTAGTTCCCTAATGGAGCAAAGTGATCAAACACGGCAGGGAACTGTTCAGGAAAGCTACGTTCGAGCAGGACACGAAAGGTGGAAGACGACCTTGGTAAGGGCGTCAATTCATAAATTGACGACCTGCCATAGGGCGTGAATTGAAAACACGTCTGGGAACAAGGCGTCACTTCCTGAATCAATTTTTAGAAATAAAACCTCCCTGTATTTGAAAATTGTGAAAGACGCATGAACTAAAGGCGTTAATTAAAAACACGCCCTACCAAGGGACGTTAATCAATATGATAAACAGCCAAAAGATAAAGGACGACTGTCGATTCGGGCGTCAATTTAATTGACGTCCGAATCAAGGTCGTTAATTCAAAATATTCAAAACAGGGTCATTTTTCATTTATCAATATTATTTTCCCATTTTTTAGGTTGAGGTGCATCTCAATGTGCTGATTCCAATGACTATTTTTGCGTATTTTTCTGACACCCGGAAGGCCACCAAATCACCTCTAGAAGAGGGTTTAAAAATAATATTAAAATAATCAAATTGAAAGTGACGCCCTTGCATGTCTCGTGAATTCCATTTTTTTTAATTTTTATTTTATTAAAAATCAAAATAATGTCCCATGCTAAGTCGTTAATTCCAAAACAATTCCGAAAAATCTTCAGAAAAATCTAGAAAATTTGGAAAATAGAGGAATTGACGCCGGATGGAAGTGGCGTCAATTTTCTTTTTATTTTCTTTTAATTTTCTTAAAATCAAATGACGCCCCACTTCATGTCGTTAGTTCCGGAAAATTCATAAAAATGGAGAAAAATGTCTAGAAAATCTAGAAAAATAGGAAAAAATAAGAAAATGGAGAAATCCAAGGAAAGTGGGAAAAATACTCAAACAAAGTTAATTTGAGGGTCAAATTGGGGTATTATAAGGTAATATGAGATGTACTCACAGTAACGTCAATTTTGGCGTGTCTACACACCCGTTTCTGGAATAAGTCGAGTTGTTGTTGCATGGTGGCCCATTTATCAAGTAATTCATTCTCTCTAGAGGGAGCAGGGGTAGGGAGAGATGATGACTGAAGTTGAGGAGCGGAAGGGTGAACCGCGGTAGAAGGTAGGAGCCCATAAGAAGGAGCAGAAAGATAAACGGCCAAGGCAGGGGGCCCATAAGAAGGATATTGGGTCGGAGACTGACCCAGATTAGAGTGGGCTTGGATAACCCCTGGCTGAGGGCGCGAGAAATCTGAAGGGCCCATAAGGACTTGTGGAACCATAGGGCTGGACATATGATGATCCAACTGAATGAAAGAAGGGATGGCAGACTTCCCTTTGTCAAAAGATTGCTGGGCCGAAGTAGAAGATTGGCCCGTCTCCATGCCAGCAAAGGTGATGGTCTGGGGTTGGACCGGAGTAAGATCGATCGGAGTGGGCTGGATGGAAGGATTAGGTTGACCCTACATAATCGTGGGAGGGGAGATATTGGATCCTTGCATGGCCTGATTGACAACTTGGAGTTGGGCCGGATCCAATTGGGCCATCATTTGGAGAATGGAGCCCGCCGAAGGAGAAGAGAAAGAAGGGGTGGCTTGACCACCCTCCATGGACGGAAGAGGGGCTGTCCCCTCTCCAGAAGAGAACGAAGTAACCCTAGCAGGGTTTTCAAGAAGTCCTTGAGGAAGGAAATCCTCTTGGGAACGGGGAAGATTGAAAGAAGCCATGGTGGATTCAAAAAGAGGATTTGAGTAGACCTTGGAGAAGGAATTGACCCTAGGAGGTGCTTCCAACTGACGAAAACAACTCCACATGCAACGGACAACCTTGACAAGATGCAAACAACACAACACAAACAATGAGCAACCAAACTTAGATGATTTCTAACAAAGATGTAAGTGACAAGAGATGAGGACACTCAAAGTCAACCAAGTAGTTTAAGATGATGTGACAAGATTCTTATGATTTCTCCTTTGGAACTTTAGTGGATTGATTGATGTGAGCTCTCGACAATAGGTTCCTGATAGGAGAGGGTGTAAAGCTTGATTTGACTCTAAGTGTGATCACTCCTTCACTTATGCAACCCAGACACGGGGTGGGAAAGGTACAACCGGCCTGGCGTCCGTGTGGGAATCCACGGCTTGCGGGGACTTATGGAGGTCCCTGGTGCGATTTCTTAGTCGGCCCCAAAGAATATGGAGACGAGAGGTCCGCACACCAAGGTAGGAAAATGCAATCTAATGTATGATAATATGAATGAACCTATGTGCACCGGGGTGCATGCAAATTCTAACCTAGAATCTAACAAGCAATTATGCACACAATGATGTAGATATGTAAACCAACCAAGGAGGAAGTCAGATAACACCCAAGCAAGAATATCACAACAGAAACTGCGGAAAGAAAATGCACCTCGGGATGCGTACCTATCTGGAGTATATAACAGTCTATGAGACCCGTGTCAGAAGTATGTAACGGTCGAATGCCAGACCGCTAGAAGCAATATAACGCAGGGAGCCAGGACCATCAGATGAGCCAGAGAACCAAAAACAGCCAGAAAAATAGAAGGAAAATCCAGGGAAAACCAAACAAGGAGATGATGGCAGGTTTAACAGAGATCAAAAAGCACGATTAGCACAAGCTGTCCCACCGTGATCGCCAAAAAATTATCTGTTGATTTATTTGCTTACTTCTTTTTGTGGGTTTGTGATGTGTGATAAAGATGATAAGCAAAAATCAATGATCTCAATCAACCCAAGGACATGTGAACCATGAACCTAGGCAATCCAAACAAGCTCTAGCATGGGCATGCTATCTTAATCAAACCAATCTAAAGAAAGTAAAGAAAAATACACGCCGGGGAGTGGAGCAAGAGCAAATAAAACACACCGCGTGGGTGGAACAAGCAAAGGAAATAAGAGATATGAGAGAGAAATCAATGCCCAATACTAAGAAAAGAACGTGATCGCCACCAAAGTAAACACAAGTCAAGGACTTGAAAATAGCTTGGAAATAGGTGGATGAAGCACCCGCCCACGGGAGAGAGAAACCAGTGAAATCTGCAGATCAGCCTTGAATGTAACGGTCTAGACCCTGTGCGTCACAAGAGTGTGAAGGCCGCACGATGCACCGTTATATGAACCTGACGCGTCTTCTCAAGCCCGTCAGACAACCTGCAGAAGCAGCTTGTGAACTCTTTGAACTCCAAATCTTCCAGTCGGCCAGAAGACTTGGGTCTCGTTTGATGAACCTGTAAACCTGCCAAGGAACGTGAAACACAAGAAAACAAACCCAGATAAGCCCTTTAAACAAGCATAGTATCAATTCTTAAGGAAATTAAGACCATTCAAAAGGAAAGGGAAGTACCGGGAAAGTTTTGGTTTTTTTTAACCCCTCTGGGCATTTTAAAAGATAGGAATACTTTTAGATGATGAGAATAGATGAAGAACGTGGAATAAAGAAGTGGAACAATGCTTTGAGGAAAATGAGGAAAGAACACAAGTGTGACAATGATGGAAACTCAAACACAATGAAACGAATACTCCCTTCACCGTGAAGCAGATGGACTTGAGGAACAATTCTTCTTGGTTGGATGTGGCTCCAGGATGCGGCAGCACTTCGACGTAAACTCCAGATCTTCCTCTCTCAGGCCATGAAGTTAAGGGTGCTATTTATAGGCCCTCAAAATCTCTGGTCGAACAGAGGATAACCCAGCAAGAAAAGAGGATAACTCTTAGCAAAATCTCGAATATAATATTACCAAGAGTCCATAGAAACAAACAGAAGGTTCTGAGGATCAGATTTGGGAGAGAAATCACAAGATCAAACTCTTATCTCGACCACGGGGTAGCAGAGAAAAGGCATGAACTGCCAGGACTCTATGTTTGATGTAACGGCTGCACGACAGACCGTCACATGTAAATAACACGCCCGGGAGATACCGTCACATTCAACCTTATCTCAAAAGAGATAAGTTCAATGGAAGAAGATCAAAACAATAGGACTCTTGAATGAAAGTAACGGCCAAGGATGAACGCGTTAGAGGTAAGTAACGGCTGCACGACAGACCGTTATACTCAATGGATAGGCCAAAGGATAAGGATTGAAACAAAGCCTTAAGCCGTAGGATTCTTCAAGATATAACGGTCAAGAGCACATGCGTTAGATGAACATAACGCCCCAGGTGCAGACCGTTAGAAACAATGAGGATCCAAATGATAAGAGAGCTTGCTAAGCTTCATCAAATGAGAAATCGCGGAACCATACTCAACCAAGGAGAAGACCCATGAAATAAACTTCACACTGATGAAGGAGGCTCAACGAAGGAATGAATAACTTGGAGCATCACATAGAGTGAAAAAGGAGATGACCTGACTTATCGGTCATAAAACGGGTATCAACAGCCATACGGCCTCAAGAGGTGGCTCCCACAACGTAGCACTTTACCCTGCATGGCACTTAGCTCCAACACTCCTAAATGATAGTTTAAGAGGTTCAAGGTTTGACCATGTAGGATATACACAAGTAGATTTTTCATGGAATGGAATTCAAAAACTCATAATACGCAGGAGTATGGATTAAGGTTGTGTTTGCATAAATCACAAGACAGATCAAGATCAGAAGCTGTAATCACTGAATTGGCGCCTGGGGGTTTGCCAATCTTTCAAATTTTCAGTTTTTAGAATTATATATATATATATATCAAATTGGCGCCTGCCAAGGAGTCTTCATGTAATTGAAGACGACCTGACCGTCGCTATTTAAGTAATTGGCGCCCTGGCTTGGGGCGCCAATTACAAGGGTGATTTTTTGAATATATATATATAAATAAAGAATTGGCGCCCTTACAAGCAGTCTTCAATTAATTGAAGACTTGCTGGTTGCCGCTATTTGATGAATTGGCGCCCTGGATTGGGGCGCCAATTTCAATGGGTGATTTTCACCCTGTGGATATGTTTTATGACTCAAAACACTATTCATTTCAGAAAAGTTTCTCGAAAATATAATTTACTAATATTAACAGGTACTGTAAAACCTCGGGAGTCCCGAAACATGTTCAGGTATAATTGTTAAGTTTTGGTTTCACATATATGAATTTTCTAATGTTGTATCTTTAATTTTTCAAGAAATAGAATTGGCGCCCCTGTGAGTAGTCTTCATTTAATTGAAGACTCTTCGTGGTGTCACCAATTTAAGTACAGGTTCAACTAATTGACGACACTACGTAGGGTCACCAATTGAGTTATTTTTGAAGTGGGTTATGCTTCGTATCAGAATGCTACATTCTGTGATATAAGCTACTATTCATTTTTCCAAAGTTTCTCCGAATCAGAATCTGAAGACATGGTCAGGTGGAGAAAAATCTCAGGGTCAAAGAAGTATATTCAGGCAAAATTTTCATGGTTCGGTTTATTAGTTATAGAATTTTGAATGCGTTAATTTACTGATTGCTGGAAATTCCAGAAAATGGAATTGACGGCATTGCACATGTCTTCAATTAATTGACGACCATGCACGAAGTCTTCAATTTTGAAATTGGCGCCCTGGTCAGGGGCGCCATTTACAGGTGAGTGTTCACTATTCATCAGTATCAACGTGCTTCGAATCAGGAAGTAATGGTACGAGCATGTTGAGATAAATGTTAGGATTCCATAAACATGTTCATGTAATAATGTCATACTATAGTTCGATAGTTATGGATTTTTGAATGTGTTGAATTATCAATTACTGGAAATTACAGAAATGGAAATGATGACACTGCGAAGTGTCTTCATTTAATTGACGACCACTCAAGTGGTCTTCAATTTTCAAATTGACGCCCTGGTCAGAGTCTTCAATTTGCAAATTGGCGCCCTAGTCAGGGTCTTCAATTTGCAAATTGGCGCCCTGTGAGGGGTCTTCAATTTGGAAATTGGCGCCTTGGTGAGGGGTCTTCAATTTGGTAATTGGCGCCCTAGTCAGGGGCGCCATTTACCTAAGAGCTGGGGCTTCCGGATTTTTAAAACATGCGAGTATTTTGTGTACGGAGGTTTTATACTAAGGTTTAAAATATGGTTATTAAGACTATAAAACTAGTGTAATAAAATAGGTTAAAAAAGTCATGAAATCATGCTAACAGACTATGTTCAAACTCATAAAGATCATGGTAACAATATGTATATGCGACATGTGTAACAGGCTATTGAAATATGTATAACATGGTATATATATGGTTATTTCTTGATCACGGTAAAGCCAGGTAATATATAGCATGGATGATGAGTTAATCTAACTCTAAGCATGCATAAGTTAACCTATTAAGCTACTAGTTAGGCAAGGATTTGAGAACACCTATCTTTTGACGTGAGCTACGAGGTTCAGAATAAAGAAGCTGCAGCAGGATCGCACTAGGACGTAGACTCGAGAAGAAGACGCTCCTTCAGCACTGATGGCGGCAGTAGCCTCTGATAGTGCTACAGAGGGAATTAGTTATAGGGAATCGCAAGGCATTGGTTTATTACCTTGCGGGTCCTAGTGAGGGGGCATGGTGTTTGCTAGCTAAAATTGGTTGTTCGTGTCTCAACCTTCTAGAAACATAGATTAAATGATGCCCTTGTAAGGGGTCGTTCATTAATCTAGGTGGTACTATTCATGTAAATGACGTCTTTGCATGAGGGCGTCTAATAATCTGGGTGTCATTATTGATGAGAATGACGCCCTTGCAAGAGGGCGTTAACTGTTAGACAAAACTATCAACTTCATGTGTTGGCATTCATGGTGTACATACATATATTAATATCATAATAGGATGGGGCCCGAAGGGAAAATGGCGCCTCCATAAGTAGTCTTCAATTTGTTGAATGGGTGGAAAGAAATCCCACTTACGTACTACCCATGGCCCATGTGTTTAAAATTGTCTTGTACATTTATATAATAACCCTCTCATGGTTTGGTTCTTTGTACAAGACCTTTCATGAAAGATTCTCTAGGAAAAGTACACTACGTACTATGCATAAAGTGATGGGTTGTACATTTATATGCTAGCCCCCATGAGGTTTGGCTCTTTACATAAAGCCCTCATGATTCTTTATGGCATAAAGTAAGGTTGGCTTGTATATTTATATTGTAGTCCTCAGGAGGTTGGGTTCTTTATGTAAGGCCTTCATGTATGATTTCTTTTAAGGAGAAGTTTTTGAATTTACTCAAAGGTATTTATCGGGGGTGCTACAAGCTCTCTTGGATAAGAGATCCTCATTCCACTCTGAATTTGAACGTTTTCTCTGATCTGCCTACTTGGTCAGGTTGGCCAGCGTAATTCCTGTCTGGATTTTATCTCAGTTTCACTTTCCTTTTCCAGTTTTTCAACTGTATTCTTTCGATCCCCTCATTGTCTGTGGATTGTGTCCCCGATGAGGTCGATCGTGTTTATTTTCCTTCCTTAGTTTAGGTCTCCAGACATGTCTCATCTGTGTCATCCATTCCTTGTGGATAGTTCGGCGTTTTCGGGAGAATTCCTGTCGCTTGTCGATTGTGACGGGTGTCTTTTACCTTGATGCCCACTTTTCAGTTCTCTCCACTTCATCTTTGCTTCATCTCCTTTTCACGTCGCTGTCGTTTTTGCTCCATCTCCTTTCCATTTCGCCACCGCGTCACTTTCGCTCGCTCCCTTGCAAAGCAGACATCAAGGAGGGACATCTATTGACACCCGTTTTATGCCTACAAATCGAGTCATCTCTCTTATTCTCCTTTGTGATGTCTTGAATTGCCCACTATTTTGGAGCATTCTTTGATCTCATTTTGAGCACATTTCTTGATCATTTCCATAGCTCATTGAGCCTTGAAACCCCTAGAGGTCGTTTGCCCTTGACTGCATTCTTTGATCTCATTTTGAGCACATTTCTTGATCATTTCCATAGCTCATTGAGCCTTGAAACCCCTAGAGGTCGTTTGCCCTTGACTGCCATGTCAACCGGAGGGATCCTGCTGCCCCAGTCAAGTGGCAACCATCCAGATGACCACCATTTACAGGTGGCAGCCATCCAAATGGCTGCCTCTTCCATTCATCTGCCCAGAGCCACCTTTGCCTATCTGCCCCCTGTCTGCCTGTGGTTGCGGCCCTTTGGTTGGCCGTAACTTGCAATTTGTGGCCATTTGGTAGACCGTTATTTACCTCTTTTATTCCATGGCTGCGTCGACTACGTGGCGTGTGCGTCGACTCCCTACTTTGGTCCAGTCAAATGGCGGTCCTCCCATGACCGTTTCTTCAAGTGGCGGCCCTGCGATAGACCGTTTCTTCGACAGAGAGTCTAGAACCTCCTGAACTCCGTTTTCTTCGCCCGAGGACTTCTTGGACTCCTTGTTTGAACCATTTTCGAGGGAGATAAACCTCTACCTCGATTTCCACCCATCTAGGACTCTTATCCTTGCTATTATCTCAAGGTTTTATCAAAGCTAAACTCTATTTCGAGGATTTATCTCCTATTTCGAACTAGGGTTTCCTACTCCTATAAATAGAACCCAGGTTTGTAGAACGCGAAGAGGGGGCTCTTTCTTGGTTCGGGGCGAAGCCATGCTGCATCGTCATCTCAATCCTTCAACCCCATCTTGAAGAGGGAAGTATAGGCTTTTATTTCCACGCTCAAGGGCTTTATTTCGTTATCTCTCCTCTTAGTTCTCTCCTCCTGCTTTTTGAAAATCATCACAAACTCTATTTTTCTGCTACACCTGTATTTTTCTCCATATTGCATGCACGTTTCCCACAGGTGTGCTGCGTGACTTTTCCTCCTATTTGTTTCATTATCATCACAATATACCCACCTATTGTTTCCACCCTTCCACAGGGGTTAAAAACCTCCCGCTGGTGCATTCTCTCTCAATTTCTACCCCTCTTTTATGCATTCAGGATTGATGCTACACTTTGGTTTTCTAATGGATTTTTGTCTTTGTCTTTAATCTTTGTTTTGAAGGAAAGCAAGAGAACATGAGGCCCTCTTCTTCTAGCCGGCTGGAAGGTGAGGAGGTGTTATCCCACATCGTTTCCCGCATCCTTTGTTCATGCGTGATCAAGTCTTCATCCTTTTCCATGGTACACAATGCCGTTGCACTCTTCTCTTCAATCCCTTTGGCGTTGTTAATCCTTGGTGGCGATCACGGTTAGTATTTCTTATCTTTCATCGCCCCTTGTCCTTTGTTCTTGCTTGTTCATGCTTCATGCACATATTTGTTTAGTTTGGAGGTGGGGTAGATAAATCATCCACAGACGACAGAGGCAGAGATGGAGGATGAACGTGGAGCTTCGGTTGGGGCCTCTCGCCCGACTCCATCGTAGAGCTGGTGCACCCGGAGCTTCACACGTCTCCTTCATGGTGGGGGCAGACGTGGGTTTGGGGCTCTCACCCGTGGGGGTTCCAAAAGTTGGAGATGAAACGAGATAGCCATTGCTAAAAACTCATTTTCTATTCCATTGCATTTCATAACAAGAGAGGGGATACATATAGGGGGTGGGGGAAGATGAAAGGGGTGAGTTACATTGATGAAAACATGGGAATAAGGCAGGAATTGAAGCCCTCGGTCGTTGAAGCGTTGGTAGTTGGCAGTTTGCAGGTGGGGTTTATTGCACTGAGGAAGCGGTCCCCTGGAAACCGCTATCTATAGGTCACGATCCTCAGGGCACCGCTACCTTCCTAGTACTCTGAACGTTGACAGGGGCTTCTAAACTGAGGTAGCGATCCCCTAGGAACCACTATCTTTAAGTCGTGGTCCTCAGGGGACCACTATGTGCTCCTCTTCTATTTTCGCATGCCGCTTCACGATCCCATCATACTCCTCCGCTTGGAGGAGGTTCGCCCTCGAACCTAGAGCTGTAGGATCTTGGCTTGATAGGACAAACCAATTCCCAAGGCTCTGATACCACTTGATGTGAAATGGAGGGCGGGGGTCCTCGACTTTTCTTCTGTCGCAAGAGCTCAGAGCAGGGGTGAGGTAGCGGTCTCCTCAAGACCGCGACATGGAGGCCGTGGACTTCGATAGACCACGATCTGGGCGGTTTTCTGAGACACTCGAGGGTGCCCAAAATGGTACTCTGTTTTGGTCCTTCATTTCGTGAACTTCCGAGGGGCTTCAAAATTGGGTTTTGGGGGTTCTAAAGGATGCAGGAGATGTGTGGGAGGGTGTGAAAGGGATTAAAACTAGGTCTAAGTAACTACTAATGCTAGAGAAGGGAGAAATGGGGCTAAAGGGAAGATGGGAGCGATGCTCTATTTTAGCGAATTTGAGTAGTGGTGGAGAGACAAGTGTCGAAGGGTGAGCTCAACCTGGGCATATCACCCATCCCCATCTCAGAGACGTTGCATTTGTGCTCCTCTATTCCTCTCGGCGGCGGTGGTGGTGGGATGTGGAGTGGATGGCGGCGGCGGAGGTGGAGATGAACGGCGATGAACGGCGAAGGAGGACGAACGTGGAGCTTCGGTTGGGGCCTCTCGCCCGACTCCATCGTAGAGTCGGTGCACCCGAAGCATCACACGCCTTCTTCATGGCGGGGGCGGATGTGGGTTTGGGCCTCTCACCCATGGGGGTTCCAAAAATTGGAGATAAAACAACATAGCCATTCTTAAAAAGTCATTTTCTATTCCATTGCATTTCATAACAAGAGAGGGGATACATATAGGGGGTGAGGGAAGATGAAAGGAGCGAGTTACATTGAAGAAAACATGGGAATAACATAGGAATTGAAGCCCTCGGTCGTTGAAGTGTTGGTAGTTGGCAGTTCGCAGGCGGGGTTTATTGCACTGAGGAAGCGGTCCCCTGGAAACCGCTATCTATAGGTCGTGGTCCTCAGGGGACCACTACCTTCCTGGTACTCTGAACGTCGGCAGGGGCTTCTTAATTAAGGTAGCGGTCCCCTGGGAACTGCAATCTTCAGGTCGCAGTCCTCGAGGGACCACTATCTGCTCCTCTTCTGCTGCCACATGCTGCTTCATGATCCCATCACTCTCCCTCTTCTCTCTCTCTTACCATCGCCTCTCTCTCTCTCCCCCTCTCCTCTCTCTCCCTCTCCCACATTATCATCTCCCTCTCTACATCCTTCCTCGCCATCTATAATTAGAACCTCAGCTCTAGGATGTCTCGAGGTAGCTCCTCAGCGTCGTGGTGTCATTGTCCTCCTCCACTTGCATTGCATGGGCCAATGCATCGTGGATCTCCGCCACCTGTCAAAACCATGGTCACCATGGAGTTAGCAAGAGCAATGCATGATTGAATTTAAAATCTGAATCCTGCAAACACTTACCCGTGCCGAGAGGTCGCGCTCTACCTCCTCAGTGCATGCCACTACGCCAGTGAGCTACTCATGGTAGGAAGTGACCTCCGAAGTCAGAGCCTAGGAGCTGGAGGAGGCTCCCCCGGTCGCCGCTGCTACACTCCGCTGGGCACGCTGAAACACATGTGTAACAACAGTTAGTGGCTAAACATTAGGAATTCAGGATCATAATTAAAAGCATAAGCTCATGTGGGGGGGATTTTCATTATATATATATTTTTCATTCATTTATTTATTTATTATTTTTAGGGGTATTTAGTTCGTAGCTGTGCCATCCACATTTGTGACAAGCTTATTATGCGCACTGTCTGACCGATCAGACGAAGGTGGGTATCGTGCCGGGACCCGAAGCCCGCCGTACCATAAAGGTTACGACGTTAATTATGTCCCTCTGGGAGAGGGACAACCCTTGATTAATCGCCAAAATAGAGGGGCCCTAGAGCCGAATGAATTGGAGGAGAACATAAATTTGGAAATATTCATTGGATGAAGTAGGGTTTATCTTGTAATCAAGCAAGTGACGGGATGATGCTTATTTAAATGGATTGATTCCCCGCACGAGGCGCAGTTTCCACTCACGCATAGTGAAAGTGTGCGACCGGACTTAATCCGACTTTCCACAAATCACCATTTTAGATACCGGAGAATCAGGACATGCAAGCATTCATTGGTATAGATTATGCGCATCTATATATGTGTATGTACGTATGCGAACACGTGAAGGCAAATTCGCACATAGAAGTTTATTTCATTATTTGGAATTACGTGTAGAGATCAGCTTCTGACTATTTGAAAACTTGTTGTTAGCTAATCGAAGGTGTGCTATCGTTGCATTATCCCAACATTTACTTGTTCGTTCATATTCTAGGACATTTTGGCATCACCTCCCCTGTCCCGAAGTATGTCGAGGAAGGCATAAGAGACTCGTCCACAAAGCACCGAGACGGTCCCCTGACTGACGGTCATGCCTGAGTGGCAATCCCGTGCCCCATGACGGACGGAGGACCCCGAGGGCCAGCCCCTTAGGAAATCCTGGTCACCCGTGAGGTCATCGATCAATGCCTACCTTTTTATTATGAAACCACCTTTAACATTGCAGTGCATGCATATGGGTTCAAAAGGAGAACTGGCATGACCACGTTCAGATGGGCTCGCATATCACTAGGACAATGTGTGTCAAAGGGAACGATAATTGTGATTGATTTATCCCCTTCATCGGGCACTTTGCTCTCACAATTCAACATGGACAGCCGTGGGGTCATTAACCCTAGAAGGGAGAGAAATGCCAAGCGAAAGGCTTTGGGAAACATGATACGGGTTAGGAAATGTGTTGTACCGCAAGTTTTGATGATGTCAAACTATAAATCATTGAGTAAACTTTGAATGATGAGTAAGTATTTCTATTGCACAGGCACAAGGGCACAAGGTATATGAAGCACAAGAAAGCTAGGATTTGAAGATATCAAGCACAGCAGGAAAGGTGAAGGTTAAGAAGAGAAGCAATTTTGAAGACAACTCTGAATAGATTAGATGCCATCTTGCAGCTACTATGAAGACTTAAGAACACTCTCAACTTGTGGTAACTCATCTTCCAATCGAGTTACAAATGCCTCACAAAAGCTTCAATGTGCAGAAGACTGGACCAACTCGAGTTGAGACAGAGCCAAGTCGAGTTGGCTGTGGAACAGAAGCTGGACTATGGAGCTACAGATTTTAAGTCGACTTGAGATACAAAAAACTCTAGTTGAAGCTACATACAGAAGCTGCCTTCACATGGGCTAAGTTTTAAGTCGACTTGCCAATGGCCCAACTCGAGTTAAATCGGCGACCAGCTAAAATGCCCCCAAAATGAGCCAGTTCGTCCCACGTGACCAAAATAACTTGGTAATTGAAATTGTGCGCACGAAGAAGAATATTCAGAGGAGTTTGTTCTGAATAAAAGATTCCAGTCCTAACTAACACTAACGCAAGGGGGCCACATGAATATTCCAAAAAAATGGGGATCTCGTGGATCCATTATAAATAGTGATATTCTGCTGCGAATGTGAAAAAATAATGAAAAACAGGAAGAGTTCAAGTGAAGTGAGAAAGAGTGCGGGAAGATTGAAAAATCTAGAGTGAAGAGCGAGAACTCCTGTGACAAGAGAAACTGATCCAGATCGCAAGTGGAGTTGATCTTGAAAGAGCTATTCTCAAGGAGATTTCAGATCGTCCAGCCCGCTAGGAACGATCATCCATACCGATCTAGTCATCATCACTTTGGGGAGATATCTTTGAACTTGATCGGTGCTTTCTTTTTATCCTTTTCATTTTTACTGTCTTCATAAATTGATCGCTGATCTGTTCTCCGTCTAGAGATAGAGTGTATCAGATCCTGCTCATCGCAGTAAAGATCTGAGCTCAAGCATTGCACCTTCAAGCAGTTTGGCAGTAGTTCTTATTAAGCTGAGTAATAGCTCGTTGTGTACAACCTGTGAGCCAACTTTTGTAAGGGAGTACTTCTCTTGGTGTGTGTGTGCTAATTAGCACATAGTGAACAAGGGGTGGATGTAGGTCACCGTGTACGGTGATTGAACCACCTAAAAATCTATGTTTCATGGCTTGATTTGTGTATGTGATTGAATTGTTTCATATCTGCGCTCATAGTGTTGTTGTTGACTGGATCTAGACAGTCTTAACTCATATATAAAATTGTGCATGCATACACTTTGCGTGAGGAGGGTTTCTAGACCCAAACCTTTGCCTAGTATCAGTTTAGCTGGCTATCCATCTGTGATTCATTCAAGGTTTCCTATCATTAGATGCATGCTTTAGGAAGTATTAAACGAATGGATTTCTGCTAGCTTCTAATAGTTCTATGAGCAATTTATGCGACTTTGTCTTTTCTAATTGGCAGTCTATGACTTGTCTCTGTTCTACCATTTTAATTGCCCAAGGATCTATTCACCCCCTCTAGATCCTCCATTCTGTGTTCCAACACGTTGTGTCAGAGTGGGTTTATCCATTGAAGAGGTCCAACGACCTGGATAGATCAAGCGGAATGGATCCTAAGGGGTATATGGCTGAAGGACATTCGGTGAGTAGGCCTCCTTATTTTAATGTCACTGACTATGCCTACTGGAAGAACGGCATGCAGGTATTCCTCGGGTCTCAAAATCATGAAATCTAGAATGTTGTTAGTAGAGGACCATTTCCTCTTCCGGAAGATGAAGATAAGTAGACTGCAGAAGAAATCAGGCAATCAACTGTGAACTGGAGCGCAATGAACATAATGCAATGTGCACTGCATCCGACTGTGTTCTCCAGAGTTTCATCCTGCGAGACAGCTAAAGAGATGTAGGACAAGTTGGTGGTTATATATGAAGGGACCTCTGAGGTAAAGGAAACTAGAGCCAACATGCTCACTTCTAATTATGAACGTTTTAGAATGAAAACTGATAAAACAATTTCAGAAATGTATGGCAGGTTAAATCAGTTAACTAATGGGGTGAGAAGCTTAGGGAAGACCTACACAGAACAGGAGATTGTAAGAAAAATCTTAAGGTCCTTAACCCCCATTTGGCATACAAAGGCCCCTGTCATAGAAGATTCGCCCACATTGTCTAGTATGCAGTAGACAAACTCATAGGCTCCCTTATGACCTATGAACTGAATCTTTTGAGAAAGGAAGAGGATTCAAAGAAGAAAAAATCTCTAGCACTAAACGCTGTCCCAAGTAGCAATGATTCCACTGATGAGAGTGAGTCCTCCTCAAATTGTGATGAAAATTCAAGTGAGTATGCCTTACTTACTAGAAAGTTCAAAAAATTCCTAAGAAGGGCAGGTAAAGGTCCAAAAAGGGAAAAACAATTGGTAGGTAAGGATTCTAAGTTCAAATCACCATCCTACAAGAAACATGATAGTGTTATTTGCTTCAATTATAGGAAACCCGGGCACATGAAGGGTGACTGCCCTGGGTTGCATAAAAAGCAACCTAAGTGGAAAGGCAAGAAGCCCAATGCTATGATTAGCACTTGGAGTGATGAGGAGGAAGATGAAGAAGAGGATACTGAATCTGAAGAAGAGGAGAAAAGAGACAAAATCTGCTTGATGGCTCACAGAGATGAAGAAGAAGAGGTAAACTCTCCTTTTGAGAATTTTACTACTGTTGAGTGGGAAGAAGTCTATACTGAATTACTTGATAGATTTGATGATCTTCGCAAACATAATAAGCTTCTAAAAAAGAAAATAAACAACATGGGTCATGATACAAGTTCAAAGAAAAAGGTTGAATGTCTTGAACAAGAAATCATAAATTTAAAAGAGACAAATGAAAATCTTGGAAAGGACCGAGATGAAGTTAAAGATGGAAGAATTGGAAAAAGAAAATAAACTCATGATTGAAAAGTATGAAGCACTCCAAGGGGTAAATGAACGACTTCTGAAAGATGCTCAAACTGCTCAAAAAGAACTTGATGACAAAAATAAAACCATTAAGAAAATGGTCAAAGGGAAGGAAAATCTAGATGCCATCCTAGGAACAAGAGTTAACTTCAGAAAGGAAGGCCTAGGTTTTAACACAACTGAGAAAAAAGAGTTTGAGATGAAAACTTTCTCTTTTCACCCTGGAACAGGTCTAAAGGAATTTACTCCCTTAATCAACATGGAAAATGTGGGCAAGACCACTGAAAAAGGGAGTTCATCCAATCAGAACAATGAAATGAAGACAATAAAATTTCAGGGAAAACTGGAAAAACCCCAAGGAAGAAATTCCCCAAAATAGTTCAACAAGTATGAGATGTCAGCTCGACTTAAGAACCCAGTTAAGTCGAGTTCTAGGTCCTCCAATAACTAATCTAGAAGCTAGGCTCACCAATCAACTCGACCTAAGAACTTCCCTTAGTCGATTCAGGATTCTTATAGAAACAAATCCTTCAAATACCCTGAACCAAGTCGACCTAGACAAGTTCCTAAGCCGACCCGGATTTCTTCCAGAGCACGCTACAGACAACAGCGTTTCTAGTCAAGTAGATCTAAGCAATTCCCTAAGTCGACTTATAGGTATAACAGTGAGCCTCCTTTTGTCCATATGTACAGGAACGGTAATGCTAAATCTCAAAGGTGGTCTGAACAACATCAACCAAATTGGTCAAGGATGTCTAACATGCTCTACAATCACAAGAAAATTTTTTCTCTTGTTAAACAACCTTTGTGTGATGTGTGTGGGAAACAAGGGCATGATAATTCACAATGCATGAATAAGGTTAAACCAACTCATGTTAAACAAGTGTGGCTTCCCAAGAATATTTCATCTTATCTGACTGAAATGGGTGGACCCAATCTTATTTGGGTTCCCAAAACAATGGATAAATTTATGTCATGCAGGAGTGTCTTGCAGCCATTCACAATCATTGGTACCTCGATAGCGGCTGCTCAAGACACATGACGGGAGATAGAGAGAAATTCTATCTACTTGTTGAAAAGGAAGCAGGACATGTGACCTTCGAAGGAAAGAACAAAGGAAAAATTATTGGGTCAGGTAACATTGGTAAAGATCTCAATCACTCGATTGAAAATATTTTATTGGTTGAAGGTCTTGAGTATAATTTACTTAGCATCAGTCAATTATGCGACAAGGGTCATAGAGTAGAATTTAATGCTAAGGAATGCAGAATTTTTGAACAGAATTCAGATAAAACTAAAATTTTGAGCCATAGAGTAAATAATGTGTACATGGTATATTTAGACGACCCATCTTATGAAAATATGTGTCTAGTTGCCAATAAACATGATCTTGCATGGCTTTGGCAATGCAAACTAGGACAACACCCTAGTTATAGTCTTTTGCATAAGTTGATTAAACTCAACATGGTAAAAGGAATGCCAGAAATTTCATTCAATAAATACAATAAAGTTTGTCATGCTTGTACCCAAGGGAAGCAGACCAGGAAATCTTTCAAATATGGAACAGAAAATCAGTCTTCTAAACCACTTGAGATTGTCCATATGGATTTATTCGGACCTACTAGGACAGCCAGTCTTAGTGGTAAACGGTATGGGTATGTTATTGTGGACGATTATTCTATATTTACTTGGGTATTTTTCTTGAATCATAAAAATGAAGCATTCCACGAGTTTCAGGTATTTTACAAGAAAATCAAGTAGGAAGGTAAGTACAACGTATGCTCCATTCTGTCCGATCATGGCATAGAATTTGATAACTCTTAATTTGATGATTTGTGCAGTAAAGAGGGAATCAATCACAGGTTTGCTTCGCCAAGGGCTCCGGAACAGAATGGTGTCGTGGAAAGATGAAACATGACCTTGGTGGAAATGGCTAGAACGATGCTGGTGGATAGCAAACTACCTTGAAAATTCTGGGCAGAGGCGGTTAACACATCGTGTTATATTGTAAATCGAGCTATGGTAAGACCGTCCCATAAAAGGACTCCATATGAAATGTTCAAGGGTAATAAACATTCACTAGCACATTTCAAAGTTTTTAGTGCAAAATGTTTTATCCATAACAATGACAAGAGTGATTTGGATAAATTTGAAGCTAAGAGTGAACCCAGTGTATTTTTAGGCTATGCTTCGGTTTCTAGAGCATATCGAGTTTTCAATGTGCAAAGTCAAGTTGTGGAAGAGTCTCCACATGTCTCCTTTGATGAACAAGATAAGGAAACTAACATTTCTGATTTTGACAGGAAAGATGAGCTGAATGGAGACTTCATAGATCCCAAGGAGGAACCTGAACAATCAAATGAAGAAGTGTAGCAGATAACAGAAATCAGTCAAGCAAAGACTCAAGGTGACAAAACATGTCCACCATGTAAAACTCTCTCATATCTAAGATTTCTGAAAGATCATCCTCTAGACAATATTATAGGAAATCTCCATGACCCTCCTAGAAATAGATCTTATTTCAAAGAAGTAGAGGAAACAGATCAAATGGCATTAGTTTCACAGGTGGAACCCAAGAATGTAGAAGATGCTCTTAAGGATGAATCTTGGATTAATGCGATGCATGAGGAGTTAAACCAGTTTGAGCGGAATAATGACCGGCATTTAGTTCCTAGACCGTCAAATAAAACAGTGATAGGAACAAAATGGGTGTTTAGAAATAAACTCAATGAAAATATAATAATTGTTAGAAACAAGGCTAGGTTAGTAGCAAAGAGGTATAACCAGGAATTCGGAATAGACTTTGAGGACTCTTTTGGCCCTGTTGCTAGGTTAGAAGCTATTTGAATAATGCTTGCTTTTGCTTGTTCCTATAGAATAAAACTCCAACAAATGGATGTCAAAAGCACTTTTCTCAATGGACTAATAAAGGAAGAAGTCTTTGTTGAGCAGCCTCCACGATTTGGGAATTTAGATTTTCTAGATCACGTCTACATGCTGGAAAAGGCCCTACACGGACTGAAACAAGCTCCGCGGGCCTGGTATGAGAGATTGAGCAATTTCCTCACAGGTAAAGGATACAAAAGTGGTACTGTTGATCAGACACTATTTACAAAGATATGCAAAAATGACATTCTACTTGTTCAAGTTTATGTAGACGACATAGTGTTTGGATCAACAAGGTCCACGTTGTGTGAGGAATTCGCTAATCTCATGACTAGTGAAATCGAAATGAGCTTGATGGGAGAGTTACAATTTTTCCTCTGTTTGCAGGTCACCCAGACAAATGAGGGATGTTTTATCAACCAGTCCAAATATGTCTTGGAATTGCTGAAAAGATTCAAAATGGACAAGCTTAAGATGATTGCCACACCCATGAGTACGAGTGCTGGACTAGATGCAGATGAGAGAGGTAAAATGGTAGATGCCAAGGTGTACAGAGGTATGATTGGTTCCTTGCTCTATCTTACAACATCTAGGCCTGATATACAAATCAATGTCTATCTGTGTGCGCGTTTTCAGGCTAGTCCTAGGGAGTCGCACATGAGTGCAGTTAAGCGCATTTTTAGATACTTAGCTGGAACTCATGACTTAGGGCTATGGTTCCCTACATCTTGCGATTTCAATCTCATATCCTACATAGATGCAGATTATGCTGGGTGTAAATTAGAATGCAAGAGCACAAGTGGATATTATCAGTTTCTAGGTGGATGCTTGGTTTCATGGGCCTCCAAAAAGAAACACGCAGTCGCACTCTCCACTGCAGAGGCCGAATACGTTGTTGCAGGGAGCTGTGGGACTCAAATGTTGTGGGTCAAGCATCAGCTCCAAGATTATCAAGTAGATCTTGAATGCGTACCCATACTGTGCGATAACACAGGTGCATTAATCTTTCAAAGAACCCCATCCAGCATTCTAGGACTAAACATATAGAAATAAGACATCACTTTCTTCGGGATGAAGTAGGCAAGAAAATTTTTGAACTTCTTTTTGTTGAAACCCAGAGACAAATTGCATATATTTTTACAAAACCTTTGTGTATTGAAAGATTCTCATCTTTAAGAAGGGAACTAGGCGTATGTAGGTTTCATGAGAGTAGTTCTTGATAGATTGCATTTGTTTGTTCTCTTGAATAAATATTGATTGTGTTGAATGGCGTGCATTTGTAAAATTAAGGGGGAGCTTGTTGTAATGTTCTTTATGCTTTTAAAATTCATAAACTGTTTAGATGAAAATAAGTGCATTGTTGAGGGGGAGTCTTTTCTTTTAAAGAAGTCTCTTGCAAATATTTTCTTGATTAGTGGTTAGAAAGAACAGAGGGAACCAGAGGTTGAGAAGAATTGGTAATAAATTTCTCACTTGGATTGAAGTTCAGATTGGTCTTAGATGTTTCTTCCTTGATTTGGATTGGAAAACTGCACTAGGAGATGGACCAAGTCAAGTTACAGAACTTCTATGTCGAGTTAGTGAATCAGTCTGTCAGAAACGTGTTTCTTGTTGACAGGATAACTCGACCTAACCAGTATCCAAGTCGAGTTAGGTGATCGGTCTGAAAATCACATATTCTAGTCCAGCCTCTAAGCCGACCTAACATTATCCCAAGTCGACCTAAATTCATTTGTTCAATCAAATCAACCTCTAATCATCTCAAATAAATTCCTCATTGCTCTTCTCATTCAACCACTCATCTTTGTGTCATTCCAATACTGTTTAGTCTCATAAACTTTTCATCCATTCCTTTTAGCTCTGATATTCATTGAATAAAGTTAAATCCATCAAAAATTCATAAATTTAGGGGGAGGTTTTGTTGAAGCAATTATTTCTGAGAGACATTCAAGTCTTCATAGATGACCCAAATTAGTTGATGGTTTGGAACATATATACTTTTAAAAAATTGGGGTTAAAAATCTTGAGAGTGTGAGCTCTGTATATGGAATAGTTTTAAAACAGTCTATAAGACTAAGTTCTCAATTGTTCAAACAGTCTGAAAATCAAAAGTATTGTGACTACCTTAACTGAAAATTTTAATCTGAGTATTGACCCAAAACATTAAATGTGTTTGTCAAAAGCCAAGGGAATACGCCATAAAAACTTTAAACTTGGCAGAGCAATGACTGAGTATTGAGAAATTGCAGTCCTTCACCAAAGAAGTGATGAGACATGCAAGTCATGACATACTAGTTAACTCTGGTCAATCTAGAAATTGCAAAAGAGGTAGGATGGTAAGGCATACTGAGTAACCAGGGACTTTGGCATGTACAAAGCGTGTGCCGCCGCGTAAAATGGTATGTGCTAAACCTGAATGTTCAAATAAAGAGAAAAATGTCAAGAAAAAATTAGAAAAAATGGTTGACCCAAGGCCAATAAAGAACCTTAAGATGTTTACCTTCAATGCCAATTAAAATTTTTACTAAGGGGTCACTATGAAATTGAGAAATAAAGACGGGGAGAGCTGGAAAGGGACAAGTTGTTTTCTCTATTAAATATACTTGCATGAACTTTCAAGAACTTAATGACAAATTTTCGTGGTTATATGTAATGAACCATTTTACCTAAAGGGTAATTAATAAAATGCTTCAAAGAAAAAGTGTCTCAATTTATCAAAGTTTTAAACCATTGGAATATGTATTTCTGATGGACTTTAACCATTTCTCCTTGATTCCTTTTGTTATGGAAATTCAAAAAGACTTCATTGCCCCTGTCTTTACCTTTTTCACTTTACCCTCTTAAGACCAGTCACGCCAACTTGAGTTCTTCCACCCAGAAAACGTCTCCGGCTACCTTCTGCCCTAACCCTCCTTCCTCTCTGCCTCCGGCAAACTTCTCCACTCTCCAGCCATTCTTTGCAAGTCTTCGACCATAGCTCTCCGACAACACCGCTTATTCCAACCCATCTTCTCTTTCGTCTACTACAGGCAACTGAAGTCAAGTTAGAGCTATCCCACTCCTCCAAAATCATAAGCGTTCTTGATGGTGCTTCTTTGTTCTCCGATCACCAAGTCTGTGGCGACCGCATCTGCACTGGTAATCTATGTTCTGCTTCGAGATATTCTCTTCTCATCATGGCTCCAAGGTCCTCTATGAGGATTGCAACACCACAAGCAACCAATGGAAAAGGAGAAATGATCGATGTTGAGTCTGCGTCTTCTTCATCAAGTGATTCACCACATGCAAAGGCTCAATCAGCTTCTCCTCAACCTCCAACAAAGAAGAGAAAAATATTTGCCTCAAGTAAAAGGGTAGATAAGAAAAAAGAATCGGAAACAATGAAACAAAAGGAGAAAGGAAAATCTTCAGCAGCAGCTCGTGACAAAGATTCAGAAAAGGGAAAGTCTCCTTCGAAGAAAGGCAAAGGCAAATCTATTCAGGAAGCACCAGATACAGAAACTTCTAAATCATTGGTAGATCCTAACCCCGGTGCACATGCTAGCCGTGCCATCATGTACCCTCTGTAACGCTCGAGAATTTTCTAAGAATTTTTTGAGATTTAATATAATTATTAAGCATTTAAGTAGACTTAATGGGCTATTTAAGGAATAAAGGTCTTTTTAATAATTATTTAAAGACCCAGATATTATGATAGGTTTAAATCCACTAAATAGGCCCACAAGACCAAAATCCAAGCCCTTTAGGCTCAAGCCCGATAATAGAAACATAAATTGGGTAATTTACGGATTTAAAATTAGATATACACATCAATTAGGAGATAAATCAGAAAAATCCAAAATTTTCAGATTTAGCGCCAAATGGCGGTCTATCGTGAGACTGCCACTTCATCCTAACGGTCCCTCCATGATCGCTTATTCCTTTTGATTCCGAGAATGGAAGAAACGTGAAAAGCTTAGATCTTTGGCATACAAATCCTCATGGATCGAAGTGTGTAGACATGTAAACATGTCTAGAACTATTGAGGATCGATCCTACCCCTAATTAGGACCTAACTTGATCAAATCCTCACCCCTAACTCAAAACCCTATAAATAGACCCTAACTGCAACCTATGCGAACCCTAATGTTGGCTTGTGTATTTTGAAGGTAAGGAGATATCTTCTCAGGTTAGTCCTTTAGAATAATTTGTTCCCCTTAGTTTTATCTAACTCTCCTCCAATTTTCATGGTAGAAGACCCAACCGTTGAAGAATTAGGGCGTCTGCAAGTCGCTGGTTCACTACAGGCTGCACAAGAACCAGTGCGCCGATCCAGTGAAGATCAGGAGATTAGAAGCCCTAAACGAGGTTAGTTCATGTAGTGTCTTTAGAACGTTTTATTCCCTTTTCTATCTTATACCTACCCTCCTATTTTCATGAATTTAGGTCAAGAGAATCAGAAGATAGAGGGGCGGGAAGTTGCTGGTTTAGCACAGGAAGTGCAGGAACCTGAGCGATCTTCAAATTAGAAATTCGAAGTCTAAAGCTTGTCCCAGAGGTAGGTTATCTTGTAAAAATGATAAATTAACATATTAGGAGTAAACGCCCTCTTGTTTCATGCGATTTCATGCTTTATATAGAGTGTATTTCATGGTTTTCTATGACCGGGCATGCACGATCCTTACGGCATGTTATCCTTATACCCCATTAACCAAAGATGACAATTCTTGTTCAATTCTTGCCTAGTCATGCATCCTAGTTGATAAAAATATGTTAGCATGCTTTACCCTTATAGTCTTTATAAAATGATATCGAATACAATGTGATCAAACCAAACTAAAATATAGCTACAAAAATCACGCACTTTAGCAAATGCTTCTAATAGACTCATAGTCGAACACTTAACAGCTATGTAAGTTTTGAGAAGTTCTCACAAGATTAAACTCAGATGTTAGATGCACAACGCATCTTGTGAATTTGGGGTATAGGAAAAGGATCACACGCACACATGCAAACCACACTACACAATAGTTTCTAGGTGGTTCGGTCAGACACCAAGTCTGCCTACATCCACCCCACGCTAGACCTCCCGAGGATTCCCATGCCAATGCAAGCACGTGGAGAACACTCCACAACAACCACCTGATCCACAGCTTCGGGGAACAGATCCCAAGACACTGAGCTTCACAGCTTGCTCTTGAGGAACAAATCCTCAAGACATCCGAGCCTCACAAGTTGCTGAACGAGGAACAATTCCCCACGAGACAGAACCTCTACTGACAGACACAACTTGATAGAAATAGTAATGAAAAATGAAGAACAAAAACAAAAGAATAACAGAAAGACGAAAGGAAATAAACACTAATGTAGCTCCTTAGAGCATATTGACTCTGGATTTTATCCACGAGTCAATGTACAATCAATTCTTTAATCGCTCCAAGCTGCACTTTGATTTCCTTCTATTTTCTTCTACTTCTTATCCTTGCAGGCTCTCTTCTCACCAGCTCTATCTATCATATTCTCTCGAATTCATCCGCTCTCTCTTTTTCTCTTTAGCTTTTTTCTCTTCACACCTCTTCGCAAGGCTCACAATAGCTTTCTCTCTTTCTTCTTTTCTTTACGGTAGCCTCACTCTTTTTCTTCTTCTGCGACACTCTCTCTTGAATTCACAATTTCAGCCCTCCGGCTCTTATTTTGATCGGCCCATATATATTGCAGAGAAATTGCCCTTTTTAAAAGAAACTGATCCATAGCCGAAATAAATCATTGGTCCAGGTGGCAAAAAGAATATTCTTTCAATCTGAACCTTCTAGTAACTTAGCCACGTGGGCTGAACATTTTGGCGCCAAGGCTTGAGGTCGCTCTCACTTGATCCTCTTAAGGTCTCACGAGCTCAGACACACTTCAGGTTTTCGGATCCATCTGTCAGGCAAGGCAGTCTAAATTTCATCCTTAATCATTTGTTATTTAGCCTTTATTCTCTTAAGCCAGTCGCTAGTACTTCTGTGTTGAAGGTTGGAAGAGATGCATCGACGCGCCTTCTTGCTGCGTCGATGCAGTGTAGCTAAGGAGCTCTTAGACATTTGGCTTCGAGTGCATGACCTTTGATGCTTCAACATTGTTGAGTTCCACTTTCTGGTCCCAAGCTAAGTGCGTCGATGCACTCCTCTGTTGCATCGGTGCATTGTGAAAATAGAACCTTTTGGATAGAGGGCTTCGAATGCTGGACTTTGACTTGGTGCGCCGATGCAACTCTTTGATGCTACGACGTGGTGTGAATCGAAGGCTGGTTTGGGTCTTGATGCATCGGTGCAGCTCTCTATTGCGTCGATGCAGAACTTTGGAAGTCACTTCTGTGGGCATGACTACATCGAGGCAGTGGTGATTCTGCTTCGACACTCTCGTGGCAATCAAAATACCCGTTCTCTTGACTTTGCTTCTGGAAATTCCACCTTGTTTCAGGGTGAATTTGATCTTCCTTTCTCTCTTTGACACTCGAATGAATTCTTTGTCACCCTTGTGCCTGTGACTTCAAAAACACTTTTGCTTACCCACTTGAAAAGACTCATGAACATTGTTAGAATAAAACAATGCCAAATTATGACTTATGAAACTAGACATCATCATCATCAAAGACATGAAGACTCATAACTGAGTCATAATTTGTCATCATCAAAACATAGGGACACAACAATCTCCCCATTTTTGATGATGGCAACTATGAGTCATTTATGAACAATGTAATCAAGAACAAGACACAATCATAGATTAAAATATCATCTCCCCCTTGATGATGCAATTACCTCTCTCTCTCTCCCCCTTAGAGTGACATAGAATGACTCAACAAACTCTACCCCTTTGATATTATCAAAAAAAATGAGTTATGACAGATGCTAATGTGGAGGTGAGTAATTTTAGTCAAGACAAGTTCAGAAGTGAATAAGTTCACATCAAAATATACAATTGGATGCCAAGTTAGGAGATCGAAGCATTTACACAAGTTTCAAAAATCAATGTCAATAGACTCTACTCCCCCTTTGAGAGACAGAAAATAGTCAAATAATTTTAATATGAATTTCAGCGGACAAGGAATAACATCAGAATTCTGGCCAATACAAAAGTTGTCAGAAGACAAGAAGTTCAAGAAAATTATTGGATTAGAAGAGTCACAATCTGAAGCAGCATTCATTAGACAAGCTTTCAATTTTTAGATTCTTCTAGTATATGAACTCGTATGATGCAACCCTTATTTTTGGCTTGGTTTAAGTGTAATAAATGTAGAGTTTATCAATTAAACTCTTTGAAACATTTTGCATTCAGATTTAATAAGCATAAACCAAGACCACATATTTAATTCTAGCTTAGCCTTCATTAACCTTACTCATTCAAAATCAATGACTCATTTAGGAGTAACTGAAGATTAGTATTGAGATTAAACATGTTAAACATTTTTGGTTTTGGTCCTTAGGGTTACAACATTTTTTCATATCATTTGCTCATACTTTCAATTTTTTCTTTTGGCTCATAAGATTTTTGAAGAACAATCAAGTGTAGTTCACACCTTTTTACTTAAGAGTGCACGTTGATTAGACGCCAGCACCCCTAGTTACTCAATGAGACTAACTATCCTATCTCGTTTGAATAGAGATATCAAGAGCACCTCATGACATAGCTCACTTCATTTCCTTGATGAAGAAACTAGTTTCTCAATGAACCCAAGCCATTGCTTTACCTTGAGCATTGATACATAATTCTGATCATGTGCTCCCCTTTGAAATTTTTCAGATAGTTTTATGTTTAAGAACAATACTTAATCTAAGTTTCTCAACCAGGGTTTCCTTAACCTTAAATTTTTAGATTTTAGAAGATTGCACTGGACACAACATGTGTGAATTGGTTGAGACTTATTAAGGTCTGAACATAATGCTTTTCATGAAAGTCAATTTTTAAACTCTTGGATTCATTAAGCTCAAACCAACAGTTTTATTCATGGAACATCATAAGGTCTTATAAAAGAAGATTCCTTTGAGTGATTTGCTTAAACTAATGAATTCATGTGAACAGATTTGAAACCTTCTAAATTTTAGATAGATTAATAAAATTGAAATGGCACCCAGAAAGTTCAGCAAATATAAAATGAGTTCAGTGATTTTCAAAGATGTTGGGTAGGCAAGTGATTTCAATCAGAGCAATTTAGTGACTTCAAGAATGAGTAAACTGAGCAGATGACAAGGTGACTTTAGTCATAAACAAGACAACTGGGTAGATATCAAAAAGATTAAAACTGAGCTGCAGTCAATAGGTGACATTAGGCATATATGAATGTCAACTCCCCCTAAATATATGCATGCTTTTCAAATGATCATTTTGACCTTTTGACACAAGGAAATGCAGTCGGATTTGAAAATTGTTGTATGCTTGAGATCACAAATATGCACATGACTCAACTATGAAATGCAGGGAGTTTGATTACTCTAGACACATATGTATGTGAACGACTCTAATTGAAACAATGACCCATGGTACCAGGCAGAGTACACAGATCTTAAGACCACCTCATGCATGGTGTGAGTTTCCGGACAGAAATGATCTGTCCTCCTCCCAATATACCCTTTTATATACCATAGGGGTCATGCAATACAATGCAAATTTCATATGAAAATATAAGGATATATGCATTCGGTCGACCAAACACACTTGATCAGTCGACCATTTTTCCCAGTTTTCAGAATAAGCATGACAATGCACATTGCATATGCATATGTGAAAATGTATGCAATAGATTTTCAATGATTGCATATGATATGCATTTAACTCTTAATCTAATGTATATGTGAGTAGACCAAGATAATGCAAATGACATATGCAAACACATGAAATCATGCAATCCAAATTATTTCAGCTTCCCCTTAAGTATACAACCAGAAGGGTAAAAACATGAATGAAGACATGAGATTCTAATTGACAAATTTGAAAACATGATATGCAACTTAACTAGAAGAGAGTTATTGAAAATGCAAGACTTGGGATTTTACCACACACAGGTGCCTTGGCCTTATTTAACCCATTTTTATTTTTCTTCCTCCAAGGCACACCTGCAAAACAACTCTCATTTTACATATCGAGGTACCCAAGAATTCTTGGGTCCTGAGTGGTTCGCAGCACCTCTCACTAGTGCTCTCCATGACTTCCAGATATTTGAATTATCAAACTTCGTCCAATAACAGTCAGACACTGAATGTCCTGATTTTCCACAGTAGTAACATGCAAGATGTCTACGGTTTGAAACAAATTTGTTTTTATGAAAACCATTTTTGTTTGCAGAGAAATGAGCATGTTCTGAATTAAAAATTCTCCCCTAAGCAAACCAACAATTAGCAGTAATGTATCCAAATTTATTACAATGAAAACATTTGATGCTCTTTTTATGATCAATAGAGAATTTCCTAGCATGAGCTTTACTAGCATTCACATCATCTCTTCTCATTACAGAACAATGTTGCATAACATGACCGTGCATACCACAATAGAAACATGAATTTTTATTTTTCAGATTTTCATTTTTATTTTGAGTCTTCTAGACAAGAGGTTGTTTGAGATGTGAGGTTACGCCACTGGCTTGTCCTGAGCCATGCACAAATGAAGTGTAGATTTTATTTCCTAAACTTTTTTTTTACAAGATTGTAGCCTAATCCCTCTCTTTGAAAATTAACCTTGCTTTCAAGAAGTTTATCTAAATTTTCTTTCCCTTTAACAAATCTTGACAAGGAATTCTTCAAATCCTTTATTTCTGCTTGAAGAGATGAATTTTGAAATTCATAGTTTGTTATGTCTTCTTCACATGAAACAATTTGTTGATGCAGAACATCATTTAAACCTTTGAGATTTTCATTTTCTTATTTCAACTTCAATTCATTTCCAGATTCATTTCGATTCAAGGCACATTTTCCTTTTTTCTAAAGCAAATAATCTTTTAGAGGTGGCAGTGTTAAGCACTTTCAATTTTTTGCTATGTTCCTTCATGTTTTCAATTTCTTCAATGTATTTTTCATTTAATTCCTCTTCCAATTTTTCAAATTCAATTTTACTGTCAAGCAGATTTTTAGTCTCTTCTCTCAATGAAGCAATTAAATCTTGATGCCATTCTAAATCAAAATGAAATGATTCATTCAATTCTTTTACAAATGAGCTTTTATTGCATGCAGAGTTGTTTGAACATGGATTTTCAGCTTCCTCAATTTGAGTTCTGAGATTTTTATTTTCAGCTTGTAAATCTTCAATTCAAAACAGACAGCATGATAGTCTTTCAATTGTTCTCTCGGATTATCATTTTCAGATTTCAACATTTCTGAGTTTATATTTTTTGAACTAGAATCAATGACAGAATTTAATTTCTTTTTCATGATTTTGTTTTATTTTCTTATTTTTTCATGGGATTCAAACAAAACCGTATAGGCATGTTCCCATTCATCTATGGAAAAGTTTTCAAATGGACTGTTTACCGCATCATCATCTTCATCAGCATTTACCATAAGACCACAGATTTCCTCTTCATCTTCCTCACTTGGAGTGTTCTCCTCTTCTTCACTCCAGGTTGTGACCATAGCCTTTTGCTTCTTTTCTTTTGCCTTAGAATGCTTTTTTAACAATTATGGACATTCATCTCGTAGATGTCCAGACTTCCTGCAATGATAACAAGTGAATTTGTGAGTCTTTTTATGCATTTTAGATTTGTCATGTGACTTTCTATTTTCATGATGATTTTTCTTATTCCTTCTATGCATGCCTCTCATTCTTAAAAACTTTTTAAAATTTCTAGTAAGAATTGCTTGTTCATTTGCTGACAATTCACTTGATCCCTCACTACTTTCTCTACTACTATTAGAACCCTTAAGTGCTACTGTTTTGATTTTCTTATTGTTCTCTTCAATTTTTCTAAAATTTATTTCATAGGTCATTAATGACCCAATCAATTAGTCTATTTTCATAGTAGACAGGTCCTTTGAATCATCAATTACAGTGGCTTTGGTATGCCATTCAGGGGGAAGTGATCTTAAGATCTTTCTGACTAGCTCACTGTCAGAATAATTTTTATCAAGTGAATTCAAACTATTGATTAGTCTAGAAAACCAAGCATACATTTCAGAAATAGATTCACTAGTCTCCTTTCTAAACGATTCATATTCTGAAACTAGCAGATTGGCTTTTATGGCTCTTACCTGAGTTGTTCCCTCATAAATTACCTCTAACCGGTCCAACATCTCTTTAGCTGATTTGCATGTAGGGACCCTTGAAAATTCTTCAGGATGAGTAGCGTATTGCATTGCATTGAGGGTGCTCCTGTTTACTGTAGCCCGGTGGATCTACTCTCTTGTCCAGACATCTTCATTCTCTGGGAGACTGTACGGTCTTTTCTCTATAACTCTCCACATCTCATAGCTCTGGGCTCGTATGAAGACCCGCATTCTGTTCTTCCAATAAGGGTAGTTACTGCCAGTGAAGAACGGAGGTCTACTAATAGAATAACCTTCGGCTTAAAAACTGTGAGATTGCACCTCATTAGATCTCCCCTGGTCGTTGGACCACATGTTGGGGAACCTTACTTTGATACCAACTGATGGGTGCAAGGCCTGGATCTAAAGGGGGGGGGGGGTGAATAGATCCCCTTTATAAAACCCATGACCAATTAAAAAACTTCACCCACAGAATCAAACTGGTAGGAAGTGAATGCGATATCACAAACCACTTTCACAGAGTGGATGCTTCAAATAGAAATGATATCGAATACAATGTGATCAAACCAAACTAAAATAAAGCTACGAAACTCACGCCCTTCAGCAAATGCTTCTAATAGACTCACAGTCGAACACTTAACAACTATGTCAGTTTCGAGTAATTCTCACAAGATTAAACTCAGATGTTAGATGCACAACCCATCCTGTGAATTTGGGGTATAGGAAAAGGATCACACGCATACATGCAAACCACACTACACAATAGTTTTTAGGTGGTTCGGTCAGACACCAAGTCTGCCTACATCCACCCCTCGCCAGACCCGGTGAGGATTCCCTTGCTAATGCAAGCACGTGGAGAACACTCCACAACAACTCATTGATCCACAGCTTCGGGGAACCGATCCCAAGACGCTGAGCTTCACAGCTTGCCCTCGAGGAACAAATCCTCAACACAGCTGAGCCTTACAACTTGTTGAACGAGGAACAATTCCTCACGAGGTAGAACCTCCACTGACAAACACAGCTTGATAGAAGTAGTAAAGAAAAATGAAGAACAAAAACAAAAGAACAAAGGAAAGACGAAAGGAAACAAACAATAATGTAGCTCCTCAGAGCAGATTGACTCTGGATTTGATCCACGAGTCAATGTACAATTAGTTCTTCAATCGTTCCAAGCTGCATTTCGATTTCCTTCTCTTTTCTTCTTCTTCTTCTCGTTGCAGGGTCTCTTCTCACCAGCTCTGTCTATCAGATTCTTTAGAATTCATCTGCTTTCTCTTTGTCTCTTTAGCTCTTTTGTCTTCACACCTCTTTGCAGGGCTCACAACAGCTTTCTCTCTTTCTTCTTTTATTTACGGTAGCCTCACTATTTTTCTTCTTCTGTTACACTCTCTCTTGAATTCGCAATTTCAGCCCTCCGGCTCTGGTTTTGATCGGCTCATATATATTGTAGAGAAATTGCCCTTCTTAAAAGAAACTGATCCATAGCCGAAATAAATCTTTGGTCCAGGTGGCAAAAAGAATATTATTTCAATCTGAACCTTCTAATAACTTAGCCACGTGGGCTGAACATTTTGGCTCCAAGGCTTGAGGTCGCTTTCACGTGATCCTCTTAAGGTCTCACGAGCTCAGACACACTTCAGGCTTTCGGATCCATCTATCAGGCATGGCAGTCTAATTAAATTTCATCCTTAATCATCTGTTATTTAGCCATTATCCTCTTAAGCTAGTCGCTAGTGCTTCCGTGTTGAAGGTTGGAAGAGATGCATCGGCGTGCCTTCCTAGTGCATTGATGCAGTGTAGCTAAGGATCTCTTAGACAATTGGCTTCGAGTACATGACCTTTGGTGCGTCGATGCAGCACTTTGATGCTTCGACGTTGTTGAGTTCCACTTTTTGGTCCCGAGCTAAGTGCGTCAATGCACTCCTCTGTTGCGTCGGTGCAGTGTGAAAATAGAACCTTTTGGACAGAGGGCTTTGAATGCTAGCCTTTGACTTGGTGTGTCGATGCAACTCTTTGATGCTTCGGTGTGGTGTGAGTCGAAGGCTGGTTTGGGTCTTGATGCGTCAGTGCAGCTCTCTGTTGCGTCGGTGCAGAACTTTGGAAGTCACTTCTGTGGCCATGATTGCATCGAGGCAGTGGTGATTCTGCTTCGACACTCTCGTGGCAATTAGAATACCCGTTCTCTTGACTTTGCTTCTGGAAATTCCACCTTGTTTCAAGGTGAATTTGATCTTCCATTTCTTACAACTTCATTTCCCTCTTTGACACTCGAATGCATTCTTTGTCACCCTTGTGCTTGTGACTTCAAAAACACTTTTGCAGAGCCACTTGAAAAGACTCATGAACATTGTTAGCATAAAACAATGCCAAATTATGACTTATATATGAAACTAGACATCATCATCATCATCAAAGACATGAAGACTCATAACTAAGTCAAAGTTTGTCATCATCAAGATACAGGGACACAACAGCTCTCACTATGTGTGAGTCGGGTCTTCGGACCATCACCTCCGCCTCGTACCAGAACTTAAAAAATCTCACTGGCAAGTGAATGGATTTTTAAACTTCTGAATATTACTGAAAATATGTTTTTGAATAGTTTCTTAAAATAATTGGGTTGTATTGAATGTTTCAAATTTATTTCTGCACCCTTGCTTATAAAGCTCATGTCATGAAAAATGCTTGTTATTCATCATTTAAATCTGAATGCTTTCTTGTACATTCTGCTAAAATGCTTAGGTCACTAGAAGTGTGAATCTAGCTGTTGCATCTTGCATTACATTCTCATATAGGTTATAGGTTGCATGCATTAGAATTCAATGCATTAGGTGCATTTGGATCATTCAAATGAAAAACTAAAAACTTGCATCTTGCACCCATGTTACGTCTTGCACTTTGCAATGCATTTAGGACATTCAAGTGAAACCTAAAATTTTGCATCCATATTGCATTTTGCATTGTATTTTGCATGTTTTCCCATTGTGTGCTTGTATGCTATATATGCTATTCACCCCCATCCTTGGAATTTCTATAACCTTATGCCTTCTTGATAAATATTGTTACAATTGAGTCATCACTAGTGTGGTTCTTGTCATACACTCAGGGGGAGTAAATATTTGATAAGTGCATCTATGTAGGGGGAGCTACATTGTTATATGTTCATTAAATTTTTGGTATACATGCTGAATCAACTTCATACACTTCATGCACAAAATGTGAAAATGAGTGTTAAATATAAGGATGTAGGAATTTCTTTTCAACACTGTAGAGAAATTGATCATGCTATATGTATCTTGAAGAGGTAGTTGAGGAAAAAGTTGCCTGCCTATTTTTTGTAGAAAGAATATGAAAAAAAATAAATGGCAGAGCAATGCTTAGTCTTACTGAGTAAATTGGATGCACGTCACCTGAGACATGATGTGGTTCACTTCTGAAAAGTGTTGTACTGAAGTACCTCTGTTCAAGTGAAGTGAAACGGTCAATATTCTGAGTAACCGGGGAGTCTGGCATGAGCTCCTTGTGTCTCCTTGCGTAAAAATGAATTATTTGAACCTGATCACTCTTGAAAAATTCTGATTGTGAATGTGATACTACTTGAGTTGAAAAATTCTGGTGAAAACTCTTTGTTGCTGAGCGTAGCCTCCAATACATTGTTCTCCAAAATTGAAGTGCAATCTGCATAATCTCTCATTGTGTTGATCTAAAAATCTGAATATCCATATTGCTATAGTCCATTTTCATGTTATTCACTTACATATCTAGTAATTTGATTTAATATGTATTTAGAAAATTGAATGACTACATTAGCTATTGCTTGTGTAATACACCAGATTCTTCGGATCAGAATTGGAGAGCTTTCGGAGTGCTTTCGTGGGTCCTGATATGTGTTTTACAATCCACTCGGGTTTTTCCCTTGTATAACTTGTGGAACCCTGTGGAGAGTGAACCGTTGAGTTTTGTGACTCCGAGATGCTACAGGTTCATTATGCTCTTTTCGAGGATCGCGGAGACTATTTTCCATTTTTTTTTGAATTTACATAATTTCGTGCAAAAAATCAAATTTTAGGAAATATTGCTAATTTCCTAATTTCATTTCTTCTTAACCCTTTCTCTCTCCTCTCTCTCCCCTCACAATCTCTCACTTTCTCTCCCTCCGTTCTCTCTCCTCTCTTCTCCTCTCCCCCGAGCGCACGATCATGGCGGAGCTTGGCGAGGTGTTGACGGTGTGGAGCTGACCTCAGGTGTGACGGCTCGAGTATCAGAGCGTGGCGTTGGCGCAATCCCGTTCGTGGATTCAAAGTTGGCGTGGGTTGTTCATGTGATTGTTTTCGGCGTGGTTTGGCCGTTTCGACGTGTGAGATCTTCAGTGGAGGTAGGGGGATAGATACCCTACTCTTTTCTTGCATTCTCTTGTGATTTGGAGCCGAACGGTGTGAGTTGGAGCGGATTTTCCAGGTTTAAGGGCGAAACCATGTTCTGGGGGTGTGAGCCATGTTCGCCCTTCTAGGCGATGGTTTTCACATTAAATGGTAAAATTTGAACCCCTGGCATGTAGCGATTCGTTTCCCGCCAGTTTAACTCCATTTGGCTATGAATTGGGGCTGGTATGAGCCCGTTTGTCTATGTGACTCGATTTGGGTCGATTTGTGGGAAGTTTGATAAGGGTTGTGACCGTGGATGTCTTAGACGTCCTATAAGGGTTGTGACTGTATTACAGGGTGTTCGGGAGTGCGATTATACTGAGTAGTGTTTCAGGTTATTTCAAGGATTATTATGGTTCCTGGTCAACCCGGTTGTGACCCAATGATTGACACATGACCTCGTGAGTGTCTCGTCTATCATGTGAGGATCAAAACCTGATTTTGGATGCTTGGAGGTATTGTCTTACCTTAGTTTACATGTCTATGTGATTCAAGAGTTTTGGTGATCCCTCGTATTCTGTGTTTCATGTTATGCTGAATTGTGAGTCCGTTGTGCGGCTTGGCGGCCGAGGAATTATCATCATTATTAATGTTATGGATCTGGCTGTTATGTGCCATCTTTCATAATGTGTTTTACCGTGATTTTGACTTAGGGACTAGGCTGATTAACAGCGTGTTGCCGTGATGTGCAACGATCTTGACCCGAGTCTTGTGACTCAAGGATCGTTGTGTCAGTAAGTCTAGTTGTCTGTCTTGAGTCTGGCGACAGTCTGGTATGCTGCCTTTTGTTTTGTAGTACGTGCGACAGGTGCGTGCTTACCCTATCCGTACTTCGTTGTTTTGAGAGTCTTTGTGTCTAGTGAGCCTCCACTAGTCACTGCCTGACGACACTTTCCTATGTGTCGGCCCACCTGGGAGTGGTGGCGGGGTGTGTTCCGAGTTGAGACGGTTTGTAGGCTGGTTGCCGTGGGCCCCTTTCTCTTGCCATAAGAGTCATATGGGAGGGGAAAACTAGCTAGAGGCCTAGCTCAAGACATTGAGCTTGTGTGTGCACACGTGGTCAGGGGCATTGGACAAACACCGACGGCCGTGACCTTGACTAGTCACTCATTACTTGGTACTTGGTTCTTGTTTGGTGTCTCAGTTACCACCATTCCAGGCGAGTGGGAGACGCTTGAGGCGCAATGTAAGACGTCAATGGATGCATCTGGTTGTTTTTCTAGTGACAATGTGCTTCTGTCACACAACACATGACTTGTGGCTTTTGTGACTGGTTTCCATCATGGTTGGCGTGACTTGTCGGGTAGTATATTTTTGGCTTCACCCGAGGTCAGTGTACCGTACACGACAGTGAGATCGTGTATGTCTAGTGCTTTAGATCATGTAGGTCTTTTGTAGGGCCTTCGTCTATTTCGGTAGGCCTTCGCGATATGGATTTCGGGGTTTGTCGATGGCGTAGCAACGCCCGACTTTGTGAGATCGGGGTTCACCTTTCTATTGCTGTTTGGAGTACTGTAGAGGACCGAGGTTCCTTCGGCTACCGTGTTTCCGTGGTACGACTTTTCCTCTTTACTTTTACTGTTGTTCTTACTCCTGCTGAAGCTGCTTTGCTTTAGTTGTTAGCACTGTTGTTACTGCGTTGTTTCATGGTAGGGTTCTACGAGATCCCTATTGAGCCAGTGAGACGAGGCTCACCCCTGACTTTTCAGGTGTAGCTGTTCTTTCTCGTGCTTTGGAGGTGTAGTGTGGTGGTTCTTAGTTGCCAGCATTTGCTAGTGTCGGGCTTCCCCCGACTTGAGAGTACGTTCTCTTTTCTGTTGTACTATACTTTAGTTGGACTGGACCCTGTTAGTTTTAATTGTTATAGAAAATGTAATTTTATTTCTGCTATTTTAGCAATCCTGATCTTAGTAATTAACTGTTTACTGCTTTATCTGGAAGTTCAATGTACTTCACACACTCCTTTTATCCCTTCGAAGCTTTACCGCTCTTGAGAGGCCTCTTAGAATCTAAGTGGCATCGGGTTTACCTGGTATCTGAAGTCTGGGTCGTCACAGCATGATTCTTCTACATGATTGCACAATCTCCTAGCTGTTGCATATGAACATTTTGGTTGCATTGACTCACTTGCATATTTTGAACACATATCCCATCCTTTTGAATAAAAAGGGGGAGCTATGTTGCATGTATATATATATACGTATCTGCTTGGTTGTATTGTGAGCATTTCATGTGTCATCATTTGTATGCATCTAGCTTCATGCATTTAAAAAAAAAAACTAAAAAGCTTGAAATCTGAAAATCAAAGAAAATTATTTCTTGTGTCAACTGCTATGTTTTCTGGCGCTCAAAGACATTTCATCAAACATCTAGTCTTTGCTTTGCTATTGCATCATTTGAACTTCTGAAGTGGACCTTTATTGATTCATGAATCTGTGTTACTGAAATTTGAATTTCATTGCTTACCTCCCACAATTTGATTATGTCAAAGGGGAAGAAAGTATATTGATTGTGTCATAAAGTTTGTCATCATAAAAAAGGGGGAGATTGTTGTGTGCCTTGCATATATTTTTGATGATAACTAAACTTTATGTATGTTGGCATGTGCTCTTGATGACAGTGTGCATTCATGATCATTGGTTGAGAAAACTTGGGCTGTCAAAGAGGTTTCAAAGCCTTCTCTGAATGAACAAGTTCTTCTTGCTATCCTTGATGCATTAATCTTGATTATCTTGTTATTAGGATGAACATCCATGGTGAACATATTTTAAAAGTCAAAGGAATGAATGGATAAGTACCTTGCCATCAACAACTCAAATAGGTAGTAAACGACATGTATTTTCTTCAGAAAAGATTGTTAAGGTCTTACATTTCTCTAGTTTTTCATTGGAGTGACTTCTGTTGATGCAAGTCAACTTCTGTCCCATGGAAGTCGACTTCTGACTCAGGGGAAGTCGACTTCTGATTCAGTAAGAGTCGACTTCTGCTAGCCTTTTCATGTTTCTATATTTGGGAGAATGAAGCAAGTTGACTTGTCTTCAAGGAAGTCGACTTGGTCTGATATGAAGAGGCTCCTTTCATACTTGATCATGTGGTTTTGATTTTTGATGAATATATTGTTTTAACCTTAATCAACAATTTGAATGTTGTGATACTTAAAGCTTTCAAAAGGCTTTTTCATGCATATCTTTTCATGTGTTTTTAAGTGTGATGAATGTACTTCATTCATGTTCTTCAAAGGGTTTTTGAGTTGGATATATGTTATGAATTCTGCATGCAAACCTTGGCATAAATGAGTTGAATCATTTTCTCACACTTGTATGGAGTTTGATTTCACATGTTGAACTCTAGCATGGGCCTTCATGCCTTTTTCATAGAGTCCACCCATCAAGGGATGGAGTTGACCCCATGCTCTCTAAGCATCATGCCAACGCATTTCATCCTTGGTTTAGTAAAGATAACAAGTGTTCAAATTGTTTCATATCTTTCATGTGGACTTTGGTTTCAAGTTGCTCACACTTATTGCAAAAAGTTCAATGCCATATATTATTGATCCTATGTTGTGATAATTGAGTGTTCAAAGTGCTTTCATGCACCTTGAATCATGTGTTTTCCATGAGTATACTTCATATAGATTTAACTTGATCAAATGGGCTTGATATCTAACTTATTTCCCTTTTTTTATTATTTTCTGTAGGAGTTCGGTCGACCAGAAGGCAGGGGTTGGTCGACCAATCTAGCCAGCTGAGCTGGATGGACTGGGTTTGTCACAGGGTTCGGTCGACCGACCAAGGCATTTCGGTCGACCAAAATTAGCAGTGTAGGCCAGTCTGAAATGTTTACAGTTTGGTCGACCGACGGCCAATTTCGGTCGACCGATTACGGCGAACGTTCTTACGAACTCAGTCCGAAACCCATTAAACTCAATCCATTTGGACTCTAAACTTACCCATATGCCCCTGGGTTCTTGGTAGACCTATTGGGGGTCTTTTGGAGGATTCTAGAAGGGCTATATTGGTCTTATGCTTTCTCTTATATATACATGTGTAAGAGCTACGAATTTCATAAGGGAGGAACCCTAAGAAGCTTATCTTTCTATCTTGCAGGAGAAGAAGGCCAAGGAGGAGAAGAGGAGAACATGGGAGAGGGTTTTGATCTGCATCAAGGCGTCTCCAAGGTTTGTGGAAGAAGAAAAGGAGCTACGGATCGAAGAGAGGAAGAAGATGATGTTGATAACGTGACCGTCTGTCTTCCCTTCGACCTGAGCTTCAAGAAACATCATCTATCGGCCTTGGAAAAAAAGAGGGATATATTCTACATCCTTTATTTGATGTTTGTGATGTTCTTCATGATCTATATGTTGGTTTGAGCATGTTTAGATATTTGTCTTGATTTTTCTGAACTAAGAAAGAGTGTGTGTGAACCGTCTGCGTACGGTTGTGGGTTTATTGTGATGCGTTTGTTGCAGCCCGTGTGTGTCTGTGTAGATACGCTGTCGGATCGTGTTGGAGACTCTATCTCCGTGTGTGTGTTGGGGCGTGTCCCCGTGTGTATGTGCAGGCATCATCCTGCGTGTGTGTTGGAGTGTTGCTCCGTGTTGGGGATTTATCCCCGTGCTAGTTTTTCAGTAGTGAAGCCTTACCGGTTTGGTAAGGGGTGGACGTAGGGAGCTTGTTGTGGTCCCGAACCACCTTAAAAATCCCTGTGCATTGTGGTTTGGATTGTGTGTTTGATTCCTTATCTTCTATCCCATTCACAGGAACTATTTTTCAGATAACATCTTGTTTGCACACACACTACTTGTTTGTCCGTTGTGCATCCTGCTGTGTGCTTGCTTGTTAAATCCTTTTATATGATCGAGTGAGTTCGGTGAGATTAAGAGAACTTAGTTTACTCTGTGTAGTTTATGTTCATCAATCTTGTTAAACTTACAATTTGTGCGAAGTAAGTTTAAATTTGCCAAATCGCATGGGGGACAATTCAACCACCCCTTCTTGTTCGCTCGCCTACTAGGGCCAACAAAGTAATTCCTCTATGTGATGAAGCTGAACGGAATTGTCATCTGATTTGACCTAAAGACCCCTGATCATCTCGCCAGCTTGTGCACATACCACCTGAGTGCATTGAATGAGCCATTGAAAGTTTCTTTCTGTTTGTTGCTTATTCCTCTGAAATTCTCCCCACCTGCTGTCTAATCTATCTTCAAAATGCTAAATCCTTTTAGTGAAACTAGTTTAGAGAGCAGCAAATTAGGCTGTCAAAAACTAGTATAGCTTAGGAGGAATGGATGTTATGGGTGTATTTGGTTGAGGTGGTTGCTGGGAGGAGCTAGCAGTTTCAGTTTTAGGTCTTACTGGAGAAGGAGGAGGTGGACTGGATTGCCTTTTAGAAGAGGGAAATACAGTGATGTCAAGAGAAAGAGGCGGTGAAGATCTTTTCTCAGGGATATCTTGTGAGAGAAGAGGTTGTTTTGCTTTTGAGGAAGGGAGTTTTCTAGAGACCACACTACCTTCCTTGCGAAACTGCATGAAGGTACTGACATAATGAAGAGAGTAGACATTTCGGTTGGGAATTCGTTTGCATTTTTCTTGAGAAAGGACAATTTTTGCTAACTCAAAGATTTTTGTGAGATGAGCATCATATGGAAGGGCATTATTGACATGAGTTCTACAAAACTCAAATTTTTGAAGCATGAGGTCTGGCAGACTGACCTTCTCTTTCTGAAGAATATGATAGAGCAAAGAAACTTGAAGTGCAGAGACTTGCCCTCAAGCTCCATGAATTGGAGAGATGATCGTAGTGATAATATGGTGGAGGACCCTGACAAAGGGCGAGAAGGTGTTAGCATTTAGATTTTTGGGAGGGGTTTCTATGGGGGGTTGATCAGTCAAAAGAGGAAAAATGTCAGCAATGTTTATCATAAAAGACTTGGCATCAATTCCATCACCAGGAATCTTGAATGCGTAACACAAAAGCCTTTTGGACACTTTTAATTCTGTACCTCTAAACACAGTAAACAATTGTTCATTGACAAGTTGAAGATTGTGATTAAACTCTTGCGCAAGGTGGGAGTAGTACCGTTGGTGTTCTGAAATGAACTTTGCCCACCCTTGTGTCTCCATCAGTGGGATTAACTGAGGAAAGAAATCTAAGAGCTCTGAATCATCCAAATTTACCGACCAAGGGTGTCACGCCCCAAGACATATGTACAACGGAAGTAATATCGGGGAACATGAGCAGCCGGCAATATGTCTCAAGCAAGCAATATAATTAGAGCATAATAAACATCCATATAAAATGGAGTACACAATCTTTGACCAAAATTCTAACTTTTGTTGATAATAATGATTCATAAGTACATAAGATTGACTCTTGATCTACTAGACGCAGGAAAAATGAAAATTACATAAGTGACTCTTGACTATACTAACTACGGCTTCTCTTGAACCATCAATCGCTCTCGGATCCATCACTTGAACAATCGGAATCCGACCCGCTAGAATATCCTTAAAAGATTGAAAAAGTAGGGTATGAGCACACGTGCCTAGTAGGTATCTTCATATCAACATGAAGGCAGTGTTTAAGTATTTAACATTTTAGCTCTAGAAAACAAGATAAAACGGAATGCGGTAAAACACGCGTATAAAACCAAAGTATACTACAAGTAGCAAGATGTAGATCATAGATATAGGTAATAGGAATGTTCATGAAAAATGATAATACGATCAAGCAAGATAGAATGTGGCCTTTCACGAACGAGAATGTACAAGCACTTAACAAGAACACACTTTTCATAACTAGAAAGTCATGTATCATGCAAGAATGTAATTTCACTAGATGACCTCATGGATTTCACTCATTTATAAAAGAAAGTACTCCTAGCGCAATGCGACGCTAGTGTTCATCATACCCCATGATTTATAAAATATTTTTGACAATTAGCCAAGGGGGCTAGAGTCGAGCCCTTGGACACAATCAGTGCCCGATCTGTATTTTCACGTTATAAATCTAGCTACTTCCACGAGTATAATAATAAAGCTTGGCCAATAATGTAACAAAATAATAAGCTCATGATAACAATGTCAAGGTAAGAATGCTTCAATTAAGAATATGAGAATTCAAAGATTGATTTAAAACAAGGTCATGCCACCGAAAGAATTCGACAGCATAACGGCATATTCCTTAACTTCCATAATTCATCTATAGCTTATTGGACAAAGAATTAGGTTCTAGATAATCAATAGACCATCTAGGAACTTAATAAAATCAACCCGTGGGTCAAACCTCGGGTTAAGAACAACAGAGACATAAAACGGTCATGACTGGGCCGTTTCTGGAAATAACGGTCATATATATGGCCGCAAACCAAACATGACGGTCCAGGGGATGGCTGCAACTTGGACAGAGTTGACGCATGAAGAAAGAGTAGAATCAACGTAGTGAACACTCCGGGATAATAGCGGTCAGGGGATGTACAGTTACCTGATAGTGGCGGTCTACTGGATGGTTGCTAATTGACATTGGCTGTCTCCTGAGGGCCGCTAATAGCCAGGACATAGAAAAATGCCGGTAAAGTGCTTTCTAGACAACTGGGCTTTAAGGGTATAACCAGATTGACGTCCTAGTGGGAATCCCAAGCTCATGGAGACTTACGGAGGCCTTGAAATAAGATCACCTAGTCCGGTGGTGAGAATATCCAATGGAGAGGATCACAAGTCCAAGAGGTGTACTTATAAGTGCAAAAGTGTATCTAATGGCTACACACCAGGGTACGCACCATGTACTTAAGAAAAGACTCCAGATGAGAGTGAATCGAGAAAAATAGCGATCAAATATCATCAACGAAACAAGTCTCACAAGCACATGAACTTTAGCTTTAATACAAGAGTATATGGTTTTGGCATGAAATTAACATAAGTTAAAAATAGGCATTTTAACCATATAAGACATGCAGCCTATCAAGGATAATGCACAATATAACCAATATTGCGATCATGAAGTCAAAACTAGGAATAAAACCTATTTACCTAGGTTTATCACATAGTTAATAGGGCCAATATGCAATCTGTTTAGAGTTAACAGGGGGCAAACACAAAAGGAAAATAGCGGTCATAGTAGGGCTGCATGCTGGAGGTTTACGGTCTATCGCAGGGCTGCTATATAATGACGGTGGTCTCAGAGAGAACGTTTCTTGTCTGTAGCAGAAAGAAGTAAAACCGAGGTACAAGGCTAATTTCTAGGAGAATTTATGCATGAAACTTATAAAGACTACAAGGGTAAAGTATGCTGACATATTTTTATCGGCTAGGATGCATGACTAGGCATGAATTGAATAAGAATTATCATCTTTGGTTAAAGGGTATAAGGATAACATGCCGTAAGGATCATGCATCCGCAGTCATAGAAAACCATGAAATACACTCTATATAAAGCATGACATTGCATGAAACAAGAGGGCTTTTACTCCTAATACGTTAATTTAGCCTTTTCATGAGATAACCTACCTCTGGGACAAGCTTTAGACTTCAAATTTCTAACTGGAAGATCGCTCAGGTTCCTGCACGTCCTATGCTAAACCAACAACTTCCCGCCCCACTATCTTCTGATTCTCTTTACCTATATTCGTGAAAATAGGAGGGTAGGTAGAAGATAGAAAAGGGAATAAAAAGTTCTAAAGACACTACATGAACTAATCATGTTTAGCGCTTCTAATCTCCTGATCTTCACTGGATCGGCGCACTGGTTCCTATGCAGCCTGTAGCGAACAAGTGACTTGCAGAGGCCCTAATTCTTCAACGGCTAGGTCTTCTAGCACGAAAATTGGAGGGGAGTTAGATAAAACTAAGGAGAAGAAATTATTCTAAAGGACTAACCTGAGAAGATGTCTCCTTACCTTCGAAATACGCAAGCCAACATTAGGGTTCAGATGGGTCACAGTTACGGTCTATTTATAGGGTTTTGAGTTAGGGCTGAGGATTTGATCAAGTTGGGAGTCCTAATTAGGGGTATGATTGATCCCCAAGAGTCCTAAACATGTTTACATGTCTACACACTTCGATCCATGAGGATTTGGATGCCAAAGATCCAAACTTTTCACGTTTCTTCCATTCACGGAATTATAAGGAATTAGCGGTCATGTAGGGACCGCTAGGATGAAGTGGCGGTCTCGCGATAGATCGCCATTTGACGCTAAATCCTAAAATTTTAGATTTTCCTATTATTTCTTATTTATCTCCTAATTGGTGTATATATCTAATTTTAAATCTATAAATTACCCAATTTACGTTTCTATTATTGGGCGTGGGCCTAAAGGGCTTGGATTTGGGTCTTGTGGGCCTATTTAGTGGATTTAAACCTATCATAATATCTAGGTCTTTAAATAATTTTTAAATAGACCTTTATTACTTACATAGTCTATTAAGTATACTTAAATACTTAATAATTATATTAAATCACAGAAATGTCTTAGAAAATTCTCGGGCATTACACCCTCTCCCACGTAAAAGAATTTTGTCCCCAAATTCAATGCATGGGTTTTATGGAGAGTATACTTACAATCGAATAATTCTGGGAATCTCTTGCACATAGCTTCTTCTATTTCCCATGTTGCATCGTGGTCTAAACTTTTATTCCACTAGATCTTTACCATGGGCATGGTTTTATTTCGATGCTGACGTACTTCCCGATCAATCATTTTGATCGGCTTTTGCTCATATGTCAAATCCTTTTGGACCTCCAAGTTGTCATAGCTTATAACATGGAATGGATCAGGAACATACCTTTTGAGCATTGAGACGTGAAAGACATCATGAACTCCTGCTAGTTGGGGAGGCAAAGCTAGTCGATAAGCAACCTCACCAACCCTTTCAAGAATTTCAAAAGGGCCAATAAATCTTGGAGTAAGTTTGCCTTTGATGCTGAATCTTTGGATACCTCGACCCGGAGAAACTTTGAGGAATATGTGGTCTCCTATTTGGAATTCTAGGTCACGCCTTCGATTATCAGCATAAGACTTTTGCCTATCTTGAGCCACCTTGAGTCTTTCTTGAATCAGCTTGACTTTTTCAGTAGTATCCCAAATGAGTTCCAGGCCTAGAATTTTTTTCCCCCAATCTCACTCCAGCATATAGGTGAGCGCCAACTCCTGCCATATAGGGCTTCAAATGGTGCCATTTTAATGCTAGCTTGATAGCTATTATTGTAGGAGAATTCCACTAGATGCAAGTGATCGTGCCAACTTCTACCAAAATCAAGTACACATGTCCGGAGCATATCTTCCACCACCTGATTGGTTCTTTCAGTTTGCCCATCAGTTTGTGGGTGGAATGCAGTGCTAAAATTCAACCAGGTCCTTAATGAATATTGTAGACCCTTCCAAAATTAAGATGCAAATCGAGGGTCTCGATCAGAGATAATGGTGACAGGGACTCCATGTAGTTTCACAATTTCTTTTACATACAAGGCAGCCAAGACATCCACGGACCATCGACTCTTAATAGATAGGAATTGAGCTGACTTGGTCAAGCAGTCAATGATCACCCAAATACCGTCATGTCCTCCTCTTGATTTAGGTAGACCCATGACAAAATCCATCCCTATACTCTCCCATTTTCACTCGGGAATTGCCAAGGGATGTAGCTTTCCAGTGGGCTTTTGATCCTCTGCCTTAACTTGTTTGCAAGTGAGGCAGCGTGATATGTAGTCTGCCACTTCTCTCTTCATATTAGGCCACCAATAATTCCTTTTAAGGTCTTGGTACATTTTGGTAGCACCAGGGTGAATGGCGTACCTTGATTTTTGTGCTTCGTCCATAACCAGCTTCTTAGTGTCAGCATGATCTGGGACACAAATTCGACCCCGGAATAGCAATCTTAAGTCAGTTGCAATAGAGAATTCTGACCGTTGATCTATATCATCCTTGATTTCCATCAATGTAGGGTCATTTTATTGCAACTTGACCAGGCCTTCTATTAATGTAGGTTGTGACCGAATATTGGCAATAAAGCATTCTTCTTTCTCCGCATTTATATCTAGATTTAATTAGGCAAATTCAATAATGAGACTAGTCATACCTTTCATGAGGCTTGAGAACATTCCCATAACATTCCTACTGAGCGCGTCGGCTACAATATTCGCCTTGCCTGGATGATATTGGATGGTGAAGTGAAAATCTTTAAGATATTCCAGCCATCGCCTTTGTCTCATGTTTAGCTCCTTTTGAGAAAAGAGATATTTTAGACTTTTGTGGTCCGAATATACCGTGAACTTTTCTCCATAAAGATAGTGCCGCCAGATCTTTAGAGCAAATATAACAGTAGCTAGTTCCAGATCATGAATTGTATAATTTTCCTCATGCCGCTTCAATTGTCTTGAGGCATAGCAAATCACTTTGCCACTTTGCATAAGAACGTACCTGAGGCCAATGCCTGATACATCCATATATACTTCAAATCCGCTGCCTTCGATAAGCAGTGTCAAAATGGGGGCAGTGGTGAGATGTTCCTTGAGAGCCATGAAACTCTCCTTGCACTCCGTGGTCCATACAAATGGATTTTCTTTTCTAGTGAGTCTTGTGAGAGGAACACTGATTTTGGAAAAGTCCTTGATGAACCACCGATAATAACCAGCCAAACCAAATAAACTTCTAATTTCAGATATAGTCATCGGTCGGCTCTAATTCTTGACAGCTTCTACTTTAGAAGGATCCACGACAATTCCTTCTTTGGAGATAACATGGCCAAGGAAAGAAACCTCCTTTAGCCAGAACTCACATTTATTTAGCTCGGCATATAGTTGGTGTTCCCTTAATGTTTGTAAGGTAGTTCTCAGATGTTCCGCATGTTCTTCTTTCATCTTGGAATAGATAAGTATGTCATCAATGAATACGAACACAAAGCGGTCAAGATATGGCCTGAAGACATTGTTCATGAGTTGCATAAATGTTACGGGGGCATTGGTTAACCCGAACGGCATAACCAAAAACTCATAATGTTCGTATCTACTACGGAAAGTTATCTTGTAAATGTCCTCTTCCTTAATCTTCAATTGATGATAGCCAAACCTGAGGTCAATCTTGGAGAAATACTCCGCACTAGATATCTGGTCGAATAGCTCATCAATACGTGACAGTGGGTACTTGTTCTTGATGGTAAGTTGATTCAACTGCCGGTAGTCGATACACAGCCTGAGGGATCCATCCTTCTTCCTGACAAATAGAATCGGGGCACCCCAAGGGGATGCGCTAGGTCGAATAAAGCCTTTTCCCAGCGACTCTAGAAGTTGCTTTTTCAATTCCTTGAGTTCTGTGGGGGACATCCTATAAGGGGCCTTTGACATAGGTGCTGCTCCAGGTGTGAGTTCAATGGAAAAATTAACCTCCCTCTCGGGTGGTATACCGGGTAAGTCCAAAGGAAAGATGTCCAGAACTTCTTTTACAATGGGGATTTTTTCTATAAGGATTTCCTTGGACTCAGTAATGCTAATGGAAGAAAGAAAAGCTTCACACCCTTGTGAAAAGAGTTTACAGGCGTGAAGAGAAGAAACAAGAGTAGGGTGATTCCTATACTTGATGCCAAGGAAAGAGAACTTTAGGAAATCCAGCTTATGAAAAGAAATCCGTCTATTGCGACAATTAATGTCGGCATAATGGTCACAAAGCCAATCTACTCCTAATATGGCATCGTAGCCCTCCATGTCAAGGCATACGAGATTTGCAGGGAGATTGTGACCTTTTATGATAACTTCACTATTGGGGAGATAAGATTTAAGTTCCGTTCCCGAACCTAAGGGTGTACTTATAGATAAATTCCTAGGTAATGAGATAGGTGAAATTGGCAAGGTTGTAGCAAAAGAGCTAGAAATAAAGGAATGAGAAGCACTAGTATCAAATAACACAAATGCAGGATGCGAGTAAAGTTGGACGGTACCTTCCATCAGTTCCCCTTTCTTTGGTAGCTTATTCGTCCACAACAGCATTGAGACGAGCCTGCCGCCTTCGTCCGTCGTCATTCCTGGAGGGTTGTTCTTTCATGAGGGGACAGTCTGGCATGTGATGCTCTTGACTGTCACATCTTAAGCAAGCATCAAGATGCTTCCAGCATTCCTCGGCCGCATGGCCGAATTTCTCACAGAATGTGCAAGTCGCCATGACTTGCTTGTCTTCCTCCTTCACCTTCTTGTTCTTGTGGTAGCTGCTACGACTCCCGTTTCGGGATGTCTTCTTATGATCACGGGATTTATAAGAGTCTGTGATCCTAAACTTCTCCTTCTCTCCACACCTATCTATCTTTCGGCTAGATTCTTCTCCCTTGCCTTTAAGTTTCTCGACCTTTTCCAAGGTCATTTCATATAAATGTGCTCACTGGACCATCTTCACGTACGTTTGAATATTTTGTGAGCCAAGTTGTTAAATGAGGACGGGCCTTAACCCATCCAGAAAATGGTTGGCCTTTAAGATATATGTGCTCACTAAATGTTCAGCATAAGGGGCCAAACGGGGGAATTAGAGTTCATATTATGGCACTAACATCATGCCTTGGTGTAGAGAAGTGAATTCTACAGCCTTTCACTCCTTGACATGCTCGGAGAAGTACTTTACCCGGAAGAGTGTAAGAAACTCGTTCCATGTAGGCTGGGTATTTTGGGGTTGTGCCGAGGTGGCCTTCCACCAAGTATGAGCATCTTTATCTAGTTAGAGGGTGGCGAGACGGACCTTCTCTTGATCAACACATTGCATAACATTGAAGATCCTTTCCATTTCGCCTATCCAGTTCTCTGCTTCATCTCGATTAGAAGAGCCAGAAAACCGTGGAGGATTTAAGCTTCAGAAATTCTGATGTACATCGCCGGCACCAGCCCTCGCGTCTGCTTGGGCCATATTCTATAGTGCCTAGGTAAGTGTAACACCCTAGTTAATTAATAAAGGATAAAATTAAAAATATGAAATATGTATTGAAATAAAAATATGGGGAAAAGAAATATACCAAAAATGTGTTGTGAATTAAGTTACAAATTTAACCTTATGAGAATAATTAAAAATGAACAAAAAGAAAAGGGAATCTAGTTTACAAAAAGTAGAATGAATAATTAAATCACAACCCGATGTAAGAGTGAGGTAGATATATTGGAAAAGATTAAAATAGTTATTTTTCAAATTAACTTGCCATTTAAAGACTTTAATGGTTCTCTTAGTTAAAAGACATTATATATTTTGTAAGTGGCCAAATTATATAATTTAAAATAATAATTATTTTTCTATAATAAAATGAATTTCATATTCCAAGATGCAATCAAATTTTTCTACGATAATCTGAATTTAATATATATAAATTAAAATTAATTAAATTTCGCCCATAGGCTAAAAGTTTTGACCAATTTATAAAAATATAGAAAAATTATATTCTTATAGGGAATGAAATGTTTAACAATATTGTCATCTAGGCCGACCTCTAATAAATATTTAATTAGGCTGAATTAAAGATGTTTTAGCAAAATTCGTTATTCTTAATAGTTCAACCTAGATCGATCCAATTCGAGCCCAATTCTCAACCAATCGTGCCCAAACCAAGCCCAAATGATAGGCCCATCATAGAAGCCCAATTTCCCTTCGAAAACCCTAACCCTAGATGCTCCTTTCGACGACGGCGGCGACGGATTTGGCCAAACTCTGAGTTTTCACCGAGTTTTTCCCTTATGACTCTCTAAGTCAATTCGACCTCTAGAAGCATCTATACACCCTATAAATTGAGGGCTTCATCGACCTAAGACCTCTATTTGAACTTCTAGCCGGTGACAGGGTCGATTGTGGGCAATCGAGGGCATGGGGCGGCGAGGAATGGCAAGGGTTCATGGTTAGGGTTCCTTCGCACCGTTCGGGTTTCGATCCAAATTGGTAGGTTTCTCTCAGGCTAACATATAGATCTCATCCTTAGCTTTTATTTGATTCCTTTTTGCCTAATTTTTATGATCTATATCGTGCGATTTTATCGTTTTAGTGAAAGCATGTTTAGGGTTCTTATTACCTTGATTCCCATTCCAGTAATGTAGGCTAAATAAAGTCAAAATTTTGAATTGATCATGCCAAAATGTTTGTTTTAAGTCCTCTTTCGATTGATAGTAGTTTGCCTAATTTTTATAAAGTAATTAGATCGAATAGAGCCTTTTATGGGACCTATATCGGGTCTATCATCGTTTTGGGCGTGGCGACCAGGTGGCGGCCCTAACAGGAACCACCACCTGAGTGGCGGCCTCGCGATAGACCACCTTTAGGCGGCCGTTTTAAAAAATTAAAATTTCATTTTTAACGCGTCTTAAGTCCTCGATGCGTCCTTCTATACGCGTCTATCTTACTAGACGCCTTCATTCACCATAGATTAGATTATTTTCTTGATAATATATGATAAATATTAAACACATCCGAACACCCAGACGCCTTTATTAAACACGTCCGAGTAACCAGACGCCTTCTAAAATGATTTCATATATATATATATATATGCTAATTGCGGTCTTCTATGGACCGTTTATTTCTTCTTAGCGGCCATGAGCAGATCGCCTTATTTCTATGGTGGCCCTCTGCCTGACCGTAACCAGTTTTTTTTCTGTGATTAAGTCCATTCGATTTACGGCGTGTTATGCAATGTTTCCATGGTATATATAGCTTGTTGGTAGGACTAATCATGTTATATAACACACCATTAAATTGGGATACATGAAATAAATAATCTAAGTTAAATTTTCCTCCATGATTATCCCTCCATGATCATCACCTTTTTGCTATCTTGTGACTGAAAATAAGTACAATAAATAAATGATACCTTTGTAATTCATTCTTGTTATTCATCCATTATTAATTGCTATCTTAGTAGGATTGTATAAAGGTTGTGCCACACCGGTGGTGTCGACTGGGCTGATTATACTTGTTTTCTGTATGTTTTTAAGCCTTAATTCTTGAGCATCGAATGCCTCTCCGTCGGATATTCCTTTCGCCGGACTAGGAGTTCATGTTCCGAGGCCTCCGTAAGTCCCCGCGAGCCTGGGATTCCTACAAGGACGCCGGGCAGGTTGCACCCTAAGACCTGAACAACTTGATCTGACCGGATTTGTGACTTTTCTGGCCAGCCCCAGCTCTGTGAGGGTTGCACCAATCCTTAGACCGCTTTATGAGCTTAGCGGCCATTAGAAGACTGCTAGGTTGGGTTAGCGGCCTGGCCTCGATCGTTTTACTTTGGGGCCTAACCAGTCTACTTTTGACGCGTCACATATCTCGGACGCGTTTATGTAAACGCGTTAGAGCACCCAGACGCGTTCATGTCTACTTTACCCGGGTTTTGATCCGTCCGAATTAACCCACCCATGAAAAGGCCCCGGGTAGACCGTCTCTTAAACTTTGCGGTCCTTTGCTGACCGTTTCTCCTACTAGCCTTCCGAAAATTTTCATTTTCATGGTTTTGATGTGTGAGAGCCGTTATAGCCCCTTCAGGCTATTGTACCTCAAGTTTACAACCTATTATTAGGTCTATTTGTGACACTTATCCATTCCATGTCCTTCCTAAAGTCATTTCTTTAAATGTCTATTCCCCTCGATTAATGAGCTTATTGTTTGAAAGTCTCAAGAAGAATCAATATTCCTACGCATCTTACTTTGATTACATGAGCTTGATCTTGGAACTCTTGGCCATCATTAATCGTGGATGTCTAGATTTCGTGGGATCTTTAATCCAAACAAAACAATGCCAAGGCAATCATTTAAAGGGCCACATCTGGTCCTAGGAGGAGCACCCTTAGTGTACTTGTACCACGGGGAGGCGTAATGACTAGGTGTGACATTGCACTGAGTACTATCTAGCGTGTGAGTCTGACATTCCACATTCTCGTGAAACTTGCTATGCATGCTTGAAAACGTGAAGTACTTGATTGTGTGACTTGACTCGACTCGACTTGACTTGATATATATGGCCACTCACATGAAGTTCTTGTTACTTGCTCTTGATATCTTGACTTGCAATATCTCAACTCCTATATCACATTAGTTATCCTGTGATCATGCTATTTATTTAGTTCGATTTATCTGTATTTTTTGCATCATTCATGCATATACATGAAAATTGTTAATTACTTAAATTTTGTCTCATGATATAGAGTAAATCCTACTGAGCTTCTCGCTCACCCCCTAATTTAACATTTTTCAGGTACGCGGTAGATGGAACACTCAAATTTGGGAATGGGATAGCGTGATCAAGTGAACCTGGAGCCTAGTGACCGAAGTTTTTTTATTTCTTGAGTCTAGTTAGTGTAGTAAGTCTAGTTCTTTCTTGTTCTTCAGTTTTCTTTTATTTAAGTATATTCTTGTAATTTGAGTCAAATTGAAATTTTAAATTCTCAAATATCAATAAAATTATATTTTTTTGGCCTCCATGTGTCTTTGCTATTATTCTTCATATGTTGTTTTATTACTCTGATTAACATGATTATTTCACTGCCACGTTCCGAGCAACGCTTCCCGCTGGTATCAGTTCGGGACGTGACAGAAGTGGTATCAGAGCCTTAGTTGTTTAAGTCCTAGGTTCTTGTCCATGAGTATAGGTTACCTTAAGTAATAGGTCGTATAATCCATGTCATCCGTTTGTTTCACCTAGTGAGAATGGGTAGAGTCTCGGGTTAAGTAATAAAATATGTACAAGAGGACGATAGTGCGACGTATAAGGATAATAAGTTTATTAACTTATAATTATTTTGCAGGTTTCTAAGCTTCTTTTGAAATGAAATAGAGAAGGTTCACAAGTAAGATAATACCCTGATTTTGTTAAAGGTTGGCAAGTTCGTCGTAAAGAATTTCGAAGTCACAAAAAGAGAAGGAATAACCTATCACAAAAGAAGTGTTTTCACTGTCATAAATTGGGTCGTCAGGCCAAGGAGTGCTGGCGGAAGAGCGGAGCGTGTCTTCGATGCGAAAATAAATACCATAGAATGGATAGTTTCCCTAAGCTACCCCCGCAGGTAAAAATTAAAGGAGAATCAGAACCGATTTTTGTTATCAAAGAAGAAATTATAAAAGGTATCGTATCCCTCATCTTTAACTCTAGCTAGATCTTTTTCAACTCACTAGATTTTGACTAGATTGTTATTTTGATAAGGTCAATCTTAGTTAGATTATTTAAAGAAAAAAATGATTGGTGAATTTGCGGACCAAATTCCTTAAAGTGGGGGAGGGTGTAACACCCCAGTTAATTAATAAAGGATAAAATTAAAAATATGAAATATGTATTGAAATAAAAATATGGGAAAATGAAATATACGAAAAACGTGTTGTGAATTAAGTTAAAATTTTAACCTTATGAGAATAATTAAAAATGAACAAAAAGAAAATGGAATCTAGTTTACAAAAAGTAGAATGAATAATTGAATCACAACCCGACGTAAGACTGAGGCCGATATATTAGAAAAAATTAAAATAGTTATTTTTCAAATTAACTTGTCTTTTAAAGACTTCAATAGTTCTCTTAGTTAAAGGACATTATTTATTTTATAAGTGCCAAATTAAATAAATAAAAATGAATAATTATTTTTATACAATAAAAGGAATTTCATATTCCAAGATGTAATCAAATTTTTCTACGATAATCTGAATTTAATATATATAAATTAAAATTAATTGAATTTTGCCCCTAAGCTAAAAGTTTCGACCAATTTATAAAAATATAGAAAAATTATATTCTTATAGCGAACGAAATGTTTAACAATATTTTCAACTGGGCCGACCTCTAATAAAAATTTAATTGGGCTGAATTAAAGAGGTTTTAGCAAAATTCGTTGTTCTTAATGGTTCAACCTAGATCGATCCAATTCGAGTCCAAACCAAGCTCAAATGATAGGCCCATCATAGAAGCCCAATTTCCCTTCGAAAACCCTAACCCTATATGCTCCATTCGATGGCGGTGGCGGCGAAAGATTTGGCCAAACTCTGAGTTCTTCACCGAGTTTTTCCCTTAACACTATCTAAGCCAATTCGACGTCTAGAAGCATCTATAGACCCTATAAATTGAGGGCTTCGTCGACCTAAGATTTCTATTTGAACTTCTAGCCGGTGGCGGGGTAGATTGTGGGTGATCGAGGGCGTGGGGCGGTGAGGAACGGCAAGGGTTCGTGGTTAGGGTTCCTTCGCACCGTTCGAGTTTCGATCCAAATTGGTAGGTTTCTCTTAGGCTCAACGCAAATTAAATGATGCTAACATATAGATCTCATGCTTAACATTTATTTGATTCCTTTTTTCCCAATTTTTATGATCTATATCGTTCGATTTTATCATTTTAGTGAAAACATGTTTAGGGTTTTTATTACCTTGATTCCCGTTCAATTAATGTAGGCTAAATGAAGTCAAAACTTTGAATTGATCATGCCAACATGTTTGTTGTAAGTCCTCTTTCGATTGATAGTTGTTTGCCTAATTTTTATAAAGCAATTAGATCGAATGGAGCCTTTTATTGGACCTGTATCGGGTCTGTCATCGTTCTGGGCGTGGTGACCAGGTGCTGGCCCTAACAAGAACCGCAACCTGAGTGGCGGACTCACAATAGACCGCCTTTAGGCGGCTATTTTCAAAAATTAAAATTTTATTTTTAACGCATCTTAAGTCCTCGACGCGTCCTTCTATACGCGTCTATCTTACTAGACGCCTTCATTCACCGTAGATTAGATTATTTTCTTGATAATATATGATAAATATTAAACACGTCCAGAAACCCAGACGCCTTTATTAAACATGTCCTAGTAACCAGACGCCTTCTTAAATGATTTCAACTATATATATATATATATATATTTGCTAATTACTATCTTCTATGGACAGTTTATTTCTTCTTAGCGGCCATGAGCAGACCGCCTTATTTCTGTGGCTGCCCTCTGCTTGACCGCAACTTGTTTTTATTCTGTGATTAAGTCCATTCGATTTACGGCGTGTTATGCACTGTTTCCATGGTATATATAGCTTGCCGGTAGGACTAATCATGTTATATAACACACCATTAAATTAGGATATGTGAAATAAATAATCTAAGTTAAATTTTCCTCCATGATCATCACCTTTTTGCTATCTTGTGATTGAAAATAAGTAGAATAAATAAACAATACCATTGTAATTCATTCTTGTTATTCATCCATTATTAATTGCTATCTTAGTAGGATTGTATGAAGGTTATGCAACTCCGGTGGTGTCGACTGGGCCGATTATACCTGTTTTCCGTATGTTTTTAAGCCTTAATTCTTAAGCATCGAATGCCTCTCCGTCGGATATTCCTTCCACCGGACTAGGTGTTCATATTTCGAGGCCTCCGTAAGTCGCCGCGAGCCTGGGATTCTCACTAGGACACCGAGCAGGTTGTACCCTAAGACCTGAACCCCCTGATCGGACCGGATTTGTGACTTTTTTGTCCAGCCCCAGCTCTGTGAGGGTTGCGGCCATCCTTAGACCACATTATGAGCTATGCGGCCATTAGAAGACCGCTAGGTTGGGTTAGTGGCCTGGCCTTGATCATTTTACTTTGGGGCCTAACCAGCCTACTTTTGACGCGTCACATATCTCGGATGCATTTATGTAAACGCGTTAGAGCACCCAGACGCGTTCATGTCTACTTTACCCGGGTTTTGATCCGTCCGAATTAACCCACCCAAGAAATGGTCCCGGGTAGACCGTCTCTTAAACTTTGCGGTCCTTTGCTGACCGTTTCTTCTTCCAGCCTTCCGAAAATTTCCATTTTCATGGTTTTGATGTGTGAGAGCCATTATAGACCCTTCAGGCTATTGTACCTCAAGTTTACGACCTATTATTAGGTCTATTTGTGACATTTATCCATTCCATGTCCTTCCTAAAGTCATTTCTTTAAATGACTAGTCCCCTCGATTAATGAGCTTATTGTTTGAAAGTCTCGAGAAGAATCAATATTCCTACGCATCTTACCTTGATTACATGAGCTTGATCTTGGAACTCTTGGACATCATTAATTGTGGATGTCTAGATTTCATGGGATCATTGATCAAAACAAAACAATGCCAAGGCAATCATTTAAGGGGCCCAGTCTGGTCTTGGGAGGAGCACCCGAAGTGTACTTGTACCCCAAAGAGGTGTAATGACTAGGTGTGGCATGGCACCGAGTACTATCTAGTGTGTGAGTCTATGACATTCCACATTCTCGTGAAACTTGCTATGCATGCTTGAAAACGTGAAGTACTTACTTGCGTGACTTGACTCGACTTGACTTGACGTAATATGTGGCCACTCACATGAAGTTCTTGTTACTTGCTCTTGATATCTTGATTTGCAATATCTCAACTCATATATCACGTTAGTTATCCTATGATCATGCTATTTATTTAGTTTGCTTTATCTATATTTTTCGCATCATTCATGCATATTCATGGAAATTGTTAATTACTTAAATTTTACCTCATGATAGAGAGTAATTCCTACTGAGCTTCTCGCTTACTCCCTACTATAACATTTTTCAGGTACACGGTAGATGGACCGCTCAAATTTGGGAACGGGATAGCATGATCGAGTGAACCTGGAGCCTAGTGACCGAAGTCTTTTTATTTCTTGAGTCTAGTTAGTGTAGTTAGTCTTGTTCTTTCTTGTTCTTCAGTTTTCTTTTATTTAAGTCTATTATTATAATTTGAGTCAAATTGAAATTTTAAATTCTGAAATATTTATAAAATCATATTTTTTTGGCCTCCATGTGCCTTTGTTATTATTCTTCATCTGTTGTTTTATTACTCTGATTAACATGACTATTTCGCTGCCACGTTCCGAGCAACGCTTCTCGCTGCTATCGGTTCGAGGTGTGAAAGTAAGACCTGTAACAGTCTGTTACATCCCATCCCAGTCAACACGGTGTGCCATCGTAAAAATAAGGTACCTGAGAGGATAATCAATTAGTTAATTCCTATGGAATTAATAGAATTAGCCTAGAGAAAATATCTAATTTAACTATCTCATCCCGGCTCTACCCATTCTCACATGGTTGAAAATTTCTTCCTGGCTCATAGGATTGGGTCCTTAACCTTGGACTTAGCATATGACATTTTCCTAGGAATAAGTAAGTCATGAGACTTAGGCTAGGATACCAACTTAACTGTCACACCCCGAGACATATGTACAGTGGAAGTAATATCAGGGAATGTGAGCAGCCGATAATACGCCTCAAGCAAGCAATATAATCAGAGCGTAATAAACATCCATATAAAATGGAGTACATAATATTTGACCAAAATTTAACTTTTATTGATAATAATGATTCATAAGTACATAAGATTGACTCTTGATCTACTAGACTCAAGAAAAATGAAAATTACATAAGTGACTCTTGACTAGACTAATATACGACTTCTCTCGAACCATCAATCGCTCTCAGATCCAACACTTGAACAATCGGAATCCGACCCGCTAGAATATCCTGAAAAGATTGAAAAAATAGGGTATGAGCACACTTATCCAGTAGGTATCTTCGTATCAACATGAAGGTAGTGTTTAAGTATTTAACATTTTAACTCTAGAAAACAAGATAAAATGGAATGCTGTAAAACACGCGTATAAAACCAAAGTATACTACAAGTAGCAAGATGTAGATCATAGATATAGGAATGTTCATGAAAAATGATAATATGATCAAGCAAGATAGAATGTGGCCTTTCACGAATGAGAATGTGCAAGCACTTAACGAGAATGCTCATTTCATAACTATAAAGTCATGTATCATGCAAGAATGTAATTTCACTAGATGACCTCGTGGATTTCACTCATTTATAAAAGAAAGTACTCCCAATGCAATGCGGCGCAAGTGTTCATCATACCCCATGGTTCATAGCATGTTTCCGACAATCAGCCGAGGGGGCTAGAGTCTAGCCCTTGGACACAATCAGTGCCCGATCTGCATCTTCACGTTATAAATCTAGCTACTTCCATGAGTATAATAATAAAGCTCAGCCAATAATGTAACAAAATAATAAGCTCATGATAATGTCAAGGTAAGAATGCTTCAATTAAGAATATGAGAATTCAAAGACTGATTTAAAACAAGGTCATGCCACGAAAAGAATTCGATAGCATAACGACATATTACTTAGCTTCCATAATTCATTTATAGCTGATTGAACAAGGTATTAGGTTCTAGATAATCAATAGACCATTTAGGAACTTAGGAAAATCAACCTGTGGGTCAAACCTCGGGTTAAGAACAACTGAGACATAAAACGGTCATGACTGGGACATTTCTTGAAATAACGGTCATATACATGTCCGTAAACCGAACGTGACAGTCCAGGGGATGGCCGCAACTTGGACAGAGTCGACGCTTGAAGAAAGAATAGAGTCGACGCAATGAACACTCAGGGATAATAGCGGTCAGGGGAAGAACCGTTACCTGACTGTGGCGGTCTACTGGATGGCCGCTAATTGACATTTACGGTCTCCTGAGGGCCGCTAATTAACCTTTGCGGTCTCTTGAGGGCCGCTAATTACCAGGACACAGAAAAATGCCGGTAAAGTGCTTTCTAGACAATTGGGCTTTGAGGGTACAACCAACTCGGTGTCATAGTGAGAATCCCTGGCTCACGGAGACTTACGAAGGCCTTGAAACAAGATCACCAAGTCCGGTGGAAGTAATATCCAACGGAGAGGATCACAAGTCCAAGAGGTGTACTTATAAGTGCAAAAGTGTATGTAATGGCCACGCACCAAGGTATGCACCATGTACTTAAGAAAAGACTCTAGATGAGAGTGAATCGAGAAAAACAGTGATCAAATATCATCAATGAAACAAGTCTCATAAGCACATGAACATTAGCTTTAATACAAGAGTATATGGTTTTGGCATGAAATTAACATAAGTTAAAAATAGACATTTTAACCATATAAGACATGCAACCTATCAATGATAATGCACAATATAACCAATATTGCGAATATGAAGTCAAAACTATGAATACAACCTATTTACCTAGGTTTATCACATAGTTAATAGGGCCAATCTGTAATCTGTTTAGAGTTAACAGGGAGTAGACACAGAAGGAAAATAGCGGTCATAGTAGGGCTACATGCTGGAGGTTTACGGTCTATCGCAGGGCCGCTATATAATGACCGCAGTCTCAGAGAGACCGTTTCTTGTCTGTAGCAGACAGAAGTAAAACCGAGGTACAAGGCTAATTTCTAGAAGAATTTATGCTTGAAGCATCCACTCTGTGAGAGAGGTTTGCGATATCGCATTAACTTCCTACCAGTTTTATTCCGTGGGCAAAGTTTTTTAATTGGTCATAGTTTTTATAAAGGGGATCTATTCACTCACCCTTTAGATCCCGGCCTTGCACCCATCAAGAGCTTCCAGGTGGACTTAATCCGCCCTTTTACTATACACCATTTGATATACCAGAAACTCAATTAAGCTCAAATGTGCTCAAATAATTCAAATTAAAAATCATTCAATTGTCAATAAACTCATACACACTCCTCAAGATTTTCAATTCTATTCAGCCATTTAGATATTTTCATCACAACAAGCTAGAGAAATAACATATCAACTTTTCTGAATCAATACCTGAGTTCAGCAGGCATCACCAGATGCCTTCAAGCATACTAACTTAGCAATAGCCTTGAAAGAGGCCAGTAGTTCATTGAATCTATTGTCATCAGATATAATTATAGAAAAATAAGTTAAAGTCACAATGGCAAGTCATCCATTCAAAAAACTCCCCCTCACAATATGCATGAACTTCATAATCAATATTTTGATAGAATATCATGCATCCTATTACTTATATGAATAAGTGACTCATGGTACCAGACATAGGCATATTCTCACGCATGGTGATAGATTTCAGACAAGAATAAGCTGCCTTTCCTCAGGTCACCATTTAATATACCACGTAGTCATGCAATGATAATCAAATAGATGAATATCCAGTTTCATGAAATGCAATCATGCAATGGTGATTCATGAAAGATGCAATGCATTGTAATAAGAAAAATAGATTTTTCATGATCTTTAAAGATGGAAATTCAGTTAAAGCAAATTTTAATTTTTCAAAGAGAACTCAAAATTTTATTTTCAAAACCTGTGCCTTGAGCAACCATTATTTTCCTAGCCTTCCATTTGCCCTCAAGGTATTCCTGCAGCAAAATTCTCATTTACAAGATATAGGTACCCAAGTCTTCTTGGGTCCTAGATGATTAGTTTCACCTCTAGTGGGTGCTCTCCACATTTTCTGGGCAAGCATATCATCAAAATTCATTAAAGCACAGTCATGCATAGTATGCCCAAAATTACCACAGTAGTGACAACTAATAAAAGACTTTGCATTCTTCTTAACAGGATAAGCATGGAATCTCTGTGGGTTGACAAAAATGTAATTATTTTTAACATGGAAGTTCTTTCTTCTATTTGCTTGCCAATATTGTGACACATGGTGTCCTAGATTTCCATGTGAATGACAGTGATCAGAAGAGTTTCTTTTCTTGGATGTGTTTTTCCAACATGAAGGTTTTCTTTGTTTACCAAACACAGTTTCATTTCTGTATGCATGGAAACTATTCCTTTTCATGATGTTGCATTCATACATCATGTGTCCATACTTTTCACAATTGAAACAAGAAACACCTTTTCTTTTGGAAACAACTTTATTTTCACATGCTTTCAAATCATCCTTTTTCAATATGTAACAATCATGCATAATATGACCACGTTTACCACAATAAAAATAGGAGGTATTTTTGTTGGAAACATGGTGCTTATCATTATTCTTTCTAGCATCAACATTTCTACAAGCAGAATTATTTTTCAGTTTTAAGTTTTGATTCATTTTCTGCTTAACATCATATTTCTGGGTTTTCTTGATAGCATGCTGAACCGGTTGAGTGTTTGAGGTACTAGCTACATCCGAACTCGAGACAAAAGATGTATAGAATTTATTTTCAAAATTATTTTTGTTCACCGGATTATATCCCAACCCCTCTCTTTGAAAATTAACTTTTGTTCCCAAAGTTTTATTTAGGTTCTCTTTTCCTTTGACAAATTTGGACAATAAAATGTTCAGATCAACAATTTCAGATTCAAGAGATGAAACAAGGGAATTCATAGCTAGCTATCTCATCCTTACAGAAAATGATTCTTTCATTCAACATGATATTCATAGTTATGTGATTTTCTATTTCCTGTCTTAACTTAAGCAATTGTTCTGATTCATCAACATACACAGATTTTCCTTTTTCAACTTTTTCAAGACTTTTCAATCTATCTTCAAGCAAAAAAATCTAAATCAACATAGCACAATTTTTCTTTTAGAGTTTTTCAAATGAATTTCTGTTCATGGAAGTGTGTTCAAACTCTTTCTTTTGAAAACTCACTTTTTCATCAAGCATTTTATTCAAGGTTTCCTTGCCCTCGATAGACCTAGACAAGTCACTCTTCAGATTTTTTAACTCCTCTTCCAATTCAACATTTTTATCATCCATACTCTTAAAACTTTCTATCTCCTATCTTAGCTCATTTAGCCTTTCAGATTCTTCAACATTCTGAATTGTTTTTCTTTTTTCAAGAAAGAGTAGTTTTTCAGATATGGCAGTATTCAACTCTTTCAACTTCTCATTATCTTTTTCTATTCGTTGAAGTTCTAAAATTTTAGCCAGTAAAGATTTATTTTCAGTTCTAAGATCTACAATTGTCTCTTTGTGTGCTTCAACATCAACCATGCAGGCCTCACTTAATTTTCAAGTTCAGAACATTTATCACAAAAAACATTAGCAACACAAGTATTTTTGATTTTCTTTTTTAGCTTTTTGTTTTCAGATTTTACCTTTTTATACTTGTCTGACAGTTCTTCATACGCATTTGACAGTTCCTCAAATGAAATTTCATCATCGTCAGAATTTACCTCAGAGCTTTCCTTGCTTGATTTGTCATGCTTGGCAGCCATCAAGCACATACTGTCCTTCTTTCCATCATGGTCCTTGATCAAGCAATTCAATATTTCCTTGGCCGTCCTGCATGAGGAAACATGTGAAAATTTGTCAAGATCAATTGAGGCTTTAAAAACATTTAAGAGCATAGAATTATCATTGTGTTTCTTCTTATGCTCATAAGTCCATTCCAACTGATCTTTGGGCATCTCATATGAACCATACATAGCTGAATTCTAGAGTTTATGATCAATGGTTTTAACTAATTGATTCATGCGCCCAAGCCATTCATTGAAATTTGAACCATTAAAACAAGAAGGAAAAGAAGACAAACAACTATTAGACATGATGCTTAAAATGCTCGTCGAGGGATCTCTGTATAGGTCGTGAGACATCAAGAAAGTAGAGTTGTGTCTTTGATACCAATTGTTGGCCCCGGTAGGCAAGCAGACAAGAAGGGGGGGGGGGTTGAATTGTCCCCCACGCGATTTGGCAAATTTAAACTTACTTCGCACAAATTCACCGAACTCACTCGATCATATAAACGGATTTAACAAGCAAGCACATAGTACGATACACAATGGACAAACAAGTAGTGTGTGTGTGAACAAGATGTGATCTGAAAAATAGTTCCTTTGAATGGGATAGAAGATAAGGAATCAAACACACAATCCAAACCACAATGCACAGGGATTTTTAAGGTGGTTCAAGACCACGACGGGATCCCTACGTCTACCCCCTACCAAACCAGTAAGGCTTCACTGCTGGAAAACTAGTACGAGGATAAATCCCCAACACAGAGCAACACTCCAACACACACGCAGCACGACGCCTGCACACAGACATGGGGACATGCCCCAACACACACACGGAGACGGAGTCTCCAACACGATCCGACAGCGGATCTACACATACACACACGAGCTGCAACAACCGCAGCACAATAAACCCACAACCGTACGCAGAGTGTCACGCCACGAGCGCGGAGGAACCCGGTACGCGTGATGAGTTGTATCAATCATGTCAATAAGAGCACAAGTGTATTCAACATAGAGACAGAGCGCACAAATTGCAAGATAACCAAATCCAATTTATTCATAATAACTATGAGGGAAAATCCATTACATAATCTCAATAAAGTACTAAGGATAAATCTTGACTCAATAAAAGAAAATTTACAATTATTGACTCAAGAAAGTAAAAAGACACGACTGGATAAACGGTTTAATAGTCGGGTGGCTCTATGCTCTTCACTCATGTTCGTTCCCTTCCGAGTGATCTTCGTCATCGGAATTACTTGAAAAATATGGGAAACACTAGGGTGAGCGAACGCGCTGTAGGAATTATATCTCAAGTACAAGCTTGCTTTAAATAATTACATGTTTCATGAATGCAAGTATAGCTATGCATGTGTGCATGAAAACAACAAGAGAGAGAGTATCAAGAGATAATAGAGTTGAACTAATAAGAATTCAAGATAGTCATGTGAAATGTAACAAGATAGTCAAGCATATAAATATTTCAAGTCATGTCACGTGAATTGGCTATTTTAATATCAAGCAAGTAATTACCCATTCTGGGCCATGCAAGTCATGTCATGTCAAGTCAAGTACAAGTCAAGCACGAGTCGTGGAATGTCATAAATCAAGCTAGTCATGCACTTCTGTGCAATGCCACACCATGGTCAATCAACTCCCATGGGCACAAGTACTTTTGGGTGCTCCTCCTAAGACCAGATCGGGCCCTATATGCATAGGCATTGGGTTATGTATATTTTAGACATCCACTATAGTTATAGCTAATATAGAGTTCCAAGGAATATCCATTGTAGGATGATAAGGTAGATTTTTCACGAATGAAGGAGTTCAAGGTCAGAACTTTGAAGAAGAATGACACATCATTAAACCTCATGAAAATCGAGACAAGTCGTGAAACAAGGTAAATGGTGCCCACTCAGTCGTCACCAATTACAGAAATAGCACCCACTGTTTGGTCGCCAATTCCTGTGAACAATACAGGCACGAAGAATTAGCGCCCATTCTCAGGTCGCTATATTAGGGAAATAACGGCACTAGATAGGTCACCAATTCCTTTTGGTGCCCAAGTCCGTGTCGCCAATTACTGACAGCATAGACTTCTCACAAGAGGCTAGAAACAGCGCTCCGTGAGGGATAAAACATCACGTTTCTTCAGAGTGATGTGACAAGACACAGTGTCATGGGTTTTTAGCGTACAACCTGCTCGACGGCCTTGAGGGAATCCAAGGCTTCGCGTCGACTTACGGAGGTCTCTATGATGAAATCACCAGTTCGAAAGAAGGAATATCATGTTGAGGGTTCAAACATCACCGAGAATTGAGTGTGTAGTTGATGAAATCAAAACATGGACTCCATCTATGGATATTAGATGGGAGTGCTAAGTAACCCGCGATATGGGTCAGGAAACACGGTGAAACTGTGAGGTAGGAAAACAACGCCTCTCTAGAAGTCGCCATTTAAAGAAATAGCGACCTTCTGAAAGGTTGTTCATTCACATATTATTAGAATTTCATGTAATTAGTTTCAAATTAACGACATTGTATGAGGGCGTTAATTTCTAAGATTTTTTAAAAAATTATAAATATGATTTTAAATAGCGACTGTGTACAATGGCATTCATTCTTTAAATAACACCCTGACCTCAGTCGTTATTTCACAATTTACCAATATATTCCTCATTTACTTGTTATTTTACAAATAGCGCCCTTGCGTGAGGGTGTTCATTATCTAAATAGCGACGATGGAAAAGTCGCGCATTCTTTGTCCACTGATACGCATCGGGCAGATACGTTCCTAGACACAAGTCACTATTCATAGATTTAAAGTTCACAGAATCAAGAAATTTCAGACATGATCCGATAGAGAAAATTATCATAAATCCAGAACTATATTCATGAATTAACTTTAATGTCAGGTTTTATAGATATAAATTTTTGAACATTTAATATTTATTAAACGCTCAAAGAATTAGTGGATTCTTAAAGGGTCGTTCATTAAAAGACGCCCTGACCACTGTCATTATTCAAGAAGAATTAGCGACCGTGTGCGTGTTCGTTCATTAAATCAGCGCCCATGACAGGGTCGCCATTTACTGAGATGCAGTAAAAATTTACGCTACTGAAATAGAATCATGGTATCATGCTATCTATAACCTATATGCATGCAATTACAATGATTAATAGATTGGGCTTCGTGACTTGAGAACACCAACCTCTTCTGGGTTGATCTGGACGTCGAACGAAGAGAATATTGGAACAATTGTGACCGTAGTAGGAGGAACTGTAATATGAGGAAGAAGATGTTCTTCCCTCCATTCACATCAGTAGTAGGAAGAGAAAGGAAGTAGCAGTCAGCAACCGCAGTAACGCTTCAGAGGGTGAAGCTTCTTTACGATAGTAGAAGAAGGAAGCAACTGCGGAAGCAGATGATGCACTGCAGTATCTTGAAGGAAGAGGCAAAGCTTCTTCACGCCTAGAGCAGCAACTGCAGTAGGAGGAGTAGCAGGCACCGCCGAAGGAAGAAAGACAACCCTTCTTCTTCAAGCACGACAGTCAGAGGATGGAGACGATGACGGCAGCACACAGCAGGACGTCGATGTACGTAGGGGCTCCCTTCGAACACAGCAAATAGGGTTCTGCTCGTCGATGGGATAGGGTATTTATAGAGAAGGAACACCTAATGGGTTTGAGCATCCTAATGGGATTTAAGTTTCCCACGTAGTAATCCTAGTAAGTTTAAAACTTCCTATGCTAAGCTCCTTCATCCATATATGTAGCCGCTTTCCCAAAGCAAACTAAAAACCCTAAAAGTGCATGCATGCTTCAAACGGAATGAGGTAATTAGCTTTTGTAATAATATATATATATCTTTTATATATATCATATTCTTTCTTTGGACGTATGGAGGTCTATGGGCCTTTAAGGCCCTTTAGTGATTTTATTATATATATATATATATATATATGAAGCCCATTAGTCCATGTATATCAGAGGCCCATTTAGCTTTCTACGTTCAAGCCCATGCACACGCTTAAGCCTTCTTTGATGTAAATGCATAAGGTCCATATCTTCAAAGGTTTAAAGTCTCATGGGTTGAGGCCCAATGGTTAAGTCCCCATTTAGTTTAAGCCTTTGGGTTTTATACTTTTTTATATTTTTTGAAGTTTTCTTATGTTTAATCTATCTAGGAAAATCTATTGCTATAATTTATCTGGGGTGCTACACCCTTCACCACTTAAAAGAATTTAGTCCCCAAATTCAATTGCCTATAAACATGGAGGGTGTAAAGTACATACCATTTTGAAATAAGTCTGGTAATCTCTTCTTCATGGATTCTTCGGTCGCCCATGTGACTTCTTGTTCTGAGCACTTACTCCATTATACCTTGACCATGGGAATTGTCTTGTTCCTTAATGTATGAACCTCACGATCAAGGATCTTCAATGGCTTTTGTTCATATGTGAGATTCTTTTGTATCACAAGGTCGTCATGATCTATGATGTGTGATGGGTCGTGCACTTATTTCTTCAACATAGAAATGTGGAACACATTATGAACCTCGGACAATTGGGGAGGCAAGGCGATGCGGTAGGCGACCTCGCCAACTCTTTCTAACACTTCTAAGGGACCGATATATCTTGGTGTAGCTTTCCCTTAACACCAAATCTTCTAATACCACGGCCTGGGGAAACCTTGAGAAAGACGTGATCTCTGACCTGGAACTCAAGGTCTCTCCTCTTAATATCGGCGTAAGTCTTTTATCTAGACTGAGCCATTTGGAGTCTCTCTCTTATGAGTTGAATCTTCTCGGTGGTCTCCCTTACCATCTTCGGGCCTAGTAGTTACTTTTCAACAACTTCGTCCCAGCATAAGGGTGATCGACAACTCCTTCCGTATAATGCTTCGAAAGGTGCCATATGAATACTTGCCTGGTAACTATTGTTGTATGCAAACTCGACCAGGGGCAAGTGATCATGCCAGCTTCCATCGAAGTCAATAATACCTGCTCGTAGCATGTCTTCCACCATTTGATTCGTTTTCTCGATCTGACCATCCGTCTGAGGATGAAAGGCAGTACCAAAGTTGAGTCTCGTCCCCAATGAATGTTGTAGACCCTTCCAGAAATGAGAAGTGAATCACGGGTCACTGTCCGACACGATCGAAATAGGAACCGCGTGTGGTCTAACGACTTCTTTGATGTACAAGGCAGTAAGAACATCAACTGACCATCGGCTCTTTATTGGCAGGAAGTGAGTTGACTTGGTCAATCGATCTATGATGACCCATATTCCATCATGTCCTCCTTTAGATTTAGTCAGACCCATAATGAAGACCATGCTGATATCCTCCCACTTCCACTTAGGAATATCTAAAGGATGTAGCTTACCGGCAGGCTTTTGGTGTTCTGCTTTGACCTATTGACACATGAGACAACGAGACACGAAGTCCGCTACTTCCCTTTTCATGTTGGGCCACCAAAAGGTCCGTTTCAAGTCTTGGTACATCTTGGTAGTTCCAGGATGAATGGTGTACCTTGATCTGTGAGCTTCTTCTAAAATTTTCTTCTTCAATTTTGTGTAATCCGGTACACAAGTCCTTTCCCTGAATATTAATCTTCCATCTGATGCCACCATGAAGTCTGGTCGTTCTTCTAGCTTATCCTTGATCTCTACTAACACTGGGTCACTGTATTTAAGCTCCTTCATCTCGGAGAGTAGATCCAGTTGTATCCTCATGTGTGACAGAGTCATACACCTTTTCTCATGATCCGTACTTACATCAGATCTGGAGAATTGCTCCAGTATCTTCTACTCTTGGATCATGCAGTTGGCTAATAACGCTCTCAGCTTTCGACTAAGGGCATCAGCTACTTGATTACCCTCTCCAGGATGGTATTGTATTATGAAGTTGAAGTCTTTGAGATACTCTATCCAACGTCTTTGTCTCATATTTAACTCCTTCAGAGAGAATAGATACTTGAGACTCTTGTGATCGGAGTACACGGTGAACTATTCTCCATAGAGATAGTGTCTCCAGATCTTCAAAGCAAATACCACTGCAGCCAACTCTAAGTCATGCACCGGGTAGTTCTCTTCATGCTTCTTTAATTGTCGGGATGAGTAAGCAATGAGTGTCCCTTGTTGCATCAATACGCATCCGAGGCCAATGCAAGACGCATCGGTATATACCTCAAATTTCTCCCCTTCAGTTGGTAATACCAATATCAGGGCAGTAGTTAGATGATCCTTCAAGGCTTGAAAGCTCTTCTCGCACTCTGCGTCCCACTTATAAGGAACCTCTTTACGGGTTAGCCTAGTAAGAGGAATGACGATCTTTGAGAAGTCCTAGATGAATCGCCTGTAATAACTAGCTAGACCCAAGAAACTATGGATCTCGGTAGCAATGGTCGGCCTTTCCCAACTCTTCACGACCTCGACTTTTGACGGGTCAACAGAAATCCCATCCTTCAAGATCACATGTCCTAGGAAGGACACTTCCTCGAGCCAAAAGTCGCACTTGCTGAGTTTGGCATAGAGTTGATTACTCCTTAATATTTGCAATGCAATCGTCAAGTGTTCCTCATGATCCTCTTCGGTCTTTGAATAAATTAATATGTCATCAATGAAGACAACAACAAATTGATCCAGACGAGGCCTGAATATGCTATTCATCAACTGCATAAAGGCTACAGGGGCATTCGTTAGTCCAAAAGGCATAACAACAAATTCGTAGTGCCCATACCTGCTCCGAAATACAGTCTTGTGAATTTCCTCATCCTTGATCCTTAGTTGATGGTATCCTGACCTGAGATCAATCTTTGAGAAATATTTGGATCCAGATATCCGATCAAATAACTCATCGATCCTCGGCAGCAGATACGTGTTCTTGATGATAAGGTGGTTCAACTGTCGATAATCGATGCAAAGTCTCATCGATCCATCCTTCTTCTTTACAAATAACACGGGCGCTCCCCACGGGGAAGTGCTCGGTCTGATAAATCCTTTCTTCAAAAGCTCCATTAACTGCTCCTTTAACTCTTTGAACTCGGAAGGGGACATCCTATAAGGTGCCTTAGAAACTGGACCCGCACTAGGGACAAGGTCGATGGTGAAGGCCACTTCTCTTTGTCGGGGTAATCCAGGAAAATCTTCAGGAAATACATTAGGAAATTCCCGAACCACTCGGATGTCTTCTATCTTGGATTCCTTAGCTTCTATGGCAATCAAAAAATATAGAAAAGCCATGCACCCTTTCCTTAAGAGCTTACTAGCTCGGAGAGTCGAAATAATGGGTGACTTGTTCCATCCCTTAGGGCTAGTGTAGACTATTTCTGGGAACTCCTTAAAAATTACCTTGCTGTTACGGCAATCTACAATTGCCTTGTGTGTGGATAGCCAATCGGTTCCTAGTATAACATCATAGCCTTTCAAATCTAGGCATATCAGGTTCACAGGTAGATTTTTCCCCTCAACCACGACTTCACAATTTAAATAGTAGTGTGTAATGTCGGATTCATTTCTGAGAGGAGTTGAAAATGAGATCTATCCACTCTGGTTCCATAGGCAATGGATCACCAAACTTCTTGGAAACGAAGGAATGTGACGCACAGGTATCAAACAAGACATGAGTAGACTTGGAGCAAATCTTTAAGGTATCTTCCACCAGTCCATCTTCATCTTCTTCCACCTCTTGAAGAGTTTGGAGACGTGCTTGCTTCTTCACCAGGCGCTTCTCGTCTCCGGCTTGTTCATTAAGCAAGGGGCAGTCGAGAATCTAATGATCACGGCTCCCGTAATGGAGACAAGCTCCTAGTCTTCTCCAGTATTCCTCGGCTTTGTGGCCGGCCTTGTCACAATGTTTGCACAACTCCTTGGAGGGTGCAATAGTGATGGAGAAGGGCTTGTTGTTCTTTTTGAATTTTTTCTCCTGGGAGGAATCTCCTCCATTACTAGCTCTCTTATTGTTGAAGATTGGCTTGAAAGTGCCGGAGCTTGTAACCTGCTCCTTCTTGCCCTTTCCACGGATCCTGTCAGACAACTCCGTGGCATCTTCTAATAGCTGGGCTCTTCGTACTATCTTCGAATAGACTTGAATGTCCATCGGCGCTAGTTGAGTTATATATTACGGTCGAAGCCCATTTAGAAATCTTCTCGCCTTCATCTTCTCAGTACCCACCAGATGCGACACGTACCTTGACAATCCAGAGAATTGCACCTCATACTCGACCACTACTAGAGTTCGTTGTTTGAGTGTGGCAAATTATGTGGCCTTCTTCTCTTGTAAACGATAGGAGAAATACTTGTTAAAGTGCTCAACAAATTCCGTCCATGTAATATGATCATGTGCCAATATAGCTTCTACTGACTCCCACCAGAAGCGGGCGTCCCTTTCCAATTGGAAAGTTGCTAGTAATACCTTCTCTTTGTCCGTGCATTGCATAGCCCAGAATATCCTTTCTACTTCCCTGATCCAGTGATCGGCATCATCGGGGTAGGATGAGCCAATAAACTTTGGTGGATTCATATTACGGAAGCTTCGGTGAAGATTTCCTGCTCAATGGTTAACTCCGCCCTGCGCCACTTGTTGTAGCTCCTGAGTAAGACCTTGAACGGTTCTCTGCATGTCGCGCCACTGAGCACGTTCGACGGCCATGATCCTACAAGATTTTTATTAACTATATTAGTATATGATAAAAGGTTTAAGTCCCTAAGTTTACTTAACCCATGGCTCTACCCAATCTCACCGGGGTAAAGGTATAAACTTATCCTTGGACTTTGTTTCCTAGGAATTGAATATCCTAGGCTCTGATAACACAAAAATTGTCACGTCCCGAGTGCGGAAGGAATCCAGTACGCGTGACGAGTTGTATCAATCATGTCAATCAGATCACAAGTATATTCAACATAAAGACAGAGCGTGCAAATTGCAAGATAACCAAATCCAATTTATTCATAATAACTATTAAGGAAAATCCATTGCATAATCTCAATAAAGTACTAAGGACAAATCTTGACTCAATAAAAGAAAAATTACAATGATTGACTTAAGAAAGTAAAAAGACACAACTGGATAGACGCTTTAATAGTCTGGTGGCTCTATACTCTTCACTCATGTTCGTTCCCTTCCGAGTGATCTTCATCATCAGAATTATCTGAAAAATATGGGAAACACTAGGGTGAGCGAACACTCAGTAGGAATTATATCTCAAGTACAAACTTGCTTTAAATAATTACATGTTTCATGAATGCAAGTATAGCTATGCATGTGCACATGAAAATGGCAAGAGAGAGAGTATCAATTGATAATAGAGTAGAACTAACAAGAATTCAAGATAGTCATGCGAAATGTAACAAGATAGTCAAGCATGAAAATATTTCAAGTCATGTCACGTGAATTGGCTATTTTAATATCAAGCAAGTAATTACCAATTCCGGGCCATGCAAGTCATGTCATGTCAAGTCAAGTACGAGTCAAGCACGAGTTGTGAAATGCCATAAATCAAGCTAGTCATGCACTTCGATGCAATGCCACACCATGATCAATCAACTCCCATGGGCACAAGTACTTTCGGGTGCTCCTCCCAAGACCAGATCGGGCCCTATATGCGTAGGTAGTGGGTCATGTATATTTTAGACATCCACTATAGTTATAGCCAATATAGAGTTCCAAGGAACATCCACTGTAGGATGATAAGGTAGATTTTTCACGAATGAAGAGTTCAAGGTCAGAACTTTGAACAAGAATGACACATCATTAAATCTCACAAAAATCGAGACAAGTCGTGAAACTAGGTAAATGGCACCCACTCAGTCGCCACCAATTACAGAAATAGCGCCCACTATTTGGTCGCCAATTCCTATGAACAGTACGAGCACGAAGAATTAGCGCCCATTCCAAGTCGCTATATTAGGGAAATAATGGCATTGGACAGGTCGCCACCTCCTTTTGGCGCCCAAGTCCGTGTCGCCAATTACTAACAGAACAGACTTCTCACAAGAGGTCAGAAACAGCGCTCCGTGAGGGCTAAAAAATCACGTTTCTTTAAAGTGACATGACAAGACATAGTGTCATGGGTTTTTAGGGTACAACCTGCTCGGCGGCCTTGAGGGAATCCAAGGCTTCGCGTAGACTTACGGAGGTCTCTATGATGAAATCACCAGTCCGAAGGAAGGAATATCCCATGGAGGGTTCAAACATCACCGAGAATTGAGTGTGTAGTCAATGAAATCAAAACAGGGACTCCATCTACGGATGTGAGATGGGAGTGCCAAGTAACCCGCGATATGGGTCAGGAAACACGGTGAAACTGTGAGGTAGGAAAACAATGCCTGTCTAGAAGTCGCCATTTAAAAAAATAGTGACCTTCTTAAAGGTCATTCATTCACATATTATCAGAATTTTCATGTAATTAGTTTGAAATTAACGACACTGTATGAGGGCGTTAATTTCTAAGATTTTTCTAGAAATTTACAAATATGATTTGAAATAGCGAATGTGTACAGCGGCGTTCATTCTTTAAATAACGCCCTGACCTCAGTCGTTATTTCACAATTTACCAATATATTCCTCATTTACTTGTTATTTTACAAATAGTGCCCTTGCGTGAGGGCGTTCATTATCTAAATAGCGATGACAGAAAAGTCGCGCATTCTTTGTCCACTGATACGCATCGGGCAGATACGTTCCAAGACAGAAGTCACTATTCATATATTTAAAGTTCACAAAATCAGGAAATTTCAAACATGATCCGACAGAGAAAATTATTAGGAATCTAGAACTATATTCATGCATTAACTTTAATGTCAGGTTTTGTAGATATAAATTTTTAAACATGTAATATTTATTAAATGCTCAAAGAATTAGCGGATTCTTAAAGGGTCATTCATTAAAAGATATCCTAACCATTGTTGCTATTCAAGAAAAATTAGCGACCGTATGCGTGGTCGTTCATTAAATCAGCGCCCATGACAGGGTTGCCATTTACTGAGATGCAGTAAAAATTTACGCTACTGAAACAGAATCATGGTATCATGCTATCTATAACCTATATGCATGCAATTACATTGATTAATGGATTGGGCTTCATGACTTGAGAACACCTACCTCTTACGGGTTGATCTAGACTTCGAACGAAGAGAATATAGGAACAATTACAACCGTAGTAGCAGGAACTGTAGTATGAGGAAGAAGATGCTCTTCCCTTCGTTCACATCAGTAGGAGGAACAGAAAGGAAGTAGCAGTCAGCAACCGCAGCAATGCTTAAGAGGGTGAAGCTTTTTTACGGAAATAATAGAAGGAAGCAACTGCGGAAGCAGATGATGCACTGCAAGATTTTGAAGGAAGAAGCAGGAGGAAGAGGCAAAGCTTCTTCACGCCTAGAGCAGCAACTGTAGCAGGAGGAGTAGAAGGCACCACCAGAGGAAGAAAGATAGCCCTTCTTCTTCAAGAACGACAGTCAAAGGATGGAGGCGATGACGGCAGCACACAGCAAGACGTCGATGTACATAGGGGCTCCCTTCGAACATAGCAAATAGGGTTCTACTCGTCGATGGGGCAGGGTATTTATAGAGGCGGAACACCTAATGGGTTTGAGCATCCTAATGGGATTTAAGTTTCCCACGTAGTAATCCTCGTAAGTTTAAAACTTCCTATGCTAAGCTCCTTTATCCATATATGCAGCCGCTTTCCCAAAGCAAACTAAAAACCCTAAAAGTGCATGCATGGTTCGAACAGAATGAGGTAATTAGCTTTTGGAATAATATATATATCTATTTATTTATATCATATTCCTTCTTTAGACGTATGGAGGTCTATGGGCTTTTAAGGCCCTTTAGTGATTTTATTATATATACATATATATATATATATATATATATATATATATATATGAAGCCCATTAGTCCATGTATATCAGAGGCCCATTTAGCTTTCTACGTTCAAGCCCATCCACACGCTTAAGCCTTCTTTGATGTAAATGCATACGTCCCATATCTTCAAAGGTTTAAAGTCTCACGGGTTGAGGCCCAATGGTTAATGCCCCATTCAGTTTAATCTTTTGGGTTTTATACTTTTATATATTTTTTGAAGTTTTATTATGTTTAATCTAACTAGGAAATTTTATTCCTATAATTTATCAGGGGGGTGCTACACAGACAGTTCATACACACTCTTTCTTAATTTAGAAAAATCAAGACAAATATCTAAACATGCTCAAACCCACATGTAGATCATGAAGAAGATCACAAACAACAAATAAAGGATGTAGAATATATCCCCCTTTGTTTTCCAAGGCCAATAGATGATGTTTCTTGAAGCTCGGGTCAAAGGGAAGATGGACGGTCACGTTATCAACATCATCTTCTTCCTCTCTCCGATCTGCAGCTCTTTTTCTTCTTCCACGAACCCCGGAGATGCCTTGATGCAGATCAAAACCCTTTCCCACATTCTCCTCTTCTCCTCCTTGGCCTTCTTCTCCTGCAATATAGAAACATAAGCTTCTTAGGGTTCCTCCCTTATGAAATTCGTAGCTCTCACATATGTATATATAAGAGAAAGCATAAGACCAATATAGCCCTTCTAAAATCTTCCAAAAGACCCGCAATATGTCTACCAGAAACCCATGGGCATATTGGTAAGTTTAGAGCCCAAATGGATTGAGTTTAATGGGTTTCAGATTGAGTTCGTAAGAACATTCGCTGTAATCGGTCGACTGAAATTGGCCGTTGGTTGACCAAACTCTAAACATTTCAGACTGGCCTACACTGCTAATTTCGGTCTATCGAAATGCCTTCGTCGATCGACCGAACCTTGTGACAAATCCAGTCCAGCCAGCTCTGGCTGGATTGGTCGACCGACCCCTGCCTTCTGGTCGACCGAACTCCTCCAGAAAATAATAAAATAAGGGAAATAAGTTAGATATCAAGCCAATTTAATCAAGTTAAATCTACATGAAGTATACTCATGAAAAACACAAGATTCAAGGTGCATGAAAGCACTTTGAACACTCAATTATCACAACATAGGATCAAGAATATATGGCATTGAATTTTTGTAATAAGTGTGAGCAACTTGAAACCGAAGTCCACATGAAAGATATGAAATGATTTGAACACTTGTTATCTTTACTAAACCAAGGATGAAATGCGTTGGCATGATGCTTAGAGAGCATGGGGTCGACTCCATCCCTAGATGGGTCGACTCTATGAAAAAGGCATGAAGGCCCATGCTAGAGTTCAACAAGTGAAATCAAACTCCATACAAGTGTGAGAAAATGATTCAACTCATTTATGCCAAGGTTTGCATAAAGAATTCATAACATATATCCAACTCAAAAACCCTTTGAAGAACATGCATGAAGTACATTCATCACACATAAAAACATATGAAAAGATATGCGTGAAAAAGCCTTTTGAAAGCTTTAAGTATCCCAACATTCAAATTGTTGATTAAGGTTAAATCAATAAAGTCATTGTTGGTCCCGGGGTAGGCGAGCGGACAAGAAGGGGGGTTGAATTGTCCCCCACACGATATGGTAAATTAAAAACTTAGACAAGCGAAATTAACAAGTTTAACGAGATTGATAGAAATAAACTAAGCAAGGGTAAACAAGTTCCCTCAATCTCGCTGCACTCACTCGAACATGTAAGTGGATTAAACAATAAAGTAGACAATAAAGCAAATCACAATGCAAACCATAGGACACAGATATTTTTAAGGTGGTACGGGATCACGACGGACTCCCTACGTCCACCCCTTACCAAACCAGTAAGGCTTCACTCGGGGATAAATCTCCAACATGGAGACGATGCCCCAACACACACACGGGGATAAATCACCAAGACGAGACCTCTCCTCACGCTGTAGACACAGCAGCAATGGGGACGAACCCTAGACGCTCTGGATCGTAAGTCCAGCAGCACACACACACACACTGTAACAAATGCAGCACCGTAGACATGGCCACACGCAGACGGTCACACACATACAATACTTCTCAGTTTGGAAAATAAACACAAATACTCAAGATATGCTCAGATCGAAATAAAACCCATGACAAATATCACAAAGAGAATGGAATAAGATGTAGAAGTTATTCCCCCTTTGATATCCAAATCCAATGGATGTTGATGCTTGACCCTCGGATCGGATGATGGTGATTCTTGTGTCCTCTTGTTTCTCTCGTCGATCCACTCCTTTTCTTCTTCTTCCACAAACACTAGAAACTCCTTAGAGTAGATGAAATCCACCTTGGCTTCTTCTCCTTCTCTTCTTTCTCCCTTTCTTCCTCTGCAAGATAGAAACCATAAGCATTAGGGTTCCCTTCTTCAAATTCGGAGTTCACATGTATATATAAGTAAGAGAGGGCAAATGACCAATAAAAGCCCTCTAGAGTGTTCCAAAAACACCCCAATATGTGTGTCAATGGTCTAGGGGTAATGTGGTAAAAGATCACACCATTTGGGGCTCATTTGAGTGGTTCACGGAATGAAAACGGAAGCCCGTTCGCATAGCAAAGGATTTTCGGTCGACCGGTTCTGTAGGGGCAGTCGACCGGTCCAGAACTTAGTTCTGTTTGGCCCATGCACAGAGGAATCGGTCGACCGGTTTTATAGGGGTGGTTGACCGGCCAAAACTGAGTTCTATCTTGTCAGAACTTCAGAACTGTAGGTCGACCTGTCCTGAACTCAGGTCAACCTGTCCTGTACTGCACCTTGTCTTGGACTATTTAGGCGACCGAAATCACTGCAAAAACACATAAACAAATGGAATTCGATATATATTCATTCTCTATGATGCCACCTATCATTAGAACTGAATTTTGGTGCTTATGTGATCCTTTTGAGCATTAACAAGACAATCTCATAAAAACCTTGTGAAAAATATGCATGAAGGCATTCAAGGCTTTAACAATATATGAGAGGGATGCATAAGACTCAAACTCCGATTTGCACATGCAACATTTATGCAATATGTGAGCATTATCAAACCAACAATAAAACCATTTTCATCAATACTTTCATGAAATAACTTAGTCATATTACTTCCACAAAAGAACCTCATGAACAACATGCATGAACCATATTCAAGGCTTTAACAATTCATGAGGAGGATGCATAAAACTCAATCTCCAGATTGCATTCAAAGCTAAACAAAAGTGCCATGAAACCTCATTTCAAAACGACCCTTCATTACAATCTCCATATTCAAGACAAGGTTCAACACAACCCAATACATGCAACCCAATATATTGAAAATGCATGAAACACATTTTCAAAACATCAAATCATCAACTAAATATGTAATCATTTAGACATGCATATAAGCAATACATGTGAACATCATATAGCCCAATTTCACCATGATTCATATGAGTTGGCTAAATGAACTTTCAAGCACACACTAAGCACATTCACTTGTATTATCAAATTCCACCAAGATAAGCATGACAACCTTGGACATGTGACAAGCCTGCACATTAAACAATTCCAGCTTTAGGACATAAGTGAAATGCTTAAGCACACATTGTTAGCTCTAGGAGCCATGACAAATATTCATGTAAGCACTAGCATAGCTCAAATTTCCTCAACCAATACCAAGAGTAATTAGCCAATGCATTTGACTAAATGCAAGAACACCATTCAAAACACATTCATCGAGTTTCAAGTAAATAGATTGAGCATCTTTCAAGCCCAAAAATCTCATGAGGAAAATGCATGAAAATACCCAATCAAGACTTTGAAAACCCCTTGATGAAATGCATAAAACATTGATGGAGTCAATGTAATGCTATGAGTGAGTCAACTCCCTTTTACAAGAAGAACTTCATTGATGCAATCCTTTAAGTTCCAAGCATGAACTATGGATTTTGATCCTGTAAGCCAAGATATTCAAAGCATGAGTTCCTTAAACAACATTCATTTGTATGACTTTCAAGTGAGAACTTTGAAGTCATCTTATAACTCATCAACCAAGATGCATACATGTTGCTCAATGAAACCTACACACAAGCAAAACCCTTTTGTTATCATTAAAATCAAACACCAAACATTGACTAGGGGATGCAACAATCTCTTCATTTTTGATGATGACAAAACGATGTGTGCGAGTGTTCCAAAAGATAGAGTAGAAGCATTTCAATAAATGTTACGAGAATGAAAGATAAGACATTCAATCACATTCTCTGTCAAAACTACTCTCTCTCATTAAGCATAAAATGTTGAGACAAAAACATTGAGCAAAAGGCATTGAGCACACAACCAACATTCTCCCCCTTTTTGTCATCTACAAAAAGACAGGGGGTTATTTGACATGATATGAACATGTTAGGACTGAAGATATGATAGCAATTCGGATACCAATTGTTGCTAATTGTTGGCCCCAAGATATGATACCAAATGTTGTTCAAATTGTTGGAAGATACGTGCAACATGAAGTGTTCAAAATGATGCATTATATGCATGATATGTAGAAAATGCCAAATATGTAGATATGCAAACCATGAGTTTCATCTTTCAAATGATAAGAATATGCACTTTGTGAATGCTAAGAATGCAAGATATGTAGCAATGCTCATTGTGACTTCTATCCTTCAAATGTAAAGATTATGTTCAGAATTAGACCAAAGGGGAATGCTTGAACATGCAAGCACACAAGCACAACTATCGTGCACACAAATATTACTTTTAGTAACTCCCCCTAACTAAGACATGAGTTAAGAAAAGTGCATGTGATTCAAAATCAAGAAGTAAGACATGAATCATAACTAAAAGAGTTTTGCATACACCACTCAGAGTACTACATAAACCATGAATGTAAACAAATTCATAGTATACATTCATCACAAAGATACCCATATGTGAAATGTGTTGCATGAACAATGAGCTTCAAAATATATGGATATTCATATTTTATAAAGAACACTAGAAGGCAATCTCCTCTCTACACTTTCACTTTAGATTCTCGACATTCGGTAGCTTTGCACAACCCCAATTTTATTTCTTTTAATGGACTTCACCATTTGGCACGAGTTTCCTCATATGTCACAATGGGGATTCCCGACTACTTGGATTAATCATGCATGTAGATTTTTGCTTCACCATTCGACGCGAGTTTCCTCATTTGTCTCAACGGGGATTCCCGGCTACTTGGTTTGACATTCCACTTATTAAATTTTACGGGGTAGACAGCTTTTTCATCACGATTACTCTTTAATGTCCATGTAGAGATTCAAGTTCCCTTTAAAGTGTTGGAAGGAATTTCTCAAATCTTTATCAATGAAAGCCATTAAATTCATTTTGTGCAAGAGTATAGGGGTAAAGTTTTATTTTACATATATAAAATGAATTTGTAATGTCACAGCTATGACTCCCCCTAAATGTATGCACTGTCAGAATCAAATCATCCGCCTTAATATATGACATGTATCACGCATGATTAAAATCACTGTATTATTATTTATGAAGGAGGTAAAGCCTTCGAACAATCAAGATATGGTTTCATAAACTATATACATACACTCATGCAAGGATTCATGAAAACATTTGTGCAAACACTCATGAATCAAGATATGCAATGAGACTAAAATTCATAATGATATGTAGAGTCTATGAATGATATGCAAGTATCTATCAATGATATGCAAAAATGCCGATGCAATCTTTTTATACATGTTTCCAATTTATGTGCATGGACTTGAACATTTAAGAAAGCATGAAACTAATAAATGCATGAGATGGATTTTCAATGAATCTAGAACAGAACTATGAGCATTTTTATTCCAGATTTAATCATGAAGAGTCATTTTCTTTAGAACTCAAATATTCAACCATGATCATTTCAATACTAAGTTGCATGAGATATGAACAATTTCAAATTTCATAAATTTTTACCTTGTTGAAACAAGAAAATTTTTTAGATTGAATTTCAAAGCACATCCAAATCAAAGGTAAATTGATTTCATTCAAAATACATGATTCCTCATAAGTCAAATAATTCAATTTTTGAATTTTGGTACAAGGCGGAGAACATTGATCCTAAGATCACCTCACACATAGTTATAGCTTCCTTACATACTTGATCTGTCATTTCAAATATCACCATTTGATATACCAAAAATTCATTCAATGAAAGTATGTACGGCTTGTGAAGAGATGCAATTAAAATAAAACATGATATGAGAAACACAACAGAATATCATACCAAAATATCAAAACCATCAAGATTGACAATGAAGGAAAGGTCGGGGTTTTACCGAATGAGTGTGCCTTGTTCCATTTTGCTGGAACCCCTTTCAATTTTTATTTCCTCAAGGCACACCTGCATCAAAGCCAACTCATTCAATAGATTTAGGTACCCAAGCTTTCTTGGGTCCCTTGAGGTTAGTAGCATTCTTGGCAAACATATTATTCATCTTTCTCATTGCCTCCAAATCATCATTTTCCATTATCCTGTAATCCTCAAGCACATGACCATAGTTGCCACGATAAAAATAATGAGGAGCAGTTTTAGCAAAAGACTTACTTTTAGGAGTATACGAGTTTTAAAAAATATTTCATATTCTATTTCCAAAAGATCTAGATTTAACAAAATTAAACCTAACATTCATCATAGAAGCATGAGAATCATGATTTTTCAAAAACCAACACTCTTTCATTACATGACCGTACTTCCCACAATGAAAACAACAAGAAGATGTGGGTCTACGAAATGACTTTCTATTATTTACTTGAGTTTTTGTAAACAATTTTCTCTTATAGGATGAAAACCTTTGAGCACGAGAAACATGTTCATTTCTGAATTTTCTTTGAACATCAAACTTAGCATTCATGGCACAAAAATCATCATTTTATTTCATAAAATATTTATCTATTACATGACCAAGTTTGTGACAATAGAAGCAAGAAACTTTTCTTTGTTCTTTGAAATGAGATTTGTTTTCATATGCATGTTGGTCATCATTCTTCATGACATTACAATCATTCATGACATGGCCAAACATGCCACAATAAAAGCATTCAACATTCGATTTCATTTTTTGCCCACCTTGAACTTTTTGAAATCTATTTTGCATTGTGGGCTTTCTGTTGAAAATTTTCTTTTTTATAAAAATATTTTCAGAAATTTTCTTTTGAGAAGTGGGAGGAGGAGCTTTGGAAGTGCTAGGAATATCAGAAACATGAACAAAAGATGTTTTCAACTTATTTTCAAAAGATTTTTTTTTCATAGCATTGTATCCAAGACCCTCCTTCTGAACATTCATCTTTACATCAAGTAATTTGTCCAAGGTTTCTTTGCCCTTAACAAATCTCGACAAATCATTCTTCAAAATATTTATCTCATTTTGCACATGCAAGGATTTTATCACTAAGCAAACAATTCTTTGATGCGAGTTTTTCATTTTCTAGCATGAGGTTTTTATTTTCCATAATTATAGAGTTCAATTTTTCTATTAGTTTCTCAAGAAAATTTTCAGTTTCAAAAAACTTTGAACTCTTTCAAACAACTGTTCATTCTCACATTTCAACAAAGAAATCTCTTTTTTGAGCTTATCAAAACTTTTTCAACTACCTTCAAGTAAAAAAATCTGAATCAACATAGCACCATTTTTCTTTTTAAGATCTTCATTTTCATCCATGATGCTCTTGCTATCAATTTCAGAATCAAGCAACTTCTCAAACATTTTCTCATCATCAGAAAGAGAAGCTAATTTATTTCTTCAGACTTCTTCAGATTTCTCAAACATGAAAATTTTAGACATCAAACGTTCATTTTGCTCACGCCACTCATGACAATTATTTTCAGAATCGAGAGCACTCTTAGCTTTTCTAGCCATTTCAAGGTCTTCAGTCATACAAGAGAGCTCATCTGAATATAATTCAACTTTGGATTCTAGATATTCATTTTGTCCTTCTAGATTTTTAATTTTTGACTCCAAAGTTTTGTAATTTTCACAAGAATGGTTGGAATGCACATTTTCACACAAAGGAGGAGTAATCACAACATCTTCAATTTTCTTTGTCAATTTCTTATTTTTAGATTTGACATTTTTATATCTATCTAACAGTTCCTCATAAAGATCCATTAACTCTTCAAAAGAAATTTCCTCACCTTCGGGTTCTTACTCTAAGCTTTCTTTGCTTTCTTCATCATTGGCCATTAAGCTTGAACCGACTTGGGGATTTTCCATATTTGCCTCATACGTGGCCAGTTTATCCAACAAATATCTAGCTGACCTGTAAGAAGAGATTTGAGAAAGAACATTAGACTCTATACAATTCCTCATAAAATTCAAAGCCTTAAGATTCATATCATTTTTCTTTAGATGCTTTTCACTCCACTTAGCTTCATTTGATGGAAGTTTATGTGGACCATTACATATAACTTCCTAGATTTCACGCTCATTAAACCCAAGATAAGCACACACGCTATTTCTCTAAAAAGTGTAGTTACTACCATCATAACGAGAAGGAAGAGTAAAATTAGACATGTTGCACAATGAAACTCACCGAGGGATATCTCTATAGGTCGTGAGACCTCAAGAAAATATAGACGTGGCTCTGATACCAATTGTTTGTCCCGAGGTAGGTGAGCGGACAAGAAGGGGGGTTGAATTATCCCCCACGCGATATGGTAAATTTAAAACTTAGGTAACCGGAATTAACAAGTTTAACGAGATTGCTAGAAATAAACTAAACAATGGTAAACAAGTTCTCTCAATCTCGCTGCACTCACTCGAACATGTAAATGGATTAAACAATAAAGCACTCAATAAAGCAAACCATAATGCAAACCACAAGACACAGAGATTTTTAAGGTGGTTCGGGAGTACGACGGGCTCCCAACGTCCACCCCTTTCCAAACCAGTAAGGCTTCACTCAGGGATAAATCTCTAACACAGAGACGATGCTCCAACACACACACGGGGATAAATCCCCACGAGGAGAACTCTCCTCACGCTATAGACACAGCAACAATGGGGAGAAACCCCAGACACTCTGGATCGAAAGTCCAGCAGCACACACACACACACACTGCAGCAAACGTAGCACCGTAGACATGACCGCACGCAGACGGTCACACACACATAATATTTCTCAGTTCAGAAAATAAACACAAATACTCAAGATATGCTCAGATCGAAATAAAACCCTTGACAAACATCACAAAGAGATAGGAATAAGATGTAGAAGTTGTTCCCCCTTTGATATCCAAAGCCAATGGATGTTGATGCTTGACCCTCGGATCGGATGATGGCGATTCTTGCATCCTCTAGTTCCTCTCGTCGATCCGCTCCTTTTCTTCTTCTTCCATGAACTCTAGAAGCTCCTTGGAGTAGATGAAGTTCACCTTGGCTTCTTCTCCTTCTCTTCTTTCTCCCTTTATTCCCCTACAAGATAGAAAACATAAGCATTAGGGTTCCCTTCTTCAAATTCGGAGTTCACATGTAAATATAAGTAAGAGAGGGCAAATGACCAATAAAACCCCTCTAGAGTCTTGCAAAAGCACCCCAATATGTGTGTCAACGATCTAGGGGTAATGTGGTAAAAGATCACTCCATTTGGGGCTCATTTGAGTGCTTTACGGAATGAAAATGGAAGCCCGTTCGTGTAGCAAAGGATTTTCGGTCGATCGGTTCTGCAGGGGCAATCGACCGGTCAAGAACTTAGTTTTGTTTGGCCCATGCACAGAGGAATCGGTCGACTAGTTTTACAGGGGCGGTCAACCTGCCAAAACTGAGTTCTGTCTGGTCAGAACTTCAGAACTGCAGGTTGACCTGTCCTGAACTTAGGTCGACCTGTCCTGCACTGCACCTTGTCTTGGACTATTAGGCGACCAAAATCACTGTAAAAGCACATAAACAAATGGAATTCAATATATATTCATTCTCCATGATGCCACCTATCATTAGAACTAAATTTTGGTGCCTATGGGATCCTTTTGAGCATTAACAAGACAATCTCATAAAAACCTTATGAAAAATATGCATGAAGGCATTCAAGGCTTTAACAATATATGAGAGGGATGCATAACGACTCAAGCTCTGGTTTGCACACCCAACATTTATGCAATATGTGAGCATTATCAAACCAACAATAAAACCATTTTCATCAGGACTTTCATGAAATAACTTAGTCATATTACTTCCACAAAAGAACCTCATGAACAACATGCATGAACCATATTCAAGGCTTTAACAATTCATGAGGAGGATGCATAAAACTCAATCTCTAGATTGCATTCAAAGCTAAACAAAAGAGCCATGAAACCTCATTTCAAAGTGACCCTTCATCACAATCTCCATACTCAAGACAAGGTTCAACACAACCCAATACATGCAACCCAATATATTGAAAATGCATGAAACACATTCTCAGACCATCAAATCCTCAACTAAAGATGTAATCATTTAGACATGCATATAAGCAATACATGTGAACATCATATAGCCCAATTTCACCATGATTCCCATGAGTTAGCTAAATGAACTTTCAAGCACACACTAAGCACATTCACTTGTATTATCAAATTCCACCAAGATAAGCATGACAACCTTGGACATGTGACCATCCAGCACATTAAACAATTCCAGCTTTAGGACATAAGTGAAATGCTTAAGCACATTGTTAGATCTAGTAGCCATGACAAATATTCATGTAAGCACTAGCATAGCTCAGATTTCCTCAACCAAATAACAAGAGTAATTAGCCAATGCATTTGACTAAATGCAAGAACACCATTCAAAACACATTAATCGAGTTTCAAGTAAATAGATTGAGCATCTTTCAAGCCCAAAAATCTCATGAGGAAAATGCATGAAAATACCCAATCAAGACTTTGAAAACCCATTGATGAAATTAATAAAACATGGATGGAGTCAACGCAATGCTATGAGTGAGTCAACTGCATTTTAGAAGAAGAACTTCATTGATGCAATCCTTTAAGTTTCAAGCATGAACCATGGATTTTGATCCTACAAGCCAAGATATTCAAAGTATGAGTTCCTTAAACAACAATAATTTGTATGACTTCCAAGTGAGAACCTTGAAGTCATCTTATAACTCATCAACCAAGATGCATACATGTTGCTCAATGAAACATACACACAAGCACAATCATTTTGTTATCATTAAAACCAAACACCAAACATCAACTAGGAGTTGCAACAGTCATCAAAAATCAAAACCACATGATCAAGCACGAAAAGAGCCTCTTCATATCAGACCAAGTCGACTTCCTTGAAGACAAGTCGACTTGCTTCATTTTCCCAAATACAGAAACAGGAAAAGGCTAGCAGAAGTCGACTCTTGCTGATTCAGAAGTCGACTTCCCCTCTGTCAGAAGTCGACTTCCATGAGACAGAAGTCGACTTGCATCAACATAAGTCACGCTAATGAAAAACTAGAGAAATGTAAGACCTTACCAATCTTTTCTGAAGAAAATACATGCCGTTTACTACCTGTTTGAGTTGTGGATGACAAGGTACTTATCCATTCATTCCTTTGACTTTTAAAAGATGTTCACCATGGATGTTGATCCTGCATAATAAGATAATCAAGATTAATGCATCAAGAATAGCATGAAGAACTTGCTCATTCAGAGAAGGCTTTGAAACCGCTTTCATAGCCTAAGTTTTCTCAACCAATGATCATGAATGCACACTATCATCAAGAGCATATGCAAACATACATAATGTTTAGTTATCATCAAAAACATATGCAAAGCACACAACATACTTCAGTTACTAAATTCCAAGATTGACAATTTGACCCAAATGGTTGATAGCAAGACCTCTAATCTCATCACCCCCTTGAGAAATGTGGCCAACAGATTTGCTTCAACTATTCAAGAATTTCAGCAGATTTGGACTGCATCAAGGCCACCTCCTACTGATCCCTCATCCTTCTAGTTTTCATGTTCTTTTTTTGATGACATAGGGGGAGAGAAAATAGGTCATTGTAAAAAAGGGGCATTTGTCAAATTTGAACCTGAAAGCAATGTATGAACTGCTTGTTTTTGAATGATATGAAGAGATGTTGAACTTTCTTTTGTGACAAAATGTGGAGAGGGGAAATCTTGCCGCCCGTACGGAGAGGCCAAATGAGGTCTAAACGAGACCGAACAAGGCTCAACCCCTCAAAGTGGCAGCCCCTGGGCCCACTTTTTATGAAGCCCAAAAATTCACTCGGTACAAGCGCTTCCTAGGCGGCCTTCGGGTTGGGAAGTCCAAGCATCAGTCGATCATGAAAGCTACCTTAGAGCCCGCTATTCCTTGTCCCGACCCAGCGCTTATCACTCGGGAGACAACTCCTGAACAAGTGCCATTTGCTCGGGCTCGCTGATGGAAGCTTATTGATTTGGCCGTTGCAAATCTCTTAATGGTAGGAAGCTCAAGGGGACAAGGGAGACCAAGAGTCCGCGCGCCGTAAGGAGCCCGCATGAAGGACATAACCCTCCTGGAACTCCTCCGCTCACAGGGACCAATTTGCACAATAGGCCATTATTTAAACAGGACATGCCCTACTACGAGAAGGTAAGCCTAAGCAAGGCAAGAGCCAGCAACCCTGAGCAGGAACCACTTCACCTTTCGGTGGAGAGGGATCTCGCACGCCCATTTTCCTCCCAACTCTTCTCTTCACACCAGTGCTCTACTACATGTGCTGACTTAAGCATCGGAGGGTCTTCCCCGGGGATCTATCCCTAGAAACCTCTGACTGGTTTCCCTTCTTGCAGTTTATACTTCAAGGGTACGTGGTCATCTTCTTCTGTGCTCAGGAGCAGCGCGAGATCGCCCCTCTTCATCTGGCGCCGCCTGTGGGAAATGCACAAAGAGCCATCATGGTGCGAAGAAGTTCTGGCAGGAGGACTGCCGACGATACGGGAAAAGCTCTGGTAACGGTGGAAGGTGCACCTTCCCTCCCCACGGAGCATTCCCCGTCTGACAACCAAGCCAACGAGCTACCTTCATCAGTGGCAGGGGAACAACTTCCCGGCGGGAGCACCGATGCCCTCCAAACCCTCAACGTAAAACTAGATGTCCTCGTGGATCTCATGAGGGCCCAGGCGGCCAGGGAGGAGATGTCACAGCTCCTCGGGAAAAGCCCCCCATGTGGAGGTGCCTCCGAGCAAACTACTGGAGGCCGTTTCATCCTCCGGGGGCAGCGGCTCATTCGCAACCCGTCAGAAGGACCGTCGCACGCCCCTCCCCTGGAGCAAGAAGCCTCCACAACCCCGAGGAGGGAGAAGACCGGAGCACGCAGACCATTCCCGGACGTCGAGGCCCCTAAAGAGCATCGGGGAAGCATGTAAGTGCGTCCCCCCAGCCCCTCGGGACAGCGACAATCGAAACTCTCTCTCTGGCTACGAGACTTCGAGAGGCGTTTCGCAGAGCAAGAGCGCGCTCTCCGCTCCTTGCAGAAGACCTCTCCTGTGGAGGATGAGGAGGGATCCCCGTTCTCCGACTACATCCTGAAGGCAGAGATATCTCCCAGAATCTCACTCCCAACCTTCAAGTAGTACGACGGCCAGGGAGACCCGGCCGACCATTATGACAGCTTCGACGCCCTGATGGCCTTGCATGGGGCGTCCGATGTGATCAAGTGCTGAGCATTCGTAACCACTCTAGTTCAGGGCGCTCAGGCTTCCTCGCCCCCGGCAGCATCCACAACTTCAGGCAATTCGGGTGAGTATTCAAAGAAAGCTTCACCGACAGCGGGCCACCCCAGTCAGTGGCGGTATTACTGGCCCTCAAACAGGAACATGGGGAGAAGTTACGGGTTTATATCAACCGATTCAAATTGGAAGCCATGCGCATCCCCCGCCTGGATGTGGCCTCTGCCATCACCGCCTTGACTAGGGGTACCCGCGACGAGAACCTACGTCTCAAGCTAGTGCTTCATCCCCCTTCCACCCTCGCCGAGCTAGTGACCTTCGCTCTACGCCATGCCGAGTGCGAAGAAGTACTCGGCGCCTGCCGAGGCACAATCGACTCGGGTCGAGAGGGGGACAAGAAGAGACCATCCGAGCAAGGGAGGGGACAAGGAAAGAGGCGGAACCAGGACAGAGATAGAAAAGAGCAGTCCCAGAAGTACGAGCGGTATACCCCACTTACCGCCTCCGTCTACGAAATCTACGAAGACATCAAAGGCTAGGGTCTCCTCAACCAACCCGAGCCCATGAGGACCAAGCATCACAATCGTCGCAAGCATTGCCTGTTCCACAGCGACCACGGGCATCACACCAGTGATTGCCATCAACTTCAAGATGAGATTGAGCGCCTCATCCGCTAGGGACACCTATCTCGGTACGTGTCCGAGCAAAAGGAAGACCGAGGCGCCGCTGAAGCGATTGATAATGCCCCCCGCGGAGTCTATATCAATGTCATCGCGGGCGGGACGACATCAGGCGGAGATAGCAGCTGAGGTAGAAAGTGTCACGCCAAGCGGGTGAGCCGAGCCTCTGCTGAGGCACCTGCGGCCCCGCAGGCTAGCAAACCGCAGGCCCTGGTATTCTCTGACCAGGACCTAGAAGGGCTAACCACCCCGCACGACGACGCTCTCGTTGTATCGGCTATAATAAACCATTATAACGTGGACAGAATCTTAGTCGACAATGGTAGTGCCCCTGATGTATTGTCCTATGAGTGTTTCCTCAAAATGGTAGAGAATCCATCTAAACTCCGCCCGATCCGAACCCCCCCTCTGTGGGTTCAACGGCCAGGCTACTTATCCCGAGGGAGCACTGTGCCTGCCGGTTACTGTCGGCACCCCGCCCAAAACCGTTACGGTTATGGTAGACTTCATCATGATTAAGGGGATGACGACATACAACGCCATCTTCGGTCGAGGCATTCTCAGTTGAATGAGAGCGGTGCCCTCTACCTTTCACCAAAAGATGAAGTTCCCAACCAAATATGGTGTAGGGGAAGTTCGCGGTAACCAGGCATTGGCTAGACGGTGCTATATAGTCTCGGTTGACGCCACTAGGCTGGAAGGGAAGAATAAAAGGGTAAAGGGAGCCGAGAAGGGACCCACAACATCTGAGCCTGGTGGCGAGTTGCTAACGGTCTTCCATAACGGTGACCCGACCCTAGGAGTAAAGATTGGAGCCGAGCTCCCACTCGAGGAACAAGAAAAATATAATGATTTCCTTGCTCCGTATATCCGAGTCTTTGCATGGTCTGATGAGCACCTTCCCGGGATCCTGGGAGACGTGGTGATGCACAAGCTCAACCTCGACCCTACAGCAAAGCCAGTACAACAGCTCAGGAGAAAGCACGCCCCAGAGAAGCAAGCGGTCATCAAGGAGCAAGTCATCCAGGGGCAGAAGACTGGCCTCTTTCGTCCGGTTCTTACCCTACATGACTCGCCAACGTCGTCCTGGTACCAAAAGCTTCTGGAAAATGGCGAATGTGCGTGGACTTCACCGATCTCAACCAGGCTACCCCTAAGGATTGCTACCCGTTGCCGAGTATCGATCAACTGATCGATTCAACCTCTGGCAACAAGCTGCTCAGCTTCCTGGACGCCTACTCTGACTACCATCAGATCAGGATGGACCCGAAGGACATCAAGAAGACCGCCTTCATCACCGACTTCGACGTACACTGCTACACTTGGATGCCGTTCGGGTTAAAGAACGCTGAAGCAACATATCAAAGACTGATCAACCACATTTTCGAAGGACAGCTCGGTCGAAATGTCGAGGCCTATATTGATGTTATGCTCGTCATAACACCGAAGGCCAAGGGCCACCTCGCCGACTTAGACGAGACCTTCGACACCCTCCTGAAGTGCAACATGAAGCTCAACCCCGCCAAGTGCACCTTCGGAGTCAGATCCGGGAAGTTCGTAGGCTTCTTCGTCACTCAGTGTGGAATTGAGGCCAACCCCGACAAGGTCCAGGCCATCCTGGACATGAGGCCACCTACCTGCATCAAGGACGTCCAACGCCTAACGGGGCGCATTGCTGCACTCAACCGTCTCCTGTCTCGGGCGGCCGAACGATGCTTACCCGTCTTCAAATTGTTGAGGGGACCCAAAATGGCATCAGCTTCGTTCACCTAGGATGAGGAATGTCAGAAGGCGTTCGCTGAACTCAAGGAATTATTGGCCTCGCCCCCGGTGCTGTCCAAACTAGTCCAAGGTGAATCTCTACACCTCTACCTCTCGGTGACCCCTTCTACTGTAAGCTCGGTCCTGGTCAGGAATGACGCAGGAGTCGAGAGACCAGTTTACTATGCCAGCAAGGTGCTTAATGAGGTCGAAAGAAGGTACCCCGTAACCAAGAAACTCATGCTAGTGGTGGTTACCTCGGCCAAGCACCCCCGACCCTACTTCAAAGGGCACTCCATCATCGTATTGACCAGTGAACCCCTGAGGAAGATTCTCTTTCACAATGAAGCCTCGGGATGCCTCGTCAAATGGGCCATCATGCTCAGGGCTACGATATTTCGTATCGCCCCCGCTCGGCTATTAAAGGATAGGCTCTCACGGACTTCATCGCTGAAAGCACGGTCCCGATTGAAGAAGCACTTCCACCAGCGTCCGGGCCTACCTGGGATCTGTTCGTTGACGGGTCCTCCAATTCAACAGGGAGTGGCGCCGGTATTCTCCTCAAGTCCCCCGAAGGAGCGGAGCTGCGGTATGCCCAGAAGTTCAACTTCCAGGCGTCCAACAACGCCTCCGAGTATGAAGTCGTTATCTCGGGAGCCAGGATGGCTCGACGACTGGGGGCCAAATGAGTCAGGATCCACACTGACTCCCAATTGGTCGCTAGCCAAATCAACGATGAATACAAAGCTCGGGAAGGACAAATGGTCAAGTACCTCCAAGCGGTCAAGAGGATGGCCCAACTCTTCGAGAGCTTTGAGGTAGTCCGAATAGCCCGGGAGGAAAACTCCCGAGCGGACGCCCTCTCTCGACAGGCCTCCTCGCCCGATCCCGCTAGTACATGATCAGTCTTCCTTGAAGAGCTCGGGCAACCGAGCATCGAATCCGAGCTTATGACTATTGACCCGGCATCCTTAAGCGACTGGCGGACCCCCTACATATCCTGGCTCCGGGATTCTCAAAAGCCCACCGACTCTCGAGAGGCCAAGCTTGGCGTTTCGTCATGCTGGACGATGCCTTGTACCGCAGATCATTCTCCGGTCCCCTCCTGAAGTGCATCAGCGCCAACGAAGCCAGCCGAGCGATTCATGAAGTACATGAAGGCATCTACGGAGCGCACCAAGGAGTAAGATCACTCGCTAGGATCTTGCTACGGTAGGGTTACTGGTGGCCCACTCTCCAGCGTGATTGCTCGACCTACGTGCAGAAGTGCGATCGATGTCAGCGCTTTGACCACCTAATTCATCAGCCCGTTGCGGAGCTCATCACCCTTGCCGAGCTATACCCTTTTGCTTTGTGGGGGATCGACATTTTGGGGCCGTTCCCTACGGCTCAAGCTCAGAAGAAGTTCATCATCGTCGCCATCGACTATTTCACCAAATGGATCGAGGTCGAAGCCACCACCAGGATCACCGAATCGGTCGTATGGAGTTTTGTTTGGAAATCGATCATATGTCGCTATGGTGTCCTTCGAGTGATCGTGAGCGATAATGGTCGGCAGTTTGATTCTCATTATTTTAGAGACAAATGTGCTGACCTAAACATTCACAACCACTTCACTTCGGTAGCCCACCCTCGAGCTAATGGACTGGTCGAAAATGCCAATAAGACTATCTTAAAAGGCATCAAAACCAGGCTCGGCAAAGCCAAGGGAAGATGGCTCGAGGATTTGCCAAGCGTACTATGGTCGCACTGAACTACTCCGAGAATGGCTACTTGTGAAACACCTTTTCAGCTGGTGTATGGCACGGAAGCTGTGATTCCATTGGAGGTCAACAATCCCTCTCTCCGCGTCGTCCACTTAGAGCCCGAGGTAAACGAGCAGAAATTGCGAGAGAACCTTGACTTAGCGGACGAGATCTGAGATAATGCAAGGATCTGAGCAACGGAATACCAACGGCGCATCACTCGATACTACAATAGTAGAGTCCAAGATAGACACTTCCAGTCAGGAGACTTCGTCCTAAGGAAGGCCAAAGCATCTCGACCACTAGAGGCGGCGGGGAAGCTGGCCCCTACCTAGGAAGGTCCCTACCGAGTGGTCGAGAAGCTCGGGAAAGGAGCATACCAATTGTCCAACATGGAAGGAACACCCATCCCTCGGACGTGGAATGCGAGAAATCTTCACAAGTTCTACTTTTGGACATTTGACAAGCATACACATGTAAGCGAAATAGAATAATCACCATTCTTCTCTTCTTATTAAACTTTGATGTACATCAAGAAGGCCATAGCCGGTATAGTATACATGTACAAAAAATTGCATCCCCTGGTACTATAACGCGAGCAGAACACTTGGCCAACCCAATAGGCACTCCCACGTCCAGCCACTGACTCTGCCTCGTGTAGAAACTGGCTCGGATAAGGGATCGCCGGTTTCATTAGTTTGAGAAAGCTCGGAGGAAAAAGGAAAAGAGCGGAAACAACAGGAAGAAGAGAGGAAGGAATACGAGTGAAGGCCTCCTCTCTGCCAACTCTTTGGAAGGCAGAGAGTGCAGGCACCCTCCGAAGAGTGAAATGGGAGGGGTAAAAAGAAAACGGCAGAGATGGACGAGGAGGCCAGAAAGGAGGGTGCTTAATTAGCTCCCCTCCTCCTCGCGGGATGGCATCGGCGGGTCAGGGATAGAAGTGCGGCATGCTTCGGCATGACGAACCCTCTTCTAGAGTGACCTCTGACTGACGAACCCTCATCCAGACTGAAGCAATAGGATCTTCCCTCCTACCGCCATATGTATCACTATCTTCTGAAGCGCCTTCCATGCCGTGCTAAGACTAACAGCACAACGCTTCGCGGAAGGGAAAAACCGCCAGGAACGGCCTTAAACGATGAAAGGAAAAGGAGACGCCCCTCGGACCTTTTATAGGCCGAAGGGGGAGCTGATCGCCTTAAATGACTCTCCCCTTATAAAACACGCTACCAAGGCTTTCCTTGGGTTGGTTAACTCATTTCCCGATATTCCCCCAGCATGTCGGGCAAAGTGGAAAGTCATTAAGGGTGGTATGGAAAAATGGAAAGGTGCCAGCGCCATGTCAGTTATTTGATAGATCGGCGCGCGCAAGATCTATAGAAAATCGGTGCCTTCTTCAAACGACTGCGGATACGGTAGTCAAATCACACCAAAAGCGGTAAGAAACAGTCAATCCAGCATTCAATACTGTCGCTATTATAGTTTCCAAAAAAGCCTTACTCGGCTAGATATAAAGGAGAAAGAAATAAGAAAAAGAGCTATTACATCAAGCCTCAGGCCCATCTCCAAGCTCGGCATATAAGGTTTCTTCGGCACCAAATGATCTGCCCCCAGTGTTCTCGGCGACGGCCGGCCCAGACACTGACCCCACCTATGTGGGAACTATCTCGGCCGTGTGCCCTCCCGAGGATGCTGGAGTTGGCAGTCGCTCGGACGGAGCCGAACTCACCTCTTCACTCGATGTGTAGTGGGAAGAGTCAGTGGAGCCCCAATCCGAGTCATAGCGCTGACCGGAAGGAAAAATTAGCGTAGACGATTGGGCCTCTGCCTCTAGGATGGCCCTATCGTAGCCTTGGGAGAAGCCCTTTTGGAGTCCCCGTCGATAGCCTGACTCATAATAAGGAAAGGCCGCCTGCTGTAAAGCTGCCTGGTAAGCCTCTGAGCACTTATGTTGCTCGAGCGCTTCCTTCCCAGCCAGCTCTGCCTTCCTCTCGAACTCGGCTATCTGTTGCTCGGACTCGGACAACCTTCTCTCGGCCTCGGACAGCCTTCACTCGACCTCAGTCTGTGAATCCTTGATCGCCCGAACTCGGTCCTCAAGCCCCTCTCGCTCGGCCCTCCATTGGTCATCGCGCTCGATCTGGTTTCTACGCTCCGACTCCAATAGCTCACTCTTCCGGTCGACCATGCGACGAGCCTGGGCCAGCTGCTCCGCCAATGATCGAGCCTCCGCTTGGCTCGACTGCGCCAGCGCTCGGAGCGGGGCCATCTCCCGGTGAAGGTCCCCAAGATCTAGGGTCAGACGCTCGAGTTTCTGATCAAGCGCATCGCGCGTCCACGAGAGAGTCTCCCGCTCAGACTCCACCCGAGTGTATCATCCACAGCTTCAGCCCCCAGTTGGGCCAAAATCAGCCCTCCCTCCATAATCTGCTCAAACAACGAAGAGGGGGGACCCTTCTAGACTTTTTCCTGAAAGTCTCGAGAAGCTAAGGAATGGCATGCCCGGTACAGAGGAGCCCGAACACTGAAGGTGCTGGTAGAGGGAGGGGAAGCTCTCACCGGAGTGACAGGGATCGGGGCATCTCCCTCGGGCAATCCCGTCTTGGGAGCCCCACCGGTTGGCTCGGCATGAGTGGCCTCACCGCATACCTCCCCAGCTTTGGTCGGCTGAGATCGAGTCGCCTCCTCCTGTGACCCTCCAGCCTCGACTGGCTCAAATCAGACCCCCGCGTCTGGCGGCCCCTCCGCTACGCTCGACGCCTTAGCATCGGCGATGGTCCCTCCCTCATCGGTCCCCTCTTGTTCAGTAGGGGGGAGAGCCGATAGGGAATCTCCTCCGGATAGACGGACGACCTCCTCCTTCCTCGCTCGCTTCTTCTTAGCAGACTGAGCCGGCATTGAAGACTGCAACAACTTGGCCATGGGATCCTTGCGCTTGACCCCCCGGCGCTCAAAAACGACATCTCAGGCCACCTGCTTGCCCTTGTCCGGAGAGCGGGATGAGCCCTCTGAAGCTTGAAGATCATCAGGAGCTGACGCCTCATCCAAATCGATGATCTCCAATTTGGCCGACGGTGCCTCTTCCTCAACCGCTCGCCTTGTGTCTGAACCATAGAAAAGTAGATTCAGAGAAGGAAGATTCTCACTCCACAAGAAGGAAGATCAAGTTCTCGAACTCCTTACCTGTCGGCGACAGCACTCGAGCGAGGTAGCCCTCAATGTTGAAAGAAGTCACCAAATCAGCAGTCTCTTGGCGATTCTGCTGTAGAATGGCATCTTCATCTTCCACCTCCGGAGAAAACACAGTCTGCCTCGGAGGAATGTTCGGATGGAAATTGGGCGCCGTCTGGAAATTCCAGACTACACCAACTGCTGATGGGCCCACCCAGAAATATGCGGTCTTCCACCCTTTATGAGAAGAGTCCTTCGCAGAGAGGGACACGCAGCTCCTCCCCCGCTTCGCCAAAATATAGAAGAAGCCTCCCCCCGCATGAGGATGCTCCTTCAACTCAAAGAAGTAATGGAAAAGATCCAGTGAGCCGCCCACCCCACACTGGTCGCAAAGAAAAATAAAGGAGAAAATGAAGGTATAAGAGTTGGAGACCAGCTAGACAGGGGCCAGCCGGTAGAACCGAAGCAACTCGGCGATAAAGAGATGAAGGGGCAGACGAAAGCCACATTTTCGGGCTAGAAGAAAGGAGAAAAAGAGGCCAGAATGAGTGGACAAGCTAGACTCATGAGGCTCAGGTGCCAGGAACTAGAACCGCCATGGTAGCCCGTAACGACTCTCCAGTCGCTTCACCTCAGCCTCCCCCAGCTCGCTGCAGAGCGACTCCGGTGGCGTCAAGAAAACCCTTAGAGCCCATTCTCTCTGCCGCCCCTTGGCCCCAGGATGATGGTCTGCCATGAGACAAAGAAAAGAAGAAGGGAAAAGCTCTGAGCCAGAGAACTTTAGAGAAGAAAGGGAGCTTAGGAATCACCGCCTCAGGAAGCCCTTCTAGCTCTGACGGCTACAATGATTCTCCGCTCTTCAGAAACTGCTCTCACAGCGCGGGAGCCTCCCTCAAATATAACTACAAAGAGAGGCAAAACCCTAAAACCCCGGAGATAAAGGGATGCAAAATGCGCAATGCCTAAAAACCCTGACAGGAGGCAGCGCGGCGTCCGATCTCCCGAGGAGGGGCCTTCTCTTATTCATCATAACGGGTGTATTTTCAAGATGAGCTGCGTCACGTGGCCCATATCAGAGAGATATCTTTACCCAATCAGTGCCACCAATAGTCCAGCCCAATTGCTACTCGTCTGAGCCTAAACTTGGCTCGGGAGTAGGAGGGGGACAAGTGGAGAGGGGAAATCTCGCCGCTCGTATGGAGAGGCCAAACGAGGTCTAAACTGGACCGAACAAGGCTCAACTTCTCAAAGTGGCATCCCCCGGGCCCACTTATTATGAAGCCCAAAAATTCACTCGGTACAAGCGCTTCCTAGGCGGCCTTCAGGTTGGGAAGTCCGAGCATCAGTCGATTAGGAAAGCTCCCTTGGAGGCCCCTATTCTTTGTCCCAACCCAGCGCTTATCACTTGGGAGACCACTCCTGAACAACTGCCATTCGCTCAGGCTCGCTGATGGAAGCTTATTGATTCGGCCGTTGCGAATCCCTTAATGGCAGGAAGCTCAAGGGGACAAGGGGGAGACCAAGAGTCCGCGCACCGTAAGGAGCCCGCATGAAAGACGTAACACCCCTAGAACTCCTCCGCTCACAGGGACCAATTCGCACAACATGTCATTATTTAAATAGGACATGCCCTACTATGAGATGGTAAGCCTAAGCAAGGCAAGAGCCAGCAACCCTGAGCAGGAACCACTTAACCTTTCGGTGGAGAGGGATCTCGCGCTCCCATTTTCCTTCCAACTCTTCTCTTCTCACCAGTGCTCTACTACCTGTGCTGACTTAAGCATCGGAGGGTCTTCCCTGGGGATCTATCTCTGGGCACCTATGACTGGTTTCCCTTCTTGCAGTTTATACTTCAAGGGTACGTGGTCATCTTCCTCCCCACTCAGGAGCAGCACGAGATCGCCCCTTTTCAAAATGTATAAGTTTTTTTAACCTTGCTGAATGAAATGCATGAACTGGCATGTGTAAGTTTATATGACATGGATGTGTTTCATTGATGATCTTCTTATGTCACATGCTGAGTGGATATCTACCAATGTCAATTGAATAAAAATCAAGACAAATCAATACCCAATGACCTATAGTTGTCATCATCAAAAAGGGAGAGAATGTTGTACCCCGAGTTTTGATGATGCCAAACTATAAATCATTGAGCAAACTTTGAATGATGACTAAGTATTTCTATTGCACAGGCACAAGGGCACAAGGTATATGAAGCACAAGAAATCTTGGATTTGAAGATATCAAGCACGGCAAGAAAGGTGAAGGTTAAGAAGTGAAGCAAATTTGAAGACAAGTCTGAACAGATTAGATGCCATCTTGCAACTACTATGAAGACTTAAGGACACTCTCAACTTGCGGTAACTCATCTTCAAATCGAATTACAAATCCCTCACAGAATCTTCAATGTGTAGAAGATTGGACTAACTCGAGTTGAGACAGAGCCAAGTCGAGTTGGCTGTGGAACAGAAGCTGGACTATGGAGCTGCAGATTTTAAGTCGACTTGAGTTACAGAAAACTCGAGTTGAAGCTACATACAGAAGCTACCTTCACCTAGGATAAGTTTTAAGTCGACTTGCCAATGGCCCAACTCGAGTTAAACCGGTGACCAGCTTAAACTCCCCCAAAATGAGCCAGTTCGTCGCACGTGACCTAAATAACTTGGAAATTGAAATTGTGCGCATGAAGGAGAATATTCAGAGGAGTTTGTTCTGAAGAAAAGATTCCAGTCCTATCTAACACTAACACAAGGGGGGCCACATTAATATTCCAAAAGAAAGGGGATCTCGTGGATCCGTTATAAATAGGGATATTCTGCTGTGAATGCGAAAAAATAATGAAAAATGGGAAGAATTCAAGTGAAGTGAGAAAGAGCGTGGGAAGATTGAAAATTCTAGAGTGAAGAGCGAGAACTCCTGTGACGAGAGAAACTGCTCCAGATCACAAGTGGAGCTGATCTTGAAGGAGCTATTCTCAAGGAGATTTCAGATCGTCCTGCCAGCTAGGAACGATCGTCCAGACCGATCTAGTCATCATCACTTTGGGGAGATATCTTTGAACTCGATCGATGCTTTCTTTTTATCCTTTTCATTTTTATTGTCTTCATAAATTGAATGGTGATCTGTTCTCCATCTAGAGAGAGTGTGTATTAGATATTGCTCATCGCAGCAAAGATCTGTGCTCAGGCATTGGCCTTCAAGCTGTTTGGCAACTATTCTTATTGAGCTGAGTAATAGCTCGTTGTGTACAAGCTATGAGCCAGCTTTTGTAAGAGAGTACTTCTCTTGGTGTGTGTGTGCTGATTAGCACATAGTGAAGCCTTGTTCCGGTGGAACAAGGGGTGAATGTAGGTCACCGTGTACGGAGATTGAACCACCTAAAAATCTATATTTTGTGGCTTAATTTGTGTATGTGATTGAATTTTTTCATATCTGCGCTCACAGTGTTGTTGTTGACTAGATCTAGATAGTCTTAACTGATATATAAAAAGGTGCATTCATACACTTTGCGTGAGGAGGGTTTCTGGACCTGAACCTCTGCCTAGTATCAGTTTAACTGGCTATCCATCTGTGATTCATTCAATGTTTCCTATCATTAGATGCATGCTTTAGGAAGTATTAAACAAATGGATTTCTGCTAACTTCTAATAGTCTGTGAGCATTTTAGGCGACTTTGTCTTCTCTAATTGGCAGTCTGTGAGTTGTTTATGTTCTACCATTTTAATTGCTCAAGGATCTATTCACGCCCCTCTAGATCCTCCATTCCGTGTTCCAACAAAATGAAACCCTGATTTCTAAGAAATTTCGATAGCATCTCCCCCTGCCCCAGAATATGTTGGGGGAGATTTATGGGAGCCCCATCCACAGTAGGCTGAGACGGACTCTCTAAAAAAGGGCATGTCGAAACGACAACCCAAACCCTATAGCGGATGCCGGATCTCCAAGGACTCGCCTACTAGGAGACCCGTGTCACCCAAGGGTTGTCAAACGTCTTCTGCTAGGGGTGTTGACCCATTTTGGCACCATGGCATATACATAGAGGCTCAGGGGAGCACTGGTATAACCATGGGTCGATGGGTCTAAGGACATCGGAGAACTGTTCGCCACTAAGGCGGTTCATGTTCACTCGGGGAGAGTAGCCCTTATCCGTGATTTGGTATGAATGGCCGTGGACAAGGAGCCCTCACAGGAATGATGATGTATTGTTCCCCTGTTGAAGCCACTAGTGAACATGCTGAATGAATGGCAAGCTCCCATGACCTGCGGGGTGATCGACAGAATCAAAAGATGGCAAAATAAATAGGATGAAAGTAGATGCATACGCCGATGGGTCAATGATATGCGCAAGAAAAAGATATGAAATATGGTATTCATCTGTGACCTACTGCCGGATCACGACTGGAAACGGGCAGAATGCAATTAGTCCATTTTTACCATTCCTGTTGATCAGGAGTCATGCTGTGAGGACTTAGCAAACCCCTGTCAGAATTGGGATTGGTCAAACAGAAGTTGAAATCTGAAGGAACACGAGAATTGAAAGGTAATATGGTGGCCTTAACATGGGACAATCTCTTATCCGGCGGCCCTTACAGTAGGGGACTTCCCCTTTAATGCGGCGGCCTTCCGCAATGGGAAAACCCCTTGATCTGGTGGCCCTTCACAATGGGGGATCCCCTTTATCAGAAGGGCGTAGTTTTCTCTCTCTCTTTTTTTTAAGATAAAGAAGCAATGATCCGGTGGGCATGAAAGAAAACAGTGATCCGGTGGATGAGCGGCACGCCGGATCAGCTAAAGCCAATCTGACGACGCTAACTGCCACCGGATCAATTTCCTTAATCCCTTTGAATGACTTCGGAAAAGAGGAAGAAGAAAAGGGCATGGAAAGGGATCATCCCTGGTCACTCAGGGTGCCCCATGGAACCCAGAAATATCTTGTGACATGAGAGTCAATGTCTGATGATCGTGGATAACGGATTAACATAGAATCTCATAAAACGGCGGAATGTGCACCACTCTATTTCATACTGAGTTTCCTGTGTGCCATATCCCTCACAGATAGGAGTAACAGGGATCAGGCTTGGGGAGACGCAAACCCCTGACTCCCATTAAGGAGGTAAATCATTTCTACAACTTGCTAAACTTGAACAAGTCCGGAAGATGGTGAAGGCGTCACGTTAGGTACGAAGAGATAGAGATTGGGGGGTACGAAGTTAATAACATAAAACATGTTTACCCCTTTATTCAGGACCCTCAGAGATCACATATGAAGGATATGATGAATCTCTGGCACCGGATAGGATTGTGCACACTGGATCTCACCACATCGCTTCGGGACAAGGCGGAGGAAGAAGGGTGCAAATTATAAATTATTAGACACAATGTGTCTGTAGCCCCGAAGGGCAACTCAGTCACTCTGGGGTTTAACCCCCACTTCCTCCATCGCGCCAACTACAGTGTAGACCCAGGTCCCCCATATTCTTCTTGCATCAGGATCCATTGGAGACTAAGTTATTAAACAATGGAAAACATTTCAGAAAATGGTGCAAGGAATAGCATTCTCTGAGAGACGATAGCTCATCCGACAAAGATAGCTCTCTGGCCACCGTAGAGATACGTGGGAAGGGAAGGAGAAAGAAAGACCGATAAACAAGAACTTTATTGGAAACTTAGTAGCACCAGTTCATCATCACACCTTTTATTCTAATCAAAAGAACAAAGGTACAAACTGGAGGCAATCTGTGCAAAGCAACAGGGAAGGAAAGAAAAACAAACCTATAATTCGATGGGAAACAATCTCTCCAACTGCTGGCTCCCTTCTCTCAGAAGTAGGGCTCTCTTCTTTCCCGACGTGTGAGGGGCTCGTGCTATCTCTCTTTTTTTTTTCCGCCGCTGTCCGTCTCTCTATCTGCATGTCTTTTTATAACTTGTGCCTCCTCCTCCTTTTTTTAGGGTGATCAATATTAGTATTTATAGGAGAATTTCATGTTCAAACGGCGGCATGAGGCGGGGGGGGGGGGGGGGTTTATCCGGCAGTGCCAAGCGGACCAGCCCTGGCCGCCGGTTCACTTGTGACTCTTTTGGCCCATTTAGCCAATTTATACTAGCTTCACCCAATTGAATTGCTATTTACCCGCCGGCCCATTGAGTGTTTTATCTTCATTGCTTGAAATATTCTATTTATTTTCTGAGCCAGAGCTGGTTAAGGCCTGTGTCGCTGGGGCCCTACGGACCAGCATTAATGCATTTTTCGCAGTAACATTATCGATCTTTAGGATTGATCTCGAGCTTGTCTTGAGTTTTAGTATTTGTTCCTGTAGCCACATCTCGCGGTCTGAAGCACACTGCAAGTGTTTTATCAGGCAGATGATCGCCTGGGAGTTCTTTCATCTTTCAAGGACTATTCTTTTGGATCGATCGCTTACGTCACGGACAATGATTCTGCCATGTATCAGCTTTGTCAGAAAGGCATGGCCGGATGAGTTTTTTCATAATGCAGTGGGCTCCTCTCGCTGACTGATGATAGGACCCTTTGATGATGGCTCTGGGGGACCGTACACTAGCTCAGGTGACTTCTTCGATATTCGGCTTGGCTGTTGTTGTGTCTTCGGAGCGTTCCATAGCTCAATCATTATGTTGGTGGTATGTTTGAGGTTTAGTGCCTCAAGGGAGCATCCACAGGTTGTAAATTGCACCGGTTAAGCTAGACTTCATGGTTTTCAGCTCACGGCTCGGAGTACACACTTGTGTAATATTTTAGGTGTCAACAACTCACCAAGGTATCCAACGCTTCCCAGGTGGTGGCTAGCTGCTGCTTGGCATCCGCCAAGTAAGCCTGCAGGTCTGCTATAAGTGCGTCACGGGCATCCTGCATTCATAAACACCAAGGTTAGTGTCACATGCGCATGCACACATCTATATAAATAAATGAATGCTTATTTCATACTTACCCCCAAAGGCCTCCCAAGCTGGAGACGAGCCGCGCAGGTCTCTTTATAGCGCCGTACATAATACGTGCTGTCCTGCACGTGTGACACCACGTGGACTCAACCCTATCGACAGTCCTAAAACTGTATTGGGAAGCGCTCACGCCAGTCGACACGCTTCGCCTTCCCTCGGGTCTTCCGCACGATCCGGCTCAGAGCGTCAACCTCTACCCACTCTTGGGCCATCCCCAAGGTCCTCATCGTCAATTGCAGTCGAAGGGGATCGATCTCGTTCAGGCAATGGACCCAAAGGTCATGCCCAAATCAAGCTCGGCCAGCCTCTACCTATGGTTGATCGGCGTCCGCCATGCCCAAGTAAGGTCTCAAAACCACTTGCATTGCCATATATGCATCATGTCAATTATCATAATCATAACAAAGCACAAAATAAAATAAATGCATACATAAAAAAAATTCATTATACCATCGCCTCTAGGTACTCCCTCAACTCACGTCTCTGTGACGTCGGCTAGTAGAAGTGGGGAGCCAGACTCACGATCGTCCTCCACTTTCGGGCCAGCGACACCGTTGTCGGGTGCCACTGTCGGGCCCTCCCCATCAAGATATAGTAACAACTCCACACCTGCATTCATTGCATGTCATTAGCGTAATCAATTGCATAAACATAAGATAGGACTAACTATGAATGAAAAAAAATGCATTTACCTAGAGGACTGGGGCGAAGCCACTAACTATCGTCTCTCGCCCTATACCCTAAGATAGGTCAGCGATCAGGGGCGCAAGTAGGGCAGCTCCCCGCGTGTACTACCCCACCCTATCCAGATCCACCAAGATATCCAAGAAATGACAGTGGATGTCATCTCCCTTCATGCTCAGGAGTAACCTCCCTAGCACGAAAAATAAAAACCTCCAGAGGTAGTGGTCTGCCTGCTCCCGGCCAGTCGCATCCTGGCAGAATGCACCATGTGTAGCTCTCTCCATCCATGCCATGAACTCTGTGGAAGTCTCCCCAATGCGCTGTCGGGCATCGACGAGCCCCAACGCCTCCATGACGGCTATTCGGGTAACCATCCTGCTCTCTCTATCGTCCGCCCCGGTCTCCAGTCCCAGCAACTCCTAGGCACTCTCACGGTAGTCGGGGTAGGTAACGTCGCTCACCTCCTCCCCGTCCACCCTCAGTCCAGTGATCTGGACGACATCCTCCAAGGTGGGCACCATATGCCCCCACGGCATCAGGAAGGCCTGACTCGCCCGATCCCACCTCTTTCACAGTGCCTGAATGAGGGGTAGGTCGAGCCAGAATGGCTCGATCGGTAGGAACACACCGAACCCCATCCCCTCCAGCCTGGCTCTCTGGAAGTCCGGGAGGCCCCTGTAGGCAGCCACCATAAGGTACCAACTGATGCGGGTCCTCATCACACCCTACACATCACAAAGAAAGATAACAAGAAGACCATATTAGTGTAAGGAGATAACAATAATAACAAAAATAACACACAATATATGCAAAAAAAAGGAGAGAAAGAACGCGTCACCCAAGGGTGACATGTTTAAAATAATGCATCTTCCAAGTTAGACGCATAAAACATTAATCAAAAAATATATAATAAAAATTATTAATGCGTCAATCTAGGGTGACATCTTTACATAGACGCGTCACCCTACTGTGATGCGTAGTTAATAAAAGTCTTAAATTCAAAAAAATGAAATGAATGTGTCACCTATGACAGACACATTCATAACCTGTCCCCCACCGTTGCCGTATGCCTCTCCCTCTCTCACCACACCCTATGAAAGCCTAAAAAAATGCAAAAAAAGAAAGGTAGGAGGGCTTATCGCATTGTGGCCGGCCTCTTCCTTGCCGCTAGGTCCCTCGGGGCCTTATATAGCCAAGGGAAGCTCCTCTTCCTCCATGATGGCCTCCACCTCTGTTGCATCCCTAAGGTTTTGATGATGTCTCACACTATAAATAAATTTATTATACGGACCATTTTCTTTGTTCAAAGCATGAAGGGGGTCTGTTGCAATACCTTTATGGTCCGTGCATATCATGGCCTTGCATCTCATCTCTCGAGGTCGGTGCAAGCTCTAGTCGGTGCAATCGTTGTCTGGTATGGATCGTTAGATCTTGTCCTTTTCTTTTCAGTGCAAATTCGTCTCGGTGCAAGCGGTGTCTTGTACTTCTCCTTATCAATTCGGTGCAAGTCTTCGTCTCACTCACAAACACTGTAGCCCCGTTTCCATCTCGGTGCATTTCGTGTCTAGACATAAATTGGCTCAATGCATTTCATTGTATTTCTTTACAGCATACACTTTTAGGTTCGTGCATATATTGTTTGTGCGTCTTTGTGCGTCTCGCCTTTCAGACTCGGTGCAAGGTCTGTCTTGCATCCGTCTTTGTTCGTATGTTTCTTCTCTTTCATTCGGTGCAATTCTCGAATAATCAACTCGGTGCATCTACTGTGTTACACAGTTGTTTTAGAAGTCCGTGCATATCTTTGATCCTTTCTTTTGACTCTGTACATAGTCTTCATCTTGTGCCTCTTGGATCCATGTCTATGCACATCAGCTTCACGGGTGGACGCTAGAGTCTGTGCAAGTGGGGTCAAACACTTTAGTAGGTCAATTCAATTGTTGACTTGAATATCTCTACTCAGTGCATGCTATGTCTAATCACATTCGGTGCAACATTTGCTTCATGTCTTATATAAATAGTGCATCCCTCCCAGTTCATGCATTCAACACCAATATGCCCAGAGCAATGTCATTCTACTTACCAGTATCCAAAATGCTTTCCTCTGATTGTTTGTCAGGTATTTTTTCTCTTTCGAGAAGAATAATAATGGCTCGCGATCCCAGTATGGAGGAGGTGGTAGGATCGTGACACATGGAAAGAAGTGTGCAGGGATTCTGCCACGTGGGGTAAGGCCTTTGAGCAGGAATAATGGAAAGCACACGCCCATCCTCTGATGCTCTATAAAAAGTGAATACTGAGTAGAAGAAACAATAACAACGAGAATAGAACAGAGAGGAGAAGGAGAAAGAGAGCCAGCAGAAGCAGAAGAGAAAGAAAAATTTCTGAGAGGGAGAAGTGTTCGTGAATGAGAAGATCTGCTTCTATGGAAGCTACATTATCTTTGTTTCTAGAGAAAATTATCATTTACCGATCGCTGTGTTTTCAAGTTTCTATTTGATCATTTTTCATTCCATATTGTTACCCTCCACTGTTCGGAGGAAGGGAGAGGTTCTCCAATTCCCTCCATTGTCTTGGAGGAAGAGAGGTTCAATCCTTTGGTTGTGTGAGTTACTTGGGAGTAACTGCACAGGGTTCCCTTTGCTGCATGAAAAGGAAGGGAGATAGTTCTCCGGTGTTCTTCTTCTGGTCGATCAGAAGATTGAGGAGGCTGTTCCTCTGTACAAGCTGTTTGGCAACGGTTGTTGCAGACTGAGTCTGCTATGTGCGACTCAAGTGCAAGAAGCCTTACTCGATTGAGTAAGGGGTGGACGTAGATTGCAGATAGCAATTGAACCACCTAAAAAATTCACTGTCTCATTTGTGGTTTGGTTGTTTTCGTGTGCAGCTCTCCAACTTCTTGAGACTTATCTTATTTGTGGTTGCTTTCTCGATATCTGTTCTCTTCTTATCATCTTCGTTGTCTGTTTACATGGCCTTTATCACTATAGTTTGAGGGGCTAAGAATTTGTGGCTGTGTTTATCGAATTGGGGAGTGATCTATTCATCCCCCCCTTCTATCTCACTCTCCTCTACGCGTATCATTTGGTATCAGAGCAGGTTTTCACCATATGGGCCAACGGTCAGGCTAACCCTAATGGTCCTCGAAGCTTTATGGCTGAGGGACAATCTATCAATCATCCTCCTTTATTTGATGGTAACAATTATCTATTCTGGAAAAATAGGATGAAGGTATTCATCAGGGCGCAAAGCCACAAGTTGTGGAGGGTGATCACCACAGGGCCATACGAGCTACCACCGAACGAGGATGCATGGACAGATGATCAAGTCAAGCAATCGTCGGTCAACTGGACAGCCCTGAACATCATCCACTGTGCTGTACACCCAGACTAATATGCTCGCATCTCAGCATGTAGGATGACCAAAAAATGTGGGACGAGCTGGAATTAATTTACGAAGGTACAGCTCAAGTGAGAGCAACAAAGGTAAATCTCCTCACCTCTGAATATGAGATGTTTAAAATGAAATCAGAGGAGACCATAACTGAGATGTATGCCAGATTGTCTCTGATAATGAATAATCTTAAGGGGCTTGGAAAAGAGATGGCTGAGGGAGATGTAGTCAGGAAGATACATAGATCTCTAACCCCTTCATGGCATACAAAAGCCACTGTGATAGAAGAGTCAAGGGATCTGACGACTACGACTGTCACCGAACTCATAGGATCCCTTATGACGTATGAGATGAACATTAAAAGGAATGGTGAGGGAAGTGACAGAAAGAACAAGAATATTGCCCTCAGGGCGTCCCGCAGCAAGTGAAGTAGCAGTAGCGGGAGTAGTAGTTGCGAGTATGATGGATTGTCAGATCTCGAGCAAGAGGAGCAAGCAATGCTTACTCGCCAATTTAGAAAATTCTTAAGGTCTAAGGGAAATACCTTCAAGAAGAAGAAGTCATACCCTTCTGGTAAGAACTTCGATTCCAGCAATGACAAAGATAGGAGTACTAAGAGAATTACATGTTTTCATTGCAGGAAACCCGGACACATGAAAGGGGACTGCCCTGATCTTCAGAAGAAAGGTCCCTACCCCCAGAAGAAGAGCTCGAAAGTGCAGAAGAAGAAGCCACAGGTAATGGTCTGCACCTGGAGCGATGAGGAAGAGGATCCGGAAGACAATTCTTCAGAGGAGGATGAAGAAGGAATTTGCCTGATGGCAAACAGCGAAGAGGAGGTAACAAATATTTTTGAGAATTTCTCTATCGATGACTGGGAAGACGCCTATGCAGAACTGTTAGATAAGTTCAATTCACTTAGTAAAGAGCATAGGGTTCTGAAGATAAAATTCAATACCAATGTTGAAGAACAAACGCAAATATGTAAGGAAAATCAGAAACTAAAAGAAGAATTAGAAGAAATGACTTCTCTGGAAAAGGAGAATGAAAAGTAAACCCTTGAGAACCAGGAAGTTCACACATAGCTCAACCAACTCAAGATTAAATTTGAAGAATGTTTGAATGAAAATAGTGTGATCACAGAGAAGTATGAAGCTGTTAAGAAAGTCAACTCTGAACTCTTGAAAAATTATGAGTCTATGCAAAGAGAGTTGGAGAACAAACAAAAAGTTTTAGAAAAATTTGTTCAAGGAAAATCGAATCTGGATTCTATACTAGGTACAAGAGTTAATTTCAACAAGGAGGGTTTAGGCTATGACCCATCCAACAAGAGACCATTTCAGTTTAAGACTATCACCTTCTACCCAGAAAAGGGAAAAGAAAAGCTGGACACTCCATCCAGCTCAAACAGAAACCAGAGTGTTCAATGTCCAAAAGAAAATTTAACAAACAATGCTGGACGATCATCTAAAATAGAAATGAATTTTGTGAAGAACTTCACTAAGCCCATTCGCCAGAACATAAGTAGTAGCTGGACCAAGGAAATGAATCAGAATAAAAGTTGGAACTACTACAAAAGAATGGGTCCTGACAAGAGTTACTGGAGAAACACTCATCCTCAAAAATTTGTTAATCAACAAGCTCATAGGAGATACCCCAGGGATGAGAAACCTAATAACTGGAATAGATTTCATTTCTCTAGACCAGCTGGACATACCTCCACTCACAACTTCAATAGACCAGAAATTAAGGTACAAGAGAAAACCAAGTTGAGACAATTCTGGATCCCTAAACATCTGCTTAAAGATTTGAATGATGTCTTTGAACCCAACTCATCTTGGGTTCCGAACTACTTTGCTTGATTTTGCTTGTGTAGGTGTGCCTGGCAGCTGAGAACAACAAATGGTATCTCGACAGTGGCTGCTCCAGGCACATGATAGGAGACCGATCCAAGTTCAGTAAGTTAGAAATGAAGGTAGGGCGTCTGGTCAAATTTGGAGGAAAGAACAAAGGTAAGATCATTGGGGTCGGCACTGTTGGTAAGTCTTCCACTAACTCCATTAAGAAAGTTTTACTTGTGGAAGGTCTTCAACACAATCTGATTAGCATAAGTCAATTATGTGATAAGGGTCACAGGGTTGTGTTTGACAATAATTCATGCAAAAGTTTTAAAATAAATTCTGATATCATTAAATTTGTAGCCAACAAAACCAATAATGTCTACTTGGTAGACTTAGATGTTGAGTCTGATTCTAATCTATGCTTGTCTGCCAATTCTAAAAGTGACGCATTTGATTGGCATAGACGTTTCGGCCATGCTAGTTTTTCTACTTTAAATAAATTGATCAAGCATGATCTAGTTAGAGGCTTGCCTAGAATCAAGTTCAGTTCAATTTCAAAAGTCTGTGATGCCTGTGCTTTAGGCAAACAGACCCGAATGTCCTTCAAGCTAAGATATGAGCCATTGTCGTCTAGACCAATGGAACTTCTTCATATGGACCTTTTTGGTCCTACTAGAACTCAGAGTCTTAATAGAAGTAGATTTGGTTATGTGATCATTGATGACCACTCCAGATTTTCATGGATCTTTTTCTTAGCTAACAAAAATGATGCATTTCAAAAATTCAAACAATTTTTTAATAAAGTCAAACAAGAAGGAAAACATAGAATTTGTTCAATTCAATCTGACCATGGAGGTGAATTTGAGAACTCCATGTTTTCTGAATTGTGTGAAAGAGAGGGACTAACACACAAGTTTTCTTCTCCAAGGACACCAGAGCAGAATAGAATTGTGGAGAGAAGAAATCGAACCATTGTGGAGATGGCCCGGACCATGCTGATTGAGAGTCAACTACCAAGGAAATTTTGGGCAGAGGCGGCCAATACAGCAACTTATACAATCAACAGGGCCATGTAAGACCAATCCACAAGAAAACACCCTATGAGCTGTTGAAAGGTAAAAAACCAAATCTGACTCATTTCAGGATTTTTGGAGCTAAATGCTTTATCCATAATAATGACAAGAAAGACTTAGATAAATTTGATGCTAAAAGCTGTCCTGGAATATTTTTAGGATACTCTGAAGTGTCAAGAGCATATAGGGTCTTTAACATAATTGATCAGAAAGTTGAGGAGTCTCCACACATTATTTTTGGTGAAGCAAAAGGTGTTACTAACATTGAAAACACTGACAGGGATTCCGAGCACAATGGAGAATTCATAGAAGACAAAGAAGAAGAGGAGCTTCAGCCAAATGAGTCATCAGATGCTCCCAACCAGGTAGAGCCGACTGAGACACGTGAGTCTTCAATAAATGTTAGATATCTTAAAGATCACCCAATATATAACATATTAGGCAATCTTGAAGAACCTCTTAGAACTAGGTCTCACTTTAGGAATGTTCATAACTAGGACCTAATTGCTCTGGTCTCTCAAATTGAACCCAAATCAATAGAAGAGGCCTTAAGTGATCAGTCATGGACTAATGCCATGTGTGAGGAGTTAGGTCAATTTGAAAGAATTAATGTCTGGGAGCTTGTTCCAAGACCAGAAAATACTAATGTCATAGGAACTAAGTGGCTGTTTAAGAATAAAATGAATGAAGATGGAATCATTTCTAGAAATAAAGCCAGACTAGTAGTGAAGAGCTACTGTCAAGAATTTGGTGTTGATTTCGATGAGTCCTATGCACCTATTGCTAGAATGGAAGCAATAAGAATATTGCTAGCATTTGCATGTTCCAAGAACATAAAACTCCAGCAAATAGATGTGAAGATTGCTTTCTTGAATGGTGTTATCAAGGAAGAGGTTTTTGTTGAACAGTCCCCCGGATTTTAGTTTTCTCCTCAACCTAACCAAGTTTTCAGGTTGAACAAAGCCCTGTATGGCCTAAAATAGGCCCCTCGAGCATGGTATGAAAGACTGACAGAATCTCTGATCAGCAAGGGCTACCATAGAGGTAAAGTAGATCAAACTCTTTTTTCGAAGAGCTCAAATAAAGACCTCATCATAGTTCAGGTATATGTGGATGATATTGTCTTTGGGTCAACTAGCTCTGAACTATGCAATGAATTTTCTAAATTGATGTCTGCTGAATTTGAAATGAGCTTGGTAGGTGAATTAAAGTATTTTCTTGGCTTACAGGTACAACAATTAGAGGATGGATGCTTCATCAACCAGACCAAGTACACATTGGAAATTCTTAAGAGGTTTGGCATGAACAACTTGAAGCACATTACAACAACAATGGGTACCAACACCTCATTGGATGGAGATGAGACAGGTAAAGAAGTAGATGACAAGCTCTATCGAGGTATGATTGGATCTCTACTTTATTTGACTGCTTCAAGACCTGATATTCAATTCAGTGTAGGAATGTGTGCAAGGTATCAATCTAGACCCACTGAATTGTATTTAGCTCCAGTAAAAAGAATCTTCAGATACCTGTCCACTACACACACCCTTGGTTTATGGTTTCCTGCATCACACACACTTGATTTAGTTGCATACACAGATGCAGATTATGCCGGGTGTAAACTAGATAGAAAGAGCACTAGTGGTCACTGTGAATTTCTAGGTGGGTGTTTAGTATCTTGGGGTTCCAAGAAACAACACTCTGTGGCCCTCTCCACTGTAGAGGCTGAATACGTAGCTGTAGGGAGTTGTGGCACACAAGTCATTTGGATTAAACACCAACTTCAAGACTATCAAGTAGACCTGGGGTGCACACCTATTTTCTGTGATAATACTAGTGCCATCAACCTAGCCAAGAATCATGTTCTGCACTCCCACACCAAACACATAGAAATCAGGCATCATTTCTTAAGAGATGAGGTTTCTAAGAACAACTTTGAACTGATTCATGTAGGCACTACTAATCAAATTGCCGACATCTTCACCAAGCCTCTGGACAATGACAAATTCACCACATTAAGGAGAAAACTAGGCTTGTTCAAATTATCTTGACTATTTTTTTTTTATATTGAATTGATCTATCTTGGTAAAATGTTGTGTGAAATGTCTGTCCTTATTGTGAAGGGGAGCTTTGTGTATCCTCTGATTAGTTTCATTGAGTGCTTCGTTTAAGGGGGAGCTGGAAAGGTAGTGATTTTGTCTGATTCAAAAAGACTGACCAGATGTGTGTCATTGTTGGTTCTCATGATTGAATGAGTGCAGTTCTCTCAGTCAGTAGAATTTCATTCATCTCTTAAGTCTATAAGTTTGTGTTACTAAAGTTCTACTAGAATCTCTCCTCTAGTAGTTTATCAGAGATTTGGTTTAAGTGGTCAAAGTATATCTTCCTACATTGTCAATGATTTCAGGTCAGGCTAAAACCTGCATGTCTTGATATTTGTTCAGAACAACTTGAAATATAGATTTCAAGATTCATTACAAAAAAACAGTTCTTCTGGTATTGTCTTCAATCATTATCTCTCCACATCATAGGGATCAACTAAATGAACAAAGGTCTATGGCTTGTTCACTGAGAAATTGGGAGCTTCATCAATGAAGTGAAGTAACTCCTATGTCATGAGGTGTTAACATTTTTAAAGAAAAATCTGCATGAAAAATGACTTTAATGTCTCTAATCATCACAGAGCAATGGTGACAAGGTGGTGAGTAACTGGGGACTCTGGCCTCTGATCAAGGTGTTTCCCCATGTAAAAAGCCACAGTGACTAACTCTATTCTTCAAAAGGAAGAAGTAATGAGGTACTCACACTTAGTAACTGGGGATTCCGGCCTCTGATCAAGGTGTCTCCCTAATGTCAAAAGTGTGATTTACCAAACTACTCATTGATCTCATTACAAAACTCTATTTTATCCCTTGTCTCTGTGCAAAGGTCTGAAATGCTTGTCCTCAATACTATGAGAACACCTTATCTGATTTTGTCTCTTGTCGTCTACAAAGTACTGTTGTTTTAATCAGAAATCTTGCCATGCTTGTTCACCCCTGTTCTACATCATACACCATATATGCGGATAAACTTCTCCTTCATACTAATTCTCTATTGATTACCAGAGTTCAAGAATCTTCACTTGACTTTAGCACCTCACTTATTCTCTTAAGAGAGGTTGTTGGGTCTTTCTACACTAAGAACTCACTATACTTCTTCCTCATGTCTCCAGCAATTTCATACACCTTTCATTACTTTTTGATGATGTCAAAGGGGGAGAGAGGTCATGAGGTCTCACAATATCCGAGAGATCATTCATTTTCTGCAAAAAATGTTGGGGAGAGAGGTCATCAGGTCAGACAATATCCGAAAGATCATTCATTTTCTACGATCATTCTTTTTTTGTGAAAATGTTATGGGAGGAGAGAGGAGAGCGTTGAGGTTCAGAAGTTGTGCTTGATTGGTCTGCATGCGCTTGTTTTAATTTTTAAAGTTGTGTTCGTTTTGTCTGTATGATTGGCCTATTTTTTTTAACTGATTGTTTTTAATGCCTTGATATTGCTTAATTCATAGTGTTGCCATCATCAAAAAGGGGGAGATTGTTACATCCCTAAGGTTTTGATGATGTCTCACACTATAAATCAATTTATTATACGGACCATTTTCTTGGTTCAAAGCATGAAGGGGGTCTGTTGCAATACCATTATGGTCCGTGCATATCATGACCTTGCATCTCATCTCTCAAGGTCGGTGCAAGCTCTAGTCGGTGCAATCGTTGTCTAGTATGGACCGTTAGATCTTGTCCTTTTCTTTTCAGTGCAAATTCATCTCGGTGCAAGCGGTGTCTTGTACTTCTCCTTATCAATTCGGTGCAAATCTTTGTCTTACTCACAAACACTATAGCCCCGTTTCCATCTCGGTGCATTTCATGTCTAGACATAAATTGGCTCAGTGCATTTCATTGTATTTCTTTGCAGCATACACTTTTAGGTTCGTGCATATCTTGTTTGTGCGTCTTTGTGCGTCTCGCCTTTCAGACTCGGTGCAAGATCTGTCTTGCATCCGTCTTTGTTCGTATGTTTCTTCTCTTTCATTCGGTGCAATTCTTGAATATTCAACTCGGTGCATCTACTGTGTTACACAGTTCTTTTAGAAGTCCGTGCATATCTTTGATCCTTTCTTTTGACTCTGTACAAAGTCTTCGTCTTGTGCCTCTTGGATCCATGTCTGTGCACATCAGCTACACGGGTGGACGCTAGAGTCTGTGCATGTGGGGTCAAACACTTTAGTAGGTCAATTCAATGGTTGACTTGAATATCTCTACTCAATGCATGCTATGTCTAATCACATTCGGTGCAACATTTACTTCATGTCTTATATAAACGGTGCATCCCTCCCAGTTCATGCATTCAGCACCAATATGCCCAGAGCAATGTCATTATACTTACCAATATCCGAAATGCTTTCCTCTGATTGTTTGTCAGGTATTTTTTCTCCTTCGAGAAGAATAAGAATGGCTCGCGATCCCAGTATGGAGGAGGTGGCAGGATCGTGACACATGGAAAGAAGTGTCCAGGGATTCTGCCACGTGGGGGAAGGCCTTTGAGCGGGAATAATGGAAAGCACACGCTCGTCCTCTGATGCTCTATAAAAAGCGAATGTTGAGCAGAAGAAACAATAACAATGAGAACAGAAAAGAGAGGAGAAGGAGAAAGAGAGCCAGCAGAAGCAGAAGAGAAAGAAAAATTTCTGAGAGGGAGAAGTGTTCGTGAATGAGAAGATCTGCTTCTATGGAAGCTACATTATCTTTGTTTCTAGAGAAAATTATCGTTTACCGATCGTTGTGTTTTCAAGTTTCTGTTTGATCATTTTTCATTCCATATTGTTACCCTCCACTGTTCGGAGGAAGGGAGAGGTTCTCCAGTTCCCTCCATTGTCTTGGAGGAACAGAGGTTCAATCCTCTGGTTGTGTGAGTTACTTGGGAGTAACTGCATAGGGTTCCCTTTGCTGCGTGCAAAGGAAGGGAGATAGTTCTCCGGTGTTCTTCTTCTGGTCGATCAGAAGATTGAGGAGGCTGTTCTTCTGTACAAGCTGTTTGGCAGCGGTTGTTGCAGACTGAGTCTGCTGTGTGCGACTCAAGTGCAAGGAAGCCTTACTCGATTGAGTAAGGGGTGGACGTAGATTGCAGATAGCAATTGAACCACCTAAACAATTCGATGTCTCATTTGTGGTTTGGTTGTTTTCGTGTGCTGCTCTCCAACTTCTGAGACTTTGCTTATTTGTGGTTACTTTCTCGATATCAGTTCTCCTCTTATCATCTTCGTTGTCTGTTTACGTTGCCTTTATCACTATAGTTTGAGGGGCTAAGAATTTGTGGCTGTGTTTATCGAATTGGGGAGTGATCTATTCATCCCCCCCTTCTATCTCACTCTCCGTTGCGCGTATCAACCTCCTCTTCTATGTCGGTTCTACGATGGGTGCCGGTCGCCGCCCATTCCCACTGCTGTTTCTGGGACCGCCACGCTCCATTGAGTGTGAGAGGGGAGAAGAAGATTTGAGGAGAAGGAGAAGAAGAGTGGGGGGAAAGGATGAGAACATAGAAGAGTGGGATGGGGGAAGAAGAAGGGTTCGGCCGTTACAGATTTGAACTCGAGCAAAGAACGTGTCCAGGCGCACAGACGTGGCCATAATTATTATTTTTAAAATATATATATATGCGTCTTTAGATGAAAACACTCTCTATAAAAAAAAATGTGTACGCGTCTTTTGATGTAGATGCGTTAAAAAATATAAATATATATACGAAGATGCATCAACATTATATAATAATAATAATAATAATAATAATAATAATAATAATAATAATAATAATAATAATAAAATAAAAAATAAAAATAATACGTGTCTCCTTTCAAAGACTGGCTCAAAAAAAAAATTTACGCATCTTCTCAAGAGACGCGGTTACTAAAAACTGTTTTGCAAAAGAAAAAAAAAGAAAGACAAAAGGAAAAAATGGTATGCGTTTTCCATAGGAGACGCGTTAAAAAAAACTTCTATGATTCTTCTACTAGAGTCATTTTCACTAAAAAAAGAGGGGGCAGAACATGTAACGGCATTAAGGCTTCATGTTTATTCATTAAAGCAAAAGGGTTACATCAGGGTTTGGGCGCCCTAGGCCTCAATTTCCTCAATTCAATTACATAAGCTTTCCATAGCTCACAGTCCTCCTCTATATGTATCACTACCCTCCCCGAAACACTTGTCTTCCATCGGGCTTTAATAGTTCTCACATCTTCGGCATCTTTCTCCATACCTAATTCCCTTTTCTTGATAGGCAGAAGGTCGGATAACATTGGAAAGAAGTGGCGAGAGAGACCAATCTGAGAACAACTCCGGTACACGTTGTAAATAACAAATTCAGTTGCACCGATGAGCAGAAGCTCCATGCCGAGGGAGGATCTTATGTGGAGTTCGCAGGAAGGTATGGATGCTAGTGCACAAGTGAACATATTCTGCGCCATGATATTGATGTGAGTGCACCAATCTTCACGCTTCTTCAGTCGGGGCACGTGGTTGATAACCTTACGGTAAAAGCCCAACACGTTGGCCTTATGATAAAGAGGGCTCTATTGGAAGATCCTCGAGGTGGTCTGTGCTTCTGCACAATGGTCGAACATAAAATGTAGGTCAATCCAGCAATCTAAGAGAAGTGCACAACCATGAGGAGGCCTACCCATGATCGAAGCCGTGAGACCACTGCAGAGGTAGGCAAGGATGGCGGGTCCCACTCTCTTACCTTCTCATAGTCAACAAATCGCACTCAATTGCACTTCCTCCATAATGTTGTCAGTGCATGGGTGTCACGTCCCGAGAGCGGAAGATACTCGGATGCGTGACGCGTCTATATAGATCGTGTCATTGGAGCGATAAATTTTTTGCCATACATAATTACAGAGTGCGCAAAAGACTAATAAAATCTAATAATCCCAATAGACCAAGTGATGTTTATTTGAGTAACCAATGGAAATTAAAGATAGTCCATGACAAATTTCAAATTTAAAAAGACAACACTAGGCTAAGTGCCTTAACATGGTTTGGACAAGTAAAGTGACATACTGGAATACAAAGCAGGACTCAAATAAAATTCAAGGACGCGACTAGCTAATGATAGGTGACTAGCGTTCTAGCACTGTTCACTCGGTCTCAGCCCCATTCTTGTCGCTATCTGAATCACCTAAAAATGTTAGGAAGCAACTGGATGAGCGAATCGCTCAGTAGGAATTGCATCTCAAATTCGAGCAATCTTTACGTGATTTACAATTTGCATGTATTATCAGTATGGCTATGCATGACGTACGTATAAGAAAATCAGGTATACTGATAAATCTAGGCATGATGAATAATTAGAGATCAAGAACTGTATAAAGAGAGTATATCAAGATTTCAAGTATTTGATAAGCAGTATTTTAAGAATTTACAGATGTAAATGCCAGTTTGGGGCAAGCAGGGATTCGTGTACAAGTATGAACGCAAGTACGAGAATGAACTCATGTACAAGTATATCTCAGGTACGAGCAATTAAAAATTCAATTCAAGCAAGTAATGTCAAGTACGTATCAGTAGAATTAGCTATTTTAGTCAAGCAAGTATTTTGCCCTTTCTCGGGCCACAAGTCAAGTATTGCCCATTCCGGGCCACGCAAGTCAAGTCAAGTAAAGAGAGAGAGAGAGTAGGGGTGGAGTGTCTCAAGTCAAGCAAGTACTCCGGTGCAATGCTAAACACCGTGGTCAATAAACTCCCTTGGACACAAGTACCTTCGGGTGCTCCTCCCAGGACCAGACCGGGCCCTATATGCATAGCATTTCATGTATTACCTTTGACATCAACTCTCGTTTATAGCCAATGTAGAATTTCAAGAATTAAGAAACGTAGTATTACAGACAAGATTAACTAGTCATTTGGTTATGGAGGACTCAAGAGGTGGCCCATATAGGCTCATGAGGTGGCTCCCGTCGTGTAGCACTTTGCACCGTACGGCCTCAAGAGGTGGCTCCCATAACGTAGCACTTTGCCCTGCATGGCACTTTGCTCCAACACTCCCAAATGGTAGTTTAAGAGGTTCAAGGTTTGACCATGTAGGATATACACAAAGTAGATTTTCATGGAATGGAGTTCAAGAACTCAGGATATACAGGATCATGGATTAGGGTTGTGTTTGCACAAATCACGAGATAAATCAATATCAGAAGCTGTAATCAATGAGTTGGCATCTGGGGGGTTTGCCAATCTTTCAAATTTTCAATTTTTAGAATTATATATATTGTAGCAACCCTGGAAAAAATAAAGATTTTTAAAATAAATCAAATTAGAATAAACAAATTCTTAATTAGTCAAAATAGGCTAAAAAATTTAAGTAAGTAAAAGAAAAATCAAGAGGAACAAATAAATAGAACCAAAAAGTGAATAACGCCTTGATTCAAGGCACTAATTAAAAAGTAAACGCCTCTGGCTAAGGCGTGAATTGAAAAAGGGACGCCCCCTGGACAAGGCGTCAATTCTCAAACGACCAAAATAAATAAAAGGGCAATTAAACGTAACACCCTTTTGCTTAGGCGCGTTTTCGCAAGAAACGACATTGTCAAAGGCGTCAATTTAAATTCAACGCCCTCACTTAAGACGTTAATTCAGTTCGAGTTTCGTTCGACTCTATCCAGGGAAAGTTATGGATTAGTACGAGTTAGTAGAATATAGAAAGGACTCTATCAAGGCAATACTACCCTTAATCAAACTCTAACTCTATTAGGGTTCCCCAAAACCTTATAAATAATCCATGTCCATCAAACCCTAACATCTATTTGGTCGAAGCTCTGCTGCTGCGTACGTGAAGAACATGATGTGACACAACCTCAGACCTAATGCAAGCAAGCACAATCGCAATCTAAATGGGCCAATTTGGGCCGCCGCTCTCTCGTCGCTCACCCAAGCCCGGGGTAACTTGGCAATGCCAAGGTGAGGTTGAGGGGTTGGGCCCTTGCTGGTAGAGAGCCAGCAAGGCCAAGATTTGATTCCCAATGGATTTGGAAGCCCAATTCAACGGGGCCGACGAAGTGCCGAAGGCACCGGTTGCACTCTTCCCACGGTGATCACTCAAGGCAATGGGGCTTGAGGATCGGGCTCTCACTCGCATAACCAGTGGAATTAGAACTAATATGGAAGGACAAGCACTAAGTGGAGTGAAGGTTTGAGCACTTACTCGACCGATTTGAAGAAGCCGGTCCCGGTCGGAGACGAGGGCGAGCGGGGAGGCGAGTGGATCCCCACACGCCGCGGCGGTGTCGCTTGACCTGCCCAAACAAATTACACCACTACACCTCTCGCAGGAGGGGGAACTTGGGGTCGGGGTTAATGATATTACATCAATACTACCTCCACGCAGGGAGGGGCCTTCAGCCGGCCAAGCGGGGTGGGGAAACCAAAGTAAAGAACGAGGAACAAGGGTGGACGCCGAATCTGCCTACTGTCTGCGAACTAGGATAGAGGGTCGGTGTTGCTATTGTATATCTTGCTCAGGAATTTCTCTGATGGCGAGACTAGTGGTGAAATCTTCGTAGCAGGAAGGGGAATGCCTCAGAATTTTTGTAAATTCTTATGGAGTCGCTGCACGTCGGGGCAGGAGCTTGAACAGGGCCTCTGTTTCTCGGACTAGCAGGGGCAGGTCACCAACAGTAGGATGCAGAGGCTGTCCTGGCCGCTCCCGAACTCCAAATTTGATACCGTTAGCACCGTTAGAACCGTGGGTGAGTCCTATTTGCAGCAAAAGAAACGGGGACACCAGAAGAGAAGGGAGACGATCTGTGGAGCCAGAAGAGTGAGGACATGTCGATGCAGACTGGGGAAGGCAGAGCCGCGCGACCGTGGAAGAAAATTGGTAACTTCTGTTCCCGGATGCTGAATGGGCTTCTGCTTCTTGATTCTGAAAGTAGACAGGCCGATGAAGAACTTTGAAGAAGAACTTGAGGACTGATTCCTTCGGGGTTCGTCGTGGCAGAGCTTCTAATCTGGCTCAGGTCCTCAGCCAAGGCAGAACCGCGCAGCTGTGGGAGAATGGACCTCCTGGACGACTCGGAGATCGGAAGAAGACGAAACCACTTCGGTTGCGAAGACAACTGGCAGACGCTTCCGACGATGGCTCTTGGGTCTTCAAACTCATCCAGAGGAGGTCATGGTGGCCACTGCAAATTTCTGGTGTACTGTAGATCTTCAGTTGAGAGCTGTAGGTTGATGATGATGGGGAGGAATGGGGTATATGGGAGGGGAAATGGTGGTGGATGAGTGTGGGGAAAGCCCGGGCTGTGAGGGGGTCTAGGAGGGGGTGTTCTAAGGTGGGGGAAGGGAAGAATGGGGTCTGGAAGGGGGTCTAACAGGTGGTGGGAGGAGGAGCTACGAATTTGGGAAGGTGGGTAAGAGGAGAAAGTGAGGGGGGGGGCACAAGTGAGTGGAGGGAAGGGTGGATTTCAAATTTGAAATGGCCTTGGAAGTTGTGGGGTTGTGTGGGGAAGGGGTTGATTGTGTTGGAATGGGGAAAGTGGTGTTGGAATATGGAAGATGGTGTTGGAATGGTGAGGGATCTTCTTGGGACTTGGGGGGTGGAGTAATGGAGGCCATGGGGAAGTGGAGGGCTTTAATGATGGTAGGTGGGGGTTGAGGTGGTTGGGAAGGGAGGAGAGAGAAGAAAATTCGAAATTGGGTGTTGAGGAGAGAGAAAGTGGAGTAAAAAAAGAAGGATTAAGAGAGGGAAGGGTGGGGAATCTCTCCCCTAGGGTTTCTCACCCAAAGAATGTTGGAATCACTCCACTAAACTAAGCTTTGGACTCTCAAATGGCATTTTTTTCATTGATTGATTCATTACCTCCAAATGAAGGAAATGGGGCCCTATATATAGGAAACCCACATTTTACAATAAGACCCTGACAAAAGACTCATTGACAAATAACCGAAGGGGTAGGGGAGCTCATTGGGCCAAGCCCGAAGAAATGGACCCAATTAGCACATTACACATTCTAATGACACTCAAACATAGGAAAATAAATGCAAGACCTAGGGACATGATTCAAATAAAATGCAAATTACATCAAATGACTCAAGTAAAATTACATAGGACTCAAAATTAAATGACTAAACCATGTCGGATGCAACCGGGGTGAGGAGACGAGCTATGAATGTGGGCATGGAAGGTGATGTCCACATCATACTCCCGGGGTGCGGAGAACTCGACTCCATCGAGTAAGTATCCTTCCCTCCTTGGAAGGTGTAGAAGTGGTACTGCCTTCAAGTCTTCCGAACGAGACCGATCCATCCACCTGCCGAGATAGCGCTCATATACCTTGCTCCGAGTGGTAGTGACTTGTTCATCCAATATTTGTTCAATTTGTTCACGCTGGACTCTCTTGGCTGGTGGTTTATCATCATGGGTGGGTGCTTTCTCAAGGGAAGAAGTAGGCTCAATCTCCTCACTAGGTACCACCGTGGGTCCCTTATATGGCACTAGGTCGGCAACAATGAATGTGGGACTTATTCCATACTCCTCAGGGAGATCTAACTCGTAGGCAATTGCACCTATGCGCCTCAAGACCTGGAAGGGACCAGCCCCACGTGGTCTCAGTTTAGAGTTGGCTCCCGGGGAGAGCCTCTCCATCCTTACCATCACAAAGTCACCCACTTGGAATTCTTGGTGACGCCGATGAGAGTCGGCCAGCCTTTTATAAGCCTCATTATTTTTGCTGATGTGCTTGCAAAGGTTTTCATGTAATTTTGTGAATGCTATCCTTTTAGTGGTTAGGGGTGGACCTGGACAACCATAGATGGACCTATCATGCCATGATGTCATATGGACCATGATGAACCTTGGTGGGCCGGTGCAACCATATGTGGACTTATCGTGCAATGTTGTCATGTAGACTTTGGTGGGCCTAGGTGGGCCGGGGCAATCATATGTGAACCTATCATGCAAAGTGGTGATGAATGTCGGGGGACTCGGACATCCGTAAATGCTTTTGTCATGCTTAAGACCTATGATGAATGAAGGTGGACCATGACATCCGAATATAGACCACTCATACTTTCTACTTGACATGTGGGTGATATGAATGAAAGGACCCAACATAGTGTTCATGCCAAGGGGTGTGGTAAGCCTAGACACATGCATGCATTTCCCAAAGGTGACTTTCATGTGTAGAGGTGTGGGACAACCTTTGAACTCCCATTGGAAAGGATCGAATGGATCTAAGAAGGTGGTTATCATGGGGTGGGGCACCACCTTATTACCTAGGGATATATGGTCCAAGGTTATGGCTCCCAAGGTGCAACCCGGGTCATGGATGAGGTGGGTTTGGTCCAATATGGTGGGTGAGGGTAGGCAAGGGTGGGTGGTTGGTAAGATGGTTGGGTCATATGAGTTCCTTGACTCCCATTGGAAGGGATCATATGGATCATAAAATAGGTCACTTAGGGGGAGGAACTCCATGTCCTCAAGATCCTTAAAAGGTGCTAAGTCCTCCTTCCCTATGATAGTTGGGCCAATGTTCTTGACAAGTGGGTCGGCCATGAGTGGAGGGCTTGACTTTCTACCCGAGATAAGAAGCTCTAAATCAAGGAGAATGTTGGGCTCATTCGGTGTAGGGAGGAATAGAAGGAGGTCGCTAGTGTAGCAACCATTGGTGCAAATCGAGGTGATAGACCCTATGCATAGGTGTAGGAGGCTAAGGCTCCTAGGTTGTTCGGCCATAGGGGTCAACATGCTAGTGAACTCAATTTGCCATGCTAAGCCCCTAAGAAAATCCTCTAAGATCTCCACTTGATAGGATGCTTGGATTGTGGTGTGATAGGAGAAGATGGGCACTAGGGGAAAATTTTGTTCTATGGGAGGGCAAACATGGGTCGAGGTCTCTCTAATTAGGCTCTCCCTTAGCCACCTAACAAGGGACTCTTCTAAGATGAATTCAGCCTTATCTAGATGGGGTGGTGTAGGGTGAAGATCCTTGTGCGAGGCTTCCTCTTCAATTGGGACATGGGAGCTCTCTATGGAGGGGATAGGTTCCCGAGAGATATTTGTCTTCATGTGGCAAAGCGGGTGGACTACTTCTTCCAAAACTAATGGAGTGGGAAGGTTCTTTGATGGTGGGGTGATGATGGCCGGAGTATGGTGCACCCGTGGTGGTGAACAAGGGTGGGATTCCCGCGGGTGGGAGAATAAAAGGTTGTTGAATTTAAAGGTTCCCGAAAGGTGTGGCGGATGCACTAGGCAAGTCCGACGTGTTGGGTCGATGTCGGCATTCCTTTCATCTAACCATTTCTTACCTAGGATTATACATGGACCCGCCAATGTTCCCTTTTGACACCAAGCCCCATCCAAATACTTAGTCTTCCCGAACCATTTATGGAATTCAACGAAGACTAGGTCTCCGTTGTGCACAATTTATCCAGTCGTAGAGAGGGTGGCTACAATTTCGGGGGATACCCAATTATCTTCTTCCATGTCGATGAAGTCAATTTCTGTGGGGCTCCCATTAGGTAGGTATGCTTGGGATATGATGGGAATTGGGGCCTTTTGGTCTATAGACTCAATGACAATGAGAGGTGGATAATGCATAGAACGATCCGATGAGAACTCTAATGCAAGCGTGCCCATGGACTTGACTTGTGAGAACAAATCAAAGACTTGCTCTGATACCACTTGATGTGACACAACCTCAGACCTAATGCAAGCAAGTACAATCGCAATCTAAATGGGCCAATTTGGGCCGCCGCTCTCTCGTCGCTCACCCAAGCCCGGGGTAACTTGGCAATGCCAAGGTGAGGTTGAGGGGTTGGGCCCTTTCTGGTAGAGGGCCAGCAAGGCCAAGATTTGATTCCCAATGGATTTGGAAGCCCAATTCAACGGGGCCGACGAAGTGCCGAAGGCACCGGTTGCACTCTTCCCACGGTGATCACTCAAGGCAATGGGGCTTAAGGATCGGGCTCTCACTCGCATAACCAGCGGAATTAGAACTAATATGGAAAGACAAGCACTAAGTGGAGTGAAGGTTTGAGCACTTACTCGACCGGTTTGAAGAAACCGGTCCCGGTCGGAGACGAGGGCGAGCGGGGAGACGAGTGGATCCCCACACGCCGCGGCTGTGTCGCTTGACCTGCCCAAATAAATTACACCACTACACCTCTCGCAGGAGGGAGAACTTGGGGTGGGGGTTAATGATATTACATCAATACTACCTCCACGCAGGGAGGGGCCTTCAGCCGGCCAAGCGGGGTGGGGAAACCAAAGCAAAGAACGAGGAACAAGGGTGGACGCCGAATCTGCCTGCTGTCTGCGAACCAGGATAGAGGGTCGGTGTTGCTATAGTAGATCTTGCTCAGGAATTTCTCTGATGGCGAGACTGGCGGCGAAATCTTCGTAACAGGAAGGGGAATGCCTCAGAATTTTTGTAAATTCTTCTGGAGTCGCTGCAGGTCGGGGCAGGAGCTTGAACAGGGCCTCTATTTCTCGGACTAGCAGGGGCAGGTCACCAACAGTAGGATGCAGAGGCTGTCCTGGCCGCTCCCGAACTCCAAATTTGATGCCGTTAGCGCCGTTAGTCCTATTTGCAGCAAAAGAAACGGGGACACCAGAAGAGAACGGAGATGATCTATGGAGCCAGAAGAGTGAGGAGGTGTCGATGTAGACTGGCGAAGGCAGAGCCGCGTGACCGTGGAAGAAAATTGGTAACTTCTGTTCCCGGATGCTGAATGGGCTTCTGCTTCTTGATTCTGAAAGTAGACAGGCCGATGAAGAACTTTGAAGAAGAACTTGAGGACTGATTCCTTCGGGGTTCGTCGTGGCAGAGCTTCTAATCTCGCTCAGGTCCTCAGCCGAGGCAGAACCGCGCAGCTGTGGGAGAATGGACCTCCTGGACGACTCGGAGATCGGAAGAAGACGAAACCACCTCGGTTGCGAAGGTGACTGGCAGACGCTTCCGACGATGGCACTTGGGTCTTCAAACTCGTCTGGAGGAGGTCATGGTGGCCACTGCAAGTTGCTGGTCTGCTGTAAATCTTCAGTTGAGAGCTGTAGGTTGATGATGATGGGGGGGAATGGGATATATGGGAGGGGAAATGGGGGTGGATGAGTGTGGGGAAAGCCCGGGCTGTGAGGGGGTCTAGGAGGGGGTGTTCTAAGGTGGGGGAAGGGAAGAATGGGGTCTGGAAGGGGGTCTAACAGGTGGTGGGAGGAGGAGCTACGAATTTGGGAAGGTGGGTGAGAGGAGAAAGTGAGGGGGGGGCACAAGTGAGTGGAGGGAAGGGTGGATTTCAAATTTGAAATGGCCTTGGAAGTTGTGGGGTTGTGTGGGGAAGGGGTTGATTGTGTTGGAATGGGGAAAGTGGTGTTGGAATGTGGAAGATGGTGTTGGAATGGTGAGGGATCTTCTTGGGACTAGGGGGGTGGAGTAATGGAGGCCATGGGGAAGTGGAGGGCTTTAATGATGGTAGGTGGGGGTTGAGGTGGTTGGGAAGGGAGGAGAGAGAAGAAAGTTCAAAATTGGGTGTTGAGGAGAGAGAAAGTGTAGTAAAAAAAGAGAGATTAAGAGAGGGAAGGGTGGGGAATCTCTCCCCTAGGGTTTCTCACCCAAAGAATGTTGGAATCACTCCACTAAACTAAGCTTTGGACTCTCAAATGGCATTTTTTCATTGATTGATTCATTACCTCCAAATGAAGGAAATGGGACCCTATATATAGGAAACCCACATTTTACAATAAGACCCTGACAAAAGACTCATTGACAAATAACCGAAGGGGTAGGGGAGCTCATTGGGCCAAGCCCGAAGAAATGGGCCCAATTAGCACATTACACATTCTAATGACACTCAAACATAGGAAAATAAATGCAAGACCTAGGGACATGACTCAAATAAAATACAAATTACATCAAATGACTCAAGTAAAATTACATAGGACTCAAAATTAAATGACTAAATCATGTCGGATGCAACCGGGGCGAGGAGACGAGCTATGAATGTGGGCATGGAAGGTGATGTCCACATCAGAACATGTGATGTTCTTCTTCCCCTGTCTACGATTTTAGTTATGAAGAATATTAATTTTTCTTCATCTTATTCTCCTGTAGGTTGCCTGCATCTAGAAGGAACGCCCATATAGTGGAAGGACGTGAAGTTCTTCATCATCATCTTCTTCTTCTTCCTCCGGTAATCAGAAGACTCTGTTGCTAATAGAGAGTCCTTTTCTCTTCACAAATCTTAACCGAGTCTTCACACAGATCATCAGGTAGGTTTTCTCAAGATCGTAGCCCAAACTAGCTTAAGATCTTAATAATATCATCGGTCGTGCATGCATATAGTTTTATTGTGGTTTCAGATGTTTTCTATGTAATTTCAAAAAGAAACGCCCTTGACAAGGGCGCTAATTTAAAGAAGCGACCCACACTAGGGCGTTAATTATTGTTTTGACGCCCTGCCCAGAAGTCGTCAATTGCATGTAATTAATAAATACCCACGTTTAAAATTTAATATCTATGTAACCATGAATCTAATATATTGCATGAGTATACCTGTAAAATCCTGCTATTTTTCCTGTCATGATCATGTACCCTTTTTCCTGAAATTTTTTTATCTGAAAATTGGTAAATTCTTGAATTCACGACCTTGTCTAGGTCATGTTCTACTGAACTGACGCCCCAGACCAGGGCGCTAATTGAAAAGTAATGCCCCTGTCCAGGCCGCGTTTTTGTTAAAATTCTAGAATATTGATTTTCTGCAGAATAGAAATATTGAAGGGACGACTGATGTACAAGTCGCCAAATTTGTAAATAAACGCCCCTATAGAAGGCGTTAATTTGATAAGTAATGACTTAGATTAAGTCGCTATTTTCCTGTGACACTATTTTACACTGTTATTGTTAACCGAGGGTTTCATATGTATATATATATATATCTATATACATATCTATATATATCGGCACTATATTCCAGTCCGTGAATATAGTCCCACGTTTCATGATGTTTTAACGTTACCCCCTTAACTCTCATTGACATACAAGCTCTCCATTGGACACTCCGTTCCTTTGGACTAGCGAGTTAGTCATAGAGACCTCCGTAAGACTCTTCGAGCCTTGGATTCCCTCAAGGCCGACTGAGCTGGTTGTACCATAAAAACCCATTACACAATCTTTGCCATGTCACTCTATAGAAACATGGTATACCGGCCCTCATGTCATGCCATGTGTATGATATGAGAATTATCTTAATGAACGGGGTAAAGCATGACATTGTTATGATGTTCTTGTAAACCCCAATTCTATAACAACATTGTTATGATGTTCTTGTAAACCCCAATTCTATATTAAACTTGATGTTCTTGTGGACCTCAATTCTATATAAAGAATGTCCATACTTGTTTGTCATGGTACCCAAGTTAGGGAACCAATTCCACCTAGTTTTATCGACAATCGTGATTGTACCGTTATTATCGCCTAACTATGTCAAGTGTCATATTTTTGGACTCTATTCTTTCAAAGTCTATCCTACATGTCTACAAGCTTTATCCTTGAAATTCCATATTGGCTATATACAAAAGTGGATGTTAAAATACATGATTAATGCCTGCGCATATAGGGCCCGATCTGGTCCTGGGAGGAGCACCCGAAAGTACTTGTGCCCATGGGAGTTGATTGATCACGGTATTGGCATTATACCGAAGTGCATGACTAGCTTGATTGAACATTCCACAAATCTTGTACTTGTACTTGACTTGATATTACATGACTTGCGTGACCCGAAAAAGAGTAATTGTATACTTGTGTGCTTGAACCATGATAGCCAAATTCCAACATAACATGATGAGTCTACTTGCTTGAATATCTTGATATCTTTTGATATAAGTTCTTGAAAGTTCATCGCTATCTTATTGTTATACACTCTCTCTATGTTATCGTTTTGCGAGCATGCATAGCTATAGTGCATTCATGAAAGATGTAATTACTTAAACCCATTGCTAGTTCTTGAGATATAATTTCCTACTTGGCGTTCACTCACTCAGTGTTTCCCTACTTTTTAGGTAAGTCCGACGATGAGGGAATTCAATCTAATCGGGAGAGGCAAGAGTGAGAGAGTTAGAGCTACTCAAGCATCAATTAGTCCTGTCTTTTCTCTATTTTTCTTGAGTCAAGAGTTGTACCTTTCTTTTATTGAGTCTAGTATTTGCAAGGGTTTGTAATAGACATATTCTTATTAAAGGAATTAATGGATTGGGTTATCTTTATATTTGCGCACTCTATCTTTGTGTCGAATACACTACTACTCTGATTGACATGATTGATATAAACTCGTCGCGCATCTCCGGGTACCTTCCGCGCTCGGGGCGTGACAGTTTTTGTGGTATCAGAGCCTAGGGTGTTCAATTCCTAGGAAAACTGAAGTCCAAGGATAGGTTTAAGCCATTAACCAGTGAGATTGGGTAGAACCAAGGATGGAGTTAACATGGAAAAATTTAAGAGCCCTTAACAAAATTGCACACTGATATAGCTATTGTAATTGTATGATAATGGCTGCCGAACGTGCTCAGTGGCGCAACATGCAGCGTACACTCCAAGGCATGACCCAAGTGCTGCAACAAGTAGCACAGGGAGGTGCACAACGAGCCGGAAGTCTCCACCAAGTCTTCAAGAACATGAACCCTCCCAAATTCATGGGTTGTACTCATCCGGATGACGCAGAGCACTGGATCAGGGAGACGGAGCGTATATTCCGTGTCATGCAGTGCACGAATCAAGATAAAGTCTTATTAGCTACTTTCCAACTAGAAAGTGATGCCCGATGCTGGTGGGAGTCAGTCGAAGCCACTATAAATCCGGACCAAATTACTTGGGAAGAATTTGTTGAACATTTCAACAATAAATATTTTTCAGACCGAGTCCAAGAAAAGAAAGCTACTGAATTTGCCGCACTCAAGCAACGGTCATTATCGGTGGCGGAGTACGAGGCACAATTCTCTAGATTGTCTCGGTATGCTAAGCACGTAGTTAGCACCGAGAAGATGAAAGCTAGGAGGTTCCTTAATGGGCTCAGGCCCCAATATATTACCCAGCTGGCGCCAATGGATATTCAGGTCTACTCAGAGATAGTACACCGAGCTCAATTGTTAGAAGATGCCACGGAGCTATCAGATAGAATCCGTGGGAAGGATAAGAAAGAACAAGTTACAAGTTCGGGTTCCTTTAAACCCAACTTCAAGAAGAGGCCTAGCACTGGAGGTACTTCTTCTCAAGACCAAAAATTTAAGAAGACCAAGCCCTTCTCTATCACTACTACACCTTCGAATATAATATGCAAGCATTGTGACAAGGCTGGTCATAAAGTCGAAGAGTGCTGGAGGAAACTTGGAGCATGTCTCCGTTGCGGGAGCCGTGAGCATCGGATTCCCGATTGCCCATTACTTAATGATCAAACCGGTGACGGAAAGCGCCCGGTAACCAAGAACACTCGTCTTTACGCGATTAAGGAGACTGAACAAGATGAAGGCGGACTCGTAGAAGGTACACTAAAAGTTTGTTCCAAGTATGCACATGTGTTATTTGATACGGGTGCATCACATTCTTTTATTTCCAAGAAGTTTGCTAACCCACTACCTATGGAACCGGAATGGATGAAAATAATTTTATCTACTCCTCTCGGAAAGAAAACCGATATTACTCACCATTATCAAAACTGTGAAGTCTTGGTAAAAGGAAGAAATCTTCCTATCGATCTCATATGTTTAGATCTAAAGGAGTATGATGTCATACTGGGAGCGGATTGGTTATCCAAATGCCAGGCAACAGTCGATTGCCGCGATAGCAAGGTTACTTTCAAGGACTTTCCAGAACTAGTCTATTCTAGCCCTAAGAGTCGGAGCGAGTCACCTCTTATTTCGGCTCTCCGAGCTAGCAAGCTAATAAGGAAAGGATGTGTATCTTTCCTTGCTTTTGTCACCATTAAGGAGACTAAGGAAACTAAGATAGAAGATATTCCCGTTGTGCAAGAATTTCGGACGTGTTTCCAGAGGATTTGCCTCGATTACCCCCACAAAGAGAAGTGGCCTTCACCATCGACTTAGTCCCTAGTGCTGGTCCAATTTCTAAGGCACCTTATAGGATGTCCCCTGCCGAACTCAAGGAGTTAAAGGAGCAATTGATGGAACTTCTTAAGAAAGGATTCATTAGACCGAGTACTTCCCCGTGGGGAGCGCCTGTGCTATTTGTAAAGAAGAAGGATGGATCCATGAGACTATGCATCGACTATCGACAGTTGAATCATCTCACTATCAAGAACAAGTATCCACTGCCGAGAATCGATGAGTTATTTGATCAAATATCTGGATCCAAATATTTTTCAAAGATTGATCTCAGGTCAGGATATCACCAACTAAGGATCAAGGATGATGACATTCATAAGACCGCATTCAGAAGCAGGTATGGCCATTATGAGTTTGTTGTTATGCCTTTTGGACTAACAAATGGCCCTGCTGCCTTTATGCAGTTAATGAATAGTATATTCAGACCTTATTTAGATCAATTCGTGGTGGTTTTTATTGATGATATATTAATTTATTCCAAGACTAAGGAAGAGCATGAGGAGCATTTGAGGATTGCATTACAAATATTAAGGACAAACCGATTATATGCCAAGCTCAGCAAGTGTGAGTTCTGGCTCGAAGAAGTGACTTTTCTCGGACATGTTATATCAAAAGATGGCTTGTCTGTAGATCCATCAAAAGTGGAAGCTGTAAGAAATTGGGAAAGACTGACCAATGCTAGCGAGATCCGAAGTTTCTTAGGTCTTGCGGGCTACTATCGGCGATTCATCAAGGATTTCTCCAAGATAGCCGTACCACTCACTAGGCTAACTCGCAAGGAGATCCGTTATGAATGGAGTGAAGAATGTGAAAGAAACTTCCAAAATCTCAATGATCATCTAACTACAGCTCCGGTCTTAGCGTTACCAATGGAAGGAGAGAAATTCGAGGTATACACTGATGCTTCTGGCATTGGCCTCGGATGTGTTCTAATGCAACAAGGAAAGGTTATAGCTTATTCTTCTCGCCAATTGAAGAAGCACGAGGAGAACTACCCAGTTCATGATTTAGAATTGGCTGCGGTAGTATTTGCATTGAAGATATGAAGACATTATCTGTACGGAGTGCAGTTTATTGTATACTCTGACCATAAGAGTCTTAAGTATCTCTTCTCTCAGAAGGAATTGAATATGAGGCAAAGACGTTGGCTAGAATATCTTAAGGACTTCGACTTCAATATACAATATCATCCTAGAAAGGGTAACCATGTAGCAGATGCCCTTAGTCGAAAGCCGAGAGCACTGTTGGCCAATTGTATGATTCAAGAATGAAAATTGCTGGAGCAATTCTCTGAACTCAATATAAGCATGAACACAGACTTTCAATGTGTCACATTATCTCATGTAAGCATTCATCCAGACCTATTATCTGAAATACGAGCGCTTCAAGATAATGACCCAATATTAGTAGAGATCAAAGGCAAACTGAAAGGACAATCTGATTTCCAAATAACTTGTGAAGGAAGATTAATGTTCAGGAATAGAACTTGCATACCGTATTGTCCCGAGTTAAAGAAGAAGATCTTAGATGAAGCTCATAGATCAAGGTACACGATTCATCCAGGATCAACCAAAATGTACCAAGATGTGAAGAGGAATTTTTGGTGGCCCAACATGAAAAGGGAAATAGCAGACTATGTATCACGCTGTCTCACTTGCCAATAGGTCAAGGCGGAACACCAAAAGCCTGCTGGAAAATTACATCCTCTAGATATTCCCAAATGGAAGTGAGAGAATATTAGTATGGATTTCATTATGGGTTTATCTAAATCAAAAGGAGGACATGATGGAATATGGGTTATTATTGACCGATTGACTAAATCGGCGCATTTCTTGCCAATAAAGAGCCGATGGTCAATTGATGTTTTGGCTGCATTATACATCAAGGAAATAGTCAGATTACATGGTATTCCTATTTCAATCGTGTCTGACAGAGATCCCCGTTTTACTTCTCATTTTTGGAAGGGACTACAACATTCGTTGGGAACAAGGCTTAACTTTAGTACAACTTTTCATCCTCAAACGGATGGTCAGACCGAGAGAACTAATCAGGTGATTGAAGATATGCTCAGAGCTTGCATCATTGATTTCGATGGAAGCTGGCATGATCACTTGCCGTTGGTGGAATTTGCATACAATAATAGCTACCAGGCAAGTATACAAATGGCACCTTTCGAAGCTTTATACGGAAGGAGTTGCCGATCACCCTTATGCTGGGACGAAGTTGGAGAGAAACAACTGCTAGGTCCAGACATGGTAAGGGTTACCACTGAAAGAATACAATTGATTCGAGAAAGACTGCAAGTTGCTCAGTCTAGGCAAAAGGCTTATGCCGACACGAGAAGGAGAGATCTTGAGTTCCAAATCGGAGATCATGTATTTCTCAAGATATCGCCGGGACGTGGCATACGGAGATTTGGTGTTAAGGGCAAGCTTACACCAAGGTTCATCGGACCTTTTGAGATATTGGAAAGAGTTGGCGAGGTTGCTTATCGCATCGCATTGCCTCCTCAATTGTCTGAAGCACATAATGTATTCCACATATCTATGTTGAAGAAGTATGTGCACGATCCATCGCATATTATTGATCATGGAGACTTAGTGATCCAAAAGGATCTCACATATGAGCAGAAGCCCATGAAGATACTAGATCGTGAAGTACGTACCATAAGGAATAAGGTTATTCCCATGCTAAAGGTACAATGGAGTAAGAGTTCCGATCATGAAGCCACATGGGAGACCGAGGAATCCATGAGGAAACGATTCCCAGAATTATTTTAAGGTAATAGGCTCTACACTCTCCACATGTATATGCGATTCAATTTGGGGACCAAATTCTTTTAAGTGGGGGAGGGTATAGCAACCCTGGAAAAAATAAAGATTTTTAAAATAAATTAAATTAGAATAAATAAATTCTTAATTAGTCAAAATAGGCTAAAAGATTTAAGTAAGTAAAAGAAAAATCAAGAGGAACAAATAAATAGAACCAAAAAGTGAATAACGCCTTAATTCAAGGCGCTAATTAAAAATTAAACGCCTCTAGCTAAGGCGTGAATTGAAAAAGGGACGCCCCCTGGACAAGGCGTCAATTCTCAAACGACCAAAATAAATAAAAGGGCAATTAAACGTAACACCCTTTTGCTTAGGCGCGTTTTCGCAAGAAACGACATTGTCAAAGGCGTCAATTTAAATTCAACGCCCTCACTTAAGACGTTAATTTAGTTCGAGTGTCGTTCGACTCTATCCAAGGAAAGTTATGGATTAGTACGAGTTAGTAGAATATAGAAAGGACTCTATCAATGCAATACTACCCTTAATCAAACTCTAACTCTATTAGGGTTCCCCAAAACCCTATAAATAATCCATGTCCATCAAACCCTAACATCTATTTGGTCGAAGCTCTACTGCTGCGTATGTGAAGAACAGGTGATGTTCTTCTTCCCCTGTCTACGATTTTAGTTATGAAGAATATTAATTTTTCTTCATCTTATTCTCCTGTAGGTTGCCTGCATCTAGAAGGAACGCCCATATAGTGGAAGGACGTGAAGTTCTTCATCATCATCTTCTTCTTCTTCCTCCGGTAATCAGAAGACTCTGTTGCTAATAGAGAGTCCTTTTCTCTTCACAAATCTTAACCGAGTCTTCACACAGATCATCAGGTAGGTTTTCTCAAGATCGTAGCCCAAACTAGCTTAAGATCTTAATAATATCATCGGTCGTGCATGCATATAGTTTTATTGTGATTTCAGATGTTTTCTATGTAATTTCAAAAAGAAACGCCCTTGACAAGGGCGCTAATTTAAAGAAGCGACCCACACTAGGGCGCTAATTATTGTTTTGACGCCCTGCCCAGAAGTCGTCAATTGTATGTAATTAATAAATACCCACGTTTAAAATTTAATATCTATGTAACCATGAATCTAATATATTGCATGAGTATACCTGTGAAATCCTGCTATTTTTCCTGTCATGATCATGTACCCTTTTTCCTGAAATTTTATTATCTGAAAATTGGTAAATTCTTGAATTCACGACCTTGTCTAGGTCGTCTCTACTGAACTGACGCCCCAGACCAGGGCGCTAATTGAAAAGTAACGCCCCTGTCCAGGGCCCATTTTTGTTAAAATACCAGAATATTGATTTTCTGCAGAATAGAAATATTGAAGGGATGACTGATGTACAAGTCGCCAAATTTGTAAATAAACGCCCCTATAGAAGGCGTTAATTTGATAAGTAATGACTTAGATTAAGTCGCTATTTTCCTGTGACACTATTTTACACTGTTACTGTTAACCGAGGGTTTCATATGTATATATATATATATATATATATCTATATACATATCTATATATATCGGCACTATATTCCAGTCCGTGAATATAGTCCCACGTTTCATGATGTTTTAACGTTACCCCCTTAACTCTCATTGACATACAAGCTCTCCATTGGACACTCCGTTCCTTTGGACTAGCGAGTTAGTCATAGAGACCTCCGTAAGACTCCTCGAGCCTTGGATTCCCTCAAGGCCGACTGAGCTGGTTGTACCATAAAAACCCATTACACAATCTTTGCCATGTCACTCTATAGAAACATGGTATACCGGCCCTCATGTCATGCCATGTGTATGATATGAGAATTATCTTAATGAACGGGGTAAAGCATGACATTGTTATGATGTTCTTGTAAACCCAATTCTATAACAACATTGTTATGATGTTCTTGTAGACCCCAATTCTATATTAAACTTGATGTTCTTGTGGACCTCAATTCTATATAAAGAATGTCCATACTTGTTTGTCATGGTACCCAAGTTAGGGAACCAATTCCACCTAGTTTTATCGACAATCGTGATTGTACCGTTATTATCGCCTAACTATGTCAAGTGTCATATTTTTGGACTCTATTCTTTCAAAGTCTATCCTACATGTCTACAAGCTTTATCCTTGAAATTCCATATTGGCTATATACAAAAGTGGATGTTAAAATACATGATTAATGCCTGTGCATATAGGGCCCGATCTGGTCCTAGGAGGAGCACCCGAAAGTACTTGTGCCCATGGGAGTTGATTGATCACGGTATTGGCATTATACCGAAGTGCATGACTAGCTTGATTGAACATTCCACAAATCTTGTACTTGTACTTGACTTGATATTACATGACTTGCGTGACCCGAAAAAGAGTAATTGCATACTTGCGTGCTTGAACCATGATAGCCAAATTCCAACATAACATGATGAGTCTACTTACTTGAATATCTTGATATCTTTTGATATAAGTTCTTGAAAGTTCATCGCTATCTTATTGTTATACACTCTCTCTATCTTGTCGTTTTGCGAGCATGCATAGCTATAGTGCATTCATGAAAGATGTAATTACTTAAACCCATTGCTAGTTCTTGAGATATAATTTCCTACTGAGCGTTCGCTCACTCAGTGTTTCCCTACTTTTCAGGTAAGTCCGACGATGAGGGAATTCAATCTGATCGGGAGAGCCAAGAGTGAGAGAGTTAGAGCTACTCAAGCGTCAATTAGTCCTGTCTTTTCTCTATTTTTCTTGAGTCAAGAGTTGTACCTTTCTTTTATTGAGTCTAGTATTTGCAAGGATTTGTAATAGACATATTCTTATTAAAGGAATTAATGGATTGGGTTATCTTTATATTTACGCACTCTGTCTTTGTGTCGAATACACTACTACTCTGATTGACATGATTGATATAAACTCGTCGCGCATCTCCGGGTACCTTCCGCGCTCGGGGTGTGACATATATATATATATATATATATATATATATATATATATATATATATATAATTGGCGCCTCCCAGGGAGTCTTCGTTTAATTGAAGACGGCCTGTCCGCTGTCAATTAAGTAATTGGCGCCCTGGCTTGGGGCGCCAATTGCAGAGGCAATTTTTTTTGAAAAAATATATATAATTAAAGAATTGGCTCCCCTACAAGCAGTCTTCAATTAATTGAAGACTTCCTGGCTGCCGCTTTTTAACGAATTGAAGACTTGATGGCTGTCGCTATTTAACGAAGTAAAGACTTGCTGGCTGCCGCTATTTAACGAATTGAAGACTCTGTGAGTAGTCTTCATTTAATTGAAGACTCTCCGGAGTGTCTTCAATTTAAGTACATGCTCAACTTGAATTGATGACACTACGTAGGGCCACCAATTGAGTTGTTTTTCAAGTGAGTTGTGCTTCGTATTAGAATGGTATATTCTGTGATACAAGCAACTATTCATTTTTCCAAAGTTTCTCCGAATCAGAATCCGATGACATGGTCATGTGGAGAAAAATCTCAGGGTCACAGAAGTATATTCTGGCAAAATTTTCATGGTTCAGTTTATTAGTTATAGATTTTTGAATACGTTGATTTACTGATTTCTAGAAATTACAAGAAATTGAATTGACGACATGGTACATGTCTTCAATTAATTGACGACCCTTCGGGAAGTCTTTAATTTTGAAATTGGCACCCTGGTCAGGGGCGCCATTTACACGGAGTTGTTCACTATTCATCAGTATGAAGTTACTCCGAAACAGAAAGTAAGAGTACATGCAGGTGGGGAAAAATATCAGGATTCCAAAAACATGTTCATATACAAATTTCATGCGTTAGTTTGATAGTTATGGATTTTTGAATGTGTTGAATTATAAATTACTGGAAATTTCCGAAATGGAAATGACGACATGGAACATGTCTTCATTTAATTGACGACTCCTCGCGGAGTCTTCAATTTTGTAATTGGCGCCCTGGTCAGGGGTGCCATTTACAAGAGAGCAGGGACCCTCCGGGTTTTAAAACATGAACGTATTTTGTGTAACAGAGACTATATATTAAGGTTTAAAACATAGTTATTAAGACTGTAAAACTAGTGTGATAAAATATGTTCAAAAACTCATGAAATCATGCTAACAAACTAAGTTCAACTCTTAAAGATCAAGGTAACAGTATGTATAGAATCATATGCTACATGTGTAATAAGCTATTAAAATATGTATAACATTGTATTATTTCTTGATCACGGTAAAGCCAGGTAATATATATATATATCATGGATGTGCTTCGTATCAGAATGGCATATTCTGTGATACAAGCAACTATTCATTTTTCCAAAGTTTCTCCGAATCAGAATCCGATGACATGGTCATGTGGAGAAAAATCTCAGGGTCACGGAAGTATATTCTGGCAAAATTTTCATGGTTCAGTTTATTAGTTATAGATTTTTGAATACGTTGATTTACTGATTTCTGGAAATTACAGGAAATTGAATTGACGACATGGTACATGTCTTCAATTAATTGACGACCCTTCGCGAAGTCTTCAATTTTGAAATTGGCGCCCTGGTCAGGGGTGCCATTTACAAGGAGTTATTCACTATTCATCAGTATGAAGTTACTCCGAATCAGAAAGTAAGAGTACATGCAGGTGGAGAAAAATATCAGGATTCCAAAAACATGTTCATATACAAATTTCATGCGTTAGTTTGATAGTTATGGATTTTTGAATGTGTTGAATTATCAATTACTAGAAATTTCTGAAATGAAAATGACGACATGGAACATGTCTTCATTTAATTGACGACTCCTCGCGGAGTCTTCAATTTTGTAATTGGCGCCCTGGTCAGGGGTGCCATTTACAAGAGAGCAGGGACCCTCCGGGTTTTAAAACATGAACGTATTCTGTGTAACAGAGACTATATATTAAGGTTTAAAACATAGTTATTAAGACTGTAAAACTAGTGTGATAAAATATGTTCAAAAACTCATGAAATCATGCTAACAAACTAAGTTCAACTCTTAAAGATCATGGTAACCGTATGTATAGAATCATATGCCACATGTGTAATAAGCTATTAAAATATGTATAACATTGTATTATTTCTTGATCACGGTAAAGCCAGGTAATATATATATATATATATATATATATATATATATATATATATATATATATCATGGATGTGCTTCGTATCAGAATGGTATATTCTGTGATACAAGTAACTATTCATTTTTCCAAAGTTTCTCCGAATCAGAATCCGATGACATGGTCATGTGAAGAAAAATCTCAGGGTCACAGAAGTATATTCTGGCAAAATTTTCATGGTTCAGTTTATTAGTTATAGATTTTTGAATACGTTGATTTACTGATTTCTGGAAATTACAGGAAATTGAATTGACGACATGGTACATGTCTTCAATTAATTGACGACCCTTCGGGAAGTCTTCAATTTTGAAATTGGCGCCCTGGTCAGGGGCGCCATTTACAAGGAGTTGTTCACTATTCATCAGTATGAAGTTACTCCGAATCAGAAAGTAATAGTACATGCAGGTGGGGAAAAATATCAGGATTCCAAAAACATGTTCATATACAAATTTCATGCGTTAGTTTGATAGTTATGGATTTTTGAATGTGTTGAATTATCAATTACTGGAAATTTCCAAAATGGAAATGACGACATGGAACATGTCTTCATTTAATTGACGACTCCTCGCGGAGTCTTCAATTTTGTAATTGGCGCCCTGGTCAGGGGTGCCATTTACAAGAGAGCAGGGACCCTCCGGGTTTTAAAACATGAACGTATTCTGTGTAACAGAGACTATATATTAAGGTTTAAAACATAGTTATTAAGACTGTAAAACTACTGTGATAAAATATGTTCAAAAACTCATGAAATCATGCTAACAAACTAAGTTCAACTCTTAAAGATCATGGTAACAGTATGTATAGAATCATATGCTACATGTGTAATAAGCTATTAAAATATGTATAACATTGTATTATTTCTTGATCACGGTAAAGCCAGGTGATATATATATATATATATATATATATATATATATATATATATATATATATATATATATATATATATCATGGATGATGAGTTAATCAAACTCTAAGCATGCATAAGTTAGCCTATTTAGCTACTAGTTGGGAAAGGATTTGAGAACACCTATCTTTTGACGTGTGATACGAGATTCGGAATAAAGAGGCTGTAGCAGGATCGCAGCAGGACGCAGACTCGGGAAGAAGACGCTCCTTCAGCACTGATGGCGGCAGTAGCCTCTGTCAGTGCTACGGAGGGGATTAGTTATAGGGAATCGTAAGACATTGGTTTAATGCCTTGTGGGTCCTGCTGAGTAGGCATGGGGTTTGCCAGGTAAAATGAGGTTGTTCATGTCTCAACCTTCTTGAAACATAGGTTTAAATGATGCCCTTGTAAGGGGTCGTTCATTAATCTAGGTGGTACTATTTCACGTAAATGACGCCTTGCATGAGGGCATCATTAGTCTAGGTGGCATTATTTTGGCATTATTGTGGAGAATGATGCCCTTGCAAGAAGGCGTTAATTTGTAGACAATCCTACCACATTCACGTGTTAGCATTCAAGATGTACATATATATATATATATTAATATTATAATGGGAAGGGGTCCTATTAAAAATGGCGCCTCCATGCATGGTCTTCAATATTGAAATTGGCGCCCAGGTGAGGGGTCTTCAATTTGGAAGTTGGAAAAGATGGAATCCACTTACGTACAACCCATGGCCCATGTGTTAAAGTTTATCTTGTACTTTTATATGATAGCCCTTTCATGGTTTAGTTCTTTATGCAAGACCTTTCATGTAAGATTCTTTTAGGAAAAGTCACTACGTACTATACAAAAAGTGATGGTTGTACATTTATATGCTAGCCCCCACGAGGTTTGGCTCTTTACATAAAGCCTTCATGTTTCTTTATGGCATAAAGTGACATTGGCTTGTATATTTATATAGTAGTCCTTGTGTGGTTGGATTATTTATGGAAGGCCTTAATGTATGATTTCTTTTAGGAAGAAGTTTTAAATTTACTCAATGGTTTTTATCGGGGGTGCTACACCCTCCCCAACTTAAAAGAATTTAGTCCCCAAATTCAACTGTATTATGCAGGAATAGGAAGAGTGCAGAGTACTCACAATTAGAATAACTCCAGAAATCTCCACGTCATAGATTCTTGAGTTTCCCATGTAGCTTGTTGTCTAAGCATCGATTCCATTGAATTTTCACCATAGGGATCATCTTGTTCCTTAGAACTCAGACTTCTCGGTCGAGGATCTTCATTGGCTTCTGCTCGTAGGTAAGGTCCTTCTGTACCACTAAATCATGGTGGTCAATGACATGGAAAGGATCGTGCACATAATTCTTCAGCATAGAAACATGAAATACGTTGTGCACTTCTGATAGTTACGGAGGTAGGGCGATGCGATAAGCCACCTCGCCTACTCTTTCCAGCACTTTGACTGGACCAATAAACCTTGGTGTTAGTTTGCCCTTAACACCGAATCTTCTAATACCTCGGTCAGGAGATACCTTGAGAAAAACATGATCTCCGGCTTGAAATTCTAGGTCTCGCCTTCTGTTATCAGCATAAGATTTCTGCCTGGACTGTGCTATCTTTAACCTTTCCCTAATGAGGTGTATCTTCTTGGTAGAATCTCGTACCATGTCTGGGCCTAGAATTTATTTTTCACTGACTTCATCCCAGCATATAGGAGATCGGCAACTCCTTCCATATAGTGCCTCAAAAGGTGCCATCTATATACTGGTTTGATAGCTGTTATTATATGCAAACTCGGCTAGGAGTAAGTGGTCATGCCAGCTTCTGCCGAAGTCTATAATGCATGCTCTCAACATATCTTCACAACTTGATTTGTCCTCTCAGTCTGTCCATCTATCTGGGGATGGAAAGCAGTACTGTAGTTGAGTTTTGTCCCGAGAGAGTGTTGTAGACTCTTCAAGAAATGAGAGGTGAAGCGCGGGTCTCGGTCAGATACGATTGAGACGGGAACTCCATGCAATCTAACCATCTCCTTAATATATAGGGCAGCAAGTACGTCGACTGACCATCGGCTTTTGATGGGTAACAAATGGGCCGATTTAGTTAGTCGGTCGATAATCACCCAAATTCCATCATATCCACCCCTAGACTTGGGCAAATCCATGATAAAGTCCATGCCAATGTCTTCCTACTTCCACTTGGGAATATCTATCGGATGTAGCTTTCCGGCAGGTTTTTGATGTTCCGCCTTCACTTGTTGGCATGTGAGGTAACAAGATACAAAGTCTGCTACCTCCCTTTTCATGTTAGGCCACCAGAAAGTTCTTTTCAAATCTTGGTACATCTAAGTGGCTCCATGGTGGATCGTGTACCTCGATCGATGAGCTTCTTCAAGAATCTTCTTCTTCAACTAGGGACAGTCGGGCACATATGTCCGTTTATGAAATAGCAATCTGCCATCAGGTGCCAGCTTGAAATCCAGTCTCTCGTCCAGCTTGCTCTTTATCTCCACTAGTGAGGGATCTTCTTCCTGTAGCTTCTTGATTTCAGGTAGCAAATCTGGATGTAGGCTCATATGAGATAGAATAATACACATGTTCTTCTCATCTATGCTGATATCAAGCTCAGAGAATTTCTCCAGTAGCTTTCATTCTTGTATCATACAGTTGGCCAATATCGTTCTCGGCTTTCGACTAAGGGCATCAGCTACGAAATTACCCTTACCAGGATGGTACTGTATAGTGAAGTCGAAATCCTTGAGATACTCAAGCCAACGCCTTTGCCGCATGTTTAGCTCCTTTTGGGAGAATAATTACTTGAGGCTTTTATGATCGGAGTACACAGTGAATTATTCTCCGTAAAGATAGTGCCTCCAAATCTTCAAGGCAAATACTACCGCGGCCAGTTCTAAGTCATGAACTAGGTAGTTCTCTTCATGTTTCTTTAATTATCGGGAAGAGTATGCAATGACTCTTCCATTCTGCATCAATACACATCTGAGGCCAATACCCGAAGCATTGATATATACCTCGTATTTTTCTCCTTCAATTGGTAATGATAAAACTAGAGCAGTGGTCAAGAGATCCTTCAAAGTTTGAAAACTCTTTTCACAGTCTTCATTCCACTCATGAGGCACTTCCTTGCGGGTTAACCTGGTCAGAGGAACGGCAATCTTGGATAAGTCCTTGATATAACGCCGGTAGTAACCAGCTAGACCCAAGAAGCTTCAAATTTCCGTTGCATTTGTGGGTCATTCCCAGTTCTTCACTGCTTCGACCTTTGATGGGTCAACAACAATTCTTTTCTTCGAAATAATATGGCCTAAGAAGGATACTTCCTCGAGCTAGAACTCGCATTTGCTGAATTTGGCATATAGCTTGTTTTCCCTATATATCTGTAGTGTCTTCTTGAGATGTTCTTCATGATCCTCTTCGGTCTTGGAATAGATCATAATATCATCAATAAAGACCACAATGAATTGGTCTAAGTAGGGCCTGAATATGACATTCATTAACTGCATAAAAGCTGCGGGGGTATTTGTTAGTTCGAAAGGCATAACAGTAAATTCGCAATGCCCATACCTGCTTCGGAATGCAGTTTTATGAATGTCTTCTTTTTTAATCTTCAATTGGTGGTAACAAGAATGAAGATCAATCTTGGAGAAATATGAAGCTCCTGATAACTGATCGAACAGCTCGTCAATCCTTGGTAGCAGGTATTTGTTCTTGATTGTAAGGTGATTTAGCTGTCGATAGTCGATGCATAGTCTCATCGATCCGTCCTCCTTTTTGACGAACAGCACGGGTGCTCCCCAAGGGGAAGTACTCGGCCTGATGAAACCCTTTTTCAATAACTCCATTAGTTTCCCTTTTAGTTCCTTCAGCTCAGTAGGGGACATTCTGTATGGTGCCCTGGAAACAGGACCAGCACCAGGGACAAGGTCGATTGTGAACGACACTTCCCTTTCCGGGGGTAAGCCGGTTAAATCTTCTGAAAAAATATCAGGAAAATCCTGAATTACACGGATGTCTTCAAGTTTAACCTTCTCAACTTCCGTGGTAGTCACGAATGCTATGCAAGCCATGCATCTCTTATCCATAATCTTTCTAGCTCGGAGTGCTGATATAAGAAGTGATTTACTCCGAGGGCTATTGTAAACTAGCTCTGAGAAATCCACGAAAGTTACCTTACCATGTCAGCAATCTATAGTTGCTTGGTATGTGGATAGCCAGTCGGCACCTAGTATGACATCTTAACCCTTCATATCTAGGCATATTAGGTCAGCAGGTAAATTGCTTCCCTTAATCATCACTTTGCAATTTGGATAGTGATAAGTGATATCAGACTCATTCCCAAGAGGTGTAGATATGACCAAGTCTAACAGTTCATGTTTCTTAGAAAATGAAGCAGCAAAGTTCTTGAAAACGAATGAATGAGTTGCTCTGGTATCAAATAAAACTTGAGCAATTTTTGAACAAATAGTGAGAGTACCTTCCATAATTCCACCTTCAGTGGGTTCCGTCTCTCGGAGAGCTTGCAGATGGCCTTGTTTCTTTACCGGACGCTTCTCATCTTTGGTGTCTTGCTCCTTCATCAGTGGGCAGTCTGGGATTCGATGTTCTCGGCTCCCGCATCGAAGATAAGCGCCTAACTTCCTCCAGCATTACTCGGTCTTATGACCAGCTTTATCACAATACTTGCAAATCTCATTTGAGGGTGTGGCGGTGGAGAATGGCATGTCATTCTTCTGGAATTTCTTTGCCTTGGAGGGCTCCCCTCCCATGAAAAACCGCTTCTTATTGAACGATTGCTTGAATTTTCCCAGGATTGTGACGGGTTCCTTTTTGTCTCTTCCTCGGATTCTCTGGGATAATTCGGTGGCGTCTTCTAGCAGTTGGGCACGCCGAACTATCTCCGAATAGTCTTGGATGTCCATCGGTGCAAGTTGTGTAAAATAATGGGGCTGAAGCCCGTTGAGGAACCTTCTCGCCTTCATCTTTTCCGTACACACCAGGTGAGGTGCATACTTCGATAATCTTAAAAACTGGGCCTCATATTCAGCCACTTTCAAGCCCCATTGTTTTAGAACGGCAAATTCTGCAGCCTTCTTCTCCTGGATATGGTCGGAGAAATACTTGTTGTTGAAATGTTCCGTGAATTCATCCGATGTGACATGGGCTTCTGGCAGTGTTGCTTCTATGGATTCCCACCAGCATCGAGCATCTCGCTCCAGTTGGAATACGGCTAGTAAAACCCTCTCCTCGTCCGCGCATTGGATCACACAGAAGATTCGTTCCATCACCTTTAGCCAATTCTTGGCATCCTCGGGGTCGGATGAACCCGTAACCTCGGTGGGTTCATGTTACGGAAACTCCTGTGGAGATCACCAGCTCCACGGTTTGCTCTGCCTTGGGCCACTTGTTGTAGTGCCTGTGTAAGGCATTCCACGGTGCGCTGCATCTCGCGCCATTGTGCTCTTTCTGCAGCCATGATCCTACGAAAGAGTTTAAGTATGATAAAGATCAGGTTTTCTTATAAGCTCAAAAGTCATTATAGAACTTATCTCATGGCTCTATCCATCTCACCTGGTAAGGTATATCTATCCTTGGACTCAAGTTTTTACCTAGATTTTAATTTCTAACCTTTTATTTCTTCTAGTTTCTTAGGTTTGAAAACTTGGCTCTGATACCACAAAGACTATCACGTCCAGAGCGCGGAAGATACTCAGATGCGTGACTCGTCTATATAGATCTTATCATTGGAGCGATAAAATTTTTGGCATACATAATTACGGAGTGCGCAAAAGACTAATAAAATTTAATAATGCTAATAGTCCAAGTGATGTTTATTTGATTAACCAAAGGAAATTAAAGATAGTCCATGACAAATTTCAAATTTAAAAAGACAACACTAGGCTAAGTGCCTTAACATGGTTCGGACATATAAACTGACATACTGGAATACAAAGTAGGACTCAAATAAAATTCAAGGACGTGACTAGCTAATGATAGGTGACTGGCGTTCTAGCACTCTTCACTCGGTCTCAACCCCATTCTTATCGCTATCCGAATCACCTGAAAATGTTAGGAAGCAACTGGATGAGTGAATCGCTCAGTAGGAATTACATCTCAAATTCGAGCAATCTTTACGTGATTTACAATTTGCATGTATTATCATTATGGCTATGCATGACGTACGTATAAGAAAATCAGGTATACCGATAAATCTAGGCATGATGAACAATAAGAGATCAAGAACTGTATAAAGAGAGTATATCAAGATTTTAAGTATTTGACAAGCAGTATTTCAAGAATTTACATATGTAAATGTCACTTCGGGGCAAGCAGGGATTCGTGTACAGGTATGAACGCAAGTACGAGAATGAACTCATGTACAAGTATATCTCAGGTACGAGCAAGTAAAAATTCAATTCAAGTAATTAATGTCAAGTACGTATCAGTAGAATTGGCTATTTTAGTCAAGAAAGTATTTTGCCCTTTCTCGGGCCACAAGTCAAGTATTGCTCATTCGGACCACGCAAGTCAAGTCAAGTAAAGAGAGAGAGAGTAGGGGTGGAGTGTCTTAAGTCAAGCAAGTACTCCGGTGTAATGCTAAACACCGTGGTCAATAAACTCTTATGGGCACAAGTACCGGGTGCTCCTCCCAGGACCAGACTGGGCCCTATATGCACAGCATTTCAGGTATTACCTTTGACATCCACTCTCGTTTATAGCTAATGTAGAATTTCAAGAATTAAGAAACGTAGTATTATAGACAAGATTAACTAGTGATTTGGTTATGGAGGACTCTAGAGGTGGCCCCTACAGGCTCAAGAGGTGGCTCCTGTCGTGTAGCACTTTGCGCCGTACGCCCTCAAGAGGTGGCTCCCACAACGTAGCACTTTGCCCTATATGGCACTTCACTCCAACACTCCCAAATGATAGTTTAAGAGGTTCAAGGTTTGACCATGTAGGATATACACAAAGTAGATTTTCATGGAATGGAGTTTAAAAACTCAGGATATATAAGATCATGGATTAAGGTTGTGTTTGCACAAATCACGAGACAGATCAATATCAGAAGCTGTAATCATTGAGTTGGCATCTGGGGGGTTTGCCAATCTTTTAAATTTTCAGTTTTATGAATTATATATATATATATATATATATATCTCTCTCTCTCTCAAATTGGCGCCTCCCAGGGAGTCTTCATTTAATTGAAGACGACCTGGCCGCCGTCAATTAAGTAATTGGCGCCCTGGCTTGGGGCGCCAATTGCAGAGGCTATTTTTTTTGAATATATATATATAATTAAAGAATTGACGCCCCTACAAGTAGTCTTCAATTAATTGAAGACTTGCTGGCTGTCGCTATTTAATGAATTGGAGACTTACTGGCTGCCGCTATTTAACGAATTGAAGACTTGCTGGCTGCCGCTATTTAACGAATTGAAGACTTTGTGAGTAGTCTTCATTTAATTGAAGACTCTCCGGAGTGTCTTCAATTTAAGTATAGGTCAACTTGAATTGATGACACTACGTAGGGTCACCAATTGAGTTGTTTTTCAAGTGAGTTGTGCTTCGTATCAGAAGGGTACATTCTGTGATACAAGCAACTACTCATTTTTCCAAAGTTTCTCCGAATCAGAATCCGATGACATGGTCATGTGGAGAAAAATCTCAGGGTCACAGAAGTATATTCTGGCAAAATTTTTATGGTTTAGTTTATTAGTTATAGATTTTTGAATGCGTTGATTTACTGATTTCTGGAAATTACAGGAAATTGAATTGACGACATGGTACATGTCTTCAATTAATTGACGACCCTTCAGGAAGTCTTCAATTTTGAAATTGGTGGCCTGGTCAGGGGCGTCATTTACAAGGAGTTGTTCACTATTCATCAGTATGAAGTTACTATGAATCGGAAAGTAAGGGTACGTGCAGGTAGGGAAAAATATCAGGATTCCAGAAACATGTTCATGTACAAATTTCATACTTTAGTTTGATAGTTATGTATTTTTGAATGTGTTGAATTATCAATTACTAGAAATTTCAGAAATGAAAATGACGACATGGAACTTGTCTTCATTTAATTGACGACTCTTCGCGGAGTCTTCAATTTTCTAATTGGCGCCCTGGTCAGGGGCGCCATTTACAAGAGAGCTGGGACCCTCCGGGTTTTAAAACATGAACGTATTCTGTGTAATAGAGGCTATATATTAAGGTTTAAAATATGGTTATTAAGACTGTAAAACTAGTGTGATAAAATATGTTCAAAAACTCATGAAATCATGCTAACAAACTAAGTTCAACTCTTAAAGATCATGGTAACAGTATGATAGCATCATATGCTACAGGTGTAATAAGCTATTAAAATATGTATAACATGGTATTATTTTTTGATCACGATAAAGCCAGGTAATATATATATATATCATGGATGATGAGTTAATCAAACTCTAAGCATGCATAAGTTAACCTATTTAGTTACTAGTTAGGCAAGGATTTGAGAACACCTACCTTTTGACGTGTGATATGAGGTTCAGAATAAAGAGGCTGCCGCAGGATCGTAGCAGGACGCATACTCGGGAATAAGACGCTCCTTCAGCACTGATGGCGGTAGTAGTGTTGGGTTCGGTGCTATGTATTCAGAGGGGGGGTGAATGAATACCCTTTAAAAACTTTCGCCCAATTAATATTCTAGTGCTCAGAACTGCGGAATAAAAGCACTAAGACTAACTAAGAAAAACTAATTCAGTCATCTATTGAACCTGTAGGCAAATATGTAGAGTGCTCCTAATCAACCATCTAATGTGCGCAGCAATTAGACAGATCAAACAAACACTCAATATCACTGTCAAACATATAGTGTGCGCAGCATTGAAATGAACACATGTAGAAGATCAACCTATCTCGTCCCTATGCATTCATCTAGCGCCAAACACACAAAGAGATCAAACCACTGTGCACAAGGATTTTTAGGTGGTTCGGTCCAGCAGACCTACATCCACCCCACACTCAAACCGAGTGTGGATTCCGCTGACTCACAGCTTGAACAGCTGGGCATCACAGCCTGCCATACAACCGCTGGGCAACACAGCTTGCCGTCCAGTGGAATCCACCACTACAACGCAGGGGATTACAACTTACCTGACCAGAGGCAACACCTCTGCAAACCGCTGGGCAATACAGCTTAGCCGTCCAGTGGAGTCCACCACTGCATTCGCTGACTAACAGCTTGAAGAAAAGTATAAAATGAAAAATGAAATAAGAAAACACAGCAGCAGAAAGCTGTAAATGAAAAACACAGTATAGCTCTTAACAAAGCAGACTGGCTTGGATTTGATCCACGGTCCAGTAAACAGATCTTCCGACTTTACTCTTCTTCTCTCGATCTCACTGTCTCTCTTTCTTTCTCTCTTTCTTTTGCTGCTCTCGCACTCTTCTTCTCTCTTCTTCTTCTTCTTTCTTCTTCTGCTCTCTACATCTCTTCTTCTTCTTCCGGAATCGTGCAGTCACTCTTTCTTTTATCAGCACTCGATCTCACTGTCTCTCTTTCTTTTTCTCCTCTCTGTCTGGATCGTGGCTCTCAGCTACTTCAGTCTTCTACTCTCTCTGTATATGCTTTGCCACAGCTTCGATCCCTATCCTTCTGCTCACGATCAGTCATCTTCAGATGGAGGAAGGCTTCTATTTATGGCAGCAGCAACTAGGGCGTGTGCTCTCCACATTTCCCGCCCTAAGAATTCGGACCACGTGGCAGCATCCAGCAGGCTGTCAGTACACGTGTCATCATCTGGGCACTCCCCTTATCCTCGGATCACGTGCCTTCATTAGGCTTAACGAAGGGTGCCTGTCAGACAGAGAATCACATTATCAGTTTAAGTATATGCATTGTAGTGTATTGACTTCGCTGTATAGACTTGTAAAGATGAATGCATTGTACAGACTTCATGAAATGCAATGTATGCACTTCAGACTGTATGGACATGTGAACTGAAATGCGATGTACAGACTCTGAAGAACAGCAGCCAATGTATAGACTTAGGCAATGTAAGGACTTGCCAGTGTATGGACTTGATGAGCATTCAACAATGTGTAGACTTCGACAAATACAACGTGCAGTAGTGTATAGACTTGAATCACTAGATGCATGATGTACAGGCTTCAACTCAATGTATAGACTTCACGACTGATGAATGCAATGCACTGAACAATGTATGGACTTAATGATGTGCAGACTTGCCAAGACAAGTGAGCGATGTACATACTTGTGCAAGTAAAGTCTGTATAGACTTAGTCAGTAGACTAGCTCGATGTACATACTTGCTCGTTGTTCAGACTTCATGGACGATGTACAGACATGCAAAGAGAAAGGCTATACAGACTTGATGAGCGATGCAAGGCAAAGGAATGTATATACTTCCAATGTATAGACTTGCCCACTGAGCGATGTACAGTCTTGAACAATGAAGCTCTGTACGGACTTGATCAAGGCAATCGAGTATATAGACTTTCAATGTATAGATTTGCCAAAGGGTCGATGTACAGACTTGAACAAGGCAAAGTCTGTACAGACTTTGAGGTTCACAATGTATGGACTTTGGCAACACAACGGCTGTACAAACTTCCACTCAACTGCGATGTATAGACTTGCCAAGGGAAACGGCGGTAAAGCTATCAGTGTATAGACTTTGAGTGCAACGTCGGTAAAGCTACCGATGTATAGACCTGCAAGTCGAACTGGTGGCTGTACAGACTTCACCTCGAGCTTCTACAGTGCAGTGTATAGGCTTAGAATCATATGAACATGGCGTTGTACAGACTTTGAGTGAGAGTCCAATGTGCAGACTTGCCACCGACCAATGTATAGACTTGATGGTTGTGAGACAATGGCCAAGACAATGCACAGACGGATGTATAGACTTAAGATGAGTGCATGAATAGTCGGATGTACAGACTTCACTTGAAATAGTCTGATGTACATACTTCCAATGCAATGCAATGTATGGACTTTAAATAAGACGTTGTATGAGATGCTGAAGTCTGTATAGACTTTGGCCAATGCACAAGACGCTTAGAAAGACGCTGGACGCTGTATAGACTTAGTCTAAGACAATGCATGAGACGGAGGATGTATAGACTTGGGCTCGCCATGCAGTGTATAGACTTAGAGCACAAACGCCACGATGCAATGTATAGACATGCTAGTTATATGAGCTGCACTGTATAGACTCTGCTATGCATGAAGACGAGTGTATAGACTTACTGACCAATGCAGCAGAGTGTATAGACTTTAGGTAATGCATGCGATGCAGCACAGTGAATAGACTGACTATGGCTGTATAGACTTCAGAAATGCATCTGAGGGGGGTCGACCCATCTTAGTGCACTGATGCAGTATATGCATAGAAGAAGCAATACACCGATCTTAAAGTAAGCACAAAACACTTTATGCACTTAGTATGGAACACTGCATGATTTAGCACACTCATGCATTCTTCACAAATCAGACATGGCACACTTATGCAATCTCCACAGACTAAATCAGATATAACACACTCAAGCATTCTCCAGATAATATATCAGTCATATGCATTCATGTTGCTCTCATTCAATATGATTTTCTTAGCAAAGCAATATGGTGACTCATTCATGTTGCTATCATTAAAACACCACATAATCATCAAAGCACAAGGGGCACAACAATCTCCCCCTTTTTGATGATGGCAACATAATGAGTCACACTGACTCGTCAAACTATTCTCCCCCTTTGACATAATCAAAAAGAGGAAATGGTTTGAGAGACAAAATTCAGCATACAAAGTCAGAGAATAAATCATGGTTCATTAAAATGAAGTTCTCTCTTATGACAATGAAACAGCTCTCCCCCTATCAACATGTATAATCGACTACTCTCCCTCTAGATGCAAATAAACCATAACTCCCCCTGAAGCACAGGAATGGACTCAGGTTATCCAATAAATCAATCTGAAATCTGCCATTACAAAGAATCTGAATTCTGGTGAAAAGACCACAGAATCAGAACTTATTGCAGAACAAGATGGAAGATTCCAATAGTGTGGAGAGTAAAGTGATTGATGATAGAAGGGCAACAATAGATAACAATCATCACAAGACATCTCAATGAATAATCAGTCTGAATCTGATCAGGCTATCTAGAAATCTGATCATGAGGGATTTTAATGCTTGCACCACTTCAATAAGTCTTAAGAAGTGTAGACTCTTCTATCATAAAGGGTTATGAAGTGGCAACTTAACCAATCTGATTTAATTTTGATGTATACCAAATTTGCCAAATTAAACTCAATACTCATATCTGAATCCAAGTTTTAATAAAGGTGAACCAAATAATTAGATAACACTCAGAAACAAACATCTTTTATCTTACACATATGATCTCAATAGCACTTTTGAAAAATATACAGATTAGTACTGAAGTTAAACACTTTTTCAAGAACATGAGTTGACAGATTTTTCAGGATAATTTCATTTGAAGCACATTATATTTTTCCTGAGCAATTTAGGTTGATCAACACCTTTTTACATGAGGCACAACACGTCTCAAGTGAAGTGACCTAGTTACTCAGTGTGATAACTGTCATTGCCTCTCACTGTGAGAACAGAGTTAGCAATATGAGTGTCTTTTTACATGAGAAGACACCTTGATCAAAGGCCAGACTCCCCAGTTACTCAACACAAATAAGCCATTGCTCTGTCAAGTTTTGTTTCACTAAATTTTTATCAGAGATAACTATGGCACCTCATGACATTGTTGACACCCGTTTTATGCCGATAAGCTGAGTCATTTCTCTTACTCCCATTAGTTGATGCCCTAAGTTGTCCATCATTTGTTGGGCCATTTTTTGTGGCACGTCCTGGGCCCATTTTATGGGTAGCCTCCCTCCTTGGTAAAGGTCATATCAATTCAGGGCTTATTGGACCTTGGCTTTGATTAATTGAACTATTTTATAAAAGTCAAGTACTCAAGAGCATGAACGGTCCAACATCAGCCGTTCAGGACTGGGGCGGTTGATACCAGACCGTTCATACATTTTGGCTATTTTCTGAGGATTTTCTTAATATTCACTGACAGGCTTTTGTGCGGCCCTATCCTGCCCGTTCAAACTAATGGACGGGCGAATGCCAACCGCCCATATCTCAGAGTCCTACGCGTGCTAATCTCCTCAGACAATTATCCAAATGTTTGAATTATCACCGACAAGGTTAAAATGGCTTAATTTGGACCATTCTACGTTGGATCGGTCGCCAAGGCGCCGTTCATACTTCAGGGTCCAACGCCGGCCATTTCGGTCTGTTTGAGCGATAATTGGGCTAATTATCTGATTTAATTCAATGTCCACCGACAGGTTGAACGGTCGGAACATAACCGTTCAAGACGTAAGCGGTCTATCGTTAGACCGTTCATCCCTTCGATGGATGTTTTTTAACAGATTTTCATCCTTTTATGCAAGGTTTTATCCCTGATTTGTTTTAACGATCTCTCCGTGGATAATCCACCATTTTTGATGCCGTTTCGTCTGGATGGAAGATAAGGATATTATCTACGAATTATCTTTTGCAAACCCGACCCGAAAATGCCTCTAAACCCTAATTTCGAGGATGGCTTTCTAGGCTCTATAAATAGACCCTAGTGGCCAGACGTCGAAAGGGGGGAAATTTTGGTCGACGGCGAAGCCCTGCCGCATTTCCGAACGACCTAGCACCAAGGAGGGAGGCTCTCTATGTCCTTACGAGCCTCCGGTTCAGGGAGTAGTCCGTGTGTCGAGTCATAGCGTCATTTTCTGATTTATTCATCATCTGTTGCATGCATTGTTCTCCCTCTGCGTTTCCCTCATTTTTCTCCCCATGCATACACCCACCTACATTTTTGTCACCCTAGGGGTTTAAAACCCCCCAGGTATCCCCCTTTCCATTTGATTATGCTTCATTCTTCTCACATGAACGCGTACTACATCATTTAGTTCTAATCTGGGTGTTCCTTCTGTGTCTTCGTACTGTTTCGCAGGTCAGCACTTCATCAGCACGAGGCCCATCCCCTCTAGCCGGCTGGAGAGGGTGGAGGTGAGCCCCTTTTATAACTCTTGGCGTGGCGGACTAGTGCGGTTCTTGTAGGCCCGTTCAAGGATACGAGCGGCCCTCCCTGCGCCGCTCTTCATCTTTAGGCGGTCCCATTAAAGCCGTTCGTCCTCCAGGAGTTCTTCTCCCTCGTGTTCGGCAGCCCCCTCAAACGGTCTATCGTAGGGCCGCGTGTCTGTTAAGGCGGTTCTACGTCGACCGCGCGTCTTCCCGGTGCTGCAGCAAGGCGAGTGTCTCCCCTTCCTTTCCAAGGTACGGCGTGACTATCACGTACGGCATCTTGGTGGCGATCACGGTCCTTTTCATTGCTCTCTGTCTTATTTTCTTTCTCTTGCTCTCGTGGTTTGCTCATCGCACGTTGTTCCATACATTTGATGCGCTTTGACCATCGATGAGAGAGCGGAAGGAAGGAATATATATCTACACCCCTTTTGTGGCGATCACGGTGGGACAACCAATGCCCATCGTGCCTTTGAGTTGCTGACCCTCCTTATTTGTTGTCCAAGTTTTCTCCTTAGGGTGATTTACAGGGTGAATGCGTTTTCTGTCCTCTGGGGGCCTACGCGGTTCTCCCTGGGCCGCCCACCCACGGGAGCGGTTGATACTCTACCGTCCATCCCCTGCAGTCGGAGCCAGCTTCATCGGTATTTCCTATTACACACGGTGCTAGATACACCGTTCATACTGTAGAGCGGCGTAGATCTGGCCGTTCAGTTTGCCAGCACAGGTACGTTTGGGTCTGTTCTTATTGCAGGTACGCGGCTGATTGAGGGCCGTTCATGTGGTTACACGGTTGACTAGTGACCGTCTTTTGGGTATTCTCCTGCCGTTGCTCTCTCATTTTTTTTAGGTTCTGTGATTACGCTGTAGTTCTGTGCTCTCCCGGGGTTAGACGGTTTCACATACACCGTTCTACTGTTGGGGCGGCCGAAGAGGGGCCGTTCATTTGGTGCCATAGTGTGTTTATGTTATACTTTGATTGTCATATTCTATGTGGTTTGCTATCCTTGGTGCTACTCATTGACTTCCCCCCTGTTCTATTATCATCATTGTATTACCATGCTTTTCATTGCTCATGTGTATACCTGCTCATTGATTGATAGCTGCTAGGCTAGTCTGTGCATGCACTCCGGTGCGCATAGGAGCATCGACCCCTTCTCATATTAGTTGCATTCCTACCGAGGTAGGGTTCCCTCTCGTCTCCATATTCCTTGGAGCCGACTAGGGACCTTGCCGAGGACCTCCGTAAGCCCCCGTGAGCCGTGGACTCCCACACGGACATCGGGCAGGTTGTACCGTACCCACCTCAGTCTAGGGTTGCATCCGCAAGTGAGAGATCCTGATAGAGTCACACAGTTCATCATTTCCTATCCCAGTTAGGCGCCTAGTGGTTGAGCGGATTTATATTTTCATTAATCCACTAAAGCTTGAAGAAGAAGATATAAGGAATTGACGAGCATCATTGTAAGAACTTGATTGCATTACCGGGTGATTCTGCTCTCATCTCTCTCCATTGTATGTTTATTAGTTGCTTGGTAGATCTGGTTGATTAGCTTTGCTGGCTCTAGTCCTAGGTGTCTTGGTGTATGTGGGGTTGCCTTCTTCCCCCACGATCACCTCCTAGGGTTGACTCTTATTTCCATTCCTACTCCAACCCTTTGTTCGATTCCTCACCTTCCATGTCGTCATACGACTTGTCTCCGGCCCACGAGGACTCCCTTCCTCGTGGTCTCCTTGAGGACCCACCTAGGGTCACCCATTTGCAGGGGGGAGAGGGGACGGCCCCTTCACTCCCGACCATTCTTGGTGAGGGTCACCGACCCTCTCTTCCAAACCCGCCCAACCAGAGTTCAACTAGTATGATCCTCGATATGATGGCCCAGTTGGACCCCACCCAGCTCCATCTCATCAGACAAGCTTTGCAAGGGGGCGATGCCCCGGCCTCAATTCCTGCTCACGGCACGACCATTGCTGCCACCACATCCCCCGTGGTCGGGACCAACTCCGTGGCTCCCATTGACCTTACTCATGTCTGCTCTCAGACCTTTCGCCATCCCAATATAGAAATGGGCCAGGCTTCCACCTCGGTCCATTAACAGCTTGATAAAGGAAAGTCCCCCCTCCCCTCTGTTCCTTACCCTGACCCGTACACCACGATTTCTCCATCACCTGAAGCCCCCATAATCCCGACGGACTTCGCTAGGTTACAGTCAGGGGCGGCCCAGTTGGCTCATGCGGATATGGGCCCTTCCTCAGCCCATTATCCCACTTACGGGTTGCCCCCTTCATCAGCTTATCCTTTGGCCGCCTATCCAGGTATTACCCCTCTTGCTCCTTCCCCTCCTTCCTGGGAACGGGAAATTCTTGACAAATGGGCTGCTATGCAGCAACAAATTGATCTCCTCCACAAGCGGGTCGGCCCGCAATCTCTTGCCGATGTCCCTATCCCTAACTTCAGGGACATTCATTTTCCTTCTCAGTCTGAACTCCCTGTGTACCGCAAATACGATGGGAATGGCAACCCGTTCATCCACGTCCGGGAGTTCTTGTACGAATCGGCACAGTTCCAGCATGACGATCGCTTGATGGCCTATTTGTTCCGTCGGTCTCTGGAAGGGGTCGCTCTGGAATGGTTCTACACCTTGCCTATGGAGGAGGCCGAGAATTTCAAGACAGTCAAGGAGAGGTTTATACAGAGATTTCAGGATCGGGTTGGACCCGAATACTCTTTCACTGACCTAGTGGCGGAGAAGATGAAGCCGGAAGAAGACTTCACAACCTATGCAGACCGCTGGAGGCAGATGGCCTCACGTGTGTCTGGGCAGATCCCGGAAGAGGAAAAAGTGAAGTTGTTAATTTCCAATGCGGTGCCAACTTTCAGAAACATTCTGGCAATGAATGATATCGCAAACATGCACCAGCTATACAGCAGAGCTAGGTTTATTCAAACCCAATTCAAGGACTCCCCCATCCATTCTTTATTCGAGTCCCAGAACACCAAGAAAACCCAAGGCCCCGTCACTGAGGGAGTACAAATTAATGAGCAAGTCCAGGCCGTTCAATTCCCCCAACAAGCCGCGCCACCCCGCTTCCCACCGCCTTAGCGCAACCCCCAGTTCGCCGCTCCGCAAGTTCCCCAGCCCACCTTCCAAGTCCCGCAATACCCTCAACAGGCACCTCCGCCACCCCAACAGCCTCAGCGGCCCCCGCAGTACAATAATGTTCCTCCACCCACCGCCTATGGCTCTGCTCGACCAGCTCCAAAAAGGGCTCATTACCCTCCTCTTCCAGAGACCTTGCTAGATATTTTCTCTGCTTTAATGTATACTGGTGACCTTCAGTTGCCTCCTGAATGCCCGAACTGGAATCCGGCTGCCGACCAATCCCGATATTGTATATTCCATCGGCAACCCAGGCACACGATAGAGCGATGCTACCAGTTCAGAGACCTGGTGTATGATTTGCATGAGGGCCAGAGGATTGATTGGGCCCAGATGAACCAGTTAATTGAGAATATTAAACAGAGGCAAAGGCAAGCCAGGCAGTAGCAGGCGGCACCTCAGCAACCCCCGCTACAGCAACCCCAGCAGCAACAGCAACCTCAACCGCAGCAGCAAGACCTTGGGATCCATCAAAATCCCATGCCAGTACATCAACCCGCTCCTCCACAACAACAACAGCCGCCGGCCCCAGCACAAGTGAATATGGTCCAGCGCCCAGCCCCCAACGCTGGGTGGACGTTTGATGATGAGACCCCCGCACATCTCTTGGCCTTACACCACCACTACTCTCCCACACCCGCCATCCCCTCCATTCATAGACCCGCCATTCCGACCACTACACCACTCGTCACCTCCTCCGCGTCGCCTCTTAGGCCCGCTACGTTCCCCTCTGCTCCTTCCATACTTTCACCACCACCCGCCATACCCCCCGTCATTTCCCCTAAGCTTAACCCTTTTTCCCCTCCACCAGGGCCTAGTAAACCCACTTTAGTCATCCTCACCTCCATCTCCACACCATTCACCTACCCCACCAGGCCAAGCGGGGGTCCAATCCAGGCCGTGCCAGCATCACAATGCGCCCTTCGGAGCGGGCGTCATTTCCAAAGAATTTTTCCTTCTTCAGGTGCGTCTGCACCAAACCCTGCAGTTTCCTCCCCTACAGTTGAGCCAGAAGAGATAGACCCTGTGCCGGGCACAAGATATGACTTATTACAGCACTTAGACCGGCTGCCGGCTAAAATCTCGGTGTTAGAACTAATCAAGAGGTCGCCACTCCACCAAGATGCCCTGAAGACCTTCCTACAAAAAGTTATGGTGAGCGAAGATGTGGCAGTGGATAGCCTGCCCTCGGTCTTGGCCACGATCACAAGGGGGCCCTCCATTTCATTTGCTGAGTCAGAGCTAGCACCTCCTGAGGCACGTCAGATGCCGTTATGTATCACCATCTCTCTAAACAAAACAGCCGTGGAATCCGCCCTTGTGGACACGGGGGCGTCAATAAATGTCTGCCCATTGAGTACCCTTCGTGCTTGCAATATATCAGAGGACATGCTCAAGCCGACGCCGACTACCATAGCAGCCTATGATAACTCCAGATGTGCTTGTCACGGAGTGGTGACTGTGCAGGCCGAGCTAGGGCCCTTAGTTATGGATGTGGAATTTTATGTGCTGGACATAGACCCGATGTTCAAAGCCATTCTGGGCCATCCATGGTTGAATAGTTTGAATGCCATCCCCTCGACAGCCCATCAATGTCTAAAGTTCCCATTCCAAGGACGAGTGGTCAAGGAGAAGAGTGTTTCCACGGTTCAAAATGTTGACGCCATAGCCGCCAAGATTCTGCCCACACTGTGGCTGAGTAACAGGCCTGTTCTATCTGTCATCGACTTAAACTATTCGTGGGCATATGCGTCACGTAAGCCCACCGCTGTACCAACCAATGTGAAGGTCAAGCCCAAAATGAGAGACTCCAAAGGGTGGCACCTAATTCTAAAATTGGGCTATCAGCCAGGCCGAGGACTCGGCGCACAATTCCAGGGCCGAACCAACCCCGTTCCCAAAGGAAGGAAGATGGGCCGTCGGGGCCTCGGCTACCATGAATCCTCCATGTCGATGCTTGGGGACTCTGGGCCGTTGACCTGGGATTACCGGCAACATTTTGTGAAGGGTGTTAGGTAAGAGGACGGTGAGCTAGAAGGGGAGGGGATGAATAGATCACCATTTAAAAAATATTTGTCCTAGCCGAGGTAATCTTAGAAGATGAGATGGGCTAGGAAGAATGACTATATGTAAAATAATCCGAAACGTCAACCAAGATAACGCAGGTCACGAGCGCAGAACATATATCACTCAGAATTTCATCAGCACATATGCACAAGCACTAAGCGAGCAGTCAGACCAAGGTTTCGATCATCAACAATCACACTTACTTCGTGAAACCAGACAAAAGCATAAAGAGAAAAGATGCGCACAATCACACCATGAAGAACAAGAGGTTTAGATGGTTCAGTCTGCAACCTGCAGACTTACGTCCATCCCTCACTCAAGGCCGAGTGAGGCTTCCCTTTCACAAGAAAGAACCACAGACTCAGTCTGCCAACAACACGCTGATCCACAGCTTGGGGATCGAAATCCCTACAGACGCTGAACACACAGCTTGCACCCAGGTCTCACACCCCAAGACCTGACCTGGAGATAACTCTCCCTTCCTCTTAGACAAGAGGGAACCCAGCAGTGACCCACACTCACTGCAAATCAAAGACGCTGTCTCTCTTCCTCCATAGCCGGAGGGAACAACGCAGATAGCCTCCTTACTATCTGAACACAAGAACCCCGGAGACCACCTCCCTTCCTCTGATCTGATTCAGAGGGAACCACAATGTAACCCAGAGGACTCACCTCTCTTCCTCTACACCTAGAGGGAACGATAAAACAGAGTATCGGAATTTAAGAACAAACAACTGAAAACATAAAGAAATATCGAAGACAATCGAACGGAGAAACAATGTAGCTTCTTAAAGAAGCATAGACAAAACATAGCAGAAAACCATCCTCTCCTTCATCACTCTCTCTCTCTTCCAGGTATGCTCAACGAATGGATCAGGATGGCTTCACCTCTCCTTCCTCTCGCTCTCAGAAACCTTCATATATATATCCAACCTCACGATAGAGAGAGTGAGGGTTTGGGAGACACGCGCGAAGTAATGCTTCCAGATGAACCGAGCCACGTATTAGACGATTATTCCTTCGGATCACGTGCTCACATGATTGGAATAAAGTTCCAATTTGTCTTTAAGTCCCTGTAAGGTTTCAGAGAACATTCAGTCAATCTCAGAATATTCAAGTCATACATTGTTCACACAGATTGCACGGGACTTATCAAAGGACTGAAGAACGCGTCAACGCACTAAAGCCAAGGCATTAACGCAATGGATATAATGGAGAACAGGTCCCTTGATTAAACACACTAATGCGTCAACGCATCAGTTGACAGCGTCGACGCTTCTGCTTGGTGGTTGATCGAAAGAACCTTTGGTCATAAACTCAAGGCGTCGACGCTTCCATTGTGTAGCGTTGCCTCAGCTCCTTGGGCGAGACGCACAATCTCTTGGTAACAAGCCAATGCGTCAACGCTTCAGGTGACAGCGTCGACTCAGCTTCATAGGTGAGACGCTCAAGCCCTTGGCACCAAGCCAATGCGTCAACGCTTCAGGTGACAGCGTCGACTCAGCTTCATAGGCGAGACGCTCAAGCCCTTGGCACCAAGCCAATGCGTCAACGCATCCAGTGACAGCGTCGACTCAGCTTCATAGGCGAGACGCTCAAGCCCTTGGCACCAAGCCAATGCGTCAACGCATCTAGTGACAGCGTCGACGCAGTGGACAAAACAGCAAGCGAAAGACGCACTATTGCGTCTACGCAGCCAGCCAAGTGCGTCAACACACTAAATGCACAGAACCCATATAAACAAGACAGATAAGTATGAGCTTATGGGTGAACATGATAGAGGACCATTAAATCAGAAAAGCATGATGAAAAAGCATTTGATCCATAGATGTGCATGCAAGACAACAACATTAGATCCTAAGAATATTTAACCAATGCAGGATCTTTATCATTCATCAAGGAGCATCAAAATAATTATCATAAAAATAATTTGATTCATAGTGTTAGTCATCATCAAAACTACAGAGATGCAACAATCTCCCTCTTTTTGATGATGGCAACACCATGAGTCAAATTCAGTGAAAGAAGGAACACCAACTTAAAATATTCTCAATAAGGGCAGCAATGGTGACCTTTCAAGGCCTGAACTCACAGCATGCATCAACTTTTACCTAAAACCATTCCAAAACCTTCCTTCCACTAGCTAGCTACTAGATCACCCATCCTTTCAACCTCTTTACTCCCCCTTTCAACCTTCTCCCCTTTTCAGACTTTTCAACCTTCTCCCCCTTTGACATCATCAAACCAAGGAGAAAGAGAGATGTTGACGCTGGACTGATGAGTAAAGATGGAGAGAATTCCAACAGTAGACACTCATTGTCAAATCTTAGATGCTTAAGTGGGGATGTAAGGTCCAGTGAAGAATCTTGGAGTTCTGGTAAGAGAAAGAGATTCAGAATAAACTTGAAGTTTATCAACTTACTATGATTATGAGAGAAGAGCAAGTGGAAACAAGTATGACTGAGGTAGCTGTTAAGGCTTGTCAAAGAGACAACAAGAGTTTGAACCACTAAGATAGCCTGTAGGCATTGAGGACAAACAGTCCAGGCAGAGAGAGCACAGTTATAGAGTGTATTTGGCCAGTTACACTTTTGACATTAAGTATGCACCTTGGTCAGAGGCCAGCATCCTCAGTTACTCAGTGTAAGAGCCTCATCACTTCTCAATTAGAGAACAGAGATAGTGACCATTGGTTGTTACATGAGGAGACACCTTGATCAGAGGCCAGAATCCCCAGTTACTCACCATATTGTCATCATTGCTCTGCCAAGCACAATTTTGAATTGTATTTCTTTCTTTTGATTTTGTTTATGAGAACTGATACCTCATGACATAGGAAATTCTCATTTCATTGATGGGATTCCTAGTTTCTCAGTATGCAGTTTTAAGCACAGATCAGTTTAATTAGCTCAACAAGGGGTTGTTTGAAGACAAAAACTAGGGCAAATATTAGAGGTCTTATCAAGATGTCCAATGAGAAGCTCATAAACAGAAACCATTTCTTACAAGTCTAGCTTGTTCATGAGTCATGCAACAAAGTAAGAGGATATACTTGTGAAGGTTAACCTTAGCCTCTTAAGACTTACTAGAAGAGGATTATAGCTGGACTTTAATTGCACAAACTTAAGAATGTAGGAAATGAATGAGGTTCTATTAAGAGGAATATTCAAGATCAATTCTAACATTTAATCCAGTAATAACACCCATCTTTCAAGCGTTTCTAATTAGTCAAGCTCCCCCTCTCTAGTAGCTCTATCTTCCATTCTACCCAGAAAATAGCAGTGAAGCAGAATTGACTTTACTCAAAGCACACACCCGCTCCCCCTCACATAGGGACCCCCACCAGAAAAGGTATGACAAAACTACCACTAAATTTATGGAAATACATGAACCAGAATTCATTGCCTCAAATCAGTCAGAGTTTGTAAATACCAAGTTCTCTTCTCAAAGAAGTGAATTTTTCAGTATCTAGAGGTTTTGTAAAAATATCAGCAATTTGATCTGTAGTCCCAACATGAATTAATTCAAATGTCTTATTTGCAATTTCATTTCTGATAAAGTGGTGCCTGATTTCAATGTGTTTTGTTCGTGAGTGTAAAACATGATTCTTTGCAATGTTTATGGCACTAGTGTTATCACAAAAAATGGGAGTGCAACCTATCTCTACTTGGTAATCCTGAAGCTGATGCTTGATCCAGATAACCTGAGTGCCACAGCTGCTTGCAGCCACGTATTCAGCCTCAGCAGTGGAAAGAGCCACTGAATGTTGTTTCTTTGAACTCCAAGAAACTAGGCATCCTCCTAAGAATTGGCAGTGGCCACTGGTGCTCTTCCTATCTAGTTTGCATCCAGCAAAGTCTGCATCAGTGTATGCAACTAAATCTAATGTGCGTGAAGCAGGATACCATAAGCCTAATGTATGTGTATCAGACAGATATCTAAAGATTCTTTTTACAGCAGACAAATGAGGTTCAGTAGCCCTAGACTGATATCTTGCACATAAACCAACACTGAATTGTATGTCTGGCCTAGAGGCAGTTAAGTACAAGAGGGATCCGATCATACCTCTGTAGAGTTTTTCATCCACTTGTTTACCTGACTCATCTGCATTAAGGGTCATGCTTGTGCTCATTGGGGTGGATATTTGCTTCAGGTTAGTCATTCCAAACCTTTTTAGGATATCCAGCGTGTACTTGAATTGGTGGAAGAAGCAACCATCTGACATTTGATTTATCTGCAAGCCAAGGAAATAAGTCAGTTCTCCAACTAAGCTCATCTCAAATTCAGCTGACATAAGCTGTGAGAATTCTTTACACAGTTCAGGATTTGTTGATCCAAAAATGATGTCGTCTACATATACCTGAACTATGATGAGATCTTGTCTTGAATTCTTAGTGAATAAGGTTTGGTCAACTTTACCTCTGTTATATCCTTTATTCAGTAAGAAACTGGTCAGTCTTTCATACCAGGCCCGAGGAGCCTGCTTTAGTCCATAAAGAGCTTTGTTTAACCTGAAAACTTGATCAGGTTTAGTCAAAAACTGAAAACCAGGAGGTTGTTCAACATAAACTTCTTCTTTTAGAATTCCATTCAAGAAAGCACTCTTAACATCCATTTGTTGAAGTTTTATGTTGTTTGAACAAGCAAATGCTAATAGAATTCTGATAGCCTCCATTCTAGCTACTGGAGCAAAGGATTCATCAAAGTCCACTCCATACTCCTGACTGTAGCATTTAGCTACAAGTCTAGCTTTATTCCTAGAGATGACACCTTCTTCATTCAGTTTGTTCTTAAAAACCCATTTTGTTCCTATTACATTGAAATTTTCAGGTCTAGGTACAAGCTCCCAGACATTGTTTCTATCAAATTGCCCTAGTTCTTCACACATGGCAGTTACCCAATTCTCATCACTTAAGGCTTCTTCAATGGTCTTAGGCTCAATTTGAGAAACTAAAGCAATTAAGTCCTGATTCTGAACATTTCTGAAATGAGATCTTGTCCTAGGGGGATCATTAAGACTACCAATAATATTGGTTACAGGGTGGTCTTTTAAAACTCTGACATTTGTTGAGGACTCACCTTGTTCAGCTGTACTTACTGGGTTCAGATCAGTGGGTTCTTCAGCCGGTTGTACTTCCTCCTCTTGCATTTGTTCCAGGAACTCTCCATCATGACTTGTAGACCTGTTATCATCATTTGGACTGTTAGAGATTTTTGTTTCATCAAAAATAACATGAGGGGTTTCCTCTACAGTTCTATCAGTTTTATTAAAGACCCTGAAGGCCCTAGATGTTTCAGAGTATCCTAGGAATATTCCTGGAATACTTCTAGCATCAAATTTATCTAAGTCTCTCTTGTTGTTATTATGAATAAAGCATTTTGAACCAAAAATTTTGAAATATGAAACATTAGGCCTCTTACCTTTCAGGAGTTCATATGGTGTTTTCTTATGTATGGGTCTTACCAAAGCTCTATTAAGTATGTAGCAGGCTGTGTTTGCCGCTTCTGCCCAAAAGCTCTTAGGTAGCTGACTCTCCATTAGTAGTGTTCTTGCCATTTCCACTATTGTTCGATTCCTTCTCTCCACAATTCCATTCTGCTCTGGGATCCTGGGAGAAGAAAATTTGTGAGTCAGTCCCTCCTTGTCACAGAAGCTAGAAAATGAGGAGTTCTCAAACTCTCCTCCATGATCTGATTGGATAACAGTGATCTTGTGCCCTATATGTTTTTGCTTATTGAAAAAATGTTCAAATTTTTGAAAAGCATCACTCTTATTTGCCAAGAAAAACAGCCATGCAAATCTAGAGTAGTCATCGACAATGACAAAACCAAATCTCTTACCATTTAGACTCTGGGTTCTGGTAGGACCAAAGAGGTCCATGTGCAAGTGTTCCATGATCTTTGTTGACAAGCTCTCAGACCTAATTTTAAAAGAAGCTCGAGTTTGCTTGCCTAGAGCACAGGCCACGCAAGGCTTAGAGAATGATTTGAACTTCAAGCTAGGCATCCCTCTAACTAAATCAAATTTAGCTAATTTATGCAAGGTGTTAAAGCTAGCATGGCCTAGTCGCCTATGCCATTCAAACATGTTATTCTCTGAATCAGCAGTGAGACACAGATTAGACTCAGACTCAACATCAAGATCCACAATATAGACATTATTGACTCTATTTGCAATGAACTTTATTTTATCGGAGTTTGGTTCTAAAATTTTGCAAGCATGCTCATCAAAAAGAACCTTGTGACCCTTGTCACATAACTGACTAATACTCAATAAATTGTGTTGCAGACCTTCAACCAACAAGACTTTTTAAACAGAGTTGGAGGTTTTCTTACCGATGGTTCCGGTCCCAATGATTTGACCTTTGTTTTTACCTCCAAACTTAACTGACCCTCCTGCTTTCAATTCAAGCTTGCTGAACTTTCTTTGATCCCCTGTCATGTGCCTCGAGCAGCCACTGTCGAGATACCACTTGTTGTTCTCAGTTGCTAGGCTCACCTGCACAATAACAAATTAAGTTGTGTGCTTTGGAACCCAAGGTAAGTTGGGTCCAAAAATACCGTTCAATTCATTAAGCACAGTCTTTGGAATCCAGATCTGTTTTAACCCCTTTTTCTTTCTGTGCTGAGGGTTGACAGTTTTGTTATTGATGTGCATTTCATTTGTTTCTTTTTGTTTCTCAAGTTGTGTCCAGTTTCTGTTGATAAAGGTTTGGGTCCCAGCCAGACCATAATTTTTAACCTGTCTAGATGAAGGCATTTTATTGACAGTATTCTGTGTGTAGTTAGACGTTCCCATGTTGCTTTTAAAATAGCCCATTCTTTTATTAGAGTCATAGTTGTTGAATTGACAGACACCTTGCTTCTGGTGCGTGGGCTTGTTGAATTTCTTGAAGATATTTTTTTCAAAATCAGCCTGTTGTCTATGGATGTTCTTTTGTTGTTCAGTAGTTTTGGAACTGAATGGAATGTCCAGTTTCTCTTTTCCTTTCTCAGTGCAGAAAGTAGTGGTTTTTACCCCAAATGCTTCCTTCTTACTTGGGTTGAAACCCAACCCCTCTCTGTTAAAGTTTACATTGGTGCCTAACAAGGCATTCAAATTACTCTCTCCCAAAACAAACCTCTCAAGGGTTTTCTTCTTATCTTCCAACTCCTTCCGTAGACATATATTGTTTTCCAGCAATTCATCATTGACCCTTTTAACAGCTTCATACCCTTCCCTGAGTAAGTCATTTTGTCTCAGGTTTTCTTCAGTATGTTGATTGGTTTCATCAAGCTGTTTTCTAAGTTTTTCAAGCTCATTTTTAACAAGATTGTTCTCATTTCTTACATTTTCCATTTGAGCTAATTCAGCTATCAGTTTGGAATTTTCTGTCTTGATGAGTTCTTGTTCTTCATTAACCACATTGAGTTTGCGTTTGGTGACTCTATGTTCTTTAGCTAAGGCATTGTACATATCTAGCAGTTCACCATACTTATCTTCCCAGTCATCAATAGAGTAAGTCACAAAGGGATTGATTACCTCATTTTCCTCGTCGGCCATCAGACATACTCCTTCAGTCTCCTTTTCTGAGGAATTAGTCTCTGAGTCTTCTTCTTCATCGCTCCAAGTGCATACCATAGCTTTTGGCTTTTTCTAGTACACTTTGGAGTTTTTCTTATGGTAATCCAGTGTCTTCTTCTGAAGCTCAGGGCAATCTTGCTTCATGTGCCCAAGGTTCCTGCAATGATAACACATCACACTTTTAGCATTCCTATCCTCGTCATTGCCATTGTTCGGATATTTACCTGATGAGTAGTTTCTTCTTCTCCCATATGATTTTCCCTTCAGTTTCAGAAATTTCCTGAACTGTCGTGTGAGCAAGGCTTTTTCACTCCTGTTAAGGTCTGGAATTCCATCAGAGTCTCCACTGCTGCTGCTGCTGCTGTGTCGTTCAACCTTAAGAGCAACATTCTTGCCCTTTCTATCACTACCTTCTCATGTTTTCTTGAGATTCATCTCATAGGTCATAAGAGACCCTATGAGTTCAGTGACAGTCATGGTTATTAAATCCTTCGATTCCTCTATCATAGTGGCCTTTGTGTGCCACGCTGGAGTCAAAGATCTCAAGATCTTCCTGACTATATCCCCTTCAGATATTTCCTTTCCAAACCCCTTGAGGCTATTTGTGATCAGTGACAGCCTAGCGTACATATCAGTCGTGCTCTCCTCTGACTTCATCTTGAATAATTCATACTCAGAGGTTAGGTAGTTTACCTTGGTAGCTCTGACTTGAGAGGTACCCTCGTAAATTAGCGCTAGTTCATCCCACATCTTCTTAGCTGTCTTGCACGCCGAAATTCGGGCATATTCTTCAGGGTGAACTGCGCACTGAAAGATGTTAAGAGCAGACCAGTTCAGTCTGGATAATTTGACTTGTTCTTCAGACCAAATCTCCTCATTCGGAGGTAAATCATACGGTCCAGTTGTAATGACTCTCCACAGCTTGTGGCTCAGAGATCGGATGAAAACTTCCATCCTGTTTTTCCAAAAGAAATAATTAGAACCATCAAAATATGGGGGACGGGAGATTGACTGTCCTTCAGCTATGTAGCTGCGAGGACCACTGGTTCCAGGATTACCCTGGTCGTTGGACCACATCTCGGGTAAACTTGGCTCTGATACCAACTATTAAGTAAGAGGACGGTGAGCTAGAAGGGGAGGGGATGAATAGATCACCGTTTAAAAAATATTTGTCCTAGCCGAGGTAATCTTAGAAGATGATATGGGCTAGGAAGAATGACTATATGTAAAATAATCCGAAACCTCAACCAAGATAATGCAGGTCACGAGCGCAGAACATATATCACTCAGAATTTCATCAGCACATATGCACAAGCACTAAGCGAGCAGTCAGACCAAGGTTTCGATCATCAACAATCACACTTACTTCGTGAAACCAGACAAAAACATAAAGAGAAAAGATGCGCACAATCACACCACGAAGAACAAGTGGTTTAGATGGTTCAGTCTGCAACCTGCATACTTACGTCCATCCCTCACTCAAGGCCGAGTGAGGCTTCCCTTTCACAAGAAAGAACCACAGACTCAGTCTGCCAACAACACGCTGATCCACAGCTTGGGGATCGAAATCCCTACAGACGCTGAACACACAGCTTGCACCCAGGTCTCACACCCCAAGACCTGACCCGGAGATAACTCTCCCTTCCTCTTAGACAAGAGGGAACCCAGCAGTGACCCACACTCACTGCAAATCAAAGACGTTGTCTCTCTTTCTCCACAGCCGGATGGAACAACCCAGATGGCCTCCTTACTATCTGAACACAAGAACCCCAGAGACCACCTCCCTTCCTCTGATCTGATTCAGAGGGAACCACAATGCAACCCAGAGGATTCACCTCTCTTCCTCTACACCTAGAGGGAACGATAAAATAGAGTATCAGAATTTAAGAACAAACAACTGAAAACATAAAGAAATATCGAAGACAATCGAACGGAGAAACAATGTAGCTTCTTAAAGAAGCATAGACAAAACATAGCAGAAAACCATCCTCTCCTTCATCACTCTCTCTCTTCCAGGTATGCTCAACGAATGGATCAGGATGGCTTCTCCACTCCTTCCTCTCGCTCTAGCCTCACCCTTTTCCTTGTGGCTTCGGCAGCTTTTCAGGAGCAGAAACCTTCATATATATATCCAACCTCACGAGAGATATAGTGAGGGTTTGGGAGACATGCGCGAAGTAATGCTTCCAGATGAACCGAGCCACGTATTAGATGATTATTCCCTTGGATCACGTGCTCACATGATTGGAATAAAGTTCCAATTTGTCTTTAAGTCCCTGTAAGGTTTCAGAGAACATTCAGTCAATCTCAGAAATATTCGAGTCATACATTGTTCACACAGATTGCACGGGACTTATCAAAGGACTGAAGAACGCGTCAACGCACTAAAGCCAAGGCGTTAACGCAATGGATATAATGGAGAACAGGTCCCTTGATTAAACACACTAATGCGTCAATGCATCAGTTGACAGCGTCGACGCTTCTGCTTGGTGGTTGATCGAAAGAACCTTTGGTCATAAACTCAAGGCGTCGACGCTTCCATTGTGTAGCGTTGCCTCAGCTCCTTGGGCGAGACGCACAATCTCTTGGTAACAAGCCAATGCGTCAACGCTTCAGGTGACAGCGTCGACTCAGCTTCATAGGTGAGATGCTCAAGCCCTTGGCACCAAGCCAATGCGTCAACGCTTCAGGTGACAGCGTCGACTCAGCTTCATAGGCGAGACGCTCAAGCCCTTGGCACCAAGCCAATGCGTCAACGCATCTAGTGACTGCGTCGACTCAGCTTCATAGGCGAGACGCTCAAGCCCTTGGCACCAAGCCAATGCGTCAACGCATCTAGTGACAGCGTCGACGCAGTGGATAAAATAGCAAGCGAAAGATGCACTATTGCATCTACGCAGCCAGCCAAGTGCGTCAACGCACTAAATGCACAGAACCCATATAAACAAGATAGATAAGTATGAGCTTATGGGTGAACATGATAGAGGACCATTAAATCAGAAAAGCATGATGAAAAAGCATTTGATCCATAGATGTGCATGCAAGACAACAACATTAGATCCGAAGAATATTTAACCAATGCAGGATCTTTATCATTCATCAAGGAGCATCAAAATAATTATCGTAAAAATAATTTGATTCATAGTGTTAGTCATCATCAAAACTACAGAGATGCAACAAAGGGTCCGTTGCAGCCCGGCACCTTGAAGACCTCGCCATCCAACCTTGAAGAAAAGATAGACGAAGCTTGTGCTGTTGCTGATCCGCCACCATCACCGCAAGGGCTAGCCGGTGACTTGGAAGACCTTTCTGATTGCTTTACGAGGATGTTTATGAAAAAGAGGGTGAACCAAAGAAGAAGGAGACGCAGCTGGTAAAGCATCCTCCGATGCCATTGGCCCACCAGGGGCCACGAAAGATGGGAAGCTCCGCCACTACTTATTCTATGTCCCCGTCCCGTCTCGCTTCCTGGTTTCAAAGGTTGGATTCTATTCCCCGTTCCCCTCCACTCATGGTCGACCCGTGTTTTGCGGAGAGACCCGAAATTTTATTCGTTCCATGTGCTTGCGGGCGCTGCCCACCCATTGATCTATCAACCCTATTCACTCCTCCTCCCCCAGGAGCTCAGCTCCATGAAATGTGGTTTTCATCTTCTGATCCTTTCTTTGGCTGCATCTTCCCAGAGTTGTTTCCCATGCAGCTTCCTCCTCCTCTGTCTTCTTCCTCCTGCTGCGTGATCACCTCCAGCCTCCAAAAAAAAATGCCAATTTCAAAACGGAGGTCTCCATGGAAGATTACGCTATGTTATACCCAGATCCCCAGGGGCACGAGACCCCTGTTCCTCTTCCAGTAGATTTTCTCTCCCCTAAATCGGATGTACAGTGTACAGAGTCTTCTAGGATGGTCGAGTCAGTCAGGGAGAGTCTAGTTTGAGTTTTGTCAGCCCATCCACGTCTGCGGCACCCGCTGTAACGCGCCCTCCCAAAACCGTTCCCGATAGGTTTCTACAAGATTTGGCTGGAAGATGTCATGCTCTGTTGAAGTGTCCGGAATTTGTAGAGACCGCGATTGTCTTGGAAGATGATGAGGGAATTGATGAGGTATGGAGCAATGATGGACTAGGAGTATATGAAATTGTGAATGAGAAAGACCCAGCAGATGATGAGGAAGATGAAATGGATGACACTGCCGACCTATATGCCCAAGGCTTGAAGAAGTTCGACGAGCCTTCCGTAGCAGTGGATGAATCCACTAAGGAAATTAACCTCGCAACAGAAGAGGACCCCAGGCTCATACTTATTTCCGCTAATCTCCCTCCTCAAGTCGAAGAGGAGCTTGTCAAAGTCTTGAGGGAGTACAGCTATTCTTTCGCCTGGTCCTACGAAGACATGCCGGGCCTTGACCCCGCCTTGGTCGAACACAGGCTGATTCTCAAACCAGGGGCAACGCCCGTTAAACAGAAAGCAAGGAGATTCCACCCACAGATGGCCTTGAGGATTAAGGAAGAAGTCGATAAATTGCATAAGGCCAGGTTCATTAGAGTTGTGCTGTACCCACAATGGGCGGCAAACATAGTCCCGGTGATGAAGAAGGATTGTAAAATTCGAATCTGTATTGACTTCAGGGACTTAAACAAGGCATGTCCGAAAGATGATTTTCCACTTCCTCACATCGATGTCTTGGTCGATAATACAGCTGGGTACGAAGCCCTCTCCTTCATGGATGGTTACTCGGGGTATAACCAAATCCTTCTGGCTCCGGAGGATCAAGAAAAGACCTCGTTCACCACACCTTGGGGCACGTACTGCTACGTCGTTATGCCATTTGTGTTGAAAAATGTAGGTGCCACCTACCAAAGAGCGATGATGGCTATCTTCCACGATATGATGCACGTTTATTTAGAAGGTTATGTGGATGATATTTTAGTCAAATCGAGGTCGCAAGAAGAACACCCCGCCATTCTAGCCAAGGTCTTGCAAAGGGCTAGGGAATACAAGTTAAAGATGAATCCAAAGAAATGTGTGTTCGAAGTTGCATCAGGGAAATTGCTCGGGTTTATAGTTAGTAAACGGGGGATTCAGATCGATCCAAACAAGGCAAAGGCCGTCATTGAAATGCCACCGCCGAAGAACATCACTGAGCTTCGAGGTTTGATCGGGCGTTTGTAATTTATCAGGAGATTCATATCTCAGCATTCGCAAAGATGCCGCCCGTTTTATGAATTACTAAAGGCAGGCATGAAATTTGAATGGAATGAACAATGTCAGAAGGCCTATGAGGAACTCAAGGTTTACCTCTCTAATCCCCCGGTTCTACAACCACCCGTCCCCGGGAAACCGCTGATCCTGTACATTTCGGTAATTGAGGATTCCCTAGGAGCTGTTCTGGCGCAGGTGGACGATGAAGGAAAGGAAAGGGCGGCATACTATCTCTCAAGGTTATTTAATCCCGCTGAATCCAAGTACACTGCTATGGAGAAGACCTGTGCAGCACTGGTGTGGGTAGCGCAGAAGCTTAAACACTATTTTCTTGCCCACGAGGTTAGGCCCATCTCTAGAATGGACCCCATTCGTTATCTGTTGGAAAAGCCAGTCCTTTCTAGTCGGCTAGCTCACTGGCAAAGCTTTCTTTCCCAGTTCGACATCACCTTCATCATGCAGAAAGCAATCAAGGGATATGCTATTGCCGAGCACCTGGCTCATTCTCCTATCCCTCGCACTGATTCCATCCAGGATGAATTCCCCGATGAACACCTGGCGGTGATCACTCATCTTCCTTTCTGGTCTCTTCATTTCGATGGTGCTCTTAATTCCCAGGGCAGCGGAATCGGCGCCGTTCTCCTTATTCCAGAAGGGGTAACCATCCCCGTGGCATATCAACTCTCATTTCCCGCCACCAACAATATAGCCGAGTATGAGGCTCTCCTTGTCGGTCTGAAGCACGCCTACATCTTGGGCGCGCGATACCTTAACATCATAGGAGACTCTCAGCTGGTGCTGCGTCAAGTTTTGTCAACTTACCGCACCCGCGACCCTAAGCTCAAACCCTACCAGGATCTGGTCACGCTCTTGGCCAGGCAATTCAGGAAACTCGTCTATATTCACACTCCTCATTCTCAGAATATCTTGGCTGATGCCCTTGCATCGCTTGCCTCTTCCCTATCACTTCCCCTGAGTCGCGCCACTGAGACCATTATGGTCCAAAGGCTAGATGTTCCTTCTCTTCAGGATCCCTGGTTCAACAATCTTAGAATGTCTGTAGAGAAGAAAATAGAAAGGGAGGAGACAAAAGAAGTTTCATTGACTGAGCTCGAGGAGATCATTTAAGAGGAAGAACTGCCGTGGTTTTATGAGATCGAGCAATACTGTAAGGATGGTACATTTCCGGAAACGGCCAATGCTGAGCAGCGAAGAGCCATTAGAAGAGTCGCCGCAAGATACACGATCATCGCAGGTGAATTGTATAGGCGGGCTCTGAATGGAGTTCTAATGAGGTGCCTAGATGACGAAGAAGCTTGGAAAGTCGTGGAAGCAGCCCACTCCAGCGAGTGTGGAGGGCATGTGAACGGACAAGCGTTGGCAAAGAAGATTCTTAGGCAGGGCTATTACTGGCCAACTCTAGAAGAAGATTGCTCCACCTATGTCCGTAGGTGTCTTCAGTGCCAAATCCATGCCGAAAAAATCCACGCTCCTGCTTCTTCTCTTCATCCTATTACGGCCCCCTGGCCATTTTCTATGTGGGCGTTTGATATCATCGGACCCCTCGGTGATCCGAATTCTGCTGTTAAACAGAAATCCTTCATTCTGACGGCTACGGAGTACTTTACCAAGTGGGCAGAAGCTGAAGCTTATGCAAAAATCAAAGCCACCACAGTAAGCCGCTTCATTATGAAGAACATTATCTCACGGTTCGGGGTGCCAAGCGACATCGTCATCGACAACGGGCCTCAATTCGTCTCACAAGAACTCCAGGACCTCTGTAAGAAATTCAATATAGTTTTGCATCATTCATCACCATACTACCCCCAAGGTAATGGCCAGGCTGAGGCCACGAATAAAACCCTTCTTAAAATTATCAAGAAAACATGTGAGTCACATAAATTTGCTGATTGGGCCGACAAATTGATAGAAGCTCTATGGGCCTACCGCACCTCCGTCCGCACTCCCACAAGGCAGACTCCCTTTGCCCTCACTTATGGAATGGAAGCGGTGCTCCCGTATGAAATTCTGATCCCTTCCTAAGGGTGCAGCTGGATAAGGAACTTAATCTTGACGAACGTCGAGAGGCGTTGCGAGTCCAACTGGAACTCTTAGACGAGAAGAGGTTCAATGCGGCCAATCATGTTTCAGTATGTCAAAAGCGTGTCTCACGATATTTTCAAAAGAAGGTCATTGAAAGGAAATTTCAAGTGGGTAATATGGTTTTGAAACGCAAATTCATCAGGTCAGCATGCCCCAGGTCTAAGCTGCAACCCAACTGGGAAGGGCCCTTCGTAATCAAAGAAGCTTATCCGGGCAATGCGTATCGTCTAATTAACGCGGAGGGGGAGGAATTGCCAAACCCGTGGAATGGGCTGTATTTAAAACGTTTCTATCCATAAAAATAAAACCAGTGAACGGCTCGATGGCAGGGCATACCCCCACCAAATTGTGAAAGGAGGACCTAGGTCCAGCATCTCACACACTACACGACCCCATGGTTCGGTATTCTCTCATGCTACCCGACACCGTTTCTCCTTTGGCCATGCTCGGGGAAGGTGGAGATCCTTGTATTTCCTCTCTCTCGGTTGAAGATAGGGGCAAGTGGTGAATAAGGGGGCGAGAACCGACCCAGATCCCCCCATTAAAAGAGGTCTCAAATAGGGGCAATCCGTTAAGACCTCACTCCGCAAAAAGAAAGAAAAGGAAAGCAAGAAGAAAAAAGAAAGAAAAGGGGCAAAATCAAAAGATAAGGCCGAAAGTACATAAGGCTCGAAGCTCTCAAAACCCCTGAAGGAAAACAACTAGGCATGGCAAGAGTGGCAGTATAGTTTCCCTGCGGGACGTTATGAGCCCGGTCGCATGCGTGCCTAGAGCGGATGAAGGTTCGATAACGGATGCAAAGCCCCAGCGCAACAGACCGGATTCTTTGAAAAAGGGGGGGGGGTCCTGGGAAAGAACTCAAGCCCTAAAAACCTTTACATCTATCGTCAGCTTTCCTACTCAATCTTTTTTTACTTTCCCAAGGAATGAATCCCACCCCGGGTATGGCCTCAGCAGAAGCACCGTTGAGCAAAGTTGACTCCGATCACGGGCAGTCCCCCTTCCTGCACGCGCTGAGCCTTGGAAGTCCATAGCAAGACGAGAAGGTCCCCGCTATTGAGACCCGAGCTGGTTTCAAAACCCAAAAAAATCAAATATTTCAAAACCCAAAAAATCGAATATTTCAAAACCCCAAATCAAGTATTTCAAAACCCAAAAAATCGAATATACCAAAAACCCAAAAAAATCAAATATTTCAAAACCCAAAAAATCGAATATTTCAAAACCCAAAAAGATCAAATATTTTCGAAATCCAACAAAAATCAAATATTCCAAAAAGCAAAAAAAAACTCACATGTTTCCCTCTTGCATTCATCTGCATTTCTCGCATTTTGATATTCGCCTATTTAATAAGGCTCAACCCCTTGACCAAAAATCAAGAAAGGGTCATCCCCTAACTTGCTATAGGCAAGGGGCTAAGCCTAAAATAGATTTAATCTGTTTCATGTTTGCATGTGTACAGGGGCAGGTTGGAAGGGCAGTTGGCTCGAGACCACATGAATATTCAATCCTCATGTTGGCCTATGCAATCACATCACATCCTAATCGAATCACAAAGCTCAAACTCAATCTCATCAAATCTTATTCATTTCATATGTCAAGCTGTCCGGATATAAAATCCCTTCCCATGTCATCATAAAAACAAAAGAAAATCACTCAGTCCGCCGCTGGGCATCCCCGCGAGGACGTATCTCTCTCAACTCCCTAAGGTAAGCCTGTCGAGTCTCTGGAGCCTCCTCAACCTCTGCTGGTAGGGTACGCACCCTACTCACCTCCCACATAATCAGCGCACTCCTGACCGCCTGCTCGTCCTCCTCTGTCCCGATCCTCCGTGCCTGTAGCATGGGAAGGTGGGGTAGCATAGGTAGCACCGTCCGGGGTAGTCCAATCTGCAAGTAGCATCTGTGTGGGCTGTACATCGCTAAGGCAGTATCGCTCACGAGCCTCAAGTCCAAGCCAGCTCTCCTCGGTAGCATGATGGTGGTGTCGTAGAGGAAGTCCGGGCGCATCACAAACCTGTCCAGGGGCAGCCTGTTGATGTACGGGCGCCACTCGTCCCTGGTCTTCAGCTCAGCCGTCCTGCACTCAACCTGTGGAGAAAACCTGAAGGCGCCTCCTATAAAGTAGAGGGGATGGCTCCCAAAGATCCTGCTAACTGAAGTGATGTCCTCCCTCAGGGTAAACTTCATCCTAACTCCCATCCAGCACTCCAATAGGATCATCGAACCAAAGAGAGGACCTCCTAAGGCTGCTGAAGTAAGACCCTCATACAAATAAGCTAAGACAGCCTGAGAGATGGAAAGTCCCCGCCAAAGGCCGCTAATGGTGCTGAGCAAGGGGATCTCTAGGACGTGGTCGGCTGAAGGGAAAAGGATGGCCCCGCATAGGCAGATGGACGCAGCTTTGGCTATGTCTTCAACCCACCCGCACTTATTCCGGCAATGCTCCACTACCCACTGGCTCAGAGGAAGGAGGTGAATGTGACAAGGACCTACGCAGGCGCGAACATCCCCGCTATCAGGCATGAATCCCCCTAGGATGAGTTTTGGATCTATAGGGGTAACGGTATGGCATATCAAGTCTTCCTCCCCCACCTTGGACCTAGGGAGCTCGAAGTATGTCTCTACCTCCTCTAACAGGATAGTGGCCTCAAAAGATGGGAAGAGGAAGGTGTGGGTCTGGGGGTGCCAAATCTCCATCAGAGCAGAGATACTATGCCAGTCTAAAGAAAGTCTAGGGTAATTCTGACCTAGAACTAAGAGGGAGTGTAGGTGCCAGGATTTGAGAAGGTAAGTCACCCCGAGGGACAACGCACGGACCATGGGAGCCACCCACTTTAAACTAGAAAAGCGTCTCGGGCCGGGGAGGAGCTGAGAGGAAGGAAAAGGCTAAGGATGTAAGGAAATATAAGGGAAATTGAGAGAAATGGAATAAATTCTGATCTAACTTACCTCTCCCATAGGGGAGGTGCTGAGATGGTGAGGAACCAAGCTTAGCCGTTGGATCACCTCCCGCTCCTTTCCAGCTGGTCTCGGCCCTTCAAAGGGCGCTCCCTCCGCAGAACTTCCATCGAAGGCCCTCTTCATGATGATCGGGTAATAGGAATCAATGGTTTTAAGCATTGGGAGATGGAGGACGTGGGAGTTGCGGGCCCAGGCCCCCATACTACTTATAGGGCCCATGGGGAAGCCTAAACCTCTTGGGATTAGGCTCGGATAAGTCTAGGACGGGTTAAGATAGGGTTATGATAAGTGCAAATCGTCCTACCCACGGGCTGGGGACTCTCCAGGGAGTCCCCATTCGAGCAAATAGGAGGTCCACTTGGGCGGTCTTACGATAGACCGTCCATATGCATGTACGGCCCATCATCAACCGTTCATCTCTCTAAGAAAGCCCGAGTCCAGCCTCTTGTGCGGCCTACAATATGCCGCTCAAATGTTATTACGGTTTATATTGAACCGTTCCAACTCAATTGAAGCGGTCTTTGGAGAACCGCTCTTCTCCACGAACGGCTTGGGGAGAACCGCCCATATGCTCTGCCCCCAATCAACCTACTGCACTCATGTCTCAGTCATTTGGCGCACTCATCTCACTCAAGTCGGCGTGTGCGTCACTCATCTCACTCATGTCGGCGTGTGCGTCACTCATCTCACTCAAGTCGGCGCGTGCGTCACTCATCTCACTCAAGTCGGCGGGTGCGTCACTCATCTCACTCAAGTCGGTGTGTGCGTCACTCATCTCACTCAAGTCGGCGCGTGCGTCACTCATTTCACTCAAGTCGGCGTGTGCGTCACTCATCTCTCTCGGGCTAAGCACACTCCTCAAAGACACCCATCTATTTCACGCATACATGCATTCATCCACAAAGCAAGTGAAAAAGAAGAAAAATGTATATATATATATGCACATCACTATCATCATGTACAAAAGGAGGGGCCCCGGACAACAAGTCAAGCGGCTCTCTCTCCCTGGCCTCCGTCACTGTCCCCCTCACCCTCATGCCTCTTTGGAGGAGGCATCGCTGAGGTTGCCTCCTCACGCTGACGTCGCCGGCGCCGCTCGTCCTCCTCGTTCCTCCGCTGCCCAGAGGAACCCATGAAAAAACTCCTCATGGAACCGTGCATACCATGGCTGACACTCGGGGTCCCACTGCGTGAGCGCCGGCTGATGTCCTTATATGCTCGCAGCTCCCCACGTAACTCGGCCGCCTCAGTTCAGCACCGCTCCGCCTCGGCCGCGCCAGCCCGCAGTCGCTCTAGCTCGGCCTGGAAGAGCGCGGTCTCCACTGTGTCCACCGGTCGGCTCCGCGCAGCCTCCTCTCGCACCCGGGCTACCTCCTCCCGAGCCTCCACCCGGCTCCGCTCCAGCTCCTCCTGGAGGCGAGTCAGCTCAGATGTCTGCATCCGCATGGCATTGTTAGTCAACAGTTCATTCATAAGCATAGTAAGTAAAAGAGGAAGTTTAGAGTTGCGTACCCTCCCCACGAGTGCCACCTCGGCCGCCTTGGCCCGCTCTACCATCCGAGTGAAGTCCGCATCCCGTTCGGCTCGGTCTGTTGGGGTCTGGACGGAGGAGGAAGAAGGAGCGTCTGGTCCCGCCCTCTGAGCACCCTCGACGCGCTGCATCCAAATACTCCAGGTTAGTCATAGGCATAATCGTAATCATATAGGACTGCATAATTTAAAGAGTCTAAGGTTTAGAAAACTCACCAGTAGGGCCAGGGCCTGCCGGGCCTCGTCTCTCTCTCGGATGGTGGAGTGCAGGAGTCCCTGCAACTCTGCCACACGTCCTGCAGGGTCGACCTACATTTAAAAGTCCTTGTGTTAATGCATCATTCATAAGCGTAATAGACAAAGTTTAAGTTTAGAAGTCGTACCGGTCGGTGGGCGCCTCGGAACACCTGGTCCCGGTAGTGCCGTGCGTACGTAGTGTAGTACGCGCTGTCTCTCTCTGCCCAGGCGGTCACCACTCGCCCTCGCGCAGCCCAGTCAGTGACCTGCCCGGCATTCCTTGCGGTCCAATCGAACGCCTCGCGAAGTCCCCGGGTCATCCTCATTACCCGTTCCCCCGCCTTCTCAGGCGCAGGGAACTCTACGGCCGGCTGAGGGACCCCGATGGTCCTCATCACCAACCTGAAGTACAGTGGCTCCACCACATTCATGCAGTGAAGCCACACGTCCCGGCCAGAGAAGGCCAAGGCCTCGGTCACCCACGGCTGGCCCTCCGGGCTCTCCTCCGTGTAAGGAGTCCATCGTACCTGCAAGGAATAGGAAACTGCATCAGCATCATAATCATGAAAGAATAGCATGTAATTAAAGAGTCTGAGTCTAGAAGCATACCGAGGTGTACGGTAGAGTGTCCAGGTCATCCTGCAACTCCCGGACCTGCCTCCTCAAGGCCATCATCTCCCGGGGTGCTGTCCACCTCCGTGCGATCGGCAGGAGCCCAGGGCGGGTCTCCTCGCCTCTGCCCAACCCACGTAGGCGCACGTAGGCCCACACCTGTACCACAAGGTCATGTCAGCATTCAGCAAACATATAGGGTTGCATAATTAAGTCTAGAGAAGAGAGTCGCACCTGGAGTAAGGGGGAGAAGCCCCCAAGCATCGTCCGACGCGCCGTCGAACTGAGAGTGTCAAAGAGGAAGGCGAGGACCGCCGCTCCCCAAGCATAGTCACCTACGTACTCGAGCTCCTGGAGGAAAGGGAGGAAGCGACAGCTCATCACGTCCGCCCGAGTGGAGAAGAGAAGCCGCCCGAACATCAGCATCAGGAACCGTCTCAGCACTCTGTCCGCCTCAGGTCCCGGTCCCGCAGCAACCCTCGGTCTCGCCAGCCCCACGAGCCGCTCCAAGTGCTCCTCCGGTCGCTCGCCCACTGCAACGCCGGCTCGTCATAGACCCAGGCTGTCCTTGAGAGCAGCCCGGGGAAGGAGGGTCGACTGCCTCTCGGGGCACCGCAGTTGTAGGCCGAGCAACTCCCGAGCCATCCCCCGGTAGTCAGGAAAAGTAGTCCTGCTGACCGGTGACCCGTGCACATGTAGGCCAGTGAGCCTGGCCACGTCCTCCAATGTAGGGACCATGTGCCCCCACGGGAAAAGGAACGTCCGACTCACTGGATCCCAGCGGTCGTGCAGGGCGTAGAGCAGAGCTGCGTCAAAGCGACACACCTCAATACTCAAGAAGGGGGCGAACCCCATGGCAGTCAACCGCTCCCTCTGGAAGTCCGGCAGTGCCAGGTACACTGCACGGACCTGCAGCCAGAAGGTACGGGTCCTACGCTTCCCCTGCATTCATCCATCTCATTTGTGTTAGTCATTTAGTTTCATATTTTGTTTCATTTAAATAAATTCTCAAAGTCCAATTCTTGATTTGAAAAATGGTTACTCACGAACCGCTCGACAGCTGAGCGGCCTCTCTCGAACCGTTCTGTTTCTCAGGTTCCCCGTTTTGAACGGGCTATCCCTAACCGTTCCCATCTTGGACGGATTACCCTGCACCGTCTGTTTGCCCGTCTTCCTAAGGAGTAACGGCCCACCTTTGGCCGTATGGGTTGACGACGGTCCTGTGAGGACCGTATTGTTTTGCCTTGGTTGCATGTTTGAACGGACCTATATGGTCCATCTATCATTTGAACGATGATAACCTCACCGTATTGGTGTTTTGGTGGCCCGTTGGCTGTGTGAGTTTGAACGGCGCTCCCTAAGCCGTGTTTATTTGGGGCGGTCCTATGTGGACCGCATTATTTTGCCGTGCGGTTTCTGTTGAACCGTTTCACCGTCGCCGCCCCGACGACGGTGAACGCCCCCCAACCGGCTGGGAGACCTCCATGGCCCCCTAAACCGGCCTCTAAGCGTCTCTCCCCCCTAAAAAAGACCCTAAGCTAGCATGCATTAAACAAAATTAAAGAAAATGAGGGGCGGGGAGGCCTACCTCGGCATCACGGGGTTTCTTCTCCCTCCTCGCCGGCGTGCCTCTTTCCTCGGCTCCGGCGACGTCGTCGTCTCCGGCCGCAGCGTCCTCTTCGGCAACGACAATGGCTAAGTCCTCCATCGTCACCCCGGGTGTGCCCTCCTCCTCGGACGGTCGCGGTGGTGGCAGTTGCGACGATGAAGGTGAACCCTCGCCGGTGATGGGTGGCCGTGCGGTGTGAGGCTGGCTCCTCGTCATGGGGGGTGCAGTGAGATCGAGAGAGGGAGGGAGGTTGAGAAAGAGAGAAGGAGAGGATGGGTGTTTGAGGCCTTTTGGCTCTTCGTCCCTTCCACCGTTGGTTACGGTGGAGGGAAACGAGGGGGTTTCTTTTTTTTTGAGGTTGCAGAGAAGAACGGTCTATCGTTATACCGTTCATAGTGTGAACGGTCCATCTATAACCGTATGTCACTCTTGACCGTTAATTTTAAGTCGGTTGAAATTCTAGGCCCGAGCGGTTCCCATAGAGCCGTTCCTATTAAAAACGGTGCGGTCCCGACCGTTCATCACTGGCGACCGGCCCTGTAAGATTTGTTCAAAGGTCAGGTAAGAGCAGTTAACATAGAGCCATTTGGAATATTGCACGGTTGAGATAAGGTTGTTTATCTGGATGGTGTGTTTAGATCATGAATATTGATATTTTCTTTGGAAATGCATCTCTTAACCATCTTATGCAGCATCATTTCAGCCTGTCTCGCCGTTTTCGCCTGCACAGGTAAGTCAGGTATAGCCTTCTATCCCTAATCCCTTATTGCATTAATTATATGGTATTATATTATACTATTTCGAGAGCCGGCAGGTTACCTACGTGTCCCAGGATCTGATGTCCCCCTTCAACAAAAAATGATGATGATCCAGGCTCATGTACCTAACCTTCGGATAGGCCGTTAAGTTGGGATGTCACGAGGAGGATGGTTCCATCCGCACGCTGTGGTTACAGACGGTATCTTGACTCTGATACTCCCAGCTTAGCAATACTACTCTCGAATATTCTATATTTTAATCTTTCTTGGCATTTGTTTTAACAGTTTCCTTTATTTTTAGCCCAGCATGCATCATACGCATCCTTTTGAGCTTTCATGCCCCATAGTTGCTTAAGAAATGTCCCGTCAAGTGATGGTCAGCTGTGTGTTCAGATGCTCGAGTAAGATGAACTAATTCCACTCTGAATTCAAAGGTTTTCTTTGGTCGATTCGTTTGGTCCGGTTGATTAGCAGGTCCCTGTCTGGAGCTTTAGCATTTTTCTTTTGTGGCCCCCTCATTGGACCGCGGGATTGTGTCCCCCATGAGGTTGGTCTTGTCGGTTGGTTTCGTTTAGTTTAGTCCCTCCAGATTGGCGTCGCCTTTTGGTCAATTACTCCTGACGTTCGGTTCAAGGTTTTCCGAAAGATTCTCATCGCTTGTTGGTAGAAACGGGTGTCGTTTCACCTTAACGCCCGCTTTTCCGGTACACCCCGCTACATTTCCGCTTCGTCTCCACGTTCTGTGTCACCTCCGCTTCACCTCCGCTCGCTCCCCTGCAAAGAGGGCATTAAGGAGGCATCTGTTGACACCCATTTTATGCCGATAAGCCGAGTCGTTTCTCTTACTCCCATTAGTTGATGCCCTAAGTTGTCCATCATTTGTTGGGCCATTTTTTGTGGCACGTCCTGGGCCCATTTTATGGGTAGCCTCCCTCCTTGGTAAAGGTCGTATCAATTCAGGGCTTATTGGACCTTGGCTTTGATTAATTGAACTATTTTATAAAAGTCAAGTACTCAAGAGCATGAACGGTCCAACATCAGCCGTTCAGGACTGGGGCGGTTGATACCAGACCGTTCATACATTTTGGCTAATTTCTGAGGATTTTCTTAATATTCACCGACAGGCTTTTGTGCGGCCCTATCCTGCCCGTTCAAACTAATGGACGGGCGAATGCCAACCGCCCATATCTCAGAGTCCTACGTGTGCTAATCTCCTCAGACAATTATCCAAATGTTTGAATTATCACCGACAAGGTTAAAACGGCTTAATTTGGACCGTTCTACGTTGGAGCGGTCGCCAAGGCGCCGTTCATACTTCAGGGTCCAACGCCGGCCGTTTCGGTCTGTTCGAGCAATAATTGGGCTAATTATCTTATTTAATTCAATTTCCACCGACAGGTTGAACAGTCGGAACATAACCGTTCAAGACGTAAGCGGTCTATCGTTAGACCATTCATCCCTTCGATGGAGGTTTTTTAACAGATTTTCATCCTTTTATGCATGGTTTTATCCCTGATTTGTTTTAACGATCTCTCTGTGGATAATCTGCCATTTTTTATGCCGTTTCGTCTGGATGGAAGATAAGGATATTATCTACGAATTATCTTTTGCAAACTCGACCCGAAAATGCCTCTAAACCCTAATTTCGAGGATGGCTTTCTAGGCTCTATAAATAGACCCTAGTGGCCGGACATCGAAAGGTGGGAAATTTTGGTCAACGGCGAAGCCCTGCCGCATTTCCGAACGACCTAGCACCAAGGAGGGAGGCTCTCTACGTCCTTACGAGCCTCCGGTTCAGGGAGTAGTCCGTGTGTCGAGTCATAGCGTCATTTTTCGATTTCTTCATCATCCGTTGCATGCATTGTTCTCCCTCTGCGTTTCCCTCATTTTTCTCCCCATGCATACACCCACCTACGTTTTTGTCACCCTAGGGGTTTAAAACCCCCCAGGTATCCCCCTTTCCATTTGATTATGCTTCATTCTTCTCACATGAATGCGTACTACGTCATTTAGTTCTAATCTGGGTGTTCCTTCTGTGTCTTCGTACTGTTTCGTAGGTCAGCACTTCATCAGCACGAGGCCCATCCCCTCTAGCCGGCTGGAGAGGGTGGAGGTGAGCCCCTTTTGTAACTCTTGGCGTGGCGGACTAGTGCGATTCTTGTAGGCCCGTTCAAGGATACGAGCGGCCCTCCCTGCGCCGCTCTTCATCTTTAGGTGGTCCCATTAAAGCCGTTCGTCCTCCAGGAGTTCTTCTCCCGCGTGTTCGGCAGCCCCCTCAAACGGTCTATCGTAGGGCCGCGCGTCTGTTAAGGCGGTTCTACGTCGACCGCGCGTCTTCCCGGTGCTACAGCAAGGTGAGTGTCTCCCCTTCCTTTCCAAGGTACGGCGTGACTATCACGTACGTCATCTTGGTGGCGATCACGGTCCTTTTCGTTGCTCTCTGTCTTATTTTCTTTCTCTCGCTCTCGTGGTTTGCTCATCGCACGTTGTTCCATACATTTGATGCGCTTTGACCATCGGTGAGAGAGCGGAAGGAAGGAATATATATCTACAGACATGAGTTACTTTATTTCATTGATAAAGAACTCAGTTTCTCAGTGACTGAGTCATTACTCTGAATTCACAAATTTTCATTTAGTCAACATTTTTCAAGTTAATGTTTAACAACAATACACACTATATGCATCTTAACCAAAGTAGCCCTGAATTCAAATTTTCAGATATCTGATGAGAGAGTCTAAGGTTTACATGACACAAGTGGTTAAAGTTTATTAAACATTATCATTCAGATATTTTCAATTCATTTAACTACAAATCTGAGAATACGTTAATCTTATATCAGTCTGATTCAGTGATAATTCTTAAACCTATATAATAAGAGTTTCTACCAATTTCTCAGACTGAATTGCATGACATGCAACTTAAGTACCTCAGATCAGAACAATAAATTTAGCTGACTAACAATCAATAGTAGAAACAATTCAGTCACACCAGTTGAGACAAATGTGAAAGGTGAGTATAAGCTGGTGCAAGAGTAAATCACCAATAGAGAAATATTTCAGAAGAGTGAACATCAACACATAGTGGCTGAGTCTGGAGTTCAGACAGATTAGCTGACAGGTAGTATCATGAAGAGAGTTGAAGGAAACTCTTCTTTAACAACTCAACGAATGGAAGGCAGAATCCATTTTCAAGAGAGAGAGAAATATGATAACAGATGAGAGTTGATCAATTACTAGACAATAGGTGTTCAACATATGACAATTAAAAACACCAATTCTAAATGCTCCCCCTGTCTAGATGCAATGAAATTTCTTTTAGGTTTTTCAACTGCACTACTCTTCATATGTAACAGTAGACAAACTCCCCCTGACAAAGTGCATGAAATACAATTAATGAACTGTTCATGATTTTAGAATATGCTCAAGAAGAATTCATGCTTTGTTCAATCAGAGAGAGAATTTATCAAATGCATCAATTTCATTTCAATTTTTCAGATTTTTCAAATTTTATGACATTCAGAACACTGCTCTATATGAAAACTAGACCCTTGGTACTTGGCGGAGAATCTGGTCTCAAGGACCATCTCAAACATAGTAAGAACCTCCAAGCAGATTTCCCTGCCTTTTAGTAGCTTACCATTGATATACCAAAGTGGTCATGCAAAGAAATGCAGTGCAAAGCAGTCCAATATGCAGCCAGTTACTTCTTTTTGGAGTTTTCAGTATGATGATGTGCAATGCATTCACAACATATATGCATATGCAATTTCAGACAATCATCAATATGCAAATCATGTATGAGGAGAGTTCAGAAAATCCAACATGATAGAATGTGCAAAACACATATTTAACATGCTATGCTATCATCTAAAGGACACAACTTTAGAAGAGAGAATTTAAACTGAGTTTTCAGAACCAACCTGAATAGTCCACTTATGGGGGTTTCACTTTTGAGTGCCTTGGATTATTAAGCCCTTTATTCTTCAGCTTCCAAGGCACACCTGCAAAGATTAATCATTTTGATCCTACAGGAACCCAAGAAGTCTTGGGTCCTGAATTACCCCTATCAGGTGTTCTAAACAGTTTCTTGGCAATATGGTCATCAAATTTCATCAGAAAACAATTGTCCATAGAGTGACCAAATTTACCACAATATCTGCATGATGTAGCAGCTCTTCAATTCTTTTTGTGAACATTTTTATAATCATGGAATCTATGTGAGTTAGCATGAAGATTTCTGTTACTTGCATGAAATTTTGATTTACCATTACCTGCCCACCAGCATTCAGAAGCTCAGTGGCCAGGTTTTCCACATTCAGAACGTACAAGTGTCTTTCCTTTAAAAATAGTTTTATTTCTACCCAAAAAATTTCTATTTGCAGGGAATCTGACAAATTTGAATCAAAGTGATTTCCCTGAGCATACCAGCAGTCCTTGACTGCATGCCCATGCTTACCACATTCAAGACACCTAAGGTGCTTGCCTTTTGAGTTCTTGTTGCCGCAAGAATTTCCAGTCCAGCACTCATTTGCCTTGTGCCCAGGCTTGTTGCAGGTGAAACAGATGATATGCTGACCTGAAGTAGATTTATATCTATGTGGACCATGAGCATGTGTGAAAAATCTAGAATTCACATTGTTATCTTCTTTCAGCTTAAAACATGCATTCATTAGATGACCACGCCTACCACAGTAATAACAGGATGCATCAAATTGCTTAGTGGCATGGTTTCTATCAGATAAATTCTTAGAATGCATTGCTTCACCAGCATGCTCATCTTCAATCAACAGTCTGCAATCATCCATTACATGCCCTATCTTGCCACAATAATGGCAGGACACTTTAGTTTTCCTGGCGACATGATTACTAACAGACTGACTAGATGCATGAGAATGAGTACATGAAGCATAAGCATTTTGCATTGACACATTACATTCAGCAGAGCTAACTGATTTCAAGATGTACTCAGAAATATTGTTTGCCTTCTTTGTATGACCCTTCTTTTTCAATTTCTGATTATTCTTAACAGTTTTTGTTTGCTTTTCATTTTTCTGGGCTTTGAACTGAAATAAAGATGTTGAAGGTGATTTCTGATTTTCATTGTGTTTTGGGGATTACTTTGAAGTACCAGCTACATTTGAACTTTGCACAAAGGTGGCATATAGCTAGCTTTTAGTGATTTCCTTAATATCAGAAGTGCAATCTGTTCCCTCTTTTGAATTCTTATCCTCACTTTTCACAACAGTTTTTATTTTTCTTTCAGTTTTTGCAAACTTGGATGCTGAGTTTTCCAGATCATGAATTTTATTTTCCAAGGATGCCATATGAAGCTCATAACTAGCTATCTCCTGTTCACTGCAATTTACACATTCACTTAAGACTTTATTTGCAATTTTTTACTTCTCAATTTCTTGTTCTAGACTGATCAACCTTTGTGATTCTCCATCACAAGTGAATTTTCCCCTTTTTAATGTGAGAAGTGTTTCAGATAAGCCAGTGTTTAAGCACTTTAATTTTTCAATTTCAGCTTTCAATTCAGTGTTTTTCTTCTCAAATTTTTGAGGTTGAGCTTCCTTAAAAATAGATTTCTCTTTTTCGATAGTCAAAAATCTCTGTGAGAAAACAGTATTTAAAACCATCAGTTTTTTATTTTGTTCCCTCAATTCTTTGTTCTCTTCAGATAGCTTCATGACTCCTTCATTATATGTTCCATTTCCAGACATAAGCTCTAATTTTTCAATTAGTTCATCTTCTCTTTCTTCAGCTTTAATTTTCTCAGCAAGCAGATTTTTGTGATCATCTTTAAGTGAGGCAATTTGTTTATTTAGCCAATCATTCTCACTATAAAGATTTTCATTACGTTCTCTTAAAGCTGAGCACATTTTGAAGTTTGATTCAACAGAAGAAGAGTGTGAAACCTTAATCTTTTCCAACTCTTCTAGATTCATCAATTGTTCATTAGTTTTCAGTTTCAGCTGACTTTCTAATTCGGAAATTCTACTGAAACCTTCTTGGTTTTCCATTTTCAATAGGCACATTTGTTTCATATTCAAGTGATTCTCAGAGAGACATTTATCAAACAATTCTTTTATCTTCAAGCACTTTTCACATGATGAATTAGAATCGCTTTTTCCTTTTCATTTTCTTATGTTGTTTTCTTAAATGATCATAAGATTTCAGCAGTTCATTATATGCAACAATCTAATCATCCAGGGTGTAATTTTCGAAGATGTTTACCTGATCATCGTCTTGTTCTTCATCATGATTGCTATTTGGTTCACTCCCTTGAGCCATCATGCATCGATCATTATCTCTATCGCAAGCAGTCTTCAACTTATCCAGGACTTCCTTGGCAGACCTGCAGGATGAGACGCATGAAATTAGTGCTCTGTCAACTGATGATTTTACCAAATTCAATGCTCTAGAGTTGATGGAGTCTTTCATTCTATCCTTCTTGGTCCATTTGGATTTATCCTTCGACAGTTTGTATGAACCGTGAGTCATTACCTTCCACAAGTCAGGATCGGTTGTCCTTACATACCGATGCAACTTTTCGAGCCATGGGCCATGGTTACCACCTCTGAATATCGGTGGATGAGCCATCAAAACAGATAATAGACATATTCAAAGCACAAAACAATCGACAAGAAAAACACCACAACCAGATAATCAAAACACGGCACTAACTCAGTGATGTTAAACAATGAGCAGAAGAAGCCCACTCTAAAATGCACCAAACAGAGATGCAGGATCTGCTGCGGATTATTAAATCCTATGCACAGCAACCTGCTCTGATACCAAGTGTTGGGTTCGGTGCTATGTATTCAGAGGGGGGGTGAATGAATACCCTTTAAAAACTTTCACCCAATTAAGATTCTAGTGCTCAGAACTGCGGAATAAAAGCACTAAGACTAACTAAGAAAAACTAATTCAGTCATCTATTGAACCTGTAGGCAAATATGTAGAGTGCTCCTAAGCAACCATCTAATGTGCGCAGCAATTAGACAGATCAAACAAACACTCAATACCACTGTCAAACATATAGTGTGCGCAGCACTGAAATGAACACTTGTAGAAGATCAACCTATCTCGTCCGTATGCATTCATCTAGCGCCAAACACACAAAGAGATCAAACCACTGTGCAGAAGGATTTTTAGGTGGTTCGTTCCAGCAGACCTACATCCACCCCACACTCAAACCGAGTGTGGATTCCGCTGACTCACAGCTTGAACAGCTGGGCATCACAGCTTGCCATACAACCACTGGGCAACACAGCTTGCCGTCTAGTGGAATCCACCACTGCAACGCTGGGGATTACAGCTTACCCGACCAGAGGAAACACCTCTGCAAACCGCTGGGCAATACAGCTTAGCCGTCCAGTGGAGTCCACCACTGCATTCGCTGACTAACAGCTTGAAGAAAAGTATAAAATGAAAAACGAAATAAGAAAACACAGTAGCAGAAAGCTATAAATGAAAAACACAATATAGCTCTTAACAAAGCAAACTGGCCTGGATTTGATCCACGGTCCAATAAACAGATCTTCAGACTTTACTCTTCTTCTCTCGATCTCACTGTCTCTCTTTCTTTCTCTCTTTCTTTTGCTGCTCTCGCACTCTTCTTCTTTCTTCTTCTGCTCTCTACCTCTCTTCTTCTTCTTCCTAAATCGTGCAGTCACTCTTTCTTTTATCAGCACTCGATCTCACTGTCTCTCTTTCTTTTTCTCCTCTCTGTCTGGATCGTGGCTCTCAGCTGCTTCAGTCTTCTACTCTCTCTGTATATGCTTTGCCACAGCTTCGATCCCTCTCCTTCTGGTCACGATCAGTCATCTTCAGATGGAGGAGGGCTTCTATTTATGGCAGCAGCAACTAGGGCGTGTGCTCTCCACATTTCCTGCCCTAAGAATTCGGACCACGTGGCAGCATCCAGCAGGCTGTCAGTACACGTGTCATCATCTGGGCACTCCCCTTATCCTCGAATCACGTGCCTTCATTAGGCTTCATGAAGGGTGCCTGTCAGATAGAGAATCACATTATCAGTTTAAGTATATGCATTGTAGTGTATTGACTTCGCTGTATAGACTTATGAAGGCGAATGCATTGTACAGACTTCATGAATGGGAATGCAATGTATAGACTTCAGACTGTATGGACTTGTGAACTCAAATGAGATGTACAGACTCTGAAGAACAGCAGCCAATGTATAGACTTAGGCAATGTAAGGACTTGCCAGTGTATGGACTTGATGAGCATTCAGCAATGTGCAGATTTCGACAAATACAACGTGCAGCAGTGTATAGACTTGAATTACTAGATGCATGATGTACATGCTTCAACTCAATGTATAGACTTCACGACTGATGAATGCAATGCACTGAACAATGTATGGACTTAATGATGTGCAGACTTGCCAAGACAAGTGAGCGATGTACATACTTGTGCAAGCAAAGTCTGTATAGACTTAGTCAGCAGACTAGCTCGATGTACATACTTGCTCGTTGTTCAGACTTCATGGACGATGTACAGACATGCAAAGAGAAAGGCTGTACAGACTTGATGAGAGATGCAAGGCAAAGGAATGTATATACTTCCAATGTATAGACTTGCCAACTGAGCGATGTACAGTCTTGAACAAAGAAGCTCTGTACAGACTTGATCAAGGCAATCGAGTGTATAGACTTTCAATGTATAGACTTGCCAAAGGGTCGATGTACAGACTTGAACAAGGCAAAGTCTGTACAGACTTTGAGGTTCACAATGTATGGACTTTGGCAACACAACGGCTGTACAGACTTCCACTCAACTGCGATGTATAGACTTGCCAAGGGAAACGACTGTAAAGCTATCAATGTATAGACTTTGAGTGCAACGTCGGTAAAGCTACCGATGTATAGACTTGCAAGTCGAACTGGTGGCTGTACAGACTTCACCTCGAGCTTCTACAGTGCAGTGTATAGGCTTAGAATCATATGAACATGGCGCTGTACAGACTTTGAGTGAGAGTCCAATGTGTAGACTTGCCACCGACCAATGTATAGACTTGATGGTTGTGAGACGATGGCCAAGACAATTCACAGACGGATGTATAGACTTAAGATGAGTGCATGAACAGTCGGATGTACAGACTTCACTTGAAATATTCCGATGTACATACTTCCAATGCAATGCAATGTATGGACTTCAAATAAGACGCTGCATGAGACGCTGAAGTCTGTATAGACTTTGGCCAATTCACAAGACGCTTAGAACGATGCTGGACGCTGTACAGACTTAGCCTAAGACAATGCATGAGACGGACGATGTATAGACTTGGGCTCGCCATGCAGTGTATAGACTTAGAGCACAAACGCCACGATGCATTGTATAGAAATGCTAGTTATATGAGCTGCACTGTATAGACTCTGCTATGCATGAAGACGAGTGTATAGACTTGCTGACCAATGCAGCAGAGTGTATAGACTTTAGGTAATGCATGCGATGCAACACAGTGAATAGACTGATTGTGGCTGTATAGACTTCAGAAATGCATCTGAGGGGGGTCGACCCATCTAAGAAGGGGGTCGACCCATCTAAGTGCACTGATGCAGTATATGCACAGAAGAAGCAATACACCGATCTTAAAGCAAGCACAAAACACTTTATGCACTTAGTATGGAACACTGCATGATTTAGCACACTCATGCATTCTTCACAAATCAGACATGGCACACTCATGCAATCTTCATAGACTAAATCAGATATAACACACTCAAGCATTCTCCAGATAATATATCAGTCATATGCATTCATATCGCTGTCATTCAATGTGATTTTCTTAGCAAAGCAATATGGTGACTCATTCATGTTGCTATCATTAAAACACCACATAATCATCAAAGCACAAGGGGCACAACAAGTAGCCTCTGTCAGTGCTACAGAGGGGATTGGTTATAGGGAATCGTAAGACATTGGTTTAATGCCTTGCGGGTCCTGCTGAGTAGGCATGGGGTTTGCCAGGTAAAATGAGGTTGTTCGTGTCTCAACCTGCTAGAAACATAGGTTTAAATGATGCCCTTGTAAGGGGTCGTTCATTAATCTAGGTGGTACTATTTCACATAAATGACACCTTGCATGAGGACGTCATTAGTCTAGGTGGCATTATTGTGGCATTATTGAGGAGAATGACATCCTTGCAAGAGGGCGTTAATTTGTAGACAATCCTGCCACATTCATGTGTTAGCATTCAAGATGTACATATATATATTAATTTTATAATGGGATGGGGTCCTATTAAAAATGGCGCCTCCATGCATGGTCTTCAATATTGAAATTGGCGCCCAGGTGAGGGGTCTTTAATTTGGAAGTTGGAAAAGGTGGAATCCACTTACGTACAACCCATGGCCCATGTGTTAAAGTTTATCTTGTACTTTTATATGATAACCCTTTCATGGTTTAGTTCTTTATGCAAGACCTTTCATGTAAGATTCTTTTAGGAAAAGTCACTACGTACTATACAAAAAGTGATGGTTGTACATTTATATACTAGCCCCTACGAGGTTTGGCTCTTTACATAAAGCCTTCATGTTTCTTTATTGCATAAAGTGACATTGGCTTGTATATTTATATAGTAGTCCTTGTGAGGTTGGATTCTTTATGTAAGGCCTTCATGTATGATTTCTTTTAGGAAGAAGTTTTAAATTTACTCAATGATTTTTATCGGGGGTGCTACAATGGGAATAGGAGAGCCCCTACCAAACAGATCGTAAATCCTTTCATGAGTTCTTGTAGATATTCATCGCTCACCAATCCTTCCAGGGCATTCATGGTCCACTCTGCAAGCTTTTGTAGATTAATTCCCTTTTGAGTTTGGATTCCTCGGATAGCTCCGGGTGGCATGAAGCTTCCAAGAATTTCTTCGAAAGTCACCCTTTCTGCCATGGGCATGACCTTCCCTTTGCCATTCTTCTTGAACCCCTTCAGGCCGAGCAGAAGTTTTGCTTTCTCAAGAAGGATGGTTGCTTCGAATGTGGGAAAGATGAAGGTGTGAGTTTGAGGGTGCCAAATTTCTATCAATGCACCCATAGCCGCCGGATCCATGTGGATCCGATCACAGTGCTTAGCATGAACCACAAGCCCTTGAAGATGCCATTTCGAGATGATGGCTCTCATTCCGATCGAGATGTTGGAAGTAAGCTTCGAAAGCCAGGGCAGCTTGGAAACCTCCTCGGGTCCAGAAAGAGAGGGCATGGCTGATAAGAAAAAAAGAAAATGAGGAGATAAGAGCGGATCTACATAAAAGAAATGGAAGACAAATCAACTCACCATATGTGATTGAATCTTCTCACTCAAGTGACCCTCAATGTTAGTAAGCCTCTTGAAGCCATTGCTAGGCCAGCTTCTCTTCACGGAGCGGGAAGATTCATGCTCCATCTTAAGAGTAGGAACTTCTTTTTTCTTGTCTTTTCTACTTAAGGTTTAACTTCCTCAAACCAACTTCTAATGCTCCTTGGTAAGGCAAGCAAAGTGGGGTATTCATAGGATGGGAAAGGGTGAAAAGTCACATGGGGAAGGTGATTTGGAGCCGCCATTGTTGATTTTGACGTCAGATTCTCTTTGAAAAAAAATGATCATGACGAGACGCCACCCTTCACTTTGAAGTGATGTTTTGTCTGAAGTTGTGTTTTCTTCCATCACTTGAATTATTGTTTGGTGTGTTGATCCCTTGTACAGTTGAATGTAATCTGATGTTTTTATGAAATATCTCTGGTCTTACTATCCTAACAGTTGAATGCAGGGCAAAAAAAAAGAGAGAGAAAAAGGTGAAAACAAAAAATAAAATAATATAAAAAAATTAAAAAAGGAGAAAAGAGAAAAGAGAAAAGAGAAAAGAGAAAAGAGAAAAAATATAAATAAATATGAAGAGCTTCATCAATTGGGACGTAAGCACCAAATCCCACCTTTTGTCCCCACAATGATTTCCCCCCATCATATCATGCATTTTATTATATGATATCTACACTATTAGATCATGTTGAGGACCTTGCGGCTTGAATGAATCTGAAATTTGAGTTCCCCTCTAACAAAAACAGTGATAATTTCAAAGGAGCTTGGGTTGCACAGATAGGCCATTAAGTTGCAGTAGTTTGAGGACGATGGTTCCATTTGGTAGGTCGGTGCGTGGATAAACGGGCTCCGAATTAGTATCGGCTCATGGAATCGGTATCTTGACCCATTCTTAACAACTCAACAATATTATCCTAGGCTATCTTCTATTTTAGTTTGTTTTAATTTTTTCTTTAAACTTAGCATGCATTCATGTAGGACCTTGATATAATTGTAGAAGATCATTCACTTAATTCGATTGTGAGAGCCACTATACTAAAATTTTAACTGATATGAGATTTTCCATTCCGAATTGAGTACTCAGTTTCTTTGAAGTTATCTTGAGTTGTTTCTTTAGAAAAGACCCTTGTTTGGATTTATCATCAACTATTCCATTTTTTTACTTCATTGGACCCACCTTGGCTGTAGCGCTTCCACATTAGCTGGTAACAGCTCCCCAATGGTGAAACCTGCAGGTTCACGACCTTGGGCACTTCCACGCACGAAAGTTGGTCCCTTGTCCTATTCGTGCATGAGTGCACATTATTCCATCCCTTGTTTGTTTCCCATCCAAACAATCGTCAATTTTGGAAAACCTTCTTCAAAGTTGCTTTGTTGAAACTCCAAAAAAGTTCCAACCGTGTAATGTTGAGAGCGTGTCTCGTCACACCTTGGCATCTCTTTTCAGCCCATTCTCACTTCATTCCATTACACTTCATTTCTTTCCATTCCATTCCACTCCGCAACATTCCCCTACAAAGCAGACGCCAAGACAGGGCAGCTATAGACACGCCATTTTTGACATTATATTGAGTAAATCCCATATCACGCTACGATGTCCCAAAGTGGCTCTCACCTTTGATTTATCTGAGTAATTTTTTTATTTTTTAAATTTTTTTTTATTTTTTAGAAATTTTTCGGGGATGATCTTAAATGCGACAGAGGAGGCGGACACCTTTTTAAATACGTGTCATCCATACATGACGCGTTCATAATTAACTGCTCCCTTGTGAAGCATCTTCACATCTGGACGTGTATTTTAAATGTGTCAGTGATAGAAGAGGCCCTCTTGAGTCAAAGATCGGTGCCAACCCCGCCATTTTATTTGAAAATTTGCAAAGAAAACGTCTTGCTGATCAGACGTGTCTCTGAAGTTAAGGGTAGGCACTGAAATCCCTCGTTTTCAACGCATGCACCGACTATTTGGTGCCATGTCTGGCGCTGAGAGGAAGTGGGCACGTCCACCATATGGGACTCATATAAATAAGGTGTCCAGTCTAGTGGTCACATCTACCAAAAAATAATATTTTAGAAAATATATACGCATCCTGTCAGACAGACACGTACTTATGAAGGTGTGTCCTGTGGAAGACGCCGTCTTGGAAATTTCTCCTATAAATAGAGCACCCCCTCTCACGAAGAAATGGCTTCGAAATCCTTTCAAGAGGAGGGGGAAACGCTGGTGAAATCACTTCCGAGCTAGTGAGAAGATCAAGGGGAGGTTCTGCCGAATTTCTAATCACCCGCGCACATCATCCTCATGTTGCCGAAGCCCTCCTTGAAGCTCGCCATTGGCACCGCAATAGGCCTTTCTTCCCCTTGTTCTTCTTTCGTCTTTGCTTACGTTAATTGCATGCATCATTTTTCATTTCATTCACACTATATCTCTCTTCTTAAGAAAGCTCTACATTTGTGCATTTCTGTACAAAATCCCATTCCATCATAGCCCACCCTTCAGCATCCTAAAGGGGTTTAAACAACACCAACAAGGTGTGTATTTATTCATGATTTCACGGATTTCATAACAAGGGATTGATACTACACTGCCTTTATTCTAATTGATATTTGGTGTTTGTTCCATTTTTGCAAGGGTAATCAAAAAGAAAACTCTCTTCGTCGGCCTGCCGAAGGAAGAGAAAGTAGGAATCCACACAAATCTCCTGCATCCAAGGTATATTCGCGATCACTAAATCTTTCTATTTTGGGGTCTTCAACCCTTGGCGATCACACATCATGCATCACTCATGAACTCACGCGTGATTTCATTCCGTTATTTTCCGTTAGAACCCACAGAGAGCAACGCTCGCGGTCTTCGTCACATCATAATTTCCCTTTCCATTCCGTGACATCATTCACAATTTTGGACCATTGATTTGAGGTGTTCGCGCCATTCCAGTCGCTTCTTGAGCTTTCGTACATGGTTGGTTATCTTCTCGCTTAGCCCCACCGTGCTAGTCATATAGTGGAGAGGACTCTTGTGGAATATCCTCGAGGCACTTTGGGCCACCTCGCACGGATCGAATTTGAAGTGGAAGTCCACCCAACAAGAGAAGAGAAGCATAGACCTGTAAAGAGGCATCTCCATACTAGCCGAGGTGTGCCCACTATAGAGGTAGGCTAGAACCATTGGGCCGATCCTCTTACCTTCCCATATTCCGCATATAGCGCTCAATTGTTCTTCTTCTAGAAAATCATCTGCCGAAGGGAAGAGGAGAGCTCCCGCTATGCATATCACAAACACCTTCATAAGTTCCTCTATGTCTTCATCTTTGGCTTGCTCCAACGCTTTGATGATCCACGCCGCATGCTTCCTCAAATTGATTCCCTTAGAGGCGCTAATTTGATCGATCATCTTTTGACTTACTATCAGGCTCGCCAATACTTCTTGAGAGCTCATTCTTCTTGGCACCTCTGCCATGCTATCTTCCTCGCCTTGCTTCAACCTTCTTAATCCTAAAAGAATTTATGCTTCTTCTAGGAGTATAGTAGCCTCAAAGGTAGAGAAAAGGAAGGTATGGGTTTGAGGATGCCACATCTCTATAAGAGCACCCATGGCTGCCCAATCTAAGTAAACTTTATGATAATGTTTTGCATGGGTTATTATGCCTAGGAGATGCCACTTAGAGGGGATGGATCTCATATCAAGGGTGATCTTGGCATTGAGAAGGGTGAGCCAAGGTAGTTTATAAAACCTCCTTCGGTCGGGAATGAGTGGATAATCCTGAAAACAAACAAAGCAAAAGAAAAAAAATGAACAAAATAAAGTAATAATTTGCTGAAAATTGAGTTAAAAAGGGAAGGTAAGAAAGAAGAAAAACTTAATACTCACAAGCTTGGCTTCAATTCTCCTACTCACATGACCTTCTATCTCAATTACTCTTTGAAATCCAAACTTCTCTTTATAGGGCACTGAATTAAACCCTCCATTTTGAGTTTTGGCGAATTCCTTTGTTCTTCCTTATTCTTCCTTGTTATTCCTTGTTTGGAACGTCGTTCTTGTTCTTTGGAGCCTTGGAACCAATTGCTTGATGCAAGGAGGGGTCAAAGAGGTGCAATTTATAGAGGGGACTCCTCAGCTCACTATGTCACGCCCCGAGCGCGGAAGATACCCGGAGATGCGCGACGTGTCTATATCAATCATGTCAATCAGAGTGGTCGTGTATTCGACACAAAGACAGAGATGCGCAAAATAGCAAGATAACCCAATCCTTTATTTCATAATGGATAGACTATTACAAATCCAATACTCTGTTTAATAAAAAGAAAAGTACATAGTTGACTCGAGAAAACTATAGAAAAGACTAGATGACACTTGTAGAAGCTCTATCACTTTCACTCTTGACCATTCCCATCCGATTGACTTCCATCGTCGTCGGACTTACCTGAAAAGTAGAAAGGGACAAACGGAATGAGCGAACGCTCAGTAGGAAATTATATCTCAAGTACTAGCGAGGGGTTTAAGTAATTACATTTTCATGAATGCAATAAAGCTATGCATGCTCGCATAAAACGACAAGATAGAGAGAATGTAATATCAAGAAAATAAGATGAACTTAATCATGAACTTCCAACAAGATAACAAGTTTATTCGAGATATTCAAGCAAGTACATTTAACAAGTCATGTCAAGAACTTTGGCTATCATGTATCAAGCAAGTAAATTACCCCTTTTCGGGCCACGCATTTCATGTAAAGTCAAGTACGATTCAAGTACAAGATGTGTGTGGAATGTCCAATCAAGCAAGTCAAGTACTCGGTATAATGCCAGATACCTTATCATTTTAACTCCCATGGGCACAAGTACTTTCGGGTGCTCCTCCCAGGACCAGATCGGGCCCTATATGCGCAGGCATTTATCATGTGTTTTGACATCCACTCTCGTTTATATAGCCAACATAGAATTTCAATAATCAAGCTTGTAGACACGTATGACAACTTTGATAGAATAGAGTCCAAAATATGACAAAGGACATAGAATGGCGATAATAACGGTATAATCACGATGTCGATAAAACTAGGTAGAATATGGTTCCCTTAACTTAGGTACCATGACAAATCAATATGGACATTCTTTATATAGAATTGAGGTCCACATGAACATAAGATCAAGCAAGATACCCTCATTCTTATCATAGAATTGGGGTTTACAAGAACGACATGATATGGCATGATATCATCATCCCATTAAGAATTTCTTATGATATACTCTTTGTATAATCATAAGGGCCGGTATACCATGTTTCTTTAGATTGACATGGCAAAAACTGTGTAATGGGTTTTTAGGGTACAACCAGCTCAGTCGGCCTTGAGGGAATCCAAGGCTACGAGGAGTCTTACGGAGGTCTCTATGACTAACTCGCTAGTCCAAAGGAACGGAATGTCCAATGGAGAGCTTGTATGTCAATGAGAGTTGAGTGTGATCGATAAATCAACATGAAACGTGGGACTATACTCACGGAGTGGAGAATAGTGCCGATATATATATATATATGTATAATATGAAACCATCGGTAATAGAATCAGGATAAAATCAGTTTACAGTAAAATAACGACTTAAGTAAAGTCGTGTATTGAATAATTAACGCCTAACAGAAGGGCGTTTACATATATTGCCAATTTGCAGAATTTCCATTATTTCATTAATTTATCAAAAACACGCCTTTCCTGGGGGCGTTTCTTCAAAGTTGACGACTGCAGAGGCAGGCGTCTCATCATTTACATATTCGACAGGATATAATTATTCTCAGAAATTTATCAAAAATGCGCCCTTGGAAGGGGCGTTACTTTCTAATTCCATTTTACAGAATATGTGAATTTCAGGATTTTAACAGATACACGCCCTAGGCAGGGGCGTTACTTTTCAGATTCACGCCTTGTACTGGGGCGTTAGAATATGGAAAACGACTTTGTCCAAGTCGTGAATTTCAAGGGATTTACGATATTTTAATAAATAATATTTCGAGAGACAGGAGACATGTCATGGCAGTAAAATTTAACAGGAATTCACAGAGTCATGCAAGATATTAAAAATCAATATTTCATATGTATTGTAATTTTTAAACAGGATCAATTATTAATCACATGCGATTCTTATGAAATTAACGCCTGCGTAGAGGGCGTCAAATATTAAATTGACGACCACTAGCATGGTCGTTTCTTTTAAATTAGCGCCCTAATCAAGGGCGTTTCTTTTAAAATTTTGCAGAAAACGTAATAAAACCTTATAAACAGTATGCATGCCATGCTCATATACGTATATATAGATATCTTGCATTAATTCTTATTTGGGCTACAATAACTTGAGAAAATCCTACCTTAATTGATAATCTGGAGATCGACGTGAGGTGTTCTGAAACTCCTACGACTTGGCAGCAAGAAAGGGCAGGAAGATGATTGATGAGGATGAGAGAACCTGCAGAAGATATATCAAAGATATCAATCTTCTTTGTAATGGCTTGCTGGAAGCGAAGAAATAAGAACTTACATAAGTTCTTCAGGACGCAGATCTTCTTAACCTGTACAGAAGAGAAGGAGATGAAGAGTCAGTAACTCTTCATATGCTTTCTGAAAAAAAAAAAGAGAAGAACGTTCGGTTCTTCACTCACCGTAGCAGACGATTGATAAAATAGGTTTAGGGTTTGTTCGATCAAGACTATTTATAGGATTTTGGAGTCCTAACAAGAGTAAGGTTTGATTGAGGGTAGTATATCCCTAATAGAGTCCTTACTCTAATAGACACTTACTAGATTAGGTTAATCTTTCCCTGGATAAGCTCTGGGTTCGAACGAGTCACGAACTGAATTAACGCCTTTGGTCAGGGCGTGTATTCTTTAATTAACGCCATGCATAAGGGCGTTTCTTAAAAAGCACCTTGAAAAAGGGCGTTTCGTGTTTTAAAACACGCCCAAGATAGAGGCGTTTCTTTTACTTACCCATTTGGTCGCGTGAGAACTGACGACCGTAGGTGTGGGCGTCCTTTCTTTATTCACGCCATGGATAGAGGCGTTTCTTTATAAATTAACGCCTTAATAAGAGGCGTTATTTTTAATTTTGCTTTACTTCGTCCAATTAACCCTATTCCTTTTATATATTACTTCTGTATTATATATGTTTTAATTCATTTCAATTATTCATTTATTAGGGTTGCTACACCCTCCCCCACTTAAAAAGAATTTGGTCCCCAAATTCAATATATATATAATTATACACGCGGAGAGTGTAGGACATATACCTCTTAGAATAACTCGGGAAATCGTTTCTTCATAGATTCCTCGGTCTCCCATGTCGCTTCGCGTTCAGGATTCTTATTCCATTGCACCTTGAGCATGGGAATAACCTTATTCCTTAGAGCTCGTATTTCTCGATCTAATATCTTTAAAGGCCTCTGTTCATATGTGAGATCTTTCTGGATCACCAGATCTCCATGCTCAATAATATGTGACGGATCGTGCACATACTTCTTCAACATAGATATGTGAAATACATTGTGTACCTCGGACAACTGAGGAGGCAACGCGATGCGATAAGCAACCTCGCCAACTCTTTCGAGTACCTCAAATGGTCCGATGAATCTTGGCGTAAGCTTGCCCTTAACACCAAATCTTCGTATGCCACGTCCAGGGGATATTTTAAGAAATACATGATCTCCAACCTGGAATTCAAGATCTCTCCTTCTTGTATCAGCATAAGCTTTTTGTCTCGTCTGAGCAACTTGCAATCTTTCTCTGATTACTTGTATCTTCTCAGTTGTATCCCTTACCATGTCTGGACCTAATAGTTGTTTCTCTCCAACTTCGTTCCAACATATGGGAGATCGGCAACTCCTTCCGTATAAGGCTTCGAAAGGTGCCATTTGGATACTAGCTTGGTAGCTATTATTATATGCAAATTCAACTAAAGGTAAGTGGTCATGCCAGCTTCCTCCAAAGTCAATAATGCATGCTCTCAGCATATCTTCAACAACTTGATTAGTTCGCTCGGTCTGACCATCCGTTTGTGGGTGAAAAGCAGTACTAAAGTTGAGCCTTGTCCCCAACGAATGTTGTAATCCCTTCCAAAAATGAGAAGTAAAACGGGGATCCCTATCAGACACGATTGAGACAGGAATTCCATGTATCCTGACTATTTCTTTAATGTATAGTGCAGCTAGCACATCAATCGACCATCGGCTTTTGATTGGCAAGAAATGTGCCGATTTAGTCAATCGGTCAATGATAACCCAGATTCCATCATGTCCTCCTTTAGATTTAGGCAAACCCATGATGAAGTCCATACCAATATCCTCCCATTTCCACTTAGGAATATCTAGAGGATGTAGTTTTCCCGCAGGCTTTTGGTGTTCCGCCTTGACCTGTTGGCATGTGAGACAGCGTGATACATAGTCCGCTATTTCTCTTTTCATATTGGGCCACCAAAAGTTCCTCTTTACATCTTGGTACATTTTAGTTGATCCAGGATGAATAGTGTATCTTGATCTGTGAGCTTCATCTAAGATCTTCTTCTTTAATTCCGGACAATCGGGTATACAAGTTCTATCTTTGAATAATAATCTTCCATCAGAAGTTAGTTGAAAATCAGATTGTCCTTCTAATCTGCCTTTGATTTCTATTAACATAGGATCATCATCCTGAAGTGTTTGTATCTCAGATAACAAATCTGACTGTATGCTTACATGGGATAGTGTGACAAATTTGGATTCCGTGTCCAAGCTTATATTGAGCTCGGAGAATTGTTCAAGTAACCTCCATTCTTGTATCATACAATTTGCTATCCTTGCTCTCGGCTTTCGACTAAGGGCATCAGCCACATAATTACCCTTTCCGGGATGGTATTGTATACTGAAGTCGAAGTCCTTGAGATATTCTAGCCAGCGTCTTTGTCTCATGTTCAGCTCCTTTTGTGAAAATAGATATTTGAGACTTTTGTGATCGGAGTATACAGTGAACTGTACCCCATAGAGATAGTGTCTCCATATCTTTAGGGCAAATACTACCGCGGCCAATTCCAAGTCATGGACGGGGTAATTCTCCTCATGCTTCTTCAGTTGACGAGAAGAGTATGCTATGACCTTCCCTTGTTGCATTAGAACACATCCGAGGCCAATGCCAGAAGCATCAGTGTAGACCTCGAATTTCTCTCCTTCAATTGGTAGGGCTAAGACCGGAGCTGTGGTGAGATGATCCTTGAGAGTTTGAAAACTGCTTTCACATTCCTCACTCCATTCATATCGGATCTCCTTACGAGTTAATCTTGTAAGTGGTACGGCGATCTTAGAGAAATCTTTGATAAATCGCCGATAATAGCCTGCAAGACCTAAGAAACTTCTGATCTCGCTTGCATTAGTGGGTCTCTCCCAGTTTCTCACAGCTTCAACTTTTGACGGATCCACAGATAAACCGTCCTTGGATATGACATGTCCGAGAAAAGCCACTTCTTCAAGCCAGAACTCGCATTTGCTGAGTTTAGCATATAATTGATTTGTCCTCAAGACTTGCAATGCAATCCTCAAATGCTCTTCATGTTCTTCCTTAGTCTTAGAATATATCAATATATCATCGATGAAGACTACTATGAATTGATCCAAGTAAGGCCTGAATATGCTATTCATTAACTGCATAAAGGCAGCAGGGGCATTTGTTAGTCCAAAAGGCATAACAACAAATTCGTAATGGCCATACCTGCTTCTGAATGCGGTCTTGTGAATGTCATCATCCTTGATCCTTAATTGATGATATCCCGACCGGAGATCAATCTTGGAGAAATATTTGGATCCTGAAATCTGATCAAACAATTCATCGATTCTCGGCAGTGGATACTTGTTCTTGATAGTAAGATGATTCAACTGTCGATAGTCAATACACAATCTCCTGGATCCATCCTTCTTCTTTACAAATAAGACTGGTGCTCCCCACGGGGAAGTACTTGGTCTAATAAACCCTTTTCGGATTAGTTCCATCAACTGCTCCTTCAACTCCTTGAGTTCAGCAGGGGACATTCTATATGGTGCCTTTGAAACAGGACCAGCACCAGGGACTAAGTCGATGGTAAAGGCCACATCTCTTTGCGGGGGTAATCCCGGCAATTCCTCCGGAAATACGTCTGGAAATTCTCGCACTACCTGAATGCCTTCTATCTCGGTTTCCTTAGCTTCTTTAATAGTGACAAAAGCAAGGAAGGATACACATCCTTTCCTGACGAGCTTGCTTGCTCGAAGAGCCGAAATAAGAGGGGATTTGCTTCGACTCTTAGGACTAGTATAAGTCAGTTCCGGAAATTCCTTGAAAACAATCTTGCTATCACGGCAATCAACCGTTGCCTGGTATTTGGATAACCAATCTGCTCCTAGTATAACATCATATTCTTTTAGATCTAAGCAGATAAGATCAATAGGAAAATTCTTTCCTCGAACCAATACCTCACAATTTTGGTAATGATGTGTGATATCCGTCTCGTTTCCGAGAGGAGTAGACAATATTAACTTCATCCATTCTGGTTCTAGAGGTAATGGGTCAGCAAACTTCTTGGAAATAATGGAATGCGATGCACCTGTATCAAATAAGACATGTGCATATTTGGAACAAATTTTTAATGTACCTTCCACCAATCCGCCTTCTTCTTCTGGTTCGGTCTCTTGGATCGCATGAAGACGCGCGTTCCTTGTCACTGGGCGTTTACCCTCACCGTCTTGGTCATTCATTAATGGACAATCGGGAATCCGATGTTCACGACTCCCACAACGGAGACATGCTCCTAATTTCCTCCAGCATTCTTCTGTTTTGTGACCAGCCTTGTCACAATGCTTGCATACTACGTTTGAAGGGGTAGTGGTGATAGAGAAAGGCTTGGATTTCTTGTACTTCTGATCTTGAGAGGAAGAACCTCCATTATTGGGCCTCTTCTTAAAGTTGGGTTTAAAAGAACCCGAACTTGTGACTTGCTCCTTTTTGTCTTTCCCACGGATCCTATCAGATAGTTCCGTGGCATCTTCAAGCAACTGAGCTCGGCGCACTATTTCAGTATAAACTTGAATATCCATAGGCGCCAGTTGAGTAATGTAGTGGGGCCTAAGCCCATTAAGAAATCTACGGGCTTTCATCTTTTCCGTGCTAATTAAATGCTTAGCATATCTAGACAGTCTAGAGAACTATGCTTCATAATCAGCCACCGATAAAGATCTTTGCTTTAATGCGGCAAATTCGGCGGCCTTCTTTTCCTGGACCCTATCAGAGAAATATTTGGCGTTGAAATATTCAACGAATTCTCCCCATGTAACTTGAGTTGGGTCAATTGTAGCTTCAATCGACTCCCACCAGCATCTAGCATCCTTTTCTAACTGGAAAGTAGCTAATAAGACTTTGTCCTGATCCGTGCATTGCATAACACGGAATATACGTTCAATCTCCCGAACCCAATGCTCGGCATCGTCTGGATCGGTCGATCCCATGAACTTCGGGGGATTCATATTCTTGAATGCTTGGTGTAAGCTTCCAGCTCGTGGAGCACCACCTTGTGCTACCTGTTGTAGCACTTGGGTCATCCCTTGAAGGGTACGCTGCATGTTGCGCCATTGAGCACGTTCGGCAGCCATTATCCTACAATTACAATAGCTATGTTAGTATTATATCACTATGATCTTATAAAGGACTCATTGATCATTTAACCCTTGGTTCTACCCACTCTCACTTGGTTAAAGGTTTTGAAACCTATCCTTGGACTTGGGTTTCCTAGGAATTGAATACCTTAGGCTCTGATACCACAAAGACTGTCACGCCCCGAGCGCGGAAGATACCCGGAGATGCGCGACGTGTCTATATCAATCATGTCAATCAGAGTGGTCGTGTATTCGACACAAAGACAGAGATGCGCAAAATAGCAAGATAACCCAATCCTTTATTTCATAATGGATAGACTATTACAAATCCAATACTCTGTTTAATAAAAAGAAAAGTACATAGTTGACTCGAGAAAACTATAGAAAAGACTAGATGACACTTGTAGAAGCTCTATCACTTTCACTCTTGACCATTCCCATCCGATTGACTTCCATCGTCGTCGGACTTACCTGAAAAGTAGAAAGGGACAAACGGAATGAGCGAACGCTCAGTAGGAAATTATATCTCAAGTACTAGCGAGGGGTTTAAGTAATTACATTTTCATGAATGCAATAAAGCTATGCATGCTCGCATAAAACGACAAGATAGAGAGAATGTAATATCAAGAAAATAAGATGAACTTAATCATGAACTTCCAACAAGATAACAAGTTTATTCGAGATATTCAAGCAAGTACATTTAACAAGTCATGTCAAGAACTTTGGCTATCATGTATCAAGCAAGTAAATTACCCCTTTTCGGGCCACGCATTTCATGTAAAGTCAAGTACGATTCAAGTACAAGATGTGTGTGGAATGTCCAATCAAGCAAGTCAAGTACTCGGTATAATGCCAGATACCTTATCATTTTAACTCCCATGGGCACAAGTACTTTCGGGTGCTCCTCCCAGGACCAGATCGGGCCCTATATGCGCAGGCATTTATCATGTGTTTTGACATCCACTCTCGTTTATATAGCCAACATAGAATTTCAATAATCAAGCTTGTAGACACGTATGACAACTTTGATAGAATAGAGTCCAAAATATGACAAAGGACATAGAATGGCGATAATAACGGTATAATCACGATGTCGATAAAACTAGGTAGAATATGGTTCCCTTAACTTAGGTACCATGACAAATCAATATGGACATTCTTTATATAGAATTGAGGTCCACATGAACATAAGATCAAGCAAGATACCCTCATTCTTATCATAGAATTGGGGTTTACAAGAACGACATGATATGGCATGATATCATCATCCCATTAAGAATTTCTTATGATATACTCTTTGTATAATCATAAGGGCCGGTATACCATGTTTCTTTAGATTGACATGGCAAAAACTGTGTAATGGGTTTTTAGGGTACAACCAGCTCAGTCGGCCTTGAGGGAATCCAAGGCTACGAGGAGTCTTACGGAGGTCTCTATGACTAACTCGCTAGTCCAAAGGAACGGAATGTCCAATGGAGAGCTTGTATGTCAATGAGAGTTGAGTGTGATCGATAAATCAACATGAAACGTGGGACTATACTCACGGAGTGGAGAATAGTGCCGATATATATATATATATGTATAATATGAAACCATCGGTAATAGAATCAGGATAAAATCAGTTTACAGTAAAATAACGACTTAAGTAAAGTCGTGTATTGAATAATTAACGCCTAACAGAAGGGCGTTTACATATATTGCCAATTTGCAGAATTTCCATTATTTCATTAATTTATCAAAAACACGCCTTTCCTGGGGGCGTTTCTTCAAAGTTGACGACTACAGAGGCAGGCGTCTCATCATTTACATATTCGACAGGATATAATTATTCTCAGATATTTATCAAAAATGCGCCCTTGGAAGGGGCGTTACTTTCTAATTCCATTTTACAGAATATGTGAATTTCAGGATTTTAACAGATACACGCCCTAGGCAGGGGCGTTACTTTTCAGATTCACGCCTTGTACTGGGGCGTTAGAATATGGAAAACGACTTTGTCCAAGTCGTGAATTTCAAGGGATTTACGATATTTTAATAAATAATATTTCGAGAGACAGGAGACATGTCATGGCAGTAAAATTTAACAGGAATTCACAGAGTCATGCAAGATATTAAAAATCAATATTTCATATGTATTGTAATTTTTAAACAGGATCAATTATTAATCACATGCGATTCTTATGAAATTAACGCCTGCGTAGAGGGCGTCAAATATTAAATTGACGACCACTAGCATGGTCGTTTCTTTTAAATTAGCGCCCTAATCAAGGGCGTTTCTTTTAAAATTTTGCAGAAAACGTAATAAAACCTTATAAACAGTATGCATGCCATGCTCATATACGTATATATAGATATCTTGCATTAATTCTTATTTGGGCTACAATAACTTGAGAAAATCCTACCTTAATTGATAATCTGGAGATCGACGTGAGGTGTTCTGAAACTCCTACGACTTGGCAGCAAGAAAGGGCAGGAAGATGATTGATGAGGATGAGAGAACCTGCAGAAGATATATCAAAGATATCAATCTTCTTTGTAATGGCTTGCTGGAAGCGAAGAAATAAGAACTTACATAAGTTCTTCAGGACGCAGATCTTCTTAACCTGTATAGAAGAGAAGGAGATGAAGAGTCAGTAACTCTTCATATGCTTTCTGAAAAAAAAAAAAGAGAAGAACGTTCGGTTCTTCACTCACCGTAGCAGACGATTGATAAAATAGGTTTAGGGTTTGTTCGATCAAGACTATTTATAGGATTTTGGAGTCCTAACAAGAGTAGGGTTTGATTGAGGGTAGTATATCCCTAATAGAGTCCTTACTCTAATAGACACTTACTAGATTAGGTTAATCTTTCCCTGGATAAGCTCTGGGTTCGAACGAGTCACGAACTGAATTAACGCCTTTGGTCAGGGCGTGTATTCTTTAATTAACGCCTTGCATAAGGGCGTTTCTTAAAAAGCGCCTTGAAAAAGGGCGTTTCGTGTTTTAAAACACGCCCAAGATAGAGGCGTTTCTTTTACTTACCCATTTGGTCGCGTGAGAACTGACGACCGTAGGTGTGGGCGTCCTTTCTTTATTCACGCCATGGATAGAGGCGTTTCTTTATAAATTAACGCCTTAATAAGAGGCGTTATTTTTAATTTTGCTTTACTTCGTCCAATTAACCCTATTCCTTTTATATATTACTTCTGTATTATATATGTTTTAATTCATTTCAATTATTCATTTATTAGGGTTGCTACACACTAGGAGAGTTCAAATTTGAGCAGGAGTTGGCATTGGAAATCATGTTCCGAGCAGGAACCAGAACACTATCGCTGGAGCTAATTCGCGTCCAGGGCAGTAGATGCGAATTCCTTTAATTAGAGTCTATGAAGAAGACGTGAATTTTTCTAAATATGCGCCTTTGTATAAAGACGCAGATTCTTGCAATGTCATTGCATTTTAATTTCCTATATGAATTGCGGTATTTTGACAGAATTTATTCAAAGTTTTGGGCTAACATCTTTGAGCGCATGAAAATTGAGCTTTATGCAGGTTACGAAGGCGCTCTGATTTTCCTCCACGGTGTCATCTCTTCCCCATCTCCTCCTATATGCATTTTTTTACTATATATTACTTACATTATTAGAATGTATCAAGGGCCTTATGGATTTGAAGAATCTGGAACTTGAGTTCCCCTTCAAAAAAATAGTGACAGTTCCAGAGGAGTCTTAGTCGCACGGATAGGCCGTTGAGTCGTCTAAGGCTAGGGAAGATGGCTCCACTCTCTAAGTTGATGCGTGAATAAACGGGCTTCGGCTTAGTGTCAGCTTGGGAAATTAGAGTCCTGATCTATTCTAGATAACTTAACAATATTATCCTTGATTATTTTATATTTCTAATTTTTTTTAATTTTTCTTTTAGCCCATCATGCATCATGTAGGAATTTGATTTAACTGCTGAAAAACCTCATATTAAATCAGTAATGAGGGCCTCTAGTTCTTGATTTGAGCTGACGTGGGATATTCCATTCTAGATTAACTACTATGTTCTCTTTGAAGTCACTTTGGATGGTTCCTCGAAAGCACCTTTTCTTGGATTCTTACTTTGTCTCTAGACATTTATTTTTTTCCTAAAATAAATCCACCTTGGTTGTAGCACATCCACATTGTCTAGTAATCCCTCTCCAATGGTGAAGATGATATTCCCTTTTCTTCTCCTGTGCCCATGTGCACATTTTTTTTAGTTTAAATTTTCATCCAGGCAATTGTCGCTTTCTGGTAATCACCCAGGGTCGCTTCACTCAGAACCATAGAAAAATTTTTAACACTTACTGTGGAAAGCGTGTCACATCACCCCATGGCATCTACTTTTCAGTTCGTCTCCACTTCATTTCTGTTCGCTACATCAATATACCGCTTTGCTACATTTTCATTTCGCTACACTTCATTTCATCTCACTCCCCTCCAGCAGACGCGAAGGCGGGGTAGCTATAGACACTCCAAAATTGACGCTAAGATGAGTAAATCCCATGTCACATCATAACGCCCCGAAGTGAACCTCATTACTGGCTTAATAAGATGGTTTTACTATTTTTTGGTCATTTTTAGAATTCAAATCTTAGACCTGGACGCCAATTCATGGAATCTGCTCTGCAGAGAGGAACATATTAATTCGCGTCAGCTCCCAAGACGCGGATTCTTTCACTTTTTCAAATTTTATTTTAAATTAAAATTCATAATTTCAGGGAATCTACGCCTCTTTATGGAGACACATATTAATTAGCATCCACAGAAGCAGATGCCAATTTTCTTGCTATTTTTGGATTTTACTTTGAATTTAAAATTCATATTTCAGGAAAATCCTCGCCTCTTTACAAAGACGCATATTAATTAACGTCTTGATCTTTGACGTGAATTGTAATTTATTTTTAGGAAAATTTTTATTTCCTTATGTTGTTCGAGGAAATAGCATCGTCGATACTAGACGCGAATTTAATTAACATCACTTGCACTTGACATCATTTTCATTCCGTGTCCAATTCATCCCCTACCTTCTTTGCATGGCGTTCCAAGTAGGATTGGGGTCCATGGGCCTTCGATGGAAGGAGATCCATGCCATGGTAGGGTTTCCCTGTTTTAAAACCTCTTAGAACAAGGATTCTCACTCTATAAATACCCCATTATAGCTCCCGGTTAAGGCGTTGAATAGATTGAAGGTTAGAACGTTTAAGAGGTTGAACGTTTAAGAGCTTAAAGGCTTAAGAGGTTGAATATTTGAGAGATTGAAAGGTTCGAAGTTGTAGAAAAGAGAAAAAACAAGCCATAGAAAGAAGGAGCTTCCCCCTACGAGCTCTCCGTGCCTGCATTGGAAAAGGAGGGAAGCCATTGTTCCCCCCTTCTGGCTGTGAACGAAGGCCTTTGGAGCCTTGTACTGGGTTTTGGAGGACCAACCTCCCTTTCTTTCCCCCTCCTTTATTTTCATTTCATAGTCTAGTTTGCATCACATCCATTCATCCTAAGCAATCCTTTTGCTAGGATTTTCATTCTACTTTAGCATTCATCTTCTCCCTCCCTTAACCTTTAAGGGGTTTTTAGAAAACACACAAGTTGTGTCATTCTCCATGTTCTTTTATTTTTATTGCATTGATGATTGATACTACATTATTGAATGCTAATCCAATTGTTGTTTCTTGTTTTTGTTCATCTTTTAAGGGTAATCAAGATAAAGACACTCTTCATCGGCCGGCTGATCGGAAGAGGAAGTGAGACTCACTAATCTTCCTGCATTTCAAGGTACTTAGTGATCACTCCTTTTTCTTTTAAGGTATTCACCTCTGGCGATCACGATCTCTTTAGCATCTACGTGCTCCCTTCCCCACCTTGGTTGATTATTTGATCATCTTTTACTTTATCATCATCATTCACTTATCAATTTTTAACTTAATTCCTTCTTCTTTTTCTCTAATTTTGTGACATTCACATTACCCCGAACACTTTAAGCGCGGCCTATTTCCAGCCATTCTGCACAACTTGGTGCCAATCAGAGGCTTTGGGCCACTTAGCATACCATGCGGGAACTCTACAAAAAGCAGGGACCAACCCTAACCCTTCGACAAGCAGCATTTGCCTATTTACAATTTTGCCCCGCAGGCCAACTCGGGGGCTCACAACAACACGCCACGGCATGAGGTACCAACCACGAGGTTGAGGATTCCCCTCAAAATGCCTCTGTCTAGCTAGCTAACCCTAGTGAACTCGGTCGCCCACTCAAATTTGGGACCCGGGGGTCACTATCCAGCCCATATGGCCCAATGATGATATTCGAGAATTATCTCGAACACCTTATAGGTGCTCGCATTTCCAGACACTTTACCATGACATGGGGCCAACCCATGACTCTGGAATGCTTTCTGCGCCATTCGGTGACAGTACAAAGGAGGAGGACCGCCCCCGACTCCCAGACATGCAACATTGAACCACTTTCTTTATAGCCGTCGGGCAAAGCTGAGGATACATATCAGCTCTCCGTATAGCACGTCATGTTCTTATTGAGGCCAAACTCCCAAGCACACATTGCCTTCATCCTACTATCCCAGCTATGCTAGGTAGGAATTGCAAGTCCTCGCAGACCATCCGTGCCTCTACCTAGCCTATATAGTACTTTAACAAGGCCTGGGAATTACCCTAAGTACCTTGAAGGCAACGGCATCAACCTCATCTTAAGGCTCGGGCCAACACACAAGTCACAGATTGTGACGCCCCAAATTTTTTTGGATATTTTTCAGAGCATTTTCGTGGGTCCCAAAGTGTGTTTTGTGCTTTACATGTGTTTTTCCATGATATGTCTTCGAAACTTTGTACAGGGTGAACCATTGCATTCTCCAACTCTGGGACAGTACCAACGCGTTGTGCTCTTCCCGAGGATCGTGGAGGTAATTTTTAGTATTTTTCTAAATTTCTAGAGTTTTGGGGTTTTTCTATATATATTAACATCCTTTTCTCTCTCCCCTCTCATTTCTCACTCTCTCCCTCTCTCTTCTCTCACGCTCCCCCTTTTCTCCCTCTCTTCTCCGGCGGCCGAAGGAGAGAGGCAGGGGCGACGCTGGGCGACGCGAGTGAGGAGGACGCCGAGGATGGGTCGAGGATCGGGGGGACGGAGGTGCGGTGAAGCTCGGCCACGAGTTCGTGTCTCGGCAAGGCTTTAAGGATGTTTTCTTCGTGGATCGGCGTCCACGGCAAGTCGAATCTTCGGTTGAGGTAGGGAGATAGACCCCCAGCTCGTGTACTTCATTTCCCGCGAGTTTTGTAGGCCGTGGTGAGCCGAGCGAGCTTTTTTGGGCGCTTTGGGGAAAATCCATGTTTTGGGGAGTGAGCCGGATCTAGCGTTTTAACCGCGTTTTTGGGGTTTAAATGGGTCCTCTTTGTGCTAGAGAGGCTAGGGACTAGTTTCCCCTTATTTTTTCCTTCACATGGGTGTGAACGAGACGTAGAATGGGGTTTCCCGCTGTTTTCACCATTTTCGGGCTCGGGATGACCTAGCGGCCGCTCCAGCGACCGCTAGGGTGTTAAGCGGTCATGTGGAGACCGCTAGGGGTCCTAGTATGTTGGTTGAGCCTTGCGGTCACGCGATGGACCGCCAGGGTGCCATGCGATCTTGGGGTAGACCGCTAGGCTCTGCTTTGCGGTCAGGGCATGACCGTTTGTCCGTGTTTTGGGTCAGTCGAGATCGGTGGGGTAGCAGTCTCACGACTGACTGCTAGGCTACGCCTAGCGGTCAGGGGGACGACCGCCACCCTCCCTGGCGGTCCCGTGGTGACCGCTTGGGGTTTTAGTGTTTTGGCTCCCATGCGGTCCCGCCTAGACCGCTAGCCTAGGCCATGCGGTCCTGGGGTAGACCGCTAGGCTCCCTAACAGTCCAGAGAGGACCGCTAGGTGATTCTTCATGTTCGTTGTCAACGTTTTGTGTGTGTTGGTCTCCGGTCGATCCGGTTGTGACCCAGTGGTTGACCTTTGGCCTCGTGAATGTTCCGGACACCATGGGACCCATGTTCGTGCTTTTGGGGGTGTCCGAAGGTACCATGTTACCACATTGAGCGTGCCCGTGGGTTTGAAGGGTCCGGGTGACCCCATGTGTTTCAGGCTTTGGTGTTCTCGCAAGATCGAGTCACCGTGTGTTGGTAGGAGTGCGGTGGGGCTTCCCTGCACGTCGTGAGTTTCCCCAGAAGGTGGTTTCTGAGTGGGCCATGTGAGTGGCCTTGGACTGTGAGTCCAGTCAACCAGCTTGGGGTTGGAGGTCTTCTGTGTGTCCCTTGAACGAGGGATCAACTCGGTGGCTTGTGAGCTACCTTGCTATTCGTGCCGTCATAGTTTCTGGCCTAGGCTTAAGGCAGATTGACGGCATGGAGCTATCCTGGTACGACGGTCTCGACCCCGAGTCTTGTGACTTAAAGATCATCAGATTTAGTAGGTCTAGTGGGCTGTCCAGAGTTTAGTGGTGTCGTGCCACCTGTTACTCCGCGTTACTCACAGTGGGTGCGTGTGTGACTTTCTGTGTTCACGTTTAGTGACCTCCGACTGGTCGTAGCCTTCTTACGGCACGCGTGTTGATGGAGGCATCACCCACGACTCCCTCTGGCTCGGGTCATCTTCATACCCTGATGTCATTTGAGCTCGGGCTTCACACTATGTAGGCCCATTTATCCATTTTGTGCTTTTTACTTGAGTCATTTGATGTATTTTTCACTTTATTTGAGTTATGTCCCTAGGTCTTAGTTTATTTCCCTAATTTTAAGTGTCATTAGGTCAGCTATTGGGCCCAATTCTGTGGGCTTGGCCCAAGGGCGCCCCCCCTTACTTATTTGTCTTTGTTGCATGAGTCAGGGACTTTTTGTAAAATGTGGGTTGCATATAGGACCCCATTCCCCCCATTTTAAATTAATGAAAGAATGTCATTTGAGAATTCAAGTTTTATGAGTGCTTATGGAGTGAATCCATTTTTGGGTGAGAAGCCCTAAGGGAGAGAATCCACACCCACCCCGTCTCTCTCTCTATCTCTCTCTCCTACAAGGGAGGGCAGCGCCCTACCCTCTCTCTCCTCCACCTCACCTTTCACCTCAGCCCCCATTCCCTTCCCTAGGAGCATTCATTACCCCTCCACTAAATCCCCAACAAATCTTGCCCTTCCCTAGAGGATCTTTGGCCATTCCAACACAATCTCCCACTCCCCAACACAATCTCTTCCCTTCCCCACACAATCTCCCACCCCCCAAGGACAATTTGAATTTGCAATCTCCCTCCATTCCCCAGCCCAAGGGCGCCCCAACCCCCCCCCCCTCCTATAGGTCTGGTCGCCCCTCCCCTTCCTTCCACTCCCATTCCATCTAGAGCATCCTCCATCCTCCTCCACCCACCTTGTGAAGAACCAGCAGAACCCTGCGCCATCCCCCTCTTTCTCCACCTCCATACTACCCCTAGCCTTTCTCTAGAGCGGAGAAGCGTCTCCCAGTCGACTTCGCAACGGTGGTGGTCCCATCACGTTGTGAGTTCGGGGCTATCCTGAGCAGTCGATCTTCCCCGACTGCGCATCTCCTCCCTGAAGAGCAACCTGAAGCTGACTCTTGAAGCTACCACGACCTCTCTCTTGAAGAACTGGAGGTGAGTCTTGGCCGGGAGTTTCTTAGACAAGTCTACTTCCAGAATCAAGAAGCGGAGCTCTGTTTGGCACCTGGAATCAAGAGTTCTCATTTTCTTCCACCTGGTGCGTGGTTCTGCTTCCTATCAGTCTGCTCCAACCCCCCCTCATTGTTCGAGTTCTACCAGTCTGCTTCGACAACATTTGGCATCCCGTTGGTCTTGTTTCGAAGATGACTCATTGATGGTTCTGACGACTCTGGCGACACCTGATTCTGAGCTCTGTAGCGCTCGTGGCAACCTCTTCTTCCTGCTGCTGTGAACTTGAAGCAGTCAGAACTGCAGGCCTGCCTCCCTGTTTGAGCCTCCGCCCGACCACCCACCGGAGACCAAAGAAATCAACAAAATTCTGGCGTCATCATGATCCAGCTATAAAGAATTTCCAACTGGTTTTCTCATCAATAAAAATCTGGAGTGGCTGCAGCATCAAGATAACCAACTGCCTGTCCTGAAGCACAGAGAGTGGTCAGAATCGGCATCGGCAACCTTTCTTTGCTTCTAGCTCGATTTTCCCCCTCTTGTTTGGCCTGCTGAAGGCCCCTCCCTGTGTTGAGGTAGTTTTGGTTGTATTAACAGTTAACCCCCACCCCAAGATCCCCCTCCTGCGAGAGGCGTAGTGTTGTAAGTGTTTAAATAGGGCAAGCTATCCCGACGCGACGTGTGGGGAACCCATGCTTTCCCGCTCGCCCACGTCTCCGAGGGGGACCGATTTCTTCAAAACGGTCGAGTAAGTGCTCCAATCTAGCTCTAATTTTGTACTTGTTCTTTCAATATTAGTTCATAGCTCCGCTGGCCGTGAGAGTGAGTGCTCGGTCCCTCAAGCCCCATTGCTTTGAGTGATCACTATGGGGAAGAGTGTAACCAGTGCCCTCGTCACTTCGTCGGCCCCATTGAATTGGGCCTCCATACCCTTGGGAGCAAACCTTGACCTTGCTGGCCCTCTACCAGCAAGGGCCCAGCCCTCTCATCCTCCACTTGGCATCGCCAAGTTACCCCGGGTTTGGGTGAGAGTCGGGTGAGTGGCCGCCATAATCGGTCCGTCTTGAATGCAAATTGTGCTTGCTTGTTAAGTCCTAGGTTGTGTCACATCAATTGATATCAGAGTAAGTCATTGACTTGTCTCCATCCAGTCTAAGTCCTAGGGCCTTTTGCATTGTATGTCCATCCTTCATTTCATTCCCCCCCTTGCATGTCCACCCGTAGTGGCGCCATTTACCGACCCGACCCATCGTCTTCGGTTCCCCCCATGGATCCTAATCCCCAACTCAACCAAGATGCCCCTAGGGAGGAACCCCAAGGCCAAATAAACCGGGTGGATGCCGCCCTTACAAACATTCTTGCCCAACTTGAGTCCCTTTCCACTCGGCTTGCTCGGCTAGAAGAACATGAGTTCCCCCCAAGGAACAATGAACCAAGAGCCCACCCTCTACATGTTGAACTTCATAGGGATGAGTTCCACCCAAGGAACAATGAACCAAGAGCCCACCCTCACATGTTGAAATTCATAGGGATGAGTTCCACCCAAGGAACAATGGACCAAGAGCCCACCCTCCACATGCTGAAATTAATAGAGAGGACTTGAATGTTGATCCCTACCACGACTATGAGAGGCCTCGCCACCATCAAAATCATGAAAGGCGTCCACGGGACGACCCTGATGACCCTCTCTTAAGGATGATCAAAGTAGAGGCCCCAAACTTTAATGGTTCCCATGAACCAAGTATCTACTTAGAATGGGAAACCGCCATGGACCAATACTTTGAATGGTACGCAATGTCCAACCAAAGAAGAGTAAGATTGGCCAAAATGCATCTCACCAAATTAGCCAAAACTTATTGGCTAAACCAAGAAGGATTAGGAAGGATTAGGCGGGAAGAACCTATTGACACTTGGGAGGGTATAAAGAACCAACTTAGAAATAAATACCTACCCCAATCCTACCACCGAATGCTCTTAGATGAATGGCAAAGCCTCACCCAAGAAAAGAAGATCGTGGTTGAATACATTGAGAAATTCGACTCCTATCTTTTAAGTGTGGAGTTCATGAGGACCCGGCCGTCACCTTGTCCCGCTTTAGAAATGGACTCCAAAGTCACATCAAGAGAGAACTTTTCATGAGAGATGTTGACAACCTTGAGCTAGCCTATCAAATAGCTAGGGATGTTGAGAGATTCTCTATGATCCCTCGGTTTGCTACTCCCCGATCGGCCGATCCTAAAAGTATGGGGTCACGAACCATTCCGACCACTCCCATGAAGGCCCCTAGCCCAAGTGGAAATATCCCATTACGGCCTTACAACCCCCCTCCCACCATCACTCCAACCAAGCCCACCCCTAGCCATCCTCCTCCGCGGAGAGAAGAGAATCCCAAGGGCCCAAATGTAGGAGGAACTACCCCAGGTAGTGGGCGCCAACAATGCTATAGATGTCAAGGGTTTGGCCACTTTGCGGGGCAATGCCCATCCAAAGGGTTGTCTAGCTTACTTATTGAGGAAGAAGCTCCCCCACCCCAAGAGGAACTTGAGAGTATGGTTGAGGTCCATGAAGCTTCACTAGATTGGGAAGAAGAGTATGTGGCCCAATACCATGAGTCGGGTATAGACTACACCACCCCATCTACCGACTCCCATCAAGGAGTAATTAGATGCACCCTCACCAAGCCCCAAGAGGAGGACTGGCGACGAACTTCAATCTTCCACACCTTTGTTAAGATAGGGGGGCATGCGAGAAAAGTGATATTGGATAATGGGAGTTGTGTCAATGCCGTGTCCCCCGACACCGTTAAGCTCCTTGGGCTTACCATTACTCCTCACCCTAGCCCATACCGGGTCTCTTGGATCAACAACAATTCCATCTAGGTCAACACTCACAGCCTTGTGCCCCTCACTTTTTCTTCCTACCATGGCCAAATATGGTGTGATGTTATCCCCATGGAAGTAGGTAGCATCCTACTAGGGAGACTGTGGCTTTATGATGTGGATGCCACTATTTTGGGTAAGACCAACACATGCACCTTTGAGCATGAGGGAAAGAGCATCTGTCTTAATCCCTCCCCACCACGTCCCTTGCCTAAGAAAAGCCCACCCCCACTCCACCAAATCTTAAGTCATGGGGAACTCCACCCCACTAACCCAACCTCTCTCCCAAAACCCCAAACAAGATAAGACTTTGGGAATGACCAAGAGTCTTCACCTCATCACCAAAAGAGAGCTTGAGGAGGAGATAGCTCAAGGGACACCTCTATGTGCGGTAGTCATTTGCCTAGGAGAGCCCACCCCCTCCAACCCCCATCCCATAGAAGTCTGGCATCTCCTAGAAGAATTCCATGATGTGTTCCCGGAAGAACTCCCGGACCAACTTCCTCCCATGCATGATGTGCAACACACAATTGATTTAGTTCCGGGAGCCACCCTTCCCAACCTTCATCATTACCGCCTCAACCCCACGGAACATGCCGAACTTCGGAGGCAAATAGAGGAACTCATTAGGAAGGGTTTCATCTGCATTAGCAAAAGTCCATGTGCCGTACCGGCCCTTCTCACTCCCAAGAAGGATGGATCATGGCGGATGTGTGTGGATAGTCGGGTCATTAATAAGATCACAGTCAAGTATAGGTTCCCCATCCCTAGGCTTGATGACATACTAGACATGCTAGCGGGAGCTACTATCTTCTCCAAGATTGATCTTAAGAGTGGCTACCACCAAGTTAGAATTAGGCCCGGAGATGAGTGGAAAACGGACTTCAAGACCAAGGATGGCTTGTATGAATGGTTGGTCATGCCTTTTGGGCTCTCAAATGCCCCAACTACTTTCATGTGTCTCATGATGGAGGTTCTTAGGCCTTTCATTGGGGTCTTTCTAGTGGTCTACTTTGATGACATCCTCATATACAGTCAATCCCAAGAGGCCCACCTTGATCACCTTAGGCAAGTTTGCATCGTCCTACGTCATGAGAGCCTATTTGCCAACCGAGGCAAGTGTCACTTCTTGACCACATCCATCACTTTCCTAGGATTTGTGGTATCCACCAAAGGTGTCTCCATGGACCCCGAGAAGATCCAAGCTATTCTAGATTGGCCAGAACCCCACTCTTCATGAGGTCCGAAGTTTTCATGGGTTGGCCACCTTCTATAAAAGGTTTATTCGGGGATTTAGCACTATCACTGCCCCTATCACCGATTGTCTCAAGAAGGGGACTTTTGTGTGAACCAAATCAGCCTCTAAAGCCTTCCAAGAACTCAAGGAGAAGATGACCCAAGCCCCAATCCTATGCCTACCCGATTTCTCCGAAGTCTTTGAAGTCACATGCGATGCATCCGGGATAGGAATAGGAGGGATCCTTAGTCAAGAGGGACACCCTGTCGCCTTCTTCAGTCAGAAGTTATGTGATGCTAGGACAAGATACTCTACTTATGACAAAGAGTTCTATGCCGTGGTTCAGTCCCTCCGACATTGGAGGCACTACTTGTTGCCCAATGAGTTTGTCATCTTTTCTGACCACGAGGCCCTCAAATACCTCAACTCCCAACAAAAGCTGAATGCCCGACATGCCCGATGGGTTGAGTTCATCCAATCCTACACTTTTGTTATCAAACATAAAGCGGGAAGTGAGAATCGAGCGGCGGATGCCCTTAGTAGGAGAGTCTCTTTGTTATCCACTATCCAAGTGGAAGTGACCGGATTTGATAGTCTCAAGGATGAGTACCCTGGCTATCCTGACTTTGGGCACATCTATACCACCTTGACCAGCCATTCTAGCAAGGAACATGAGGGATTTGTCTTAGAGGATAGGTTCGTCTTCAAGGGACCAAAGCTTTGCATTCCACGGACCTCACTCCGTTATTTCTTGGTTTGGGAATTACATGCAGGAGGACTAGCTGGCCATTTTGGGGTTCACAAAACCTTTGCTCTAGTGGAGGGTCAGTTTCATTGGCCAAGTCTCAAGAGAGACACAGGCAAGATAGTGGGTCAATGCTGCACATGTGCTTCGGCCAAACAGGTGAAGCAAAACAACGTCCTTTATACCTCTCTCCCCATCCCCGACCGTCCATGGCAAGACTTAAGCATGGATTTTGTGCTAGGCCTACCCAAGAATCAAAGAAAGCATGACTCAATCTATGTGGTCCTTGACAGATTTTCAAAGATGGCCCACTTCATCCCATGCTCCAAAACTTCCGATGCCTCCCATGTGGCCCGATTGTTCTTTGACGAGGTTGTTCGTCTCCATGGCCTACCAAAGACCATAGTCTCTGATAGGGATGTCAAGTTCACCAGCTATTTCTGGAAGACTCTTTGGCACTTGATGGGTACCCTCCTCAAATTCTCCATAGCCTACCACCCTCAAACTGATGGCCAAACCGAAGTTGTCAATAGGAGTCTAGGGAACCTCCTTAGGTGTCTTGTTGAGGATCGTCCAGGGAATTGGGACCTCAGTCTACCTCAGGCTGAGTTTGCATATAACAACTCTGTCAATAAGTCGATAGGAATGAGTCCATTTGAGGCTGTGCATGGGTACAAGCCAAGGAAACCTTCAGATCTCATTCCCCTTCCCCAGCATGCTAGAGTGTCTATCTCAGCTGAACCATTTGCCCAACATATTAGAGAATTGCATGAAGAAACCCGCAAGCACATCAGCAAAAAGAATGAGACTTATAAAAAGCTGGCCGACTCTCATCGGCGTCACCAAGAATTCCATGTGGGTGACTTCGTGATGGTGAGGACAGAGAGGCTCTCCCCAGGAGCCATTTCCAAATTGAGGCCACGAGGGGCTGGTCCCTTCCAGCTTCTGAGGCGCATTGGCGCTAATGCCTATGAGTTAGATCTCCCCGAGGAGTATGGAGTGAGTCCCACATTTAATGTAGCCGACCTAGTGCCATATAAGGGACCCACGGTGGTACCCAGTGAGGATATTGAGCATATTCCTCCCATTGAGAGAGCACCCACCCGTGAGGAGAGACCACCAGCCAAGAGATCCCAGCGTGAGCGCATTGAACGAATATTGGATGAACATGTCACTACCACCAGGAGCAAGGTATACGAGCGGTATCTCGTCAGGTGGAAGGATCGGCCTCCTTCGGAAGATTCGTGGGTGAGTCGGGAAGACCTCCAGCAGTTGGATCCTGACCTTCTCGAGCGGTATCACAGCAGGATAGACCCCTACTCGATGAAGTCGAGCTCTTCGCAGCCCAGGGGATTTGATGGAGGCATCACCCACGACTCCCTCTGGCTTGGGTCATCTTCACACCCCGGTGTCGTTTGAGCTCGGGCTTCACACTATCTAGGCCCATTTATCCATTTTGTGCTTTTTACTTGAGTCATTTGATGTATTTTCCACTTTATTTGAGTCATGTCCCAAGGTCTTAGTTTATTTCCCTAAGTTTAAGTGTCATTAGGTCAGCTATTGGGCCCAATTCTGTGGGCTTGGCCCAAGGGCGCCCCCCCTTACTTATTTGTCTTTGTTGCATGAGTCAGGGACTTTTTGTAAAATGTGGGTTACCTATATATAGGACCCCATTCCCCCCATTTCAAATTAATGAAAGAATGCCATTTGAGAATTCAAGTTTTATGAGTGCTTATGGAGTGAATCCATTTTTGGGTGAGAAGCCCTAGGGAAGAGAATCTCCACCCATCCCCCTCTCTCTCTCCTACAAGGGAGGGCTACGCCCTACCCTTTCTCTCCTCCACCTCACCTGCCACCTCAGCCCCCATTCCCTTCCCTAGGAGCATTCATTACCTCTCCACTAAATCCCCAACAAATCTTGCCCTTCCCTAGAGGATCTTTGGCCATTCCAACACAATCTCCCACTCCCCAACACAATCTCTTCCCTTCCCCACACAATCTCCCACCCCCCAAGGACAATTTGAATTTGAAATATCCCTCCATTCCCCAGCCCAAGGGCGCCCCAAACCCCCCCTCCTATAGGTCTGGTCGCCCCTCCCCTTCCCACCACTCCCATTCCATCTAGAGCATCCTCCATCCTCCTCCACCCTTCCCTCTCCACCCACCTTGTGAAGACCAGCAGAACCCTACACCCTCCCCCTCTTTCTCCACTTCCATACTACCCCTAGCCTCCCTCCATACCTCCCCCACACATTCCTCCACCATTCATCATCTCCCCTTCACCATTCACTTCTTCTTTATCTCCTTTCGTGGCCATTTGGGATCTACATCGGCGAACCAGTTCTTAGCTGAAGACCTGCAGAAGATCAGCAGCTTGTAGAGGTGACCACGGCTTCTTCTGGACGTTCCTAAAGGCTCAAGAGGCATTGTTGGAAGCATCTCCCAGTCGATTTCGCAACGGCGGTGGTCTCATCGCGTTCTAAGTTCGGGGCCGTCCTGAGCAGTCGATCTTCCCCGACTGTGCATCTCCTCCCTGAAGAGCAACCTAAAGCTGACTCCTGAAGCTACCACGACCACTCTCTTGAAGATATGGAGGAGAGGCTTCGCCGGGAGTTTCTTAGACAAGTCTGCTTCCAGAAGCAAGAAGCGGAGCTATGTTTGGCACCCGGAATCAAGAGTTCTCATTTTCTTCCTCCTGGTGCGCGGTTCTGCTTCCTATCAGTCTGCTACAACCCCCCCTCATTGTCCGTGTTCTACCAGTCTACTCCGAGAACATTTAGCATCCACGTTGGTCTTGTTTCGAAGAGGACTCATCGACGGTTCTGACAACTCTGGCGGCACCCGATTCTGAGCTCTGGAGCGCTCGTGGCAACCTCTTCTTCCTGTTGTTGTGAACCTGAAGCAGTCAGAACTACAGGCCTGCATCCCTGTTTGAGCCTCTGCCCGACCACCCACCGGCGACCAAAGAAATCAAAAAAATTCTGGCGTCATCCTAATCCAGCTAAAATGAATTTCCAACTGGTTTCGTCATCAACAAAAATATGGAGTGGCCGCAGCATCAAGATAACCAACTGCCTGTGCTGAAGCGCAGAGAGTGGTCAGAATCGGCATCGGCTCCCTTTCTTTGCTTCTAGCTCGATTTTCCCCCTCTTGCTTGGCCGACTGAAGGCCCCTCCCTGTGTGTAGGTAGTTTTGGATGTATTAACAGTTAACCCCCACCCCAAGATCCCCCTCCTGCGAGAGGCATAGTGTTGTAAGTGTTTAAACAGGGCAAGCTATCCCGGCACAGCGTGTGGGGAACCCACGCTTCCCCGCTCTCCCACGTCTTCGAGCGGGACCGGTTTCTTCTAACCGATCGAGTAAGTGCTCCAACCAAGCTCTAATTTTGTGCTTGTTCTTTCAATATTAGTTCATAGCTCCGCTGGCAGTGAGAGTGAGTGCTTGGTCCCTCAAGCCCCGTTGCTTTGAGTGATCACCGTGGGGAAGAGTGTAACTGGTGCCCTCGGCACTTCGTCGGCCCCATTGAATTGGGCCTCCATACTCTTGGGAGTAAACCTTGGCCTTGCTGGCCCTCTACCAGCAAGGGCCCAGCCCTCTCATCCTCCACTTGGCATCGCCAAGTTACCCCGGGTTTGGGTGAGAATCGGGTGAGTGGCCGCCATAATCAGTCCATCTTGAATGCAAATTGTGCTTGCTTGTTAAGTCCTAGGTTGTGTCACATCATGTGTGCTGACCCACCCAGGAGTGGTGGAGCGGCTTACCCGAGAGAGACGGTTTTTAGGCTGGTTACTGTAGGGCCCCTCGCCTTTGCAGCCTAAGTCCGGCTGGGGGGAAAACCAGCTAGATGACCCGACCTAGAGCGGATCATCTGTGTGTTCACACTTAGTTGGGGGCTGTTGGACCCGCGTTGACAAGCGTGACCCCAGCTAGTCCTTGTTCATGGTACTGGTTACTGTGTGTCATTGTCTCTGCCTGGGGCATTGCAGCGAGACACCTGAGGCTGTGGACTAAGTCGTTAGTGGACGCATCTGACCTTGCTTCTGGTGGACAGCGCTCCCGTCACTTGACGTGAGTTTCACGTGACGCGTACTTTCTGGGTGTTTTCCCGATGCCGAGTTCTAGGAGTTCCAGTGAGCGTCACTGAGGGATTTCCCCTAGACAACGTTGAGTTCCTGACAGTGTGGTCATTTTCCTAGTAGTGTGACTAGGGTGGGTTTTTGCCTGGTGGTCCCTCGACTGTGAGATCGAGGTGCGTGTTTTCATGTACAGTAGGAGTAGTTGTTGCGCCGAGTTTTACCGGCGACCGATTTTTTGTTCCTGCTGTTACTGTTGTTCTTGTTGTTGTTGCTTTCTGTTACCGCTGTGATGGGAATCAAGCTAGCTGCCAGGCCGAAGAGCATCCACACAGCTGCCAGACCCAGGGATGAACGCGCTACCCTTGGGTAGCGTGACCTGAAGAAGGCGCTAGGTGTCCCTAGCGCGATCTCAGACAGAAACGGAGTTGCAGACGATCAAACATCTCGGCGCCGAAACTCCCCAATGTCTTCGATGTGTGCTATTTTCCATGGTTGTAATCGATGTTCTAGCATCATTTTGGCTTCCCCTTCCCCTATATATGTATCCCCTCTCGCTTGATTAAACACGAAGCAATGAATCTATGAAAGTTGGATTGAGTGTAGCCATGGCTATCTTCCCCAATCTTTGGAAACCCCCTTCATTTGTCCCTCTCTGGGTGCAAGGCCCAATTCTGTCCCCCTGATCCTCTCCCTTTCCCCTTCAATGGAGGATGATCGAAGCCCCAGATGCATCGGCTCTGAGACGGGGTCGAGTGTGAGGCTCCATTCGGAGCTTCGTTCATCTTCCACCAACGTTCGCTTCCCCTCACCACCGCCCAAGGATGTTGCTAAGGTCAGGATGGAGCTTGGCTGCACCGTCCCCGCGAAGGGTTCGGGTGAGAGGCCCCAGCTAAGCTTCCTCATGGCCCTAGCATCATTTACATCCACCTTCCTTCCCTCGCCGCTCACCCCACATCCACCTTCACCGAAGTTATCCTAGATTGTATTAGGTTGGTTTGATTTCAATTCTAGTGTTCCCCATGTGTTGTCCATCATCCCGTGTGCTTTCCCCTTGTGTTATGAACCCCCGGAGTCATCCACGGGAGCCCCAACGTTGAGGTTCATCGTTCTGCCAATGTCTGTGAACGCGCTACAACGATATAGCGCGTTCTTCAGAACGCGCGTAAACGATATAACGCGTTCATGGGCAGAAAGAAGAAGAAGACCCCCCACTTCTGTCCCGCATCAAATGGTATCAGAGCTTAGGGAACCAGGCTGTTCTCACAGGCTGGGATCTTGAGCTACGAGGTTCAAGGATGAACCTTCCCAAGTGGAGGGGTTTTGATGGGAATCAAGCTAGCTGCCAGGCCGAAGAGCATCCACACAGCTGCCAGACCTAGGTATGAACGCGCTACCCTTGGGTAGCGTGACCTGAAGAAGGCGCTAGGTGTCCCTAGCGCGATCTCAGACAGAAACAGAGTTGCAGACGGTCAGACATCCCGGTGCCGAAACTCCCCAAAGTCTTCGATGTGTGCTGTTTCCCATGGTTGTAATCGATGTTCTAGCATTATTTTGTCTTCCCCTTCCCCTATATATGTATCCCCTCTCGTTTGATTAAACACGAAGCAATGAATCTATGAAAGTTGGATTGAGTGTAGCCATGGCTATCTTCCCCAATATTTGGAAACCCCCTTCATTCGTCCCTCTCTGGGTGCGAGGCCCAATTTTGTCTCCCTGATCCTCTCCCTTTCCCCCTCAATGGAGGATGATCGAATCCCCAGATGCATCGGCTCTGAGACGGGGTCGAGTGTGAGGCTCCATTCGAAGCTTCGTTCTTCTTCCACCAACGTTCGCTTCCCCTCACCACCGCCCAAGGATGTTGCTAAGGTCAGGATGGAGCTCGACTGCACTGTTCCCATGAAGGGTTCGGGTGAGAGGCCCCAGCCAAGCTTCCTCATGGCCCTAGCATCATTTACATCCACCTTCCTTCTCTCGCCGCTCACCCCACATCCACCTTCACCAAAGTTATCCTAGATAATATTAGGTTGGTTTGATTTCAATTCTAGTGTTCCCCGTGTGTTGTCCATCATCCCATGTGCTTTCCCCTTGTGTTATGAACCCCCGGAGTCATCCACGGGAGCCCCAACATCGAGGTTCATCGTTCTGCCAACGTCTGTGAACGCACTAGGATGATATAGTGCGTTCTTCAAGAAGGCGCTAGGAGGCTATAGCGTGACTATGGGCAGAAAGAATAAGACCCTCCACTTCTGTCCCGCATCACGCTGTTATTTACGGTTGGGGTTCCGCGGGACCCCTACTGAGCCAGTGACAGGAGGCTCACCCCTACTTTTCAGGTGCGGCGGTTCTTCCTCATTGTTCGAGGGTGCTGTGCGGAGGTTCTTAGTTGCTAGTTTGTCGGGCCGAGAGTTCACTCGGTGTTGGGTACGTTCTCCTACCTTAGACGGTACTTTTGTTGAACTAGACTCTGTTGTGGTTGTTTATTTATGTCTGTTAATTGTTGAATTGTCTTGCTTTATTTCCTATTTCCTTGTACGTCCACACTCATTTTTAGCCCTTCCGAGCCTTGGCTCGTGGGCTGCAGGCTAGGATTCAAAATGGTATCAGGTTCCTTTCCCAGTATCCGGATCTTGGGTCGCTACAGTTGGCATCAACGTAGTGGTTGTGGACGCACATGGGAATTCGAGATATTACAGTGATCAGAGTCCATAAGGTCCAGTACAGTCGGCAGCTGGCATAGGGTATTGTGCTTGTTTTTTGTTTAGTTTCACGGGTCAGAGCTTGAGTGCGCGGTGTTGGCGCTGTAATGGTGATTGTTTTTCGCGGCTTTCGTACCGGTGTAGGACCCAAGGGATGTGATAGAGATATTTCTTCCCGATGGGTGGTGGCCCCAGTCGTGCTGCATTGGGCAGAGTGTTGCCGGCAGGTGCGTTGCTGTGGTGCTACATTCGAGGAATTTGCCGCAAGGTCAGGTGGCTGGCGAGAATTGTTCATGGTTAAGTGGTCGTGAGTGTGCTTCGAGGGAGCTGTTATAGGGTTTGCCCACTCCAGCTTGAGATTTATCCAGCCCCTGAGGTGTTACGGTCGTGGTTTAAGGTGTCGGAGCGGTTGCTATGATCGAGAATTATGCTCGGGCGAGCGAAGGATTTTCTGTTGAGCTGTTGATTTGTCGAGCCTGATGTCCTCGTCATGCTCTGTGGCGTCAGAAATGACGTGTCGGTCCCGGTTATCTTTACAGATTTTGAGGCAGGATTTGGCGGAGATGTCCCAGTAAGTTCTTGCTCCTGCGCTTCTGCGTGCGAATGGGTTGCGTTCGCCCTGGAATTGGCACGAGGTGTGAAGGTTCCGCGGTGAGTTCGGGACTCGAGGATGAGCATTGGCCGTTGTTGATTATGGCTCGTGTTGCGGCACTTGGTGTGGTGTGTCGCGGTTCGAAGAATTGTAGTGGTGGAGCAGCGGGATATGTTGTGAAGGTGGTCCGACGAAACACTTGGCGAGTGTTGTCGGAATAGCTGACCTGACAGAAGTCATGGTTTTCTTGGTGCTGGAAGGTGTTTTTCCCAACGTGCGCAAGGTTCGTGGTCAGGTCAAGCGTGGAGATTTTCCGTTGGTCGGAGGTGTGTTGGTGTCTCTTTTGGTTGGAGAGATTGTGTTTGGCTAAGGTTCGTCATCTTACGTCGTGCATTCGGGTTGGTTGGCCTTCGTGTGCCATGAAATCTGTGCAAGGTGAGTCCTGTGTTTTGGCAAGGTGGGTGCCTGTGAGAAGTGTTGCGCATTCCCTGATGTGTAAGGGCGTTGGCACTGTTCCGGAAGGACGAGTGCCAGCTGGGCAGTGTTCGTGAGAATTTGCAGTTTGTGTTGTGGTTTTCGATGCATTGATGATTGGAGCCTACGGAGTTGTAGAGGATTGTCAGGATGGAGGATCCTGAGTTGTTGTTGTGGTTGGCTATGCGTATGGATCAGAGTGTGCAGATCGTAGCGTTGGTTGCTGCGCGTGGATTCTTGAGAAAGTGTAGAGCAGCGGAGGATTGGTTCCTTAATATGCATTGTCTCCAGTTGTGTGAGACGTGTTGTTGCTGTGGCGTTGCTTGAGATATTGTGGTTCGTGGCACTGGCAGGTGTTGAATTGGAAAAATATGCTGGCGAGGTTGCCGCATGAGTACCCTGTTCTTGCGTTGGAGGTTGCGTTCGCGGATGAGATCGTGTTTTGGAGAAGTGATCTTTGAGAGATTATGGGTCCCGATTGGTGGCCGTGAGTGACTGGTCAGGTTGATCGAGTGGTCGACCGTGGTAAGGCGTGTATTGTCTGTGGACCCGTGTGCATTGGTCGCGGCGTCATCGACCTGCTTGCTGTGGTAGTAGGCAGCACTTGTCGGTTCTGGAGAAGTGTGCCGTGGATTGTAAGGAGGTTATGTCCCATGGCTCTGTGGTAAGAGTGGAACTGGGTTGGCAGACTTTCATTTAGAGCAATTGAGATGAGATAGGATTTGATGAGATAGGATGGTGATCGATGCTTGTGCTAGGTCTGTGAAGAGATGTTGAGGTGGAATGGTGATCCCAGGTCTGCGATCAACAAGGGAGGATTCCCCTGTAAGTCTGAGTCGAGTGAGGTGAAGACTCCATATTCTTGTCATTTGGTTTGGCTGTGCTCCCCTGAGAGGGTAGAGTTGGCATGATGATAGGTCTGGATGTGGTGTTGGTATGTGCGTGAGCCAGTGGATGGCCTATCATGAGTTGGATCGTGCCTACTGGGCCAGTAGATGTCCCCGGTTGCCGAGTGTCTGGTGACTGGCGATTGGTATTTCACACACAGAATATGCTGGTGGATGCGCACCGGAAATGGAGAGGGTCGTGTGCAAGCGAGGCCTTTGGCAGGCATTTCTGTGATATATTTTTTCGGATGGGATCTGTGTTTTGTCAAAGTTTCAGTTCTTACAAAGTTGGTATCGTGCTTTTATTGGCGTTCGGCTTGCCAGGTGGGAGATGGTCCTTGGCGTGGAGCCGACGGATTTGTGGTAGTCAGTTGGTTGTGAGGCTGACGTTTGGTTGGTCCGCCGAGCATGGGCATTGACCGGTGGATTGGTTCTTGTGGCAAGGATTGCGTTCCCTCGGTGGGTGAGAGGGTTGCAGCGGTGCCGTGATTGGCTTTCGCATTGTCTGAGGTGATGCTAGACATGTGCTTTTCTGTTATACCTGCTCTAATGATCGATGTGTGCGGTGTGGGGAGCAAGGTATTGCTCGTGATTGTGGTCTGGCCATATCCCTTTGGATCGTGGTTTTGCGAGTATCGAGGTTTTATTGGGGCCTAGGCGGCGTTGTCAGTTGGTCCTTGGCGTTCTCCCCTTGTGGCTTGGTGCTTGTCCTTAATTTCAAGGATGAAATTTCTTTAAGGGGGGAAGGGCTGTAACGCCCCGAATTTTTTTGAATATTTTTCGGATCATTTTCATGGGTCCCGTAGTGTGTTTTGTGCTTTACATGTGTTTTTCCCTGATATGCCTTCGGAACTTTGTGTAGGGTGAACCGTTGCATTCTCCTACTCCGGGACAGTACCGGAACGTTGTGCTCTTCTCGAGGATTGTGGAGGTAATTTTTAGTATTTTTTTTAAATTTTTAGAATTTTTGGATTTTTCTATATATATTAACCTCCTTTTCTCTCTCACCTCTCATTTCTCACTCTCTCCCTCTCTCTTCTCTCACACTCTCCCTTTTCTCCCTCTCTTCTCTGGCGGTCGATGGAGCGAGGCAGGGGCGAGGCGGGGAGACGGGGGCTAGGAGGATGGCGAGGATGGGTCGAGGATCGGGGGGACGGAGGTGCGGTGAAGCTCGGCCGCGAGTTCGTGTCACGACGAGGCTTTAACGGTGTTTTCTTCGTGGATCGGCGTCCACGACGCTTCGAATCTTCGATGGAGGTAGGGAGATGGACCCCCATCTTGTGTACTTCATTTCCCGTGAGTTTTGTAGGCCATGGTGGGCCGAGCGGGCTTATTTGGGCGTTTTGGGGAAAATCCATATTTTTGGGGAGTGAGCCGGATCTAGCGTTTTAACCGCATTTTTGGGGTTTCAATGGGTCCTCTCGGTGCTAGAGAGGCTGGGGACTAGTTTCCCCTTGTTTTCCCCTTCACATGGGTGTGAACGGGGCGTCGAATGGGGTTTCCCGCCGTTTTTGCCATTTTTTGGCTCGGGACGACCTAGCGGTCGTTCCACCGACCGCTAGGGTGTTAAGCGGTCATGTGGAGACCGCTAGGGGTCCCAGTATGTCGGTTGAGCCTTGCGGTCACGCGATGGACCGCCAGGGTGCCATGTGGTCCAGGGGTAGACCGCTAGGTTATGCTTTGCAAACAGGGCATGACCGTTTGTCTGTGTTTTAGGTAAGACGAGATCGGTGGGGTAGCGGTCTCGCGACTGACCGCTAGGCTACGCCTAGCGGTCGGGGGGACGACCACCACCCTCCCTGGTGGTCCCCTGGTGACCGCTTGGGGTTTTAGTGTTTTGGGTCCCTTGCGGTCCCGCTTAGAATGCTAGCCTGGGCCATGTGGTCCCGCAGTAGACCGCTAGGCTCCCTAACAATCCAGAGAGGACCGCTAGGCGATTCTTCGTGTTCGCCGTCTCCGTTTTGTGTGTGTTGGTCTCCGGTCGACTCGGTTGTGACCCAGTGGTTGACCTTTGGCCATGTGAATGTCCCGGACACTGTGAGACCCGTGTTTCTGCCTTTGGGGGTGTCCGGAGGTACCGTGTTGCGTCATTTAGCGTGCCCGTGGGTTGGGAGGGTCCGGGTGACCTCATGCATTTCAGACTTTCGTGTTCTCCCTAGATCGTGTCACCGTGTGTCGGTAGGAGTGCGGTGTGGCTTCCCCGCACATCGTGAGTTTCCCTAGAAGGTGGTTTCCAAGTGGGCCATGTGAGTGGCCTTGGACTTTGAGTCCAGTCAACCCGCTTGGGGCTGGAGGTCTTTCGTGTGTCCCTTTGAACAAGGGATCCACCCGACAGCTTATGAGCTACTTCGGTATTCGTGCTGTCATAGTTTCTAACCTATGCTTAGGGCATATTGATGGCGTGGAGCTATCCCGGTACGACGGTCTTGACCCCGAGTCTTGTGACTCAAAGATCGTTGGATTTAGTAGGTCTAGTGGGCTGTCTAGAGTCTGGTGGCGTTGTGCCACCTGTTACTCCGCGTTACTCGCAGTGGGGTGCGTGTGTGACTTTCCGTGTTCACGTTTAGTGACCTGCCACTGGTCGTAGCCTTTTTACGGTACGCGTGTGCTGACCCACCCGGGAGTGGTAGAGCGGCTTACCCGAGAGAGATGATTTTTAGGCTGGTTACCGTAGGGCCCCTCACCTTTGCAGCCTAAGTCCGGCTGGGGGGAAAACTAGCTAGAGGACCCGACCTAAAGCGGATGGTCTTTATGTGCACACTTATTTAGGGGCTGTTGGGCCAGCGTAGACGAGCGCGACCCCAGCTATTCTTGTTCGTGGTACTAGTTACTGTGTGTCTCTATCTCCGCCTGGGGTGTCGTAATGAGACACCTGAGGCTGTGGACTAAGTCATCAGTGGATGCATCTAGCCTTGCTTCTGGTGGGCAGTGCTCCCATTACTTGACGTGAGTTTCACGTGACGTGTAGTTTCTGGGTGTTTTTCCGATGCCGAGGTCTAGGGGTTCCGGTGAGCGTCACTGAGGGCTTTCCCCTAGACAGCGTTGAGTTCCTGACAGCGTGGTCATTTTCCTAGTAGTGTGAGTAGGGTGGTTTGTTGCCTGGTGGTCCCTCGATTGTGAGATCGGGGTGCGTGTTTTTGTGTACAGTAGGAGTAGTTGTAGCACCGAGTTTTACCGGCCACCGATTTGTTGTTCCTACTGTTACTGTTGTTCTTGTTGTTGTTGCTTTCCGTTACCGTCATTGTTTACGGTTGGGGTTCCACGGGACCCCTACTGAGCCAGTGACAGGAGGCTCACCCCTACTTTTTAGGTGCGGCGGTTCTTCCTCGTGGTTCGAGGGTGCTGTGCAGAGGTTCTTAGGCGCCAGTTTACCGGGCCGAGTGTTCACTCGGTGTTGGGTACGTTCTCCTACCTTAGACTGTACTTTTTTTGGACTGAACTCTGTTGTAGTTGTTTATTTATTTCTGTTAATTGTTGAATTATCTTGCTTTATTTCCTATTTCCTTGTACCTCCACACTACTTTTTATCCCTTCCGAGCCTCGGCTCGTGGGCGACGGGCTAGGATTCAAATGGTATCAGGTTCCTTTCCCGGTATCTGGATCTTGGGTCGCTACACAGATTGAGCTAGCCAACACTTTCTGACTCATCAAAAGAAGAAATAAAGACAAAAGGGACCACCCTGGGGCTGCCCCCTAACCCCCACGGCCAAGGGTGTGCTCTACACCAGGGATGCCCAGGGCCCCAAGGCGCACCCTTCCAGTCTCTACCAGTCACCACTCCAGTCCAATCCCAGTCCAAGGAAAGTTAACTCACAACATGGAGTGTAGAAGAAGCGTCCGAGAAGCATCCAAGATGAAACACGTGGTCTAAGGAGCGAGTTCGACCAATCCAAGCGCCCGATCTTCCAGGGGTTCAAACCCATCCAAAACCAAGTCCAAATGTGCCAAAACCTAGTCAAAATCCAGTCACGTGGTGTCTAGAGAAGGGGGAGTAGTATAAATAATTTCCCTCTCTCCCTCTCTCTTCAAACCAGTGCCCAAGCCACCCTAAAGGGGGGTTTATGTGGGACAGGGCGCGTTGGTCGCCATGCCCACGTAAACCCCCTTGGGGGGGTTTAGGCGGGCCAAACCCCCACCCAATCAAAAAAAGAGAGAGAAAAGATGAAAAAAAATTTTAAAAAGAAAGAAGGAAGAGAGAGAAGAGAGTTCTTCCCCTCATAAACCTCCTCCAAGTGGGGCCCAGCCCCATTTTCTCTCTTTACATTTATCCCTCCTAAACCACCTCCATGTGCGGCCCACCTCCATTCTCTCTCTTTGCATATATCCCCCCTAAACCCCCCTTTAGGGGAGCAAAAACACAATGGTGCCGACACTTCTCTCTCTCTTGTGCCAATCTCCCCCTAAACCCCCTTTAGGAGGGGCCAAAACACCCCCCGAGCCCCCATACCACCCAACCTTCTCTTTCTTTATTTTTCCCCTTCAACCCCCCCCCCTTTACAGGAGCAAAACCACTAGCCCACCCAGACCCAAGCATGCCCTCTCTCTCTCCACAATTCTCCCCCCTAAACACTCCCCTTTACAGGGACAAAGGCCACCAGCCCCAGACCCAAGCACGCCCTCTCTCTCCCCTCAATTGGCCCCCTTAAACCTACCCTTTGCGTGGGAGAATGCCTCAAACCCCCTTGATGTGACACCACCTTGGGGGTGATAGTCACAAGACTAAAGATCGCTCGGACCTAGCAAGCAAGCAATGCAACGGACCGGCAACTTCACTCGAGCGGACTCACCCACTTGGCGCACACTAGGGCCCGTAGGCAAACAGGTGATGGTGGAGAGGGTCAGAAGTGGGACCTCGCCTTTCCGGGGAATTGGCTAGCTTGGGATGGACCCCTAAGGGCCTGGGATGCCCAATTCCACGGGCGGCCAACACTCCAAGGGCATTGGTTGTAGGGTCGTTGTCTCAACTTACTCCGTGGTGGTAGCTCAATTATAAGCAAATTTGAGATCGGGCACTCTCTTACCGCCGGCGGAGTAACCAAAAACAATACTAAACTAAGCAATTAAGAGTCAACAATGAGAAGTGTTCCGAAGCTCACCTGATCGGCGTGAATATACCGATCTCGGTCGGAGACGTGGGCAAGCGGGGAAGCGTGGGCTATCCGCACGCCGCGCCGATGACGCTTCAGCCGCTGACCTGCTGATGAGTGTGCATTTATACATGTTAATTTATGATATTCACACTTTTTACGAACTTTAATGTTAATAATTATGCACATATCACACTTAATATCAATTTTCGATCAAAATACTGAGTTTGATGAAATTATTATAATTTGATCAATAAATATGTTATTTTGCAGGCACTCGACAAAATGAGCCAAAGCCCATGGCCGACCAAGCCCAATCTTAAGTCAAAAGAATTCAAAAGAAAAAGAAAACTATAAATATATATATACTCGTATAGATATTCTATATCTCTATCTATCTAATTATATATATATATATATCCAAATAAATAAAAGAAAAATAAATACAAATAAATAAAAACAAAAACAAAAATATTAACATATATATATATATATATATAGTATGATATGTATTCATTATATTATATAATACATAATATATATATATAGAGAGAGAGATAGCATATTCATAACACATATCTATATAAATATAACATATGTTAATATATCTATATACATATAATATATTTATACATTAATATAATACATTCACTATATATATATCTTCATAATCTATCTATATACATACTATATTTATATATATATATTATATCTATATATATTATATATCACCACCCCTTCATATAATATATACATGATATATATACTCCTTATATATATAATATATGTGTATATGCATATGCAGGTCTTCAAATGGGTTTCTTCACAAACATGCAGGGCGATGGAGGCTTCATGCATGGAGGGGGTCTTCACGTAAGGAGGCCAACGGCCTCTCCTTTGAAAGGCCAACGAGTTGGAGGCTCTTCACAAGGGCTTCAAGAGAGCCCCACACGCCAAGGTTCTTCACATGGCCAAGTCGGCCAAAGCACAGGAGAAGCTGGCATCATCAAACTGGCCAAGGCAGCTGGCGGTTCCAACAGCAGCATGGGTCCACGCGCCAAAGCCAAGGCGACAGGGTGCTTCACGCTAGCAGCGGCCCTCTTCTCCACGCTTCAGGCGGGTTTCGCGAGATCAGTTGGCCAGAGCTTCTTCAGCAGGTTCTCACGCATACACAAGGCGACAGGCCCCATGGCCATCGCGGGGCCTTCATACAAAGGTCTTCACATGCGTTGGAACCCGCCTCTCTTCACACAGGAGGCTCACATGGCCAGGGCAAACGGACAGTCTTCACACTAGCAATGTCAACACGGTAAGGCGTGCTTGGCCAAACGCGCCTCACACACGGGCCTTTGACTTCACATCAAAAGTAAAGCGTCCTTCGATTTCACACAAAGAAATTGGGCTACTTTAAGACCTATAAAAGGGTGTGATTGAGGGAAGCTTTGTAATACGTTTTTAAGTTCTACTGTTGTCATTTGTTTTTGTGAAAGCTTGTGAGAAATTTGTGAGAGTTAATTTGGTGTTATTGAAGAAGCAAGGAGAGAGAGAGGGGCAGGAGGCCCCTTCAGGTTTTAATTTCTTTCAATCTTATTATTCATTTAAATTATTAGAAGTTTTGGAATTTTGAGTGGTGGTTATTACAAGTTCTTAAGATTTTAGCCCTTTCATAGCCATTTATGTATTTTTCTAATCATTATTTCAATTTCTTGTCTTCTTCAAAGTTGCTCATATTTCAATTCTACACATTTTCTATTTTTACCATTTTCTCTAATTCCTCTTCATTTTTAAGTTATTGAATATTTTTCTAAGTTCTATCCTGATCGGTTACTATTCATCCGAGTTGATACCTTCGGCCATTTATCCATTTTGAACCCCTTCCAGTTATATTTTCATTCTGAGTTCTTTATGAAAGTTATTACTATCTTATAGATATAACTTTTATTCTTCTACCACGTCCTCCAATTCTTCTTTATTTTTGAGTTATTTCAATTTTTCCACAGTTCCATCTTTAACATTTTTACTGTTCATACGCGCACATAGGTTCTGTGTTTTCCCAATTTTGACCTCCTTCCTCTCATTTTCTGTCTCTACACTCTTCATAAAAGTTATTTCTAACCCTCTGATCTTTAACTTTATATTCTGTCACTTTCTCTAGTTCTCGCCAGTTTAAAAGTTATTTTCATTCTAATGTCACCCTAGTTTTATTATAATTTTCTTTTCGTAGTTCTTTCATCCACTTCCCTTTCTTTACATCCTTCACACACCCTAAGGCGGTTTCAATTCAATTCTCATGATTTTTAAATCTTAAAAACTCAAGGTTTTCAACTTTTAAATCTACTTCTCCCTGTGGATTCGACTCGGTCTCATCACTTAACTATTCCATTTATTTAATTTGTGGGCCGGATATTTTAATTTGGTAGCGGGACGTATTAACGATGTGCGTTTTCTCGCCATCACCTGCTGGTACAAACACTACGCCCTCACAGAGGGGGGATCTCGGGGTGGGGGTTAAGAGATTTACAATCAAACACTACCTCCACACAGGGAGGGGCTGTAAAACGGCCAGGCGGGGAGTGGGAGTGAAGCTACAAAACCGTTGTGCCGAGTTCCGCCGGTGCTGCCAGCTTTTGGAACCGCCAGACAGACAGTCGAAGATGGTGCCGCCACGATCACTACTGAACTCCAAATAGGCTGCAACTAGTGCCGAAATTCTCCTTCTTGACCCAGGAAGACGCCTGAATTTTCTTGGAATTTCGTGACGATGCCGCTGGCCGGGGCAGAGCCTGGAACGTGGCGGGCTTACGCTGGTTCTGGTTGATCCCATGGTGTTATTGCTGGAAGATGGGGGCTCCACGAACAGTCCCATGCTCTGTTGGAGGCGAAGCTAGCACCGATGCGATCATGGACGAGTCTTCTTTCCGTCAGGACAAACGGCGCTGTCGACAGATGTCGGATATGATCGTGAAGGCCTGAACATCAGGGATGTGTCGGTTCTGGCTCAAGAAAACTGACCTGACGCACTTGGAATGGAAAATTTGTAACTTTTGATGCCGAGGTCCAAAATTAGTTATGCTTCTTGGGGATGGGAGAGGACTTGAAGGAGAAGCCCTCAGCCAAGTTTCGCGGCCAGATCTGCAAGGAAATGTCCGTGGTCGAACTTGATCTTGAGCTCCGGTTCTCTGCCTGAGTGGTTCTGCGCAATCGAGGAAGAATCGCTCTCACGGGCAGCTCGGTGCTTGGACGATGACAAAACCACCTCGCCTGGAAAGCTCTCTGGACGACCTTTCCAGAAGTATATGACTTGCCTCCAGAAGGATCGGGGAAGGGCTAGAGATGATACTACTTCTAGGACCCTAGCTTGCTGCCTGCGAACTACTGCTGGAGCTGCAACCTGTCGATGGGAAATGGAGTAGGACGGGGGGCGAAATGGGAGTGGATGAGTGTGGGGCGAACCCTGGCTGTGAGGGGGTCTGGGAGGGGGTGATCCAAGGTGAGGGAGTGGCAATATGGGGGCTGGAAGGAGGTCTAGCAGGTGGAGGGAGGGGAAGCTGCGAATTTGGTGTTGGGAGGGGATAGAGAAGGAGTATTTGAAAATGGGTTTAAGGGTGGGATTGATTTATGGTCTTGGGGGTGGGAAGAGGTGTGTGGGGAAGGGAAAAGGATGCTTGGAGAGTGGAGAATTCTCCCTTGAGAGATGAGAGAGGTGCTTAGGGAAGAGGAGTGGGTGGTTGGTGGTTGGAGGGTGGAGTGGGGATAGGTGGACGCTACCTTGGGGATGGGGCAGAGTAAAGAGAGGGGTTGTGGGAGTTGGAGTGGCTTTAATGGAGGGGGAAAGGAGAGAGAAAGTGGTTGGGAGGGGAGGAGAGAGAAAGGGGCGCCCCCTCTTGGAGAGAGAGAGAGCGTGAGAGAGAGAGAGGGGAATCCACCCCTTAGAGAGAGAGAGGGAGAGAGAAATGGAGAATCCACTCCAATTGCACTAGAACACTCAATTTTTTTGATTGACCAAAAGATTACATATGAGGGAGTGGGGTGGCTTTTTTATAGGCACTCATATTTTCCTAGGACTAAAATGACCCTGACTAAACAACTAATGACCAAAATAGTCTAAGGGAGGGCGCCCCTGGGCCAAGCCCACTAGTTGGGCCCAATAGACAACTTAATTAACCACATGACTCAAGACTTAGTTAAATGACCCTTATACCTAGGTACCAGACTCAAATAAAGGGAAAATTACATAGTTTATGACTCAAATAAAATATGAAAATTACATAGATTGACTCAGAAAAATGTGGAGAACACAATGCCGCAAACCGATGATCCATCAGAGCTTCGTAAAATGTGGAGGGGTAAGTGATGCCCCCATCATACCCCCGGGGTGGGGAGAACTCAACCCCGTCGAGTATAGGTCCACCGGGGAAGTGGTACACCAAATGCAACTCCGAGCGAGCCACGATCTCCAAACTCAACCCTACGTCCATGGCCGGGGGATGGCACTTCAGCTTCACAAAGTGGCATGGACACACCCTCATGCTGGCAATGATACCTTGCTTGCCTAGTATTGCCTCCGTGTGCACTCGACTGGTTCTCAGGCTGATTTGTGGTGGCTCTCCGGGGGTGTCCCTCTTAAAGGAAGGTATAGGCTCAAAGCACTCACTAGGATCCACCGCTGTGCCCATATAGGGTGCCGGATCCGCCACGTGGGAATTGGGGTGAATCCCAAAACCCATCGGTATGTCCAACTCGTAAGCCGGGTTGCCAAAGCCACTCGAAACTTGGCAAGGTCCAAGTCCTCGTGCCCTCAAATTGGAGGTGACCCTAGGGTAGAGCCACTCCAAAGTCATTATCACCAAGTTGCCAACTTGAAATTCCAAGTGGCGCTCGCGACCTTTTGCCCGCTTCTTGTGATTCTCACCGCCCGTAGCTTGTTGCTTGCTTAAATACTCATGCCATATACTATGTTGCGGTGTGAGGGGGAAATGTATGATATTCAAAGGTGGACCGGGGCAGCCAAATATAGACCTATCATGCATTGATGTCATAGGTGGACCGGGACAACCATAGGTGGACCGATCATGCCTTGATGTCACATGGACCTTGATGAACCTAGGTGGGCCAAGGTAGCCATAGGTGAACCTATCATGCAAAGAGGTGGCAAATGCAGGGGGTCCCGGGCATCCATGAATGCTCTCTTCATGCTTTGTCTTCACAATGATTATTTTTGGCGTCCGGGACATGCAAACGTGGCCCTATCATGCATGGACTCCCTATCAAAGGTTGGAGGACCAGGGCATCCAAATGTGGTCTTAACATGCATGTGTTTCCTAACAATGTTGATTGCCGAAGGGGGACTGGGACACCCAGAGATGAGCCTACCATGAACTCTACCCAAACTCTAAGTCCTACCTTCCCGAGCGTAGGTGTAGGAAGGGAGGGGTTGGTGCAATAGATTTGCATGGGGTGAAGGGTAGGACTTGTTGGGGGACTTGGGATGAGGATGGTGGGTTTTGGGGGCCCCAAATGAAGGGATCAAATGGATCAAGGAAGGACAAATTCTTGGGGGAGAGGGCCTCTTCCCATACGTGGTGTGTTGATACCCAATCAACAAGCTCTCCTAGGTGTGTTGAGACTTTGCTAACTAGCGGAGCCATTACCATGGTGGGTCTATTGATTGGGGAGAAACATAGAGAGGCATACGGCTCATTCCCAAGGAGGGGTGTGTGGTCAAATGGACATATGGGTTGTTGAGTAGTGGATAGCGGATCTTGAGGGGAGGGGTGAATATATCTGCCCCTCTTTTCGCAGAACACCCCTCTTTAAAGCTAGATAAATAGAATCGCAGCAGAATATAACTAGCTTAGCGAAGGACACAACGATTGACTTAGCAAGATGAATAAGCAATATAGAGATTGAACCTAAGCATGCATCTAGCACAAATCAATCATATAATCAAACCACAACACATGAGATTTTAAGGTGGTTCGGACTGAATCCCAAGTCCTAGGTCCACCCCTCACTAAACCTGGTGAGGCTCTACTAGTGCAGCGCACCAAACCATAAATCGGAAAGACCTCCGATTGCCTTCTTACTAACCACAGGTAGGGACGTCAACACCGCAAATTGGACAACTTTCGATTGCCTTCCTACTAACCACCGGTAGGGACTATCTTCAATTTCAATAGTTTGAACGAAATGGAAAGAGAACAAGATGAAAATGATCAAACAAGATATAGAGATATGCTAAAATGAAATAGATCTTGTCTGAGATTGCTGGAGCTTGAATCTGATGCTTCAATGGTATCTTCTTTCTTGTGAGATAATCTTCCTTGAATCCCTTTGAGTTGATGGAGAGAGTTTTGGACGTAGCTTTGATCTTCCTTTTGATCCCCTTGAGTTGATGAAGAGGTTTAAGGATGTAGATTTGATCTCCCTTGAGAGCTTGCTTGCTTCTACACTTGCTTAGAGATTGATGGCTTCAGATCAAGGCTTGAATCCCTTAGAATGAATGAAGAACTTTGCACAAAGTACTATTCATGGCTACAGTACGTTCTTCCTTGAATAGCCTCCACAAGCCTCCCTTGATCTCCTTTGATACAAAATGATCAACTAGGGTTTCTAACCCTCTTGCATGAGTTTTATATCTCTTGGGATGGTCAATAGACACCCCCCAAACCTGATCAACAATCCATGGGTGATTGGGTGACTTTAGGATTAAAAAAATATAAGGAAAGGGGCTGGCCTCGAGGTGGAAAACAAAGTGAAACATTGCTGCATCGGGGCAGGCGGTCGACCGGTATGGTCTGGCGGTCGACCAGAAATTTTATAGGTGAAGATCAGTTCGTTGCTGGGAAAATTGGTTGACCGCCCCTTACTGGGCGGTCGACCGCTGCTGCTGATCGACCAGTCCTGGACCGGCGGTCGACCGCTGGCTACGGAAATCCCAGGTTTCTCCCCTTCAGTCCCTTAATCCCTTTAATAGCCCATTCACGTCTGTGGCATCAATCTTGGCAGAATCTTGAGGATTTCTACCGAGTCTTTGACCTCGTGTTATCTTGGCTATGCTTCATTGTGCATCAACCTTGGCTATGTGACTTGTCTATGCTTCATTGTGCATCAACTCTTTTGTACCAAGTGTTGACTCTTCTTGAAGGGATTTTCATCCTTGCTTGGGTGCGATCATTGGGCTTTCACTTTTGCCATCTCCACTCCATTCCTTGGCTTAACTGTCATGAGAAAGCATCAAGTATTTCTGTCAAATGAGAGTGAAAAACATCAATGACTTATAGTGTTTAGCCATTATCAAAACCATGAATATCAAATGACCACAAGGGCACAACATTCTCCCCCTTTTTGATGATGGCAACACTGTGAGTCATTATATGACAGTAATGTTCAAGATGGCAAATTTTATAACATATGCGGCTCAAGATCCATGACGATGAAAACATGTGCAGCTCAAGATCCATGATGATGAAAGCATGTGCATGGATGATCAGAGCATGTGAATGCTATGCAAATGTGTGCATGAATGTATGCATGAGATGAACAGGATGAGCATGGATTCAAAAATTATTCTCCCCCGTCTCACACATTATTCTCCCACATAAAAAAAAATTCTCCCCTTGGGACAACTCACAAAGGCAACTCACAAAAAGGATTCCCCTTGGGACAACTCACAAAGGCAGCTCACAAAAAGGATTTTCTTCTCCCCCTTTGACAACAGCAAAAAGGAGGGATAAGGTAGATATGGTAACAAATGTCTGAAAGACCAGAGCTGGATAGGAGTTGAGAGTAAGCCATTATATGCAAACCGGAAACAGGCCGTGATCAATATACATGGTTCAAAGCTAATGAAATCCGAGATCAACAATAGAGTTCGAAAAGCATCTACATCCATGTTTTAATAGAAATGAACCAGAAGTGCATGTCATGGTAGTGTTTAACCTTCTCTTGTCTTATATATCCATATTCAATAACTACAAAGGAAATAGAACAAACTAATATGGAGGTTAAACAAGCATGACTAAAGCATGGAATCTTATGATTTTAGCACTATTTTTCATGATCTTCTGCATTTGAAGGCACAAGACTCATATTTTACGAGCAATCGAGTCTAGTACATGCCTCATATCTGTAAAAATACATGTTGTTTAGACCCCAGTATTCCTAGGTATTTGGTAAGACTAACTGTTATGCTTCAGATTTAACAGAGATAGCTTTGTCACCTCATGACATATCTGACCTCATTTCTTTGATAAGGAGATATATTTCTCAGCAACTATTCCATTGCTCTGCCTAGAGTCCAATATAATCAAGATAGTGATAATAAGGGCACATCATGACATATCATTTGTCACTTGTTTTGATGTCGTGACATATTTCTCCGTGCAACAATATCATTGCTATGTCAAATTGACTTTCAGGAACTCCAGCTCATCAAGGTGTTTAAAAACAATACTTAGCTCTAGAGTATCACCAAGGTTGTCATGAATTTTGAATTTTTAGAATTCAGGATAGTCATTCAAGGCACAACAAGCAATCTCTAGTTAAGGTCTATTAAAAATCACAGATCATAGATGATTTCATAACAAATATTTCAGAACTTCAAGAAAATCATTAAATCTGAACCACTTTCATTGGATGGACAATCATCAGTTCATATAATAGAAAGCTCTTACACCATTGGTCTGTCTATCTCATGATCTCATTTTCAAACTGGAGGCCATTGAAGTTCAGATTGTAAAAGATTAAGAAAAGCAACCAGACTCCCTCTAAGGATATGCAATGGATGCACTCAAGGAGTTATGTTTGAAGCAAGTGTAATGACAAATGTCAAGGAGAGGTTGACTTGAACCATGCAGGGGTTGACCTTGTCAAACATGAAGTTGACAGAGATGAAATGTATGAGCTAACACATGGTTGTACACTTATTAATAGCAACAGAATGAAGATGAAATATATGCATGAATGCTTCAAGGAGACAACTCCCCCTTATTATATGGCCTATATGCGACAGTGGCGCATGGTACTTGGCGGAGGTGAATCCTCACGCATGTTGAGTGCTTCTAAACAAGCATAGCCTGCCTTTCCATACTTCAACATTTAATATACCATAGCCATGCAAGAATGATGCTACATAAACCATGCAATGCATCGTGAACATGAATTCAATTTTATTATGTATCATGACTACATGCAATGCTACACCACATGCAAAATGACATGTTTACATATAAACAATGCATGGAAACCAATATGCAAAAACACACAACTAAATTGAACAAGATCATCATTTCAATTTTTAGTAGCCTGAGTATATGCAAAAACACACATGTTTACAGACCTCAGGCTACTAAAAATTGAAATGATGATCTTGTTCAATTTAGTTGTGTGTTTTTGCATATTGGTTTCCATGCATTGTTTATATGTAAACATGTCATTTTGCATGTGGTGTAGCATTGCATGTAGTCATGATACATAATAAAATTGAATTCATGTTCACGATGCATTGCATGGTTTATGTAGCATCATTCTTGCATGGCTATGGTATATTAAATGTTGAAGTATGGAAAGGCAGGCTATGCTTGTTTAGAAGCACTCAACATGCGTGAGGATTCACCTCCACCAAGTACCATGCGCCACTGTCGCATATAGGCCATATAATAAACCTATCATTACACAAGGGCTTGGTGAAGATGTCAGCAATCTAATTTAATGTATCAACAAAATGCAGTTCAAAGTTCTTCTTAAAGATCTCATCTCTAATGAAGTGATGCCTAATTTTAATATGCTTGGTCCTAGAGTGCTGGATTTGATTTTTTGTAAGGTTGATAGCACTGGTGTTATCACACAGAATCGAGACACAACCAAGATCCACTAAGTAGTCTTGGAGTTGGTGTTTAATCCACAAAACTTGGGTGCCACAGCTCCCCGCAGTAACATATTCTGCCTCTGCGGTTAAGAGAGCAACCGAGTGTTATTTCTTGGAGGCCCAAGAAACTAAACACCCGCCCAGAAACTGGCAATAGTCACTATTACTCTTGTGATCCAGCATGCATCCAGCGTAGTCCGCATCAGAAAAAGATATAAGAGATAAATCACATGATGACAGATACCACAATCCCAAATCTTGAGTTCCAGCAAGATATCTAAGGATATGTTTGATGGCAGTCAAGTGGGATTCTCTAGGACTAGCTTGAAATCTAGCACAGAGGCAAACACTAAATTGGATATCTGGTCGAGATGCAATCAAATAAAGCAAAGAGCCGATCATACCTTTATAGATCTTTGCATCCACTAATTTACCATTTTCAACCGAATCTAGTGATGGTGTGGTGCTCATGGGAGTTGCAATTATTTTGTAGCTTGTCATGTCAAACATTTTCAACAGCTCCTTGATGTATTTAGTTTGACTTATGAAGCACCCATCTTCTCCTTCGTTGACGTGCAAACCGAGAAAAAATCGGAGTTCTCCCATTAGGCTCATCTCGAATTCGCTAGTCATGAGGTTTACAAATTCCTCACACATTTCAGATTTAGTATAACCAAACACAATATCATCAACATAAATTTGAAAGATCAAGATGTTCTTACCTTGCTTCTTGGTGAAAAGTGTTTGATTTACCTTACCTCGTGTGTACCCTTTCTCAATGAGGAATGAGCTTACTCTCTCATACCAAGCTCTTGGTGCTTGCTTCAGTCCAGAAAGCGCCATTCATAGCTTGTATACAAAATCTACATGGTTAGAGTTTTCAAAGCCAAAGGGCTGCTCAACATAGACTTCTTCTTTGATCAATCCATTCAAGAAAGTACTTTTTACATCCATTTAATACAGCTTTATTCCAAGGGAGCATGCAAAGGCAAGTAAAATTCTGATGGCTTCAAGTCTCGCAACTGGAGCATAAGATTCCTCAAAATATACCCCAAACTCTTGATTATATCCTTGAGCCACCAATCTAGCCTTATTTCTTATGATATTGCCATCCTCATTGAGTTTGTTCCTAAAAACTCATTTAGTGCCTATGACAGATCGTGATGATAGTCTAGGAACAAGATGCAAAACTCTATTTCTTTCAAACTGGTTTAACTCATTTTGCATTGAATTTATCTAGTTTTCATCTTTTAATTCATCAATATTCGTGGGTTCAATATGGGAGACAAGAGCAAGTTGATCTAATTCTTCCACAATTCTAAAATGCGATCTTGTTCTAGGTGGATCATTCAAGCTACCAATGACATTTTCTAAAGGATGGTCCTTAAGAATTATAATGTATGTAGAATCATTACCTTCTCCTGGAGCTTGATCCCTTGCATTGCTTGATTCAGCTAGGTCACCATCTTCTCTTGTTTCTTCTTGTGGAGGATCATTCTTTTCCTTCATGCTTAGCAATTGTCACGCCCCGAGCGCGGAAGATACCCGGAGACACGTGACGAGTTTATATCGATCATGTCAATCAGAGTATTAGTGTATTCGACACCAAATCAGAGATGCACAAGAGTAAAGATAACCCAATCCTTTTATTCCTTCACAAAAGTATTTCTATTACAATCCCTTGAAAATGCTAAACTTAATAAAAGAAAAGTACAAAATTGACTCAAGAAAATATAGAAAAGACAAGACTAGTTGACGCTTTGAGAAGCTCTAATCTCTTTTACTCTTGACCTTCCCTGTCCGATTGAGTCTCGTCGTCGGACTTACCTGAAAAGTAGGGAAACACTGAGTGAGTGAACGCTCAGTAGGAAATTATATCTCAGGAACTAGTAATGGGTTTAAGTAATTACATTTTATCACATGTAAATGTAATATGGCTATGCATGTAGAAATAACAAATCAATAGAATAACACGTCGTGTAAAACATCCAAGCGAGTCTTAAACAAGAGATATTCATGAGAGACTTTATAGATTATTGGCTATTTCACGCAAGTACTTTGCCCGTGTCGGGCCATGCTAGTAAAGTCACGCAAGTCGAGTCACGCACGCAAGAAAGAGAGAGTGTGTGGAATGTCAAAGATCAAGAGAAAAAGTACTTTGATGCAATGCTAGACACCGTGATCATTACAACTCCCATGGGCACTAGTACTTTTGGGTGCTCCTCCTAGGACCAGATCGGCCCTTATATGCACAGCATTAAAGATAGATCTAGACATCCACTTTATAGTATAGCCAATGTGGAATTTCAAGAAAAAGCTTGTGGATATTCAATTGATAGAGTAGAGTTCAAAATTGAACTTGATGTATAAGGACGATAATAACGATATAAACACGAGTATCGATAAAACTGGGTGGAGTTGGTTCCCTAATTGGGTACCATGACAATTAAGTGTCCATATATAGATGGTCATGTCATTTGATATAGAATTGAGGTCCACAAGAACATCATAATAATGGCATGATTTCCACATCCCATTAAGAATATTCTCATGATATCCACATAGCATATCATGAGGGCCGGTATACCATGTTTCTATAGAGTGACATGGTAAAATAGTGCAATATGTTTTTATGGTAGAACAAGCTCAGTCGGCCTTGAGGGAATCCAAGGCTACGAGGAGACTTACGGAGGTCCCAATTACTAACTTGCAAGTCCAAAGAAATGGAATGTCCAATGGAGGGCTTGTATGTCACCGAGAGTTGAGGGGTAATCGATAAAACATCGTAGAACATGGGACTATATTCACGGAATGGAAATATAGTGCCGATATATACATATATATTTATATAAAACCCTCGGTTAACAGTAAACAGTATAAAATAATTACACAGGACATTAGCGCCTTAACATAAGTCACTGCTTATTAAATTAACGCCCTTCACTGGGTCGTTTATTTTCAGTTTGATGACTTCAGGAGCAGCCGTCCATTATAATTTTCTATTTTCTGATATTTTCTTAATTCTGTATTTTTGATAAAACGCGCCTTATCCAGGGGCGTCACTTTTAGAAAAGATGACCTACTGGAGGTCGTTAATTCTCTTTGGTTTCCAGGAATATGAACAGTAAAGGTTTTCATGATAAATAATTTGTAGGAACCACATATATGAACTGGACAAGAAAAATAGTAGGATTCAAGGTATATGATCATGCATTAGATTTAACTACAGGTTTCATAGATATTAAATTTCAAACGTGCGTATTTATCAATTTCTTAAAATTGACGACTCTTAGTTCGGCGTCAGATCATGAATTAGCGCCTTGTCATGGGTCGCCTCTTGCCAAAATTTCACAGAAAACCTCTAAAACGCAGTAAAACTATATGCATGAATTACAGATGATATTATCATATATTTTTATGCTAGTTTGGGCTACAATTCTTGAGAAAACCTACCTGATGATGATCTGGGTAAAAATACGAGAAGAAACTGAAGAGATTACGACACTCTGTTCAAAACAGAAGAAGAGGATGTTGATGAAGAGCCCACATTCTTCAACTAGACAAGAGATTTACTACTTGCTGCAGGCAACCTACAGAAAAAGAAAATGAAGAACATTAATATTCTCCATATCCATAACCGAAGGCAGAGGAAGAAGAACAAACCTGTTCTTCACGCACGAGACAGCAACAGAATGCCTTTGACAAAAATAGCTAATAGGTTCGACTGAAAGGGGTATTTATAGGGTTTCAGGAATCCCTTAGGGTTAGAATTTGATTAGAACTCTAGTTTCCTTGATAGAGTCCTTACCATAATCAATCGAACATGTAGCAATCCTAAAACATACCCTGGATAGTCTCCTGGTTCGAACGGAACACCAATGCAATTAACGCCTTAGGTTAGGGCCTTAATTCTAATTGACGTCTTGACCTATGCCGTTTCTTTTGTAATTCGCGCCCAAGAAGAGGGCGTTTCGTTCCCTTTCCTTTTATTCATTTTGGACGTTTTTGAAATTTGACGACCTTTGGTATAGGCATCACTTTTTTGAATTAACGCCTCAGGTGAAGGCGTTTCTTATTTAAATCGCGCCTTGTTGAGAGGCGTTATTTACATTTGACTTATTATTTGTTCATTTTGGTTCTTATCATTTACTTAATTAATCTTTCTTGAAATCTTCCTTTTATTTTACCATGGTTGCTACACCCTCCCCCACTTAAAAGAATTTGGTCCCCAAATTCCATCACATATAAACGTGGAGAGTGTAGAATACATACCTTTTTAGAATAAGTCTAGGAATCGTTTCCTCATAGACTCCTCGGTCTCCCAGATGGCTTCGTGTTCTGAACATTTACTCCATTGCACCCTAACCACGGGAATAATTTTGTTCCTTAATGTTCGTACCTCGCGATCGAGGATCTTCATGGCCTTTGTTCATAAGTGAGATCCCTTTGAATCACCAGGTCTCCATGATCAATGATATGTGACGGATCATGCACATATTTCTTCAACATTGATATGTGGAATATATTATGAACTTCGGACAATTGAGGAGGTAAAGTGACGCGGTAAGCAACCTCGCCAACTCTTTCTAGTATCTCAAAAGGTCCGATAAACCTTGGTGTAAGCTTGCCCTTAACACCAAATCTCCTTATTCCACGTCCAGGTGATATCTTGAGAAATACGTGATCTCCCACTTGGAATTCGAGATCTCTTCTTCGTGTATCAGCATAAGCCTTCTGTCTAAACTGAGCAACTTGGAGTCTTTCTCTAATCAACTTAATCTTTTCAGTGGTATCCCTTACCATGTCTGGACATAATAGTTGTTTTTCGCCAACTTCGTCCCAGCACAAAGGCGATCGGCAACTCCTGCCGTATAAAGCTTCGAAAGGTGCCATTTGTATACTTGCCTGGTAGCAGTTATTGTATGCAAATTCAACCAAAGGCAAGTGATCATGCCAGCTTCCACCAAAATCAATGATGTAAGCTCTGAGCATATATTCAACCACTTGATTAGTTCTCTCGGTCTGACCATTCGTTTGCATATGAAAAGCGGTATTAAAGTTAAGTCTCGTCCCTAGTGAATGTTGTAAACCCTTCCAAAAGTGAGAAGTAAAATGGGGGTCTCTGTCAGACACGATTGAGACAGGTACTCCATGTAACTTGACTATCTCTTTAAGGTATAATGCAGCAAGAACATCAACTGAGCATCGACTCTTGATTGGCAAGAAGTGTGCCGATTTGGTCAATCGGTCGATGATAACCCATATTCCGTCATATCCTCCCTTTGATTTGGACAGACCCATAATGAAGTCCATACCGATATCCTCCCACTTCCACTTGGGAATATCTAGAGGATGTAGCTTACCGGCAGGCTTTTGGTGTTCTGCCTTGACTTGTTGACATGTGAGACAGCGAGACACAAAATTCGCTAGTTTCTTTTCATATTGGGCCACCAAAAGGTCCTTTTTAAATCTTGGTACATCTTAGTTGATCCTGGATGAATCGTGTACCTTGATCTGTGTGCTTCATCTAAGATTTTCTTCTTTAGCTCTGGACAATTCGGTATACATGTTTTATTTCTGAACATCAATGTTCCATCTGGTGCTAATTTGAAATCAGGTTGTTCTTCCATTTTGCCCTTGATTTCCACTAGTACGGGGTCACTATCTTGAAGTCCTTGTATTTCGGATAGCAAATCTAGCTGTATGCTCATATGGGATAAGGTGGCACACCTACTATCCTTGTCCATGCTTATATTAGGTTTAGAGAATTGTTCTAACAACTTCCACTCCTGAATCATACAATTGGCTAATAGTGCTCTCGGCTTTCGACTGAGGGCATCGGCTACAGGATTACCCTTTCCAGGATGATATTGTATAGTGAAGTCGAAGTCCTTAAGATATTCTAGCCAACGCCTTTGCCTCATATTCAATTCCTTCTGAGAGAAGAGATACTTAAGACTTTTATGGTCAGAGTATACAATAAACTGCACTCCGTACAGATAATGTCTCCATATCTTCAGTGCAAATACTACCGCAGCCAATTCTAAATCATGAACTGGGTAGTTCTCCTCGTGCTTCTTCAATTGGCGAGAAGAGTAGGCTATAACCTTCCCTTGTTGCATTAAAACACATCCGAGGCCAATGCCAGATGCATCGGTGTATATTTCAAATCTCTCGCCTTCAATTGGTAAAGCTACAACCGGGGCAGTAGTTAGACGATCTTTGAGAGCTTGGAAGCTTCTTTCACATTCCTCACTCCATTCATAACGTATCTCCTTGCGAGTTAGCCTAGTGAGTGGTACGGCTATCTTGGAGAAATCCTTGATGAATCGCAGATAGTAGCCCGCAAGACCCAAGAAACTACGGATCTCGCTAGCATTGGTCGGTCTTTCCCAATTCCTTACAGCTTCAACCTTTAATGGATCTACGGATAAACCATCTTTTGATATAACATGCCCCAAGAAAGCTACTTCTCCTAACCAAAATTCACATTTGCTGAGCTTTGCATATAACTGATTCATCCTCAATATTTGTAATGCTATTCTCAAATGCTCCTCGTGCTCTTCTTGGTCTTTGAATAGATCAGTATATCATCAATGAAAACCACTATGAATTGATCTAGATGAGGCCTGAATATACTATTCATAAACTGCATAAAGGTAGCAGGGGCATTTGTTAGACCAAAAGGCATAACAACAAATTCATAGTGCCCATACCTGCTTCTGAACGTGGTCTTATAAATGTCCTCATCTTTGATCCTTAGTTGGTGATATCCCGACCTGAGATCAATCTTCAAAAAATACATGGATCCAGATATTTGATCAAATAACTCATCGATTCTCGGTAGTGGATACTTGTTCTTGATAGTGAGATGATTCAACTGTCGATAGTCGATGCATAACCTCATGGATCCATCTTTCTTCTTTACAAATAGCACAGGTGCTCCCCACGGGGATGTGCTTGGTCTAATAAATCCCTTCTTGAGAAGTTCCATCAATTGCTCCTTCAGCTCCTTGAGTTCGACAGGGGACATCCTATATGGTGCCTTAGAAACTGGTCCAGCACCAGGGACCAAGTCGATGGTGAAGGCCACTTCTCTTTGTGGAGGTAATCCAGGCAAATCCTTCGGAAACATGTCCAGAAATTCTTGCACAACTGGGATGTCTTCTAGCTTAGTCTCCTTAGTCTCCTTAATGGTGACAAATGCAAGGAAAGATACACATCCTTTCCTTATTAGCTTGCTAGCTCGGAGAGCCGAAATAAGAGGTGACTTGCTCCGACTCTTAGGGCTAGAATAGACTAGTTCTGGAAAGTCCTTGAAAGTAACTTTGCTGTTACAGCAATCCACAGTTGCCTGATACCAAGATAACCAGTCTGCTCCCAATATGACATCATATTCCTTTAGGTCTAAACATATGAGGTTGATAGGAAGATTTCTTCCTTTTACCAAGACTTCACAGTTTTGATAATGGTGAGTAATATCGGTTTCGTTTCCGAGAGGAGTAGATAAAAATATTTTCATCCATTCCGGTTCCATAGGTAGTGGGTCAGCAAACTTCTTGGAAATAAAAGAATGTGATGCACCCGTATCAAATAAGACATGTGCAAACTTGGAACAAGCTCTCAGTGTACCTTCTACTAGTCCGTCTTCGTCTTGTTCCGCCTCCTTAATGTTAGCGCAGCAAGAGTGATATAGAAGGGGGGGGGATGAATAGATCACTCCTGATTTGAACAACTTCAGCGAAAAATCACTACTTCAAAAATCACCCTACCGAATATAGCTAAACAAAATAGCTAATGCAGTGAGAAACTAAGTCAGAGTAATAAGATGCGATTGGAAGAGGCCGTCCACACACAAGCACATTGCCAAGCAGATAGAGAGCATCAACGATTGCAGCAAACCACAAAGGAGACAAGAGATTTTAAGGTGGTTCGATTGTAGTCCATAATCTACATCCACCCCTCACTCCAACTAGAGTAAGGATTCCACTAGCCAATGCTAGAAACATGCAGACTCTGTCTGCGAACAATGTGCTGCCACACAACTTGAATAATCAAAGGAAACAAATCCCTCAACCAAACTCTACTACCCACAGAGCTTGAAACCTGTTCCAACTACCAGCTAGAACAGAACCGGAGATAGCTCTCCCTTCCTCCAACCCGGAGGGAGCCTGCTAATGACAACCCGTCACTAGCAAAACTAGAGATCTATGATCTCTCTTCCTCTGCAGTCCAGAGGGAAACCGAGTAACACTCCCTTCCTCCAAACACCGGAGGGTAACAACTCGAGATCAGATATATGAAGAAATAACAGGAAAACCAGAAATGTAAACAAGACCAACGATGAACACAAATCGTTTCAGAAAAATCAAATACAAAATGTAGCTTCCGAAGAAGCAAATAGACTCTTCTCTCTCACTCAGACTTTTCTCTCACAGGACTTCTCTCTAATCTTTTCTCTCTATCCTCTTTCTGGAACGTGGAGGCTCTCTCTCTTTTCTTCTTCTGCTCAGGAATTCTGCTCTTTAGCTTTCTCTCCAGTTCACCTCACCATCTAATCGCAGAGTGCACCTTTTATATGGCTTTCGACCTGAGTTTCAGGCCTTCACACGAGGGAGTCTCGTTCCCTCCCTTTCCAGAGCATTCTCGGATCACGTGCCAGGCATCATCCTTGGTTCACGTGCCCAATCATTGACCTGTATCACCTGTAGGCAGAGACAAAGAACTGTGATTAGTTAGTTCAGTCAGATACGAATGTATAGACATTAGGATATTAGATTAAGTAAGTGTGTACACTGAGGGAGTGTATAGAGTTGAGGTTTCTTCAGCGAGCTCAGTGTATGGACTTTCAGTTAAATGCATTAACATACCAAGTGAATGAGTGTATGGACTTAAAGCATCAGTTAACCAAGTGTGTAGAGTGTATACACTTGACTGCGTGCATGATAGACAATGTCTAGACTTACTATTAACATGCATGAGAACCCAATGTACAGACATGCTGTAGCTTCAGCTGACGAGCCCAGTGTATAGACTTGCTGAGGGAGAGACTGTACAGACTTGAAGCAAAGCAAGGCAAACGAGTGTGTAGACTTCACGATGTGCAGACTTGCTAAAGAAACGGCTGTACAGACTTTAGCTCAAGAGCGATGTATAGAGTTTTGAAAGCTTGAACAACGAAGCATGCTGTACAGACTTTGAGTGAAGGCATGAACAGTGAATCAATGTGTAGACTTCACTTCAAGCACGCTACAACCCAATGTATAGACTTGCCACCAACACAATGTGTAGACTTGACTGTTGCGAGCACAGGCTGTACATACTTGGTGTGAAGAACACAAGCCAAGTGCAGTGTATGGACTTTATGCAAGAAAACAAGTGTGCATTGTATAGACTTGAGTGATGAGTGGACTTTCAATGAAGAGGCTGTACAGACATGATGAAATCACGATGTCTAGACTTGTCAAATATAGCTGGTCTATGTACAGACTAGTACAAGGCTAAGTCTGTACAGACTTGAACAAACACAGTGTATAGACTTTGGCAAGGCAACGTTGGTAAAACTACCAATGTGCAGACTTTCAAAGCTGAACGTAGGTAAAGAACCCAATGTGCAGACTTGGAAGTGCAACGTAGGAACAGATGCCAATGTTCAGACTTTGGCAAGCAACGATGTACAGACTTGCACAGTTCCAGCTGAAGGATGTATAGACTTTACCTATAAGTCCATTTGTACAGACTTGAACTCAAGACCAATGTATGGACTTCAAACGTGAGTGACACGCTGTATAGACTTTGCTCAAACAGTCTGATGTATGGACTTGGAATTCCAAAAGAAGGATGTATGGACTTTGATAAGAGAATGGCTGTACAGACTTGGAAGTTACACTGTGGATGTATAGACTTGAATGAGCATGGAGTGTATAGACTTGAAGGTCTGAAGGCGATGTACAGACTTGGAGAGTTGAAGCCGATGTACAGACTTGCTGATGCGAAGCCAATGTATAGACTTTATGATATGAAGCCAATGTACAGACATGCAGATGCGAAGCTGATGTACAGACTCGTAATGCGAAGCCAATGTACAAACATTAAAGGCTATGAACAACAAGGCATGATGTACAGACTTACTCAATCAAACCGATGTATAGACTTTGAATGAATTCAACGGAAGAATGTATAGACATGGCCCCTTTCCGGATGTATAGACTTTCAGATAAACAGGCTACAGTCCTATTGTATGTACTTGGATAGAAAGGCCAATGAATGGACAGACTAAGATGATTAATGTACTGAGGCGTCGACTCATCAGCAAGGAGGGGTTGACCCACCACTGTCCAGACTCTGCAGACATAGTGTAGACAGAATCAAGTAGAGCATATTATCTGACAACCATATGAACTGCACTCATTTACATGGTGAAACATGAATTAATCTAGAGATAGAAGATTGATTTATAGTGTGAGACATCATCAAAACCGTAGGGATGCAACAATCTCCCCCTTTTTGATGATGGCAACACTATGAATCAAGCAATATCATGGCATATCAAGCAATTAACTGCAGCTTTAACAAACAAAGTAAATTCAAAGCAGGTGCAGGCACAGACAAATTAAATACTACTGCAGAATTATATCTTTCTCAAAAACCACTCCCCCACAACTCACTCTCAGCTCTTTTCCTCACAAGACAAGTTATTTCCTTGGCTCAAGAACAAATCTCCCCCAAAACTCATGATCTGATCTACTGATATTGCTAAACTTCTCTCCCCCTTTGACATCAGCAAAAGGAAATGCAGAATATATGAAAGTGCTGGAGGCATGAGGATGAAGTGCAGTAACTGCTTAGTGCAGAAAGTCATGAGTAGGTCTTAAGAGAATAAGTGAGGTTCTTAACTCAAGTGAAGATTCTGTAAACGCCAGTACACAATAGAGACATAGAATGATAGAAAAGTTTATCAGCATACAAAGTGTATGATTTAGAGCAAGAGTTAACAAGTATGGCCTGATATAGCTGAGCATTCAACTATTCTACAAGACAGCAAGAGACAAATTCAGAGATGTGTTCTCAAGGTATTGAGGACAAGCAATCCATTAGTTGCACAACAACAAGGAATTTTTGAGATGATTTTCAAGAAGATCAATGAGTAAGTTGGTGATTCACTCTTTTGACATTAGAGAGACACCTTGATTAGAGGCCTGAATCCCCAATTACTCAGAGTGAGTACCTCATTACTCCCCCCCCCTTTTTTAAGGAACAGAGTTAGTAACTGTGGCTTTTGACATGAGAAAACACCTTGATTAGAGGCCAGAGTCCCCAATTACTCACCAGCAAGCCACCATTGCTTTGTCATGTCTTTTCATTCATTTTATAAGCATTTGACACCTCATGACATAGGAGAAATATTCATTTCATTGATGAGACTCCCAGTTTCTCAGTGCCCAAAACAAGACATGTTTGTTCAGTTAAGCCCTTGTGTTAAAGAGATAGAATGATTGAAAACAATACCAGAAGGACTATTTCTTGAAGTGAGTCTTGAAGTCTAGATTTCAAGCTGATTGGGTCAGATATCAAGACATACAAGTTTTGGCCTGAACCAGAATTATTAACAATATAGGAAGATATACCTTTTACAATTAATCCAGATCTCTGAAAGAATACTAAAGGAAAGATTCTGACTGGATTTTAGAATCACTGACTTATAGACTTAAGAATTAAGTGACATTCTACTGTCTGAGAGAACCACACTAGATCTGTAATGAAAGCCAGCAAAGACACATATCTGGTCAAACTTTTTGAATCTTTCAAAGAACTCTTCCTCTCACAGCTCAATCAGCTCCCCCTCACTCAAAGCAGTCCTGAAAGCTAACCAACAGATAGACAGAACTCCCCCTCACAAAAAGAAAAGACTTCACATTTAAGACAGTTTGTATAAGCCTAATTCTCTTCTCAGTGTTGCGAATTTTTCATTATCGAAAGGTTTAGTGAAGATGTCAGCAATCTGATTATCTGTGCCTACATGAATCAGTTCAAAATTGCTTTTAGAAACCTCATCTCTTATGAAATGATGCCTTATCTCTATGTGTTTGGTGCGTGAATGCAAAACTGGATTTTTGGCAAGATTAATGGCACTTGTGTTATCACAATAGATAGGTGTGCACCCCAGGTTTACTTGGTAGTCCTGAAGCTGATGTTTAATACATATGACTTGTGTTCCACAACTCCCTGCAGCTACATATTCAGCTTCTACAGTGGAGAGGGCCACAGAATGTTATTTCTTGGAGCCCCAAGACACTAAACACCCACCCAAAAATTCACAATGACCACTAGTGCTTTTCCTGTCTAGTTTACAGCCTGCATAATCAGCATCTATGTATGCAACTAAGTTAAATGTGTGTGCTGCAGGAAACCATAAACCAAGAGAATGAGTAGCTGACAGATATCTGAATATTCTTTTCACTGCAGCTAAATGTAATTCAGTAGGTCTAGAATGATACCTTGCACACATTCCTACACTGAATTGTATATCAGGTCTAGAAGCTGTCAAGTAAAGAAGAGATCCAATCATACCTCGATAAAGTTTGGCATTTACTTCTTTACCTATCTCATATGCATCCAGTGAGGTATTGGTACCCATGGGTGTTGTAATGTGCTTTAGGTTTTCCATACCAAACCTCTTGAACAGTTCCAATGTGTATTTGGTCTGGTTGATGAAGCACCATCCTCTAGCTGCTGTACCTGCAAGCCAAGAAAATATTTTAGTTCACCAACCAAACTCATTTCAAATTCAGCAGACATCATTTTAGAAAATTCATCACATAGTTCATGCTTAGTTGATCCAAATACTATGTCATCTACATATACCTGAACTATGATGAGATCTCTATTTGTACCCTTGGTAAATAGAGTTTGATCAACCTTACCTCTTTTGTAGCCCTTGCTGATCAGAAATTCAGTCAATCTTTCATACCATGCTCTTGGAGCCTGCTTTAGACCATACAAGGCTTTGTTTAACCTGAAAACTTACATAGGTTGAGGAGAGAATTGAAACCCGGGGGGTTCTTCAACAAAAACCTCTTCTTTAATGACTCCATTTAAAAAGGCACTTTTAACATCCATTTGTTGGAGTTTTACATTCTTTGAACATGCAAAGGCAAGCAACATTCTTATAGCTTCCATCCTAGCAACAGGTGCATAGGATTCATCGAAGTCTACACCAAATTCCTGACAGTAGCCCTTGGCTACTAATCTGGCCTTATTCCTAGAAATGATTCCATCTTCATTCATTTTATTTTTGAACACCCACTTAGTTCCTATGATATTGACATTGTCTGGGCTTGGAACAAGTTCCCAGACATTATTTCTTTCGAACTGGCCTATTCCTCACTCATGGCATTGACCCAAGCTTGATCAGCCAAGGCCTCTTCTATTGATTTGGGTTCAATTTGTGAGACTAAAGCAATTAAGTCTTCATTATTCACATTCCTAAAATGAGACCTAGTCCGAAGAGGATCTTCAGGATTGCCTATCACATTATCTATCAGATGGTCTTTAAGAAATCTAACATTGGTTGAAGACTCACCTGTTTCTCTTGGCCCTTCCTGATTGAGGGGATTTGTTGTTCCACTCGGCTGAGTCTTCTCTTCTTCTTGGTCTTCTAGGAATTCCCCATCATGATTGGAGTCCCTGTCAAAATTTTCAATGTTAGACACACCTTTCTTTTCACTGAAAATAATGTGTGGAGACTCTTCAACCTTTTTGTCTGTTATGTTGAAGACTCTATATGCCCTAGACACTTCTGAATATCCCAAAAATATTCCAGGGGAGCTTTTAGCTTCAAACTTGTCTAAATCTTTCTTGTTATTATTGTGAATAAAATATTTTGCTCCAAAAATTCTGAAATGAAACAAGTTTTGTTTCTTACCTTTTAGAAGCTCATAGGGTGTTTTCTTGTGAATGGGTCTTACCATGGCCCTGTTGATTATGTAAGTTGCTGTATTGGCCGCTTCTGCCTAAAACCTTCTAGGTAACTTACTTTCAATCAGCATGGTTCGGGCCATCTCCACCACAGTTCTATTTCTTCTCTCCACAATCCTATTCTGTTCAGGTGTCCTGGGAGAAGAAAACCTGTGAGTTAGTCCCTCTCTTTCACAAAGATCAGAAAACATGGAGTTTTCAAACTCACCTCCATGATCAGATTGAATAGTATAGATCTTGTGTTTTCCTTCTTGTTTGACCTTATTGAAAAATAGATTAAACTTTTGAAATGCATCACTTTTATTTGCTAAGAAGAATATTCATGAATATCTAGAGAAGTCATCTATGATGACATAACCAAACCTGTTTCCATTAAGACTCTGAGTTCTAGTGGGACCGAAAAGGTCCATATGGAGAAGTTCCATTGGTTTAGAGGACAATGGCTCAGATCTTAATTTAAAAGATTTTCTGGTCTGTTTGCCTAGAGCACAGGCATCACATGATTTTGATATAGAATTGAATTTAATTCTAGGCATGCCTCTAAGTAAATCATGCTTGACCAATTTATTTAAAGTAGTAAAGCTAGCATGACCTAGACGTCTATGCCATTCAAAAACATCATTTTCAGAATTGGCAGAGAAATAAATATGAGATTCAGATTCCTCATCTAAGTCTACTATGTAGACATTATTAATCTTGTTGGCTACAAATTTAACCACATCAGAATTTATTTCAAAGATTTTGCATGAATTATCATCAAATACAACCCTGTGACCCTTGTCACATAACTGACTAATGCTAATCAGGTTGTGTTGAAGACCTTCCACAAGTAGAACTTTTTCAATGGAGTTTGTGGAAGACTTACCCACTGTACCAACTCCAATAATCTTACCTTTGTTCTTTCCTCCAAACTTGACCAGACCCCCTACCTTCATCTCTATCTTGCTGAACTTGGATCGGTCACCTATCATGTGCCTGGAGCAGCCACTGTCAAGGTACCACTTGTTGTCTTCAGCTGCCAGGCCGACCTACACAACAAAGTCAAGCAAAGTGATTTGGAACCCAAGATGAGTTGGGTCCAAAGACATTGTTCAATTCACTGATCAAATGTTTAGGAATCCAGATTTGCTTCAACATTGTTTTCTCTGGCACCTTTACTTCTGTTTTATTGAAATTATAGCCGGCTGGTCTGGAAAAGTAAGTTTTATTCCATTCATTAGACTTGCCATTTCTAGAATATCTCCTGTAAGTTTGTTGATCAGCAGATTTTTGAAGATGATGATCATTTCTCCAGTAGGTCCTCTTTGGACCCATCTGATTGTAGTACTTCCATCTTTTCTTCTGATCCCCTTGCTTGATCCATTTATCATTTATGTTCTGATTTGTAGGCTTAGTGAAATTTTTCATAAAATTTATTCCCATTTTAAAATGTTGATCAACACTATTTTTAGAATTTTCCTTCTGACCTTGAGTTCCCTTACTATTGTTTGAGCTGGATGGTGTGTCCAGCTTTTCTTTTCCCTTCTCGGGGCAGAAGGTAATGGTTTTGAATTGTAAGGGTCTTTTGTTAGATGGGTCATAGCCTAGACCCTCCTTATTGAAATTAACCCTAGCCCCCAGTATTGCATCCAGACTGGATTTTCCTTGGACAAACTTTTCCAAGACTTTTTGTTTGTCTTCCAGCTCCTTTTGAAAGAACTCAGAAATTTTTAGAAGTTCACCATTGACTTTCTTAACAGCTTCGTATTTTTCTGAGTTCACTCTACTTTCATTTAAGCTTTCTTCAATTCGTATTTTGAGTTCATTCAGCTGATTTTGACTGTCCTGATTTTCTCCCTTGAGCTTATCATTTTCTTTTCTTAGTGAGGTCATTTCTTCTAGTTGCTCTTTTAGTTTCTGATTTTCCTCACAGACTTGGGTTTGTTCTTCAACAGTGGTATTAAGTTTTCTTTTCAGAACTCTATGCTCTTTAGTAAGAGAATTAAACTTATCTAACAATTCACCATAAGCATCCTCCCAGTCATCAATCGATAAATTTTCAAAGACAGTTATTACCTCTTCCTCGCTGTTTGCCATTAGGTAGATTCCCTCTTCATATTCCTCTGAGGAAGTGTGTAATGTCCCGGATCTTTCGGATCCTTCGTTATGGGTCCCGGATCTGGTTTGTCAGGGTGTTCGACCCTGTTGTGTCCGAAATTTCGTTTCGGACATCTTTTGTGTTCGGATCGGCACGATCCGGAGTCGTTTCGGAGGCCCGGAGTGTGTCCGCGGCTTTTCCGTGCGCATTTTTCGATTTCTGCGTACGGGTTTCGGCGAGTCCTTCGGAACCCTGTAGCGGGTGAACCGGGTCGTTCACCAGCCCGCGAGTGGTACCGTTGTGATCAACGCGTCGAGACGGTCGAGGAGGTGTATTTTTCTATTTTTCGGTATTTTTGGCATTTTTCGGATTTTCTATTTAAAGCCTTTTCCTTTTTCTTTTCTTCCCTTTTTCTTCTTCCTTCTTTCCCCTCCCGTGAGCGCGCAACGGTCACCTCCCCTTTTTCCCCTCCTTGCCCATTGGAACCTCGCGGCGGCCCCTTCCCCTCCGGCGACGGGTGGTGGACCTTGGCGGCAGCGCGGTGACAACGGCGGCGGCGAGAGGATCGCGGCGGTGCCCCTGTTGGCGCGTGGATGTGGAGTTCGTGGTTGAGCTAGATTTGAAGATCGGCGGCGATTCGGTGGATTTCGAGCTTCCTTGAGGTAGGGGGACGAATCCTTACCCTCTTTCTAGCATTCCCCGTGATTTCTAGGCTGTGGAGAGGCCGAGAGGGGCTAGATTCATGCCGGGAGGGTTATTTCCATGTTTGGGGTTTGAGCGCCGGATCCGTCGATTCGTGGGGTTTTTGATCGATTTGGGGGCTCTAGATGCATGCTAGGTCATTGTGGGGTGATTCCCCATTGTTTTCCCTTCACCAAAGGGGGTGAATGGGCGTGGTTTTGTGATTTCCGGCCGTAGTTCGCGAACCGGGCTCGGCCCGATGTCGCGCTATAGTCCAGTGGTGCGTTCTTGATGAACGCACTGTGTCGTCCGACCGTGTCCGTCGGAGAAGATGAACAGTAAGGCGGTGGGGAACGCGCCTGGTTCGGGTAGCGCGATCTCCAGATTGCGCTATCCAAGACTAGCGCGTTCATATTGAACGCGCTAGCCTTGGGTAGTGCGACATGGAAGATCGCGCTAGCCAAAGCTAGCACGTTCTTCGGTGTCACGCTAGGGATACCTAGCTCGACCTTTCCCTTCCCCGAACCGCATTTTGCGGGTAGCGTGACCTCCGGTTGGATGAGTTATGGACCCGGTTGTGGCGTGTTGCCCTAGGGATGCCGTGGGCACCCAGTGAGAGCCACAGGGCCGCCCGGGGTTCCTCGGAGAATCAGTTACCTCGATAGGAGTGCCGCGTGACTTGAGGGACGGTCGGACCTCATGCATGTCCCCGGCTTCCGTACCTACCGTAGGATCATCGAGAGTCTGTGCTAGGGTTTGATCGGTGGTTTCCGTGGATTAGTCCTTACTTCCAGTGACCTGTCCACTAGTCGTAGCTTCTTGCGCACGCGGGTGCGGACCGACCTGGGAGTGGTGGAGAGCGAGACCCAGTGTGACGCGGTTTTTAGGCTGGTTACCGTAGGGCCCCTTGCCTTTGCCACCAGAGTCCAGTGGGGGGGAAAACCAGCTAGAGGACCCGACCTAGAGCAGATGGTCTGTGTGTGCACACGTAGTTGGGGGCTTGGGACACACGCTGACGAGTGCGACCCCAGCTAGTCCTTGTTGTGTGGTACTTGTTGCGTGTCTGAGTCTCACGCCCGGGGCGTTGTAGCTAGACACTTGTGACGCGGTGTAAGACGTCAGGGGACGCATCTGGTCGTTCTTCTTGTGGATGGTGCTCCTGTTCACTGGCAGGCGTGGACTCGTGTTTTGTTGGACCGAGGTTCCGTACTACGGTACTGTTAGAGTAGACGACTTTTTCTGTTTATTTACTTTAGCTTGTCGGTTCTACCGTACTCTCGGTTGGTAGGGTTGTCTTCTTCTTCCTCGTTTTCCGTGTGAGGTGGGGATTCGCGGGATCCCTAGTGGGCCAATGAGATGAGGCTCGCCCCTGCTCTTCAGGTGAGGCGGGGTCGGCGGGAGGCGCGGCTGAGTTTCAGCGTGGGTCTTCCAGCCAGGGTTAGTTGCCAGTCTGCCAGAGCCGGGGGATGCCCCGCGTAGTTGTACTCCGGGGGATGCCCCGTGTTGTTGTACGCCGGGGGATGCCCCGTGTAGTTGTACTTTCCTTCCTGTTGACTGTACTTTCTTTTGGACATGAGACACTGTGGACCTTGTAGCAGTTTGATTTATTTATATTATTATGTGCATTTCCTTTTTGATTATTGTGCTATCTCTGTCGACGTTGCAGCTTCTCTTATACCCCACACCACTCCTTTCTACCCTTTCGAGTCTTCGGACTCGTGGGTTGGCGGGCCGAGATTCGAGACGCGCCGGTTCCTTTCCGGTACTCGGATCCTCGGGTCGTCACAGCTGGTATCAGAGCGAGGTTGTAAAGGTATATCGGAACTTGGAATGAATTGTAGTGGTCCATAAGGTCCATGAATGTCCGGTACAGTCGGCGGCTGGCTTAGGGTCGTGTGTTTTATTGATTTCTGGTGCTTTTTCTTGATGCCAGGTGTGTTATGGCGCCACGGAGGAGGACTCGTGCCCAGCAGGGAGAGTCTAGTGGTGGTCCAGAGGAGCAGAGCAGGGCTTCAATTTCTGAGGGTGTATCTAGAGATGCGAGAGCTCCAGGGATGGACGATTTCTTCCGAGGCATGTTTGAGTATGTGTTTCAGCAGCGGCAGGGAGGGCAGCAGCAGGGAGGTCATCAGCAGCAGGGTGGCGAAGCTGGTGAGGATCAGGCTCGAGGTTGTCGCGGTCGTGTGCTGAAGGAGTTTTTACTGTATCAGCCTCCTTCTTTTGGTGGGGCAGTCAGATCCTGAGGTGGCCAGAGAGTAGCTGGATGATGTGCAGCGGATTTTCAGTGCGATGGAGTGTCCCGAGGAGGAGCAGGTGGCGCTGGCCACTCATCGTCTTCAGGGATCGGCCCGTACTTGGTGGACATCGGAGTGGGGTTCAGTGTTCCGATCTCATCCTCTTCGGCAGATCGTGTGGCAGGAGTTCGTCACGGCCTTCGAGCGTGCCTTCTGTCCGTCTTTTGTCAGGTCGCAGAGGTTGCGAGAGTTCATGGAGCTGACTCAGGGTGACATGACGGTGATGGAGTACCGTGCCAGGTTTATCGAGTTGGGCCGTTATTCTCCTCATATCATGGCGGACGAGGAGGTGAAGACCGATCAGTTTGTTGGTGGTTTTGAGGCTAGAGTTGAGGCACCATCTTCTTGCGTCGGGTTTGACCAGTTTGGACCAGCGGCAGCGCTGGAGAGAGATTTGCAGAAGGTTCGAGGGCAGGGCAGTACTAGTCAGGTGCATGCAGATTTCAGCCAACCGGCAGGGATACAATAGCAAAGTACCGTCCAGCTCTCAACAGGCGGATCAGTGGCGACGCAGACTGCGGCTCCTACGCCAGGTTCATCCTTCAAGTCGAAGCTTAAGAAGTTGCTTAAGGAAGCTGGTTTTAGCAAGAGGCGTCAGGATCGTAAGGAGTCGGGGCAGGAGTCGTTGGGTAGTGTTCAGCAACCGGTGGCTTTTCAGCGTCAGGGTTCGATGACTGGTTCGCGGGATGGCTGTCCCAGGTGCGGTGGTTCTCATCTAGGCAGACCGTGTTCGACGCCCGTGATTTGCTTCAGGTGTGACCAGCCAGGGCACATGGCACGTGACTATCCGCAGAGACCGCGCCAGCCGCACGAGTTTCAGCAGCAGCAGCAGTTTCGGCCCCACCAGTCGTCAGCACAGCCACAGCAGTACCAGCAGCAGGGACAGTTCCCTCAGTTGGCACGGTCAGCTACTGGGGGTGGGCAGAGATCCCGAGGCAGAGTGACTCATCTGACCAGGGCGGAGGTTGAGGCATCGCATTTGGTGGAAGGTACTCTTTCGATTTTGGGTTGTGCGGCTCGTGTTTTGTTCGATTCAGGTGCTTCTCATTCGTTCATCTCGGAGGTTTTCGCTCAGAGCGTGGAGGACCCGGTGACCGAGGTGTCCTGTGACTTGGCGATAGAGTTGCCTACCGGTGACTTCATGATCACCCCGTACTGCTTTGAGAAGGTACCTGTGTGGGTGGAAGGGCGGAACTTGCCGGTTAGACTCTACGCGTTACCGCTTCAGGACTTCGATGTGATTTTGGGCATGGATTGGCTCGAGGCTCATCATGCCTTGGTGGATTGTGGCTCGAAGAAGGTCTACTTCCGACAGCCCCGTGGACCCACCTTCTATTTTCAAGGTATTCGGTCTTCCTCTTCCCGCTTGCTTATTTCGGCTTTCCGTGCGCATCGTTTGCTTAATGCATGTTGTCAGGGTTTTCTCGCATCCGTGATTTTGGTCGAGCGGCAGGGCCCTGAGGTAGAGGGCATTCCTGTCGTGTGCGAGTTTCCTGATGTTTTCCCCGAGGAGCTACCAGGGTTGCCACCGCAGCGAGAGATTGATTTCGTGATTGAGGTGGTGCCGGGTACGGCGCCTATGTCGAAGGCCCCTTATCGGATGGCGCCTGCCGAGTTGCGAGAGCTGAAGGCACAGTTATAGGAGCTGTTGGCCAAGGGGTATATTCGTCCTAGTTATTCCCCGTGGGGTGCGCCGGTGTTGTTTGTGAAGAAGAAGGATGGTAGTTTAAGGCTGTGCATCGACTACCGTCAGTTAAACCAGGTGACTGTTAAGAACAAGTATCCGTTGCCGCGGATTGATGACTTGTTCGATCAGCTTCAGTCGGCCCAGGTGTTTTCGAGGATTGATTTGAGATCGGGTTATTACCAGCTACAGATCCGAGAGTCGGACGTGGAGAAGACGGTGTTTCGGTCGAGGTATGGGCATTATGAGTTCTTGGTGATGCCGTTCGGGCTCACCAATGCCCGCGCAGCATTCATGGACTTGATGCATAGGGTGTTTCATCCGTACTTGGACCAGTTTGTGGTCGTGTTTGTGGACGATATCCTTGTATATTCGTGGTCTGCTGAAGAGCATGTACATCATTTGAGAGCGATATTGCAGACCCTGCGCGATCACCAGTTGTATGCGAAGCTCAGGAAGTGCGAGTTCTGGCTTCATGAGGTGCACTTTTTGGGGCACGTGATTTCTGGTGAGGCTGTTTCCGTGGACTCGGCTAAGGTCGAGGCTGTGGTTCAGTGGCCGAGGCCGAGTTCTGTCACGGAGATTCGGAGCTTCTTGGGGCTTGCGGGCTATTATCGGAGGTTTATTAAGGATTTTTTCCCGTATTGCGACCATGATGACCAGACTTACGCGGAAGGAGGTGCCGTTCGTCTGGACAGAGGACTGTGAGCGGAGCTTTATGGAGCTGAAGAGATTGCTGACCACTGCTCCAGTTTTGGTGTTGCCGTCTGGCTCGGGTGGTTTTGTGGTATGTACAGATGCTTCCGGGGTAGGTCTCGGTGCTGTGTTGATGCAGCATGGGAGAGTTGTGGCGTATGCATCACGGCAGTTAAAGCCACATGAGGCGAACTACCCTACTCATGATCTTGAGTTGGCAGCGGTGATCTTCGCTCTGAAGATTTGGAGGCATTATTTGTACGGCGAGCGGTTTGAGCTCTTCACTGATCACCAGAGTTTGAGGTATGTGTTCACGCAGAAGGACCTTAACCTCAGACAGAGGAGATGGATGGAGTTCATGAAGGATTATGATGTTACTCTATCATATCAGCCTGGCAGGATGAATGTCGTGTCTGATGCTCTGAGCAGGAGGTAACGATCAGTCAGATGTTCCTGAGGAAGTGGAAGCTTTGGGAGCAGGTCCCGGCCATGACTTTTAAACTCAAGGTCCCGCAGGACCAGGGTTCGGCTATCCTAGCGAGTCTGACTGTCACGCCCGCGGTGCGTCGACAGGTGACTGAGGCCCAGCGAGCGGACCCCGAGCTACCCCGTATTCTGTCGATGGCCGAGGTGGAGTTTGGTGAGGATAGAGCTGTGAGATTCAGAGGTAGGTTGTACGTTCCGATCGAGGGGCAGGTACGGCGTACGATTTTGCGTGAGGCTCATGGGAGTCGGTATGCCGTGCACCTCGGATCGGCTAAGATGTACCAGAACCTGACGAGGCAGTTTTGGTGGCCTGGCATGAAGAGAGATGTGGCGGAATTTGTGGCCAAGTGTTTGACCTGTCAACAGGTGAAGGCAGAGCACCAGCGACCAGGAGGCACACTTCAGCCCTTGGATGTTCCTGCTTGGAAGTGGGACCATGTGACCACTGATTTTATGGTTGGATTACCGAGGACGTCCAGTGGGGAGGATAGTATCTGGTTGCTAGTGGATAGACTGACGAAGACGGCGCGATTGCTCCCGGTAAAGGTCAGTTGGAGCGTGCAGCGTTTGGCTCAGTTGTATGTGGAGCGGATCGTCCCGTTGCATGGAGTTCCTATCTCTATCGTGTCCGATCGTGACCCCCGTTTCACTTCTGGATTCTGGAGGAGCTTCCAGAGAGCTCTAGGCACTGAGTTGGCATTCAGCTCGGCCTACCATCCTCAGTCGGACGATCAGTCTGAGCGGACCATCCAGACTTTGGAGGACATGCTGCGGGCGTGTTGCTTGGAGTGACAGGGGAGTTGGACCCACCACCTGCCATTAGTGGAGTTTGCCTACAACAACAACTATCATTCGAGCATTGGTATGGCTCCTTATGAGGCATTGTATGGGCGACCTTGTCGGACTCTGCTTGATTGGTTCGAGGTGGGCGGGCGTGCTTTGACCGGACCAGAGTTGGTGCAGCAATGTGTTGAGATGGTGCATCTCGTTCGGCAGAAGATGTTGGCAGCTCAGAGCTGGCAGAAGAGTTATGCCGATCGGAGGAGGTGACCCCTCAGCTTTGCTGTGGGAGATCGAGTTTTCTTGAGAGTGTCTCCCATGAAGGGCGTGATGCGCTTCGGTAGGCGTGGGAAGCTGAGTCCCCGCTACATTGGTCCCTTTCCCATCGTTGAGCGTGTTGGGGAAGTTGCTTATCAGTTGCAGCTACCTCCGGAGCTTTCCGCCGTGCATGATGTGTTCCACGTGTCGATGCTTCAGAAGTACATGCCCGATGATTCTCATGTTCTCGAGGATGCCGTTTGGCCTGAGGTGACCCCAGATCTGTCCCTTCCGGAATTTCCTGTTCGCATTGAGGATCGGCGAGAGCAGCGCCTGCGGAACAAGGTTATTCCTCTGGTTAAGGTGGTCTGGCAGTGTCATTCTGGCGGTGAGGCATCTTGGGAGCGCGAGGACGAGATGAGGGAGTTGTATCCTTATTTGTTTGTCTGAGTCTTTCCCCCGTCCTTATGCCTTGTCCTTGAATTTCGAGGATGAAATTCGTTTAAGGGGGGAGGGCTGTAATGTCCCGGATCTTTCGGATCCTTCGTTATGGGTCCCAGATCTGGTTTGTCAGGGTGTTCGACCCTGTTGTGTCTGAAATTTCGTTTCGGACATCTTTCGTGTTCGGATCGACGTGATCCGGAGTCGTTTCGGAGGCCCGGAGTGTGTCCGCGGCTTTTCCGTGCGTGTTTTTTGATTTTCACGTACGGGTTTCGGCGAGTCCTTCGGAACCCTGTAGCGGGTGAACCGGGTCGTTCACCAGCCCGCGAGTGGTACCGTTGCGATCAACGCGTCGAGACGGTCGAGGAGGTGTATTTTTCTATTTTTTGGTATTTTTGGCATTTTTCGGATTTTCTATTTAAAGCCTTTTCCTTTTTCTTTTCTTCCCTTTTTCTTCTTCCTTCTTTCCCCTCCCGTGAGCGCGCAACGGTCACCTCCCCTTTTTCCCCTCCTTGCCCGTTCGAACCTCGCGGCGGCCCCTTCCCCTCCGGCGACGGGTGGTGGACCTTGGCGGCAGCGCGGTGACGACGGCGGCGGCGAGAGGATCGCGGCGGTGCCCCCGTTGGCGCGTGGATGTGGAGTTCGTGGTTGAGCTAGATTTGAAGATCGGCGGCGATTCGGTGGATTTCGAACTTCCTTGAGGTAGGGGGACGAATCCTTACCCTCTTTCTAGCATTCCCCGTGATTTCTAGGCCGTGGAGAGGCCGAGAGGGGCTAGATTCATGCCGGGAGGGTTATTTCCATGTTTGGGGTTTGAGCGCCGGATCCGTCGATTCGTGGGGTTTTTGATCAATTTGGGGGCTCTAGATGCATGCTAGGTCGTTGTGGGGTGATTCTCCATTGTTTTCCCTTCACCAAAGGGGGTGAATGGGCGTGGTTTTGTGATTTCCGGCCGTAGTTCGCGAACCGGGCTCGGCCCGATGTCGCGCTATAGTCCAGTGGCGCGTTCTTGATGAACGCGCTGTGTCGTCCGAGCGTGTCCGTCGGAGAAGACGAACAGTAAGGCGGTGGGGAACGCGCCTGGTTTGGGTAGCGCGATCTCCAGATCGCGCTATCCAAGACTAGCGTGTTCATATTGAATGCGCTAGCCTTGGGCAGCGCGACATGGAAGATCGCGCTAGCCAAAGCTAGCGCGTTCTTCGGTGTCACGCTAGGGATACCTAGCGCGACCTTTCCCTTCCCCGAACCACGTTTTGCGGGTAGCGTGACCTCCGGTTGGATGAGTTATGGACCCGGTTGTGGCGTGTGGCCCTAGGGATGCCGTGGGCACCCAGTGAGAGCCACAGGGGCGCCCGGGGTTCCTCGGAGAATCAGTTACCTCGGTAGGAGTGCCGCGTGACTTGAGGGACGGTCGGACCTCATGCGTGTCCCCGACTTCCGTACCTACCGTAGGATCATCGAGAGTCTGTGCTAGGGTTTGATCGGTGGTTTCCGTGGATTAGTCCTTACTTCCAGTGACCTGTCCACTAGTCGTAGCTTCTTGCGCACGCGGGTGCGGACCCACCTGGGAGTGGTGGAGAGAGAGACCCAGTGTGACACGGTTTTTAGGCTGGTTACCGTAGGGCCCCTTGCCTTTGCCCCCAGAGTCCGGTGGGGGGGAAAACCAGCTAGAGGACCCGACCTAGAGCAGATGGTCTGTGTGTGCACACGTAGTTGGGGGCTTGGGACACGCGCTGACGAGTGCGACCCCAGCTAGTCCTTGTTGTGTGGTACTTGTTGCGTGTCTGAGTCTCACGCCCGGGGTGTTGTAGCTAGACACTTGTGACGCGGTGTAAGACGTCAGGGGATGCATCCGGTCGTTCTTCTTGTGGATGGTGCTCCTGTTCACTGGCAGGCGTGGACTCGTGTTTTGTTGGACCGAGGTTCCGTACTACGGTACTGTTAGAGTAGATGACTTTTTCCGTTTATTTACTTTAGCTTGTCGGTTCTACCGTACTCTCGGTTGGTAGGGTTGTCTTCTTTTTCCTCATTTTCCGTGCGAGGTGGGGATTCGCGGGATCCCTACTGGGCCATTGAGATGAGGCTCACCCCTGCTCTTCAGGTGAGGCGGGGTCGGCGGGAGGCGCGGCCGAGTTTCAGCGTGGGTCTTCCAGCCAGGGTTAGTTGCCAGTCTGCCAGAGCCGGGGGATGCCCCGCGTAGTTGTACTCCGGGGGATGCCCCGTGTTGTTGTACGTCGGGGGATGCCCCGTGTAGTTGTACTTTCCTTCCTGTTGACTGTACTTTCTTTTGGACATGAGACACTGTGGACCTTGTAGCAGTTTGATTTATTTATATTATTATGTGCATTTCCTTTTTGATTATTGTGCTATCGCTGTGGACGTTGCAGCTTCTCTTATACCCCACACCACTCCTTTCTACCCTTCCGAGTCTTCGGGCTCGTGGGTTGGCGGGCCGAGATTCGAGACGCGCCGGTTCCTTTCCGGTACTCGGATCCTCGGGTCGTCACAAAGTGTCTTCGGGATCTTCTTCTTCCTCGTTCCATGTGCAGACCATCGCCTGAGGTTTTTTCTTCTTCTGCACCTTTGTGTTCTTCCTCTGAAAGTAGGGACCCTTCTTCTGAAGATCTGGACACTCGCCTTTCATGTGTCCCTGTCTGTTACAATGAAAACAAGTAAGTCTCTTAGAATTTCTGTCCTTATGATTGCTAGATTCAGCATTCTTGTCAAAAGAATATGGCTTCTTCCTCCTAAAGGTTTTCCCCTTTTTCTTCAAAAATTTTCTGAACTGTCGAGTGAGCATTGCCTGCTCCTCCTGGTCGAGATCAGAAAAACCATCAAGCTCGGACTCGGACTCGGGGCTACTGCTGCTGTTCCCGCTGTTGCTACCCTTGTTGCGGGATGCCCTTAGAGCTACATTCTTAGCCTTCCTATCACTTCCTTCACCGCCTCCTTTGAAATTCATCTCATAGGTCATGAGGGATCCTATGAGTTCATTCACAGTCAAGGTAGTCAGATCTTTTGACTCTTCAATCACAATGGCCTTAGTGTGCCATGCCGGGGATAGAGATCTCAGAATTTTCCTGACAATGTCTGCCTCAGCTAGCTCTTTCCCTAGCCCCTTAAGAGTATTCGTGATCAAAGATAACCTAGCATACATTTCAATAATATTCTCCTCTGGTTTCATTTTAAACAGTTCATACTCAGAGGTGTAGACATTTACCTTTGAGGCTCTCACTTGAGCTGTACCTTCGTAGATTAGCTGCAGCTCGTCCCACATTCGTTTGGCAGTCTTGTAGGAAGATATGCGAGCATATTCCTCTGGGTGAACAGCACACTGGATGATGTTCAGCGCCGTCCAGTTGAGTGAAGATAGCTTGACATGGTCATCTGTCCACGCGTCCTCGTTCGGTGACAGATCATACGGCCCAACAGTAATTACTCTCCACAGCTTGTGGCTCTGAGCCTTGATAAACACTTCCACCCTGTTCTTCCAAAACAGATATTTATTACCATCAAAAAATGGAGGGCGACTAATGGATTGACCTTCAGCCATGAAGCTTCTAGGACCCTTAGAATTTCCCTGACCGTTCGTCCACATGATGCAAACCTGCTCTGATACCAAATGTTAGCGCAGCAAGAGTGATATAGAAGGGGGGGATGAATAGATCACTCCCGATTTGAACAACTTCAGCGGAAAATCACTACTTCAAAAATCACCCTACCGAATATAGCTAAACAAAATAGCTAATGCAGTGAGAAACTAAGTCAGAGTAATAAGATGCGATTGGAAGAGGCCGTCCACACACAAGCACATTGCCAAGCAAATAGAGAGCATCAACGATTGCAGCAAACCACAAAGGAGACAAGAGATTTTGATGCGGGACGGACTAAGGAAACGACACTATATGGTGCCACCCTCGGACTCTAGATGAATACACAACCAGCAACACACACCAGGGAGACACTAAGCCCGACACTACGAGCACCTATTGGCGAAACGTCGCTAATAGAAGTGGAAGCTCACTCGTCATCCCAAGCGAGGGAAAGCGCGGACCGTGCGCGGTTAAGGAACCGACGGAGGTCAAGGGTAGTCCGACTCAACTTCCGGACTCGGATCGAGTCGCGGGACGGGTCACTCTCACTCTCACAGCGGTGACATGGACACACGGGCTAGTACCTACACTCTCGACAGCGGCCTAAGACCGTATACTAGCTAAGCAATGTAACGCCAAGGAGTTAAGACCTTTACCTCCACGCACCCGGCGTGGCGAAGACACCCCGGCTGACTTACGGACCCCCGGTTAACATAATTCACAGCGGTTCAAAGAGATTCGACCCACTCCACACAGGGAGGTAAAAGGTCACATGTGGGCCCCGGGATCATGCACATCAGATTGACGGGCAGCATCTTGATGTCGTCTCGACGCGCCGAACTCCGCTTTCTCGTGCTTTCCGGACGGCGAAATCAATGGGCCGTGGGGCCCACACGCTGTCCAGTCCTCCGGGTCTGGCGGAGTTGGTCCCACTGTAATGGGGACCCCTGGCAGCACGCTTCCCTGGATTGCGGTCAGCCAGCGACACTCACCGGAGGCCGGGTGCCCCGGTTCCCAAGTGGAGAGAGTGCTGTCCACGAGCTGATGTTGCTGTTTCAGCAGCGCGCGCTCTGGCGAAAACGGCCGCTGCGATCAGCTCCGTCGCCGGAATGCGATGAAACCAGTGCCGCTGGAAAGAGGATTCGAAATCCTTCAATCAAGGGCCAGTGGACTCTTCTGAACCTATGCGGACCTGGGCTTTAACTATTTTTCAATTCTTTGCTCCACAGCTCCCGAAATCTCAGATCAACATATCAATTTCCTGTAAATGGCAATTGACCGCCTACGTAAAGTTGGATTCAGACTTCGAGCTCATCTTAAAAGTTGTAGGTAATCAAACCACGGAACTAGGAATATTTTTAGAATTTGATTTGGAGAAGGCGGAGATTTGTTATGATTTTTGGGGTGACTGCTGGTCGGATCTGGGAACAGGTGGACAGAACTGTAGATGGGTCTGAGAATGATTTTTAGAAAATATGAGATGGGTGAATCAAAAATTGAGAAAAATTGTGGATGAAGGGGCGGATGGACAAAATCCGCAGTAAAATTGGGTGAACTAAAAAAAATCAAAAAGTGGATCTAAGACATGAAACTTAGGATGGAGGTGAACCTGGACAGAACTCTGGTAGAACCGAAATGGAAGAGTGGACGAAAATCAGAAAATAGGAAACGTGATCTGAATGCTGGCCTGATTTGTGTGGGTGGAGAGGAACATCCCAGGAACAACTCCTCCAAATTTGGTAGCCAAATGAGCTCAGGGAAGACCTGTGAATTTCAAACATGCTGCTATCGTACTGCGCAGGCAGAACTCCGTTGATGGCGATGGCGGTGCGGTGGCGGCTCGTGGCGGCGGCGGTGATCGTCGGAACCAATACACGAGGAGTCACACCTCAGAATGGAAGCCTTCACAGCATCCAAGGGGGGGAGGGAGGAGAGAAAAGGGGGCGCACAAGCCCTTGCTCTCGGAATTAGTTTGATTCAAATGGCATTAATTTATCAAAATGGGAAATTACAAGTATTTATGTGTTACATCTCACATCCATTGTCCATCGTTGGATCTAGGGGATGGGAATGGGTGGCCTGGATTGAGTGTGACACACACACAAAAAATATAATAAATATTTAAGGGGGGGGGGGGGGGGGCGGCCTATTGACTATGGTGGCAAGGGGGGACAAGTTTGGTAGCCACCTTGGACTTTGAAGTCCACTTGTCTCCCATGTGCCTTTTACCATTCAAACTTCTAGATGCCTCCATTTGACATGTTGACTGACCCCACATGGGGCCCATGGGCTGAGGTGGATCAATGGGAGGGGGTCTGTGGGCCTGTGGGACCCGGGGGTCCCATTTTACAAATAAACCCCTCTTACAATCAAAATTACATACCGAATAAAATGAAATAAACACAAATTACACACACATAAAATCTAACTAAATATGATAAATGGGGAGGCTCAAGGCGGAGTCTCCAGGCTGTCTTCGAGCCAGATGGATGCTGAGGTGGCTCGAGTCGTGCTCCGTGTGCGGTACCGGTGGCTCGGCGTATCGCGCCGCTCAACTGCTCGGGTGTCCGCACCAATTCTCCCCGGGTGGGAGAAACTCGACCCTGTCAAGTAAGGGTCTGTATCGCTCCAGAAGGTCCGGATCAATCTGCTGCAACTCGCCATGTGTGATCCATGTGTCCTCGGTAGCGGGCCGTCCTCTCCATCGCACTAGGTAGCGCGGGTAGGATCCACTCCTGGTAACTGTCACCTGCTCATCCAGTATATGATCTATATGCTCACGCTGCCGTAACAACGGGGCAGGAGGTGGACACTCAGGTGTGGGATCACTCTCAAGGGGAAGATATGGCTCGAAAGGCTCACTAGGGATCACCGCTGGGTCCCTATATGTAACTAGATCCGATACATTAAAAGTAGAGCTAATACCATATTCCTCGGGCAAGTCCACAATGTACGCATTGGATCCAACGCGTTTCAACACTCTGAATGGACCGGCTCCACGAGCTTGCAACTTCTTAACGGTTCCAGAGGGAAACTGTTCAGGTCTTACCCTGATCATGACATATTCGCCCTCTTGGAACTCTCGGTGGTGTCGGTGGGCATCGGCTAACTCCTTGTAACGTGCATTGATGGCCTCAATGTGACGACGGATGTCGTCATGCAAACTCCTAACATGCCTAGCAAACGACTCGGCCGACTCCGACACTCTAGCATGGATAGGCATGGGGACAAGGTCAACGGGTTTCCTAGGCCTACGACCTGTGACAATCTCAAATGGACTCATGCCGGTAGACCTATTCACCGAATCATTATATGCAAACTCAGCCATGGGTAAAATGAGATCCCAATCCCCAATGCGGTCCTTAAGTAGACACCTCAAAAGATCTCCCAGACTCCTATTGACCACCTTGGTCTGGCCATCTGTCTGGGGATGATATGCAGTAGAAAACTTGAGGTGAGTACCCATCATATGCCATAGTGTCTTCCAAAAATAGGAAGTGAATCTAACATCACGGTCAGACACTATAGTGCGAGGCAACCCGAACTTGCACACCACATGCGTAAGGAAAAGGTGGGCTACCCTAGAAGCATCCGACGTTTTTGAGCAAGGAATAAAGAGGGCCATCTTTGAGAAACGATCAATCACCACATAGACCGAATCATGCTTCCTAGAGGTACGTGACAATCCCAAAACAAAGTCCATGCTAACATCCTGCCACGGGGCATCAGGTACGGTTAGAGGCGTATAAAGGCCTGAGCTTTGCTTCTTCATCTTGGCCGTAGCACATGTACGGCACTGAGCCACGATGTTAGCAACATCGCGCTTCAAGCTCGGCCAATAAAATCGATGCTCCACTACCTCAATAGTCTTGTTCCGACCAAAGTGCCTGGCTAGACCTCCCGCATGTAATTCCCACACTAAGAAATCTCGAACCGAAGTTCGGGGAACACATAGCCTGCTACCTCGAAAGAGGTAACCCTCTTGAAGCACATACTCATCAAGGTCTCTCGAGGGTCCGGCCTGGAGAGTGGTAAAAATCTGACCGAAGTCAGGACAATCAACATAGGCCTCCTTCATCTTCTCTAACCCTATGACCTCGGCACTCATGGTGGTAAGCAAACATGCTCGCTGACTCAAGGCATCAGCCACCTCGTTTTCCACTCCAGTCTTATGTTTAAGCACAAAGGTTAACTGCTGGAGATACTCGACCCAACGACTGTGACGCGAGTTCAGCTTCTTTTGGGAGTGGAGATACCTCAATACCTCGTGATCGGAGTATAAGACAAACTCCTGATGTAAAAGATAGTGCCTCCAATGCCTAAGAGCCTGAACAACTACGTAGAATTCTTTATCATATGTGGAATATCGCAGTTTCACGTCATTCAGCTTCTCGCTGAAATATGCGATTGGGTGGGACTCCTGACTCAAAACTCCTCCAATTCCCACGCCCGACGCATCACAAGAGACCTCAAACACCTTCGAAAAATCATGCAGTCGAAGGATAGGTGTCTGGGTCATGCGCTCCTTGATGTCCTTGAAGGCGGCAGATGCGGCCTTCGTCCATACAAATGTGCCCTTTCGGATACAATCCGTGATCAGGGCGGTGACGGAGCTAAATCCTTGGATGAAGCTACGATAGAACGTCGCAAGACCATGAAAGCTACGGACATCATGAACGGTACGGGGTTCCGGCCACTCAACAATGGCCCGGACCTTCTTCGGATCGGCGGAGACCCCCGTACTAGACACAATGAAACCCAAGAAGGTAAGCTGAGGTGTCATGAAGGCACACTTCTGTGGGTTCGCAAACAGCTGCTCTCGCCGAAGAAGTAGACAGACCTGCCGAAGGTGGTCTAAGTGGTCCCCTGTGGTGCGACTATAGATAAGGATATCATCAAAATACACCACTACAAAGACTCCAATGAAAGGTCGAAGGACCTGAGTCATGAGTCACATGAAAGTGCTAGGGGCATTGGTCAACCCAAAAGGCATGACCAACCAGTCATATAGACCGTCCTTGGTCTTAAATGCGGTCTTCCACTCATCACCTGGCCTAATCCTCACCTGATGGTAGCCACTCTTAAGATCGATCTTCGAAAAGATAGTGGCACCTGCCATCATGTCCAGCATGTCATCAAGGCGGGGAATAGGGAACCTGTACTTCACGGTGATTTCGTTGATGGCACGACTATCAATGCACATTCTCCACGTGCCATCCTTCTTCAGGGCGAGTAACACGGGTACAGCACATGGACTCATGCTATCCCGAACAGACCCTCTATACACTAACTCATCGACCTGCCGTTTAAGCTCGGCATGCTCTGTGAGACTCATGCGATAATGTGAAAGGTTGGGCAAGGGAGAGCCCGGAACAAGGTCGATGGCATGCTGAATATCCCGCATAGGTGGGAGTCCCTCAGGAAGCTCATCCGGAAAGACATCAGCATACTCCTGCAGAATGGGAACAACCTCGGGTGGGAGCTCACCCTCAGAGTCCCGCTCCACCTCTCGGACCGTAATGGCAAACACCGGACAGCCCTGACTAAGCTCCTGCTCCATATCCCGAGAGCTAATGATCATCAATCTCCTCATCGAGGGCTCTCCTGGGCCAGAGGTAATGGTCATAGCCCGAGCTGGGGATGGGGTACTAGGCCCGGGAACGGAAGGTTTCGGAGTACTAGGGCCAGTAGGACCCCTGACTGATGGGCTCCTGGGACGAACGGGTTGGAGGGTGACCCGCTGGCCAGCGTGGTCGAAGGTACATGTGTTCGACCGGCCATGGAGCGTGGCATCCCGGTCGAATAACCACGGCCTACCAAGAATGATATTGTCCACTTCCATGGGGAGAACATCACACCAGATCTCATCATGGTTGGAGTGGAGCTGCAGCGGGACCAAGCACCGCAGCCTGACCGAAATGGAAGTGGTATCCACCCATGATACCTGATAAGGGCAAGGGTGGTCTACGGGTGTGAGACCAAGATGAGTGACAGCGTTCGTGGAGATTGCATTGATACAACTCCCGCTATCGATGACCACCTTGCAAATTTGCTTTCCCAGCCTACAGATTACATGAAGGATAGTAGTCCGTCGCCAGTCATCACTGACCTGTGGCTGGGTGAGGATACATCTGACGACCCCCACGTGGGTATCGTTCGAATGCTGGGCATCTTGGGCCTCACCTCCCGTCTCATAGTACTCGTCAGCTAGCTCTGCATCGGCCTCATAGTTGACTAACTCGAGGCCCGTAGGGGTGGTATCCTCGGCCTGTGTGTCCCCAATGTGAAGAGATGGCCGGGTGGGACACTGGTTGGCGAAATGGCCAAACCCATTGCAGCGATAACACTGCTGCCGTGATCCACTAGGCTCCCCAATCATAGGTCCTTTATCCTCCCGACGGATAGGAGGCGTAGGCAACAATGGACGTGCAGGAGGTGCGGCTGCCGATGGACGGGCTGTGGGTGGGGCCGTAAGATGCTGGGGACGAGGAAGGTCCCTCGGGGGTGGAGGACGAGGCCTAGGAGCAAAGGGCTCGGGGCGAGCGGGATTCTGAGGTCGAGTCATGGGGGCCCTCGGATACGTGCTAGATGAGCCAAGGGGCTCGACACTACGAAGGGGAAAAGAGCCCAACCGATGGGGTGACTCGAACTCGGCCTCGAACTGCTCCAATTCGAGAGCGATCTGATATGCCTGCTCCAAAGTGGTTGCATTGCGGCGAAAGAGTTCATATTGATAATTGGGCCGCAAACCTCTTCGAAAGCGGGATATAGTCATGGTGCTCTCTTCCGTGACCCCACACCGTAAGTAATACTCATCGAACTTGGCGGTGTACTCGGTCACGGATCGGTTCCCTTGGGAGATGCTCTGCCATTTGTCTATAAGACGCTGGCGATATGAGGCGGGAAGGTACTTCTCCCTCAATTTGATTTTCATATCATCCCAAGTACCGATTTGGGGTTGACGTCGCTGGTTGAGCAGGTTCTCCACATTGATCCAATAAGTTTGAGCCTGCCCTTGCAGCTTCATATTCGCGTATCGGACTCTTCGGTGGTCCGTCATCTCAAACCACTCGAAGTACCGGTCCATGCCGGCCTCCCAATCTAAATACACCCTAGGGTCCAAGGACCCGCTAAAAGTGGGAGGGTCCGCACGCACACCCCTAAGAATGCGGTCATCATCCTCGTCATCACGATTCCGTTGTTGATGACGACGACCGTTACCCCCCTGATCATTGTCGGAAGCATAATCATCCACTATAGGTGCCTGTTGCCTCCCAACATCCTCCACCTGAGCCCTTGGCACAGCGGGTTACTGCACCGGCTCTGGTTGACCATTCGTTGGCGCGGGTTGCGCCGCTACTGGGCCTCTCTCTAGGACGGCAATTCCCCCAACTAGACCCTGGATGGACTGATCCGAAGACTCGGCCGATCCTCGAGGGATTTCATCCGCCCTTCTAGACGTGCTCCTATGCCATCCATACGTGTACTAAGACCATCCATATGCATGTCAAGACGTTCCATAATGGCTCGGAACATCTCGGCCGTTGAGGACTCATCGGAGCTACGGGCCCAGGAATCCGCCATAGGTGGTGGTGGCGAGTATTGGGTACCTCGACGGGTGGGCATGCAACTGACACACGACCTAGAAGACACCGACTAATGCAAACACACACTAAATGATGCAATTAGACATAAACCAATATCCGGTACGTGGCGGAGTTAATCGATCCGAAGATCACTCCCGCAAGTGTGCGGCCTTCCCGATAGGCGTAGCCTAACGTTCGGACAACACCTTTTAATATACCGGGTAAAGGGTGCAAATGCAATTTAAAACACAATTTTTTTTTTGTTTTTTGAAAATAATCATGATCCTAGACTCGACTTAGACCATGGTGCATGCAAGACTTATGCAATGACTACCCTAGACTCGACTCGCTCTGATACCAAACTGATGCGGGATGGACTAAGGAGACGACACTATATGGTGCCACCCTCGGACTCTAGATGAAGACACAACCAGCAACACACACCAGGGAGACACTAAGCCCGACACTACGAGCTCCTACTGGCGAAACGTCGCTAACAGAAGTGGAAGCTCACTCGTCGTCCCAAGCGAGGGAAAGCGCGGACCGTGCGCGGTTAAGGAACCGGCGGAGGTCAATGGTAGTCCGACTCAACTACCGGACTCGGATCGAGTCGCGGGACGGGTCACTCTCACTCTCATAGCGGTGACATGGACACACGGGCTAGTACCTACACTCTCGGCAGTGGCCTAAGACCGTATACTAGCTCAGCAATGTAACGCCAAGGAGTTAAGACCTTTACCTCCACGCACCCGGCGTGACGAAGACACCCCGGCTGACTTACGGACCCCCGGTTAACATAATTCACAGCGGTACAAAGAGATTCGGCCCACTCCACGGAGGGAGGTAAAAGTTCACATGTGGGCCCCGGGGATCACGCAAATCAGGTTGACGGGTAGCATCTTGATGTCGTCTCGACGCGCCGAACTCCGCTTTCTCGTGCTTTCCAGACGGTGAAATCAATGGGCCGTGGGGCACACACGCTGTCCTGTCCTCCGGGTCTGGCAGAGTGGGTCCTACTGTAATGGGGACCCCTGGCAACACGCTTCCCTGGACGGCGGTCAGCCGGTGACACTCACCGGAGGCTGGGTGCCCCGGTTCCCAAGTGGAGAGAGTGCTGTCCACGAGCTGATGTTGCTGTTTCAGCAGCGCGCGCTCCGGTGAAAACGGCCGCTGCGACCAGCCCCGTCGCCAGAATACGATGAAACTAGCGCCGTTGGAAAGAGGATTCGAAATCCTTCAATCTAGGGCCAGTGGACTTTTCTGAACCTGTGCGGACCTGGGCTTTAACTATTTTTCAATTCTCTGCTCCACAGCTCCCGAAATCTTAGATCAGCATTTCAGTTTCCTATAAATGGCCGTTGACCGCCTATTTACAATTGGATTCAGACTTCGAGCTCATCTTAAAAGTTGTAGGTAATCAAACCACGGAACTGGGACTATTTTGAGAATTTGATTTGGAGAAGGTGGTGATTTGTTATGATGTTTAGGGTGACTAGTGGTCGGATCTGCGAATAGGTGGACAGAACTGTAGATGGGTCTGAGAACGATTTTTAGAAAATATGAGATGGGCGAATCAAAACTTCAAAAAAATTCTGGATGAAGGGGTGGATGGATGGAACCCCCAGCAAAGATGGGCGAACTAACAAAAATCAAAAAGTGGATCTAAGACATGAAACTCAGGACGGAGGTGAACCTGGACAGAACTCTGGCAGAACCGAAATGGAAGAGTGGACGAAAATCAGAAAATAGGAAACGTGATCTGAATGCTGGCCTGATTTTTGTGGGTGGAGAGGAACATCCCAGGAACAACTCCTCCAAATTTGGTAGCCAAATGAGCTCGGGGAAGACCTGTGAATTTCGAACAAGCTGCTGTGATACTGCGCAGGCAGAACTCCGTTGATGGCGATGGCGGTGCGGTGGCGGCTCGTGGCGGCGGCGGCGATCGTCGGAACCGATACACGAGGAGTCACACCTCAGAATGGAAGCCTTCACAGCATCCAAGGGGGGGAGGGAGGAGAGAAAAGGGGGCGCACAAGCCCTTGCTCTCGGAATTAGTTTGATTCAAATGGCATTAATTTATCAAAATGGGAAATTACAAGTATTTATGTGTTACATCTCACATCCATTGTCCACCGTTGGATCTAGGGGATGGGAATGGGTGGCCTGGATTGAGTGTGACACACACACAAAAAATATAATAAATATTTAAGGGGGGGGGGGCGGCCTATTGACTATGGTGGCAAGGGGGACAAGTTTGGTAGCCACCTTGGACTTTGAAGTCCACTTGTCTCCCATGTGCCTTTTACCATTCAAACTTCTAGATGCCTCCATTTGACATGTTGACTGACCCCACATGGGGCCCATGGGCTGAGGTGGATCAATGGGAGGGGGTCTGTGGGCCCGTGGGACCCGGGGGTCCCATTTTACAAATAAACCCCTCTTACAATCAAAATTACATACCGAATAAAATGAAATAAACACAAATTACACACACATAAAGTCTAACTAAATATGATAAATGGGGAGGCTCAAGGCGGAGTCTCCAGGATGTCTCCGAGCCAGATGGATGCTAAGGTGGCTCGAGTCGTGCTCCGTGTGCGGTACCGGTGGCTCGGCGTATCGCGCCGCTCAACTGCTCGGGTGTCCGCACCAGATTTGAAGGTGGTTCGATTGTAGTCCACAATCTACATCCACCCCTCACTCCAACTAGAGTAAGGATTCCACTAGCCAATGCTAGAAACCTGCAGACTCAGTCTGCGAACAATGTGCTGCCACACAGCTTGAATAATCAAAGGAAACAAATCCCTCAACCAAACTCTGCTACCCACAGAGCTTGAAACCTGTTCCAGCTACCAGCTAGAACAGAACCAGAGATAGCTCTCCCTTCCTCCAACCCGGAGGGAACCTGCTAATGACAACCCGTCACTAGCAAAACTAGAGATCTACGATCTCTCTTCCTCTGCAGTCCAGAGGGAAACCGGAGTAACACTCCCTTCCTCCAAACACCGGAGGGTAACAACTCGAGATCAGATATATGAAGAAATAACAGGAAAACCAGAAATGTAAACAAGACCAACGATGAACACAAATCATTTTAGAAAAATCAAATACAAAATGTAGCTTCCGAAGAAGCAAATAGACTCTTCTCTCTCACTCAGACTTTTCTCTCACAGGACTACTCTCTAATCTTTTCTCTCTATCCTCTTTCTGGAACGTGGAGGCTCTCTCTCTTTTCTTCTTCTGCTCAGGAATTCTGCTCTTTAGCTTTCTCTCCAGTTCACCTCACCATCTAATCGCAGAGTGCACCTTTTATATGGCTTTCGACCTGAGTTTCAAGCCTTCACACGAGGGAGTCTCGTTCCCTCCCTTTCCAGATCATTCTCGGATCACGTGCCAGGCATCATCCTTGGTTCACGTGCCCAATCATTGACCTGTATCACCTGCTGGCAGAGACAAAGAACTGTGATTAGTTAGTTCAGTCAGATACGAATGTATAGACATTAGGATATCAGATGAAGTAAGTGTGTACACTGAGGGAGTGTATAGAGTTGAGGTTTCTTCAGCGAGCTCAGTGTATGGACTTTCAGTTAAATGCATTAACATACCAAGGGAATGAGTGTATGGACTTAAAGCATCAGTTAACCAAGTGTGTAGAGTGTATACACTTGACTGCGTGCATGACAGACAATGTCTAGACTTGCTATTAACATGCATGAGAACCCAATGTACAGACATGTTGTAGCTTCAGCTGACGACCCCAGTGTATAGACTTGCTGAGGGAGAGACTGTACAGACTTGAAGCAAAGCAAGGCAAACGAGTGTGTAGACTTTACGATGTGCAGACTTGCCAAAGAAACGGCTGTACAGACGTTAGCTCAAGAGCGATGTCTAGAGTTTTGAAAGCTTGAACAACGAAGCATGCTGTACAGACTTTGAGTGAAGGCATGAACAGTGAATCAATGTGTAGACTTCACTTCAAGCACGCTACAGCCCAATGTATAGACTTGCCACCAACTCAATGTGTAGACTTGACTGCTGCGAGCACAGGCTGTACATACTTGGTGTTAAGAACACAAGCCAAGTGCAGTGTATGGACTTTATGCAAGAAAACAAGTGTGCATTGTATAGACTTGAGTGATGAGTGGACTTTCAATGAAGAGGCTGTACAGACATTATGAAATCACGATGTGTAGACTTGCCAAATATAGCTGGTCTATGTATAGACTAGTACAAGGCTAAGTCTGTACAGACTTGAACAAACACATTGTATAGACTTTGGCAAGGCAACGTTGGTAAAACTACCAATGTGCAAACTTTCAAAGCTGAACGTAGGTAAAGAACCCAATGTGCAGACTTGGAAGTGCAACGTAGGAACAGATGCCAATGTTCAGACTTTGGCAAGCAACGATGTACAGACTTGCACAGTTCCAGCTGAAAGATGTATAGACTTTACCTATAAGTCCATTTGTACAGACTTGAACTGAAGACCAATGTATGGACTTCAAACGTGAGTGACACGTTGTACAGACTTTGCTCAAACAGTCCGATGTATGGACTTGGAATTCCAACAGAAGGATGTATGGACTTTGATAAGAGAATGGCTGTACAGACTTAGAAGTTACACTGTGGATGTATAGACTTGAATGAGCATGGAGTGTATAGACTTGAAGGTCTGAAGGCGATGTACAGACTTGGAGAGTTGAAGCCGATGTACAGACTTGCTGATGCGAAGCCAATGTACAGACTTTATGATATGAAGCCAATGTATAGACTTGCATATGCGAAGCTGATGTACAGACTCGTAATGCAAAGCCAATGTACAGACATTAAAGGCTATGAACAACATGGCATGCTATACAGACTTACTCAATCAAACCGATGTATAGACTTTGAATGAATTCAACGGAAGAATGTATAGACATGGCCCCTTTCCGGATGTATAGACTTTCAGATAAACAGGCTACAGTCCTGTTGTATGGACTTGGATAGAAAGGCAAATGAATGGACAGACTAAGATGATTAATGTACTGAGGCATCGACTCATCAGCAAGGAGGGGTCGACCCACCACTGTCCAGACTCTACAGACAGAGTGTAGACAGAATCAAGTAGAGCATATTATCTGACAACCATATGAACTGCACTCATTTACATGGTGAAACATGAATTAATCTAGAGATAGTAGATTGATTTATAGTGTGAGACATCATCAAAACCGTAGGGATGCAACACTTAATAGCTTGGAGACGAGCATTCTTTGTCACCGGGCGCTTTCCGTCATCGGCTTGATCATTGAGTAGGGGACAGTCGGGAATCCGATGATCACGGCTCCCATAACGGAGACACGCTCCAAGTTTCCTCCAACATTCTTCGGCCTTGTGCCCGGCCTTATCACAGTGCTTACATACCACCTTAGAAGGTGTAGTGGTGATGGAGAAAGGTTTGGTCTTCTTGAACTTTTGCTCCTGGGAGGGAGTACCTCCATTACTTGGCCTCTTCTTGAAATTGGGTTTGAAGGTGCTGGAGCTAGTAACATTCTCCTTCTTGTCTTTCCCACGGATCCTATCAGATAGTTCTATGGCATCTTCTAGTAATTGGGCTCGTCGAACCATCTCTGAATAGACTTGTATGTCCATCGGTGCCAGATGTGTGATATATTGGGGCCTGAGCCCATTAAGGAATCTTCGAGCTTTCATCTTCTCAGTACTAACTAAGTGTTTAGCGTACCGAGACAGCCTTGAGAACTGCGCTTCATATTCAGCCACCGACAAAGATCGTTGCTTAAGTGCGGTGAATTCAGCGGCTTTCTTCTCTTGAACTCGATCTGAGAAATATTTATTGTTGAAATGTTTAACAAACTCCTCCCAAGTAACTTGTCCTTGATCTAATGTGGCTTCTACCGAGTCCCACCAGCATCGGGCGTCTCTTTCTAGTTGAAATGTGGCTAACAGGACCTTCTCTTGGTCCGAACATTGCATGACTCTAAAAACACGTTCCGTCTCTTGGATCTAGTGCTCGACATCATCTGGATAAGTGGATCCCATGAACTTAGGAGGGTTCATGTTCTTGAAGCTTTGGTGGAGGTTTCCTGCTCCATGATGTGCACCTCCTTGTGCCACTTGTTGAAGTGCCTGGGTCATGCCTTGAAGAGTGTGTTGCATGTTGCGCCATTGAGCACGTTCGGCAGCCATTGTCCTACAATTACAATAGCTATTTTAGTATGTGATTGCGTTAAAAGGCTTTTAATTCTATGTTGACTTTAACCCTTGGTTCTACCCAATCTCACTAGTTAGAGGTTCAGACTTATCCTTGGACATGGGTTTCCTAGGAATTGAATACCCTAGGCTCTGATACCACAAAAACTGTCACGCCCCGAGCGCGGAAGATACCCGGAGACGCGTGATGAGTTTATATCGATCATGTCAATCAGAGTATTAGTATATTCGACACCAAATCAGAGATGCGCAAGAGTAAAGATAACCCAATCCTTTTATTCCTTCACAAAAGTATTTCTATTACAATCCCTTGAAAATGCTAAACTTAATAAAAGAAAAGTACAAAATTGACTCAAGAAAATATAGAAAAGACAAGACTAGTTGACGCTTTGAGAAGCTCTAATCTCTTTCACTCTTGACCTTCCCTGTCCGATTGAGTCTCGTCGTCGGACTTACCTGAAAAGTAGGGAAACACTGAGTGAGCGAACGCTCAGTAGGAAATTATATCTCAGGAACTAGCAATGGGTTTAAGTAATTATAATTTATCACATGTAAATGTAATATGGCTATGCATGTAGAAATAACAAATCAATAGAATAACACGTCGTGTAAAACATCCAAGCGAGTCTTAAACAAGAGATATTCATGAGAGACTTTATAGATTATTGGCTATTTCACGCAAGTACTTTGCCCGTGTCGGGCCATGCTAGTAAAGTCAAGCAAGTCGAGTCACGCACGCAAGAAAGAGAGAGTGTGTGGAATGTCAAAGATCAAGAGAAAAAGTACTTCGGTGCAATGCTAGACACCGTGATCATTACAACTCCCATGGGCACTAGTACTTTTGGGTGCTCCTCCCAGGACCAGATCGGGCCCTTATATGCACAGCATTAAAGATAGATCTAGACATCCACTTTATAGTATAGCCAATGTGGAATTTCAAGAAAAAGCTTGTGGATATTCAAGATAGAGTAGAGTTCAAAATTGAACTTGATGTATAAGGACGATAATAACGATATAAACACGAGTATCGATAAAACTGGGTGGAGTTGGTTCCCTAATTGGGTACCATGACAATTAAGTGTCCATATATAGATGGTCATGTCATTTGATATAGAATTGAGGTCCACAAGAACATCATAATAATGGCATGATTTCCACATCCCATTAAGAATATTCTCATGATATCCACATAGCATATCATGAGGGCCGGTATACCATGTTTCTGTAGAGTGACATGGCAAAATAGTGCAATAGGTTTTTATGGTAGAACCAGCTCAGTCGGCCTTGAGGGAATCCAAGGCTACGGGGAGACTTACGGAGGTCCCAATGACTAACTTGCCAGTCCAAAGGAACGGAATGTCCAATGGAGGGCTTGTATGTCACCGAGAGTTGAGGGGTAATCGATAAAACATCGTAGAACATGGGACTATATTCACGGAATGGAAATATAGTGCCGATATATACATATATATTTATATAAAACCCTCGGCTAACAATAAACAATATAAAATAATTACACAGGAAATTGGCGCCTTAACATAAGTCACTGCTTATTAAATTAACGCCCTTCACTGGGTCGTTTATTTTCAGTTTGACGACTTCAGGAGCAGTCGGCCATTATAATTTTCTATTTTCTGATATTTTCTTAATTCTGTATTTTTGATAAAACGCGCCTTATCTAGGGGCGTCACATTCAGAAAAGATGACCTACTGGAGGTCGTTAATTCTCTTTGGTTTCCAGGAATATGAACAGTAAAGGTTTTCATGATAAATAATTTGCAGGAACCACATATATGAACTGGACAAGAAAAATAGCAGGATTCAAGGTATATGATCATGCATTAGATTTAACTACAGGTTTCATAGATATTAAATTTCAAACGTGCGTATTTATCAATTTCTTAAAATTGACGACTCTTAATTCGGCATCAGGTCATGAATTAGCGCCCTGTCATGGGTCGCCTCTTGCCAAAATTTCACAGAAAACCTCTAAAACATAGTAAAACTATATGCATGAATTACAGATAATATTATCATAAATTTTTATGCTAGTTTGGGCTACAATTCTTGAGAAAACCTACCTGATGATGATCTGGGTAAAAATACGAGAAGAAACTGAAGAGATTACGACACTCTGTTCAAAACAGAAGAATAGGATGTTGATGAAGAGCCCACGTTCTTCAACTAGACAAGATAGTTACTACTTGCTGTAGGCAACCTACAGAAGAAGAAAATGAAGAACATTAATATTCTCCATATCCATAACCGAAGGCAGAGGAAGAAGAACAAACCTGTTCTTCACGCACGAGACATCAATAGAACGCCTTTGACCAAAATAGCTAATAGGTTCGACTGAAAGGGGTATTTATAGGGTTTCAGGAATCCCTTAGGGTTAGAATTTGATTAGAACTCTAGTTTCCTTGATAGAGTCTTTACCATAATCAATCGAACACGTAGCAATCCTAAAACTTACCCTGGATAGTCTCCTGGTTCGAACGGAATAACAATGCAATTAACGCCTTAGGTTAGGGCCTTAATTCTAATTGACGTCTTGACCTATGCCGTTTCTTTTGTAATTCGCGCCCAAGAAGAGGGCGTTTCGTTCCCTTTCCTTTTATTTGTTTTGGACGTTTTTGAAATTTGACGACCTTTGGTATAGGCGTCACTTTTTTGAATTAACGCCTCAGGTGAAGGCGTTTCTTATTTAAATCGCGCCTTGTTGAGAGGCGTTATTTACATTTGACTTATTATTTATTCATTTTGGTTCTTATCATTTACTTAATTAATCTTTCTTGAAATCTTCCATTTATTTTACCAGGGTTGCTACAGCAATTCCCGATCTTCATCATTTTTCCGGCAATAGTTATCATTTTTAGAATCATCATGATATTCATCAAATGAAATATGGGGTGATTCTTCCACAGTTTGACTCTTAACATTAGAAATTCTATAAGCCCTAGATCTATCAGAATATCCAAGGAATATATCTTCATCACTCTTGGGCTCCAATTTATCTAAATCTCTTTTGTCATTATTGTGGATGAAGCACTTTTACCCAAACACTTTCATATATGTGAGAGAAGGTTTTTTTACCTTTCAGCAACTCATAAGGAGTCTTTTGGGTGTGTGGCCTTACCATAGATCTGTTGATAATGTAACAAGCCGTGTTTACCACTTCAACCTAAAACCTTCTTGGAAGTTGCCGTTCGGCAAGTATTGTTCTTGCCATTTCTATGAGTGTTCGATTCCTTCTTTCAACTACACCATTTTGCTCCGGGGTTCTAGGTGATGAAAATCGATGTAAAATGCCTTCAACCCTGCAAAGATTATAGAATTCAGTATTTTCAAATTCACCACCATGATCAGGTTGAAGCTTGGAGATTTTAAACTCACCGTCCTGCTTTATCTTCATATAGAGTGCCTGAAACTCATCAAAAACATCATTTTTATGTGTGAGAAAAAAAATCCATGTGAACTTAGAGAAATCAACCACCAAGATATATCCATATTTTCTAACACTTAAAATAACAGTTCTGGTTGGACCAAACAGGTCCATATGAATCTGCTCGAGTGGTTTGGATGACATATTTTCAGATCTTCCCTTGATGGATTTTCTTGTTTGTTTACCTAGGGCACATGCATCACACAACTTGTATTCTTGTTTAAAAGATAGTTCAGGCAACCCATGTTGTGCCCCTTGTGCTTTGTTGATGATGTGATGTTTTAATGATAGCAACATGAATGAGTCACCACATTGTCTTGAATATGTCTGATCTATTCTGTGGGAGATTGCATGAGTGTGCCATGTCTGAATTGTGAAGAAAGCATGTGTTTGCTTGAGTCATGATGTGATAAATTGGTTTGTGCTTGATTTCTGTTCTGTGCATTGCTTCTCTGCTGATATGTTCATGTTGTAGTTCATCAAGTCCATACATCCGTCTCACTGTTCACATGCATCAAGTATGTACAGCGTCCGTCTCAGCCAGCGTCTTATGCTGCATCTTAAGGCTTCAAGCCTATACATTGGACCGTGGTTCGTCAAGTCTATACATTGCTGAGCCATTCGACAAGTCTGTACACTGGTCGAGCATTCAAGTCTGAACATTCACAAAGTCCATACATCGACATTGTAGCTTGCATAGTTCAAGTCTGCACATTGGGATTTCACGTGAAGTCTACACATTGGTCTCCACTTGAAGTCTTCATTGGCTAAGGGTCTTCAAGTCCATACACAGTCATCTGATGCATATTGATTGAAGTCTGTACAACATGCCTTGTTGTTCACAGCTTTCTTATTTTGTGACTTCCCTAGTGTTTTGATGATGAGCATCACTATGTTAAATATTGTCATTTTAATCAGATATCTGGCGTAATATTATGCATTTGAAATTTCCATGATTAACAGGAAAACTGCTATGAGGTAGTACCTTGTATGTCCGTACTGTTCCTTTCATACTTCGTGTTGTTTGTGTTCACTACACTTCATGTTGTCCTTTTGTACGTCGTGTTGTTCCAACTATGTTTGTTGATTGTCTTCGTGCTAGTTACTGAAGCAGCTCGATTTGTTCTGATGTACTTCGAGTCATTTTCCTGTGAACCTCGTGTCGTTTCTTCAGTATTTAGTTGCTCATCTCGAGTCATCTTTTTATTTTTGCTCTTGTGTTTTCGTGTCATTTACTGTAGTTACTCGAGTCGTTTTCCTGCTTTCACTGTTTTCTTACATGTCGTTGTAGCCGTTCCTGTCTTATGTCTTCGTGTTGTTTTTCCTAGACCCCGTGTCCTTTTTGCTTTGTGACCACACTTCGTGTAGGGTTCTATTTTTGTCTTCGAGTTGGTTTCAGTCCGTGTCATTTCCTTCTCACCTCGTGTTGTTCTCATCTGACCTCGTGTCATTCTCTCTTTATTTCATGCTGTAGTTATCGTGTGTATCTCGTGTCGTTCTCAGTATAGTGCACCTTTTGTTGTTCCTACACACCTCGTGCAGCTTTAGCTTGAGTGTCAACCGACTTATTTCAGGTATATATATATATATAGAGAACCCTGAGTATTAATGGTTTTAATCTCTTTGCAGGAGAAGAAGAAAAAGAAGAAGAAGAAGGATTCTGGTTACAGGATCAAATCCGAACTAGTTTGCTCTATTGTAAGAGTGGGCACGTGATACGAGGTTGGCATCTGGCAGGCGATCCGAGATGCAGAGGAGCCTCCACGTGGACTGAAGCATTTGGGCGGGAATCGTGGAGAGCACACGCCGCCCTAATCTGCTGCTGCTATATATATGTGTCTTCTTCCTCTGAAGAAGCGCGTGCGAGGGCAGAGAGTGACTGAAGTAGAAGCAGCCAGAGCTAAGAGAAGAAGTGCAGAAGAGAAAGAAGAGATAGAGAAAGCTGAGAGCCAGATCGAGAGAGCAGAAGAAGAAAAAGAAAGAGAGACAGTGAGATAGAGAGGTTGAGAAGAAGAAGTAAGAAAGAAGAAGAAGAAGAAAAGAGAGTTCGTGCCGGGAGAAAGAGAGAAGCAGTAGAAGAAGTTCCTGCTGGACCGTGGATCAAATCCAGGCTAGCCAGCTCCTGCGAGAGCCACATTTGATTTTATCTTTTCAGCTTTCTGTTGCTGGGTTTTATTTTTCCTTTGAACTATTCACTTGCTGTTCTTCCGATCTTCTAGTGTGAGATCGGGTTCCCTCCGGTGTGGAGGAAGAGAGACTTGCGTCTCTGGTTGCCTTTGACTGGGTGTCATTGGTTGTTTCCCTCCGGTTGGGAGGAAGAGAGGTCCGAGACCTCTAGTTTGCAAGTGACTTGGTGTCACTTGTGTTTCCCTCTGGGGTTCAGAGGAAGAGAGACTTGGGTCTCTAGGTTCCCCTCCGGTTTGGAGGAAGGGAGATTTGGTCCTCCGGTTCTGGGCTTGTGGGTAGCAAGTCCAGGGGTTCTCTCCGGGTCTGGAGGAAGAGAGACCGTGTGTCTCTGGTTTCCAAGTGACTGGGAGTCACTTGGGGTGTCCCTCCGGTTGGGAGGAAGAGGGGAGGTTGTTCCCCTGGTCAAGCTGTTTGGCAGCAGTTGTTGCAGACTGAGTCTGCTGTGCTAGTGTTACTAGTGGAAGCCTCACTCCGGTTTGGAGTGAGGGGTGGACGTAGGTCTGTTGACTGAACCACCTAAAAAATCCTGGTGTCCCTTGTGGTTTGATCTTCTTATATGTTCACTTAATTGCTGCGCTTTAGATGCTTGCTTAAGATCGTTTGAGGGCTTCTTGAGTTGTTGTCTTGCTTTGATCCGTCTAAGTTTCCTCAGTTTATTTCTGCAACAATTTTAATTCCGCATAACTGAGCTTTAGAGTTTTTAATTAGGCTATATTTGTAGAGGGATACATTCACTCCCCTCTGTATCCGGGACTTACATTCTAACAATTGGTATCAGAGCGGTGTCTGCATACAAGGTCCAGCGACCTACAGATTCAATCTTGCAGTCTTAGGTGCTAATTTGTTTTTAGTGCATAAATATTCCTGTTGCCTCGAACTTACTCACTATTTGTTTTTCAATGGCTCTTCCACCCGTCTTTAGTGGTTCTGATTTCAGTCAGTGGTACACTGCTTTACATGCTTATGTAAATTCTGCTAATCCTGATTTGTGGAAATTAATTTCACAAGGTCCTCACACCTTACCAACAAAAGTGTCCAAATGGACCGACAGACACAGATCAAAGGATGGAGAAAATCAGAAAGCCTTTAACCTGTTGAAAGCAGCTACTGACAGAGCCTTATGGTCTTGTCTTCATAATTGCAGCTCAGCGAAGGACATCCTGGATAGGCTGAAGCAATTTCACAGGGTAAACGAGGACAACTGCATGATGTCTAACAGAAGTAATCCAAGTGGCAGCAATCAAGGCAACAGTCAGACTGAAGAAGATGATGAGGTAAATCTCTTCGAGAATTTTTCTCTAGAAGATTGGGAGAATGCATATGCTGAATTATTTGAATCTCATGAACTGTTAAGAAAACAGTATAAAAAATTGAAGAAGGGTACTGGTTTAGATAGTTCAAGTTCTCCTTGTAGAAATTGTGTTGAATTGAAAAATATTCATGATGCCTGTATGTCTGATCTTCTAATGTTGAAGAAACAAATTTCATTATTGAAAACTGAGAATCAAGATCATGTGAAAGAAATTTCTGAACTTGAAAAAATGAAATCTGAAAATGCTTGCAATGCTTGTGAAACTTTAAGAGACTTGATGAATGAACTTGATTCTGATGATAAACTTCAAAAGGATTTAATCAAATCTCTGAAAGAAGAAAACAAATCATTGCTAGAAAAGAAAACTGAAGCTGAAGATATGAAATCTGAAAATGAAAGACTTAAAAACCAGTCCAAGGAATTTGAACACAAATTGATGAGTCTTGAAAAAGAAAACAGATTGATTTCTGAAAAAATGGAGGCTGATAGAATAATAAATCTAGAGCTTCAGAAAAATCTCAACAAACCACAATCTGAGAAACAACAGAAAAACTTCTATGAATGTCAGTCTTCCTTAGATGATTGGATGTTTGATGATGATCTCCTAGAGAAAAACAGGAAATTGAAAGAGGAAATCAACAAGCTAAATCATCTAAACACCCAACTGTCAGATAGGCTATTGACAATTAAAAAAGGCAAGGGTGTGAGCATACATAATTCTGATAGGTTGATGAATGCTGAACAAGAAATTGAGAGTCTAAAAATCATCAACCTAATGTTGAGTGGAAATGTCAAATGCTGTGAAGAGAAGGCAGCTAATTATGAGCTCACTATGACATCCCTTCAACAAGAAGTTGATGATCTTTATAAGTCCCTATCTGAAGCTGACAATGAAACAAAGATAACACAGGAAGTTGAAAAACTCAAAAGTTTAAATGATGCCTTGCATCAACAACTCATTTCCTGTGAAACAAATTTGTCCAAATATGAAGCTAATACTTGTGGCTTAAATTCTGAAATTCAAGACTTGAAAAATTCCTTGTCAAAATTTGTCAAAGGAAAGGACAATCTGAATAAGCTTCTTGGAAATAATGTTAGCTTTCAGAGAGAGGGACTGGGTTACAGTCCGACAAACAAAAGGAGTAACGGGAATAAAACATCTACTGTTTTTGTCAAAGCTTCTAATCAGAACACAACCCCTGCTCTTTCTGTTTTTCAATTCACTGCACAAAAGTCCACTGTGAAACCCAAAACTGTGGAACAAACTCAAAAACTGAAAAAGGGTGAAAATTCACAGGAAAAGGAAAAAGACACTCCTGTTGTTATAAAGAAGACTGCACATAATTCACATGATCTCTCACACACTCACATTAAAAAGGATTCATGTTATTATTGTGGGAAGCACGGTCATCTCATGAATGAATGCTTTATCATGAAAGAAGACGATAAACTACATGCCAGGTCTTCCATGCACTTTCATGATCCATATGGATCTAAACACAATTCTAATCAGCACATTGTGTGCTTCAACTGCAATAAGCCTGGGCACAAGGCTGCTGAGTGCTGGTTTAGATCTACTTGGGGTAGAAATGGTTTTCATAAAAGAAATTCTTTTGCTTGCTCTCACTGTGGGAAGAATGGCCATACAGTCAAGAACTGTTGGCATGTTCAGAAGAACACTGTTAACCCCTATGGTGTCAAATTCCCTGCAAAACCATTTGCAAGATTTTCATGCTATAACTGTGGGAAGCAAGGTCACAAATCTTCTGAATGTTGGATGGTTAAGAACAAGCATCAAACTGCTCATGCATATAACAGAAAATCTTATGAACATGTTTATAAACATCACCCTGCTGTTAATATGCATCATAAGAGTCAAACACCAGCCATTTCATATAGATACTGTAGAAAATTTGGACATTCTATGGATGATTGTTCACTGATGAAATTTAATGATAATGTTGCTATGAAAATGTTTAGAAACCTGTCAGGGCTAACGTAGGACCCAAAGCTGCTTGGGTCCCTGCAGGATCAAGATGATCAAATACTTTGCAGGTGTGCCTTGGACGGAGGAATAAAAGGGGTTAACCAAGGCACTCAAAAAGAAAACCCCAGGACTCAATTCAGGTCAGTTCTAAAATCTGTTTCAATTTTATTATCTGAAATTATTGTTTTGCTTGGTCGATTTTTGATGCTCTTCTCATGCTGTTGTTTGCACTAAATAAGTGAGATTACTTTGCACTGCATATGTCATTTGCATGACCATCATGGTATATGAAATGGAACAGTGCTGGAGGGCAGATGGAGTATGTCTGGATGCTACAGCCATGTGTGAGGTGGTCATTGGACCAAGTCCTCCGCCCAGTACCATGGGTCAAGTCATATAGAGCAGTGTATTGCATATCATGTTGATCTGTTGGTGCTAAACTGAAGTTTTCTGAAATATGAATTGAACAATCATGCTTATAGTAATTCTCTTCTGTCTAATTTGCATGAATCATATCTGAATGTTAAATTTGATATCATGTGATGTGATTTAATACATTTCATGCATATAGTCAGGGGGAGTCCAACTGTTTTTGATCAATGCATATCATAATAATCTGTCTGTGCTAAATTGAATTATCTTGAAAAGTTGATTGCTCTAGCATGATGCTCTTTGAATAAAGAATGCTCCGACGTTTGAATAATCATCTTGCATAAATTGCATCATTTCAGGGGGAGCTTGTTGAGTCTATGTGAGTCACTGCATATAGACAAGGGGGAGCATTATTATATTGTTGTCACTATTTGAAATTCACACTCTACACTCCTTCAAATCATTAATTGACTATTTTGAGTTCATACCTTCTTGGATTTGAAAATTTGGCTGCTAATCCTCAATCTGTTGAAGAAGGAGTGTCTCATTTTGTCTGACTAAAATGACTTCAAACCTGTATTGAGTGTTTGACTCTGCTAGTGGCTTTAAACCTTATTCTCTCTTGCTGATTGACTCTTCCACCAGCTTGTACTCTTCCTTCATATACCTCTTAGCTGGTGTGACTATTTTGGCTCCATTATTGAGTTGTTGGTCAGCTAAATTTATTGTTCTGATTTGAGGAACTTAAGCTGCATGTCATGCAATTCAGTCTGAGATTTTGGTAGAAACTCCTATCATATGGGCTTAAGAATTATCACTGAATCAGACTGATATAAGATTAATGTATTCTCAGCTCTGTAATTAAATGAATTGAAAATATCTGTTGATAAGGCTTAATAAACTTTAACCTCTTGTGTCATGTAAACCTTAAAGTCTCTCATCTGATATCTGAAAATTTGAAATCTAGGCTACTTTGGTAGAGATACATAGAGTGAGTGTTGTGGTTAAACATTAACTTGAAAAAGTTGACTAAATGGAAAATTATGAATTCAGAGTAATGACTCGGTCACTGAGAAACTGAGTTCTTTATCAATGAAATAAAGTAACTCATGTCATGAGGTGCCACAGTTATCTCTGATAAAAATTTAGTGAAACAAAACCTGACAGAGCAATAGCTTATTTGTGTAGAATAGCTGGGGAGTCTGGCCTCTGATAAAGGTGTCTTCTCATGTAAAAAGACACTCATATTGCTAACTCTGCTCTCAAAGTGAGAGGCAATGCCAGTTATCACACTGAGTAACTGGGTAACTTCAACTGAGACTTGGTGTGCCTCATGTAAAAAGGTGTTGATCAACTTAAATTACTCAGGAAAAATATAATGTGCATCAAATAAAATTATCTTGAAAAATCTGTCAACTCATGTTCTTGAAAAAGTGTTTAACTTCAGTACTAACCTGTGTATTTTTCAAAGGTGCTATTGAGATCATATGTGTAAGATAAAAGATGATTATGTTTGATTGTTTTCTGACTATTTGGTTCACTTTTATTAAAACTTGGATTCAGATATGAGTATTGAGTTTAATTTGGCAAAGTTGGTATACATCAAAATTAAATTAGATTGATTAAGTTGTCACTTCATAACTCTTTATGATAGAAGAGTCTACATCTTTTAAGACTTATTGAAGTGATGAATGCATTCAAATCCCTCATGATCAGATTCATGCATGATCAACAAAAACTGTATAGTCAACTCCTCTCTTATCAGTTGACTGATTCCATCTGCATCTTTTTCTGACCATACAAATGTGAGGTGCCACTCCCATTATTACCTTGTTCACTTGCAGCCCTCTGAACTTCAGAATCCTTATGGTGGTGGATTTTAGATTGATTCCTGAGATGTATTTATCTCCACACTGTTGGAATCTTCCATCTTGTTCTGCAATAAGTTATGATTCTGTGGTATTTTCACCAGAATTCAGATTCTTTGTAATGGCTGATTTCAGATTGATTTATTGGATAACCAGAGTCCATTCCTGTGCTTCAGGGGGAGTTATGGTTTATTCACATCTAAGGGGAGAGTAGTCAATCATGCATGTTGATAGGGGGAGAGCTGTTTCATTGTCTTAAGGGAGATCTTCATTTTAAAGAACCATGACTCATTCTCTGCATTGATGTGCTGCATTTGACTATCAAACCATTTCTCATCTTTTTGATTATGTCAAAGGGGGAGAATAGTTTGATGAGTCTGTGTGACTCATTATGTTGCCATCATCAAAAAGGGGGAGATTGTTGTGCCCCTTGTGCTTTGTTGATGATGTGGTGTTTTAATGATAGCAACATGAATGAGTCACCACATTGTCTTGAATATGTCTGATCTATTCTATGGGAGATTGCATGAGTGTGCCATGTCTGAATTGTGAAGAAAGCATGTGTATGCTTGAGTCATGATGTGATAAATTGGTTTGTGCTTGATTTCTGTTCTGTGCATTGCTTCTCTGCTGATATGTTCATGTTAGTTCATCAAGTCTATACATCCGTCTCACTGTTCACATGCATCAAGTATGTACAGCGTCCGTCTCAGCCAGCGTCTTATGCTGCATTTTAAGGCTTCAAGTCTATACATTGGACCGTGGTTCGTCAAGTCTATACATTGCTGAGCCATTCGACAAGTCTGTACACTGGTCGAGCATTCAAGTCTGAACATTCACAAAGTCCATACATCGACATTGTAGCTTGCATAGTTCAAGTCTGCACATTGGGATTTCACGTGAAGTCTACACATTGGTCTCCACTTGAAGTCTTCATTGGCTAAGGGTCTTCAAGTCCATACACAGTCGTCTGATGCATATTGATTGAAGTCTGTACAACATGCCTTGTTGTTCACAGCTTTCTTGTTTTGTGACTTCCCTAGTGTTTCGATGATGAGCATCACTATGTTAAATATTATCATTTTAATCAGATATCTGGCGTAATGTTATGCATTTGAAATTTCCATGATTAACAGGAAAACTGCTATGAGGTAGCACCTTGTATGTCCGTACTGTTCCTTTTATACTTCGTGTTGTTTGTGTTCACTACACTTCGTGTTGTCCTTTTGTACGTCGTGTTGTTCCAACTATGTTTGTTGATTGTCTTCGTGCTAGTTACTGAAGCAGCTCGATTTGTTCTGATGTACTTCGAGTTGTTTTCCTGTGAACCTCGTGTCGTTTCTTTAGTATTTAGTTGCTCATCTCGAGTCATCTTTTTATTTTTGCTCTTGTGTTTTCGTGTCATTTACTGTAGTTACTCGAGTCATTTTTCTGCTTTCACTGTTTTATTACGTGTCGTTGTAGCCGTTCCTGTCTTATGTCTTCGTGTTGTTTTTCCTAGACCCCGTGTCCTTTTTGCTTTGTGACCACACTTCGTGTAGGGTTCTATTTTTGTCTTTGAGTTGGTTTCAGTCCGTGTCATTTCCTTCTCACCTCGTGTTGTTCTCATCTGACCTCGTGTCATTCTCTCTTTATTTCGTGCTGTAGTCATCGTGTGTATCTCGTGTCGTTCTCAGTATAGTGCACCTTTTGTTGTTCCTACACACCTCGTGCAGTTTTAGCTTGAGTGTCAACCGACTTATTTCAGGTATATATATATATAGAGAACCCTGAGTATTAATGGTTTTAATCTCTTTGCAGGAGAAGAAGAAAAAGAAGAAGAAGAAGGATTCTGGTTACAGGATCAAATCCGAACCAATTTGCTCTATTGTAAGAGTGGGCACGTGATACGAGGCTGACATCTGGCACGTGATCTGAGATGCAGAGGAGCCTCCACGTGGACTGAAGCATTTGGGCGGGAATCGTGGAGAGCACACGCTGCCCTAATCTGCTGCTGCTATATATATGTGTCTTCTTCCTCTGAAGAAGCGCGCGCGAGGGCAGAGAGTGACTGAAGTAGAAGCAGCCAGAGCTAAGAGAAGAAGTGCAGAAGAGAAAGAAGAGATAGAGAAAGCTGAGAGCCAGATCGAGAGAGCAGAAGAAGAAAAAGAAAGAGAGACAGTGAGATAGAGAGGTTGAGAAGAAGAAGAAAAGAGAGTTCGTGCCGGGAGAAAGAGAGAAGCAGTAGAAGAAGTTCCTGCTGGACCGTGGATCAAATCCAGGCCAGCCAGCTCCTGCGAGAGCCACATTTGATTTTATCTTTTCAGCTTTCTGTTGCTGGGTTTTGTTTTTCCTTTGAACTATTCACTTGCTGTTCTTCCGATCATCTAGTGTGAGATCGGGTTCCCTCCGGTGTGGAGGAAGAGAGACTTGCGTCTCTGGTTGCCTTTGACTGGGTGTCATTGGTTGTTTCCCTCCGGTTGGGAGGAAGAGAGGTCCGAGACCTCTAGTTTGCAAGTGACTTGGTGTCACTTGTGTTTCCCTCTGGGGTTCAGAGGAAGAGAGACTTGGGTCTCTAGGTTCCCCTCCGGTTTGGAGGAAGGGAGGTTTGGTCCTCCGGTTCTGGGCTTGTGGGTAGCAAGTCCAGGGGTTCCCTCCAGGTCTGGAGGAAGAGAGACCGTGTGTCTCTGGTTTCCAAGTGACTGGGAGTCACTTGGGGTGTCCCTCCGGTTGGGAGGAAGAGGGGAGGTTGTTCCCCTGGTCAAGCTGTTTGGCAGCAGTTGTTACAGACTGAGTCTGCTGTGCTAGTGTTACTAGTGGAAGCCTCACTCCGGTTTGGAGTGAGGGGTGGACGTAGGTCTATTGACCGAACCAACTAAAAAATCCTGGTGTCCCTTGTGGTTTGATCTTCTTATATGTTCACTTAATTGCTGCGCTTTAGATGCTTGCTTAAGATCGTTTGAGGGCTTCTTGAGTTGTTGTCTTGCTTTGATCCGTCTAAGTTTCCTCCGTTTATTTCTGCAATAGTTTTAATTCCGCATAACTGAGCTTTAGAGTTTTTAATTAGGCTATATTTGTAGAGGGATACATTCACCCCCCTCTGTATCCGGGCCTTACATTCTAACAACCCATTCACCATTGAATGCTTTAAAAGTTTATGTATGACATTGTAGCTAGCATGTCCTAGTCTACGATGCCATAACCATGCAAGCTCAGATTTTGGTACAGCAAGATAAAGGTTTAAGTGAGCAGGATCATCTAAGTCAATCATGTAAACACTGTTGACTCTCTTACTAGAAAATTTTACCTTGTTAAATTTTGGTTCAAGGATTCTACATTCATGAGAGTCAAACAGCACTTTGTGACCTTTATCACACAATTGACTTATGCTGAGCAAGTTGTATTTCAAACCTTTAACTAACAGCACGTTACAAATGGAGTTGGAGAGGTTCTTACCTACATTACCCGTTCCAATGATTTTTCCTTTGTTGTCCCCTCCAAATGTGACGTGTCCTTCCTTTTCCATCAAGAAACAGAATTTTGTTCTGTCTCCAGTCATGTGTCTTGAACAGCCGCTATCAAGGTACCACCGGTTATGCATGGCTGCAAGACACTCCCGCACAAGCAATTAAGCAATGGTGTTTGGAACCCAACAAAATTTGGGTCCCATCAAACTGTTCAGATTTTCAAAACATGAAACCATTTCTTTTGGAGTCCAAACCTTCCTAGCATTCATGTTTAGTTTGTTTAGAGCAGGGATTTGGTTTTTCTTTTCAGCTTCGACACTCACTTTCTGTTTAGAGGCTCTTTATTGGATTTTGTGTGCATTTGAGGAAGTTTGCTTCTTAACCCATTGAGGTCACTTGTTGGTTTTGGGTTGAAAGTAACTGTTTTGCCACCTAGGGGTTTGAAGCTTATAAGATTGGTGAATAAAGGAATTACAATTGCCCCAAAAATAAGGTGGTGTCGACATGTATGAATGTGCAACCCAGTTACAATGGCATCTAGAAGGCTGAATTTGTTTGGCGGCCTGAATGGGCGATGGCCAAGGAAGTGTCGACCTATGCTGTGGGGATGGTTGACTCTTCTTAGACTTTTGAGGTTTCATCTTAGGGAGTTCAGTGGCTTCCACTTCAACCTTTTCTTTTCCTTTATCACTATGTTTTTGATGACTTTGATTGGGTGTTGTGTCTGAGGTGGAAGCATGAGAAGAGGAAACAAATGTGACCGTTTTTAACCCAATTGGCCTTTTGTTTGTTGGTTCAAAACCCAACCCTTTCTTGTTGAAGTTCATTCTAGTACCTAGCAATGCATCTAGGTTTTCTCTTCCATCCACAAACTTTTCTAAAGATTGTTGCTTATCCTTCAACTCTTTTTGTAGGTTTTCAATGTTTTGAAGAAGTCGAGTGTTGACTTATTTGACAGCTTCATACTTCTCATTACTCAATTTGTTGTCCTTTTCATAGCTTTGCATTTTTAGCTTCATGCTATTAATCTCATTTCTTAAGTCTTCATTTTCAGTTTCCAAGTCAGCCATTTCTTTTCTTCCCTCTTCCAAATCCTCAATCATTTTTCTAAGATCTTCAATTTCTGTTTCAAGTAAAGCAGTCTTATCATTCATATCATGATCATGCACAAACAAGTAAATTTTCTTTTTCAATGTTTTATTCTCCTTTTTGTACATGTCATATTTTTCCATGAGCTGTATATACGCTTCCTCCCAATCATCAATTGTGTAATTTTCAAAAGGAGAGTTTACCTCAGTTTCTTCGTCACCTATGGCCATGAGACAAAGATCTTCTTTTTCTTTGTCTGAGGAGCTAGTTCCACCATCATTTTTTTCCTCATCACTCCATGTAGACACCATGGCCTTGTTCTTCTTCTTGCCCTTCCATTTTTCAGGACAGTCAGTCTTGAAATGCCCTAGTTTGTGGCAAGAATAACAAATGATTTTGTCAATTTTCTTAAAGTTTTCAGAATTAGATTTGAAACTTTTCCTTACCTGTGACCTTTTTCTCATGAAACTCTTACCTTCATTTCTCAGAAATTTTATGAACTTGCGTGTGAGCACGGCTACATCATCCTCATCTCGCTCACTTGCAGAAGCCTCACCTTCATCAGAAGTGCTTTGACCGCTGGGTCCTGCTTTAAGAGCTAGATACTTTTTCTAAGGCACCTTAGCATCTTTGTTCTTAAGGTTGATCTCATAGGTCATCAATGACCCAATGAGTTCATCTACCTTAGTAGTTGCGAGATCTCTCAATTCTTCAACCACGGTAGCCTTCGTGTGCCATGCGGGAGTCAGTGATCTAAGAATCTTCCTCACGATTTTCTATTCTAAATATTCCTTTCCCAAATCTGTTAGACTATTAGTAAGCACAGTTAAGCGAGCATACATGTCTTGAATTGACTCATCAGGCCTCATCCTAAACATTTCATATTCAGAAACTAAAATGTTGGCTTTCGTTTCTCGTACCTGAGAGGTTCCTTCGTAAATTACCTCTAACTTGTCCCACATTTGTTTTGTAGTTGCGCATGTAGCCACTCTTAAGAATTCTACTGGATAGAGTGAGAATTGCATGATGTGTTTAGCACTCCAGTTGATAGTGGATTTTCTTATTTGTTCTTTAGTCTACAAGTCCTCATCATCCGTAAGCTCATACGGACCTTTGCTGATCACTTGCCAAAGTTCGTTGTCTTGGGCGCGAATGAACACCTGCATGTGATGTTTCCAATAAGGATAATTAGTTCCAGTGAAATAAGGAGGCCTATTCACAGAATGTCCTTCAAGTAAAAAATCGTTGGACGTTAATCCACCATTTCCCTCAAGGTCGTTGGACCCCATAATGAGAGATTAGGCTCTGATACAGTTGTTAAGTAGTGGATAGCAAATCTAGAGGGGAGGGTGAATAGATCTGCCCCTCTTTTCACAGAACACCCCTCTTTAAAACTAGATAAAGAGAATCGCAGTGGAATATAACTAGCTTAGCGAAGGACACAACGATTGACTTAGCAGGATGAATAAGCATTATAGAGATTGAACCTAAGCATGCATCTAGCACAATGCAATCGCACAATCAAATCACAACACACGAGATTTTAAGGTGGTTTGGACTGAATCCCTAGTCCTACGTCCACCCCTCACCAAACCCGATGAGGCTCCACTAGTGCAGCGCACCAAACTACAAATCGGTAAGACCTCCGATTGCCTTCCTACTAACCACAGGTAGGGACGTCAACACCGCAGATCAGAAAACTTTCGATTGCCTTCCTACTAACCACCGGTAGGGACTATCTTCATTTTCAATAGTTTGAACGAATTTAAAAGAGAACAAGATGAAAATGCTCAAACAAGATATAGAGATCTGCTAAAATGAAATAGATCTTGTCTAAGATTGCTGGAGCTTGAATCTAATGCTTCAATGGTATCTTATTCCTTGTGAGATAATCTTCCTTGAATCCCTTTGAGTTGATGGAAAGAGTTTTGGATGTAGCTTTGATCCTCCTTTTAATTCCTTGAGTTGATGAAGAGGTTTAAGGATGCAGATTTGGTCTCCCTTGAGAGCTTGCTTGCTTCTACACTTGCTTGGAGATTGATGACTCCAGATCAAGGCTTGAATCCCTTGGAATAAATGAAGAACTCTGCACGAAGTATTGTTCACGGCTACAATACCTTCTTCCTTGAATAGGCTCCACAAGCCTCCCTTGATCTCCTTTGATCCAAAATGATCAACTAGGGTTTCTAACCCTCTTGCATGAGTTTTATATCTCTTTGGATGCTTAATAGACACCCCCCAGACCAGATCCACAATCCATGGGAGATTGGGTGACTTTAGGATTAAACAAATACAAGGAAAGGGGCTGGCCTCGAGGTGGAAAACAAAGTCAAACATTGCTGCATCGGGGCTGGCGGTCGACCGGAATTTTTACAGGTGAAGATCAATTCGTTGCTGGGAAAATCGGTTGACCGCCCCTTACTGGGTGGTCAACCGCTACTGTCGGTCGACCGCTAGCTGCGGAAATCCCAGGTTTCTCCCCTTCAGTCCCTTAATCCCTTTAACAGCCCATTCACGTCTGTGGCATCAATCTTGGCAGAATCTTGAGGATTTCTGCTGAGTCTTTGACCTTGTGTTCTCTTGGCTATGCTTCATTGTGCATCGACCTTGGCTATGTGACTTGTCTATGCTTCATTGTGTATCAACTCTTTTGTACCAAGTGTTGACTCTTCTTGAAGGGATTTTCATCCTTGCTTGGGCGCGATCATTAGGCTTTCACTTTTGCCATCTCCACTCCATTCCTTGGCTTAACTATCATGAGAAAGCATCATGTATTTCAGTCAAATGAGAGTGAAAAACATCAATGACTTATAGTGCTTAGCCATTATCAAAACCATGAATATCAAATGACCACAAGGGCACAACATGGTTGTGGGTGTGTGGGGTGTTTGGTGGTTGATTGTATGGTAGGAGGGGAGGGAGTTAAGTTGGTGCCATGGCTCCCACCTGGTGGGGTCAAAGGGATCAAAGAAAGTATGACCGGATAAGGTGGCTTCTTCCTTTAGGTTGGCCAAGGTGAGGTGTTCCCCAATGAGTAAGGGGTCTTCTTCCACCATAAGAGTAGATGGGATAATGATTACCTTAGGATGGTTGGGCTCCTTTCATGGGCTGTCATTGGCTTGGGATGGGATAGAGATGCCTAATGTGGGAAGGAACATGAGGACCTCACTAGTGCATTGGCCCATGGTGAACACGGGAGTAATAGGGGAAGGTCGGACGGCCACAACTTGGGATGGATGACTCATGGTTTGGTGGTATGGACTTGACCTTGGGATTGTGCCTTTCTTAGCCACTTGACTAGAGGTTCTCCTATGATCACTAGTCCATTGAAGGGGAGAGTTAATTCTAGGTGGGGTTTATGGTTGGGTGAGAAACTAGGGGTTTGTCTCTCCTTAGTTTGAGTGTGGGTGTCCTTCGGTGGATGGGTAATGTTGAAACAAATAGCCTCGTTCTTTGGGACTTCCATGGCCAAGCTTGTGTCTCTAGCATGGATGATTTTGGTAGGAGTTTGGGTTGGTGGAGCTGGAGGGTGTGATGACATGAGGTTAGGGAGGGTTGTTTGAGGGATCATTGGTAGAGTGTAGGGTTCCCGTGGAGGGGTGGAAGTAGCATGCTTGGTGGGGTAAGGGACGGAGGGTGACGGCCACACGCATGGGCCATATTTTTGGTAGAAGGCTGTGGGTGACTTGGCTCTCTCCTTCAACATCCCTTTGACAAGATTATCCCACGCATTCATCTTGGGAAGGGAGTAGTGGAGCGGGGAGGGGTGATCCTTCTAGACTCAATGACGATGTAATGCCCAAGGATTAGACTTAGTAGAGACAAGTCTAAAACGTGCTTTGATATCACTTGATGTGACACTACCTTGGGGGTGATAGTCACAAGATCGAAGACCGCTCGGACCTATCAAGCAAGCAATACAACGTACCGGCAACTTCACTCGAGCGGACTAACCAGCTTGGCGCACACTAGGGCCCGTAGGCAAATCGGTGATGGTGGAGAGGGTCCGAAGTGGGACCTCACCTTTTCAGGGAATTGGCTAGCTTGGGATGGACCCCTAAGCGCCTGGGCTGCCCAATTCCACGGGCGGCCAGCACGCCAAGGGCATTGGTTGTAGGGTCGCTCTCTCAACTTACTCCACAGTGGTCGCTCAATTATAAGCAAATTCGAGATCGGGCACTCTCTTACCACCGACGGATCAACCAAAAAAATACTAAACTAAGCAATTAAGGGCCAGCAATGAGAAGTGTTCCGAAGCTCACCTGATCGGCGTGAATACACCGATCCCGATAGGAGACGTGGGCAAGCGGGGAAGCGTGGGCTATCTACGCCGATGACGCTTCAGCCGCTGACCTGCTAGTACAAGCACTACGCCCTCGCAGAGGGGGAATCTCTGGGTGGGTGTCAATAGATTTACAATCAAACACTACCTCCATGCAGGGAGGGGCTGTAAACCAGTCAGGCGGGGAGTGAGAGTGAAGCTAGAAAACCATTATGCCGAGCTCCACCGGTGCTGCTAGCTTCTGGAACCGCCGGACAGACAGTCGAAGATGGTGCCGCTACGATCACTACCGAACTCCAAATAGGCTACAACCAGTGCCAAAATTCTATCACTTGAAACAGGAAGACGCCTGAATTTTCTTGTAATTTCTTGACAATGCCGCTGGAACAGGGCTGGCCTATGCTGGTTCTGGTTGCTCCTAGGGTGTTATTGTTGGAAGATGGGGGCGCCACGAACAGTCCCGTGCTCTGTTGGAGGCGAGGCTGGTACCGATGCGATCGTGGATGAGTCTTCTTTCCGTTGAGACCAACGGCGCCATTGAAAGATGTTGGAGCTGATTGGGAAGACCCGAACAACATGGATGTGTCGGTTTTGGCTCAGGAAAACTTACCTGACGCACTTGGAATGGAAAATTTGGAACTTTTGATGCCGAGGTCCAAAATTAGTTCTGCTTTTTGGGGATGGGAGAGGACTTGAAGGAGAATCCCTAAGCCAATTTTTGCACCCAGATCTGCAATGGAGTGGCCATGGTCGAACTTGATCTGGAGCTCCGGTTCTCTGCCTGAGTGGTTCTGTGTAGTCGAGGAAGAATCGCTCTCACGGGCAGCTCGGTGCTTGGACGATGACGAAACCACCTCACCTGGAAAGCTCTCTGGATGACCTTTCCATAGGTATATCACTTGCCACCAACAGCATCGGGGAAGGGCCGGAGACGATGCTGCTTCCAGGACCCTAGCTTGGTGCCTGCGAACTGCTGCTGGAGCTACAACATGCCGATGGGAAATGGAGTAGGACGTGGGGCAAAATGGGGGTGGATGAGTGTGGGGCGAACCCTAGCTGTGAGGGGGTCTGGGAGGGGGTGATCCAAGGTGAGGGAGTGGCAAAATGGGGGCTGGAAGGAGGTCTAGCAGGTGGAGGGAGGAGAAGCTGCGAATTTGTTGTTAGGAGGGGAAAGGGAAGGAGTATTTGAAAATGGGTTTAAGGGTGGGATTAATTTTGGGTCTTGGGGGTGGGAAGAGGTGTGTGGGGAAGGGAAAAGGATGCTTAGGGAGTGGAGAATTCTCCCTTGAGAGATGAGAGAGGTGCTTGGGGAAGGGGAGTGGGTGGTTGGTGGTTGGAGGGTTTAGTAGGGATAGGTGGAGGCTACCTTGGGGATGGGGTGGAGTAAAGAGAGGGGTTAGGGGGAGTTGGAGTGGCTTTAATGGAGGGGGAAGGGATAGAGAAAGTGATTGGGAGGGGAGGAGAGAGAAAGGGGCACCCCCTCTTGGAGAGAGAGAGAGAGTGTGTGTGTGAGAGAGAGAGAGGGGAATCCACCCCTTAGAGAGAGAGAGGGAGAGAGAGATGGAGAATCCACTCCAATTGCACTAGAACACTCAATTTTTTAATAGGGGTGGCCTATTTATAGGCACTCATACTTTCCTAGGACTAAAATGACCCTGACTAAACAACTAATGACCAAAGTAGTCCAAGGGAGGGCGCCCCTGGGCCAAGCCCACTAGTTGGGCCCAATAGACAACTTAATTACCCACATGACTCAATACTTAGGTAAATGACCCTTATACCTAGGTACCGGACACAAATAAAGGAAAAATTACATAGTTTGTGATTCAAATAAAAAATGAAAATTACGTGGATTAACTCAGAAAAATGTGGAGAACACAATGGCGCAAACTGACGATCCATCAGAGCTTCGCAAAATGTGGAGTGGTAAGTGATGCCCCCATCACCCCTGCCCTTTAAGCGGGCTTACCCCCTTTAGGGGGGAGCTTCACACCCAGCCACCCCCTTTGCCTATAAATTCCCCTGGAAGGCCAGGAGTCAAGCATCGAGCAAGGATTCAATGGATTGAGCACCAAGGGCATTCAAGGGTATCAAAGTTGAAGCACTTGGAGCATTAAGGAGCGTAACCTGATGTGTTTGTTCGTGGTCGGCTAAATACACGTTGAGGGTATATCACATCAACACCCCTCATATGATGTCTAGCTAATAAACACGGACATTCTCCTTTGCATATGAGGCACCATGGTAATGGTGAGAACACTCGTTCACCAGGTTCGCTTATGTCTGGCACATCATGGTTACAGTATCGACACCCTCATGTCGAGACCTCCAGTATCTCGGGGTCAGACTCCAATTGCTCTCTCCGAGCCGGTGACCGATTGTCCCACCTGCCGACCTGAGTTAGCTCGACCCTAGCCCAGAAGTATCACTCTCGAGGCCCGATCCGAACAATAGGTCCTAACACCCGGCCCATACGCCCTCTAGTCAGCGGCAGTGTCCCAGTACCCAGTCTAATTATGACCACTCCGTAGTGTCTGTAGTCCCTTGGAGGACCCTCTGCAAAATAGTGAAAAACCCACTTCATTATGCAATGACCTAAGAACCGATCTTCGAGACAAAATTGTCTCACGGCTTGCCCCAATGTATTAAGGCCTTTTAGCGCCTCTCTATAATGCCTATTATGGCTCATTATAGTGAAGTGTACTTGGAAAACATGATTCTTCACCTCTCTTGGAACACTTTAAAGTCTCTGCCTACCAGCCCCCAGTGTCATCTGTCTCTCTGGCCAGTACATGCCTGCTCCTTTCTGAGCCAATGTCTGTGGTCCCCAGTGTTTGTCGAGAAATCAATTGGCACGCCCGCATTTTTTTTGACCACCCCTGACCTAATATTTCTTTCTTTGTATTTCCCTATCACTACCTCGAAATCCCCACGTACCAAATCGACCCCGCTTGACCTTCCGAAAGGTGAATGTGTGTCACCGTCGCAAAAAGATCAAAATTCCCGCGAGCATGAACACCTGGCTAAAACTCGCTAGTGGCTTTGAAGCTTGAATGTGAGTCAACTGTTAGAGTTGTCGGTGTCGAGCCGCTAGTAGAAACCATGTTGGGAGTCGCTCCCTGCCTTTTTATCATGCGTCATGTGACATGGCAGGTGGCTGCAAGTCCTGTGTTGGCCCAGCAATTGAGATGTCAGCATGGCGATGCCGCTTACCTGGTAGTTGGGGTGATCCCCACTTCTTGGTGAAGAGTCGTGTGATAAGGCGAGTTGTCTCGAGCCTTGGGTTCAACCCGGCCATCGGGAAAGTATTGGTACGAAGCTGTTCATTTGGGAATGACCTCCGTTTGTTGTGTTATGCCATTTGATACGACAAAATGTCCCAGTTTTTTGGCTCAACCCGGCTGGCAGAGTGCCTTTGATGTTATGTCATCTTGTGCTATTTAGGGAGTAATTCCTATAGACACCCGTTTTAGGCCCACAAGTTGAGTCATTCTCTTATTCTTCTTGCTAATGCCCCAATTGGTCATTTTGGATTGATTCTCTGGCCCATTGTAAGCCCTTTCAACTCATTCTAAGAACAAAAAGTTCAATGTTTGTGCCCTGGAGTTGAGATAACCCCTAGAGTTGAGATAGCCCCTAGAATTGAGATACGCGTATTGTTCACATAGCTGCATTGTTGAGATAGGCACTGGCATTGATTAAGAATAGGCACGTTGTTCACATAGACGCATTGTTGAGATAGGCGCTGAGTTTGATTAAGATAGGCGCATTGTTTAGCCGCATTGTTGAGTTAGACGTTGGGGTTGATTGAGATAGCAACATTGTTCACATAGTTGCATTTATTGAGATAGGGGCATGTGAAGTTAATATAGGTTGAGATAGCTGCTAAGTTGAGATCGCTTGAGATAGCTGCTAAGTTGAGATAGTTAGTGAGATCAGTGGAGTCATTCAGAATGCGGTGTATCGTGTTGACGCGTTCTTTTAATCGTGGCTGCCGACTAGACCACGTTCATTTGAATTCAAATTCGTGCTTTTTAATCACCTATCTTACATGCGGTATATCATGTCACCACATTATCTTATGATCGTAGTAATCAAGCAGACAGTTTTGGCTGAATGCCATTCTTTCAATCCTAATTTTCCTAGAGTCCATCTTAGGAATGTTTTTAGTACTCGGTTCAATCCATGAAAGTTCCTAATCCTTCTAGGATTCTTCTTATCTCAATTTTCAGCAAGATTAACAGGATTTGAGTTGCCAAATCTAGGGTTTCTCTTCACACCCGAACAAGAGTTTTCTATTTTTTTTCTTATAAATTGAACCCCATAGCCTAGGGCTCAAGGAGACGCAACTACGAGGAGGATGGCGAGGCTATGCTGTGTTGGAGACCCCCCACCTTATCCCTCTATCAACCAGGGAGTAGCATAAGGCTTTTTTTCTCTATTTTCATTTTCTTTTCCCCATCATTATTATATGTTTTTCCTCAAATCTTTGCGTATTCTTGCATAGCATCGCATAGCTTTTCAAATCACTTTCTTGACTAATCAATCACACACACACACACACACACACACACACACACACACACACACACACACACACACACACACACACACACACACACACACACACACACACACACACACACACACACACACACACACACACACACACACACACACACACACACACAGAACCCAATTTTTGCCCCACAGGGGTTTAAAACCCAACCTCCAGGTAATTGACCCCTTGATTGCATGTTTCCATCAAGTATAGGGTAGATGCTACACTATCTCATGTTCTAATAGGCTTTTCTATTATTTGATTGTCTGATTTACAGGCTTAGGCAGAAGACGATGTGAGGCCCTTGCTCCTTGGCTGGCCTTGGAGTGAGGAAGGAAGGATTCACAACATCTTACACCTCCTATTTTAATGTGGCATCCACAGTGGCCGTGTTCTTCAGAATGCGTCCAGAATAGTGACCACGTTCTTTCCAGGCCCCTTCCTCGGCCTATTTCCCTTCTTTCTGAGGTAAGTAGTGCGCCTCATTCATCCATTCATATTGTTTGCATGCTATAAGCTCTCGGTGGTAATCACAGTTTCATATTCTTTCATCTTTCATCATCATTATTTCCTTTATTCATAATCATGCTATATATTTTCTTGTTTAGATAGAGATTTGAATTGAATTGATTGTTTTATCTCTTTTTGAATATCTACAATTCCCTTTCCCTAAATCTTGATTAGTTCAAGAAAATAAGCGGGTGCAACAAAGGCATAGTAACTTGCCCCTTGTCAGGCTGAGGTGGGACATTGTAAGCCTCGAATATGTTTGATAACATGGCCATCTACCCATCGAGTGGAGGTTCTAGTTGAAATGAGGTAGTCATGATATCGAGAGCTTCCACCAAGAATTGCCATGACTTGCCCTTAAGCATGGAATTCATCACATCTTTAGCGGCAATATGTGCCAATATTATGTTTGAGAACCCCTTCTTTTGATTAGCCATTTGGACCACAACTGGGCAAGGTGTCATGAGAGCTTTGAGGATAGCTTTTATGACGAGCAATGTAACTTCTATCGTCCTGACTTTAGATTTGACTAGCACTAACTTTAGGAACCCTTCTTGATAGCTATTTGTGGAGGTGGAGGTTTGGTTTTCTCAAACATGCCCGAGATAAGGACACAGATCCGTATGTGGCTGATATAACCATATAAATCGATGCACATGACCGGCATCGAGTCTTTCTCACTCAGTTTGTAGCAACCCACCTAAATTAACGAATAAAAATTTGATATTAATATATATATGAGAAAAATGATATAATAAAAAGATCGAATATGATAATGAGTAATGGGAGAATAATTAACAAATAATCTTCCATGCGATAAAATAGTATAATGGTAAGTTAAAATATCATTTTGTGAAACATTAAATAAATATAATATCGACTAAAATTTATATTTACAATAATTAGCATAAGCCTGAGGTTAAAATAAATTTGGGCTAATGTTAAAATCTATATGGGCCTTAGAGGGTGTTAAAACCCTAGTTTTATAGAAACCGTAAATCTAATTAGGTTAATGGGCCGTTAGTAGGCCAAACCCTAGAATTGATTAGACCATTAAGGATAAGATCAACCTTGGTAGGTTTGCCCTCATCTAATTTGGGTTTTAAGTGAGGTAGAATGGTTTTTATAAGAGTCCTTCGTGGATATTTTAGAGATAAATTGGAATTTTGGTATTTGATATAATCCCTTTGACATCTTGAGGGTTAGGATTCTACGTAGGGTTTAGATCTATAAATACATCACAATCCCCTCCTAGACAACTCTAATCGTTCATGGGAATATTTCTAGGCGTGATTGAGGGGTGTTCATGAGGCGATTCGTAGGAGTTCTTTGAGTTAGTCACTTGTTCCTCTTCTTCCTTTGATCTTCGATTTGGAAGGTTTTCTCTCATGCTAAACCTAATTAAATCTCATGAATTATTTAGTTAGATGCAGGCTTTGATCTTATGCATGTTTTGCTTTGATAGATTTTGAATTTGTTGAAAACTTTGCCTTCAAAATAATGAAATACCAGAGTTCTAACATTATTTTATGAGTTTCTACTTTTCGGATTGAGAACACGTCCATCACAGAGATCGCGTTCGGAATGCAGCCGTGTGATAGACTACATCTCAATTTTATTCTCAGATCGCATCCTCTATATCGATGGCGATCTTCTATTCTTTGTCTTGAACGGGGCGTCTAAGATGACCACGACTAGACCGAATTCATGCGATATTTTAGCTTTTAAAATATTATTTTAGACCTTTAAATTTATTTTCAAAATCATGTCTTTTCTGAACCATACCGTCAAGAATAAAATTGACTTGGTAATGAACTCTTTAAAGGATGTTAAATTACTTGACAACTATATTCTAATTCTTCCTAAAGTCCATATTTGATTGATTCTACCTTTATGTTCTTTTTTTTAAATCCAAGTCATCAAGTGGGAAGAAGGGGGAGTGCACCCCCATTCCATAGGAAGGGAGTGTTCTCACTCCACCAAGTCACCACTTGATGCTTTATTTTATTGATTTACCAAAAGAATACATTTTCACAGGAGGCCATGCCTCTGAAGTACAATGAGATAAAGAAAAGAGAAAAGAGCTATACAAGCCTCCTACGAAAATTAGGAATGCCATTGGCATCCGTAATAGCGTATCCTTTAGCTATTGTTGGTAGCTCCCTAATCGAAAAGAATTCTGAGTTGCATCTCACTAGCACAGCATAGTTTGCAAGCGCATCTACTAGCTGATTCTCCTCCCTGTATGTGTGGATAATGGGGTAATGGAAGGAGGAGAAATTTTTTTGCAATGGTTCCCACCAAGGAAGAAGAGACCATGGGGGGTCTCTGTTCTTTTCCAGCATCTTGATTAAAATCAGAGAATCAGTAAAAATGGCAGAAATTGGAATTGTTATGATGTTGTGCTAACCGAAGACCATCAAGCAGAGCCCGACCCTCTGCCACCATATTGGATCCAGCACCATAATAATATGAGAAACCCAATTTTAATTGCCCATAATGGTTTCTGAAGTAGCCACCACCTCCAGAGATTCCAGGGTTGCCTTTACTAGCACCATCCACATTTAAGAAGAAATTGATGACCGGAGCTTTCCAGAGGACAGTAATATATGATGGATGATAACTGCTAATTGATATGCCAAAACCTTGCAGACTAGTCTGATAGTCACTACTTGTTCCATGTTTAAATCTGATCTGGTTCACAATGAGCATTAAGTCTACAAGGATCTGCTCCGAGATTTTTTCAAAGCTGGTTCTATTACCTTCATATTTTACTTGGCATCTGAATTTCCAAATCTCCCAGACTATCATGATTGAAACCAACAGAGATATAAAGCCTTTCAGTTTACTCAGAACAGCCTCATTAATTGCTAATCTCAGCATGTTACTGATAGAGAGGACTTCCAAACAAGAATTGATAAGCAATGGAGCAAATTTGCTCCATAGGAATTTGGCCACATCACTGTCAACAAATAAGTGATTTTCATCCTCTATATCATGGGAGTTAGGGCAGCATACACAGCTTGAAGCAATGACAATTCCACACTTTTGAATATGCTTATCCACAGGGACTGCAAGTTTCAATATTTTCCAACAAAATAGGGAAGCCCGAGGGGGAAATCTTGGATTCCAGACTTTACTGAACATTGCACCAGAATTTGATGTCTGCCCTTTGATAAAACTATAGGTGGATTTAATACTAAATTTGCCTGAATTGGTGAGAGACCAAACAGGTATGTCCTCTCCGTTTTGAGTAATAAATCTCTGTATTTCACCCCTCAATGACTGGTCCTCCAATAGTTGCCAGACAGGGTGTTAAAAATTTGCCATTGCATCTTGAATAGTGCAGTCTTTAGTCAAAGAGAGGTGCTGTATATTGAAAGTTTCAATCAAAGTCTTGTTTTTATACTAGTTATATTTCAGAAAATTAGTGGAGGCACCATCAAAAATGATCATTCGGGAGTTGGCCAAAAGAATAGACCGGGCTTTCACAAAATAAGTTGCTTTAATGCCAGCCGGGAATGGAGATTTACATTCTGATATATGAAGGCCATGATAGTATTTGCTTCTTACAAAATTGGCCCAAAGAGAGTTACTGTGAGCTGAGAACCATAATTGTTTAACATAGAGACACAGTTGAGTGTCTGATTGGCTGCGAATGCCTAATCCACCTTCGGAGAGAGGACACCACATTTTGTCCCAGGATATCCAATGCTTCCTGTGGGCATTCTCATATCCCTGCCAAAAGAAGTTGGAGCAAATATTCCCAATTTGTTTAAGTATAGTGTAAGGAATGGAGGCTGCACTGGCGCTATACATGGGAATGGTTGCTAAAATCGAGCAGATTAGAACCAATCTTCCTGCCAAGGACAACAACTTACTTCGCTAGCCAGCAAGCTTGACATTGACTTTGTCCAGCAAATATTTAAAGTGAGGTCTCTTAACTCTTCCTTTGAAAAGAGGAATGCCCAAATATTTTATACTACCAATCTTGTGCTGATAACCGGTTAGCTGACATATTCGATCTATGGAGGTTCGAGGCATCTGCTTGGCTACCATGAAAAAGCTTTTTTGGGCATTGATTTTCTGACCAGAGGACAACTCATATCTCTTCAAAAATTTCAGTAATTGATTGAGTGAGGATCTGCTGCCATTCATAAAAATGATGGAATCATCAGCATAAAGAATGTGTGAAATGTGTTGGACTCCTCGAGAGAGGGGATAGGGTCTGCACTGTCCATTAGAGAACAACTAGCTAAGGCCCCTGCTTAGTACTTCTTCAGCAAGAATGAATAAGGCAGGAGCTAAGGGATCCCCCTGTCGGACCCCTCTTGAAGACTTGAAATAGCCACGAGTGTGTCCATTGAGGGAGATTGAAAACCAACAATTAACCAGGATTTGGGCAATCAAAGAAACAATCCTATTAAATAATCCAAAACTTCTCAGCACCTTAAAAAGGAAATCCCATTCTATCCGGTCATAGGCTTTAGCCATGTCAAGTTTGAGGAGCATGTTGTGACCTCTGATTGGTCTGTCTATCTCCATGAACATTTCCTTGGCCAGTAGGAAGTTATCAGTGATTTGTCTTCCACTAAGAAAGCCACTTTGTTCATTTGATATAATAGAAGGCAATATTTATCTAAGACGGTCACAAATAACTTTGGATACAACTTTGTATGTAAAATTGCATAAGCTGATTGGACAGAAATCAGCAAATGATGAGGGATTGTTAACCTTCGGTATCAGACATATGAATTGTAGAAGTGACCCCTTGAGGTAAACCCCATCCTTGGAAGAAGCTCTGAATAGCCCTTATTACATCCTCTCCTATTATGTCCCAGCAATGAGTGAAAAAACCCCTAGTGAACCCATCAGGTCCAGGGGAACTATTTCCAGATAAAGAAAAAATAGCAGTCTTAACTTCCTCTGCCAGGGGGATGGCATATAGCAATTTGTTATTGTCATCGTTTATCAACCGAGGGATGATTGAAAATAGATTTTCATCAATGCTATGGTCTTCAGTGGTTAATAGATTTTTGAAATATTCAACAACACCATTAAGTAATATATCCTGTTCCTCCACCCAGAGATCATTGATTTTCAATTTGTGGACATAATTTCACTGCCTTTTGAGCTTGGTATATTGATGAAAACACTATGTGTTTCTGTCCCCACAGGCTATCCATTGTACTCTAGACTTTTGGTACCAGGAAATTTCTTCTCGGGCTAGAATGAGGCGCATGTGAGCATTAGCCTTCTGAAGGTTTATGCGATTGTCCACTGTAGGATTGGCATCAGAGGAAGATTGAGCTCTCTCGACCTGTGCTCCAGCTTCATCCTTGGCCTGGTTGATATTGCCAAAAGTTTCTTTATTCCAAGTTCTTACCTTTATTTTCTTATTTTTACATCATGCCTTGATTTCCACTTCTAAATTGATCTCTTCATGTCTAAAAAAGTTCAGATCATAAACTTGTAATCTTAGCCTTGTTACTTGTGCTATAAGATTTCACTCTCCATGATTAGCCTCTGCTTTTAAATTGTTTCACTTGATATAATTGACATTTTGGATACATGACGATGTAGATTGATGTTTTACCTTGAGATCACGTCACCCTGGTGACGTGTGTCTATCGACTTCATCCTCGTTTGGTTTCTTGCATACCCCTTCTTGATGAAGTTAGGACCCCCTGTCGGGTATTTCTCCTATCAGACTCAAACTTCTTCACTAAGACCTCCATAGTCTCCACGAGCCATGGATTCTCATATGGATGTGGGGCAGGTCATACCACAAAAATCCTAAAGACACTTCTGAATTATGTTTTACTATTAAGATGTGATATAACTTGATGTGGGACAGGCAAGGGGACATCGGAGATGCAATTAAGGGCCCTCGGACCTAGACATGCAAGAACACTAGCGAAGGTCCGTAACCGATTTCGGCGCACTTCCCTTTCCCGGGCTGACTCAGGGATGGTAGGTCGAGTCCGGGGGAGCAGACCCTTGCTGGTTGGGGTTAGGGGCAATGTTGACTGGGGTTTGTAGCCTTAGGTTCGGAGGTTCCCATGGCAATGGGGCAGACCACGCGCTTTGGAGGGTACGGGTACGCTCACACTCACTCTCTGCGATGGCCACTCTAGATGGCAGGTTGGCCGGGGCCGGGCACTCTCTTCCTCATCGGCGGAGCTCAAAAATGATACACAATGACAGAAATAACAAGGAGGGTTAGGGGCTCACCTAGCCGGCTTGAAGAAGCCGACTCCGACTGGAGACGAGGGCTAGCGAGGAACGTGCACAGCCCCGCACATGCGTCGATGTAGGTTGATCGGTGACCTACTGTTACAATACTACTCCTCACGCCGGAGGGTGATCGTGGGGTGGGGAAAATTAATAATACATTCAAACACTACCTCCACGCAGGGAGGAGCCTTCAGCCGGCCAAGCAAGGGGGTGGGGAATGTGCAAAAACCAAATCTACCGGACTAGTCCTGTAGGGATAGCAAGCTAATGATGAAGATGTCGCGGACATCTCCGAGTGCTGTAGCTAGCGGGGCTTGTGCAGGATCGACCGGGGACGAGGTGGTAGGCTACAGCAGGGGCCGAGGGCCTTTCGAAGATCAGGTTGGGGTGCTACAGGTTGGACTTCCTGCACAGGTCTGGTTCTACCCGACCAATGTCTGACTGAGAGTGTGCTGATGTTAGGACGTCCACGAACTCATCCGATTGCTGGTGGTGGCAGGACCAATGCTGAAATGAACTGGGTTGGCCCAGGAATGCGCCGTAGGATTTGTGGGCCGATCGGGGCCCGAATGGGGCCGTGACAGTCCTGGGATATAGACCGGTCTGGTGCGGCCCTGTCTGGCCCAGAACAGCAGTAGCCTAAAGAAAATGTCACCCAGGGCTCCTTCGCACTCCGATGAGGACGGGACTAGCATCGACGCGATCGTGGGAGAGTCTGCTTCGCACAGGAGCTGATGGGACTCCCAGACGAGGTCAGAGTAGGGTGTAGGGAACAAATAGGTAGGAGGGGGTCCAACCTGGTTTTGGCAGAGATGAACTGCGCATGCCGGGGAGAATGGATGGAACGGGGTGCTCTGGTGCTAAAACGACCTTCTCCTTGTGGGGACATGAAGAAGACATATGGAAGGCTGCCTCAGCTGAAGGCCACACCGGGAATCATGTTGGGGTGGTCGTGGGAGCTTCTACAAGTCTTCTCAAGTTGTCTGGCAGAGGTAGACTATGCAGGCCGACGAAAATGCCTCTTCCGGGCTACTCCGATGTCGAATGACGGTGTTCCAACTCTCGTTGCGAAGCTGGTTCGGAGTAGCTTCTTCAGAGGTTGGACTGGTTGCCTGGAATGGTGCAAGATGGGCGATGGCATCGTTGCAATAAGACGGACGAGTCTGTTGCTTCACTGCTTGGGTGGTGGGTGGAGAATGGGGATGAGAATGGGGGGGGGGAGAATGAGCGAACAAGGGAGAGAATGGGTCAAGGGCAACCCCTGACTGATAGGGGACCAAGGGAGGGGGGAACTAGGCTTGTGAGAGGGGGAGAGAGGGGCTGGGAGGCGGAGCTAGTAGTGGGTGGAAGGGGGGCTGCAAACTGGGTGGGTAGGGGTGAGTGGAGGAGTGCGCAAGTGACCTTTGGGGGGGGAGGGAGTGTGTGTTTGATTTTTTTTTTTTTTGAATTTTGCCTTAATGGGAGATAGTAAATGGAGCCTAGGGGATGTGAAAGGGTGTGTTGGGAGATGGATGGGTGTATTGGGGAAGGGAAAGGGTGGCTTGGGAAGAGGAGGGGTTGCTTGGGAGGGTGAAGAGGTGTCTAGGGGAAGGGGATTCTACCTTGGGGTTGGAGGGGAATTGAATGGGATGTATGGGGAAGGGGGGGGGCTTTCAATGAGGAGGGAAGGGAGGAGAGAGAGGGGAATTCAAAATTTGGAGGGAGGGGGAGAGAGTAGAGAGAGGGGTGCGCCCCCTTCTTAGAGAGAGAGAGAGAGTAATAGAGAGAGAGGGGGTTGGAAGAAAATACTCAAGGAGATTTTTTTCTCTATTCAAATTGCATCAAAAGTTCTCCAAATGAGATGGGAGGGGTCCTATTTATAGGCACCCAGCTTTTCCCATGACCAAACTACCCATAATAATTAACCAAATGACCACTAGGTCCAGGGGGCACCCGTGGGCCAACCCATTCAATTGGGCCTAATTAGCTAAACCAACTAACCTAATGACCCATTAACCTAGCTAATTGACTCAAATAAAGGAAAACTACATAGATAAGACTCGAAATAAAATAAAAATTACATGCTAGGACTCAAGAAAATAGGGAGAGGCACGAGATGTCCTTATCATAACTAGACTTTGGAAACACGTTCCCTATCTAGGACATGATTCGGTTATGTCTGTTCTGAACATGGCACAACCAGAGACCGCATTCAACCTCTATCTTTCTGAACACGGCACCGTGAAAGACCGAACTCTGGCCAACTACTTCAGAACGTGGCCATGAGCCCAACCACATTATACCCAATTACTTATGAGCGCACTCATGTCCAAGACCACATTCTACCTAGTTTCTTTTAAACGTGCAATGCGACCAACCGCGTTCTGTCCAATTCTTTTTGAATGCGACCCTATTACTGACCACATTTAATCAAATGCCTCTTAGTCCATGTTTGACTGTAGACATGTGATTTGACCCATGTTTTAGCATGGTTTTTTTGCAAAATCTGATTATTCCCGTCTCTATAAATCAGAACCTCTTAATCCTTGTGAAAACCAGGATTTTCTATTCTTGGAAACTTGATCTTTTGATTCCTTGATCTTACTAAGTTCTATTCTTCGGCCACCTCAGCCATAGTAGCCTCCGTCGTCGGGGCTCCAGAAACTTGGGAATCCGAAGCCTCATCCATCGCCATGGTGTCATCTCTAGGGCCAGAAGAGGATCCGTCCGAGGCCCCTGAGAAACATTCCTAGGTACTAGACGAAGATGATGTTCTTGAACATCACCAGGCAACAATGTTAACAATGTTAGCTCAACAAATAAAATTTTTCCATCGGAATAAAGAAGGCGGTTATGTGAGCCTTACCAGTCAAGGTGCTCCTGCTAGAGCTATCCTCACTACTACTAGACTCCTCAACACCCTCTGCCATGGTTGGGGCAACCAGTCCCTCACCCTCAACTCGTACAACTGAGGGTGGCATCTCACCCTCCATCAAAAGAGCTGTAACATCTACACAAGGACGCAGATCAGTATACGACGAGCATTGGCCAAATATACTCATCATCTAGAAAAAGCCCAAACAAGTCTTACCAGTAGGAGAACTCTCTGAGGAAACGGCTTCTATGTCAACATCCTCAATTCTATATTATGATAAGCTGGGGATGCCAGAATCTCCACCATATGCCCCCATGGCCGTCGATGGTAACTTATCCTTTGTCGGAGGAGCCGACACATTTGCATAAAAACATGTTAGTATACAACCAATATTGGCAAGGTAGATTCGTCACACTAAGATAGCCAGTTATTTACGTGAAGATCCTATCGCGGTGCATACTGCCCAGCTCACAGTATAAGCTGGTAACTCTGAGGGCAAGGTCGGGAATGATGACTCTATCGATGCTATAGATAGGTTGCCTCCCGCAACCTCATCTAGAACAACTATAATGCTCCCAGCAACTGTTGGCTCCATATCAAAAGCCCCACGTCCGGACCAGTGATGGCTATCTCTCGAACCATCTCAAGGGCCACTGTTCCATCTCCTACTGCACAAGAAAGCCATGATATTGGTTAATTAATAGTGGTGAATAAACAAAAGTAGTTGAGAAGGTCGGTAACCCGCTTATGGGCAAAGTGGCACTCACCAGGACTCTCCCTCAATTCCCTGCTCTCAAGTGAATCCCCATCAAGAGATAAACCTCCTTCAGTCAGAGGAAGATCGGTGGTGTCATTCGCCCCAGCGCTTGCAATACTAGAAGAAGCACACCGCCAAGTTATTGTCACAGAAAGAGTTGACATTAAACCAGACCATGACAAGACCGACAAAATGGCTTTACCTGAAGCCCTAAAAGTCTCCCCTATCTCACGATACAAGGGTGTACTAGCAGCAACTGGAGACTCCCTCATCAAGTTCAACAACTCCTTGTAGTTGACGCTCCGATCACTCCCTTCTTCTGGCGAGGGGATCACCTCAGGAGTGGGAGAGAAACCCACTTCAGCCACAGCCTCTGGAGGAGCTACAACATACATTCACACACGTAAGTGAATCAACTCTACAATGAGCAATGGCAGCAAACAATACTGAATAAGCTATAGGCTGGAAGTATTTACTTAAGGTTGGCTCCTCCCCTGCGTCCACCTCTCTCGCCAAGATATGCGAGGGCGATCTGATCTCTATCTCACCATAGACAAGGGCATGCTTGGGACACAACTGAAGATCCATGCTCCTAATGCCTGATGGCGCCTTTGTCGAGGAGCCATCTCCTGTCGTTGGCGACCCTCCCAGCTCAATGTTAGACACCATGTAACCAGCATAATCAAAATGTTAAAGCACAAAGTGCAAGAAAGCACGTCTTATCAATAGGTCCATAAGGTGTGGTAGGCAGAAGCACGAGTTGCTCCGACCTCCGCCCGACTGCTTGGGCAGGGTATTTCACGGCATCCTCTAGTTCACCCAGTGTGTGAGCTTTCTCTACGTAGGAGACAAACTCCACCGGCCCAGCCGCTTCCATGGCATGAATGATATGCCATCGCCAGTTCACAATCGTCGTGTCGGAGAAGTTCCCCTTCGGGAGCACATTCTCACATGAGCTCCCCACATCAAGACCACACTCGAGTAACAACTGGGTTCACCACATCCGGTCCCGACTAGAACTCGCTCTGACCACCCTTGAAGCTGATGTCGCCCGTGATGCTCCCGTGGCCAATCCCGTAATACCATTAAACTTGACGTACCTACGGCGGATATTCGTATTGCTTTATCATCATCTTTGATGCTTCAAATGCGTACTCTCGTCCGAACAGTGAATGGTCTGTTAGTGACCGACATACGTATACCGGGATCTGATCTCGCATTTGCATTCAACTTGCCGTACTCACGGTAGGTATTTGTACGGTTTGTCACCGTCTCTTACGCTACAAACATAGACCTTTGTCCGAACATAAAGTGGTCCATGAGTGACCGACAAAATCTGAATGGGATGAGAAGGCTCTCGTCATCCCCGTACCCTTTGCATGGGAATATCAATAAGGCCTCTGTGGGCCATGCTTAGACCTAGGGTCCGCCCCGATCATGGTCATTGCCTGACCCATATCCTCAGCTTATAGCCCGCTCTCTTCGAACGGATATTGGTTCTCAGATCTGGTCCCAGGACATCCTCCCGTTGCCCCCTTGGCACCGGAAATATTGACAATGCCCACGCAAGCCCCGTTTGGACCGCGGGAGGCGCCCCCGGAATGGTCCTGACTTGATCTCGCACCGGGCCAATAAACTCGCTGATTCCTGACCACTCTAACCGGGATTCAACTGAATATTTCCCGTTCCTCTGAACAATAAATTTGTCACATTGCAACATACATATGCTCCGATTTTCCTGTGACGATTATGCGATTCTCAAGCCGAACACTCATCCGAACATTAAATGGTCAACACACGACCGACATGATCTCGAATGCTTTCTTCTCACACTCGTATAGGGATTTCAATGCTTCATAATAGACTTTTCATGTAACTAATTTTCTGGCCATGAGGCCCCTGATACCCGGTGATTAATCAAGGGTGTTCCCCTCTCCGAGGGGATGTAAATAACGCCGTGACCTTTATGACGCGGCGGGTTTTGGTCCCAACACGAACCACACAATCGTCTGACTAGTGAGATCGAGCGCACCATGGGCTTCCGTGAAGCCCGAATAAATCATCACTTTGTGACTGGTATGCCCTCGCACTAAATAGATGAATTAACCCCGATCAACGAACGAACCGATTCTTTCCGAATTTTAGTGCATCCACAAGTCTGGCACGCCCGGTGGGACTGGAACCACCCTTCATCAATTCGCCGGGATTCGGGGCCTCATGGCCTCCTAATAAATGATGTTTTTCTGCATTGATGAATTGTAGGTACTGTCTTTGTTAGCCCTATGAGGAGAAAAGTCGGACTAGGCGCAATTGTCTTTGTGACCTCGGGGACACTACTCCGAGGCATATGCAGCTTCCAGGAATCATGAAGGCCGCTAAAAGAAGAAAGAAAAGAAGAAGAAATGAAAAAAAAAGAAGAGAAAGAATTGGCGAGAGAGGGTTGTACGGCCATATCCATTGAGACCCGTGCTGAATAATGATTACCACTGTGGGATTGATGCGGTGGAGCGAACCACTCATCCCCTCCCTGAGGGGGTGAGCGCTCTCCTGCGCACCCACCTTGGTCTATTATACTAAAAAGGGAAGAGAAGAAAAGAAAGGGACAAAAAGAAAAGTTGACAAGCGTTGCCGACCAAGAGAATAAGAAGAAGGCCGGCATCCCGCCCGGCTCTAGGAGGGTCCAAGTCCATGGTGCAATGCCCTGGTCCGTTCCACCTTCCTGCTGCCCCTATATGGCATAAGACGACCCCTCAAGTGACTGCTCGAAGATCCAACAAGCCATAACTCTAGCTTGACAAACGCCTCCCCGCCGTAGGGAATTCTTTATAGCAATGAGGCTGAGCACGGCCACAAATCTAGAAGAGAGCATTCATCCACCCCGCCATAGGGGTGTAAGAAACGAGAGAATACACCCCGCCTTAGGGGCATTTGAAGAAGCAACATACCCCGCCACGGGGGCATAGAAGTTGTAAAGAATGCACCCCAGCTTACAGGGATTTGAAGAAGAAACGTACACCCCACCTTGGGGGCATCAAAAGTAGCAATACACTCCGCCCGGGGTGCACAAGAAGCAAACATCCCCTAGTGTGTCGGGGTAGAAAAAGAAGAATCCACCCCGCTCCGGGGCATAAGAAGCAAAAGATACACCCCGCTTAGGGGGCACATGAATGGAATACACCCCAACTCGGGGGCATGTGAGAAGAATCTACCCGGACTTGGGGGCATAAGAAGAAATAGAGTTGCACCCCGGCCTAGGGGCACATGAAGAGAATCCACCCCGACTCGGGGGCACATAAAGTAAAAGTTACACCCCGGCCATGGGGCATTTGAAGAAGAAACTATACCCGCTACGGGGATATACGAAAAGACACACACCTCGCCTTGAGGGGTAGAAGAAGCAGGATACACTTTGCCCGGGGTGCACAAGAAGCAAAGTACACCCCGTCACGGGGGACATATGAGACAAAGAGTACACCCCGGTTTAGGGGTATTTGAGGGAGAAATATACCCCGATATGGGGGCATATGAAACAAAAATACACCCCAGCTTAGGGGAATACAAAGTTAAATATACCCCACCCTGGGGCAGAAGAAGGAGAAGAATCTACCCCGATTTAGGGGCATTCGAAGAAGAACTACACCCCGCCATGGGGAATACGAAACAAGAATTCACCCCGGCCTGGGGGCACACAAAGAAAGAAGCACACCCCGACTTAGGGGCGTCTAAAGAAGAAATATACCCCACCATGGGGGCATAAGAAGCAAAAGTTGCACCCCGTGCCAGGGACTTATGAAGAGAAATATACTCCGGCCTGGGGGCATAAGAAGCATGAAGTTACACCCCGACTCGGGGGTACGTAAAGAAGAAACCCATCCTGCCTTGGGTGCACAAGAAACGAAGAACACACCCCCGCTCTAGGGGCATTTGAAGAGGAAACATACACCCCGCCTGAGGGCATAGAAGCCATAAAAGAATACACCCCATCCTAGGGGCACTTGAAGAAGAAACACACCCCGCCTAGGGGCATAGAAGCCAGAAAGAATACACCTCGGCCTGGGGGCACGTGAAGAGAAATACACCCCGCCACGGGGGCATAGAAGTCAAAAGAATACACCCCTGCCTGAGGGCACAAAAGCAAAGAGGCCTACCTCCCGACCTAGGGGGCAGATGAAGAAAAGCTACACTCCAACCTGGGGGTACGTTAAAAGAATACACCCTAGTTCGGGGGCATTAATGAGAAAGGAAGAGTAGAACAAAAAGAACAATCAAGAAGTGGACGTGGTCTTTGAACCCGCCTCTTCACAATAAAAAGAAGAGCAGAAAAGAAAAGAACAGTCATCAGGCATACGTGGTCTTGCCACTGGCCCCTCCACATAAAAGAAGAAGAGAAGAAAAGAAAGTGAGCCTTGAGGCAGACATGGTCTTTCACCCTCTACCTCCAGCCATCTAACAAATAGATTCCTCATGGGGTCGGTGCCATGACCTTTCGTCTAAAACAAACCCTTCCACCGACGGGGCGTTAAACCGACTAAACCTTCCGCCAACAGGGCGTTAAACTAACAAAACCTTCCACCGACGGGGCGTTAAACGGACAAAACCTTCCACCAACAGGGCGTTAAACCGACAAAACCCTCCACCAATGGGGCGTTAAACCAACAAAACCTTCCACCGACGGGGCGTTAAACTAACTAAACCTTCTGCCGACGGGGCGTTAAACCGATAAAATATTCCACCGACGGGGCGTTAAACCGACAAAACCTTCTGCCGACGGGGCGTTAAACCGATAAAACCTTCCGCCAACGAAGCGTTAAACCGACAAAACCCTCCGTCGATGGGGCGTTAAACCCACAAAACCTTCCACCGACGGGGCGTTAAACCGATAAAACCTTTCACTAACGAGGCGTTAAACCGACTAAATCTTCCACCAACGGGGCATTAAACTGACAAAACCTTCCACCGACGGGGCATTAAACCGACTAAGCCTTCCGCCGACAGGGCGTTAAACCGATAACACCTTCCGCCGATGGGGCATTAAACCGACTAAACCCTCCGCCGACGGGGCGTTAAACCGACTAAACCTTCCGCCGACGGGGCGTTAAACCGACAAAACCTTCTGCCGACGGGGCGTTAAATTGACAAAACCTTCCGCCGACGGGGCGTTAAACCGACTAAACCTTTCACCGATGGGGCGTTAAACCGACAAAACCTTCCGCCGACGGGGCGTTAAACCGACAAAACCTTCCGCCGATGGGGCGTTAAACTGACAAAACCTTCCGCCGATAGGGCGTTAAACCGACTAAACCCTCCGTCGATGGGGTGTTAAACCGATTAAACCTTCCGCTGATGGGGCGTTAAACCGACTAAACCTTCCGCCGACGGGGCGTTAAACCGACAGAACCTTCCGTCGACGGGGCGTTAAACTGAAGGATACTCAGCCATCGGGGCTTCAACCGAAGGATGTTCTAATCATCGGCCTCCGAGCCGACAGCTATTCAACCATCGGCCTTTGGGTCGACAGCTATCCTGTTATCGACCTCTTGGCCGATAGCTTCTAATCATCGGCCCCTGAGCCGATAGCTACCCCACTATCGGCTCCCAGCCAATAGCTTCCCAATCAAAGAATCAACCCCTCTACTTTGGTTCGGATCCTTTCTCGGCCAGAAAATCAAAAACTAATCTTTTCACTTTGGTACGCGTCCTTCCCCAGCCAGAGAATCAAGAATCAACATTTCACTTTGGTTCGGATCCTTTCCCGGCCAGAGAATTAAATAATCAACCTTTCAGTCTGGTTCGGATCCTTCCCCAGCCAGAGAACAAAAAGAGACTTTTCTTTTCGGCTCTCACAGCCTGCTCCCCCTTCTTTGGCTCTTGCAGCCTACTGCCCAATTTCGGCTCTCGCAGCCCGCTTCCCATACTTTGGCTTCTGTAGCATGCTCTCTCAATTTCAGCCTTTGTAGCCCACTTCCATGTGGCTCTTGTATCCTGCTTCTCAGCTTCGGCTCTCGCAGCCTGCTTCCCGACATCGGCTCTCGCGGCCCGCTTCCCAATTTCGGCTCTTGCATCCCGTTTCCCAATTTTGACTCTTGTAGCCTGCTTCCCTTTGGCCTTCGTGGCATGCTTCCCAATTTTAGCTCTCGATGCTTGCTCCTCCAACCTTCGGCTCTCGTAGCCCGCTTCCCAATTTTGGCCTTTGTAGCCCGCTTCCCTATAGCTCTTGTAGCCTGCATTTCCAATTTCGGCTCTTGCGGCCCGCTCCCCTAATACCTTTTACTACCACTACACTTATATGTAACAACAGCATGTTCTTACGTAAAAAAAAAAGAAAAAAAAAGAAACCAGAAAAAAGAGACAAAAATGTTTGGCTACTCTGCTTGCATGCTTGCCTATAATATAGAATAAGACACGTCCTTGGAATTTTCTAGGACCTTGTTTCCTTGCTAAATAATAATGATGCCCCGATTCCGGATGCACGTGCGTCATGACATACGCTCGAAGGGAACCCAATTATGGCGGGTGCACACGTCAAGGGGAAGAGTTGAGGCTAAACTGCTAAGCCCCAACTCACAAAATAAACCCGAGGCAACACTCCCACACTTCACATTTAATGTGTTCAATGGTCTTCAACCATAGGGATTGCCAGACTTTCTTCTTAGCACTCTACGGATGCTTGAATTTCTACACTCGCGTGAAAGGTAATTGTGAGGAAAAAGCTGCCTACCCCCACTTAAAGAAAAAAAGAAAGAAAAAAATGATGTAAAAAAAAGAGAGAAATGTGAATCTGAGTAGTCGGGAATCCCCATTTAGACACATGAGGAGACTCGCGCGAAAAGGTGAAGCAAATTTCAATAAGGATGAAGCCTAATAGCCGGGAATCCCCATTGAGACACATGAGGAAACTCACGTCGAACGGTGAAATCCGCAATAGAATTATAATAAGGATGAATCCTTGTAGCCGGGAATCCCCACTGAAACAAATGAGGAGACTCGCGCCGAACATTGAAATCTGCTACCAAAATAAATAGATGGGGGCTGTGCGAAGCTACCAAAATCGAGAGCCTAAAACCCATTTGTAGGCGCTAGAGTAACCCTCGAATGTTGCTTAGAAAACCTGCATATCCCTATGTTTAGGGTCTTTTGCTCACACGTTTGCTCCTCTACTCCACAGTGAATTGCCTCGGGTGAAATGTGTGAATTTAAGCTATGCATGCAAGACATGCGATATCCTCTTGACGGGCGCACCACCCCTCAGTTGTGCCTCGTGGCCCGCACTGTGTCTGCGAATTATGGGCGATATCCCTATCCTATCCCATATAGAGGGAGCTACCTTATGTGTATTTTTATGTTATGCCCGTTGTCGAATGCCTGCATGCTTGAATAAAGAAAGAAATAAATAATAATAAAAAATATAATAAACTCAATTTCGGCTATTGCGACCTGCTTTCCCAGTTCTGGCTCGTACAGCCCAATCTTGGCCCTCATGGCCTACTTCCTGCCCCTGCGGCTTGCTAATCTCCCAATTTTTGCTCTTGTAGCCTGCTTCCCCGATCTGGGCTCTCATAGCCTACTTCTCCTTAGCTTTTGTAGCATGCCTCCCAAAATTACGGCTTCCGTAGTCCGCTTACTCAATTCGAGCTCTCATAGCCTGCTCCCCAATTTTGGCTTTTGTAGCCAGCTTCTCGATTGCGGCTCTTGTAGTCCGCTTCCCTGATTTTTTTAGCCTTCGCGACCTACTTCTACAACATCAACTCCGGCCCTCGTGGCCCACTTTCCCGGGTTCAGATTTCACAGTCGGTACTCCCGGCGCATTGAAGAACATCAAATCCTTTCACTTTGGTTCAGGTCTGTCGCCCAGCCAGAGAACAAACAGACCCCTTTCACTCTAGATCGGACCTTCCGTCCGACTAGAGAACAAAAAGATCCTTTCACTCTAGATCGGACCTTCCGTCCGGTTAGAGAACAAAAAGACCCTTTCACTTTGGCTCGGACCTGCCGTCCAGTCGGAGAACAAAAAGATTCTCTCCACTCTAGATCGGACCTTCCGTCCGGCTAGAGAACAAAAAGATCCTTTCACTTTGGCTCGGACCTGCCGTCCATCCGGAGAACAGAAAGATTCTCTCCACTATAGATCGGACCTTCCGTCCAGCTAGAGAACTAAAAAGATTCTCTCCACTCTAGATTGGACCTTCCGTCCGGCTAGAGAACAAAAAGATCCTTTCACTTTGGCTCAGACCTGCCGTCCAGCCGGAGAATAAAAAGATTCTTTCCACTCTAGGTCGGACCTGCCGTCCAGCCGGAGAACAAAAAGATTCTCTCCACTCTAGGTCGGACCTGCCGTCCTGCCGGAGGACAAAAAGATTCTCTCCACTCTAGGTCGGACCTTCCGTCCAGTCGGAGAACAAAAAGATTCTCTCCACTCTGGTTCAGACCTTCCGTCCAGCCAAGGAATTAAAAGACCCTTCATACAGCTGGTAGCCCCGGCGCATTAAAGAACGAAACAACCTGTCACCCTGGCCCGAGCCTGCCATTCGGGTAAGGAATCATCCCCTTTTCCTTACGCTAACACTAGCCCGTGTCAGCGACTTGACCACCTCTCCGTCCCTCCGGGTGATGAACACCCTTGTCGAATCAACAAACTCTCCTCCCCGTCCCTTTGGGCGATGAATCCCTTTCAATTTGGACCCACCGTCCAGACTAGTAAAGGAATAAACCCTCCTCTCTGCCCTCGTGGCTCACTCCCAATTATCGACCTCCGAGCCGACAGCTATTCAACCATCGGCCCCTGAGCCGACAGCTTCCTAATTACCGGCATCTCGGCCGACAGCTTTCGACTATTGGCATCCGAGCCAGTAGCTCTTCACTATCGGCATCCACGTCGGCAGCTACCCAAAGTTGTTCAAAAATGGAGAAAGAAAAAAGAAGAAGAAGAGAAGAAGAAAAAGAAGGGAAAAAGAAGAAGAAGAAAAAAAAGAGAGAAGAAAAGAAGAAGAAAAAGAGAAGGAAAAAAAAGAGAAGAAAAGAAAGAAAAAAGAAGAGAAGGAAAAATCATCATCGAAGCTTCTGAGGGATGTCGACTCGTCAAGTCCCACCAGAGATCAAAATATTTTAAGTCCCACTGACGCATAAGACAAGTGGCCCGGACCTTTCGTCTGGTGCCATGAACAAAAAGACCCTTGCTTTGGCACTTATCCCGTGTCAATGAATAAACCACATCGATCTCCGACACCCTGTCGGCATCGATGAACAAACCAGTGGCCCAAACCTTACGTCTGAAGCAATGAATAAAAAGACCCCTGCTTTGGCACTTACCCTGTGTCAATGAACAAACCACGTCGGTCTCTGACACCCTGTCGGCATCGATGAACAAACCAGTGGCCCGGACCTTCCGTCTGGTGCCATGAACAAAAAGACCCTTGCTTTGGCACTAATCCCGTGCCGATGAACAAACCATGTCAGTCTCCGACTCCCTGTCGGCAACGATGAACAAACTAGTGGCCCGGACCTTCCGTTTGGTGCCATGAATAAAAAAACTCTTGCTTTGGCGCTTACCCCGTGCCAATGAATAAACCACCCCAGTATTGCAATCTCTAGTCCCACCGGTGAATTAACCATCGGCTCGGACCTTCCGTTCAAGTCGATGAACAAAACACCTTTACTTCGGCCCGGACCTTCTGTCCAAGTCGATGAACTAAAAGAACGCCTTTGCCTCAGCTCGGACCTTTCATCCAAGTCGATGGAAAAAAAACCCCCTTTCCTTCGGCTCGGACCTTCCGTCCAAGTCGATGAACCAAAAGAAACCACATTGGCTCCGGCTCGGACCTCCCGTCCAAGTCGATGAACAAAAGGACTCTTGGCCCACGTGCGCACGCAGTGGAGCAGTTCCCTCATCCCTTCGCTGAAGGAGTGAGCGGTCACCCGGGAATCAGCACCGGACTAGTACGCCACTAGCCCGGAAGAACAGATATCTTCTCAAAGAAGTCTACACTCGCTAGCCCCACGCACTCATCCCTCGCTTGCACCACCAGCGAGTGGGGGCATTTGTGGACGTCAAAAAAATGTCGATGATGATCATACGACATGCACGTCTCGACACTCGAGAGCAAGCCGAAGACGAAAATACTGAATAAATCTCATGCCTCACCTGATCAGGACGAGAACTCGCTTGGTGGTCCGCTACCCGTTAAGGAAGCCCCCCAGGCGGAAGATACGGCTACAACTCTCCGACCGGCCATGCCGAGAGCATAATCAGAGAAAAGTCAGGAACTCCGGCAAAGTCTCGGCATGCACCGAAAGTCATGCAAAGTCTGGGACCGAGCCCCAGGGGCTGCGAACAGAATATTACGAAGGCCATACATTGCAACTAGAGCATTCCGGGAACGCCAACATTCATATAAATGGCCGCGACTCCGAGAAGAATCCATTTGGTGCTTAAAACGGCGCGGCCTAAACCGGCGCGCCCCTCTCATTACCATAATACGGTGCCCCTAAAATCGGTGCGCCTCATCTCCCATTTGCACCCTTGCTTTCGTTAAAACGGCGCGCTCCCTTTGCTTCGGTTAAAATGGCACGGCACCTTTGTATGTTGTTAATCCGGCGAGCACAACACCGTTCCTGTTTAACCTCAAATGCCACCCCCTTGCAATGCTTACACGGCGTGGCCCCCCTTCCAAAGCTTTAATCGGCGCGCTCCCCGCCACGCCGGTTTAACCCCATGCCATTTACACTCCGACACTCTGTTTCGCGCCAGTCTGAGCACACAAAGAACATTCAATGACACGAGCCGTGTCTCCTCCTTCGTTCGACAACAAAGCGGCAGTGATAGCAGTAGCATGCATCGACGGTGGCAGCAGCAGCAGAAGATCTCCCAACAAATCCGTAACCGTGCTGTCCTCAGACGAACGCCATTGTACGACACGAATTGCTGGATGCCCGCGACATGCCAACCATGTTCGTCTGGCAGACGAACGCAGTGGCGGGAGCTTTCTTCCGTTCGAGAAAAGAGGAGGCAACCCAATATATATATACTCTGCAGGCTCGATTTCAACGGGTCTAGAGACTCCTCCCCCGGCTGGCCATTTTGGAGGGAGAAGGGGGTGCTCTCGGCTGTGTGCAGTGAAGAGAAGAAGAAAAGGGGAGAAGAAGCTCGGTCCACCCACGCCGGCAAGGTGAAGAGAAAGAGAGAGTGTGTGACTGTGAGAGGTGAGTCGAGCGGGGGGATCTGTATTCTCCTTTTCCTTCACGTCAATATCTCCCTCCCCCCTCCCTCTCGCGATGTATTCTATTTTCTTCTCAGGATGAATTCCCTCTGTTAAGAAATCTCTTCTCCCATTGCGTGGATGAATAAAAGAAGAAAAGTCCTCTTTTTTGTTACAACTTTAGCAACTCCCACCTCAGTTTCTGCTCCATTTGCTCATTCTCTGATCATCCTGGGCCCTTGAGGGCTGCCTTTCCATGGCATGACCCTCAAAGGTACCCACCGCTGGATGAACATCTATGGCCCTTGTGGCAAACACTTGTCCCATTTGGAAAGTTCCTCGCCCGTGAGCCGTGGTCATTCTTGAAGGCTAGCCCTCGAACGTTCCATACTCACATTTGGGTTCGGACCGCCGTGAGGCCACTCCGATTTTTGAGAGTCTACCTCAGAGTAATCCGATTGGTGACTTTCCTTTTCCTTTGGCAAGCCCTGGTCCGGGGGAGGTGCTGTCGGATTTTCGCCAGGGCCAAGAACACCAAGAACAATGAATAAATGCATCATAGAACTTGCCCACGAGTGAAAGAAAAGAAACATGCAGTAAACCCTCTGTGAATTAACCCCCTAAAATCTTACACAATAAACTCCTCCGAACAAATCACTTAAACCCCACTTCATTACCTACTTAATCTACCAAATGGATGAATAAGTGGATCATAAAATCCACCTACGGGTGAAAGAAAAGAAAAGAAACACACAGTCAAAGCAATAAACCCTCGGGAGAGGCTAATCTGGCGCAGTTACTATTCCCCCGCGTCGGTTTAGCACCACTCTTAAAACCCCATCTCTCTCTTTGGACTTTAAAACGGCGGGCCCATTTCCCTTGTGTTGCTTGAACGGCACGCCCCTTTCCCATTCTCAATACGGCGCCTTCCTTGAGGTTCCACATCCGGCCCCCTCCTTTGAAGAAGCTAATCCGGCGCGCCCATTTCCCTTGTGTTGCTTAAACGGCGCGCCCCTTTCCCATTCTCAATACGGCACCCTCCTTGAGGTTCCATATCCGGCGCCCTCCTTTGAAGAAGCTAATCCGGCGCGCCCAAAAATCTCTCCAGGTTCACCCCCTATTCCGGCGCGCCCCTTTGCCGCGCCGGTTTAAGTCTCCCTTTCGCCCATCCTCAAGCGGTGCCATCCCTTTGTTTCTCTTCAATATAAAAAGGGGGGGGGGGGAATAAAAAGGAGAGAAAGGTTTAAATAAAGAAAGGAATGCAAAAGACCGTGCGAGGCTGCACGTTGGCGAGTTTGGGCTTCACACTTAACAATTCACTCCCCCAGACTGGGTGCAAAGAAAAAAGTAATGACGCCCCGTGGTATCGGACGTGGACCTCGGAACCCCCGACATGGTCATGATCCGAACACATCCCGGGCCGATAGTTCATCAGCTTGACCCACCTCCACCGGGATCTAATCCCACATCCGCATTAAACTTGTCAGATTCACGGCAGGCATTTGTACGGTTTGTCATCGCGTCTTACGCTACAAACGCGGGCTTCCGTCGGAACAAGAAATGGTCCGCCAGTGACCGACATGCACGCATACCTTGAGACCCACGTTTCCCCAGACTGTGTGCAAAGAGAAAATCAATGACGCCCCATGGCATTGGACATGGACCTCGGGGACCCCGACATGGTCATAGTCTGAAACCGTCTCGGGCCAATAGTCCATCAGCTTGACCCACTTCTATCGGGATCCAATCCCGCAATCCGATTAAACTTGATGTACCTACGGCGGATATTCGTATGGCTTTATCGTCATCTTCGATGCTTCAAATGCGGACTCTCGTCCGAACAGTGAATGGTCCGTTAGTGACCGACATACATATACCGGGATCTGATCCAGCATTTGCATTCAACTTGCCGTGGTCACGGTAGGTGTTTGTACGGTTTGTCACCATCTCTTACGCTATAAACATGGACCTTTGTCTGAACATAAAGTGGTCCACGAGTGATCGACAAAATCTGAATGGGACGAGAAGGCTCTCGTCATCCCCGTACCCTTTGCATGGGAATAGTAATAAGGCCTCCGTGGCCCATGCCTAGACCTCGGGTCCGCCCCGATCATGGTCATTGCCTGACCGATATCCTCGGCCTATAGCCCGCTCTCTTTGAATGCATATTGGTTCTCAGATCTGGTCCCAGGACATCCTCCCGTTGCCCCCTTGGCACCGGAAATATTGACGATGCCCACGCAAGCCCCGTTTGGACCGCGGGAGGCGCCCCCGGAATGGTCCTGACTTGATCTCGCACCGGGTCAATAAACTCGCTGATTCCTGACCACTCTAACTGGGATTCAATTGAATATTTCCCGTTCCTCCGAACAATAAATTTGTCGCATCGTGACATACATATGCTCCGATTTTCCCGTGACGATTACGCGATTCTCAAGCCGGACACTCTTCCGAACATCAAATGGTCAACACACGACCGACATAATCTCGAATGCTTTCTTCTCACCCTCGTACGGGGATTTCAATGCTTCCTAATAGACTTTTCATGTAACTAATTTTCTGGCCATGAGGCCCCTGATTTCCGACAATTAATCAAGGGTGTTCCCCTCTCCGAGGGGATGTAAATAACACCGTGACCTTTATGGCGCGGTGGGTTTTGGTCCCGACACGAACCACACAATCGTCTGACTAGTCAGATCGAGCGCACCATGGGCTTCCGTGGAGCCTGAATAAATCGTCACTTTGTGACTGGCACGCCCTCGCACTAAATAGATGAATTAACCTCGATCAACGAACGAACCGATTCTTTCCGACTTTTAGTGCGTCCACACCTCTCCATACTGGGTGGGATAGCACATCTTTTGAAGTGCATTTCGAGCTCCCTCAGTTGTGGCAAGAAGTTGATCAAAATGTAAATGTTGTTCCACTCCAGGGACAACTACTAAAGATAATAAATCCAGGGATAAGATGCTGCTCTACTGCTCAACATGTTGCCGGCTCTACTTAAGCCGATTAATTCAAGAACGGAGTCAACCGATGGCAAGGCTGACAACAAAATGAGACGCGGGGAAGAATCTCTTTCCGAATGAAAAGACCCTGGCGCGATGCAACGGATGCCTTGTATATTCTAACACATGATGAAGGGTGCTCGACTCTTTCTGAGTGAGGTCTACTCCCACTCTCCACAGTCCCTCACAAGTTACTCCAAATGAGAGGGGACAACTTAACAAACAACTGTCAAACGGGGCTAGCTCACCCGGGAGACACTCAGCAGCATGCTCCTTCCCTGGAGTCAATACCAGCTCTATCCCAATACACCTGAGAGGGGGCAGGAACAAAAAGATACTCAGCTACAACGAAACTTTGAAGTGCCTCTGAGCATAGCAGTAGTCTATAGCCCCCGTAGCCACTACTCATCTACGCAAGCTACCCAATGCAAGACATGCTCTGAGTAGCTCTTCTTCATGCTATCCGCCGTAGCCTGGGGGCATAACAGGAGAATGGAATCTCTAGCTATCAACCCTAGCTTGGGGGTACATGAGAAGGAAAAGAGATGGAACTATTCGGGATGCACCAAAGTCCCACCGGGAAATGGGAAACCCGCTGCGGATGTTGACGGCTTGACAAGCTCGATTGCTAAAGATTTCGAGCCCCTCGCTTAGGGGACTCCTTCACTACATTTTATTAAATAAAAGGATGGGATTTCCCTCTGGAAAGCTAATCTAAACAATTTAATACCATGGAATGGGTGTAATCCTAATAGCCTCTTCTACAAATGAAACTCCTACAAGCAGTGCATTACCGGCACCGTGTCTGGAACTGAAGAGACCCTGCAACTACAGCTTCTAATACAAAGGGCCAAGCGGATTACACTTGGCATAAGCACCGGAAGCCCAAGCTGTAGCTATCCGGAGCGTCTCCTATGTAAATCAATGGCAAGAGGAGGACATCTATCAATCTTGCACATAGCTGTTGCCGATCAACAATCTCACCGATGCGCCTTCATTGGCCACCAGGCCTCCTATGTCAAATATGGCTCCAGGCCCCATCGGGGTGCCCTTCTATTCTCAGCCTATATCCTCCAACCAGGTCATCAAATGAACCGGCTTTTGGCACCTAGCCGCGGTAACATATGAGTCCTGTGAGGGGACGCAAGAACAAATCTTGCCGGGTCTTCTACACCCTAGACCCCACTCTCCTCTTTAAGCCAATAAACAAATAGCTTTCGGCCTCTAAGATCCCGCTGTAGCACACCCCCCGGTCCCACCAAGGTTCATGGTGCCTTACCAACTTCTCATCCCACAGGGATACTTCCCATTTGTCCCGCCGGGATCAGCCCTCTACCCTCGGCCTGGAACCTATGCTCCTAGCCAATGCATTCACCGTGTTCTCCGGCAATGCCGCCGCAGTGACTACATGAACACTCCAAGAGGCACCAAAATTTGTCCCACGGAGCTCACTCCACCACTGCTAGTTTGGACGTTATGTCCCAAAACCAACCGATAAAAACTTTCTCTTTGGCCTGAGGCACTCTGCCCTCACCGAGCTCTCAAATGTTGCTCCTAGCCCACTGAGCTGGATCTATAAAAACCTTCTCCTTGGCCCGAGGCACTCTGCCCTCACCGAGCTCCCAAATATTGCTCCAAGCCCACCGAGCTGGGTCTATAAAAACATTCTCCTTGGCCTGAGGCACTTCGCCCTCGCTGAGTTCTCAAATATGGCCCCAGTCTCACTAGGCTGGACCTATAAACCCTTCCCTTGGCCTGAGGCACTTCGCCCTCGCCGAGCTCTCAAATACTGCCTCTAGCCCACCGAGCTAGGTCTATAAAAACCTTCTCCTTGGCCTGAGGCACTCCGCCCTCACCAAGCTCTCAAATATTTTCCTAGACCTACTGGGCTGGGGCTATAAAACCCTTTCCTTTGACCCTAGGCACTCTGCCCTGGTCGAGCTCTAAATATTGCCCTTAGTCCCACTAGGCCAGGCTTATAAAACCTTTCCGTTGGATTGAGGCACTCTGCCCTTGTCGAGCTCCTGTATGTTGATCAGCAAGTCCCACCGGTACAACAACAGGGTAGTCAAATCCATTAATAGTTCCATTAGGCAAAGTGGCCCGCACTAGGGATAGTCCGTATCAGGAAACAACGATTCAAAAAAAAATGATGATAAGGAAAATGATGAATGAAATAAAAATGATGGTCGACAAAAGAAGCAGACCACTTTTATTGAGTACCAATCTCTGGCCCCGCCGACTGTCCATACTCTCCCCTGGCCTAGACCTTGCGTCTCTGCCAGGATTGTTGACCTTGATGTCCCACCGGGTCAACATCTATACTGCATACCTCCCCCTTGTCTTCAGACCTTCCGTTTGGGCAAGGCTAGTTGGCCTCGACATCTCATCAGGTTGACATATATATTTTTACCCTGGTTTAGACTTTACGTGTCACGCCCCGAGCGCGGAAGATACCCGGATATGCGCGACGTGTCTATATCAATCATGTCAATCAGAGTGGTCGTGTATTCGACACAAAGACAGAGATGCGCAAAATAGCAAGATAACCCAATCCCTTATTTCATAATGGATAGACTATTACAAATCCAATACTCTGTTTAACAAAAAGGAAAAGAATACATATTTGACTCAAGAAACTATGGAAAAGACTAGACGACACTTGTAGAAGCTCTATCACTTTCACTCTTGACCATTCCCATCCGATTGACTTCCATCGTCGTCGGACTTACCTAAAAAGTAGAAAGGGACAAACGGAATGAGCGAACGCTCAGTAGGAAATTATATCTCAAGTACTAGCAAGGGGTTTAAGTAATTACATCTTTCATGAATGCAATAAAGCTATGCATGCTCGCATAAAACGACAAGATAGAGAGAATGTAATATCAAAGAAATAAGATGAACTTAATCATGAACTTCCAACAAGATGACAAGTGTATTCAAGATATTCAAGCAAGTACATTTAACAAATCATGTCAAGAACTTTGGCTATCATGTATCAAGCAAGTAAATTACCCTTTTTCGGGCCACGCATTTCATGTAAAGTCAAGTACGATTCAAGTACAAGATGTGTGTGGAATGTCCAATCAAGCAAGTCAAGTACTCGGTATAATGCCAGATACCTTATCATTTTAACTCCCATGGGCACAAGTACTTTCGGGTGCTCCTCCCAGGACCAGATCGGGCCCTATATGCGCAGGCATTTATCATGTGTTTTGACATCCACTCTTGTTTATAGCCAACATAGAATTTCAATAATCAAGCTTGTAGACACGTATGACAACTTTGATAGAATAGAGTCCAAAATATGACAAAGGACATAGAATGGCGATAATAACGGTATAATCACGATATCGATAAAACTAGGTAGAATATGGTTCCCTTAACTTAGGTACCATGACAAATCAATATGGACATTCTTTATATAGAATTGAGGTCCACATGAACATTAGATCAAGCAAGATACCCTCATTCTTATCATAGAATTGGGGTTTACAAGAACGACATGATATGGCATGATATCATCATCCCATTAAGAATTTCTTATGATATACTCTTTGTATAATCATAAGGGCCGGTATACCATGTTTCTTTAGATTGACATGGCAAGGATCGTGTAACGGGTTTTTAGGATACAACCAGCTCAGTCGGCCTTGAGGGAATCCAAGGCTACGAGGAGTCTTACGGAGGTCTCTATGACTAACTCGCTAGTCCAAAGGAACGGAATGTCCAATGGAGAGCTTGTATGTCAATGAGAGTTGAGTGTGATCGGTAAATCAACATGAAAACATGGGACTATACTCACGGAGTGGAGAATAGTGCCGATATACTAATATATAAAACCATCGGTTAGCAAATCAGATGAAAATCAGTTTATAGTAAAATAACGACTTAGGTTAAGTCGTTTCTCAAGTAATTAACGCCTAACAGAAGGGCGTTTACATATGGTCCGTCTTGCAGAATTTTTAATAATTCAATAATTTATCTAAAACGCGCCTTGGGAAGGGGCGTCTCTTCAAGAGTTGACGACTACAGTAGCAGGCGTCTCCTTATATATATATTTGACAGAATATCAATAATTTCATGAATTGTATAAAACACGCCTTGGTCAGGGTCGTTTCTTCAAGATATGACGACTACACCAGAAGGCGTCTTATTGTTTACATATTTGACAGAATACAATTAATTTTCAGGAATTATCAAAAACGCGCCCTGGGCAGGGGCGTTACTATTTAATTCTATTTTTTAGAATATATAACTTTCAGGATTTTAACCGATACACGCCCTAGGAAGGGGCGTTACCTTTCAGATTCACGCCCTATGAGGGGGCGTTAATATGTGGAAAACGACTTTGTCCAAGTCGTTAATTCAACTTCCTTCAGAAACTTTAAGGACAGTAACAATTTCAGGATAACAGAGGAACGAATGTAATATCATGACAGTAAAGTTAGCAGGTTGAAGACAGAGGATCATGCATTATTTTATAATCATGATTTCATAGATAATCAATTCTTAAGATGGGTGATTAACGGTTTAAAGAAATTAACGCCTGAGTACGGGGCGTTAAACATGAAATTAACGACCTAGGAAGAGTCGTTTCATGTGAATTAGCGCCCTTGACAGGGGCGTCTCTTTCAAAATATTGCAGAAAACGCATGGAAACTATAATAACCGTATGCATGACATGCTTATATATATATATCTTGCATTAATTTCATTTGGGCTACAATAACTTGAGAAAACCTACCTTAATATGATTGATCTTGACGAAGGGTTTGAAGGATCGGAAACTTCAACCGCAACTTACGAACAGTGGTATCAAGGAGAAGAACTGCAGTTTTCCTATAAGAAAAGAAGAAACATTAGTATTTCTTCATACTTTCTGACCGAAAGGAAAAAGGAAAAAGAACAATACCTTTGTTCTTCACGTACGCCGCCTTCTTAACCTATAACAGAAGAAGAAGATGAAGAACAGTTAGTTCTTCATGCAACAGACGTAGAGAATTAGAGGAACTATTCCTCTCTCACGTACCTTGCAGACTCCGAACGCCAAATAGCGTTGTAGGGTTCGAGCAGTAGGTTATTTATAGGGATTTTGGAAGTCCTATTAAAAGTAGTGTTTGATTGAGGGTAACATATCCCTAATAGAGTCCTTACTCTAATAGACACTTACTATATTAGGTTAATCTTTCCCTGGATAAGCTCTGGGTTCGAACGAGTCACGAACTGAATTAACGCCTTTGGTCAGGGCGTGTATTCTTTAATTAACGCCTTGCATAAGGGCGTTTCTTAAAAAGCGCCTTGAAAAAAGGCGTTTCGTGTTTTGAAACACGCCCAAGATAGGGGCGTTTCTTTTACTTATCCATTTGGTCGCGTGAGAACTGACGACCGTAGGTGTGGGCGTCCTTTCTTTATTCACGCCATGGGTAGAGGCGTTTCTTTATAAATTAACGCCTTAATAAGAGGCGTTATTTTTAATTTGTTTTATTTCGTCCAATTAACCCTATTCCTTTTATATATATTACTTCTGTAATATATATATGTTTTAATTCATTTCAATTATTCATTTATTAGGGTTGCTACACCCTCCCCCACTTAAAAAGAATTTGGTCCCCAAATTCAATATATATATAATTATACACGTGGAGAGTGTAGGACATATACCTCTTAGAATAACTCGGGAAATCGTTTCTTCATAGATTCTTCGGTCTCCCATGTCGCTTCGCGTTCGGGATTCTTATTCCATTGCACCTTGAGCATGGGAATAACCTTATTCCTTAGAGCTCGTATTTCTCGATCTAATATCTTTAAAGGCCTCTGTTCATATGTGAGATCTTTCTGGATCACCAGATCTCCTTGTTCAATAATATGTGACGGATCGTGCACATACTTCTTCAACATAGATATGTGAAATACATTGTGTACCTCGGACAACTGAGGAGGCAACGCGATGCGATAAGCAACCTCGCCAACTCTTTCGAGTACCTCAAATGGTCCGATGAATCTTGGCGTAAGCTTGCCCTTAACACCAAATCTTCGTATGCCACGTCCAGGGGATATTTTAAGAAATACATGATCTCCAACCTGGAATTCCAGATCTCTTATCCTGGTATCAGCATAAGCCTTTTGCCTTGTCTGAGCAACTTGTATTCTTTCTCTGATTACCTGTATCTTCTCAGTTGTATCCCTTACCATGTCTGGACCTAATAGTTGTTTTTCTCCAACTTCGTTCCAGCATAAGGGTGATCGGCAACTCCTTCCATATAATGCTTCAAAAGGTGCCATCTGGATACTAGCTTGATAGCTGTTGTTATATGCAAATTCAACTAAAGGCAAGTGGTCATGCCAGCTTCCTCCAAAGTCAATGATGCATGCTCTCAGCATATCTTCAACAACTTGATTAGTTCGCTCGGTCTGACCATCCGTTTGTGGGTGAAAAGCAGTACTAAAGTTGAGCCTTGTTCCCAACGAATGTTGTAATCCCTTCCAAAAATGAGAAGTAAAACGGGGATCTCTATCAGACACGATTGAGACAGGAATTCCATGTATCCTGACTATTTCTTTAATGTATAGTGCAGCTAGCACATCAATTGACCATCGGCTTTTGATTGGCAAGAAATGTGCCGATTTAGTCAATCGGTCAATGATAACCCAGATTCCATCATGTCCTCCTTTAGATTTAGACAAACCCATGATGAAGTCCATACCAATATCCTCCCATTTCCACTTAGGAATATCTAGAGGATGTAGTTTTCCCGCAGGCTTTTGGTGTTCCGCCTTGACCTGTTGGCATGTGAGACAGTGTGATACATAGTCCGCTATTTCTCTTTTCATATTGGGCCACCAAAAGTTCCTCTTTACATCTTGGTACATTTTGGTTGATCCTGGATGAATAGTGTACCTTGATCGGTGAGCTTCATCTAAGATCTTCTTCTTTAATTCCGGACAATCGGGTATACAAGTTCTATCTTTGAACGATAATCTTCCATCAGAAGTTAGTTGAAAATCAGATTGTCCTTCTAATCTGCCTTTGATTTCTACTAATATAGGATCATCATCCTGAAGTGTTTGTATCTCAGATAACAAATCTGACTGTATGCTTACATGAGATAGTGTGACAAATTTGGATTCCGTGTCCAAGCTTATATTGAGCTCGGAGAATTGTTCAAGTAACCTCCATTCTTGCATCATACAATTTGCTATCATTGCTCTCGGCTTTCGACTAAGGGCGTCGGCAACATAATTACCCTTTCCGGGATGGTATTGTATATTGAAGTCGAAGTCCTTGAGATATTCTAGCCAGCGTCTTTGTCTCATGTTTAGCTCCTTTTGTGAAAATAGATATTTGAGACTTTTGTGATCGGAGTATACAGTAAACTGTGCTCCATATAAGTAGTGTCTCCATATCTTTAGGGCAAATACTACCGCGGCTAGTTCTAAGTCATGGACGGGGTAATTCTCCTCATGCTTCTTCAGCTGACGTGAAGAGTATGCTATGACCTTTCCTTGTTGCATTAGGACACATCCGAGGCCAATGCCAGAAGCATCAGTGTAGACCTCGAATTTCTCTCCTTCTATCGGTAGAGCTAAGACCGGAGCTGTGGTGAGATGATCCTTGAGAGTTTGAAAACTTCTTTCACATTCCTCACTCCATTCGTATCGGATCTCCTTGCGAGTTAACCTTGTAAGGGGCACGGCGATCTTAGAGAAATCTTTGATGAATCGCCGATAATAGCCTGCAAGACCTAAGAAACTTCTGATCTCGCTTGCATTAGTGGGTCTTTCCCAGTTTCTCACAGCTTCAACTTTTGACGGATCTACAGATAATCCGTCCTTTGATATGACATGCCCGAGAAAAGCCACTTCTTCAAGCCAGAACTCGCATTTGCTGAGTTTAGCATATAATTGATTTGTCCTCAAGACTTGCAATGCAATCCTCAAATGCTCTTCATGTTCTTCCTTAGTCTTAGAATATATCAATATATCATCAATGAAGACTACTATGAATTGATCCAAGTAAGGCCTGAATATGCTATTCATTAACTGCATAAAGGCAGCAGGGGCATTTGTTAGTCCAAAAGGCATAACAACGAATTCGTAATGGCCATACCTGCTTCTGAATGCGGTCTTGTGAATGTCATCATCCTTGATTCTTAATTGATGATATCCCGACCTGAGATCAATCTTGGAGAAATATTTGGATCCTGAAATCTGATCAAATAACTCATCGATTCTCGGCAGCGGATACTTGTTCTTGATAGTAAGATGATTCAACTGTCGATAGTCGATACACAATCTCATGGATCCATCCTTCTTCTTTACAAATAAGACTGGTGCTCCCCACGGGGAAGTACTTGGTCTAACAAACCCTTTTTGAATCAATTCCATCAATTGCTTCTTCAATTCTTTTAGTTCTGCAGGGGACATTCTATAGGGTGCCTTTGAAACAGAACCAGCACCAGGGACTAAGTCAATGGTGAAGGCCACATCTCTTTGAGGGGGTAATCCCGGCAAATCTTCCGGAAATACGTCTGGAAATTCTCGCACTACCTGAATGTCCTCTATCTTGGTTTCTTTAGCTTCTTTAATAGTGACAAAAACAAGGAAGGATACACATCCTTTCTTGACGAGCTTGCTTGCTCGAAGAGCCGAAATAAGAGGGGATTTGCTTCGACTCTTAGGACTAGTATAAGTCAGTTCCGGAAATTCCTTGAAAACAATCTTGCTATCACGGCAATCAACCGTTGCCTGGTATTTGGATAACCAATCTGCTCCTAGTATAATATCATACTCTTTTAGATCTAAGCAGATAAGATCAATAGGAAAATTCTTTCCTCGAACCAATACCTCACAGTTTTGGTAATGATGTGTGATATCCGTCTCGTTTCCGAGAGGAGTAGACAATATTAACTTCATCCATTCTGGTTCTAGAGGTAATGGGTCAGCAAACTTCTTGGAAATAATGGAATGCGATGCACCCGTATCAAATAAGACATGTGCATATTTGGAACAAATTTTTAATGTACCTTCCACCAATCCGCCTTCTTCTTCTGGTTCGGTCTCTTGGATTTCATGAAGACGCGCGTTCCTTGTCACTGGGCGTTTACCCTCACCGTCTTGGTCATTCATTAATGGACAATCGGGAATCCGATGTTCACGACTCCCACAACGGAGACATGCTCCTAATTTCCTCCAGCATTCTTCTGTTTTGTGACCAGCCTTGTCACAATGCTTGCATACTACGTTTGAAGGTGTAGTGGTGATAGAGAAAGGCTTGGATTTCTTGAACTTCTGATCTTGAGAGGAAGAACCTCCATTATTGGGCCTCTTCTTAAAGTTGGGTTTAAAAGAACCCGAACTTGTGACTTGCTCCTTTTTGTCTTTCCCACGGATCCTATCAGATAGTTCCGTGGCATCTTCAAGCAACTGAGCTCGGCGCACTATTTCAGTATAAACTTGAATATCCATAGGCGCCAGTTGAGTAATGTAGTGGGGCCTAAGTCCATTAAGAAATCTACGGGCTTTCATCTTTTCCGTGCTAATTAAATGCTTAGCATATCTAGACAGTCTAGAGAACTGTGCTTCATAATCAGCCACCGATAAAGATCTTTGCTTTAATGCGGCGAATTCGGCGGCCTTCTTTTCCTGGACCCTATCAGAGAAATATTTGGCGTTGAAATATTCAACGAATTCTCCCCATGTAACTTGAGTTGGGTCAATTGTAGCTTCAATCGACTCCCACCAGCATCTAGCATCCTTTTCTAACTAGAAAGTAGCTAATAAGACTTTGTCCTGATCCGTGCATTGCATAACACGGAATATACGTTCAATCTCTCGAACCCAATGCTCGGCATCGTCTGGATCGGTCGATCCCATGAACTTCGGGGGATTCATATTCTTGAATGCTTGGTGTAAGCTTCCACCTCGTGGAGCACCACCTTGTGCTACCTGTTGTAGCACTTGGGTCATCCCTTGAAGGGTACGCTGCATGTTGCGCCATTGAGCACGTTCGGCAGCCATTATCCTACAATTACAATAGCTATGTTAGTATTATATCACTATGATCTTATAAAGGACTCATTGATCATTTAACCCTTGGTTCTACCCACTCTCACTTGGTTAAAGGTTTTGAAACCTATCCTTGGACTTAGGTTTCCTAGGAATTGAATACCTTAGGCGCTCTGATACCACAAAGACTGTCACGCCCCGAGCGCGGAAGATACCCGGAGATGCGCGACGTGTCTATATCAATCATGTCAATCAGAGTGGTCGTGTATTCGACACAAAGACAGAGATGCGCAAAATAGCAAGATAACCCAATCCCTTATTTCATAATGGATAGACTATTACAAATCCAATACTCTGTTTAACAAAAAGGAAAAGAATACATATTTGACTCAAGAAACTATGGAAAAGACTAGACGACACTTGTAGAAGCTCTATCACTTTCACTCTTGACCATTCCCATCCGATTGACTTCCATCGTCGTCGGACTTACCTGAAAAGTAGAAAGGGACAAACGGAATGAGCGAACGCTCAGTAGGAAATTATATCTCAAGTACTAGCAAGGGGTTTAAGTAATTACATCTTTCATGAATGCAATAAAGCTATGCATGCTCGCATAAAACGACAAGATAGAGAGAATGTAATATCAAAGAAATAAGATGAACTTAATCATGAACTTCCAACAAGATGACAAGTGTATTCAAGATATTCAAGCAAGTACATTTAACAAATCATGTCAAGAACTTTGGCTATCATGTATCAAGCAAGTAAATTACCCTTTTTCGGGCCACACATTTCATGTAAAGTCAAGTACGATTCAAGTACAAGATGTGTGTGGAATGTCCAATCAAGCAAGTCAAGTACTCGGTATAATGCCAGATACCTTATCATTTTAACTCCCATGGGCACAAGTACTTTCGGGTGCTCCTCCCAGGACCAGATCGGGCCCTATATGCGCAGGCATTTATCATGTGTTTTGACATCCACTCTTGTTTATAGCCAACATAGAATTTCAATAATCAAGCTTGTAGACACGTATGACAACTTTGATAGAATAGAGTCCAAAATATGACAAAGGACATAGAATGGCGATAATAACGGTATAATCACGATATCGATAAAACTAGGTAGAATATGGTTCCCTTAACTTAGGTACCATGACAAATCAATATGGACATTCTTTATATAGAATTGAGGTCCACATGAACATTAGATCAAGCAAGATACCCTCATTCTTATCATAGAATTGGGGTTTACAAGAACGACATGATATGGCATGATATCATCATCCCATTAAGAATTTCTTATGATATACTCTTTGTATAATCATAAGGGCCGGTATACCATGTTTCTTTAGATTGACATGGCAAGGATCGTGTAACGGGTTTTTAGGGTACAACCAGCTCAGTCGGCCTTGAGGGAATCCAAGGCTACGAGGAGTCTTACGGAGGTCTCTATGACTAACTCGCTAGTCCAAAGGAACGGAATGTCCAATGGAGAGCTTGTATGTCAATGAGAGTTGAGTGTGATCGGTAAATCAACATGAAAACATGGGACTATACTCACGGAGTGGAGAATAGTGCCGATATACTAATATATAAAACCATCGGTTAGCAAATCAGATGAAAATCAGTTTATAGTAAAATAACGACTTAGGTCAAGTCGTTTCTCAAGTAATTAACGCCTAACAGAAGGGCGTTTACATATGGTCCGTCTTGCAGAATTTTCAATAATTCAATAATTTATCTAAAACACGCCTTGGGAAGGGGCGTCTCTTCAAGAGTTGACGACTACAGTAGCAGGCGTCTCCTTATATATATATTTGACAGAATATCAATAATTTCATGAATTGTATAAAACACGCCTTGGTCAGGGTCGTTTCTTCAAGATATGACGACTACACCAGAAGGCGTCTTATTGTTTACATATTTGACAGAATACAATTAATTTTCAGGAATTATCAAAAACGCGCCCTGGGCAGGGGCGTTACTATTTAATTCTATTTTTCAGAATATATAACTTTCAGGATTTTAACCGATACACGCCCTAGGAAGGGGCGTTACCTTTCAGATTCACGCCCTATGAGGGGGCGTTAATATGTGGAAAACGACTTTGTCCAAGTCGTTAATTCAACTTCCTTCAGAAACTTTAAGGACAGTAACAATTTCAGGATAACAGAGGAACGAATGTAATATCATGACAGTAAAGTTAGCAGGTTGAAGACAGAGGATCACGCATTATTTTATAATCATGATTTCATAGATAATCAATTCTTAAGATGGGTGATTAACGGTTTAAAGAAATTAACGCCTGAGTACGGGGCGTTAAACATGAAATTAACGACCTAGGAAGAGTCGTTTCATGTGAATTAGCGCCCTTGACAGGGGCGTCTCTTTCAAAATATTGCAGAAAACGTATGGAAACTATAATAACTGTATGCATGACATGCTTATATATATATATCTTGCATTAATTTCATTTGGGCTACAATAACTTGAGAAAACCTACCTTAATATGATTGATCTTGACGAAGGGTTTGAAGGATCGGAAACTTCAACCGCAACTTACGAACAGTGGTATCAAGGAGAAGAACTGCAGTTTTCCTATAAGAAAAGAAGAAACATTAGTATTTCTTCATACTTTCTGACCGAAAGGAAAAAGGAAAAAGAACAATACCTTTGTTCTTCACATACGCCGCCTTCTTAACCTATAACAGAAGAAGAAGATGAAGAACAGTTAGTTCTTCATGCAACAGACGTAGAGAATTAGAGGAACTATTCCTCTCTCACATACCTTGCAGACTCCGAACGCCAAATAGCGTTGTAGGGTTCGAGCAGTAGGTTATTTATAGGGATTTTGGAAGTCCTATTAAAAGTAGTGTTTGATTGAGGGTAACATATCCCTAATAGAGTCCTTACTCTAATAGACACTTACTATATTAGGTTAATCTTTCCCTGGATAAGCTCTGGGTTCGAACGAGTCACGAACTGAATTAACGCCTTTGGTCAGGGCGTGTATTCTTTAATTAACGCCTTGCATAAGGGCGTTTCTTAAAAAGCGCCTTGAAAAAAGGCGTTTCGTGTTTTGAAACACGCCCAAGATAGGGGCGTTTCTTTTACTTATCCATTTGGTCGCGTGAGAACTGACGACCGTAGGTGTGGGCGTCCTTTCTTTATTCACGCCATGGGTAGAGGCGTTTCTTTATAAATTAACGCCTTAATAAGAGGCGTTATTTTTAATTTGTTTTATTTCGTCCAATTAACCCTATTCCTTTTATATATATTACTTCTGTAATATATATATGTTTTAATTCATTTCAATTATTCATTTATTAGGGTTGCTACATTACGTCTCTGCCAGGATGGTTGACCTCGATGTACTATCAGGCCAATATCTATGCAGCATATCCTGCCCTTGCTTTAGACTTTTAGTCTGAGTAAGTTTGGTCGACCCTAGACATCTCATCAAGTCGACATCCATATTCTGCATCACATATCTGCCCTGGCCGAGAACTCACATCTTCGTCGGATTGGTTGACTTCAACATGACGTCGGTGTAGATATATTATTCTGCCCTGAACCAGTGCACATAAGCATACACTACGGGAAAATTGGTTTTGACCTATAACACCTACCTATGCTTTTGTAAGTCGTCGGTGTAGATATGTTCTTTCCCTCCCTAACTCAAAATATGAAATGTGCTAAAGGGGAAAAAGTGTGAATGTGTGTGTGTGAGTGAATAGCATGAAAATTTGATGCAAGCAATGAATCACTCACAGGCATGGACAAGTTGTGATCGCCACCAAGGTATTAAGTGCAAGAAGAGGGCACCACATACCTTGGAAAGGGGAGAAAAATGAGGACACTCGCCCAATGATGCAGCGCTGGAACGGGATGAAGATGGTCCTATGGAGACCGCTGAAGGATGTAGACGGCCGAACGATAGACCGCGTGCAGCGCTGAAGAGTGATGCAGGAAGAAGACCTGGCTGGGGACTAAACGGTCTGAATCAGGCCGCAGGAGGGCGCTGAACGGTTTGAAGAAGACCGCCAACCCCTCTCTATGGTCGGAGATGAACCACGCGAAGTTGCCAGATTCCAAGCTGAGGAATTTAATCTTCCACCCCTTCTGACCGGCCAGAGGGGATGGGCCTCATGCTAAAACTCATGTTGACCTGCAAAACACAGCAAATGACCAGAAAGCACAATCCAAATTAGGTTATGAAGTGTAATATCTATGAAAATGAATGGAAGACTAAACACATAAATGGAATGGGGGATACCTGGGGGTTGGGTTTTTTAAACCCCTATGGGGCGTGGAAAACAATAGGAAGGAGAAAGAATGGTGGAATGCCAGTGAAAAATGCAGGTATAAGTAAAGGAAAATGAACGTGTAATGATGGGCAAATGATGGAAATGGCTAACTAAGACTCAAAGAAAAACAAACGCATTGACTACTCCCTGAACCAAAGGCTTAATGGACGTGGAAAGCCTTCCTCCCTGGCAGGAATTCCCTCAAGAATGCGGCAGCAGTTCGACACTAATTCTGGATCTCCCCCCCCCTCACGAGTTTACACTAAGGGTGCTATTTATAGACCCTTAAAAGTTAGCCCCGAATTAAGGGATTTTCAGCAAGAATTAGGCCTGGATTCTTCTGGATAAAATGTAGATAACATCACCAATTTTCACCAGGATCAAACGGGACCCAATTTGGGTAAGAATCCACGGAGAAATTCGAGGATAAAGCAGCTAACTTGACCACGGATGGAGAGAGAAAAACCTGTGAAAGCAAGGATTTCGGCCTCATATGCGCCCTTTCGATAGACCGTCTACCCATATAAACAGTCTATTGGAAGACTGCCTAGAAGGTGTCGGTGGAAATTAATAATAAGATAAATAATGCTATTTTATCTAAAAACAAACCGAATCAGCCGGCGTAGGACTCTGAATCATAAAATGGTCCTTCGATAGGCCGCCCAAAGAATTAAAACGGCCTATCGCGAGGCCGCCTCACAGACGTCGGTGGAAAATCAGCAATAATGAGATAAATAGCTATTTATCCAAAAAACAGATCGAATTAGGACTTTGGCTTAAAAACGGTCAATTGATGCGCCGCCCGGCCAGTTCAAACGGTCTAATGCCAGACTGCTTATCCGGTGTCGGGGCAAAATAGAAGGGAGATAAAAATGGTCTTATGAAAGACCGCCCACCTGTTAAACGGCCTATCGCTAGACCGCATATCAGGCAGGAGATGGAAAATAAATATAGGGTAAATAAGCCTAATTTACCCCAAAAGACCAAGTTAAACCAAAGCCCATTAAGCCCAAACTTGAGAAATTTGAGAGCAAGCCCAGCCAGGGAGGAAAGTACCCAAAAAATAAGCCCAAAGAAATGTCTAAAAGTGGCCCAATGAGTAGTGGACAATTTGAGGCATCGAAAATAAAGGTAAGAAAAATGACTCAACTCAAAGGCAAAAAATGGGTGTCAACAGATGCCCCTCCTTAACGCCCTCTTTGCAGGGGAGCGAGCAGAGGTGAAGCGAAAGCGAAATGGAACATGGAGATGAAGCGAAAATGAAGCGGAGCGGATTGAAAAGCGGGCGTTAAGGTAAACGACACTCGTTTCCTCGCCAACGAGTGATAGGAATCTTCCGAAAAACTTCGAACTAAACACAGGGAATGACTAGACCAAGACGACACCAGTCTGTGGAAACTAACTAAACAGAAGAAAAAACGCAAGCAACCTCATTAGGGGACACAATCCACAACTAATGAGGGAACTAGAATAAGCAGTAGCAAAAGAAGCCGGCTAAAACCTCCAGACGGGGACTCTTAGTCAATCAAACCAGACGAACGGAACAGAGAAAACCTTCCAACTCTGAGTGGAATAGTTTGTCCTTTACCCAAGACCAAGAACGCATAGTTATCCATCACCAATGAGACATTTTTAGACAAACTATGGGACATGAATGCTCAAAAGATGTGCATGATGCATGCTGGGCTAAAATAAAGAAATCATTAAAATGAATGCAAAGAAAGCCATAAAATAGAAAATACCCGAGAATAGTATTGCTAGACCGGAATAATTAGGGTCAGTACACTATCCGCAATCACGATGTTCAAGATAAAGCCATCGTCCCCTAATTCTCCACAATCTTGTTGTGGAGCAAGGCCCGGATTCAGAGGGGGGGTGAATGAATCCCTCTAAAAACTTTGCTCAATTAAAATCTTAAATCAACCTGATACGCGGAATTAAAGCAAACAGCTGCAGGGCTGAGAGCCCACACAGAACATCAACTAGAGTAAATCAAATGTATACGATCGGTGCTCAGGTAAACCAAATACCCACTAGACGGGAAATATAGGTCGAGCCTAAGCATACATCTAGCGAATCAGACAGAGCAATCAAACCACGATGGATGGAAAGTTTTTAGGTGGTTCGGCCAGACCCACAGTCTGCCTACGTCCACCCCTCACTCCAAACCAGAGTGAGGCTTCCCTTGCAATAGCAAGAACCGCAGACTCAGTCTGCAAACAGACGCTGCCTAACACCTTGACAAATCGAGGGAGACAAATCCCTCACCAAGTTCTGCAACTCACAGAAGCTTGGCACCTGGACTTGCTACCCACAAGACCAGAACCGGAGACAATCCTCCCTTCCTCCAAACCGGAGGGTAACCCACAAATAGCACACCACTACTTGCAAACCGGAGAACACTTCTCCCTTCTCTTGAGTCCACAGGAGGAACCCAAACTCAAAAAAGAGTGTCAGAAGCACACGAAGAAAATGCGAAAAGGGGCAGCCAAAAGAAAAATCAAAATAAAAAAGACAATAACTGTAATCTCTAGTAAGCACGGTCGTTCTGGATTTGATCCACGAACAGACTAGACAGATCTTCAGAATTAGTAACTGCACTTTCTCTTTCTCTCTTTTTGCTTCCACGATCTCTTCCTCTAGGCTCTCTCTTCTCACTTCTCAGCTCTCTCACTCTCTGGCAACTCCTTCTTCTCGTTCTTTTTCTTCAGCTGCTAGCTCTCTTTTCTTTTCTTCTAGAGGCCTCTTCTTCCTGCACCACCACTCTTTTCTATCTTGGCCTATCCTTCTTTGAAGGGTATATAGCTTCTTATAGAAACAGGGGCTCGGTAAGAATGAACCAAAAGAATTCTACGGAGACTCCCATTTGTCCACGTGTTCAGGAATGAGGCTTCTTTTCCCTAGATCACGTGCCTATCATTTCTCCCCTTCCTTTCTTTTTCATGGGTCAGCCTTGTGCCTTTTAAGAGCTCAGGTGACTCTCTTGCGAAGGAAATTGTTCCCTGTAAAAGACAGAGTATTGTTTAGGTTCACTTGCAGAAATTTAGAGTTCATCACGTGGATGCGAACCTTGCACAACCTTAGACTTATTCAAACCAGATATACACTGATAGGGAAATGCGCAAGTAGACATATCCACAGACCTAACCCAAGTGCTATAATGCTTTACACCGAGTTGTAGTGTACGGACAGGAAGCGACAAACATGCAAGGCTGTACTGACTTCTGAAAGCAAAATGCGAGATATGCACTAAGAGTAGTATAATCACGAAATGTCATACACATGGAATGAACATGCACACATATGCACAAACTTTGTATGGAAGATGCACCGAGGTAAAGATTGCACAGACTCTAAGCCACGTAGGATGCAACGTGAGACATGGGATATGCACAAAGTTTAAGACATATGAAATGCAAGGTTAGATGGACACAAGCACTGACTTTGACTAACCAGGAGATGCACGGAGTTAATGTTATTCAGAGGGAAAGTATGCACCAGTCGGGATATGCAGTCCAAGCAGGAACTGCACCGAGCTGATAAAGAGAAGTACAAGACAAAGCTTGCACCGAGTTGTGTTTGCACTGAGATGAAGAGACTAGGTTGGGCTAACCAAGCAAGATCTGCACCGAGATGCTGGTCAGAGATGAGCTTAATTAGAGAGAGAGATACACGACAAAGCTCGCACCGAGTCAAGAGAGGCATGATGCATTAGGATGCACCGAGAAGGAGGCTTATCGACAGTATGTGAGCATGAGCAGAGCTTGCACCGAGAAGCACTTATGTGTGAGGTGCATGAAGTTGCATCGAAGGATTATGAGCGAGACACTGCATGCACTGACTATGACTTAGTCTATGACATAGCATGGACCACATGGAACATACTCAACAAGTGAAATTGGAGAATTAAAGCACCAATAGCTAAGCATGATTCATCACAAAGTCATTATCAAGACTAGGCTTTCTAGACATAAGTAATCCATCATGCAAACATTTCACAAGGATTAATCAGATATTCTAATCAGATGCACTGACCCCAATTCTATCATACATGACTAAGAAATTGTCATTATCAAAACCAGGGTTCCAACAAATCTAACGGCCTATCTGATGATTAAGCACGTGGACCTAGATCATCATCATTTTTGTTATAGGGGAACATCAGATCCTTGATCATGTGAATGACCAGCCGGTTCTAGAGATAACATTATATAAATACCATATAGTAATGCATCATGGGACTAGGGACCGAGATACTTACTTGACTTACCTGACCCGGATCATGGAAGTGGATTTATGCTGCAATCAATCACATATATCATGAAGCAAGGTTATTCATGATAATAGATTATCAATTATGCACATAATGCAGTAAAAAAATAAAGATTAAAAGTTCATTCATCATTTCAGCATATAAACGGTCTACTCTAGACCGTCACAAGTAAGAACAAGGCCACAACGGGACCGCAATAGCTCAGCAGAAATTTGAACCTCAAACGTGGCATAAAGTGGCCCTATGGGAGACCGCCATATGGTTACACGGTCGTGGGGAGACCGTTCAAAATGGTAGATGAGTCATCACTGTAAAACGGTTGAAGAAAGACCGCCTTGATTCTAAACGGTTCACCGATAGACCGTTTCATGGTCGTCAGTTTAAAAAAAAAACGACCTTCCATCATCTTCCCCACCATCAACCTTCATCGTCTTCTCCCTCCACACCGAAGCTCACTTCACCCAGCCTCCCCTTACATTCTCGCACTCTCAAGTCTCCCCTCCCCTCTCTTCCAGCCTTCTCTACCCCTTTATGCACTTCAAGAGGCAGGCCTTGAAAAGGCTAGTACGTTGGATGGCCGAAGAGGGAGCCCCACCGCCGCTACCGCCGCCGGTGAACCTCGCGGAGGAGGTGGTGCCACCATCGGCCGAGACAAAAGGAGGAGGGCCTACCACGGTCGTTGGGATGCCAGAGGAAGAAGGAGCACCACCGGCGGGTGAAGTGCCGACGACGAAGGTTGAAACCCCGCCCAAGGGACCACGTTCCTCTGAGGTAGGCCGTGGACCCCAGAACCCTCCCCATTTGGATGTTTTAATGAATGCATGTTAGCTTGGGTGAAGGAGATGGGGCACACGACCCGTTGGGAATAGTTGTAAGGCCTTTAGGGCCATTACCAACGGTGGGGGAGAGCTCGGGTGCCGGTGGGCACGGGTAGAAAATAGTCTTAATAGGGACCGCCTAGGAAAGAAACGGTCCACATGACCGTTCTTGGGGACAGAACGACCCAAACCACACCGCCTAAATAGGCTAAACGGTCCATGGGTGACCGCTTGATAGGAGTTGAACAAGCGGGGTGTTAGGGGGATGAAAGCGGTCTAAGGTAGACCGTTTAAGGGCTCAGATGGTCCCCCTAGGACCGTTCAGAGATTGAACCATGGAGAATGAAACGATCTCCAACAGACTGTCCATTAGGCCAAACGGTCAAAAGGTGACCGTCTAAATCGAGATCAACAGGAGGGCTTATGGGAATGGAAAACGGTCCAGTGGGGGCCGCTGGGGATTCAGACGGTCAATAAACGACCGTTGGAGGGGTTAAAGACGGTCCTGAGGGGGCCGCTTACTTGACATACTACATTTATTTTTATTTTTTTATTTTTTTTCTTTTTTTATATATTGCAATGCATGACTTATTATGAACTATGTGACTGATGCAAATTGTTTTTCTATGTACGAAGGGAAAGCGTCGGACCCGGATCTCATGGCTCCAGGTTCGTGCAATGTACCTAGCACTATCGGGCTTTTAAAGGGAGCGGCAGGCAGCCATGGGATTCGGGGAATTCCTAGGCATGGAGGTCACGGGCTAGACACTGCGCTCCTATACGCACTGCATGACCGGTGGGACCTTGTCAGCCTCGCCTTCCTCTTCCCATGGGGCCACATGGTCCCGACACTAGAAGATGTGGCGCGCATCACCGGCCTGAGGGTGCACGGCACACCGGTCAGAGGGAGGACGCTCACGGACTACAGAGAGCTGGCCCAGAGGCTACTTGGCCTAGAGCTGCAAAGGCCGGAGCGTGGGTCGACGATCCTACCGAGGGCGAGGCAACAGGAGGGCCTCTGCCTGAGAGGAGCGGGGATTGCGGTGGGAGAGCTGCTAGAGCAGCACTTGGGGAGGCTTGTGGACCAAGCGCGTGAGTGGGTAGCAGCCGCACTTGGACCCGAGGCGGACGTCGTGCTGGGGAGGTTCCTGATGCTTCTCTTCGGGAAGCTGTTGTTCGCCACCAGGGTGGACTAGGTTAGCTGCCGACTGCTGCCCCTGCTGGAGGAGGTGGACCGCGTCGGGGAGTATGCCTGGGGGGCAGTGGTGCTCGCCTTCCTCTTCGACACCCTGAGCTCCAACAGCCGACGCACCATGCTCGGTGGATTCTCTCCACTTCTTCAGGTATGACTCGATTCCTAAATTGCTTATGCAATTGCTATATGAATTATATAAATGCTGACATTTATTGAAATGCAGGTGTAGGCCTACGTGCACCACCCCGGGCTGGGGAGAGGAGAGGAGACATACCCTAACCGACTGCCCATCGTGCTGTTGAACATATCCGAGTGATTTTGATGATAACAAAACCTAAGATATTTCTCTCCCTTGTATCCTGTTTTCAAGCAAAGCTTCATGCTTTAAACCTTCAATTTTCACCCCATGTCAATTGTGTGGTTATGAATTCTTACATGGGTTTATTCAAACATAAATCAACTCATACACAAGCCCGTTTCAATCATCGAACAAATGGATAGCTTCAAGAGAGCTAACACTTGATTTTTGCAGGATTGAAGATTGGCGGTCGACCAGTGGACCCCTGGCGGTCGACTTAAAATAACAGAATTGAAATATGGAATCTGAGAAAGCTGGCGGTCGACCGCCAGGAGCTAGCGGTCGACCTATTCTCCCAGCAGCCAAATGGCTACAGGATGGCCAATGGCGGTCGACCGCCAGCCTCGAGCTACCAACAAATGTTGACTTTTTGTCACTTCGAGAAATGGTCTTTCTCTTGGTATTGTTTAATCCCTAAGCAACCTAACTCTCCAGAAATTGTGGATCTGGTCTGGGGGAGTCTTTGGACCATTCAAGAACCAATAAAACTTATACAAGAGGGTTTGGAAAACCCTAATGCTCAAGGAAGATCAAAGGGAGGCTGCCAAGAGGAAGAGAAGGGATTTGGCACTGTAGACGTGAACAATGCTTCGAGAGGAAAGTTCTTCATCCTTCTTCATCTAATCAAGTGCAAATCAGTCCAAGGATTCAAGCTGCATCCAAAGCATACAATCATCCACTAAGGGGGAGCATATCAAGATCATTCTCTTATGTTTTGAATTCATTCTTGATCTCTCAAAGCTTCATCTGTAATCCTTGTAATCTTTAAACATTCCAGAGTGTGTGGATCCTCTTAGATCCGTGTGTGTGTGTGGTTGTGTGTTCTTGGTTGGAGGTGTGTGTGTGTATTAAGGTGTTCCTACACCTTCGTGGGAATCCTCCTTCCTAGTGTGCGAGTGTTGTGTGTGGTTGATCTTGTAACTTCCTACAAGATAGTGTGTGGTTCCTCACTGTCCGTGAGGGGTGGACGTAGGTTGCCGTTGTGGCATCCGAACCACCTAAAATCGCTGTCTCTGTGTGGTTTGTTCCTTTTCCTCTATCCTCCTTCTTGCAAATCGTAAGTGTGTTAGTTTAGTTCAATTTTTATTCTCTTTTATCCTGCATAATCCTTCTTCACCTTATAAAACTTGCTTTGTCTGTGGGCTTTAATTATTTCAGGTTCTCTTGTTAGCTTCTTGTCACACTTTTTATAAAAAGGCGATAAAGTTTCATTTTTTTCTACCATCACCCAATTCACCCCCCCTCTTGGGTGTCATTTAATCTCGGGACTCCAATTGGTATCAGAGCCAAGGCTCTTCCTTTCAGAGATCTAACGATCTAGAGCAAGATCCGATTAAATGGCAAACAAGGGTATGGTACCCGAGGGTCATTCCATCAACCATCCTCCATTTTTTGACGGTTCCAACTACTCCTACTAGAAAAATAGAATGCATGTTTTTCTGAGGGCTCAAGAGTACGAGGTTTGGAGAGTTGTGGACAAGGGTCCTCATAAACTCGGGGCTGATGAAGAAAAATGGACACCCGAGGAAATTAAGAAATGCACTGCTAATTTTAATGCCATGAATATCATGCAATGTGCGATACACCCTAATGAATTCTCTCGTGTTTCTATGTGCAGCTCAGCCAAAGAAATGTGGGACAAGCTGCGACTCATATACGAGGGAACGTCACAGGTCAAGGAAACCAAGGTAAATCTCCTAGTCACTGATTATGAGCTATTCAAAATGAAACCTGAAGAAACAATCTCCGAGATGTTTGCAAGGCTAACAGAAATCACAAATGGTCTCAAAAGTCTCGGGAAGGAATACTCAAATTCTGACCTTGTGAGGAAGGTGTTAAGGTCCCTACCGTCAGCTTGGCACACAAAGGCCACAGTTATTGAAGACTCAAAGAACCTGTCAACTCTTACTTTGGATGAACTCATAGGGTCACTCATGACCTATGAGATAAATATAAAGAGAACAGTTGATGAAGACATCAAAAAGAAAAAGGTCATTGGACTGAAAGCTCATCAATCCGATGATGAATTTCAAGAAGGTGAATCAAGTGACGGAAGCAATGAAGAGGAAGAATTGGCGATGATAACTCGCCAAGTGAGAAAATTTCTAAGGAAGAAGAGAAACTTTCAAGGAAATTTTAGAAAAGTGCAAAGAAGGCCCACGCAGACTAAAGGCGAATCGAGCAAGCCAAGGAGCATCATATGCTACGAATGCAAGAAGCCTGGACACATGAGAGGTGAATGTCCAGATCTAAAGAAGAAATTCAAGAAGGATAACTTCAATAAACCTAAAGCCATGGTCGCCACTTGGAGCGACGAAGAAGATGAACCATCTGATGAAGAGATTCAAGAACTTGTGGAAAGCTTGTGCCTCATGGCACATGAGGATGAATCTACGGAGGTAAATTCTAACCCTGACTTCATTTCCAATAAACAATGGGAATCTGAATATGAAAAGTTGTACACGAAGTACAAGAAAGTCAGATCTGAAAATAAAGCTCTTAAAAAGAAACTTGATGATTCATCACGTGAAGATATCTTTGCCAAATTTGAGAAACTGGAACAGGAATGGTTTGAGGCTTCGGAAGAAAAGGAAAGTCTACTGCAAATAATCTCAGACTGTGATAAAACCAAAAAGGAACTATCATGCAAAATAACTGAAATGGAGGAAGCATGTGAAAGGATCAAAATTGAAGAACAAACTCTAAAATCCACTAATTCAGAACTCGAAAGGAGAAATGGGATTTTGGGTGAAAGAGTTGTTGAGCTTCAGTTCACCTTGACTAAGTTTGTTAAGGGGAAACAAAACCTGGATAACCTATTGGGGGTTAAAGTCAACTTCCAAAAGGAAGGCTTGGGGTACACACCTCAAAACAAAAAATCCTTTGAGCATAAGATCACCACATCCTTTATTCATGGAAAGGACGATAATCATGCTTCATGTTCTAACTCTAAACTTCAACATGCTCAGCCTAAACCACACAGATATCAAAGAACTTTTTCACATGCTAACTGCTTTCATTGTGGTAGATTTGGCCATATGATTTCCAACTGCTGGTTTAGACAAAGCACACCTAACTATCATGTTCCATGGACGAAGAGAACACCCGTAAGAAGTTGGACTAACTCCTATGGACCCAAACTGGTTTGGGTACCAAAAACAATTGCATGAGAATTTTTCATCTTGCAGATATGTCTTGAAGCCAGGGGGAGCAAATGGTATCTAGACAGTGGTTGCTCAAGGCATGTGACAAGGGACAAGAAAGTGTTCTCCAAGCTGCAAGAAAAAGAAGGTGGCTTAGTTGCTTTTGGCGGGAAGGACAAAGGTAAAATAATCAGAGTTGGAGACATAGGTAAGAATTCTGAAACTCTGATTAAAAATGTCCTTCTGGTGAAAGGTTTGAATCATAATTTGTTGAGCATAAGTCAATTATGTGATAAGGGTTTTAAGATTGTTTTTGATATGACTCACTGTTTTGTCATGTGCAAAAATTCAAATGAAATCAAATTCATTGGTAAAAGGAGCAACAATGTGTACACCATTGATCTTCATGATGTTTCAGTTGATAATGTGTGTTTGGTAGCTAACAACCATGAGAATGCATGGCTATGGCACCGCAGACTAGGTCATGCTAGTTTTGGAGTGATCTCTAAGTTGTCTAGACATGACTTGGTGATAGGTCTGCCCAAATTGAAATTTGAAAGCGACAATATCTGTGAAGCTTGCACGGAAGGCAAGCAAACACGAATCTCATTCAAAAATAAAAATATTTTTTCTTCCGCTAGGCCATTGGAACTATTGCATCTTGATCTTTTTGGTCCTACTAAAACATCTAGCCTAGGAGGAAAATCCTATGGCTTTGTGATTGTTGATGATTTCTCCAGATTCACATGGGTGTTATTTTTAGCTAATAAAAGTGATGCCGTGACGGAGTTTCAAGTGTTTTGCAGAAAAATTCAGAATAAAAGGGTTACCTCATCACCACAATCCAAAGTGATCATGGTGGTGAATTTGAAAATCACGAATTCAGCATGTTCTGTGAAGAGCAGGGGTACACACATAATTTTTCATCACCAAGAACGCCCCAGCAAAATGGAGTAGTAGAGCGAAAGAATAGAACGTTGATAGACATGGCCCGGACCATGCTCAGTGAGAATTCTCTACCCAAGTATTTTTGGGCTGAAGCGGTAAGTACCGCATGCTACATCATCAACAGGGCAATGGTAAGGCCCATTCTGAAGAAAACTCCATATGAGCTCTACAAGGGTAAGAAGCCAAATATTTCTTATCTTAAACCCTTTGGATGCCCTTGCTATATCTTGAACAATGGTAAGTCTAATCTGGGTAAGTTTGATGAAAAGAGTGATAAAGGAATTTTTCTAGGTTATGCACTCAATTCTAGAGCTTATCGATTATTCAATAAAAGGACTTTAGTTGTTGAAGAAAGTCCTCATGTTATTTTTGATGAATCCGAGTCAAAACTCACAAAGCAAATTTCTTCTATCTCGGATGCAGATGAAGACCCTAAGAACTCATCAAATGTTAAAGCCAATGATGAGCCATTGAATGCAACTTCAAGTAAAAATGTGGAAGATGAGGATCCTACAATTGAGACACTGCAAGAACCACAAGTGCAGCATCCTGATCTGCCTAGCTCCTCCACATTTCTAAAGGATCATCCAACTGTGAACACCATAGGTAATCTGGAGGATGGGGTGAAAACTAGGTCCTCTCTAAGGCAGGTTGAACAGGAGGACCTGATGGCCCTACTCTCTCAAGTAGAGCCCAAGGACATTCATGAAGCTCTTCAAGATGAATCCTGGATTCAGGCGATGCATGAAGAACTGCATCAATTTGAAAGAAACGAGGTGTGGACTCTCGTGCAGCGTCTTAAGAACCATCCTACTATTGGAACTCGCTGGGTTTTCAGAAACAAGCTAAATGATGCGGGATTGATTGTGAGGAATAAGGCTCGACTTGTGGCCAAGGGATACAGCCAGGAGATGGGAATTGACTTTGATGAGTCTTTTGCACCAGTTGCTAGACTTGAAGCAGTCCGAATCTTACTGTCCTACGCTTGCTCTTTAAACTTTAAACTATTTCAAATGGATGTTAAATCTGCATTTCTTAACGGCTATATCAAGGAGGATGTCTTTGTAGAGCAGCCGCCATGTTTTGAAGATTCCAAACATCCATGACACGTGTACAAGCTCCAAAAGGCCTTATACGGACTAAAACAAGCACCAAGGGCATGGTATGAACGGCTTACTTCTTTTCTTGCTGAAAATGGGTTCAAGAGAGGTAAGGTTGATCAAACACTTTTCACAAGGAAATCAGGTAAGGACATTTTGGTGGCTCAAGTGTATGTGGATGATATTATTTTTGGAGCTCCTGATAATGCCTTATGCGAGGATTTTGCAAAGACCATGCAAGGAGAATTTGAGATGAGCTTAATGGGGGAGTTAAATTTCTTTCTTGGATTGCAGGTGAAACAAACTTCGGAAGGAATTTTTATAAATCAAGCAAAGTATACTATGGAATTGCTGAAGAAATACGGGATGGCGGAAGCAAAACCCATATCAACTCCCATGGCCACCACCACAAAGCTGGATAAGGATGAAAATGGTAAAACAGTAGATTCCACACTGTTTCGAGGTATGATCGGATCACTACTGTACCTTACAGCATGCCGCCCTGACATTCAATTCAGTGTATGTCTCTGTGCCCGTTTCCAGGCATGCCCTAAAGAATCTCACTTATCAGCTATTAAACGCATTTTCAGATATCTAATTGGCACTATTGACTTTGGCTTGTGGTTTCCCATTGGTAGTTCTTTTGAGTTAATTACGTATACCGATGCGGATTACGCCGGATGAATTGTAGATCATAAAAGTACAAGTGGGTACTGTCAGTTTCTTGGCGGGTGCCTTGTTTCATGGGCCTCTAAGAAACAACATTCAGTAGCTCTCTCAACGGCCAAGGCTGAATATGTAGCCGCCGGAAGTTGTGGAGCCCAAGTACTTTGGATCAAAAATCAATTGCTTGATTTGAATGTTGAAGTGGATTGTGTGCCGATCTTCTGTGATAATACGAGTGTACTTAATCTCTCCAAAAATCTTGTTCAACACTCCAGAACCAAACACATTGACATTCGACATCATTTTCTGAGAGATCATGTAGGCAAAGGGGTCTTTGAGTTCAAGTTCATTGATTCTCTTAACCAACTGGCTGACATCTTCACAAAACCTCTAAATCAGGATCAATTCAATAAAATCAGGCGAGAACTTGGCATGTGTGAGGGTGAGGGCATACGCACTTAAGTCTGCATTAGGTTGTTTCTCTTTTTTGTTGGGTAGACCATGTGAGATGCATGCATTGTGTGTGGTTCACTTTTATTGTGTATGACTATTCCTAGTATGTGTGCCTATACTTATATTTATATACACTTATTCCTTGACATTTTTCTACAACTGAATATTCCTTGATAGATAAATGTGGACTAGTGATCTAGTGCTCTTAGCAGTCTCCATTCAAGGGTTTCCGTAGTCGACTCATGCTTGATATCATTCGTGGGTTAGCAAAAGAAAAGAAATAAAAAAAGAAAGAAAGAAGAATGATCTATGAAAATGGGGGAGTCCAAGGGTCATGGAGCCCACTTCTATCTCCGGTAGTGGCTAGCTGGGGTTCTTCCTCTCTCTCGGGGTCTTTTTTGGGATTTAGGCCCCAGCGGTCGACCGCTGGCTTCGTGCCGGTCGACCGCTAGCGGCGAACAGGCCCGGGTCAACCGCGTCCGAACCCTACTTTAAGGGGGTTTTCTTCCCCCCTTTCTCATTCTATCACTCTCCCTTCTCTCTCCCTTATTCCACCTCCACTCTAGCACATCTCCCTCCCACCTTTCAAGCCCTAAAAACCTCACACCGTTTCTACCCAAGCATGATCTGGTCGATTCGTTTCCATTTCGGAACGTCTCCTCACCGACGTTCGTGCACTTGTGCCAACCTTCCTTGAGCTCTAGAGTGTGGAGACGGTGTTCTTAGTTCTTCCCGGTGTCTCCCTCTCCATCCCAAGGTAGAGGTTCTACCTCTCTAGAGGATACTCTCTTCAGCGGGTTTCCTAGTCTAAAATGGCACCTCGAAGGAGTGCTCGGCGTCTTCTCCAAGGGGAACCTGGTGCTCAGAGACGTGAAGCTCTGGCCGCACCTCCACCACAAGCTCCCGCACGCAGGTTACCTCTGAGGTCTATCATCGAGCCTCGTCTTGTTGATTTTCAAGAGTTGAATGAAATCTTGCCCGACATCTATACACTTTTTTCAATGCAACCGGGGTGGCTTGATTTTGTCACTAGATACAATCGCTTCTATCCCTATCTAGTACAACAGTTCTATGGGAATTTGGTTGACAGAAATGGAAGCTTGTATACAATGGTTCAAGGCATTGAGATCTGCATTAATGCAGAATTATTCCATAATGCCCTAGGTGTTTCCTCCCATGGTGCAGACATGCTTTTTGGGCATGGTGAGGTTGAGGCTAGTTTTATTGCCATGACGAGCTGTGATTTTGTTCGTGGTGTGAGTGACCTCATTGAGCTGAATGCCAATCACTTTCCCGCACTACAACGGGTTATTCATCACATGTTTACTACACTTATTTATCCCAAGAGTGGTAGCCGAGATGAAGTGACCGAAGTGCACCGTTTCCTGTTATCATGTTATGAATGGCGACTTGGTTAATATGGGATGGCTCATGACTCAATTGATAACTCGATGCCGTACACATTTATGGCGATCCCTGCCCTATGCCTCTCAGCTCACTGGAGTGTTCATCTTTGTCGGGGTCCCATTGGAGAATGAGCAGTCTGTTCTACTCCGTCATGATGACATTTACAATGAGCATAAGCTTTTCTCCGATATGGGGTATTACAGGGATGCAGATGGTGAAATTCGTCGTGATGTCCCAGTTTATGGGGAAGAAATTGGCAGTGAAGAAGAACAAGCGCCGGACCCACAGCAAGATAACCAAAATGCACCTACACCAGTTCAGCCTGTAGATGTGCCTCCTCCAGCGGATCTCCCTCCTCCACCGCAGCACTTTCATTGGGAGTCTTCTACTCAGGGTGCTGGGCATTCCACTTGGGGGGACTATGAGGCTCTTGACAGGCGCCTTTTTGGCATGGAAACTCGGCTTGACTCCTCCCTTGGGCGTTTGGATACTTTTATGGACACCATGACTGGACGAATGGATACCTTCACTCTTGCTCTGGATGATCTTTCTCTCCACATCGCCACTCTCTTTGCTAGCCATGAAGATAACCGTGAGGCCTTTCGCACCACAAACCATACCCTTCTTTCCCTCTGTAACCAGCTCCGTCATTATGATGACATTCTTCATAACCTTGAGGATCATCTTCCTCCTCCTCCTGCTCCTGCTCCTGCTGGTTCCCCCCATGGTGATGGTCCACCGGATGGTGTTCATGGTGAGGAAGCTGAGGATCACCCTACTGTGTAGCTGCTTTTTGGGTCTCTAGTGTGCCTTTTGTCCACTTTTTGTATCCCCTCCCTCTCCTTTTTGCTGATGTCAAAGGGGGAGAAGTAGGCTATTAGGCTTATATATATATATGCTATGTGTGTTTGGTGTTTGCCTGCTTGCATGCCTGTCTATCTCTTGCATTGTAGTTTGAGCATATTGTATGCATTAGTGGTTGCATTCCTTAGCGTGTCAAGCTCATTTCTCCCTTCTGCATTCAGTGTACCTTGTATGGATCAAATGAAAATGAATGGAAGAATGCACTCTTTGACGTTACAAGATTGGCTCCTTTCCTTCTCACCTCTTGTCAATACGGCAAATAAGTATTGAATGGTTGGTATGAATTCGTTGACATGCTTGTGTTGGTAGTGATATGTTTGGTGATATGAGCATTTCGAATGCCTTCAAATCATGAGTTTAGAAGATTCAACTTGATGGATTTCCACGTATCTCATATGTGATTGCCGAAGCTTCTAAAACTCTTTCAAAAGCACTTTTGTGAAAATGCAATTCTACTGCCTAGGTTTTGTCATCATCAAAAAGGGGGAGATTGTTGAACATATCCGAGTGATTTTGATGATAACAAAACCTAAGATATTTCTCTCCCTTGTATCTTGTTTTCAAGCAAAGCTTCATGCTTTAAACCTTCAATTTTCACCCCATGTCAATTGTGTGGTTATGAATTCTTCCATGGGTTTATTCAAATATAAATCAACTCATACACAAGCCCGTTTCAATCATCAAACAAATGGATAGCTTCAAGAGAGCTAACACTTGATTTTTGCAGGATTGAAGATTGGCGGTCGACCAGTGGACCCCTGGCGGTCGACCTAAAATAACAGAATTAAAATCTGGAATCTGAGAAAGCTGGCGGTCGACCGCCAGGAGCTAGCGGTCGACCTATTCTTCCAGCAGCTAAATGGCTACAGGACGGCCAATGGCGGTCGACCGCTGGCCTTTGTAGGTCGACCGCCAGCCTCGAGCTGCCAACAAATGTTGACTTTTTGTTACTTTGAGAAATGGTCTTTCTCTTGGTATTATTTAATCCCTAAGCAACCTAACTCTCCAGAAATTGTGGATCTGGTCTGGGGGAGTCTTTGGACCATTCAAGAACCTATAAAACTTATACAAGAGGGTTTGGAAAACCCTAATGCTTAAGGAAGATCAAAGGGAGGCTGCCAAGAGGAAGAGAAGGGATTTGGCACTGTAGACGTGAACAGTGCTCCGAGAGGAAAGTTCTTCATCCTTCTTCATCTAGTCAAGTGCAAATCAGTCCAAGGATTCAAGCTGCATCCAAAGCATACAATCATCCACTAAGGGGGAGCATATCAAGATCCTTCTCTTATGTTTTGAATTCATTCTTGATCTCTCAAAGCTTCATCTGTAATCCTTGTAATCTTTAAACATTCCAGAGTGTGTGTATCCTCTTAGATCCGTGTGTGTGTGTGGTTGTGTGTTCTTGGTTGGAGGTGTGTGTGTGTATTAAGGTGTTCCTACACCTTCGTGGGAATCCTCCTTCCTAGTGTGCGAGTGTTGTGTGTGGTTGATCTTGTAACTTCCTACAAGATAGTGTGTGGTTCCTCAATGTCCGTGAGGGGTGGACGTAGGTTGCCGTTGTGGCATCCGAACCACCTAAAATCGCTGTCTCTGTGTGGTTTGTTCCTTTTCCTCTATCCTCCTTCTGTGCAAATCGTAAGTGTGTTAGTTTAGTTCAGTTTTTATTCTCTTTTATCCTGCATAATCCTTCTTCACCTTATAAAACTTGCTTTGTCTGTGGGCTTTAATTATTTTAGGTTCTCTTGTTAGCTTCTTGTCACACTTTTTAGAAAAAGGTGATAAAGTTTCATTTTTTTCTACCATCACCCAATTCACCCCCCCTCTTGGGTGCCATTTAATCTCGGGACTTCACATGCGACGGTGGACAGTGTTGTGCCCCTGTGGTTTTGATGATATCAACCACTATGAGTCATCTTGTTCATCAATCTGAATGTGATTCTTATGTTACACTTGCTCTAATTATCATGGTTCTATTATGTATGCAAGCATGTACATTCAGTAAGAATAGGTCTTGAAGATTGATCAAAAGGTGGATCAGTGATCAAAAGGAACGAAAAGAATAAACTGAGCATCCGGTCAACAAGTCAAAGTCAACTAAGCAAGAGTTAAAGGTTCAGTCAAGTTATGAAGAAATCAGAAAAGCTGAAAAGGTAGGATGATATATCTGACCGTGCATAGACCAAGGTCGGTGCACATTTAGTCTACACAGGACCAAGGTCGGTGCACATCCAAGACGAGTGCACGACAAGGTACATATGCTTCATGCAATTCAAGGTCGGTGCAAGATTGCCTTCATGCATGCAAGGTCGGTGCAATCCTGCCCAAGAACAGAGGAAGGTCGGTGCAACCTCTTCACTAGCACAGTGAAGGTCTGAGCACACAGTAAGGTCTGTGCACCATGGCAACCAAGGTCGGTGCAACCCCTTCTTCAACACAGTGAGGTCGGTGCACGTCCTGCCTTCAATGCAACGAAGGTCGGTGCAGCCTATTTGCTAGCACCGTGCAGTACAACACCAAGGTCTGAGCATATTCTAGTTACAAGGTCGGTGCACGTCTAGTTTGAATACAACAAGGTCGATGCTAGCTCGACAAGGTTGATGCTAGTTCTTGCATAAGGTCGATGCCAGCTCGATGTGGTAGATGCTAGTTCATGCATAGGGTCGATGCTAGTTGAAATAAGGTCGATGCTAGTATAGCATGTTTTGCATATAAGGTCTGTGCTAGTTGAAATTAGGTCAGTGCTAGTTGCATTCATGCATAATCATGCATCAACGCTAGCACAACATGTCTTGCATAACAAGTCGGTGCTAGTTCAGTTGCATGCGCATCTGGTCTGTGTTAGTCTACATAATCTTGTGCATTAGGTCTGTGCTAGCCGGGATTATTAGGTACTAAGGTCCATTTTAGCCATGCATTAAGGTCCGTGGCAATCTTGTGTTCCATGCATCATAGTCGATGCTTGCTAGGTGTCTCATGCATATTATGTCTATGTTAGCATACATATAGTCTATGCATCCAAACTGATGTCAGTACATAATGTTGCATACATTTAGCCTATGCATTTTCACATCCATGGTCTGTCTGTGTCATAATCAGTCAAAGCATACATTTTATTCTCTCCCCATCACATCCACAATACATTGGGATTTGTGTAATTAGTTACATATCTATTCTGCATAATAATGACTAAGTGTGTTTAGCTTAAATTTAGGCTTGCACAGTTAATTTCTCTGAATTCACCCAACCTGTCAGAAGCACATGGTATTTATCATTCAACTTTTCTAATTCCCACATTCTGATTATTTCTTTATAATTCATGAATTAACTAGAATCCCAGAATTGCTTTTGTTTACAAGCTGTTTGATTAAATGTGTTATCTGTGATAGGGACTTAAGTAATTGGACCGAGTTCGAATTACTCAGGCATTGTAAAGAATTAAATTCAGAATACCGATTGGGGCAGTCACGCATACTGAGTAAAGTATCCAAGAAGGAAATCAGCCTGGAGCATCTGCCACGTGGAAAGTGAACATCCTCCATCTGACACGTGGTCTTCCAATCATTGGCGGGAAGATTCCCTCCATTATTTTCAGTAACCTGCGGAGCCCCTATTTTGACTATAAATAAGGATCCTTATTCAACGTGGCAAAATAGTGGAAAGTAGAGGAAGAAAAGAAGCAGAAGAAGAAAAGAAGTGGTGAGCGGCTGCAGAGAGAAAGCCAGAAAGCTGCTAAGAGAAGAGAAGAATAGAAGAAGAGGCCGCCAGAAAGGAAAAGTGAAGAGAGAAAAGAGAAGAGAGAGCGAAGAAGAAGAAGAAGAAAAAGCTGAGAGCCAGAGTGAGAGAAGAAGATAGGAGCAGCCAGAGGGCGTGAGAAAGCATGCAGCCGAAGCATTAAATTGCTTATCTGTTAGTGTATCAACTCGTGGATCAAATCTAGAGTTCTTGTGCTCCTCGGAGCTACATTTGTTTTCATTTTTACTTTTGCTTTTTCATTTGTTCTCATGATTTGCTGAGTGTGTTCTTCCGATACTCTGTTTGGAGTTCGGGGTTCCTACTGGGTTTTCAGGAGAAGGGAGAGCATATCTCCGGTTTGCCCTCTGTGGATTCAGAGGAAGAGAGACTTGAGTCTCTGGTTGTGGGTGACTGAGGGTCACACACGGGTCCCTCCTATGGATTCAGGAGAAGGGAGACATAGTCTCCGGTTGCGAGTAATGGGAAGTTGCTCATGCGTTCCCTCCGATTTGGAGCAAGCGAGGATTGGTCCTCTGGTTCAGATCTTGTGGGCTGCAAGGTCAGGGTTCAGATCCTGTGGGTTGCAGGATCGGTGTGAGGGATTTTTTTTCCCTCTGGGCAAGCTATTTGACAGCGGTTGTTTGTAGACTAAGTCTGCTTGTTCTAGCTTCTACTAGTAGAATCCTCACTCGGTTTGACTGAGGGGTGGACGTAGGCAGACTGTGGGTCTAGCCGAACCACCTAAAAATATCATGTCCATCGTGGTTTGATCTGTGCGCATACTTCCATATCTACCATCCCCACTTCTCAGGTTGCTTGGGCGTTCCATATCAGAAGCTTCTGTGTGACTTCCGCATGGATTTGATATAGATGTTAAGTGTCTGAGTGAATGCTTAGAAGAAGCACTTGCTTCTTAATGTCTCTTGTGGCTAGAGTTCTTGTGCGTGTAGTGATTGAGATTGAACCTTTCCATGGACGAACTAATTTCAGCAATTGTTTTGTGTCCTCTGAGTAAGAGAGCCTAGTTGTCTTGAGAGTAGGTAATAGTTTTATTCCACAATTTTTAATGTGGGATTTATTCACCCCCCCTCTGAATCTCAGCCTTGCACCCTCACATTCTAACAATTGGTATCAGAGTGGGTCTCTGATTCATCAGATCCAACGATCTGCAGAGGATCCTGCTATCCTATTTTTAGGTGCATTTCTATTTGTGCTTAGTCTATTGCTTGAATTACTCTTGAACTGATTTCCATGGCTCATCCACCGATTTTCAATGGCTCTAATTGTAATTCGTGGTTTAGTAGTCTACATAGCTATGGTAGACTAATTGATCCTGATCTGTGGAATTTAATTTCACAAGATCCTCACAGATTACCAAAGAAAAAGTCCAAATGGACTGACAGCCACAGATCGAAGTATGGAGAAAATCAGAAAGTTTTGGAATTAATGAAAGCAGCTACTAACAAGGTCTTCCATTCTTGCTTTCGTGATTGCAGGTCAGCTAAGGACATCCTAAACAAACGGAAGACTGCTTGCCGTGGAAATGAAGATTGATGCATGATGGCAAATGGCAGCGATCATATCATCAACCAAAATAAAGAAGAGGACGATGATCAGGTAAACCCCTGTGAGAACTTCTCTCTAGATGATTGGCAGGATGCATATGGTGATTTATTAGAGTCACATGAGATGTTAAGAAAATAACACAAAAAATTGAAAAAGATTATTAGCTTGAATAGTTCTAATTCTTCATGTGAAAATTGTTTAAAATTAAAACAAACGCATGATGCTTGTTTATCTGATATGCAAGTGCTTAAGAAACAAATTGGATTGTTAAAGAATGAAAATCAAGAACTTGCAAATGAGATTCTTGAACTTGAAGAAAAACTTAGCTCAACTAAAGATGATCAGATTCTCATTAGCAATCATGTTAAGACTGAAAAATTGTTGAAGGATCTTGAACATGTTAACACATATCTAAACAAGCTGAAATCTGAAAACGAATCTCTCAGAAAATCTGTTATAGAAAATGAAGAAAAATTTGAGAAACTCAAACAAGAGAAGAATCTGCTTGCTAAAAAATTTGATGCTATCAAGTCTGTAAACATGGAGTTACAGAAAAATGTTAAAAAACAGCAAAGAGATCTGAAGGAATTTGAAACTAGAAGAAAGCATGAAATTAACTCAGAGGATCAGGTTCTAATAAATGAGTTAATTCAAAATGATAAATTTAAGGAAGAAAATGAGAAGTTAAAATAGCTGAATTCTACTATATCTGAAAGGCTTCTCACATTGGAAAAAGGGAAAACCGTCTGTACAGACGAATCTAAAAAAGTTGATGAGATTAGAAAGGAGATTGAAGAATATAAACTACAAACAAAGTATTGAATGAAGTTGTTAATTGAAGTGAACAAGAGATTGCAAGTTATGAAATACACATTGCATCTCTAAAAAATGAGATTCAAGATTTGAAAAGTTCTTTGTCTAAATTTGTCAGTGGGCAAGATAATCTAAACAAGTTCTAGGAGTCAATGTTAATTTCAGGAAGGAAGGGCTGGGCTACAATAATGTTAATAAGAAAGCCTTTAAAAATAAGTTAATGACATCGTTTGTCACTACATCAAATGTAGCCACCACTTCAGAGGTTAAATAGTCCAATGTTCAGAAAATTCAGAAACAACCTGACAAAGTGATAAAGAATGATGACTTGCAGAAAGAGTCCAGAAACACTCATGCTAGAACTGTGCATGCTGAACACAACTTGAACACACATACACATGCACACAAAAAGAAAATGTCATGCCATTATTGTCATAGATTTGGTCATTTGATATATGAGTGTAGATTGATGGAACAAGATGATATAAATGCAAGTACAACGTATGTTAGGAATTCTCATGAAAGAAATCATGAATTTAAGAAAAAGAGAATTCACTATTCCTATTGTGAGAAGGTAGGCCACATTACAACTAACTGTTGGCATGCTCAAAAGAGAAAAGTCAATTCTAAATCTGCCAAATTTTTGCAAAACAAAATGCTTTTGGTAGACATAAATTTGCTTTTAAAGAAAACTTTTTTGCATGGTTTAATTATGATAAGCCAGGCCATCGTGCCTCTGAATGCTGGCCTGCTAGAATTAAAGGTAAGTTTCATTCTCATAATGTAAATCCTCATGAGAACCAGCATGTCTTTGATAAGAATAAACCTACTTTGATAAACCAGCATGTTGTGTGCTTCAACTGTGGTAAGCCAGGCCACAGAGCTGCTGTGTGCTGGTTGTCTAAAAATGAAAAGAGAAACATTCATGATAATAACAGAAATAATCATGCTCATATTCATAATTCTTATGCATATGTTAGTAAAAATAACATGAGAGTTGGCAGTTCTTGTCATTATTGTGGAAATTTTTAGAATTCTATGAATGATTGCCATTTAATGAAATTTCATGATTTACAAGCCCAAAGACTATGGAGCGCATCCTTCAGAGATGCTACTAACCCTCTAGGACCAAAGGAGACTTGGGTACCTAAACATGCTAAATGAGAAACTATTTTGCAGGAGTGCCTTGGGGATGGAGAATAAAAAGGGGTTCAATAAACCAAGGCACCCGGCCAAGTATGGTAAAAATCCCATTTGCTATATCTTCAGATGTTTGGTTATTTGAACTTTCTATAATTTTGTTTAGATAGCTGCATATCATGTATGATCTGCATTTCCAATAATCTGAATTGACTGAACGTGATGCCTGCATGTTGTCTCATGCATAAGATGCTCACCTGCATTCATATGTGCTTAGATATTTACATATAGGACTGCACTGGCACTACATTATCATGCATGACCATTATGGTATATCAAATGGTAAGTTACTAAAGGGAAGATACAATCTGTCTGGAAGTTCTTACTATGTATGAGGTGGTTTTTAGACCAAGTCCTCTACCCAGTACCATTAGTCAAAAATTTACACATAGAGAAGTCTAGACCTTCATGAGCATATTTTCTTAAAATCCTATGTATAGCTTTCATTGCATATGTTGCATAAAGTTAGGGGGGATATTTGTAGGTTTTTGAAAATGGGTTTTTAAATATCTGTTTCCTCACTCACACTCTGTCTATCTTGGTCAACCTAATTGCTCACTTCGGTCAACCGATGCTCCTTGCTTCAGTCTGTGTTATCTTGGCTATGATCTGTTTGCTTAAGGCCCCGTGCTGCTGTGATTGAACTCAGGCCTACATAGTTGTTCTAATCCCTGTGTTCTCACTTGATCTCAGCTATTTTGAATTTCACAAATATCTTTGTTAAAATCTTCTAAGTATTTCACTTACATGGCCTTAAAAGCCACGGTCGGTTGCTTCTGTTTTTGCTAAAAGGGAGCCTCACTTGAAAATTCTGGATTGTCTTGAAAAACTTTGTTCATATCCTCCATGAAGCCTGAACATCTTAGCTACATGCATGACCTTCAAGTGGTTCTCACATATAATGCATGCTCTTGCTGTTGCTTCTATTGATTGTTGGCTGCTCTCAAACGTCCTTGACCACATATTGAGAAAATTTCAATCTGCATATCATGACCATAAATTTGAAAATCTCCTCAATAAAAAATCTTCTAATATACATGATTATGAATGTCTAAAAGATTGTGTTGGTTTAAGTTTAATGTATTCCTGAGTTTAGTTGTGAAAGACTTGAAAGTATCTGGATCACTCTTTTAATAAAACTTAACCAACTGTCTCATGCATGTTCATGCAAGATCTTCTGAAATCTGAAAACTCTAAAATCATGACTTTCTTTGGTTGAGGTACATGTAGTAAGTATTGTCTTTAAACATCAGATTTCTTCTGAAATGTCTAAGGGTCAAAAGCTGTCAGAGCAATGGCTTTGGTCACTGAGAAATCATGTCCAAAGGGCTGAGTCATGAAGTGCCTTAGTTAACTCTGCTGAAAAATAATTAAAATTTGGTAGAGCAATGGCTTGCATACTGAGAAATACATCTCACTCATCAAGAAATGAGTTGAGGTATGTCATGAGGTGTCAATGCTATCTTTGTTCTTATGAAGCATGACAGTTAGTCATTCCAAGTGCTTAGGGATACTGGCGTCTAAACAACGTGTATCCTCTAGTTACAATGGTGTACTAAACTTAATTGCTCTTAATAGTTGCATATAAAAATTTTCTTGAACAAATGCAATAATTGAATCTTGTTTCAAATGAAATTTCTGAAAATTGCTGCAACCATAGAGAAAATCAAATGATTTCATGTTTGTTTAACCTCAATACTCTTTCATGTAATTCTTAAAAGGGTCATTGAACTTTGAGTAAGTAAGATGAAAGAAGGTTAAACAAGTCTGGCTTATGAGAATTTGGTTCAGTTGTATTAAAATTTGATTTCAGATATGAGTATAGTTTTCCTTTAACAAACTGTGAATACATCATTTTTTAAGCCAGGTTGGTCAATAAAGATTTATTCATAAGACTTTATAATGGAAGACTATGGATTTATGAAATTGATATCCCATAGAAAACCCTTCTTAATCCTTTGGAAATCCAGTTGAAAACTCATATACTAAGTGCTCCATTTCTACTCCAATTCTTGAACTCAGTTTGCTCTGCTATCTGTTTCCACCGCACTGCACATTCAACTCATATGTCTGAATGTGTATGGATGCCCTGTGTTTTTGATGACAACCTAAAAAGACTGTCCTTTTGCTGTCCTCACTTTTGCTTGATCTCATTATCTCCAGTGCTTTCACTACAGTTCAGTCTTCTGGACAAGGGGAGTTCATTAGATTTGAGTGATGAGTTCTTTCATTCAAGGGGAGAGTTCTTGAGAGAACATCATTGTGCATAATTTGTTTCAAGGGGGAGAATAGTTTACATGCTCAGTTTAATGTTTCTTCTTTTTTGATGACGTCAAAGGGGGAGAAGTATTCCATTGAGTCTGTCTGCATCTGCACTAAGTATCAATTGATTGTGTGACTCATAGTGTTGCCATCATAAAAAAGGGGGAGATAGTTGTGCACCTATGGTTTTGATGATATCAACCACTATGAGTCATCTTGTTCATCAGTCTGAATGTGATTCTTATGTTACACTTGATCTAATTATCGTGGTTCTATTATGTATGCAATCGTGTACATTCAGTAAGAACAGGTCTTGAAAAATGATCAAAAGGTGGATCAATGATCAAAAGGAAAGAAAAGAATAAACTGAGCATCTAGTCAACCAGTCAAAGTCAACTAAGCATCAGTCAAAGGTTTAGTCAAGTTATATAGAAATCAGAAAAGCTGAAAAGGCAGGATGATATATCTGACCGTGCATAGACCAAGGTCGGTGCACATTTAGTCTACACAGGACCAAGGTCGGTGCACATCCAAGACGAGTGCATGACAAGGCACATATGCTTCATGCGATTCAAGGTCGGTGCAGGATTGCCTTCATGCAAAGCAAGGTCGGTGCAATCCTGCTCAAGCACAGAGGAAGGTTGGTGCAACCTCTTCACTAGCACTGTGAAGGTCTGAGCACACAGTAAGGTCTGTGCAGCATGGCAACCAAGGTCGGTGCAACCCCTTCTTCAACACAGTGAGGTTGGTGCATGTCCTACCTTCAATGCAAGCAAGGTCAGTGCAACCTATTTGCTAGCACCGTGCAGTACAACACCAAGGTCTGAGCATATTCTAGTTACAAGGTCGGTGCACGTCTGGTTTGAATACAATAAGGTCGATGCTAACTCGACAAGGTAGATGCTAGTTCTTGCATAAGGTCGATGCCAGCTCGATGTGGTCGATGCTAGTGCATGCATAGGGTCGATGCTAGTTGAAATAAGGTCGATGCTAGTATAGCATGTTTTCCATATAAGGTCTGTGCTAGTTGAAATAAGGTCGGTGCTAGTTGCATACATGCATAATCATGCATCAATGCTTGCACATCATGTCTTGCATAACAAGTCGGTGCTAGTTGAGTTGCGTGCACATCTGGTCTGTGTTAGTTTACATAATATTGTGCATTAGGTCTGTGCTAGCAGGGATTGTTAGGTACTAAGGTCCATGCTAGCCATGCATTAAGGTCTGTGGCAATCCTGTGTTCCATGAATCATAGTCGGTGCTTGGTAGGTGTCTCATGCATATTCTTTCTATGTTAGCATACATATAGTCTATGCATCCAAACAGATGTCAGTACATAATGTTGCATACATTTAGCCTATGCATTATCACATCCATGGTCTGTCTGTGTCATAATCAGTCGAAGCATACATTTTGTTCTCTCCCCATCACATCCACAATACATTAGGATTTGTGTAATTAGTTACATATATGTTCTACATAATAATGTCTAATTGTGTTTAGCTTAAATTTAGGCTTGCACAGTTAATTTCTTTGAATTCACCCAATCTGTCAGAAGCACATGGTATTTATCATTCAACTTTTCTAATTCCCACATTCTGATTATTTCTTTATAATTCAGGAATTAACTGGAATCCCTGAATTGCTTTTGTTTACAAGCCGTTTGATTAAATGTGTTATCTGTGACACGGACTTAAGTAATTGGACTGAGTTCAAATTACTGAGGCATTGTAAAGAATTAAATTCAGAATACCGGTTGGGGGCAGTCACACGTACTAAGTAAAGTATCCAAGAAGGAAAGTAGCCTGGAGCATCTACAACGTGGAAAGTGAACATCCTCCATCTGAGACGTAATCTTCCAATCATTGGCGGGAAGATTCCCTCCATTATTTTCAGCAACCTGCGGAGCCCCTATTTTGTCTATAAATCGGGATCCTCATTCAGCGTGGCAAAATAGTGGAAAGTAGAGGAAGAAAAGAAGCAGAAGAAGAAAAGAAGTGGTGAGCGACTGTAGAGAGAAAGCCAGAAAGCTGCTAAGAGAAGAGAAGAATAGAAGAAGAGGCCGCCAGAAAGGAAAAGTGAAGAGAGAAAAGAAAAGAGAAGAGACAGCAGAGAAGGAGGAGAAGAAAAAAAAAGCTGAGAGCCAGAGTGAGAGAGAAGAAGAGAGGAGCAGCCAGAAGGCGTGAGAAATCGTGCAGTCGAAGCATTAAATTGCTTATCTGTTCATGTACCAACTCGTGGATCAAATCCAGAGTTCTTGTGCTCCTCGGAGCTACTTTTGTTTTCCTTTCTGCTTTTGCTTTTTCATTTGTTCTCATGATTTGCTGAGTGTGTTCTTCCGATACGCTATTTGGAGTTCAGGGTTCCTCCTGGGTTTTCTGGAGAAGGGAGAGTGTATCTCCGGTTTGCCCTCTGTGGATTCAGAGGAAGAGAGACTTGAGTCTCTGGTTGTGGGTGACTGAGGGTCACACACGGGTCCCTCCTGTGGATTCTGGAGAAGGGAGACATAGCCTCCGGTTGTGAGTAATGGGAAGTTGCTTGTGGGTTCCCTCCGGTTTGGAGGAAGGGAGGATTGGTCCTTCGGTTCTGATCTTGTGAGCTGCAATGTCAGCATTCAGATCTTGTGGGTTGCAGGATCGGTGTGACGGATTTATTTCCCTCACGGCAAGCTGTTTGACAGCGGTTGATTACAGACTAAGTCTGCTTGTTCTAGCTGCTGCTAGTGGAATCCTCACTCGGTTTGAGTGAGGGGTGGATGTAGGTAGACTGTGGGTCTGTCTGAACCACCTAAAAATATCCTATCCATCGTGGTTTGATCTATGCACATACTTCCATATCTACCATCCCCACTTCTTAGGTTGCTTGGGCGTTCCATATCAGAAGCTTCTGTGTGACTTCCACATGAATTCGATATAGATGTTAAGTGTCTGAGTGAATGCTCAGAAGAAGCACTTGCTTCTTAATGTCTCTCGTGGCTAGAGTTCTTGAGCATGTAGTGATTGAGATTGAACCTTTCCATGGACGAACTAATTTCTGCAATTGTTTTGGTTCCTCTGAGTAAGAGAGCCTAGTTGTCTTGAGAGTAGGCAATAGTTTTATTCCACAATTTTTAAAGAGGGATTCATTTACCCCCCCTGAATCTCAGCCTTGCACCCTCACATTCTAACAGACAGCACCCCGGGCGGTGGGCTCCCTACGTCATCAGGTCCAGATTATCCAGGGCGACCTCGACGCTCTACCCTATGCCTCAGTAAGATCTAAACTTGAGCTTTGTGTAAAATGAAACTATATGCTTGTATGCTGATGCAATTGTCTTCTTGACAAGTCTGGTGGACACCCTACCAGGGAGAGGGGCACGAAGGCCAGCCGTGGGTAGTGGTGGCCCTGGCTTACGCGGGTCGAGACATCTGGTTCCTTTGCATGAATGTGGTGGAGCCACTCCACTACCGGCTGGTCATGAGGACCATCGACGTCCACCAGGCGAAGGTCAAGTTCCCGGCTCGCGAGAAGCCAGAGGAGCGTGTGGGATGCCACGCACAAGGGCTGGCGGTGGAGATCGATTGGGTTACCTGAGTGGTAAAGCAGATCCAGGATTGGACGAGACTTGGGCGAGTAGTGCGTGCCCGAGCCGAGAGCGACGAGGCTTACCTGACGGCCTACGTGCGACGCTACGGAGACCCGGTTTTCCGTGGCGCGCGACGACCGGTACGATTCTAGACTCATGCTTTCTAATATGCTTTATAATTACAATGCATTGACACCTGACTTTCTACATGCAGCTTGACCCCCAGGGACGGATCGCTGAGCTCCAGGGGTTACTTCATTCTATTGTCCAGTAGCGGGTTAAGCTCCGGCTTTCTATGGACCTCCTGGGAAATTCTACTCACTGCTTTCTCTGGACGTCCTAGAAAATTCTACTCAGCCTCAGACTTAAAATGTTTATGATATGCTTTATGAAACTGACATGCCCCTATTTACAGCGAGCCGAGGGAGCCCAGCGCCATGCGCCGGACGCATCGTCTTCCTCCTCCAAACCACCTACGGATTGGGCCGAGCAGGACGCAGAGTTCGCGCGAGCGACGACGGGGGTGGAGGAGGCTGAGGCCACTCTTTCTGAGAGGGTACGCAAATCACTACCTTATCTCCTATCTGAATTTTATGATAAGAACTGCAAAATAATTTCTAAGATGAATGCACATGTAAGCGAGGGAGTTGATAGCGGCCTTGGACGAGGCTACCCGGTATAGGGAGGAGGCCGAGCGCTTCCGTGCTATGACCGAGAGGCGCCTTGCAGAGGTTACAGAGATGGAGCGATCCCATGTCGGGATAGCGGAGGTGGAGCATCTCCGTGCCCAGGCGGCGGAGGCAGACCGATATCGAGCTGAGGCAGAGCGTGCCCGCATGGAGGCGGTGGAGCCGCGGGGAGAGGTACGGGCGTACCAGCATATGACCCAGAGATCAGGGCGGGGTAGGACCCACAGTGTTGCACCCAGCGGTACCCACCGAGACTACCTTATAGGTTCCTCTGGCTATCGGAGGAACGAGGACGAGGAGCGTCGGCAATGCCGGCGTGCGGAGGAGAGCACCTCCATGGCGCCACCAGCGAAGCGCCATGAGGGTTCAGGAGAGGGCGATGACCCTGGGAAGGGTCAGCCTTGATGTACTCATGAGATGTATGCATGCATGGCTTTAGTGAAATGACATGATTTTTTCTTTTTAGAAATGCTATATGTGTGTATGCTGACACTGACTGACTGACAACGAATCCTACAACTGACACGAGGGCATGAGAAAGGGAGACGGAGAGACTCGAGTAGAATGACTCAAACTAACAACAAACTAAGGCAGTAGAGAAAGAGGCGATCACTCAGATGGCCGCTCTAAAGGCTGGACGGTCTCATAATAGACCGCGGAAGGTCGTCCAGCCATGAACTCAAAGAAGGTCATAAACGGTCCCTCTTGGACTGTGTAACCTAGAAAGACGGTTCTTCCTTGACCGTTTGAACCGAGAAACGGTCTATACAAGACTGTTTAGGCTGCAAGAGAGGCGAAGTGTGTAGAAGGCAGATAAACGGTCCATAGAAGACCGTCTTCAAGCTACTGTGGTCGCCCGATAGACCGCGCCTTAGGAAACTCTGTTAGCTCCGAGTGGGACTATCTTGGAGAGTCCCAAACCATGGGCAAGGAGTCCTAATCCATGCTAAAGCTTATCCTAACCCATTTTGGGACTATCCTACTTCAATCCTAATGGGATGAGGCCAAGAATTTGGGATCTATAAGTAGGGAGCACCCTAAACTCGTTTCCCACACACAACCCCTCTTCTAGGTCTTGAAAACCTTGCTAAACCTATCAAATCATCATGAAGAGGGCTCTTGAAGGAAGCTCCATGGGCGAGGTTGCGTATGACGGGCCAAATCAGGCTAAGAAGGAGCATGGGGGGCTGCAAAGATTGACTACTATCCCCAGGCACCTGAGCTCCAGCCCTTTGAGAGAGGTAAGTCAATGTAATTTCTCTTATTTCATTCAATTTCTCTCAAAATGCTTATATTTCCTTCACTCTTTTCTTTTCTTTGCTTTTCTCTTTTTTCTCTTCCGTTCTATTACCCCAGCTTCTCCCCGACCCAAGGCACTATTCCACCCTGAAGTGGATGTCTCCCATGATTCGTGAGCTCCCCATATCAGTGATATCCATCCTTAGGGCCGGGCACTTGCACCCTCTCCTAGTCTTAGCCAAAACTACCCCAAGCTTTCACTAGATTGGCACAGCATCACAGCCTTGAAAGAACTATGGCATCCCCAGACACATACCTTCATCTTCCCATCCTTTGAGGCCACCATTCTATTAGAGGAGGTAGAGACTTATCTATCCCTTCCCAGGTCTAAAGTTCGTGAGGAAGACTTAGTTTGCCATACCGTTGCCGCTATAGATCATACCCTCATTCTAGGGGAGTTTCTACCCAATACTAAGGATATCTGCACCATAGTTGGCCCACACCACATTCATTTGCTACCCCTGAGCTAGTGGGTCATAGCCCATTGTAAAAACAAGTGCGGGTGAGATGAGGACATAGCCAAAGCTGTCTCCATCTGCCTATGCGGGGCCATACTTTTCCCTTCTGTCGATCACATCCTAGACATTCCCAACCTTAGCACTATTAGTGGACTGTGGCGGGGTCTTTCTATTTCTCAGGCCGTGTTTTCTTACCTGTACGAGGGTTTTAGCTCAGCTTCCCTAGGGAGCCCACTCTTTGGCTCTATGGTCCTTCTTGAGTGTTGGATGGGAGTCAGGCTGAAGTTCATACCTAGGGAGGATATCACTTCTGTCAGCCGTATCTTTGGGAGCCATCCACTCTTCTTCATCGGTGGAGCCTTCGGATTCTCTCAATAGGTGGAGTGCAGGACTGCAGACAAGAAGACTAGGGATGAATGGCGCCTCTACATCAACACTCTGCCCCTGGACCGGTTCGTGATGCACCCATCCTTCCTCCACGGCACCACCCTCAGGCTTCCTAGGAGGCTTGGGCTTGACTTGAGGATTGTGGGAGACACCACCTTGGCGATGTATAGCCCCCACATGTGTTTTCTACAGGTTGGACTCCCCCGTACTACGGTTCCAACGCTACCCTATCATCTTGCACTATAGGCGAGGAGACTCGGGACAGAGGAGGATGAGTAGGCAGTCAGGAGTGCGCTGATCATGTGAGAGGTCAGTAGGGTTCGTACCCTACCAGCAAAGGCGATAGAGCTTCCAGAGGAGTACTAGGCCTATGTTAGAGAGTTACGTGAGATTCGACCTCGCAGGGATGCCCGATCGAGGATTGAGTGATTTTTTTTTATGTATAAGGATTTATGGCTTGAACTTGATGTGCTTTGATTTGAATAAGTGGATAGAATACTTTGACTAAATAAGATCTGGACTTGACCTTCTTCTTTGTGCAGTTGTGTGGATTGAGGTATCTTTTAAGAAAATATGCGGCCTAAGAAAAGACCGCTGAATGGACATAACGGTTGGCATTTGACTGCCAAATGAGGGGAGACGGCCTTAACTAGACCGCACAATAGACAAATATCAGAAATTTAGATTTAAGGGCCTTCGGGGAGGAAGACGGTCTATCGAGGGACCGTTTAGGAACATAGAACGGTTGGTGAAGGACAGCTTTTAAAAACAAGCAGTCACATTCAGACTGCAGCACCCTGGGCCCAAGGAAGTGCCAATGGGCCCGTGAGATGTGATTCGGGGAAAGGAAGGCGACCTTCTGGAGTCCGTCTAGTAGAATGAAACGGTCACATTGTGACCGCTTGATAGGATTGAAATGGTCGCCGCGAGACCGTTTATATGTAGATGCCAGAATTACACGTACACCTGTCCATGCACACATACTTAAACAAAAAATAGGTCAAATCTGTTTTAGGCTTAACCCCTTGTCTGCAGCAAGCTAGGAAATAACCAGTCCTTGATATTTGATCAAGGCGGTAAGTCTTATTAAATAGGCAAAAATAAAATAAAGGAAAAAGGATGCAATGCATGCCATGAAATGTAAATCATAATGATGATCATTTTTTTTGAAAATATTTGATTTTCTTGGGCTTTGGAAGTATTTGATTTTTTTTTTAAATTTTGAAAATATTTGATTTTTTTGAGTTTTGAAAGTATTTGATTTTTTTGGGGTTTTAAAAATATTTGATTTTTTTGAGTTTTGAAAATATTTGATTTTTTTTTTGGGTTTTGAAAATATTTGATTTATTTTTTTTGGGTTTTAAAATGTCTATTTTTTTGGGATTTTGAACTAGTTCAAACCCGGTGATGAGAGATTCTCATATCTTATTAGGGGCTTCCCAAGTACAACATGCATTAAGGGTGATCATCCATGGCCAGGGACCAATTTCACATAACGGTGCCTCCGCTAAGGCCATACCCGGGGTACGACCCAGTCCTTGGAAATCAAAAGAAGATTTCAAAGGGAAGCCGGGGATAGGTGTAGAAGTTTTTAGGACTTGAGTTCTTCTCATGACAACCCCTTTTCAAGAGATTCGGTCTGTTGCGCCGGGACTTTGTGTCCGTCATCAAACTTTCATCCGCTCTAGGCACGCGAACGACCGGGCTCATGACGTCCCACGGGGAAACTATACTGTCACTCTTGCCATGCTTAGTTTCATTCTTTGGAGCATCTAGACTTTTGAGCTTCGAGCATTTGGGTGAGCTTTTAACTTTTCCCTTGGTTTTTTGCCTCTTTTCTTTTCTTTCCTTTTCTTTCTATGCGGAATTAGGTCATAACGGACTGCCTCTATTTGAGACCTCCTTTTATTTGGTTTTTCTAGATTGGTCCTCGCCCCCTTATTCACCACTTGCTCCTATATTAAGCCGAAGAGAGGAAAAGAACAAGGATCTTTACTTTCCCCAAATATGGCCAAAGGAGAAACGGTGTTGCGCAAACGAGAAAAACCCAACCACAGATGCCATGTAGTGTGTGAGTGCTATGCTAGGGATCTTCCTTTATTATAAAGGAGAGGAACACCTCACCATCGGGTCGTTATGATGCGGGACGGGACGTGAACCTGGGACTCTAGCTCGCGGATGACCCTATGCGAGGGAAACGCGTGGATCTGCACAGTTGAGAAACCGGCAATGAGTCTCGGGTATCGGCTTTTCCGCGTGCTCGGATCGAGTCACGGGACGGGTTCCACTCACTCACTCTCGCAGTGGTTATAAAAATTTGACGAGCTAGTTATCCTATCGCTCATGCAGCGGCATATGAAAATATACGAGTAAAGCAAATGCCAAGTGAGGAACGGACACGATACCTCCACGCTCCGGGCGTGGGTAAGACGACCCCAACCGAACTTCGTACTCCCAGTACAGTAAATAATTAAATTACAGTAATGAATATTACTGCCCACTCCACGCAGGGAGGTAAAGGTCTACACGTGGACCCAAGAGTAACGGGTTCGGGTTGATGGGCAGCGATTTGGGCAGCTCCGGTGGTGGCGCGTGCCGGCAATTGTGGGGTCCACGTCCTGATCGGTGGGCCGATTATGCCGGGAGTGGTACCGCTACTGTGGGGACTCCTAGAGGGGCGATCCCTCGGAGTGGGACGCATTTGTTCACCTTGTGGAAGGTGAGGCGACCGGCCTGGGGGTCATTGCTGCTTGCTGTCCACGAACCTATTCTGCTATCACAGCACCGCGCGACCCTGTCGAGAACAGCTGCTGCGGTGAGATCTGACTCAGAACGACGTGAGACCAGCGCCGTTGGAAAGATGTCTTGTAGATCTACGAACCCGGGTTGTGACAGGAATTTTCTTGGCCCTATATTTTCCTTGGTGAAATTTAGAACAGTCGGACTCCTCTGACTCAGGGCTTGGTGGGTAGATTGGGATCTACCCGAGAACTAGGTTTGACCGAGGGATAAACAATGGATCTAGGAGGTGGGATTTTTATGAGAGATGGAGGAGAAAGTAAGGAACACAAGGATAAATTTTTTAAAATTTTCTGAGGTAGTTTGAGAGGGGAAATGGATTTTATGGTAGAGAGGGGTCGGATCTGGACTGCACAGGATAGAATAGAAACCGGTTTTCACAGAGATTTTTATGAGGGGTAAATGAACTCCTAAAATCATGGAAAATTTTGTGGAAAGGGGTTTTGGTGGAAAGAAAACATAGTGCAAATTTCAGATCGATCTGAATTAGGGAAGGGGGCCAAAACGAAGAAGAGTTGGGCGACTAGAACACAACTCTGCACAGAGAAAGAATCTGTAGATCAGGGGGAATAAATGGTAAAGGAAGGTAAACAAGGGAGGCAAAATGTGAATTTTTTTGTGGAGGCTTGGGGGAACGTGGGGAACTCACCCTCCAATTTTCAGCACGATCTGATCTCCTGATAGGGAGTTAAAAATCAGGCTTTAGACCTCTATTCAGCAATGGACAGATCTGCGATGGCGAGGCGGTAGTGGTGCGATGGCGGCTCGATGGCGCCGGCGGTAGAGCTTCACACTTAGAGGGCAGATACAACTTGGAATCCACCAAGTTTTCTAGGGAATCCACCCTAAGAATACAGCAATCCAGCTGCAAGGGGAGAGGAGAGAGAGGGGGCACCCTTGGGCAATTCTTGGAGCAAATGCTTAATTCTTCATTAATTCCCACAAAATGGAAAATACAAGGGTTATATAGAAATGTATAAAAGACCTAAACTATCCCTAGATCTAAGGTTAGGGTGGAGTAAACAAGGGATAGGATAATTAATCCCCATGTGTTCAAATGACCAAAATAAAAAAAAATACAACATGAATAAAATACATTAAAGGGGGGGGGCCTTTGAAAAAAAGGATGACAAAATATATTTTTCTTCCATTTTGTTCCCTTGGTCCAAGTCCAATCTTGGATTTTGAACCAACCCCACATGGCCCATCATCATAGGTGGACCAATGGAAAAAAGGGTGGGGGACCCTGCTGGACCTACTGGCATTTTACATAGAAACCCAAAGATTCCTAAAGACTAACAAATTGGCTTATAATGCCTTACAATTGCAACCCAATTAACCCAATGATATAAAGGCAATCAAAAGAGTACAAATGCAACGGAGGAGGAATGACGTGAATTTGTTTATGGAGGGAGGCATCAACGTGGGGAACTCACCCTCCAATTTTCAGCACGATCTGATCTCCTGATGGGGAGCTAAAAATCAGGCTTTAGACCTCTGTCCAACAATGGACAGATCTACGACGGCGAGGCAGTGGTGGTGCGAAGGAGGCTCGATGGCGGTGGCGACGGAGCTTCACACTCAGAGGGGAGATACAACTTGGAATCCACCAAGTTTTCTATTGAATCCACTTTAAGAATACAGCAATCCAGCTACAAGGGGAGAGGAGAGAGAGGGGGCGCCCTTGGGTAATTCTTGGAGCAAATGCTTAATTCTTCATTAATTCTCACAAAATGAAAAATACAAGGGTTATATAGCTCTGACCAAAAGACTTAATTGCCCTCAGATCTACGGTTAGGGAGAGGCAAGCAAGGGATAGGAGAAGTATTCTGTCATGTGGTCAAATGGCCATACATAAAAAAATACAACATGAATAAAAAACAATAAAGGGTGGGGCGCCCCTTTGAAAAAAGGGGGAGAAATTGGAATTTTCTTCTTCCCTCTCCTTGGTCCAAGTCCAATCTTGGACTTTGAACCAGTCCCACATGGGCCCTAGAGCCTAGGTGGACCAATGGGAAATAAGGTGGGTGTCCCACCGGGCCAACATGGCCTTTTGCAAAGAAACCCAAAGTCTTCTAAGGACTAACACTTTGGCTTATAATTGACATACATTTGCAAACCCATTTAACACAAGGGTATAAATGTAAATAAAAGGGTACAAGTGCAAAATTAAAATGTTAGTGCCCGGTGTTGATTCCCATCAATTAGATGCGGGATGGGACGCGAACCTGGGACTCTAACTCACGGACGTCCCTAAGCGAGGGAAACGCGTGGATCTACGCGGTTGAGAAACCGGCAATGAGTCTCGGGTATTGGCTTTTTCGCGTGCTCGGATCGAGTCACGGGACAGGTTCCACTCACTCACTCACAGCGGTGACTAAATTGATCGAGCTAGAATTATAATACACTCATGCAGCGGCATATAGAAATATATATGAGTAAAGCAAATTACCAAGAGGGGAGCGGACACGATACCTCCACGCTACCGGGCGTGGGTAGACGACCCCGATCGAAACTCGTACTTTTGGTACATCAAATAACAAATAATTACATAAATGAATTTGTTGCCTACTACACGCAGGGAGGTAAAGAGCTACACGTGGGACCCGGGAGTAGCGGGCTCGGGTTGACGGGCAGCATTTTGGGCAGCTCTGGCGGTAGCGCGTACCGACAAACGTGGGGTCCACGTCCTAATCGGAGGTCCGATCGGGCTGGGAGTGGTACCGCTATGGTGGGGACTCCTAGAGGGACGATCCCTAAGAGGGGGACGCGCTGGTTCGCCTTGTGGGAGGTGGGGTGGCCCGATTGGGGGATGTTGTTGCTTGCTGTCCACGGACCTGTTTTGCAGTTTCATGGCGGCGCGACCCGGCAAAAACAACTGTTGCGATCAGACCCGACGTCGAATCGACACGTGACTAGCACCGTCGTGAAGCTAGCTTGGTGATGTTCAACCACCTGGTGTTACAAGAATTTTCCTATCTCTGTAGTTTCCTGGGTGGAATTTGTAACCGACAGACTGACAGACTCAAGAAATACTGGGCAGATTGGGATCTGCCTGAAAATGTGGGTTGATCGAAGATCAAATGGTTAAATATGGACTGTGTTTTCTCTCCAACAAAGCTTTTTCAATAAATTTTTCATGATTTTATGAATTTGTTTATCCATCCAAAAAATCACTGTAAAATCTGGAATCTGTTCTGCCCCCTGCAATCCAGATCCGACCACCCCCTGGTATAAAATCCATTCCCCTGTCAAACCACCTCAGAAAATTACAAAAAAATTATCCGCATGTTCCTTACTTTCCCCACTATCTTCCATAAAAATTTCAAGTCCAAATTTCACCGTTTGATCTTCGATCAACCCATGTTTTTAGGCAGTCCCAATCTACCCAGTATTTTCTGAGTCTGTCTATCCGTCGGTTACAAATTCCACCAAGGAAACTACAGAGACAGGAAAATTCCTGTAACACCAGGTGGTTGAAGATCTCCAAGATAGCTTCACGACGGTGCCAATCTCGCGTCGATCCGACGTCGGGTCTGATCGCAGCAGTTGTTTTCGCCAGAGCGCACCGCCCTGAAACTGCAGAATAGGTCCATGGACAGCAAGCAACAACATCCCCCAGTCGGGCCGCCTCACCTCCCACAAGGTGAACCAGTGCGTCCCCCTCCTAGGGATCGTCCCTCCAGGAGTCCCCACCGCAGCGGTACCACTCCCAGCTTGATCAGACCTCCGACCAAGACGTGGACCCCAGGTTTGTCGGCAGGCGTTACTGCAAGAGCTGCCCAAAACGATGTCCGTCAACTCGAGCCCACTACTCCCGGGTCCCACGTGTAGCCCTTTACCTCCCTGCGTGGAGTGGGCAATAAATTCATTTCTATAATTATTGGTTATTTGCTGTACCGGGAGTACGAGTTTTGGCCAGGGTCGTCTTCTCACGCCCGGTAGCGTGGAGGTATCGTGTCTGCTCCCCTCTCAACTATTTGCTTTACTCGTATATATTTCTATATGCCGTTGCATGAGTGTATTATAATTCTAGCTCAATCAATTTAGTCACCACTGTGAGCGAGTGAGTGGAACCCGTCCCGTGACTCGATCTGAGCACGCGAAAAAGTCGATACCTGAGACTCATTGCCGGTTTCTCAACCGCGCAGATCCACGCGTTTCCCTCACTTAGGGACATCCGGGAGCTAGAGTCCCAGGTTCGCGTCCCGTCCCGCATCAAATTTAATTCTTCATTAATTCCCACAAAATGAAAAATACAAGGGTTATATAGAAATGTATAAAAGACCTAAACTATCCCTAAATCTAGGGTTAGGGAGGGGTAAACAAGGGATAGGATAATTAATCCCCATGTGGTCAAATGACCAAAATAAAAAAAAATATAACATGCATAAAATACATTAAAGGGGGGGCGCCCCTTTGAAAAAAAGGGTGACAAATTTGATTTTTCTTCCATTTTGTCCCCTTGGTCCAAGTCCAATCTTGGACTTTGAACCAGCCCCACATGGCCCATGTTCCTTGGTGGACCAATGGGAAAGAGGGTGGGGGACCCTGCTGGACCTACTGGCATTTTACATAGAAACCCAAATATTCCTAAAGACTAATAAATTAGCTTATAATGCCTTACAAATGTAACCAAATTAACCCTAGGATATAAATGCAAACAAAAGGGTACAAATGTAAAAATAAAATGTTAGTGCTCGGTGTTGATTCTCATCAATTCTCCCATAGTGGGAAGAACTCGACCCCGTCGAGTAAGGGGTGCGGCTACTCAAGTAGCTCCTGCGGATTCGTCACCGTACCAGGTAGCGCGGAGTACGCTCCAATCCAAGTAATCGTCACCTACTCATCCGTATATATTCGATATGCACATGCTGCTGTGGGAATGAGGCTAGTGGAAACTCCGGGGTGGGGTCACTCTCAAAGGAAGGAGACGGCTCAATGACTCACTAGGAATCACCACTGGGTCCCTATATGTGACTAGATCAGAGATATTGAGGTAGAGCCGATCCCAAATTCCGGCAAGTCTACAACGTACGCAGTGGACCCGACTTGCCTCACACTCAAAAGTGACTGACATCGCTAGCTTACAATAGACCGACTCAACTTGACACATGCAGACTCTGACTCAACTCGACACATGCAGACTCCCAACAGATTTGATGAAACAAAGACCCACACTTGACCCTAGACTTATGCATAATGCAGTACACTGGCTACTGAGCACCTTGGTGGTCTGGAGGATCCCCCTGGACATTGTCCTCCTCACAAAAGAACTCATCAGCTAATTCCTACTCGCCCTCATAGCTGATAGACACAAGCCCTGAAGTTGCGGCTTCTCTGACTCGCGTGTCCCTAATGACTAGAGATGTACGGGTGGGACAGTGGCTTGCAATGTGGGCAAACCCATGGCAGTGATAGCACTGCTATCATGACCCACTAGCCTCCCCAATAAGTGGCCCCTTGCCCTTATCCTCCCGGCAGACTGGGGGTGCAGGCAACAAAGGGTGAGGAGAAGGTGTGCGTGCCTGGGGTCGGGCAATGGGTGTAGTAGGTTGGGGTTGAGGGGAAACGTCCCTTGGTGGGGGAGGGCGAGGTCCTGGAGTGGGTGGCTCCTGACGAGAGGGCTCCGGGGGTCGAGCCATGGGACCCCTCAGATATGGGCCCGATGAACTACGAGGCTCAACCCCACGATGTGGAAAGGGTCCCAATCGTTGGGTAGGCTCAAAGTCTGACTCAAATTGCTCCAATTCTAGAGCAACCTGATATGCCTCTTCCAAGATCTTGGTGTCGCGGCGAAAAAGCTCATATTGACAGTGCGGCCGCAAAACACGTCGGAAGTGGGAAATAGGCATGGAGCTCTCCTCCGTGACGCCACATTGCAAAAAATACTCATCAAAGTCAACAATGTACTCGAAGACGGGCCGATCTCCCTGACTGAGACTCTGCCACCTATCGATGAGTCGCTGACGGTATGTGGCAGGAAGGTACTTTTGCCGAAGCTTGACCTTCATCTCTCCCCATGTCTCAACCTAGTGCTCCTGCCGATGAAACAACATGTTCTCTACGTTCTTCTAATAGGTCTGTGCCTATCCCATCAGCTTCATTGTAGCAAATCAGACTCTTCGATGGTCCGTCATATCGAACCAATCAAAGTACTAATCCATCTCGGACTTCCAATCTAAATAGACCTTTGGCTCCAAGGACCCATCAAAAGTGGGAGGGTCCGCACGAACGGTCTTGACGGTCCACTCATCCTCCTCTGAATCACGGTTCCACCGTTGAACTTGACGATCATGACCATAGCCCATATTCTCATTATCAGACTCATAGTCATCCACCTCGGTGACTCGACGACTCCTATCGTCTACCCCTTGAGCCCTAGGAGCAGCAGGTGGCTGAACCGGCTCCTGTTGACCATTTGTCGGCGTGGAGTGTGCCTCAACCGGGAGTCTCTCTAGGACGGCTACTCTCTCCACCAGACCATGAAAAGACTGGTGTGACTCTATGGCCCTATCCTCTAAGGCCTTCACCCTCTCTTCCAAATGTGTGCCTAGACCATCCATCTGCGTCCTCAACCCTTCCATTTTATCCACTCGTGTAGTCAACTCATCCATTTTTCCCATAAGAGCTCGAAACATGTCGCCCACCGAAGGTTCATCGGGACTAGGGACTCGGGGATCTACCATAGGTGGTGGTGGTGGTGGTGGTGAGTATTGGGTATCTCTACGAGTGGACATGCAAATGACAAGGGTTGGAATGCACTGACCAAGGTGAAGTGATGAATCCAGACTGAACCAATATCCAGTATGTGGCAGAGGTATGATCCGAAGACCGAACTCACGCAAGGGTGCAACCTTCCCAATAGGCGTAACCTATCGTTCTGGGAACATTTTTTGATATACCGGGTAGAGGAATGTAATGTGACACCTTGGACCGACTGCCCTAGACTCAACTTATGCTCTGATACCAATTTGATGTGAGACGAGACGCGAACCTGAGACTCTAGCTCACGGACGTCCCTATGCGAGGGAAACACGTGGATCTGCACGGTTGAGAAACCGACAATGAGTCTCGGGTATCGGCTTTTCTGCGTGCTCAGATCGAGTCACGGGACGGGTTCCACTCACTCACTCTCGCAGTGGTGATAAAAATTTGATGAGCTAGTTATCCTATCGCTCATGCAGCGGCATATGAAAATATACGAGTAAAGCAAATGCCAAGTGAGGAACGGACACGATACCTCCACGCTCCGGGCGTGGGGAAGACGACCCCAGCCAAACTTCGTACTCCCGGTATAGTAAATAATTAAATTATAGCAATGAATATTACTGCCCACTCCACACAGGGAGGTAAAGGGCTACACGTGGACCCAGGAGTAACGGGTTCGGGTTGACGGGTAGAGATTTGGGTAGCTCCGGTGGTGGTGCGCGCCGGCAATTGTGCGGTCCACGTCTTGATCGGTGGGCCGATTGTACCGGGAGTGGTATCACTGCGGTGGAGACTCCTGGAGGGGCGATCTCTCGGAGGGGGACACACTAGTTCACCTTGGGGAAGGCGAGGCGACCGGCCTAGGGGTCGTTGCTGCCTGCTGTCCACGAACCTATTCTGCTATCACAACACCGCGCAACCCGGCAAGAACAGCTGCTGCGGTCAGATCTGAACTCAGAACGATGTGAGACCAGCGTCGTTGGTAAGTTGTCTTGCAGATCTACGAACCCAGGCTGTGACATGAGTTTTCCTCGCCCTATATTTTCCTTGGTGGAATTTAGAACAGTCTGACTCCTCTGACTCAAGGCTGGTTGGGCAGATTGGGATCTGCCTGAGAACTTGGTTTGTTCGAGGGATAAACAATGGATCTGGGAGTTGGGATTTTTATGCGAGATGGAGGAGAAAGTAAGGAACACGAGTATAATTGTTTTGTAATTTTTTGAGGTGGTTTGAGAGGGGAAATGGATTTTATGGTGGAGAGGGGTCAGATCTGGACTGCACAGGGCAAAATAGAAACCGGTTTTCACAGAGATTTATATGAGGGGTAAATGAACTATTAAAATCATGGAAAATTTTGGGGAAAGGGGTTCTGGTGGAAAGAAAACACAGTCCAAATTTCAGATCGATCTGAATTAGGGAAGGGGGTCAAAACGAAGAAGAGTTGGGTTGTTGGAACACAACTCTGCAAAGAGAGAATCTATAGATCGGGGGGAATAAATGGTAAAGGAAGGTAAACAAGGAAGGAAAATGTGAATTATTTTGTGGAGGCTGGGGGGGGACTTGGGGAACTCACCCTCCAATTTTTAGCACATTCTGATCTCCTGATGAGGAGCTATAAATCAGGCTTTAGACCTCTGTCCATCAATGGACAGATCTGCGACGGCGAGGCGGTGGTGGTGCGATGGCGGCTCGATGGCGGCGGCGGCGGAGCTTCACACTCAGAGGGGAGATATAACTTGAAATCAACCAAGTTTTCTAGGGAATCCACCCTAAGAATACAACAATCCAGCTGCAAGGGGAGAGGAGAGAGAGGGGGCGCCTTTGGGCAATTCTTGGAGCAATTGCTTAATTCTTCATTAATTCCCACAAAAATGGAAAATACAAGGGTTATATAGAAATGTATAAAAGATCTAAACTATCCCTAGATCTAGGATTAGGGAGGGGTAAACAAGGGATAGGATAATTAATCCCCATGCGGTCAAATGACCAAATTAAAAAAAATACATCATGAATAAAATACATTAAAGGGGGGGGCGACCCTTTGAAAAAAAGAGTGACAAATTTGATTTTTCTTCCATTTTGTCCCCTTGGTCCAAGTCTAATCTTGGACTTTGAACCAGCCCCACATGGCCCATGATCCTCGGTGGACCAATGGGAAAGAGGGTGGGGGACCTTACTAGACTTACTGGCATTTTACATAGAAATCCAAAGATTCCTAAAGACTAACAAATTGGCTTCTAATGCCTTACAATTACAACCCAATTAACCCAAGGATATAAATGCAAACAAAAGGGTACAAATATAAAAATAAAATTTTAGTGCTCAGTGTTGATTCCCATCACGTTACTAGCTCGACTCTAAGGATAAACGCATTTGAGATACAACCTGTTTCATGCATAAGATAAATCTTCACCCTCGACGTTAACTACGGGATAGGCATTCCCAGGATAAACCTCCTTGACTACAAATGGACCCTCCCAATTGGGTTGCAGCTTAGACCTAGGACCTCCTGATTGAATAAATTTACGTTTCAAAACCATATTACCCACTTAAAATTTTCTTTCAATGACCTTCTTTTGAAAATGATGCGAGACATGTTTTTGGTAAACGGAGACATGATTGGCCACATTAAGTCTCTTCTCGTCTAAGAGTTCTAGCTGGACTAGCAACGCCTCTCGACGCTCGTCGAGATTAAGTTCCTTATCAAGCTGCACTCTTAGAGAAGGGATCAAAATCTAATACGATAGTACCGCCTCCATCCCATAAGTGAGAGCAAAAAGAGTTTGCCCCGTGGGGGTACGGACGGAGGTGCGATAATCCCATAGAGCTTCCACCAGCCTGTCGGTCCAATCAGCGAATTTATGCGACTCGCATGTTTTCATGATAATTTTAAGGAGAGTCTTGTTGGTGGCCTTGGCTTGGCCATTGCCTTGCGGATAGTACGGTGATGAATGATGCAATGAAAATATGAATTTCTTACAGAGGTCCTGAAGCTCTTGGGACATGAACTGAGGTCCGTTGTCGGTGACGATGTCGCTTGACACTCCAAACTGCGAGATGATGTTCTTCAGGATGAAGCGGCAAACTGTGGTAGCTTTGATCTCTGTGTATGCTTCAGCTTTATCCCACTTGGTGAAGTATTCAGTAGCGGTGAGGATGAAGGATTTCTGCTTGGTCTGAGAATTAGGATCACCGAGTGGGCCGACAATATCAAAAGCCCACATGGAGAATGGCCAAGGAGTAGAAAGAGGATGGAGAGATGAAGTAGGAGCATGAATCTTATCGGCATGGAGTTGGCACTTAAGACACCTACGGACATAGGTGGAACAATCTTCCTCTAGGGTTGGCCAGTAATAGCCCTGCCTAAGAATCTTCTTCGCCAAGGCCTGACCATTAACATGCCCTCCACATTCACTCGAGTGAGCTGCTTCAACAACTTTCCAAGCCTCATCATTGTCTAGACACCTCATAAGAACTCTATTAAGAGCACGCCTACTTAATTCTCCTGCAATGATTGTGTATCGGGAGGCGACTCTTCTAATGGCATTGCACTGCTCGGCGTTGGCCAATTCCGGGAACGAGCCATCCCCGCAATACTGCTCAATTTTATGATACCAAGGCAATGCCTCTTCCTCCAAGATCTCCTCGAGCTCTGTTAAAGATACTTCCTTCAGATCCCCCAACTCAGCCTTGTTCTCTACAGATTTCCTAAGGTTATCAAACCACGGATCTTGAAGGGAAGGAGCATCTAACCGCTGGACCACAATGGTCTCAATAGAGCGACTGAGGGAGAAGGAGAGGGAAGAAGCAAGTGATGCAAGTGCATCGGCGAGAATATTTTGAGATCGAGGGGTGTGATTGTAAATCAACTTACGAAATTGCTTAGCCAAGAGCGTGACCAGATCTTGAAAAGGTTTGAGCTTAGGGTCACGGGTGCGATAAGTAGAGAGAACCTGGCGCAGCACCAACTGAGAATCTCCTATAATATTGAAGTACCGCGCGCCCAGAACATAGGCGTGCTTCAATCTGGCATGGCGAGCCTCATACTCGGTTATATTGTTGGTAGTAGGAAAAGAGAGTTGATATGTAATGGGAATAGTGACTCCCTCCGGAGTGAGGAGGACAACACCGATCCCTCGGCCTTGAGAATTAAGTGCACCATCAAAGTGTAGGGACCAGAAAGGGTGATGAGTGAGCACAGCCAGATGTTCATCGGGTAACTCGTCCTGGATAGAATCTGTACACGGGATAGGTAAGTGAGCAAGATGTTTAGCGATAGCATATCCCTTGATTGCTTTCTAAGCGACGAAGGTAATATCGAACTGGGAGAGAAAACTCAGCCAATAAGCTAACCTACTAGAAAGGATGGGTTTCTCCAAAAGATAGTGAATTTGGTCCATTCTAGAGATCAACTTAACCTCATGGGCAAGGAAATAGTGTTTCAATTTCTGGACTACCAAAAGTAAGGCTGTGTAGGTCTTCTCCATGGCGGTATACTTAGCTTCTGTAGGATTGAACAACCTAGAGAGGTAATAGGCTGCTCTTTCCTTCCCTTCATCATCAACTTGTGCCAGGACAGCTCCTAGGGAGTCCTCAATAACAGAAATGTATAAAATCAGGGGTTTTCTAGGAATAGGGGGTTGCAAAGCTGAGAGATTAGACAAATAAACCTTCAGATCCTCATAGGCCTTTTGACATTGTTCATTCCATTCAAATTTGGCACCTGCTTTCAACAGTTCGTAGAATGGACGGTACCTTTGAGAATGCTAAGATATAAACCTTCAAATGAACTGTAAACGTCCAATTAAACCTCAAAGTTCAGTGATGTTCTTTAGCGGTGGCATATCTATAACGGCCTTTGCTTTGTTTGGATCGATTTGAATCCCCCGCTTACTAACTATGAACCCGAGTAGTTTCCCCGATGACACTCCAAACACACATTTCTTCAGATTCATTTTCAATTTATACTCTCGCGCCCCTTGTAACACCTTGGCCAAGATAGCGGGGTGTTCTTCCTTTGACCTCGATTTCACCAGGATATCATCCACATAGGCTTCCATATAGATGTGCGTCATATCGTGGAAGATTGCCATCATTGCCCGTTGGCATGTGGCACCCGCGTTCTTCAGTCCAAACGGCATGCCCACGTAGCAGTAAGTTCCCCAGGGCGTGGTGAACGAGGTTTTCTCTTGATCCTCCGGAGCTAGACGGATTTGGTTATACGCTGAATAGTCATCCATGAATGAGAGGGCTTCGTACCCGGCCGTGTTGTCCACCAACACGTCGATATGAGGAAGCGACAAATAATCTTTAGGGCATGCCTTTTTTAAGTCCCTGAATCGATGCAAATTCATACTTTTCCATCTTTTTTCATCACGGGGACTATATTTGCCAGCCATTGAGGATATAAAACAACTCTAATAAAGCTGGACTTATGCAATTTATCGACTTCTTCTTTTATCCTCAAGGCCATATGGGGGTGGAATCTTCTTGATTTTTGCTTAACGGGCGTCGCCCCTTGTTTAAGTACAAGCCTATGTTCCACCAGGCGGGGTCAAGACCCGACATGTCCTCGTAGGACAAGGCAAATGAATCGCTATACTCCCTCAGGACCTTGACTAATTCCTCTTCAACTTGACGAGGGAGAATAGCTGAAATGATGATAGGCATGGGGTCCTCTTCTGTTCCAAGATTAACCTCTTTCGTGGACTCATCCACTACCGACAACGGCTCATCAAATCTCTTCAAACCTTGTGCGTATAAGTCAGCAGTGTCATCCACGTCACTATCTTCATGATCGATCAGGTCCTTCACATCTATGATCTCATATACACCTAGTTCATCATCGCTCCATACCCTGTCTAGCTCCTCGTCACCCTCCAGGACGATGGCTGCTTCTACAAACTCAGGACATCTAAGGAGGGCGTGACAACGTTGAGCGAGATCCTGGAGGAACCTATCACAGATAGCTTTAGAATAGCTCATTATTGGGCGCGTAGCAAGTGTGAAAGGGTTGGAGACACTAGAACAAGATCCTACTTTACTAGACCTGACCAACTCTACTTCCCTAGACCCACCAAGCCCTACATCTAACCTAGAGGATAGAAAATCTAGCGGAAGGGAATCAGGGGTGTCACGCCCCGAGCGCGGAAGATACCCGGAGACGCGTGACGAGTTTGTATCGATCATGTCAATCAGAGTATTAGTGTATTCGATGCCAAATCAGAGATGCGCAAGAGTAAAGATAACCCAATCCTTTTATTCCTTCACAAAAGTATTTCTATTACAATCCCTTGAAAATGCTAAAGAAAAGTACAAAATTGACTAAAGAAAATATAGAAAAGACAAGACTACTTGATGCTTTGAGAAGCTCTAATCTCTTTCACTCTTGACCTTCCCAGTCCGATTGAGTCTCGTCGTCGGGCTTACCTGAAAAGTAGGGAAACACTGAGTGAGCGAACGCTCAGTAGGAAATTATATCTCAAGAACTAGCAATGGGTTTAAGTAATTACAATTTATCACATGTAAATGTAATATGGCTATGCATGTAGAAATAACTAATCAATAGAATAACACGTCGTGTAAAACTTCCAAGCAAGAGATATCCAAGAGATTTTTATATAATATTGGCTATTTCACGCAAGTACTTTGCCCGTGTCAGGCCACGCTAGTAAAGTCACGGAAGTCGAGTCACGCATGCAAGAAAGAGAGAGTGTGTGTGGAATGCCAAAGATCAAGAGAGACAAGTACTTCGGTGCAATGCTAGACACCGTGATTATTACAACTCCCATGGGCACTAGTACTTTTGGGTGCTCCTCCCAGGACCAGATCGGGCCCTTATATGCACAGCATTAAAGATAGATCTAGACATCCACGATAGTTTATAGCCAATAAGGAGTTTCAAGAACAAGCTTTAATAGGATGATAAGATAAGATTTTCATGAAATTCAAGGGCAAGGCCCTTGAGTAAGGACATTCTTGCGATAAAATCCACGCAAAGCATATAAACCAGGACATGTCGATAAACTGGGTGGAGTTTGGTTCCCTAATTGGGTACCATGACCACTAAGTGCTCATATGTAGATGATCACTTATTTGATGTAGAATTGAGGTCCACAATAATGGCATGATATCCTCATCCCATTAAGAATATTCTCATGAGATCCATATAGCATCTCATGAGGGCCGGTATATCATGTTTCTATAGAGTGACATGGCAAAATAGTGTAAAGGGTTTTTATGGTACAACCCGCTCAGTCGGCCTTGAGGGAATCCAAGGCTCGAGGAGACTTACGGAGGTCCCAATGACTAACTTGCTAGTCCAAAGGAACGGAATGTCCAATGGAGAGCTCGTATGTCACCGAGAGTTAGTAGGTAATGCGATAAATCATCGTGAAACATGGGACTATACTCACGGAATGGAATATAGTGCCGATATATATATATATATATATATATATATATATATACGAAACCCTCGGTTCACAGAAAGCAGTATAAAATAATCACACAGGAAATTAGCGACTTAACCTAAGTCACTATTTAATAAATTAACGCCCTTCACTGGGTCGTGACTTTCAATTTGATGACTTCTGAAACAGTCGTCCATCATATACTTCTGTTATGCTGAGATTTTTCCTTAATTCTGTATTTTCAATAAAACGCGCCTTAGTCAGGGGCGTTATTTCATAAAGAAACGACATGCACTGTGCCGTTAATTACCTTGTTCAGAATTTTAATAACTCCTAGATATTTCAGGGAAATAACGACTTATTCTAAGTCTTTAATTTAAATTAGCGCCCTGGGTGGGGTGTCACTTTCATAAAAGACAACCTACTAAGGGTCGTTAATTCATTATTTTCCAGAATTTAACATGAACAGTGTAATTTTCAGGATAATAAATTTTCAGGAAACAAGGTACATGGTCAAGGCAAGAAAATTATCAGGATTCAATACTTATGATCACGCATTAAATTGGATTCAGGGTTTCATAGATCTTAAATTTTAAACATGGGTATTTATTAATTATGTGGAATTGACGACTCTTCTGTCAGTCGTCAGAATTTGAATTAGCGCCCTAGTGAGGGTCGCCTCTTTCCAAAATTTCACAGAAAACCTCGAAAACTCAGTGAAACCATATGCATGAATCAATATATGTTAACAGCATGATTATATAAAAGTTTGAGCTACAATTCTTGAGAAAACCTACCTGATGATGATCTGGGTGAAGATACGTTAATGAGGTGAAGAGAAAACGATACTCTGTTCTAAACAGAGTATTCTGGGAAAACGATGTTGATGAAGAACCCACGTTCTTCGGCTAGACAAGAGAGTTACTACTTGCTTCAGGCAACCTACAGAAGAAGAAGATGATGTTGCAGACAACCTGCACAAGGAAGATGAAGGACATTAATATTCTTCATAATCCATGACGAAAGGCAGAGGAAGAAGAACCACCTGTTCTTCACGTACGAGACAGCAACAGAACGCCTTTGACCAAAATAGCTAATAGGTTCGACTGAAAGGGGTATTTATAGGGTTTCAGGAATCCCTTAGGGTTAGAATTTGATTAGAACTCTAGTTTCCTTGATAGAGTCCTTACCATAGTCAATCGAACACGTAGCAATCCTAAAACTTACCCTGGATAGTCTCCTAGTTCGAATGGAACACAAATGCAATTAACGCCTTAGGTTAGGGCGTGCATTTTAATTGACGTCTTGACCTGTGCCATTTCTTTTGTAATTCGCGCCCAAGAAGAGGGCGTTTCTTTCTCTTTCCTTTTTTTCGTTTTGGACGTTTTGAAATTTGACGACCTCTGGTATAGGCGTCACTTTTTGAATTAACGCCTCAGGTGAAGGCATTTCTTATTTAAATCGCGCCTTGTTGAGAGGCGTTATTTACTTTTGACTTATTATTTATTCATTTTGGTTCTTATCATTCACTTACTTAATTTTTTTCTTGAAATCTTCCTTTTATTTTACCAGGGTTGCTACACCCTCCCCCACTTAAAAGAATTTGGTCCCCAAATTCCATCACATATAAACGTGGAAAGTGTAGAATATATACCTTTTTAGAATAAGTCTGGGAATCGTTTCCTCAGACTCCTCGGTCTCCCATGTGGCTTCGTGTTCTGAACATTTACTCCATTGCACTTTAACCATGGGAATAACTTTATTCCTTAGGGTTCGTACCTCGCGATCGAGGATCTTCATGGGCCTTTGTTCATAAGTGAGATCCCTTTGAATCACCAGGTCTCCATGATCAATGATATGTGACGGATCGTGCACATACTTCTTCAACATTGATATGTGGAATACATTATGAACTTCGGATAATTTAGGAGGTAAAGCGACGCGGTAAGCAACCTCGCCAACTCTTTCTAGTATCTCAAAAGGCCCGATAAACCTTGGTGTAAGCTTGCCCTTAACACCAAATCTCCTTATTCCACGTCCAGGTGATATCTTGAGAAATACGTGATCTCCCACTTGGAATTCGAGATCTCTTCTTCGTGTATCAGCATAAGCATTCTGTCTAGACTGAGCAACTTGAAGTCTTTCTCTAATCAACTGAATCTTTTCAGTGGTATCCCTTACCATGTCTGGACCTAATAGTTACTTTTCGCCAACTTCGTCCCAGCACAAAGGCGATCGGCAACTCCTTCCGTATAAAGCTTCGAAAGGTGCCATTTGTATACTTGCCTGGTAGCTGTTATTGTATGCAAATTCAACCAAAGGCAAGTGATCATGCCAGCTTCCACCAAAATCAATGATGCAAGCTCTAAGCATATCTTCAACCACCTGATTAGTTCTCTCGGTCTGACCATCCATTTGAGGATGAAAAGTTGTACTAAAGTTAAGTCTCGTCCCCAGCGAATGTTGTAAACCCTTCCAAAAGTGAGAAGTAAAACGGGAGTCTCTGTCAGACACGATTGAGACAGGTACTCCATGTAACCTGACTATCTCTTTAAGGTATAATGCAGCAAGAACATCAACTGACCATCGACTCTTGATTGGCAAGAAGTGTGCCGATTTGGTCAATCGGTCGATGATAACCCATATTCCGTCATATCCTCCCTTTGATTTGGACAGACCCATAATGAAGTCCATACTGATATCCTCCCACTTCCACTTGGGAATATCTAGAGGACGTAGCTTACCGGCAGGCTTTTGGTGTTCTGCCTTGACTTGTTGACATGTGAGACAGCGAGACACAAAATCCACTATTTCTCTTTTCATATTGGGCCACCAAAAGGTCCTTTTCAAATCTTGGTACATCTTGGTTGATCCTCGATGAATTGTGTACCTTGATCTGTGAGCTTCATCTAAGATTTTCTTCTTTAGCTCAAGGCAAATCGGTATACATGATTTATTTCTGAACATCAATCTTCCATCTGGTGTTAATTTGAAATCAAGTTGTTCTTCCATTTTGCCCTTGATTTCCACTAGTAAGGGGTCACTACCTTAAAGTCCTTGTATTTCGGATAGCAAGTCTGGCTGTATGCTCATCTGGGATAAGGTGACACACCTACTGTCCTTGTCCATGCTTATATTAAGTTTAGAGAATTGTTTTGGCAACTTCCACTCCTGAATCATACAATTGGCTAGTAGTGCTCTCGGCTTTCGACTGAGAGCATCGGCTACAGGATTACCCTTTCGAGGATGATATTGTATAGTGAAGTCGAAGTCCTTAAGATATTCTAGCCAACGTCTTTGCCTCATATTTAATTCCTTCTGAGAGAAGAGATACTTAAGACTTTTATGGTCAGAGTATACAATAAACTGCACTCCGTACAGATAATGTCTCCATATCTTTAGTGCAAATACTACCGCAGCCAATTCTAAATCATGAACTGGGTAGTTCTCCTCGTGCTTCTTTAATTGGCGATAAGAGTAGGCTATAACCTTCCCTTGTTACATTAAAACACATCCGAGGCCAATGCCAAATGCATCGGTGTATATTTCGAATCTCTCACCTTCAATTGGTAAAACTAAAACCGGGGCAGTAGTTAGATGATCTTTGAGAGATTGGAAGCTTCTTTCACATTCCTCACTCCATTCATAACGTATCTCCTTGCGAGTTAGCCTAGTGAGTGGTACGGCTATCTTGGAGAAATCTTTGATGAATCGCCGATAGTAGCTCGCAAGACCCAAGAAACTACGGATCTCGCTAGCATTGGTCGGTCTTTCCCAATTCCTTACAGCTTCAACCTTTGATGGATCTACGGATAAACCATCTTTTGATATAACATGCCCCAAGAAAGCTACTTCTCCTAACCAAAATTCACATTTGCTGAGCTTTGCATATAACTGATTCATCCTCAATATTTGTAATGCTATTCTCAAATGCTCCTCGTGCTCCTCCTTGGTCTTGGAATAGATCAGTATATCATCAATGAAAACCACTATGAATTGATCTAGATGAGGCCTAAATATACTATTCATCAACTGCATAAAGGCAGCAGGGGCATTTGTTAGTCCAAAAGGCATAACAACAAATTCATAGTGCCCATACCTGCTTCTGAACGCGGTCTTATAAATGTCATCACCTTTGATCCTTAGTTGGTGATATCCCGACCTGAGATCAATCTTTGAAAAATACATGGATCCAGATATTTGATCAAATAACTCATCGATTCTCGGCAGTGGATACTTGTTCTTGATAGTGAGATGATTCATCTGTCGATAGTCGATGCATAACCTCATGGATCCATCTTTCTTCTTTACAAATAGCACAGGTGCTCCCCACGGGGAAGTGCTTGGTCTAATAAATCCCTTCATGAGAAGTTCCATCAATTGCTCCTTCAGCTCCTTGAGTTCGGCAGGGGACATCCTATATGGTGCCTTAGAAACTGGTCCAGCACCAGGGACCAAGTCGATGGTGAAGGCCACTTCTCTTTGTGGAGGTAATCCAGGCAAATCCTCCGGAAACACGTCCGAAAATTCTTGCACAACTGGGATGTCTTCTACCTTAGTCTCCTTAGTCTCCTTAATGGTGACAAATGCAAGGAAAGATACACATCCTTTCCTTATTAGCTTGCTAGCTCGGAGAGCCGAAATAAGAGGTGACTTGCTCCGACTCTTAGGGCTAGAATAGACTAGTACTGGAAAGTCCTTGAAAGTAACTTTGCTGAAACGGCAATCCACAGTTGCCTGATACCTAGATAACCAGTCTGCTCCCAATATGACATCATATTCCTTTAGGTCTAAACATGAGGTTGATAGGAAGATTTCTCCATTTTACCAAGACTGCACAGTTTTGATAATGGTGAGTAATATCGGTTTCGTTCCCGAGAGGAGTAGATAAAAATATTTTCATCCATTCCGGTTCCATAGGTTGTGGGTCAGCAAACTTCTTAGAAATAAAAGAATGTGATGCACCCGTATCAAATAAGACATGTGCAGACTTGGAACAAACTTTCAGTGTACCTTCTACTAGTCCGCCTTCGTCTTGTTTCACCTCCTTAATAGCTTGGAGACGAGCATTCTTTGTCACCGGGTGCTTTTCGTCACCGGCTTGATCATTGAGTAGGGGACAGTCGGGAATCCGATGATCACGGCTCCCACAACGGAGACACGCTCCAAGTTTCCTGCAACATTCTTCGGCTTTGTGCTTGGCCTTATCACAATGCTTACATACCACCTTAGAAGGTGTAGTGGTGATGGAGAAAGGTTTGGTCTTCTTGAACTTTTACTCCTGGGAGGGAGTACTTCCATTACTTGGCCTCTTCTTGAAATTGGGTTTGAAGGTGCCGGAGCTAGTAACATTCTCCTTCTTGTCTTTCCCACGGATCCTATCAGATAGTTTCGTGGCATCTTCTAGTAATTGGGCTCGTCGAACCATCTCCGAATAGACTTGTATGTCCATCGGTGCCAGTTGTGTGATATACTGGGGCCTGAGCCCATTAAGAAATCTTCGAGCTTTCATCTTCTCAGTACTAACTAAGTGTTTAGCATACCGAGACAGCCTTGAGAACTGCGCTTCATATTCAGCCACCAACAAAGATCGTTGCTTAAGTGCGGCGAATTCAGCGGCTTTCTTCTCTTGAACTCGATTAGAGAAATATTTATTGTTGAAATGTTTAACAAACTCATCCCAAGTGACTTGTCCTTGATTTAACGTAGCTTCTACCGACTCCCACCAATAGCGGGCGTCCCTTTCTAATTGGAAAGTTGCTAGCAGGACCTTCTCTTGATCCGTGCATTGCATAACCCGAAAGATCCGTTCAGTTTCCCGGATCCAGTGTTCGGGATCGTCCGGATCAGTAGATCCTACGAACTTTGGAGGATTCATGTTCTTAAAGCCTTGGTGGAGATTTCCGGCTCCACGTAGTGCACCTCCTTGTGCCACTTGTTGAAGTGCCTGGGTCATGCCTTGAAGAGTGCGTTGCATGTTGCGCCATTGAGCACGTTCTGCAGCCATTGTCCTACAATTACAATAGCTATTAATATGTGATTGCATTTAAAGGCTTTTAATTCTATTTTGACTTAACCCTTGGTTCTACCCAATCTCACTGGTTAGAGGTTCAGACTTATCCTTAGACTTGGGTTTCCTAAGAATTGAATACCCTAGGCTCTGATACCACAAAAACTGTCACGCCCCGAGCGCGGAAGATACCCGGAGACGCGTGACGAGTTTGTATCGATCATGTCAATCAGAGTATTAGTGTATTCGACGCCAAATCTGAGATGCGCAAGAGTAAAGATAACCCAATCCTTTTATTCTTTCAAAAAAGTATTTCTATTACAATCCCTTGAAAATGCTAAAGAAAAGTACAAAATTGACTAAAGAAAATATAGAAAAGACAAGACTAGTTGACGCTTTGAGAAGCTCTAATCTCTTTCACTCTTGACCTTCCCAGTCCGATTGAGTCTCGTCGTCGGACTTACCTGAAAAGTAGGGAAACACTGAGTGAGCGAACGCTCAGTAGGAAATTATATCTCAAGAACTAGCAATGGGTTTAAGTAATTACAATTTATCACATGTAAATGTAATATGGCTACGCATGTAGAAATAACTAATCAATAGAATAACACGTCGTGTAAAACTTCCAAGTAAGAGATATCCAAGAGATTTTTATAGAATATTGGCTATTTCACGCAAGTACTTTGCCCGTGTCGGGCCACGCTAGTAAAGTCACGCAAGTAGAGTCACGCATGCAAGAAAGAGAGTGTGTGTGTGGAATGCCAAAGATCAAGAGAGACAAGTACTTCGGTGCAATGCTAGACACCGTGATCATTACAACTCCCATGGGCACTAGTACTTTTGGGTGCTCCTACCAGGACCAGATCGGGCCCTTATATGCACAGCATTAAAGATAGATCTAGACATCCACGATAGTTTATAGCCAATAAGGAGTTTCAAGAACAAGCTTTAATAGGATGATAAGATAAGATTTTCATGAAATTCAAGGGCAAGGCCCTTGAGTAAGGACATTCTTGCGATAAAATCCACGCAAAGCATATAAACCAGGACATGTCGATAAACTGGGTGGAGTTTGGTTCCCTAATTGGGTACCATGACCACTAAGTGCTCATATGTAGATGGTCACTTATTTGATGTAGAATTGAGGTCCACAATAATGGCATGATATCCTCATCCCATTAAGAATATTCTCATGAGATCCATATAGCATCTCATGAGGGCCGGTATACCATGTTTCTATAGAGTGACATGGCAAAATAGTGTAAAGGGTTTTTATGGTACAACCCGCTCAGTCGGCCTTGAGGGAATCCAAGGCTCGAGGAGACTTACGGAGGTCCAATGACTAACTTGCTAGTCCAAAGGAACAGAATGTCCAATGGAGAGCTCGTATGTCACTGAGAGTTAGTGGGTAATGCGATAAATCATCGTGAAACATGGGACTATACTCACGGAATGGAATATAGTGCCGATATATATATATATATATATATACGAAACCCTCGGTTCACAGAAAGTAGTATAAAATAATCACACAGGAAATTAGCGACTTAACCTAAGTCACTATTTAATAAATTAACGCCCTTCACTGGGTCGTGTCTTTCAATTTGACGACTTCTAAAACAGTTGTCCCTCATATACTTCTGTTATGCTGAGATTTTTTCTTAATTCTGTATTTTCAATAAAATGCGCCTTAGTCAGGGGCCTTATTTCATAAAGAAACGACATGCACTGTGCCGTTAATTACCTTGTTCAGAATTTTAATAACTCCTAGCTATTTCAGGGAAATAATGACTTATTCTAAGTCTTTAATTTAAATTAGCGCTCTGGGGTGGGGCGTCACTTTCATAAAAGACGACCTACTAATTGTCGTTAATTCATTATTTTCCAGAATTTAACATGAACAGTGTAATTTTCAGGATAATAAATTTTCAGGAAACAAGGTACATGGTCAAGGCAAGAAAATTATCAGGATTCAATACTTATGATCATGCATTAAATTGGATTCAGGGTTTCATAGATCTTAAATTTTAAACATGGGTATTTATTAATTATGTGGAATTGACGACTCTTCTGTCAGTCGTCAGAACTTGAATTAACGCCCTAGAGAGGGTCGCCTCTTTTCAAAATTTCACAGAAAACCTCGAAAACTCAGTGAAACCATATGCATGAATCAATATATGTTAACAGCATGATTATATAAAAGTTTGAGCTACAATTCTTGAGAAAACCTACCTGATGATGATCTGGGTGAAAATACGTGAAGGAGGTGAAGAGAAAACGATACTCTGTTCTAAACAGAGTCTTCTGGGAAAACGATGTTGATGAAGAACCCACGTTCTTCGGCTAGATAAGAGAGTTACTACTTGCTGCAGGCAACCTACAGAAGAAGAAGATGATGTTGCAGACAACTTGCACAAGGAAGATGAAGGACATTAATATTCTTCATAATCCATGACGAAAGGCAGAGGAAGAAGAACTACCTGTTCTTCACGTACGAGACAGCAACAGAACGCCTTTGACCAAAATAGCTAATAGGTTCGACTGAAAGGGGTATTTATAGGGTTTCAGGAATCCCTTAGGGTTAGAATTTGATTAGAACTCTAGTTTCCTTGATAGAGTCCTTACCATAGTCAATCGAACACGTAGCAACCCTAAAACTTACCCTGGATAGTATCCTAGTTCGAATGGAACACAAATGCAATTAACGCCTTAGGTTAGGGCGTGCATTTTAATTGACGTCTTGACCTGTGCCGTTTCTTTTGTAATTCGCGCCTAAGAAGAGGGCGTTTCTTTCTGTTTCCTTTTTTTCGTTTTGGACGTTTTGAAATTTGACGACCTTTGGTATAGGCGTCACTTTTTGAATTAACGCCTCAGGTGAAGACGTTTCTTATTTAAATCGCGCCTTGTTGAGAGGCGTTATTTACTTTTTACTTATTATTTATTCACTTTGGTTCTTATCATTCACTTACTTAATTTTTTTCTTGAAATCTTCCTTTTATTTTACCAGGGTTGCTACAAGGGGCCTCATGCCCCTGGGAAGAGGACTGACAAAGCATAGCCTCATGCCCCTGGGGTGGCATTAGAAATCAACAGCTTGACTTTCTCTTATTCCGAAATCTGCCCAGGCACACGGGAGGCCATCTGCCTCCATCTATCGGCATAGGTGGCGAAGTATTCGTCGCCCTTCATCTTCTCAGCCACCAGGTCAGTAAAAGAATATTTCGGGCCCACCCAGTCTTGGAATCTCTGTATAAACTTCTCTTTGATAACTTTGAAACTCTCCGCCTCCTCTAGTGGTAGAGTATAGAACCACTCCAACGCTACCCCGTCCAACGAGCGACGGAAAAGATACGCCATGAGGTGATCCTCATATTGAAACTGCGCCGACTCGTATAAGAACTCCCTTATATGAATGAAGGGGTTTCCATTCCCATCGTACTTCCGATACGTGGGGAGCTCTGACTGGGGAGCGAAACGGATGTCATGGAAGTTGGGAACCATGATATCTGCCAAAGACTATGGGCCGACGCGTTTGTGAAGGAGGTCAAGCTGCTGTTGCATGGCAGCCCACTTATCAAGAAGTTACATGTCACGTCCCGATGCGGAATATCGGGACTGGTAGTAGAAACAAGTAATAATAATATGTTGATTTATAGACAAGATATGCTAAAGCTAAAAGATCACACATCACCATAAATAGAAACACTCCATTCATTAAATAACATACAATTAATCCATGTTCCAAACCACAATAAATTCACTTAACATATCCTTCGACAACATCCACTTAACACTATTACATTTACGAAAATTCAAAATTTTCAACTCTTCCAAAACATTCTAAGACACCACTAGACATAATCAACCACGACTGGCTAGTTCGCTCCATGGTCGTCACTCTTGCCCATCCCCGTCAGTTTGTGAGTCCTCACCTGAGCTACCTGAAAAGGGGGAAAATAACTGGGTGAGCGAACGCTCAGTAGGTAATAACATGCAAGTTTAAGTAATTAACCAATTAATTGCATGTTTGAGCGCGCAAATAAAGAACGAAAGGAAATGACTATGTAACAAAATAATGAAAGGAAGGCAAGAACATGATATAACTGGAAATTGGCCAACAAGCAAGAACTAACCAAGTCAAGAGAAATTCAAGTATTAGATTATTGTCATAGACATCACGCTATTCATGCACTCGGTGCAATACCTCACCATGTCATTCAAACTCCTCGGGGCACAAGTGCTTTTCGGGCGCTCCTCTCAGGACCAGACCGGGCCCTTATGATGCGTTGGCATTGATTTGTTGGATCCAAGATCCCAAGTTATGTCTAGACATTAATCAAGTTAATGGCCACTGATGTCAAGGTATAGCTCACCTCGGAGGATTCCAAGGGTAAGTTGAAGAGATACTTTGACCAGAAAGTTCAAGTTATCAAGAACCAATCTGGTCCTTGGATTCACACATGAATAATCACGGAAATCACTTCTGGATGATAAGCGTTCAGAACTGGGCGGCTCGAGCATTACACGGTCTGCACTATACTGTTCAGAATAGAAAGGGTCTGAGGATCAGCCTCCCCGGAGTCAAAAATACGCGGTCCATCTTGGGCCGTTCAAAGGATTGGACTGTCAATAATGGGCCGCTCACGGCTAACAGAGCTAAAAGCCCAAGAATAAAATAAACGGTCCTTTCAGAGCCGCTCAATGGAAAGACGGTCCAATAAGATCCGCTCTATAAAGTGGGCAGTTCTAATCAGTCCGTTCAATTTAATCAACTAGAAATCTACCCAAATGGACTCCGGGCTGCCACAAGTGGGGCAGAACAGAACCAGGGCCCAGCCCACTCACCACTAGTCAACCTACGGCTTATTGGGTCGATCCAAACATGATTTGGTCGAAGATAGATCAAGGTCAAATGACCAATATAAATGGCACTTGGCCAGGGATGCACGGTTCATTATGGGCCGCCCAATGAGATAAACGGTCCCTTTTGGGCCGCGCAATTCTCAGGGGGTCCAAGTCGAGCCGTTACTCACAATACGATAATCCAAGCGATTCGATCGCGTACACAGGTTCATGTCTGATGGTACAACCTGCCCGGCGTCCTAGTGGGAATCCCAGGCTTGCGGAGGGCTTACGAAGGTCTCGTAATGAAAGTCCTAGTCCGACGGAAGGAATATCCGGCGGAGAGTCCCAAACATTACAAGGAGTTGATCTAATAAAACCGCGGACACCAGTATGACGGTCAGTCAATCCTACCGGAGTAGAACGACTGTCAAACAATCCTAATAGCATTTAAGATGTCATGTTTGAATTTACATAATGAAATAACTAAGGCCACGATGAAACAAGATCAAGTGAAAGAAATTAGTAAAATTCGAGATTTATTTACTTCAATATGTTCCAATTATCATGTGGTTGCTAGCTTATCAAATTATCCATCCATCTATTAAGAGAAATCATGCCAAACCAATTCTGAAGGGTTGGGCGGTTTTGTCAGAGCCGCTCAATCACCTCGGTGGTTGCATGACAAGCCGTTCATCCCTCCTTTAGCCCGAAGGCCGGCTAGGGTTGAGCGGTCTGCAATGTGCCGATGGGGATCATGCACGGTCTAGAACAGGCCGCTTAAAGAGAAGGGCGGTTTGGTATCTGCCGCTCAAAAATGATCGAAGGTACAACATATGGGCGGTCAACGACTGGCCGTTCATCCATTATGAGCGGTCTATCGCGAGGCCGCGCAAGTCAACATAGTTACAATTCTTATGCGCCCTGCCCGCCTCTGATGGGTTGGCTAGGGTTTCAATAAAGGATTAAATTCTCTAAATACAACACATGAAAATTGGGGCTTTCGGACTTAAAAGAAAGAGCACGAAAAACTCTACGAGATAACATAAACAATTTAAGATTTGCACCTGTAATCCCTACTTAAAATGAGATGGAACATGTATAACCTTAGATGTAACATGCTTCCACTAACCGCTAGAATTCTAACAGGATACTAAACAACTTTTAGGGCTTTTACATTCAAAAGAGAGAGTACTCGATGCTAGTTCTAACCATATAGGGTACTTAAGGTTTGGCTCGTTATAACCTACCTTAAACGAAGGAACAAGGAAGAAGAGGGGATGACGACGCGCTAAGGACACCCTGCTGGTGATCGCCGGAATGCTCCCTCCACCTGAGTTCTCGTCGGCCGCCACAGCACCCAAACGAAAATAGGGTTCCTAAGAGTCATTTATATAGGTCGCACAAGGTCTAGAGTCTTCGATTCGCGAAGATAGAGTCCAATCAAGTTGGACGTGCGCGAACCACGCGGATAGGGTTAGCCGCCGCCTTCTAATCTAAAATTCGCTCTCTAGGGTTAGGGTTTCGGGGAAAACTAAGAGGGAAAATGATCCTCTCATCCTAGCATTTCATTTGGATCCGATCTTAGCCTAAATGATTAGGTAATGGGCTCCAATTTCGCGTTTTAAGGTCCAATTAAGTTTAAGTGTGATTTGGGCCTTAATCAGTTAATTCAGCTTGTTTACGAATTTTATTTGGGCCGGTCATAGAAGACACTATTGTTAAACGTTTTATCCTCTACAAGATTCTAAATTTTTCTAGATTTTTATAAAAATGGTCAAATTTTCACTTATCCTATTTGTTAAGGAATTTCTTATTAATTTTCACATAATTTTTATTATTTAATAACTCGGTGTATTACACCCTCCCCCACTTCAAAGAATTTGGTCCTCCAAATTCACTACACTTTACACGATGGGGAGTGGAAACTCACCTAGAATAAATCGGGATACTGCTTTCGTATAGCATCTTCTGACTCCCAAGTAGCTTCTTCGGTTCTACGCCGACTCCATTGCACTTTAACCAGAGGTATAGAACGATTCCTGAGCTGCTGTTGCTTACGATCTAGAATCTTAATAGGTCTCTCTTCATAAGTCAGGTCTTCCCTTAACTCCAGATCCGCATGCTGAATGACATGAGTGGGGTCATACACATATTTTCTCAACATCGACACATGGAAGACATTGTGTACTCCAGTTAACCGAGGTGGTAGTGTCAGACGGTACGCAACCTCCCCCACTCTTTCCAAAATCTCGAATGGGCCAACATATCTTGGACTCAGCTTGCCTCGAATGACAAATCTTCGGATTCCTTTTATGGGAGAAACCTTTAGAAACACATGTTCACCAACCTGAAATTCTAAGTCCCTCCTTCTGTTGTCTGCATAGCTCTTCTATCTTGATTGTGCTACTTATAATTGGTCTCTGATAATATGAATATTCTTTGATGATTCAAAAATCAGATCTGGTCCCAGCCACTGCTTCTCGCCTACCTCGTTCCAACATAATGGGGATCGACAGCTTCTTCCATATAAAGCTTCAAATGGAGCCTTCTAAATATTGGACTGATAACTGTTGTTGTAAGCAAATTCAATCAAGGCCAGGTGAGCACTCCAACTGCCTCCAAAATCAATCATGCAGGCTCTCAACATATCTTTCACTATCTGGTTGGTTCTTTCCGTCTGTCCGTCTGTTTGTGGATGAAACGTAGTACTGAAATTCAGACGGGTTCCCAAAGATTCTTGCAATCCCTTCCAAAAGTGCGAGGTGAATCTGGGGTCTCTGTCGGACATAATACTGACCGGAATACCATGGAGTCGCACAACTTCCTTCATATACAAAGCTGCTAAAACATCAACAGTCCACTTAGATTTAATAGATAAGAAATGAGCAGACTTTGTCAATCTGTCAATAATAACCCAAATCACATCAAGTCCACTACGAGTCCTAGGTAGACCCATAATGAAATCCATGCCAATACTCTCTCACTTCTATTGACGTATATCCAGCGGTTTCAACTTCCCTGCAGGCATGAAATGTTCAGCCTTAACTTGTTGACACACCAAGCATCTTCTCACGAATTCTACAATTTCTTTCTTCATATTCGGCCACCAGAAATATATCTGGATCTGTGCGCTTCCTTGAGGATCTTGTTCTTAACTTCAACCACATCAGACATACAAGTCCCTCCTTGAAACTACAATCTGCCGTCACCAGCAAGCATGAAGTCTGGTCTACTACCCAAGCTCTCCTTCCACTCTGGGTCATTATTTTGCAAGGACTTGATTTCTGTCAAAAATTCTGGTTTAAGTTGAAACTGAGCATTCATCACTCGGTCCTTGTCAACATTAATATCCAAACTGGCTAATTGCTCCATCAGTTTCCATTCTTGCAACATGAAACTTGAGAACTTAGCCATTGGCTTGCGACTTAAGGCATCAGCCACCACGTTACCCTTCCCGGGATGATATTCTATGGAGAAGTCAAAATCCTTTAAATATTCTAACCATCTTCTCTGTCTCATATTGAGCTCTTTCTGAGAAAATAAATACTTCAAACTTTTATGGTCTGAAAATATTGTGAATGACTCTCCATATAAGTAGTGTCTCCATATCTTCAAGGCAAACACTACTGCTGCTAGTTCCAAATCATGGACAGGATAATTCTCCTCTTGCTTTCTCAACTGCCTAGAAGAATAGGCTATCACTTTCCCATGCTGCATCATCACACAACCTAAATCAATTCCCGAAGCATCGGTGTACACCACGAAGCCTCCTTCTCCAGATAGTAAAGCTAAAATAGGGGCAGTCGTAAAACACTCCTTCAAAGTCTGGAAGCTTCTCTCACAATCCTCCGACCAATCAAACTTATTCTCCTTGTGGATTAATCTTGTTAAGGGTACCGCAATCTTGGAGAAATCCTTAATAAACCTTCGATAATATCCTGCCAAGCCTAGAAAGCTTCTAACTTCTGTTACACTAGTAGGCCGATCCCAATTCTTCATTACATCTACCTTCAAGGGGTCAACCGAGATACCTTCTTTTGTAATGATATGCCCTAGAAAGGACACCTCCTGCAGCCAAAATTCACACTTGCTAAACTTGGCGTATAACTGATGATCCCTCAATATCTGCAACGCCATCCCAAGATGTTCGGCATGCTCTTCCTTATTTTTAGAATAAATCAGAATGTCATCAATAAACACCACGACCCATTGATCAAGATAGAGTCGGAATACACCGTTCATCAACTGCATGAAAGCTGCAGGTGCGTTTGTTAGTCCAAAAGGCATTACGACAAATTCAAAGTGCCCATACCTGCTTCGAAAAGTTGTCTCATAAATATCCTCCTCCTTAATCCGTAACTGATGATAGCCTGATCGAAGATCAATCTTAGAGAAATACTGAGCTCCTGCTATCTGATCAAATAACTCGTCAATCCTCGGTAATGGATATTTATTCTTGATAGTCAGGTGGTTCAATTGTCGATAATCAATACACAACCTCATCGAACCATCCTTCTTCCGGATGAACAATACTGGGACCCCACATGGGGATGTACTTCCCTTCTCAAGTAATTCCATTAACTGATGCTTCAATTCCTTCAGCTCCGCAGGAGACATACGATAAGGAGCCTTAGAAATAGGGGTCGCGCCAAGAATTAAATCAATAGAAAATACAACTTCCCTCTTCGGTGGAAGTCCTGGCAATTCCTCAGGAAAAACATTCGAAAAATTTTGGACAACAGGAATGTCCTTAATCTCAATCTTCTTCTCAGGGGTCACATAAACAAAGGCTAGAAACGCCTGACACCCATTCCTTATCAACGTATCGGCTCGGATGGTCGAAATAAGTGGCACATACTTATGGTGCGTAACCCCTATGAAAGAAAGTCCCGGGTGTCTAGAAAAAGACATAGAATTGGAGCTACAATGGACATTGGCATCATGCTTAGCCAACCAATCCGCTCCTAGAATTATATCATAGTCATTCATATCCATGCAAACCAGATCAGCCGGCAAATTCTGTTCATTAACCATAACCTTGTTAGAAGGATAAAAATACTTAATCACTGATCTAGAGCCAATAGGAGTTGATATCTCTAATAGAGAATCCATCAAAATTGGCTTCACAGCTAATGTCTTAGCAAATTTCTGAGAGACAAATGAATGAGTAGCACCGGTATCGAAAAGAACAAAAGCTAGCTTTCCATGAACAATAAGGGTACCTTCAACGAGTCCACCCTCCTCGGTGGTGCCTGCATCATCTTCCTGTAGGGAATGGAGCTTGCCTTGCTGTTTCTTGCTGCCTTGAGGTTTCATCGGGGTAGTTGTTGTGCCCCTTAGGCACAAGCTTATGATATTTTGTTTTGAAGATAGCAACACAGTGAGAGTATCACAGTGAGCCAGTCAGTGTGTTGTGTATACATTTCCCTGCTGCATTGCATGCGTTCAGAGTCTGTACAGGGTATTTCATGCATGCTATCAAGCCAGCACAAGTCCATACATCCACATGCTATCAAGTTCCACAGTCTATACATTCATATAGCATGTCTGCACGCTATAAAGTCTGTACAGAGTCTTTGTAGTGTCTGGCTAGCAAGTCCATACGTTGCTCATGCATATACAGTGTCTACACGCCATATAGTCTATACATTGCATTGCTCCATCGCTGCATAGACTAAGTCTATACATCCCCGTCGGTTCATGCATCAATTAGCAAGGTCTGTACAACCTTCTTGGCACAGGCACGCGATCAAGTCTATACATTGCATGAGCATAGTCAGAGCACTCAAGTCTGTACATTCGCCACCATGCATTAAGTCTCAAAGTCTGTACAGCCTCGTGCATTGGACTTAAAGTCTATTCATTGGCAAGTCTGTACATCGGCCTGTTCATGCATTCATCAAGTCTGTACATTGGGCTATCACTTAAAGTATGTACAGCGTCCAGTGTCTCACTTAGCGTCTAAGGCTAAGTCTGTACAGCGTCGAGTGTCTCACTTAGCGTCTCGTGGTTAAGTCTATGCATCGGCCAGGCAAGTCCGTACATCGCACGTCTCATGCATCGTCTCAATCAAAGTCTAGACATTGTCTGCCCTGCAGTACACTAAGTCCACACATTAGCACTGTAGCTTGCACGAAGTAAAGTCTGTACATTGGACTATCAGGTAAAGTCTATACATCCTTTAGCTGGAACTGTGCAAGTCTGTACATCGCTGCTTTGCCAAAGTCTATACATCGTGCTTGCTCAAGTCTGTACAGCCTTTCTTCTGGCAAGTCCACACATCGTGAAGTCTATACATTCGTTGCCTTGCATTGCATCAAGTCTGTACAACCTTTCTTTTGGCAAGTCCACACATTGTGAAGTCTATACATTCGTTGCCTTACATTTCATCAAGTCTGCACACTGTGTGCTGCATGCTCACCAAATCCATACATTGGCAAGTCTGCACATTGTGGCACGCAGAGTCTGCACAACGCTTTGTCAGCAAGTCTGCACATTGCTACAGCATGCATGCAGAGTCTAGACAGTCATGAGCAAGTCTAGACATCGTCTGGTTGCATAACGCATAGTCTGTACATGCTTTGTCTTCGCACTGCAAAGTCTATACATTATCTTCGCATTGCAGAGTCTATACATTGCTTCGAACGAAGTCTGTACAAGGTGTCGACAATAAATTGATAAGTTTCTCTCTGTCTGACATGTACTATTCGTGAAGCTTATGAAGGGCACGTGATCCGAGGCTGGAAGGGCTGATAGGAAGATGACACGTGGCCAAAACTTCTGGGCGGGAAATGTGGAAGACACGCGCCCAGGGTTGCTCCTACTGTGACTGCTTATATAAGGAAGCCTTCTTCCACAGAAGAAGACTGATTGAATGCAGAAGCCTTGAAGGAAAAGCAGAGAGCAGAGAGCCCTTCGATCCAGCAGAAGAGAAAAAGAAGGAGAGAAAAGAAAGAGAGTTGAGAGAGAGAGAAGTGTTGAGAGTTTTATTCCTCAGATCTTTGGTTCAAAACCAGATCTGAGGTTTGCTCACCTATTTGAGCTATATTCCCTGCAGGGATACATTTCCTTTTCGTTTGTTTTCTGTTTTGTTTTTTGAACTCATTTCTTCAAGCTGTTAGTCAGCGTTTGCAGAGGTGCTGCCTCTGGAAGGGTCAAGCTGTAATCCCCAGCGGTTGCAGTGGAGGATTCCACTGGACAGCAAGCTGTGAGGCTCAGCGGATTGTAGGCAAGCTGTGAGGCCCAGCGGTTCAAGCTGTGAGTCAGCAGCAATCCACACTCGGGTTGAGTGTGGGGTGGATGTAGGTATGGAGGACCGAACCACCTAAAAACTCTTGTCTACTGTGTGATTGCCTTATGGTTTGCATCGCTCCTTTACTTCTGTACTTTGCATAGTAGATGTTTATTTAAGTGGGTTCTTATGCAATTCTGGTTGGTCGTTGATTAGTGCATTCTATCTGTTTAGCAAATTTCTCATTCCGCATTTGATTCTGCTGCAGTAGTTTTTATCGGGTGTTTGATCTATTCACCCCCCTCTAGATCACCCTTTAGCGTCCCAACAATTGGTATCAAAGCCTAACTCTTTGTGCAGGACTAACATCCTAAAGAGAAATGGCCATGGATGCTAGAGGGTTAACAGCAGAGGGACAGTCCACTACGAAGCCACCATTCTTCGATGGTTCCAACTACTCATATTGGAAGAACCGGATGCAGGTCTTCCTCAGAGCCAAAGATTACGAGGTCTGGAAAATTGTGAGTAAAGGTCCTCATGAACTACATGAGAATGAGGAATTGTGGACTAGAGAAAAAATCAGGAAGTCTACTCTGAATTGGAGCGCTATCAACGCCATTCAGTGTGCACTCCATCCCACTGAAATTGACAGAGTGTCATCCTACAAGACAGCGAAGGAGATGTGGGATACCCTTGAAGTTATCTATGAGGGAACATCTTAAGTGAGAGAGACGGGGGCTAACATGCTAGTATCAAAGTATGAAGCATTTTGGATGAAGCCTGGTGAAACAGTGACCGAAATGTATGCTCGTCTGACCATCATAACAAATGGTCTAAGAAATCTGGGAAAAAGTTATACTGATCACGAAGTTGTGAGGAAGATCCTTTGATCGTTGACTCCGATATGGCATACCAAAGCAACTGTGGTTGAGGAGTCATAAGATCTACAAACGATGAAACCCAATGAGCTGATAGGCTCTTTGATGGCGTACGAGATGAATCTTCTACAAGCTGAAGAGCTCGAATACAAGAAGCCCATTGCTCTGAAGGCCAAACATAGCTGTTCAAAACAGTCCAGATGCACTGGATCATCTAGTGATCGGAGCCAATCTGGATCAGATTTTGAAAAGGATGAACTAGCTATGATTACAAGAGAGTTCAGAAGATTTCTTAGAACTAAAGGGAAAAATGTCTACAGAAAATACCACAGCAGGAAGCAAAATAGGTATAAATTTAACCCTACTGAAAAATCTGACGATAATACTTGTTATCATTGTAGGAAGACTGAACATATGAAGGCTGATTGTCCAGAGTTACTATTAAAATCAAAGGAAGACCATGGAACAAAGCGCCAAAGGGAAAGGCCATGGTCAATACATGGAGTGAGGAGGAAGAAGGCACGCTGAGCACTTCCTAAGATAGTGAGAAATCAGAAAAGGACATCTGCTTGACGGCCAGGAATGGAAGAGAAGAAGAAGAAGAGTCTGATCAAGTATCATCCCCTTTCGAACATTATACTATTTCTGATTGAGAAGATGCTTATGGAGAACTGTTAGATAAAGCGAATGATCTTAAGAAGGAAAACAGACTCTTGAAGAAGAAAATGAATTATCTGGTTAATGATAAAACACTTTCCGATAAAGATGCATGTCTACAATCAGAGAATGATAGATTGAAAAGTGCATGTTCTGAGTTTGATGAGTTAAAGCATGCTTTGATTAATTGTAGGAAAGAAAATGAACTGCTGAAAAATGTTGTTGATGAGTTGAAATTGAAAATTTAGAAGTCTGAAAATGAAATAAAGATTTCAACTGAAAAATGTGAAGCTATCTTGTCAGTGAATGCTGAATTGAAGAAAACTATTGAAAATCTGAAAATGAAAATTCTGACAAAAAGAAAATCATTGAAAGCATGACCCAAGGAACATAAAATCTTAATGCCTTGCTAGGGTCAAAAGTCAATTTTAGAAAGGAGGGTCTTGTTTTAATCCCTCAGCTAAAAAGAGTTTTGAATCGAAAACCATTTCACTCGCTGGAGAAAAGAACAAAGGACCACTCATAAAAATGGTCAGTGAAAAATCTGCTTTCAATAATGTAAAATCAAAAGTGTCCAGTGCTAAGGACAAGGGAAAGCAAAAAGTTGTAGAGCCTAGAGCTGCATGCTCTTCTCCCAAGGGTAAGTCCAAGGCTGCTAAGTCTCCACCACCATCCACTACTCAGAAAAAGACCCAATATAAGTCAGTGCAGAAACTAGAGGGTCAAAGGTGGCAGGGAGACCAAGTGTAGCTAGAAACCAGTTTGCACATCCCTATTTCCCTCGAGCCCAAGTCTATCATCACAATCACTCACAACTACTTAATAGGTTTGTGTGGAACCCTATATACATGAGGTCTAGGTATCAGAATTTCCCCACTCAGCTCTATAGATCTCAGCCAGCTAGGAGATGGGATAGTCACTTTAGGAGATGGAGTCCTAGTCAACAGGTGTTCTATGGTCAGCCTAGAACCAATTTGGGCCACAACTTCCAGTATACTCATTGCCCAAGGCACTGGCAGAAAAACAACAATGCTCTTAATAAAATGAATGCCAGGACTACACAAAAACCATCACAGCACCAGAAAAAGAAAGCTAAACCTGTTAGTGCTGAGAAAAAGGAAAATAACAAAAAGAATCCTCAAGCTGTAGAATCCACCAAACCATCCACTTTCACACAAATGTGGATCCCTAAACAGCTTTTGTCATGTTTTCACTCTCATATGTCTGTTTCTATCTTGGGGCCCAAACTATCTTGGGTTCCAAAATCTGCTCCCTGAGTGTGTTTGTAGGTATGCCTGGTAGCCGGGAACAAAATGATGAAACAGGAATAGCTACTCCAGGCATATGACAAGAGGCAGGGCCAAAAATTCTAAAAGCTGAAAGAAATTGGAGGCCTTGTCAACAATCTGATGCAACACCAAGGGTAAAAATAAATCAGTCAGGTAAAGCAGGTAAGTGACTTACCTTCAGAATTGAATTGAGAAAGTCATGTTGATTCGGTTGCTTAATTTCTGATTTTCACTTCTTGTCTAGCTGATCAGTCTGCATTCCAGACTCAGCTACTGATTTAATTCTGCATAAATTTGATGCTCTTCTTCTGCCATCTATTGCACTGAGTTTGAATGGTTCATTTAATGCATATAGTTGATGCATGTGTCTAATGTCTGCATTTATCATTTGCATCAAGAAAATTGTTCAATGCATATAGGACTGCTTTGCACTGCATATATCATTTGCATAACCTTGGTATATTAAATGGTAAGCTACTAAAAGGCAGGAAAATCTACCTGGAGGTTCTTACTATGTGTGAGATGGTCCTTGAGACCAGGTTCTTCGCCAAGTACCAAGGGTCAAGTCCTCATGTAGAACAGTGTACTGCATCATATTTGAAAAAAAAATCTGAAAAGAAATGATCATTGCATAGCATATTTCTTGCATCATGGTGTCAGGGGGAGCTGAGAGTTCTGTTCTCGACATTGAATCTTTTTCACTCCTTATAGTCCCCACTCAATTCCTTTATAGTCGTTGACATCAGATGCTCTTGGAACTTATTGCTTATTGCTTATTGCTATCACTGTTTAACAATTGCCATCATTTCCCTAACCTTCACTAAACAACAGCATTACTTCTGGTTTAGTTCATTGAGCTGTGGTTATTGCAATTGTTCATTTATAAGAATTACACTTGCAAATTAGAAGGAACTAAAGGTTTAACCTTTAAAAATTGAAGAGTTAAGTGTCTGTACTTCAGAACTTGAGATAAAAGAAAACTTTTATAGCTCCTAATCTCTGTCAAATGGTTAGAGTAGAAAAAGTTTTTTTTTATCTGAATGTGTTAATCAGGAAATGTCTAGAAAAGGTAAATAGAGTGTGTACTGTTTTTTTTAACAATCACTCTAAAAGAAATAAGGGCAGCAGTAAATAAGATCATCAATGTAATGAGCTGAAAATAGTGATAGAGTAATGGCTGAATTGCATTGAGAAACTGTGATCTCCTCCAAAGAAGCAGGAGAATTCATAAGTCATGAAGTGCTTTAGACTACCTCTGTTCATAGGGTCAACTCTATAGGGGGAGTTGTCACCAAGTAACTGGGGGTACAGGCCTCTGATCAAGGTGTACTCTTAATGGCAAAGGTGAAAATTGTTCCTTGTGGGTCTTGATCTGAAATAGATCTAGTAGTTTATGCCTAGTATCTGGGGGTACCTGCCTCTGATCACGGTGTACACCTAATATCAAAAGCATAAATGCCACTGGTCTATTCACTTAGCTCAGTTTCTGAAAATTTAAAATAAAATGATGAAAAACAAACTGCTGTAACCCTTTGAAATCAAAAGTCATTATGTGAAAATTATTTTTCTCAATACATATTCAAGTTGCCTTTCTTGATCTTCCATGTTTAATCACAAAGGGTATTATTTCTGACTTTTCTATTAAAACCATGTGCCTTAGATTCATTGCTATAAATGGAGTCTATAAACTCTTTTTCAGTGGTCAGTTGCTTTACTCTATCTTTATCACTGTTAAACCTGAATTTTTTTTTCAAGACTATATATTGCCGATTCTTATGCTTTAACAGTTGTTTATAATCATGCTCACCTTCTGAACCATTGCTTCAGTTGGTGTGTAGTGACCCCTTCTTTATTCATGTTCTTTCCCTCCTATCTTCATATTCCTTTCTCAAAGTGGGAGAATCAATTCAGGGGGAGTTATTCATTCTGGGGGAGTTTGAGCTATTCTAAGGGAAATCTACATGTTGCACTCATGTTTTTCTTTCTTTTTGATCATATCAAAGGGGGAGAAATTTTGGTTGGTGACTCACTGTCACTTTGTTGCCATCATCAAAAAGTGAGAGAATGTTGTGCCCCTTAGGCACAAGCTTATGATATTTTGTTTTAATGATAGCAACACAGTGAGAGTATCACAGTAAGCCAGTCAGTGTGTTGTGTATACATTTCCCTGCTGCATTGCATGCGTTCAGAGTCTGTACAGGGTATTTCATGCATGCTATCAAGCCAGCACAAGTCCATACATCCGCATGCTATCAAGTTCCATAGTCTATACATTCATATAGCATGTCTGCACGCTATAAAGTCTGTACAGAGTCTTTGTAGTGGCTGGCTAGAAAGTCCATACGTTGCTCATGCATATACAGTGTCTGTACGCCATATAGTCTATACATTGCATTGCTCCATCGCTGCATAGACTAAGTCTATACATCCCTGTCGGTTCATGTGTCAATTAGCAAGGTCTGTACAACCTTCTTGGCACAGGCACGCGATCAAGTCTATACATTACATGAGCATAGTCAGAGCACTCAAGTCTGTACATTCGCAACCATGCATTAAGTCTCAAAGTCTGTACAGCCTTGTGCATTGGACTTAAAGTCTATTCATTGACAAGTCTGTACATCGGCCTGTTCATGCATTCAGCAAGTCTGTACATTGGGCTATCACTTGAAGTATGTACAGCGTCCAGCGTCTCACTTAGCGTCTAAGGCTAAGTCTGTACAGCGTCCGGCGTCTCACTTAGCGTCTCGTGGCTAAGTCTTTGCATCGGCCAGGCAAGTCTATACATCGCACGTCTCATGCATCGTCTCAATCAAAGTCTAGACATTATCTACCCTGCAGTGCACTAAGTCCACACATTAGCACTGTAGCCAGCATGAAGTAAAGTCTGTACATTGGACTATCAGGTAAAGTCTATACATCCTTTAGCTGGAACTGTGCAAGTCTGTACATCGCTGCTTTGCCAAAGTCTATACATCGTGCTTGCTCAAGTCTGTACAGCCTTTCTTCTGGCAAGTCCACACATCGTGAAGTCTATACATTCGTTGCCTTGCATTGCATCAAGTATGTACAGCCTTTCTTTTGACAAGTCCACACATTGTGAAGTCTATACATTCGTTGCCTTGCATTGCATCAAGTATGCACACTGTGTGCTGCATGCTCACCAAATCCATACACTGGCAAGTCTGCACATTGTGGCACGCAGAGTCTGCACAACGCTTTGTCAGCAAGTCTGCACATTGCTATAGCACGCATGCAGAGTCTAGACAGTCATGAGCAAGTCTAGACATCGTCTGGTTGCATAACGCATAGTCTGTACATGCTTTATCTTTGCACTGCAAAGTCTATACATTATCTTCACATTGTAGAGTCTATACATTGCTTCGAACAAAGTCTGTACAAGGTGTCGACATTAAACTGATAAGTTTCTCTCTGTCTGACAGGTACTGTTCGTGAAGCTTATGAAGGGCATGTGATCCGAGGCTGGAAGGGCTGACAAGAAGATGACACGTGGCCAAAACTTCTGGGCGAAAAATGTGGAAGACACACGCCCAGGGCTGCTCCTGCTGTGACTGCTTATATAAGGAAGCCTTCTTCCACAGAAGAAGACTGGTTGAATGCAGAAGCCTTGAAGGAAAAGCAGAGAGCAGAGAGCCCTTCGATCCAGCAGAAGAGAAAAAGAAAGAGAGAAAAGAAAGAGAGTTGAGAGAGAGAGAAGTGTTGAGAGTTTTATTCCTCAGATCTTTGGTTCAAAACTAGATCTGAGGTTTGCTAACCTGTTTGAGCTATATTCCCTGCAGGGATACATTTCCTTTTCATTTGTTTTCTATTTTGTTTTTCGAACTCATTTCTTCAAGCTGTTAGTCAGCGTTTGCAGAGGTGCTGCCTCTGGACGGGTCAAGCTGTAATCCCCAGCGGTTGCAATGGAGGATTTCACTGGACAGCAAGCTGTGAGGCTCAGCGGATTGTAGGTAAGCTGTGAGGCCCAGCGGTTCAAGCTGTGAGTCAGTAGCAATCCACACTCGGGTTGAGTGTGGGGTGGATGTAGGTATGGAGGACCGAACCACCTAAAAACTCTTGTCTACTGTGTGATTGCCTTATGGTTTGCATCACTCCTTTACTTCTATACTTTGCGCAGTAGATGTTTGTTTAAGTGGGTTCTTCAGCAATTCTGGTTGGTCGTTGATTAGTGCATTCTATCTGTTTAGCAGAATTTCTCATTCTGCATTTGATTCTGCTACAGTAGTTTTTATCGGGTGTTTGATCTATTCACCCCCCTCTAGATCACCCTTTAGCGTCCCAACAGTAGCTTGCTCGGATAAAAGAGGACACTCTGGAATGCGGTGATCCCTACTTCAGCAATGTAAACAGGCGCCCAGCTTGCGCCGGCATTCTTCCATCTTGTGACTAGGATGGTCACAATACTTGCATACGCCCTTGAATGGAATAATAGGGCCAGGCTTCTTGTCTTCATTCTTTGACATTTTCCCCTTCCATGAACCAGACCCACCATTGGGCCTCTTCTTGCTATTCCCGGGTTTAGCACTCCCGGAACCAGTAGATTGCTCTTTCTTGACATTCTTACCACGGATTTTCTCCGTCATCTCCAGGGTATCTTATAGAACTTGGGCCTTCCTTACCATCTCTGCATAGGTCTGAATCTCCAACGGCGCCAACTGGTTAATAGAATGCAACTTCAGCCCATTAAGAAAATGTTTCGCCTTCATCTTCTCTGTGGAAATCAAATGAGTAGCATAATGAGAGAGTCTAGAAAACTGGGCTTCGTAGTCCGCTACAGATAGACTTCGCTGCTTCAAAGTAGCAAACTCCGCTGCTTTCTTCTCTTGGACTCTGTCGAAAAAGTACTTGTTATTGATAAATTCTTCGAATTCCTTCCACAAAATCTGCCTATCACCGAGGGTCACCTTTACTGACTCCCACCATGTCCAAGCATCTCATTCCAACTGGAAGGTCGTTAAAAGCACACGCTCGTGGTCGCTACATTGCATAACTTCAAAAATTCTCTCCATCTCCTTAAGCCAGTGTTTAGCTTCATCGGGATCAGTTGAGCCTCCGAAACGTGGGGGATTCATCCCACGAAAACTTATCTGTAGATCAGCAGCGCCATGATTTGCCGCTCCACCTTGGGCCACTTGTTGCAAAGCCCGCGTAAGTCCTTGGATAGTTTGCTGCATGTCCCGCCACTACACACGCTCAGCTGCTATCGGAATGTCCTGCATGAAAATAACTTATCTTAAGTTCCTATAGGAGAAAGAGTTTAGAGTTGATTATTAACTCAACCCAAGTCTCTACCCAAATTCTCACTAGGTTTTGCCCCTTTGATTCATAGCTCATAATAAGGGTATAGGTTCTACGACAAACACTTAGAATCCTAGAACTTAGATAAAATAGGAATATTAGGAACCTAGGCTCTGATACCACCTAACTGTCACGCCCCAATGTGGAATATCGGGACTAGGAGTAGAAACAAGTAATAATAATATGTTGATTTATAGACAGGATATGTTAAAGCTTAAAGATCACACATCACCATAAATAGAAACACTCCATTCATTAAATAACATACAATTAATCCATGTTCCAAACCACAATAATTTCACTTAACATATCCTTCGACAACATCCACTTAACACTATTACATTTATGGAAATTCAAATTTTTCAACTCTTCCAAAACATTCTAAGACACCACTAGACATAATGAACCACGACTGGCTAGTTTGCTCCATGGTCGTCACTCTTGTCCGTCCCCATCAGTCTGTGAGTCCTCACCTGAGCTACCTGAAAAGGGGGAAAATAACTGGGTGAGCGAACGCTCAGTAGGTAATAACAGGCAAGTTTAAGTAATTAACCAATTAATTGCATGTTTGAGCACACAAATAAAGAACGAAAGGAAATGACTATGTAACAAAATAATGAAAGAAAGGCAAGAACATGATATAATTGGAAATTGGCCAACAAGCAAGAACTAACCAAGTCAAGAGAAATTCAAGTATTAGATTATTGTCATAGACATCACGCTAGTCATGCACTCGGTGCAATGCCTCACCATGTCATTCAAACTCCCCGGGGCACAAGTACTTTTTGGACGCTCCTCCCAGGACCAGACCGGGCCCTTATGATGTGTTGGCATTGATTTGTTGGATCCAAGATCCCAAGTTAAGTCTAGACATTAATCAAGTTAATGGCCACTGATGTCAAGGTATAGCTCACCTCGGAGGATTCCAAGGGTAAGTTGAAGATATACTTTGACCATAAATTTCAAGTTATCAAGAACCAATCAGGTCCTTGGATTCACACACGAATAATCACGGAAATCACTTCTAGATGATAAGCGGTCAGAACTGGGCCGCTCGAGCATTACATGGTCTGCACTGGACCATTCAGAATAGAAAGGGGCTGAGTATCAGCCTCCCCGGAGTCAAAGATATGCGGTCCATCTTGGGCCATTCAAAGGATTAGATGGTCAATAATGGGCCGCTCACGGCTAACAGAGCTAAAAGCCCATGAACAAAATAAATGGTCCTTTCAGAGCCGCTCAATGGAAAGATGGTCCAATAAGATCCGCTCTATAAAGTGGGTGGTTCTTATCGGTCCGTTCAATTTAATCAACTAGAAATCTACCCAAATGGGCTCCGGACTGTCACAAGTGGGGCAGAACTAACCAGGGTCCAGCCCACTCACCACTAGTCAACCTAAGGCTTATTGGGTTGATCCAAACATGATTTGGTCGAAGATAGATCAAGGTTGAACGACCAATATAAATGGCACTTGGACAGGGTTGCACGGTTCATTATGGGCCGCCCAATGAGATAAATAGTCCCTTTCGGGTGGCGCAATTCTCAGGGGGTCCAAGTCGAGCCGTGACTCACAATACGATAATCCAAGCGATTCGATCGCGTACACAGGTTCAGGTCTTGATGGTACAACCTGCTCATCATCCTAGTGGGAATCTCAGGCTCGCGGGGGCTTACTGAGGTCTCGTAATGATGGTCCTAGTCCGACGAAAGGAATATCCGGCGGAGAGTCCCAAACATTACAAGGAATTGATCAAATAAAACCGCGGACACCAGTATGACGATCAGTCAATCCTACCGGAGTAGAATGACTGTCAAACAATCCTAATAGCATTTAAGATGTCATGTTTGAATTTACATAATGAAATAACTAAGGCCACGATGAAACAAGATCAAGTGAAAGAAATTAGTAAAATTTGAGATTTATTTACTTCAATATGTTCCAATTATCATGTGGTTGCTAGCTTATCAAATTATCCATCAATCTATTAAGAGAAATCATGCCAAACCAATTCTGAAGGGTTGGGCGGTTCTGTCAGAGCCGCTCAATCACCTCGGTGGTTGCATGGCAGGACGTTCATCTCTCCTTTAGCCGAAAGGCCTGCTAGGGTTGAGCGGTCTGTAATGTGCCGATGGGGATCATGCACGGTCTAGAACAGGCCGCTTAAAGAGAAGGGCGGTTAGGTATCTGCCGCTCAAAAATGATCGAAGGTACAACATATGGGTGGTCAACGACTGGCCATCCATCCATTATGAGCGGTCTATCGCGAGGCCGCGCAACTCAACATAGTTACATTTCTTATATGCCCTGCCCGCCTCCGACAGGTTGGCTAGGGTTTCAATAAAGGATTAAAATCTCTAACTACAACACATGAAAATTGGGGCTTTCGAACTTAAAAGTAAGAGCACGTAAAACTCTACAAGATAACATAAACAATTTAAGATTTGCGCCTGTAATCCCTACTTAAAATGATATGGAACAGGTATAACCCTAGATGTAACATGCTTCCACTAAACGCTAAAATTCTAACATGATACTAAACAACTTTTAGGGCTTTTACATTCAAAAGGGAGAGCACTCGATGTTGGTTCTAACCATATAGGGTACTTAAGGTTTGGCTCGTTATAACCTACCTTAAACGAAGGAACAAGGAAGAAGAGGGGATGACGACGCGCTAAGGACACCCTGCCGGTGATCGTCGGAATGCTCCCTCCACCTGAGTTATTGTCGGCCGCCACAGCACCCAAATGAAAATAGGGTTCCTAAAGGTCCTTTATATAGGTCACACAAGGTCTAGAGTCTTCTATTCGCGGAGATAGGGTCTAATCAAGTTGGACGTGTGCGAACCGTGTGGATAGGGTTAGCCGCCTCCTTCTAATCCAAAATTCACTCTCTAGGGTTAGGGTTTCGGGGAAAACTAAGAGGGGAAATGATCCTCTCCTCCTAGCCTTTCATTTAGATCTGATCTTAGCCTAAATGATTAGGTAATGGGCTCCAATTTCATGTTTTAAGGTCCAATTAAGTTTAAGTGTGATTTGGGTCTTAATCAGTTAATTCGGCTTATTTACGAATTTTATTTGGGCCGGTCATAGAAGACACTATTGTTAAACGTTTTATCCTCTACAAAATTCTAATTTTTTATAGATTTTTATAAAAATGGTCAAATTTTCACTTATCCTATTTCTTAAGGAATTTATTATTAATTTTCACATAATTTTTATTATTTAATAACTCGGGGTATTACATTACCATTCCCGGGATGGAGAAGGCAAGACTGGAAGGGCGGACCCGGTGTAAGGGGCCAGAGGATATGTAGACGGAGGGGGAAGCCCGTGAGAGGGATAATGGGCCAAGGATGGGCCCGTATCCGCGTGAGCTAATTGGGCTTCCCCTGCTTGAGGACGTAAGAAGTCGGGCAGGCCGACAAGAGCTTGTGGCGCTAGAGGTGTGGTCTCACAAGGATCCGGGTAAGAAGACGAGAGGAGCAGGGTCTTCCCCTTATCAAACACCTAGTGGACCGAGCGAGAAGCTTGGCCCACCTCCAAACTGGGGAATCGGAGGGTCCGGGGCTGGACAGGGGTAAGATCGATGGGAGCAGCAGACAAGGCCCCCAGCCCACTAACCGGAGATAGAGAAGTGGCGGCAGTAGACACACCTTGGGGAGGAGCAGAAGTCGGGGCGTCTGGCCCCTGTAAAGCTTGGTGGAGAATGTGGAGCTGGGTCGGATCCAGCTGGCCATCATATGTAGAATGTGATTGGCCAAATTATGAGTGGCAGAATCAAAGGGGGTGGGTTGACTACCCTCAATAGCAATGGTCGGAAGAGGAGGGGCGGACCCCTCTCTCCCCTGCACAGTCGTGACCCTGGGCCAGTCCTCCAAAAATCCCTAAGGAAGAGAGTCCTCGCGGGAATGAGAAAAATTGTAGGAAGACATGGTAGAAGGGGAATCAAACAGAGGGTTGAAATAGGAAATGAACGAGGAATTGCCCCTAGGAGAAGATCCGGTGGGTGTGAAGTAACTCCACATGCAACGAGCACCTTGAAATAAGAGAAACAACACCTAATAAGCACCTAAATGGAGATGAATAACAAAAAAAGCACAAACAAAGAGGAGAGAAGAGGCAACAAATAATCAACCAAGTTGCAATGATGCGACAAATTTTTAGATGTTCCCCTTTATGAACCTTAATGAATTGAATTAAATGAACGTTCACTCAACAATAGGATTCTTAATAGGGGTGGGATAAGGGAATTGGTTGACTCTAAGTTTACTCTCTGTCACGGATGCAACCTAGACTCAGGGTGGTATGGTACAACCTGCCCGGCGTCCGTGTGGGAATCCACGGCTCACGGGGACTTACGGAGGTCCCGGATAGGGTCACCTAGCCGGCTCCAAGGAATATGAAGATGAGAGGATCCCTTACCAAGGTAGGAATGTAACTAGTATGATAAATAATGTATGAACCTACGCGCACCGGGGTGCATGCAAATTCTAGCATAAGACTAACAAACAATGCTCAATCAATGGCAAATATGACAATAATAATGCAAAGATGAATGACAATCAGGGGGGAATAAGAGGCACCCAAAACAAGTATGGAATGATATGAAATAACACACAAATACAAATCTCGGGGTACACTATAGCAAAGCGGCGGTCTGATGGGAGACCGCACAGGGTGTATAAACGGCCCAGAGCAGGACCGCAAAGTGGCAGGGAGCAGCAAAATGAAAACAACACATAACTGAAATAAACTAAAACGGTATAGACAGTAGCGTACCAGAGTGAACTGGGCAGTCTGAAAAAAGACCGCGAACCCTGTGAAACGGCCCTTACAGGACCACAGAAAGTAACAAATCCTCAGAGATGTAATTAACAAAAATGTACCTGAGACCAAAGTACGCGGTCTATCGTCTGACCGCTGGATGCTAGACACGGCCCTCAGAGGACCGTAGAAATTAACAAGCTCACAGAGATACGAACGGCAGGATCAAAGAGAATCAACGTACCTGAGACAGAAGATACACGATCTATCGAACGACCGCTGGACCCTTGAGACGGCCCACACAGGACCGCAAATAACCCCGGGACAGAAAAATGACAGGAAATAAACTGGCAAACCCGAGGCAACTAAAAACTCACCCAAACAAATACAGAAGAGCAAGTCAACATAGTCAGAAGCACGATGGGCACTAGGGGTCCCACCGTGATCGCCAAAAAAAGGGGATGTAGATATGTTCTTTCCCTCCCCAACTCAAATATGAAATGTGCTAGAGGGGAAAAAGAGTGAATGTGTGTATGTGAGTGAATAGCATGAAAAAGACAAACGATGCAAGCAATGAATCACTCACAGGCATGGACAAGTTGTGATCGCCACCAAGGTATTAGGTGCAAGGAGAGGACACCACATACCTTGGAAAGGGGAGACAGATGAAGACACTCGCCTAATGATACAGCGCTGGAACGGGATGAAGACGGCCCTATGGAGACCACTAAAGGATGTCGACGGCCGAATGATAGACTGCGTGTAGTGCTAAAGAGTGATGCGGGAAGAAGACCTGGCTGGGGACTAAACAGTCTGAATCAGGCCGCAGGAGGGCGCTGAACGGTTTGAAGAAGACCGCTAACCCCTCTTTACGGTCGAAGATGAACCGCGTGAAGTTGCCAGATTCCAAGGTGAGGAACTTATTCCTCCACCCCTTTTGGCCGGCCAGAGGGGATGTGCCTCGTGCTAAAACTCATGTTGACCTGTAAAACACAGCAGATGACTAGAAAGCACAACCCAAATTAGTTTATGAAGTGTAATATCTATGAAAATGAATGGAAGACTAAACACATAAATGGAATGGGGGATACCTAGGGGTTGAGTTTTTTGAACCCCTATGGGGCATGGAAAACAGTAGGAAGGAGAAAGAACGGTGGAATGCTCGTAAAAAACGCAGGTAGAAGTAAAGGAAAATGAACGTGTAATTATGGGCAAATGATGGAAATGGCTAACTAAGACTCAAAGAAACACAAATGCAACGACTACTCCCTGAATCGAACTCTTAATGGACATGGAAAGCCCTCCTCCCTGGCTGGAATTCGCTCAAGAATGCGGCAGCACTTCGACGCCAATTCCGGATCTCCCCCCCTCGCGAGCTTGGACTAAGGGCGCTATTTATAGACCCTTAAAAGTTAGCCCCGAATTAAGGGATTTCCAGTGAGAATTAGGCCTGGAATCTTCTAAATAAAACGTAGATAACATCACCAATTTTCACCAGGATCAAACGAGACCCAATTTGGTTAAGAATCCACAAAGAAATTCGAGGATGAAGTAGCTAACTTGACCACAGATGGAGAGAGAGAAACCTATCAAAGCAAGTATTTCGGCCTCATATGCGGTCTTTTGATAGACCATCTACCCATATAAATGGCCTATTGGAACACAGCCTAGAAGGTGTCGGTGGAAATTAATAATAAGATAAATAAGGCTATTTTATCCAAAAACAAACCGAATCAGCCGGCGTATGACTCTGAATCATAAAACAGTCCTTCGATAGGCCGCCCAAAGAATTAAAATGGCCTATTGCGAGGCCGCCTCACAGATGTCGGTGGAAAATCAGTAATAATGAGATAAATAGCTATTTATCCAGAAAACAGATCGAATTAGGACTCTGGCTTAAAAACGGTCAATTGATGGGCCGCCCGACCAGTTGAAACGGTCTAATGCTAGACCGCTTATTTGGTGTCAGGGCAAAATAGAAGGGAGATAAAAACGGTCTTATGAAAGACCGCCCACCTATTAAATGGCCTATCGCTAGACCGCATATCAGGCGGGCGAAGGAAAATAAATATAGGGTAAATAAGCTTAATTTACCCTAAAAGACCAAGTTAAATCAAAGGCCATTAAGCCCAAATTTGAGAAATTTGAGAGCAAGCCCAGCCAGGGAGGAAAGTACCCAAAAAATAAGTCCAAAGAAATGCCTAAAAGTGGCCCAATGAGTAGTGGACAACTTGAGGAATCGAAAATAAGGGTAAGAAAAATGACTCAACTCAAATGCAAAAAACGGGTGTCAACAGTCGATATTTATGAACCCATACCTATGGTTTTTTAGGATATTCTATTATCTACCGTCACTGTAGTAGGTATATGTCATACACTACCTACGGTTCAGTAGCACCATAGGAATAGATAGCCATATTAAACTACCTACTGATAATGTTGTAGGTAATTGGTATGTCATACCTACAGTTCGGTAGCATCATAGGAATAGATAGCCATATTGAACTACCTATTGATAATGTCGTAGGTAATTGGTATGTCATACCTATGGTTCGATAGCACCGTAGGAAAAGATAGCCATATTGAACTACCTACTTGTAATGTCGTAGGTAATTGGTATGTCATACCTATGGTTCTGTAGCACCGTAGGAATAGATAGCCATATTGAACTACCTACTGACAATGCCGTAGGTAAGTGGTATGTCAAACCTACGGTTTCAGTTGAGCCATAGGAATAGATAGACATATTGAACTACCTACCGATAATGCTGTATGTAAGTGGTATGTCATACCTACGGTTCCAGTTGAGTCGTAGGAATAGATAATTGTAATAAAATACCTACGAACATGGTCCTCGGAACGTACCTACGCTTCATTACCGTCGTAGGAGTAGGTCATCTGTAGAGTGATTGATGACATTAGTTTTTATTTGTTATATATTAACTACCATAAATGTCGTAGGTAGTTACCTACTTGTTATTTGTGTCGTAAGAATAGGTCACGCGTAGAATGATCGGTGTCCAATTTTTTTATTTGTTATATATTGCCTACGTACCATATCATAGGTATTTGCCTACTCTTTGTAAGTCGTAGGAATAGATCACTCGTATATTCTCATATCTTTTATTTGTTATTCATTACCTACCGATAGTTCGTGTAGGTATACATCTTTTTTATTTTTTATATTACATATGAATATTACCATAGGTAAATACCTACTCATTTTTATTATAGGAGAAATATATATCCCTTAGATTTAAAATACTATCATTATTATCTTTATATATATTTTGGTGCTAAGAACTCCCGCGCCTTCAGAAATTAACCTAGCCCGCCATAGCTTTCTTAAAAACATAAACCTACCCCAGTCCGCCACCCTCCCTCTCTTCCTCACTCCCTAGCCCACCTTCGAAACCCCCAGCCCGCCACCCTCCCTCTCTTCCTCACTTCCCAGTCTCTCTTCCTCACTCCCCAGCCCGCCACCCTATAAAATATAAGGGCAATCTAAGGCTAGCCTATGGTAAAAGAAAAGTAAAGTGTATTTTAGTATTTACTTTATATCATATATAAGAGATTCTTACCCCAAATTTCAAAAATAGAAATTTTTGTATTGTTACATGTTTCTCGTGAAAATATATGTACATCAACTAATAGTTTCTAAGTGCAATGTTTGAGTTGTGACTTTAACTGTTATCTTTGATAGTACTCAGATTTAATTAAGGTCAAGGTGGGTAAATATGAATTGAAGTTGGATGGACAAGTCATGGTAAATATTAGAGTTTTTTGTTCATTGTACACTTCATACTTTAGAAGCTCTAATATTTTTATTTTTATACATGTGTACTATATTGTAGGAATGCAAGAGTACTATGATAGGGTAGATGAATTTGTTAAGCTTATTTTTAGAGAGTTGTCCCTTGATGGACTAATTAAATGTCTTTATACCAAATACACTTATATTCACAAATGAACTAAATAAACTCTAGTTCTAGAAAAAGGCTCAATGACATCTTCGTAAGTGTAGATCCTATCGTCTCACCTAAACTCATAAAAATAGATTTTATGGACTTCGGCGTCGGGTTGAACGCCCACTCCCGCCAAAAGATAATTAGGGATTTTTTCCCACTAGGCCACCCAAATTTTCTCACAAAATTCCCTAATCCCCAAGTCACGCCTCCCATTCTTCCCTATTCTCATCTTCTTTCTTCCCCCCTATCTGACTCCCCCGGAAGCTCCGCGGCCACCTTGCCATCGCCCTCACCAGCTGTCGATGACGCTAATGTCATCTCGCGAGCACACCGCTCCACCTCTATCCGCCATTCCTGCTCTGCCTCCTTTGTCCACCTCCGCCTCTGTCCACCATTAGCCTCACCAATCGCAGTGGACGCCGATGTCATCTAGCGAGGGCCATACCACTGTCTGCTCTGCTTTCCGTGTCTGCCTCCGCCTCTGTCCGCCATCGCCCTTACCAATAGCAGCAGACTCCGGCACCATCTCGTGAGGGCCATAGCAGTCCACCATTGATTGCCCTCACCAGTCATAGTGGACGCCGGCTTCATCTCGCGAGGGGCACACCTATCCCCTATCGCCTTCACCAGCCGCAGCTGATGCAGACATCATCATCATCTCACGAGTGCCACACCTGTCCTCATCCCCCACACCATCCGCAGATGATGCTGGTGTCATCTCTCGAGGGCCACACCATCGCCTGCTATGCCTCTAGTGTCCGTCTCTGCCTCTATCAACCATCTCCCTCACCAGTCGCAGTGGACGCCGATGTCATCTTCTTCCTTCATCCTCCTCCTTTGCCATGCTTCTTCTCCTTCCAGGCGTCGTTCCAATTCCAGGTATGGGTTCTTCCTCGTGTTATTGTTGTTGTTGTTTATTCTGCTATTGCTTCTTATTGTTGTTTGATTTTGATGAACTGGGATGTAAACATTGTGTCATTCCATCTTCTTTGGGAAGCTTTGTCAAAAAATTTGAGTTTGAGAGGTGCCTCTGAGCAAGTTTTACATTTGTTTTGTGCATTATTGTGGGGTGTATCTTGTTGGTTGTGTTCATGAGGGGAGTGTAATTGTGTGGGTTTGTTGAGTTGGAGGAAGAAGTAGTTGAAGCCTAAAATTCTTGAACATTTTTTTTTGCTTGCGTGACCTGCTGTAGCGAAGGGAACAAACCCATGTTCCAAAAGATTCATCTATGTTAAAAAAAGAAAATCAAAAGGAGCTGGTTTGTCATTTTTATGTTCTTGGATCTTCTTGATTTTTTCATCTTTGTCTAACTTCGAGGTTGTGCCCATTGGAGTTGACAAAGGTTTCGCTTCGGCCATCCCAAATTTCTTTAATAGCTCCAATGTGTACTTAGCTTGATTCATGAAGATGCCCTCGGGTGTTTGCTTCACCTGCAATCCAAGAAAGAAGTTCAGTTCACCCATTAAACTCTTCTCAAATTCTCCTTGCATGATTTCTGCAAATTCTTCACATAAGACACTGTTAGTGGCTCCAAAAATAATGTCATCCACATATACTTGAACTACTAATATGTCTTTACTTGATTTCCTCGTGAAGAGTGTTTGGTCAAGCTTACCTCTTTTGAAACCATTTTCCATGAGGAATGAAGTGAGCCTTTCATATCATGCCATTGGTGCTTGCTTTAACTAGTACAAGGCCTTCTGCAACTTGTACACATGCTTTGGATGCTTTGAATCTTCAAAACCTGGAGGTTACTCTACAAAAACATCCTCCTTGATGTAACTGTTAAGAAATGTAGATTTAACATCCATTTGAAATAGTTTGAAGTTCAAAGAGCAAGCATAGGATAGTAAAATTCGGACTACTTCTAGTCTAGCAACCGGTGCAAAGGACTCATCAAAATCAATTCTCATCTCCTGGCTATACCCCTTGGCTACAAGCCGGGTCTTGTTCCTAACAACCAGTCCCATATCATTTAGTTCGTTCCGAAAAACCCAACGGGTTCCTATTACCGGTTGATTCTTAGGAGGTGACATAAGAGTCAACACCTCGTTCCTTTCGAACTGGTGTAGCTCTTCATGCATAGCCTCAATCCAGGATTCATTTTGAAGAGCTTCATGAATATCCTTAGGCTCTTCTTGTGAGATTAAGGCTATCAAATCCTCTTCTACTACTTCCCTTAGTGAAGACCTAGTTCTTACCCCGTCTTGAGGATCACCGATTATGTTTTCAGCTGGATGATCCTTCAAGAATATGGAGGAACTGGGCAAGTCGGGATGTTGCACTTGTTACTCTTGAAGTGTTTCAATTGAAGGATCTTCATCCTCTTCACTCTTGTTGGGGATCCCTTCAGTTGATTCATCCTTGGCCTTAGCATCGTTTGAACGTTTGGGATCTTCATCTGCATTCACAATTGGAATAGATTGATTGATTAATTTTAACTCAGATTCATTAAAAATCACATGAGGACGTTCTTCAACAACCAAAGTCCTCTTATTAAACAATCGATAAGCTCTAGAATTAAGTGCATAACCTAGGAAAATTTATTTGTCACTTTTCTCATCAAACTTACCTAGGTTAGACTTACCATTGTTCAGGATGAAACATGGACATCCAAAGGGTTTAAGATGGTAAATATTTGGTTTCTTACCCTTATAGAGCTCATAAGGAGTTTTCTTCAAAATGGGCCTTACCATCGCCCTGTTGATGATGTAACACGCTGTACTTACCGTCTCAGCCCAAAAAAAAATTAGTAGAGAATTTTCACTTAACATGGTCCGTGCCATGTCTATCAGGGTTCTATTTTTCCTCTCCACCACTCCATTTTGTTGAGGCATCCTTGGTGATGAGAAGTTGTGTGTATATCCCTGCTCCTCACAAAAACTGCTGAATTCATGATTTTTAAATTCACCACCATGATTACTTTGGATGGTAGTGATAAGGTAGCCTCTATCATTTTGTATTTTCCTGCAAAACACTTCAAACTCCGTCAAGGCATCACTTTTATTAGCTAAAAATAATAACCACGTAAATCTGGAGTAATCATCAACAATAACAAATCCAAAAGATTTACCTCCTGGGCTGGATGTCCTAGTAGGGCCAAAAAGATCAAGATGCAACAATTCTAGAGGCCGAGAGGTAGAAATAATGTTCTTATTTTTGAAAGATATGCGTGTTTGCTTGCCTTTTGTGCAAGCCTCACAGATTTTCTCACTCAAATTTTAATTTTGGCAAACCATTCACCAAGCCATGTTTAGACAACTTGGAGATTACTTCAAAACTTGCATGACCTAGTCTTCAGTGCCATAGCCATGCATTATCATGATTGTTTGCTACCAAGCACACATCATCACCAGAAATATCATCTAGATCAATAGTATAGACATTGTTATTTCTCTTGACGATGAATCTGATTTCAATGGAGGTTTAATTTATGACAAGGCAGTGGGTTTCATCAAAAATAATTTTAAAGCCCTTGTCACACAATTGGCTTATGCCTAGTAGGTTGTGATTTAAGCCTTTCACTTAAAGGACATTTTCAATCAAGGTTTCAGAATTCTTACTTATGTTGCCAATTCTAATTATTTTACCTTTGTCCTTTCCACCAAAGGCAACTAAGCCTTCATTTTTATCTTACAGTGTAGAGAGGCCCTTCTTGCCCCCTATCATATGTCTTGAATAGCCGCTATCCAAGTACCATTTGCTCCCCCTAGCTTCAAGACATATCTGTAAAAAACAACATTCTCATGTAATTATTTTTGATACTCAAACGAATTTGGGTCCGTAGGGGTTAGTCCAATTTTGTGCATATCTTTTCTTGGTCCAAAATACATGATTTCTTGGTGAGTTTTATTTGAACCAGCAATTGGCAATAACATGACCAAGTCTACCACAGTGAAAGCAATTGACATGTGTAAACTTTCTTTGAAATTCTCGTGGTTTGGTTTGGACATGTGTTGGCTTGGAGTGTGAACATGAAGCACAGTCTTTTTCTTTTTCATGAACATAGGATGTAGTGATCTTATTCTCAAAGGATTTTTTATTTTGGAGAATGTATCCCAATCCTTCTTTCCGGAAGTTAACCTTAACTCCCAACATGTTGTCTAGGTTTTGTTTTCCCTTAACAAACCTAGAGACGGTGAACTGCAAGTCAGTCACCTCCTTATTCAAACTCACATTTTTATTTTAAAGTTATGAGATTGAGGATTGCAAAACTTCTTTTTTATTTTTCAATTTTTCAAAAGCTTTCTCCATTTCAGACAGCTTACTCATCAATTCCTCCTGCCTTTTCTCATTTGCTAAAATTATTTACAACAAGCTTTCTTTTTCTTCCGATAACTCAAACCATTCTTGTTCCAATTTCTCAAATTTAACAAATGTATCCTCATGTGTTAATTCATCAATTTTATTTTTGAGATTTTTATTTTCAGATCTGATTTTTTTGTATTTCGTACATAGTTTTTCATATTCCGACTCCCACTGTTCATTTGAAATGAAATCAGGGTTAGAAATTACCTCTGTTGATTCATCTTCATATGCCATGAGACATAGACTTTCGACGAGCTCTTAGAGCTCCTCATCAGACGGTTCGTCCTCTTCGTCGCTCCATGTGGCGACCACGGCTTTGGGCTTCTTGAACTTGTCCTTCTTGAATTTCCTCGTCAGATCTAGGCACTCTCCTCTCATGTGCCCGGGCTTCTTGTTTTCGTAACAAATGACAGTATTGGGCTTGCTCGGCTCACCCTTGGTTTGAATGGGCTTCTTTTGCCCCTTTCTGAAGTTGCCTTGGAAATTCCTCTCCTTTCTTAAAAATCTCTTTACTTGGCGAGTTATCATGGCCAAGTCTTCTTTTTCATTACTTCCCTCGCTGGATTCTTCTTCTTGAAAGTCATCATCAGATTGGTGAGCTTTCAATCCAATCACTTTCTTCTTCTTTGTATCTTCCTCGGTTGTTCTCTTCATGTTTATCTCATAGGTCATGAGTGACCCTATGAGATCGTCCAAAGAAAGTGTGGATAAATTTTTCGAATCCTCAATTACTGGGGCTTTTGTGTGCCACACCGACAGAAGTGATCTCAGAACTTACATCAGAAGATCAGAGTTTATGTACTCCTTCCCGAGGCTTTTGAGACCATTTGTGATCTCCGTTAATCTCGTGAACATTTCTGAGATGGTTTCTTCAGGCTTCATTTTGAATAGCTCATAATCTCTGACAAGAAGGTTTGCCTTGGTCTCCTTGACCTCAGAGGTTCCCTCATATATGAGCCGCAACTTGTCCCACATCTCCTTGGCTGAGCTGCACATGGATACACGAGAAAACTCGTTAGGATGTATAGCACATTGCATGATGTTCATAGCATTAAAATTAACTGTCAATTTTTAAATGTCCTCAATAGACCATTTATCTTCATCTTCAGAGAGTTTATAAGGACCCTTGTCCACAACCCTCTAGACCTCGTACTCCTGAGCCCTTTGAAAAACATGCATTCTATTTTTCCAGTATGAGTAGTTCGAACCATCAAAGAATGGAGGGTGGTTAATGGAATGACACTCAGGCATCATTCCCTTGTTGGCCATTGATCTGGATCTTTCTCTAGATCGTTAGATCTGTGAAAGTTGGAGCCTTAGCTCTGATACCAATTGAAGTCCCACGATCAAGGACACCCAAGAGAGGGGTGAATTGGGTGTTTTCAAACTTTTAGCAAAATCTTGCCCAATTCAAACAAGTGTGAATAATAGCCGTAATGAATTTAAGATCTATATGAAAACTCTCTGATCTAATAGAAACTATCGCACTCAACCGATCTTAGGTACGATGGCAGAGGTGGGAATCTGGACATTCTACTCACGCAAGATGTTATCTTCCTGACAAGGTTTGCCTTGCCGATCTGAACCCACCTTTTAATATACCCGAGATCTAATATGAGAATGATAAATTATGCTAGATCTAACTCAAACAATACAACCAAATTAATTTACGTTTGTGCTGCACAGAATGGGGATAGAAGAAAAGGAACAAACCACACAATGGACAGTGATTTTTAGGTGGTTCGGATGCAACAACGGCAACCTACATCCACCCCTCACGATTTGTGAGAATTCCCACACTATCTTGTAAAGGTTTACAAGATCAAAACACACATACACACGTGAGGAGTTCGGAACTCCTACGAAGGTGCACAAGCACAGAATCACGAAGGGATGTGAATACTAGAAGAAACACACACACACACACACACGGATCTGCGTAGATCCACACACACATAAGTGTTTAATGTTACAAGATCACACACTTGAAGCTTGATGAAAAACAAGGGAGAAACATAAAATGGAAAACACAAATTTAAGCTCCCCCTTAGTGGATGAAGATGATCTTGGATAAAGCTTGCTCCTCAGTTAGATCTTCACTTTAATGGCTTGCAGATGATCTTGGGAACCTTGCTCTTGGATGAAGAACTCTTGGACGCAGCACTGTTCACGGAGCTACAGTAGCAGCTCTCTTTCTCCTTTGGCAGCCCCATTTGATCTCCCTTGAGTGATTAGGGTTTTTGACCCCAAAGTGATGTTTTTATGAAACTTGGATGGTCAAGAGACAAGCCAGGAACCAGATCCACAAATCATGGCATGTTTGGTGACTTTGGGATTAAACAAACCAAAGGAAAAGGGCTTCCCACGTTGAAGAACACAAGTCAACAATTACTGCCTCGAAGCTGGCGGTCGACCGGACTACATGGGGTGGTCGACCAAAATTTTATAGAAATGAAGCTTTCAACGTTGGGAAAATCGTCGATCGGCCCATGACCGACAGTCGACCGCTAGCTGAAGAACCTGCATTTTTAACAGAGTTAGCCAATTAATCATAATCTGTGAACAAATCGTTTCATGACCATATCTTGTTCCAATCAATATGAGTTGGTTGAGCTTATCCTGGGCATTTCTTGAAGCATGGTAGATTTAGGCATTTGCTTGATTAAGGATGGCTTTGAGAGTGGTTTAAGCAAGTTATTACTTAGGTTGTAATGCCGGGGTTTTGTTATCATCAAAATCATCTGGAGAGACTCAACAACCCCTACCTTTAGAAATATTTTGGCCATGAACAACATTACTAACATGCACCAGTTATACAGTAGGGCCAGGTTCATCCAGACCCAATTTAAGGATTCTCATATCCACACCCTCTTTGAACCCCAGAAGCCCAAGTACACCAAAAAGCCCTAGGGGCCAGTCACCGAGGGGGTCCAAACCAATGAGCAGATGCAGGCCGTCACGTTTCCATCCACCAACCATCCCGCTCCACCTCCCTTCCAGCAACCTCCACGCAACACTCACTTCCCCGCTCCCCAAAATGCCCAACCATCCTTCCCCGCTCCCCAACAGCCACAACAGCCACCTCAGTACCATAACGTCCCTCCACCAAACGGCTATGCATCTGCGCATCCGGGTCCTAAAAGGGCCCAGTACCCCCCATTGCCTGAAACCCTTCCTGATATCTTCTCTGCTCTAATGTCCATTGGGGCTTTACAACTTCCTCCGGAACGGCCGAATTGGAACCCGGTCGTCGACCAGTCTAGATACTTCAATTTCCATCGACAGCCCGGGCACACAATTGAGAGATGCTTCCAGTTTAGAGATCTTGTCCATGACCTGCATGAAGGGCAACGGATCGACTAGGCTAAGATGCGTAAAGTCATCACAGATATCAAGGAGAGAAGATAGCAGCCGTGACAGCAACAATAGCCAGCACCGCAGCAATAGCAGTAGCAACCTACATAGGAATTGGGGATTCATCAGAATCTGATGCCTAACCATCCGCCCGCTCCGCAACCTTAGCCGTCGGCACCAGCTAAGGTTAATATTGTTCACTGCCCAGCTCCCAACGTTAGGTGGTCTTATGATGATGACTCGTCAGCTCAACTCATGGCCCTCCACCATACCTACCGCAACTCCCCTTCACCTTCTACCCCCGTTATCCTTCAACCCGCCACTACAACCGCCATCACACTTGCTAAACCCCTCATCCTACCCTCCGCATTGCCCAACATTTCACCCGTCTTCGCGCGAACACCCACTACACCCTCCATTGTCACCCCTGCGCCTAACCCTTCACCCATCGTTCTCCCGGCGGCACCCGTTAAGCCTGCCTCTCCTGTCATCACCCCCATTTTGCCTGCAACCTCTACTTTCACCCCCCTCATCCACCCTGTTGGGCCCATTAAATCACCCTCCATGAGTCCATCCGATGCCGTGCCGGCACAAAATCTTGCCCTCTGGAATGGGCGCCTATTTCATCAAACTGGTGCATCCGCACCCAATCCTTAGTTCCCACAGCAAGCTGCTGATCAAGAAGAAGTGGACCCCTTCCCCGGTACGCAATATGATTTATTACATCACTTGGACAGAATGTTGGCCAAGATCTCAGTGCTTGAATTGATTAGGAGGTCCAAATTACACCAAGATGCTTTAAAGGAATTCCTACAAAAGGTCTTGGTAAACGAGGATATGGCAATAGACAGTTTACCAACGGCTTTGGCCGTGCTCACAAAAGGGCCGGCCATCTCTTTCTCTGAATCTGAATTGTCACCTCCTGAGGCACGACAAATGCCGCTCTGCATCTCCATCACCTTAAATAAGGTGACTATTGATGCGGATTTGGTTGACACTGGAGCCTCTATAAATGTCTGTCCCCTCAGCACTCTGCCTACATGCAACATTTCTAAAGACATGTTAAGGCCTACTCCAACTACAATCACGGCCTATGACAACTCGAGGAGGGCCTGCCATGGGGTAATTATCATTCAAGCAGAGCTCGGGCCACTAACAATGCTCATGCAGTTTTATGTGCTAGACATTGACCCAATGTTCAAGGCTATTCTGGGTCGTCCGTGGATTGACAACCTTCATGCTGTACCATCTACCGCCCACCAGTGCCTTAAATTCTCGTTTCAAGTGCGGGTAGTAAAGGTCAAGAGCATATCCACGGTCCAAATAGTTAAGGCCATTTCCAACAAAATATTGCCAACACTCTGGCCGAGCAACAAGCCGGTCATTTCTGTAATGGACCTCAATTTCCCATGGGCTTATGCACACCGCAAGCCGGCCGTCACGCCGATCAACATTAAGATGAAGCCCACGATGAGAGACCCTAAAGGCTGGAATATGATATTGAAATTATCTATAAGCCAGGCATGGGTCTCGGTGCTCAGTTACAAGAGCGGACTAAGCCAATCCCCAGGGGTAGAAAGATGAACAGAAGGGGTCTCAGATACTAAGAGTACTCATTATCAGTCCTGGGAGACTCAAGGCCATTGACCTGGGACTACCGCCAACATTTTGTGAAGGGGTCATTGCAGCCTGGTACCTTGAAGCCACCGCCCCGCTTGACAAGAAAGGAGATGCTGCATGTATAGTTTCTAACCCACCGTCGCCACCAAAGGAGCCAGTTGATGACATGAGTGATTTCAATGAAGATTTTGCAAAGCTATTTCATGAAGAAGATTGTCCAAGAAATCCTGAGATGCAGCTCGTGAAATACACGTTAACAGAGCCAGCCTACCATCCGCGAGAAGAAGGGAGCTCACTGATTGCCTTTTCTTGGCCTCCCTCTCGTTTGAAGTCTCTTTTCTAAGAGCTGGAATCTGTACCCCGTTCACCTCCTCTCCTAATTTATATGTTCCTGTTAGAGATGCCCACTGATTTTCTCATCGTCAGGACATGCACTTGTTGTCCACCTGTTGATTTGTCTACTCCTTTATTCTCTTCCTCTTATCCTTTCTTCGACATCTTCTGCCCATCCATCTATCCCCTCAGGCTTCCTCCTCCACCTTCCTCTCTATCTTGCTGCATACTCTCCACTGATCTCAAAAAGAAAAAAAACGTCAATTTTGAAATAGAGATTTCAGTGGAGGATTATGCTATGTTCTGTCAGTCCTCTTCCCAGGGGCATGAGGCCCATGTTCCCCTTCCACTAGATTTCCTATCTCCTAGGTTAGATGTAGGGTCCGTCGAGTCTAGGAAAGTGATGTCTGTCGGGTCTAGTGAAATAGGATCTTGTTCTAGTGCATACGGCCCTTCCTCTACGCTTGAGGCGCGCCCACTAGCACGTCGTTCCAAATTCATCTTTGATAGGTTCCTCCAGGATCTCGCCCAATGCTATCATGCCCTCCTTAGATGCCCGGAGTTTGTAGAAACAACCATCGTCCTTGAGGATGATGAGGAGCAAGACAGGGAGTGGGGTGACGACGGAATATGTGTTTATGAGATCGTGGATGAGAAAGTCCCGGCGGATTTTGAGGACAGTAGATGACACTGCCGATTTGTACGCACAAGGTGTAAAGAGGTTCCATGAGCCGTCGTCGACAGTAGATGAACCTACGAAAGAAATAAATCTTGGAACTGAAGGGGACCCCAGGATCATTCTTATTTCTACTAATCTCCCTCCTCAGGTAGAAGTAGAATTGGTCAAAGTTTTGAGGGAGTATGGCGATTCCTTTGCCTTGCCCTATGAGGACATGTCGGATCTTGACCCCTCCTTGGTAGAACATCGATTAGTGCTTAAGCCAGGAGCAAGACCTGTGAAGCAAAAGTTGAGAAGATTTCACCCCCACATGGCCTTGAAGATGAAGGAAGAGATTGATAAATTACACAAGGCTAGGTTTATTTGAGTGGTTCTATATCCTCAGTGGGTCGCAAATATAGTCCCTGTTATGAAGAAAGATGGGAAAGTGCGAATTTGCATTGATTTCAGGGATTTGAACAAGGCATGTCTCAAAGATGATTTTTCGCTACCTCATATCGATGTGCTAGTGGATAACACCGTCGGGTATGAAGCCCTCTCATTCATGGATGGTTATTCGGGATATAACCAGATCTGTCTAGCTCCAAAAGACCAGGAGAAGACCTCGTTCACCACACCCTGGGGAACTTATTGTTATGTGGTTATGCCTTTCGGACTAAAGAATGCAGGTGCCACTTATCAAAGGGAAATGATGGCGATATTCCATGATATGATGCATGTGTATATGGAAGCTTATGTGGATGATATTCTGGTGAAATCGAGGTCAAAATAAGAGCACCCCGCTATTTTGGCTAAGGTGTTACAAAGGGCTCAGGAGTACAAACTGAAGATGAATCCCAAGAAATGTGTATTCGGAGTATCCTCAGGTAAGTTGCTAGGATTCGTAGTTAGTAAACGAGGGATTCCGATCGATCCTAATAAGGCAAAGGCTGGCATGGATATGCCCCCGCCAAAGAACATTACTGAACTTCTAGGTTTAATTGGACGTTTACAGTTTATCCGAAGATTTATATCTTAGCATTCTCAAAGGTGCCATCCATTTTACGAGCTACTTAAGGCGGGGGTTAAATTTGAGTGGAATGAAGAATGTCAGAAGGCTTATGAGGATCTGAAGGTTTATTTGTCTAACCACCCGGTTCTGCAACCTCCCTCCCTGGGAAACCCCTGATCTTATACATTTCTATCATTGAGGACTCCCTAGGAGTTGTCCTAGTGCAAGTAGACAACGAAGGGAAAGAAAGGGTAGCTTATTACCTCTCTAGGTTGTTCAACTCGGTAGAGGCTAAATACACTGCCATGGAGAAGACATGTGCAACATTAGTATGGGTAGCTCAGAAGTTGAAACATTATTTCCTTGCCCATGAGGTCAAGTTGATCTCTAGAATGGATCCAATTTATTATCTCCTCGAAAAACCTATCCTTTCTAGCAGATTGACTCGTTGGCAGAGCTTTCTCTCCCAATTTGATATCAACTTCATCATCCAAAAGACAGTAACATGCTACGCCATTACTGAACATCTTGCCCATTTACCCGTTCCCTGCACGGATTCCATCCAGGACGAGTTTCCTGATGAACACCTCGCCGTTCTCACTCATCATCCCTTCTGGTCCATGCACTTTGATAGTGCAGTTAATTCGCAAGGCCGAGGGATCAATGCTGTACTCCTCACTTCGGAGGGAGTGACCATGCCATTTGCATATCAAATCTATTTTCATGCAACCAACAATATAGCCAAGTATGAGGCTCACCTCGCTGGATTAAAACATGCCTATCTCTTGGGCACACGATATTTGAACATTATAGGAGATTCTTAGCTGGTGCTACGCCAAGTCCTTTCTACTTATCGCACCCGTGACCCGAAGCTCAAGCCCTATCAAGATTTGGTCACTCTCTTGGCTAGGCAGTTCCGTAAATTGATTTATATTCATACTCCTCGATCTCAAAATATTCTTGCCAATGCACTTGCATCACTTGCTTCTTCCCTGTCCTTTCCTTTCAGTCACTCTACTGAGACCATTGTGGTCCAGCGGTTAGATGCTCCTTCCTTTCCGGATCCCTAGTTTAATAACCTTAGGAAATCCGTAGAGAAGAAGGCTGAGAAAGAAGAATTGAAAGAGGTATCATTGGCAGAATTGGAAGAGATCTTGGAAGAAGAGGAGTTGCCTTGGCACCATGAAATTGAGATGTATTGTACGGATGGTTCATTCTCGGAGTCGGCTAACGCAGAGTAGCGTAAGGCCATCAGGAGAGTCACCTCGAGGTACACAATTGTTGCTAGAGAATTATATAGGTGAGCCCTTAACGGAGTTCTTATGCGATTTTAGACGATGATGAGGCCTGGAAAGTCGTTGAAGCAGCTCATTCAAGTGAGTGCGGAGGGCATGTCAATGGTCAGGCACTGGTAAAGAAAATTCTTAGGCAGGGCTATTACTGGCCAACCCTAGAAGAAGATTGTTCCAACTACATCCATATGTGCGTTCAATGACAACTTCATGCTGACAAAATTCACGATCCCGCCTCCTCCCTCCATCCTCTTTCGGCTCCTTGGCCATTCTCCATGTGGGCATTTGATGTTGTAGGCCCACTAGGTGATCCAAACTCTCAGGTCAAGCAAAAATCCTTTATCCTCACCGCTACTGAGTATTTCACTAAGTGGACTGAAGTCGAAGCTTACGCAGAAATCAAAGTAACCACAGTTTGCCACTTTATCCTGAAGAACATCATCTCGCGGTTTGGAGTGCCAAGCGACATTGTCACCAACAACAGACTGCAGTTCGTGTCACAATAACTCCAGGACCTCTGTAAGAAGTTTAATATTTTATTGCATTATTCATCTCCATATTACCCTTAGGGCAATGGCCAAGCTGAGGCCACGAATAAAACCCTTCTTAACATCATTATGAAAACATGCGAGTCGCACAAATTTTCTAATTGGGCCAAAAGATTAGTAGAAGCTCTATGGGCTTATCGCACCTCCGTCTGTACTCCCACGGGGCAAACTCCTTTTGCTCTCACCTATGGGATGGAGGCGATACTTCCATATGAGATTTTGATCCCTTCCCTAAGAGTGCAGCTTGATAAGGAACTGAATCTCGATGAGCGTTGAGAGGTGTTGCTAGTCCAGTTGGAACTCTTGGACGAGAAGAGACTTAACGCGGCCAATCATGTTATTGTCTATCAAAAGTGCGTCTCATGTCATTTTCAAAAGAAGGTTATTGAAAGAAAATTTTAAGTGGGTAACATGGTTCTGAAATGCAAGTTTATTAGAGTAGGTGGTCCTAGGTCTAAACTGTAACCCAACTGGGAGGGTCCATTCGTTGTTACGGAAGTTTATCCTGGGAACGCGTATCGTTTAATTAACACCGAGGGTGAGGAGTTGTCATACGCATGGAATGGGCTTCATCTCAAGCGTTTTTTTTTAAAGAGTCTGGCTAACGATAATCGGGTGGCGAGGCATCTCTTTCTTAATCACTAAAGAAGATGCATTAGCACATCAACCACACACTACACAACACCCTTGGTCAGGATATTCCTTTTTTGCAAAACACCATTTCTCCTTCGGCCATGATCGGGGGAGGTGAAGGTCCTTGCTTTTCTTTCTTTCGGCCGAATGTAGGAGCAAGAGACTGATGGATGAAACAACTCACCTAGGCAATCCCCGATACGAGAGCGGTCTCAAATAGGGGTAGTCTTAAAAAAATAAAAAAAAGTGAAGGAAGAAGAAGAGAAAACACCATGAAAAAATGCCCATGATCCTAGTAACCGAGTCTGCTTCTCCTAAGGTAGGAGTCGAGGTTCACGTAAAATGGTAAAGGGTTGTGCAGCGTCATGTGTGTATCAAAATAAATGAAAGTCATAAAATCGAAGACACAAAGCCCCGGTGCAACATACCAACTCTTTGAGGGGCAGCGCCCTAGACGGAAGTCGAGCCCTGATATCTCCCATCCCAATGAGAGGCTTTTCCCCAATTTTTATTCCACTCTTTCCCTAAAATACTAGATCCTACCCTGGGTGTTGGGTTCTGTGCGCCCCTCTTTGTCTTTGATAATGGTTTTGATAATTATAATATATTGTGTGATTTGTGTATGCTTTAAAGTGAAAATATTGTGTGCTTGTTTAGTGGAAAATGTCTTCATGCTAGATGAGCTCATATGTTGACTATCTTGTCTTGCAGGTCTGAAATGCATGGTGGATATCATAAATGTGATTCATGCATAGTGTATTTGACACCTTGGAGCCTACATGTGAAAAATTGTGTTTTTTAGTGGATTGTCAAATGGCTTGTTGCAATGACTCTTGCTAGGCCTTTCACATGCTTGAATCTTATAACACCCTTGCTATGTATCGAAATGCTTCATGTAGTAATCATTGATAGTTCTGGCTATCTTTAAGATAAGAATCTCGTTTTAGAAGAGAGAAGCTTGTGTTTTTGGTGGAAACACTAAGTTGGGTTTATTGAGTTTCATGCATGATATGTGTTCATGTTTGGTCATGATGAAATCTTCATATTTGGCATTCTCATATTGCTTGGTGGATGGTAAATTTAACTAACCTTCCATTTGTGAAACATGGTGTCTTAATGCAGAAATGTGTTTAAACTTGTACTCATGAAAGACTTTCAATGAAGAAGCATATCATTTACACTTGTTGAAACAAGCTCTGATTTGGCTCTCTATACCTGCATGTGGAGAATGAGTTAAGGCTTAACTTGACTGAACTTGGAGGTTTATTTCCGAACTGAACTTTGAGTGATTGGACTGAATTTGGAATCTTTGGATTGATCTTGATAGTCTTGGGTGACATAAAACTCATGTGTAGCTTGATTGAACTGGATCTATGTGAATCAAGATTCTTGTACATGGTTCTATCTCAATATAAAAACATGCATTTGGATGAAGCTATGACAATGTGATTGTGAATTTATTTGCATTGCTTGATGATTGACATGAAAAGATTTGGGTATAATGTGCAGGTTTAATTAAGTCCACCAATCCATGAAGTCATGGTAAGATCTAATTTCTAGTAAATTTTATTGTGCCCAGATTGGCTTGATGCATCCAAAATGTTTTTGGAGTTAACTGTATAGTTTTAATTGTGCTTTACACTAGCTCAGACCTTGGTCATGCTAGCATAGACCTTAGCGTCACATGCACAGACCTTGGCACCATATCCACAGACCTTGTGCATACATATGCTTTGACCAGTCCATGATTGCACCGACCCTGTACATCTACCTGCATCGACCCTATACTACATATGCTTGGACTTGTCCCCTATATGCATAGACTTATTTTTTCAAATGTGGACTGACGTCAAAATATTGCAGGTACATTCAGGTTTAAATCCCTTGGATCCATGGTAAGTCTTTATGTTTGCATATAGTCCCATGGGCCTTGATTGGATTCGTCTCATGTACTTTGGCCTCGGGGTTCATTTGGTTGCTTTATTGTCCGTTGATAAATAGAGATTCATGTTGCAACCTGCTCATTTTGTTTCCCAAACTTCATTGCAAAATCTAGTTTGATTTGTGTTTTAAAGACCCCTCATGCATGCTATTTAATTGTACTTGAATGGGGTTGAATGATGTTTAAAGGGTGTTAAAGATTTTGGGCTTTATTCATTACATAACTTGATTTTCTCTACTGTCAGAGAAAGTGTCGACTCTAGGAGTCGACACTTTCTAGCCAGCTTGCTGGCTGGACACTGCTGGCTGCAAGTGTCGACACTTACAGGCTAGAGGTCTGTTTTCAATGAAAATAGAACCTCTGGTGAAAAGTGTCGACCCTATGAGTCGACACTTTTACCTTGGTCCTATTTTTATATAACGGGACATAACAAGATGAGAAAAGTGTCGACTCCAAGAGTCGACACTTTCTCTGGTTCGTTCGGATCACGATTTTCAGATTGTTTACGAAATACCCATTACATGGTCCGATTACTTGGTGTTTTTACCCCACTTACCCTTAGGATTTCTACCCTTGATTGGGTGTTGGTTTGAAAGGGTTTTAGCATAGGCATTCATGTCTTTTGTTGCTGGTTTTCTTCTTCCTATATGTAGGTCGCGATTTTCATCGGAAGGCATCCCCTGCGCTAATATTCTCCATCTGCTTGTAGGAAAAGAAGAAAGAGGGAGAGGAAGAACGTGAAGGAGGGTGTTGCACACTCAAGGAGAAGGAAGAAGAAGCTGCAGAGGGCGCCGTTCACAAGCCCGAGTCTCGTTCTGGTAGCTGCAGCTGCTGCTCTCCACCATTCGAGATTTTCGACATCTGAAACTTCAAGTCCGACTGCTTCCACTCCAAGGATCGACTTCCAGCGCACCCTACCTACTGATTGAAGGGAGTTGTGGGACATTCAAAGGGGAATATATATATATCTACTTTCAATTGTCTGTGATGTACCTTTTAACCAAGATATAGTTATGGAGCATATTGACTCATCTGTTCTTGGTGCGTGTAGGCTTGATTGGAGTTTGGATTTGAACGAACAAACGTTAGATCCTTAAGGAGGACGACCGACTGTTCCAACCAGCTACGGATAAGACTTTCTCCAACCTAAGCTTCAAGAAAGATCCCCTCATGACGATTGGAGAATCAAGCACATATTTCTACATCCTCTTTATGTTTATTTCCATGAGTGCTTCATAGTCTATCTTCATTTACATACTACTATGGGCGTTTATTGTACATCATCTTGGTGTCTTAAACTCGATATATCATCATGTATGGGCGGAGCTGCGTCTCCGTGTGGTTTTAAGTGTCCGGCGTGTGTTCCCCGACGTTGTGTGTGTGTGTGTGCTGCGGTGGCAGCATCTTGGGGCTTGTCCCCGTTTGGATATTACTGCGGAAGCAGCGTGTGTGGTATTGGGGTTCGTCCCCGTGTTGCTATGTTTCGTAGCGTGGAGTGAAGCCTCACCGGGTTCGGTGAGGGGTGAACGTAGGCAGCCCATCGTGGTCCCGAACCACCTAAAAATCTTTGTCTCGTGTGAATGCCTGTGTGATCGTCCATTTCATCTACCTCCCTTCACAGGTCAACTTGTAGATTTTTATTCACGACACCTCCACACATTGCTTCCTCCGTTATCTGTGTTTGGCTTTAATTTAATTATTATTTGCATTGTCAAACCGTGTGGGATCGTAAAGATTGAGAGAACTCTTTTAATCTCACATCTATTTATGGTAATTAACGTTGTTAGTTTTATTTCCGTTGTAATTAGTTGGAGTTGTTTTTAAAATCCGCCATCTCGGCAAGGGGACAATTCAACCCCCCTTCTTGTTCGTCATCTCTCTGGGCTAACAATTGGTATCAGAGCCCAGTCTCTGATTTCTTAGCGGACCTCACGGTCTAGGAGAAAATATCGTTTCATGATGGCCAGTGTAAATGTGCTTCCTGTCTTTGATGGTTTTGATTTTGCATCATGGCTTGGAAAATTGTGTATTTGGATTTCTAGTACTAATCCGAAGCTTTTGAACTTAATGACTAATGGTCCTCATGCTCTACCAAAAGATAAGTCAAAGTGGACCGATGAGTATAAGAAAAAGGATTCTGATAATCTTTTTATTTTGAATATTCTTAAGGCTGCAGTGAACACTAACGTATATCCCTTCGTTTCATCATGTAGGTTAGCCAAAGATATCTTGGATGGGCTAAGCAAGGCCCAAAAAGGAAGCTACAACAATGATGAGTGCCTCGTGGCAAACAAAGAAAATGAATGTCAAAGCAAGGAAAACTCCAAGGTAAATTCTGATTCTGATGAAAAGGATGAGATTAGCTATGATGAACTTGTGATTGCTTATGATGAACTGTTTGAAAAATATAAAACTATAAAATCTGAAAACAAAAGATTGAAAAATAAGCATGATAATTCTTCATGTGGAAAATGCACCGAGCTCGAAAGACTAGTTGAGTCTCACATGCTTGATGATGAAGAACACAAAGAATTGATTGTAAATCTTAAATCTGAAAACAAATCTTTACTGGCTAAAATTTCAGAACTTCAACAAATAAAAAAGGAAAATGAGAAGCTGAAAGTGTTGAATACCGCCATATCTGAAAAATTGCTTCTTCTTGAAAAAAGAAAAGCTACTCTGAATGTTGACAAGTCTGAAAAGCTGAAGGAACTGAGAAAGGAAATAGAAAGCTTCAGGAATATGAATGATATATTTGAATGCAATGTAACTATGAATAAAATGGTTGATGAAAATGTGAGTTTTCAAATGAAAGAACTTGAACACACTTCCATGAATAAAAATTCATTTGACAAACTCCAAAATGAAAACATTACTTTGTTAATTCAGATTTCATTGCTTGAACGTAAATTGAAAAGTCTTGAAAAGGTTTCGAAAGGAAAATGTGTGATCATTGATGATTGTGACAATTTGTACATTCTTGAACAAGAAATTGAAAGTCACAAGACTGTTAACTCCTTGTTAAATGACAAAATTGCATCTTGTGAGGAAGAATTGGCTAGTTCTGAATTGCATATCTTATATTTAGAAAGTTAAATAAAAGGTTTAAATGAACTCATGTCCACATCTGTAAAAGAAAATCAAAATCAGAAAAATGACGTTGATTGCTCTTGTGTGATTGCAAAACCCCCTGTTATTAAACATAATCATGTAACAAGCAAAAGGAGAAATGTCTCATGTTTTTACTGTGAAAAATTTAGCCATGATATGCATGACTGCTTTCTGATGGAATTTGATGATAATGAAGCATTGAAGTCACAAATGAAAATTGTTGATGAATCTAAAAAGCTTGAAAAGCCAATGAAGAAAAACTTCAATGTTCATTGCTTTTATTGTGGGTTAAATGGTCATGTTTTTAAAAATTATTTCACAAAGAAAAATGATGATGAATGGTCTATCAAGAAGAAACTTTCATGTCATTATTGTGGTGAACCTGGACATGTAATGAATGATTGTTCTTTAATAAAAAAAGATGATAATTGGTTCATGAAAAGAAAATCTCCTCATTATTTTTATTGTGACCTGAATGGACATTCAATGGATGATTGTACCATGATGAGGGCCAATGATGACTGGTATGAGAGCAAAAATAAGAAGAATATCTTTACTCATGTTAGAGCTAACCCCTCGGGACCCAAGGTGGCTTGGGTACCCAAATCTTCAAAATGAGAATCTATTTTGCAGGGCGCCTTGAGGTCAAGGAATATTAATAAATAAAGGACTCTCAAGGTGAGAAAGAAAATGGTTTAATTTTGAGAACTTACTCTGGTTAGATTCATTTTGAAAAATCTGAAAAGGTGAAAGTTGAGTTTAGAGTTCACATTTAAACAACTTCATTCCTGTCTTGTTGATTTTGCCAACTTCTGAAATGATGAGATCTTGTGAGCATCATGTTTAAATGAGTTGAACACACTTCTCTTTTCACATCTTGTGAATAAATTTAGTTTTTGAATGCTTAACATTGCACATATGTAGTTTTTCATACACACCTTCTCTTTCATTTTGCAAAAAACAATTCAGATTTGAATGCTTTGATCTGTGCATAGAGTCTTTTACTCTTTTACTCACATCCTGCAAACAATAGTTTACTTTTGCATATATAGCTTACACACTCACTTGCAAGATACATACAACACATATCATACACATCTTTACATACTTGTAAATAAAGAAAATTTTCAATCATCTTTTTAAGTTACATGCATATATTTACATATACTTTTCAGACTTGTGTGCCTGAATGCCATGATTATTTGGTATATCAAATGGCGATAGTGGAATGTTGGATTATGTCCAACTGGAAGCTTTCCTCACGTGTGATGGTGGTCTTCAGGCCTACATTCTCTGCCAAGTACCAATAATCAATTTGCTTGAAAACATTGAAAAAACCCTAGTTGATTGCATGTATATACTTTATACAACCACTTCTTGATATTTTTCTATGACTCTTCACCTTGCTAAATGAATTTACTTTGATCTAGACATGTTTGCTCCATGGCACATATTAAGGGGGAGTTTTTGCCCATAATTGTGCATACACTTAGGGGGAGGCATAACTGTGATTAGACTAATTCATGTCTTACATTCAGTACAACCACCCACAAACTTTGCACTTTTTTGAGATAATGAATCAATCTAATAAGGATTACGGTTTTCTACTCTACACTTTTAAGGACTTTTGATTCTCTACATGAAATTCACATATCTCCTGAGGAAAGAGCTATTTACCCCTTCAAAAGATTGGATAAGTGGAACGTGAATTCGAGTAGCCGGGAATGTTGGGTTCGGTGCAAGTATTCAGAGGGGGGGTGAATGAATATACCCTTTAAAAACCTTCACCCAAAATAAGATTTCGCTCACTTAAAAATTGGAATGCTAACGAGATAAAATAGAACACTCATCTACTGAACCTATGATCAAACACATGGAGCGCCCCTATGCAATCATCTAGCGGAAGCAAACAGATAGAAACATCAAACCACTGCACAAGGGGTTTTTAGGTGGTTCGGTCCAGCAGACCTACATCCACCCCACACTCAACCCGAGTGTGGCTTCCTGCTGATTCACAGCTTGAACAGCTGGGCATCACAGCTTGCCATACATCAGCTGGGCAACACAGCTTGCCGTCCGAGGAATCCTCCTCGCCCGCTAAGCAACACAGCTTGTTGTCCAGTGGAATCCACCACTGTAAACCACTGGGGATTACAACTTACCTGTCCAGAGGCAGCACCTCTGCAAACTGCTGGGCAATACAGCTTGGCCGTCCAGTGGAATCCTCCACTGCAAACGCTGAGCCTCACAGCTTGCTCCGCTGACAAACAGCTTGAAGAAATATCTAAAGGAAAACAAAAGATAGAACAAGACAGCAACAGAAAGCTGCAACAATGAAGCACAAATATAGCTCTCGAATGGAGCAGATCTAGCTTGGATTTGATCCAATGCCAGAGAACCCAATCTCTCTCTCTCTCGCAGCTAGAGCTCTCTATTTCTCTCTTTTTCTTCTTTCTCTTCTTTCTCTTCTTTCTCTTCTTCTTCTGCTCTTCTTTCACTTCTTCTTCTGCTCTTCTTTCACTCTTCTTCTGCTCTCTTCAGCTGGATCGAAGTCTCTGCACTTCTGCCTTTTTCTCTCTCCACTTTGATCTCGGTGGCTGCTGCTTCAGACTGGATGTGTAGACTTTGCCAACTTCGATTAGTCTTCTTCTGTGGAAGAAGGCTCATATATATATAGCAGCAGCAGCAGCAGCAACAGTAGTGACCTCCACATTTCCCGCCCAATCGACTCTGCCACGTGTCAGCATCTCAGCTTCTTGGATCATGTGCCAGACACCTGCAAGACAAATGAGGAGTTCAGTCGATTAACAAAATCAACTGAAGACAGTGTATAGACTTTATAGCTCATACTGTAAAATGCAGTGTATAGACATGAAATGAACACTGCATCATCGAGCCTAACCAATGTATAGACATTACAATGCTCATCTACTGAATAGACTTCACAGTGCTCAATCAGACTTCATGATGCTCAATCAGACTTCACGATGCTCAATCACCCTTGAAGATGTGAACGAGACAGTGTATGGACTTCAAAAGCTTGAAGGCCCAATGTACAGACTTTGAAGAGTCTGAACCAATGTACAGACTTGTAACGCTTGAGGACCGATGTATAGACTTAGGAGCATATGAAGTCTCAGGGGAGCATCTATGGCCTCTGGATAGCATCACCAGCGTCAGGGGAGCATGTGGAGCACATGCTGTCTCTGGGGAGCAATCGCTGCTCCAGGGGAGCATCCTCAAAGTTAGGAAAGCATTAGCAGTCACTGGAGGGCATACTCGGTCCCAGGAGAGCATCTGGGGGGACAGGCGAGCATGCACGTCTGATGTACAGACTCCACCAATGTATAGACTTGGTGGATAGTGATGCATAGCCAAACGGATGTACAGACTTCACTGTGAATGCGTGAACAGTGAATGAGTGTATAGACTTGATCAAGAGAGACGTTGGCCAATGTACTGACTTTAAAGATGAACAGTTGGATGTACATACTTGGGAGATCACTGATGGCTGTACAGACTTTGGCGAAGCAAAAGGCTGTATAGACTTGGAACAGGAAGCAAGTATGAACATTGTGAGAATGTATACACTTCAAAGCTTTCAATGCCCTCGGTGTATAGACTTAGCCAACTAGAGACACTGTACAGACTATGAAGTACAACCAATGTGTAGACTTCGTTTCAAGCACCGTAGGTAAAACCCAATGTATAGACTTCAAATAAGATGCTGCATGAGACGATGCAGGTTGTACAATCTTGGCATGAGACGCAAGTTGAGACGATGCAATGTATAGACTTCACCGATGCATATAGACGCTAAGTGAGACTGTGTGTGCACTGTAGCGGATGTATAGACTTTAAAGAAATGCATGCTACAGTGCAATGTCTAGACTTGCTATATGCATGAGACGCTGATGAAGACGGTGGACTGTATAGACTTTGTGAAGCACAGTCCATTGTACAGACTTTGCAAGCAGTCCGATGTACAGACTTCAAGAGACTCTAGACAACAGACGCTGTATAGACTTGCTAGTCTGAATGCCAATGTATGGACTTTGAAGTTCAGTTGGTGAGTGTACAGACTTCACCAATGTGAAGACTTGTCCACAAATGATTGTACAGACTTGAGGTGAAGACCGATGTATAGACTTCATGAAGACACTGTGAACTCGAGTGCAGTGTATGGACTTCACTATGCAGACTTTGAAGAGCATTCAGCAATGTGCAGACTTCACTGTATATGAAGCAGCATATAGACTTAACCAAGCATTGTACACACTTGAAGAGCATGAACAGGCCAGTGTGCAGACTTCATGAATGTGCAAACTTGTCAACGAAATGCACAATGTATAGACTATGCACATGCATGAAGAGTGTATAGACTAATGAAATGCTTTACCCTAATGAAATGCTTTACCCTGCAGTGTATAGACTTGCTAGTCATCAAACTACATGCAGATAGAAAAGCAACGCACATAGCAGAAATCAAGCACTATATTTGTCACGTCCCGAGAGCGGAAGATACCCGAGACACGACGGGTCTTTATATAGAACCAAAGCAAGCTAGGCAATTTTACAAGATCTTCAGAGTGCGACAAAAACTAGAAGATACATTGGACTATTATTATTATTATTACATAACCAAAGTACAACAGTTATTTATCAAACTACCACAATCATTTATTTTGAACATGAAAGGTACAACTGATACAAGCTAAGATCAACTCCACACCCTCGATTACAATGATACTAAAACTACTCTCATCACTCGGCTTCTTCCCCATCGGTGTCCTGTTCGATCGCTATGCTCCCTGAAAACGTTAAAAAGTCATAGCATGAGCGAAAAACGCCCAGTAGGATTTACATCTCAATTCTCAGCAGAATTTAAGTGAATTACACATTACATTAATGAAAGGATGTATGCATGCCGACAAATAACATCAAGAAATGACCGGAATTCACAAGGAATTTAACTGAAGAGTAAAGATTAAGAACTCAATTTCATAGGGAATTAATAAGTGATATCAACAACAAATACTGGAATAGCAAGTAATATCTGAATAGCAATCATTGTAAACAAGTAAATTCAATCACATGGAATTGGCTATATATATAACATTTCAAATTATCATTGCCCATTCGGGCTAAACAAGTCAAGTATTGCCCTTGCGGGCCACGCAAGTCAAGTGAAAGAGCAGTGGAATGTCTAAATCCTGCATGTAGGTTCGGTGCAATGCTAGACACCGCAAGCAAGAGATCTTCCCTCGGGTTTTGGGTGCTCCCCCCAGGACCAGACCAGGCCCTTATTTGCCAGCATTATTTAGTCATTTATTTTTGACACCCACTCATGTATAATAAGTATAGCCAATAAAGAATTCAAGGTTTGACCGGTATTCAGTATAAGGCAGATTTGGAATCCAAAGATACAGATACGTAAAACATTGCTAAGGACTAATGCATGCATTACTAAAGGATTAATTTCAAGTCTACGCATAACTGACAGAAGAGACACCTTGGTCAGGGGTGCTGGTAATCGAATGGTAACACCTTTAAATATAGAGGAAGTAATTGTGATTTATTAATGCAATTAATAAAATTTTAATGTAAGTTTGAACAATAGTATGTGGCGTTGTTATACCATAAGTTTTTCCTAAGGGGAAGGTTACTGGTGTTCCAGTCCAATGTCCTTCCTGGACGGAAGTTCATTTTCTTTGTGTAAAGTTAACAGATAGTTAATGGCACTTAATAATATTTACAAGATATTAAAATTATAATTCCAAGGCATTAAAATTTCTAGAGTGATAGTACATAATTTTTGGGGTGTTAATACATTATTATTATTAGCAACACTATCCTAAGATTACACCACTAATATACTTAAGGAGATATACTGTACTTAATTAACATGTTATCAAAGATACTAAAAATATTATGCCATACAAATTCGTAAAAATATTAATTAAATTGCTAAGAATATGTTGATCAATTTTGTATTCTATGCCAATTGCTAATACAATTATTATCATGAGCTAACCAGTTAATTACACCTGACTTAAAATTTACTATTCATTCAGAAAAATACTATTCATCAAAAATTTGACTAGCTGATAAAAAATAGCAAATGGTATATCGAAATTTTGTATAACAATTTGTCTTCTGGAACTTTTTATAGAAAAATTTACATTTAGATCTAGGCTCGTTTTGAAGTGATTTTAATAGGAACTGATTACACTAAGTTTAACAAATTAATTACAGGTTAACAGATTTTGGCAGATCGGCTAACATGATTATAATAGATTAATGGTTTAACAGTTTAAACAGTAACACTTTTAACGTTTAACAGATGAAATGTTTAATGTTAACTATCAGTTTAACATATTAAACGTTTAAAGTTCTATATTATGTAACAGTTTAAGGTTAACTGATAGTACAGATTAACATTAACTGATTACACTAAGTTTAACAGATTAACGATTTAACAGTTTAAACCGTAACACTTCTAATAGGTTGGCAGGTTAGCGACAATGAGTCTAACAGGTTAACAGTTTAAACAATAGTGCTTCTAATAGTAACAGTAAATGGTGAAAAGTAAAAATTTTGACTATCATATAAAAATTCAGAAAAATAGTAATTAATTAGTAAACACGATGGTAAACACAATTGTCTTCTGAGCCTGACCCTAATAAAATCATTTACCTAACTTAATCGGTGAATTAATCCTGACTTAAAATGCGGAAAACACTATTCACGTGATAATTAGACTACTTGGAAAAATCTATAAAATTCACATTTGATAGAGCACATTTTTATAAGCAACTTTATCTTCTTCGACCAAGCCATTAAAAATCACTAAATGAGCATTTAGGGGGTTTTAATGATATTTTAAGCTAAACTTTGTGGGATTAAAGTTGATTAAACTATAACTCAGTACAATTAAACTAAACTATACATGCTGTAAGGTTTTACTATACCTTGAACATAATGTGAACATATAACTTTAACATATATAATATATAATGACTAAACTGTTAATACGGTATGTGTGTATTGTCTCACAGAATATAATTACACTGTGAATATGTATTAGTCTACCCCATTGTTGCTTCCAGCAAGGGTTTTGTCCCCTTTATATCATTTCTAATATCATTTATACATAACTAATAGTTATTTAACAGTCAACTATCTATATACTCTAACTTTATACACTGTAAACCGTTAAATACATTGTATAGTAGTTATTAGTTCACTAATGTTAATTATGCATGACTAAATTAAATCAATTATATATATTTTTATATACATAGCAGGGTTAAAAGATTTTTATCTTTTTGTTTTGAAAGGATCTGGAAGCAAAATTTTAAGAGTATACGTTTTCCATTTTTGTGGATTTTTCCATATAATTATTTTAAAAATTTCATCAGTCAAAATTTGAGCACGGGTCGACCCAGGGTCGACTCGGTTGTCATGTATTTCCAGCAGCAAGGGTCGACCCCTGGTCGACCCCTTGTTGCTTCTAGTTTCCACAAGGGTTTTCAGCAGGGAGTCTTAAATGTATTTGGCTGGCTCACTAGAGTACTAGTATAATCTTAACTGTCAGGGGCTTACGGACAAGCTTTACTAATAGTGTATATATCTTTTAACAGGGTGTTTTTCATGTATATGGCTCACTAGATTAACTATCATATTAATAACGACACTACCAAATTAGCTAGTTTAATTAACATGGTACAAGTAACATGCTTTATTAATAGGTGCATAACCTTATCTAACAAGGTTAATCGACATGATGAGCAGGTTTGTCATTAACAAAGTTAACTAAAATATTTTCTCAACAAAACTTATGAACATGTTTTAATTAAATTTGGTGCATGCATGTGGAAACAATTGTGGAGATGAAGATATGCTAATTATTATTTTGCAAGGGAATTGAGAACACCTACCTCTTAAGATGAAGACCAAAAGAATAATGAAATAAAAATAGCTCCCAGCACCAAAGCTTCTCTGCGCAGGAAGCTTCACAGCAACCCTCTCTTCAACATCCGTAACCCTTCTAGGTAGGAGAGTTCTGGCTCTTCTCATTATCTTATAAGGATAGTGCTTAGGGAACAACTAGGGGAACAAGGTGACAAAGCCTTGTCACCCATGAGCTGCCTGCCCAGCTTGGTGCGATCCCAAGCTGGGGGAAAGGGACATGCTACCAACTAATGAATTATTTAGGTTTAATTTTTGTTAGTTAGAATTAATTAGTTTAAGATGGATTAATCTTCTAATTAATCATGATTAATTAGTCTAAGATGGATTAGGTACTTAATAATCATCTAACTATGATTCTTAATTAATTAGGTTTAGCATTAGTCAATTAGAATTAATTAACTTAAGAGTTTTTGATTAGCTTAAGTGAGATTTGCAAAAATTCCATTTTGTACGTAGGTGTGGATGGTGAGTATTGAACCTTGGACCTCATGGTGAATGGTAAGGCTCTTAACCACTCCTCTAGACTATTTGTTGTGAAGTGGACACTCTTTACTTAAAATGACTCTACCTTTTGATCTTTAACTTAAGCCCTTTAAAGAATTTTTATAAGTTGTTTGTAAATACATATGTGCTAGCTAATTGCTAATATTATCAATAATAATACCACTATATTATATTATATTATATATATATATATATATATATATATATATATATATATTTTAGAGGTGTTACACCCTCCCCCACTAAAAAGAATTTGGTCCCCAAATTCAATTACATGGGGATAGTTCTATCTAGTAAAAGAAATGCATAATGTCAACAACACTTACAGTCTGAAATAACTCGGGGAATCTCGCTTTTATAGACTCCTCCGTCTCCCAGGTTGCTTCTCGCTCGGAGCATCGATTCCACTGGATTTTTAACATAGGGATCGTCTTGCTCCTGAGAACTCGAACTTCTTGATCAAGAATACGCATCGGTCTTTGCTCGAAGGTAAGATCCCTTTGAATCACCAAACTGGCGTGGTCAATGATGTGAGAAGGATCAGGCACATATTTCTTCAGCATAGAAACATGAAATACATTGTGTACTTCTGAGAGTTGAGGAGGTAGAGCAACCCGATAGGCTACCTCACCCACTCTTTCCAACACCTCAAATGGGCCGATGAATCTTGGTGCAAGTTTTCCTTTAATACCAAATCTCCTGATGCCTCGACTCGGAGATACCTTGAGGAATACATGATCACCAATCTGAAATTCCAAGTCTCTCCTTCTGTTATCAGCATATGATTTCTGTCTGGACTGTGCCATCTTCAACCTTTCTCTGATGAGGTGAATCTTCTTCGTCGATTCCCTTACCATGTCAGGACCAAGAAGTTGTTTTTCACCAATTTCATTCCAGCATATAGGAGATCTACAACTCCTGCCGTACAATGCCTCGAATGGTGCCATCTGAATGCTTGCTTGATAGCTGTTATTGTAGGCAAACTCGGCTAGGGGTAAGTGGTCGTGCCAACTCCCACCGAAGTCTAAAATACATGCCCTTAACATATCTTCAACAACCTGATTTGCTCTTTCAGTCTGACCATCTGTCTGGGGATGGAAAGCAGTACTGAAATTGAGCTTTGTTCCCATAGAATGTTGTAGACTCTTCCAAAAATGAGAGGTGAAGCGGGGATCTCGGTCTGAAACGATCGAGACGGGAACCCCATGCAATCTGACAATCTCCTTCATATATATGGCAGTAAGTACGTCGATTGACCATCGGCTTTTAATTGGTAAAAAATGCGCCGATTTTGTGAGTCGATCGATAATTACCCAAATACCATCATAACCGCTCCTAGACTTGGGCAATCCCACAATAAAGTCCATGCCAATATCTTCCCACTTCCATTTTGGGATATTTAGTGGATGTAACTTTCCGGCGGGCTTTTGATGTTCCGCCTTCACTTGCTGGCATGTGAGGCAACGAGATACAAAATCTGCTACCTCTCTTTTCATGTTTGGCCACCAGAAAGTTCTCTTCAAGTCTTGGTACATCTTAGTAGCTCCAGGATGTATCGTGTATTTTGATCGGTGAGCTTCTTCTAATATTTTCTTCTTCAATTCCGGACAGTCAGGTACACATGTCCGTTCATGAAATAACAATCTGCCATCTGGTGCCATCTTGAAATCAGGCTTCTCTTCTATCTTGCCTTTGATTTCTACCAGTATTGGATCCTCTTCTTGCAGTTTTGTGATTTCCGGCAATAAGTCTGGATGTAGGCTTATATAAGAGAGAATAACACCTGGAACCTTCTCATCTGCATTAATGTCCAGCTCGACAAGTTGTTCTAGCAGCTTCCACTCTTGTATCATACAGTTGGCTAGAATTACTTTAGGCTTCCGACTGAGGGCATCTGCTACTGAGTTACCCTTGCCAGGATGGTATTGGATGTTGAAGTCGAAATCCTTGAGATATTCGAGCCATCGCCTTTGCCGCATATTCAATTCTTTTTGGGAGAATAGATATTTAAGGCTCTTGTGATCGGAGTATACAGTGAATTGCTCTCCATAGAGATAGTGCCTCCAGATCTTTAGAGCAAATACTACCGCGGCTAATTCCAAGTCATGCACTGGGTAGTTCTCCTCATGTTTCTTCAGTTGACGGGAAGCATATGCGATAACTTTCCCATTCTGCATCAACACACAACCGAGGCCAATTCCGGAAGCATCGGTATAAACTTCATATCTTTCTCCTTCTGTCGGTAATGATAGAACTGGAGCAGTGGTTAAGAGATCCTTGAGGGTTTGGAAACTCTTTTCACAATCACTACTCCATTCATATGGTATTTCCTTGCGGGTTAACCTTGTTAGAGGAACCGCAATTTTGGAGAAGTCCTTAATAAAACGCCGGTAATAACCAGCTAAGCCCATGAAGCTTCGCACCTCTGTTGCATTAGAGGGTTGACCCCAGTTCTTCACTGCTACAATCTTTGACGGATCAACAGCGATTCCATCCTTTGAGATAATATGACCCAGAAATGATACTTTCTCCAGCCAAAACTCACATTTGCTGAATTTAGCATATAGCTTGTTGTCTCTTAATATCTGTAGGGCCTTCATGAGGTGTTCTTCATGATCTTCATCAGTCTTTGAGTAGATCAAAATATCATCAATAAAGACCACAATAAATTGGTCTAAATGTGGCCTGAAAATGCTGTTCATTAACTGCATAAAGGCTGCAGGGGCATTTGTTAGTCCGAAAGGCATAACGGTAAATTCGTAATGCCCATACCTGCTTCGGAATGCAGTTTTATGAATGTCTTCTTCCTTGATCCTCAATTGGTGGTAACCAGAACGAAGATCAATCTTGGAAAAGTAAGAAGCTCCAGAAAGTTGATCAAATAGATCATCGATCCTCGGCAGTGGATATTTGTTCTTGATTGTAAGATGGTTCAGCTGCCGATAATCGATACATAGCCTCATCGTTCCATCCTTCTTTTTGACAAATAGCACGGGTGCTCCCCAAGGGGAAGTACTCGGCCTAATGAAGCCTTTCTTCAGTAAATCCATCAGCTGTTCCTTCAGCTCCTTCAATTCAGCAGGCGACATCCGGTAGGGTGCCTTAGATACAGGACCAGCACCAGGAATAATGTCAATAGAGAATGACACATCTCTTTCCGGGGGTAAACCAGGCAGTTCTTCTGGGAATACGTCAGGGAAATCCTGAACCACTCGAATGTCTTCAACTCTTGACTTGTCAGCTTCCGTGGTAGTTACAAATGCCAAGAAAGCCGTACATCCCTTAGTCACCAGTTTACTAGCTCGAAGAGCTGAGATGAGTAGGGATTTATTCCGAGGTTTAATATAAACTAACTCGGGATAACCCACAAAAGTTATCTTGCCATGTCGGCAATCTACCGTGGCTTGGTGGGTTGACAACCAGTCAGCTCCCAAGATAACATCATGTTGATCCATGTCAAGACATATCAAATTAGCAGGTAAATTATTACCGTGCACCTCAACCTCACAATTCGGGTAGTGATGTGTAACATCAGATTTATTCCCAAGAGGTGTAGAAATAATCAAGTCTAACTGTTCTGATTCTCTAGTGAATGATGCAGTAAACTTCTTGGAAGCAAAAGAATGGGTTGCTCCAGTATCAAAGAGAACTTTAGCAGATTTAGAGCAAATATTTAAAATACCTTCCCCGATCCCTCCTTCCATTGGTTCCGTTTCTTGCAGAGCTTGGAGACGACCTTGTTTCTTCATCGGACGCTTCTCGTCCTGGTTGGATTGTTCCTTCATCAGGGGGCAGTCGGGAATCCGATGCTCGCGGCTCCCGCATCGAAGACATGCTCCCAGTTTCCTCCAGCATTCTTCAGTCTTGTGACCAGCCTTGTCACAATACTTGCAAATCTCCTTGGAAGGTCCAGTGATTGCTAGAGTCTTGTTGTTGTTAGAGAAGAAGGGCTTGGTAGTTTTCTGAAATTTCTTCTCCTTGGAAGATTCCCCTCCATTAAAAGATCGCTTCTTACCGAATGACGGTTTGAAGCTTCCCGGACTTATAATATGTGCCTTCTTGTCCTTTCCTCGGATCCTATCTGAGAATTCCGTGGCATCCTCTAGCAATTGAGCGCGTCGCACCATTTCTGAGTAGACCTGAATGTCCATTGGTGCTAGCTGAGTAATATACTGGGGTCGTAACCCATTGAGAAATCTTCTCGCCTTCATTTTTTCCGTACACACCAAGTGAGGTGCATAACGGGAAAGTCTGGAGAATAAGGCCTCATATTCGGCCACCTTCTTGGTCCATTGTTTTAACGCGGCAAATTCCGCGGCCTTCTTTTCTTGCACCCGATCGGAGAAATATTTACTGTTGAAATGATCGACGAACTCCGTCCATGTGATATGGTTATCGGGCAAAGTAGCTTCTACGGACTCCCACCAGCTTCGTGCATCTCTCTCCAGTTGGAATGTAGCTAGTAGGACCTTCTCCTCGTCCGTGCATTGCATTATGCGGAAAATCCTCTCGGTCTCCTTTAGCCAATTCTCGGCATCCTCGGGGTCAGACGAACCCGTGAACCTTGGTGGGTTCATGTTACGGAAACTCCGGTGGAGATCTCCCGCTCCACGGTTTGCTCCGCCTTGGGCCACTTGTTGTAGTGCCTCGGTGAGGTTTTGCACGGTGCGCTGCATCTCACGTAATTGTGCTCTTTCTGCAGCCATGATCCTACAAAAGAGTTAAGTATGATAAAGATCAGATTTACTTGTAAGGTCGAAAGTCATTGTAGAACTTAACCCATGGCTCTATCCATCTCACCGGGTAAGGTATATCTATCATTGAACTTGGGTTTTACCTATCCTTAGACTCACGTTTTTACTTAGAATTCAATTTCTAACCGTTTATTTATTTATTTATTTATTCTAGTTCCCTAGGTTTGAAAACCTAGGCTCTGATACCAAGAAAGATCTGTCACGTCCCGAGAGCGGAAGATACCCGAGACACGACGGGTCTTTATATAGAACCAAAGCAAGCTAGGCAATTTTACAAGATCTTCAGAGTGCGACAAAAACTAGAAGATACATTGGACTATTATTATTATTATTACATAACCAAAGTACAACAGTTATTTATCAAACTACCACAATCATTTATTTTGAACATGAAAGGTACAACTGATACAAGCTAAGATCAACTCCACACCCTCGATTACAATGATACTAAAACTACTCTCATCACTCGGCTTCTTCCCCATCGGTGTCCTGTTCGATCGCTATGCTCCCTGAAAACGTTAAAAAGTCATAGCATGAGCGAAAAACGCCCAGTAGGATTTACATCTCAATTCTCAGCAGAATTTAAGTGAATTACACATTACATTAATGAAAGGATGTATGCATGCCGACAAATAACATCAAGAAATGACCGGAATTCACAAGGAATTTAACTGAAGAGTAAAGATTAAGAACTCAATTTCATAGGGAATTAATAAGTGATATCAACAACAAATACTGGAATAGCAAGTAATATCTGAATAGCAATCATTGTAAACAAGTAAATTCAATCACATGGAATTGGCTATATATATAACATTTCAAATTATCATTGCCCATTCGGGCTAAACAAGTCAAGTATTGCCCTTGCGGGCCACGCAAGTCAAGTGAAAGAGCAGTGGAATGTCTAAATCCTGCATGTAGGTTCGGTGCAATGCTAGACACCGCAAGCAAGAGATCTTCCCTCGGGTTTTGGGCGCTCCCCCCAGGACCAGACCAGGCCCTTATTTGCCAGCATTATTTAGTCATTTATTTTTGACACCCACTCATGTATAATAAGTATAGCCAATAAAGAATTCAAGGTTTGACCGGTATTCAGTATAAGGCAGATTTGGAATCCAAAGATACAGATACGTAAAACATTGCTAAGGACTAATGCATGCATTACTAAAGGATTAATTTCAAGTCTACGCATAACTGACAGAAGAGACACCTTGGTCAGGGGTGCTGGTAATCGAATGGTAACACCTTTAAATATAGAGGAAGTAATTGTGATTTATTAATGCAATTAATAAAATTTTAATGTAAGTTTGAACAATAGTATGTGGCGTTGTTATACCATAAGTTTTTCCTAAGGGGAAGGTTACTGGTGTTCCAGTCCAATGTCCTTCCTGGACGGAAGTTCATTTTCTTTGTGTAAAGTTAACAGATAGTTAATGGCACTTAATAATATTTACAAGATATTAAAATTATAATTCCAAGGCATTAAAATTTCTAGAGTGATAGTACATAATTTTTGGGGTGTTAATACATTATTATTATTAGCAACACTATCCTAAGATTACACCACTAATATACTTAAGGAGATATACTGTACTTAATTAACATGTTATCAAAGATACTAAAAATATTATGCCATACAAATTCGTAAAAATATTAATTAAATTGCTAATAATATGTTGATCAATTTTGTATTCTATGCCAATTGCTAATACAATTATTATCATGAGCTAACCAGTTAATTACACCTGACTTAAAATTTACTATTCATTCAGAAAAATACTATTCATCAAAAATTTGACTAGCTGATAAAAAATAGCAAATGGTATATCGAAATTTTGTATAACAATTTGTCTTCTGGAACTTTTTATAGAAAAATTTACATTTAGATCTAGGCTCGTTTTGAAGTGATTTTAATAGGAACTGATTACACTAAGTTTAACAAATTAATTACAGGTTAACAGATTTTGGCAGATCGGCTAACATGATTATAATAGATTAATGGTTTAACAGTTTAAACAGTAACACTTTTAACGTTTAACAGATGAAATGTTTAATGTTAACTATCAGTTTAACATATTAAACGTTTAAAGTTCTATATTATGTAACAGTTTAAGGTTAACTGATAGTACAGATTAATATTAACTGATTACACTAAGTTTAACAGATTAACGATTTAACAGTTTAAACCGTAACACTTCTAATAGGTTGGCAGGTTAGCGACAATGAGTCTAACAGGTTAACAGTTTAAACAATAGTGCTTCTAATAGTAACAGTAAATGGTGAAAAGTAAAAATTTTGACTATCATATAAAAATTCAGAAAAATAGTAATTAATTAGTAAACACGATGGTAAACACAATTGTCTTCTGAGCCTGACCCTAATAAAATCATTTACCTAACTTAATCGGTGAATTAATCCTGACTTAAAATGCGGAAAACACTATTCACGTGATAATTAGACTACTTGGAAAAATCTATAAAATTCACATTTGATAGAGCACATTTTTATAAGCAACTTTATCTTCTTCGACCAAGCCATTAAAAATCACTAAATGAGCATTTAGGGGGTTTTAATGATATTTTAAGCTAAACTTTGTGGGATTAAAGTTGATTAAACTATAACTCAGTACAATTAAACTAAACTATACATGCTGTAAGGTTTTACTATACCTTGAACATACTGTGAACATATAACTTTAACATATATAATATATAATGACTAAACTGTTAATACGGTATGTGTGTATTGTCTCACAGAATATAATTACACTGTGAATATGTATTAGTCTACCCCATTGTTGCTTCCAGCAAGGGTTTTGTCCCCTTTATATCATTTCTAATATCATTTATACATAACTAATAGTTATTTAACAGTCAACTATCTATATACTCTAACTTTATACACTGTAAACCGTTAAATACATTGTATAGTAGTTATTAGTTCACTAATGTTAATTATGCATGACTAAATTAAATCAATTATATATATTTTTATATACATAGCAGGGTTAAAAGATTTTTATCTTTTTGTTTTGAAAGGATCTGGAAGCAAAATTTTAAGAGTATACGTTTTCCATTTTTGTGGATTTTTCCATATAATTATTTTAAAAATTTCATCAGTCAAAATTTGAGCACGGGTCGACCCAGGGTCGACTCGGTTGTCATGTATTTCCAGCAGCAAGGGTCGACCCCTGGTCGACCCCTTGTTGCTTCTAGTTTCCACAAGGGTTTTCAGCAGGGAGTCTTAAATGTATTTGGCTGGCTCACTAGAGTACTAGTATAATCTTAACTGTCAGGGGCTTACGGACAAGCTTTACTAATAGTGTATATATCTTTTAACAGGGTGTTTTTCATGTATATGGCTCACTAGATTAACTATCATATTAATAACGACACTACCAAATTAGCTAGTTTAATTAACATGGTACAAGTAACATGCTTTATTAATAGGTGCATAACCTTATCTAACAAGGTTAATCGACATGATGAGCAGGTTTGTCATTAACAAAGTTAACTAAAATATTTTCTCAACAAAACTTATGAACATGTTTTAATTAAATTTGGTGCATGCATGTGGAAACAATTGTGGAGATGAAGATATGCTAATTATTATTTTGCAAGGGAATTGAGAACACCTACCTCTTAAGATGAAGACCAAAAGAATAATGAAATAAAAATAGCTCCCAGCACCAAAGCTTCTCTGCGCAGGAAGCTTCACAGCAACCCTCTCTTCAACATCCGTAACCCTTCTAGGTAGGGGAGTTCTGGCTCTTCTCATTATCTTATAAGGATAGTGCTTAGGGAACAACTAGGGGAACAAGGTGACAAAGCCTTGTCACCCATGAGCTGCCTGCCCAGCTTGGTGCGATCCCAAGCTGGGGGAAAGGGACATGCTACCAACTAATGAATTATTTAGGTTTAATTTTTGTTAGTTAGAATTAATTAGTTTAAGATGGATTAATCTTCTAATTAATCATGATTAATTAGTCTAAGATGGATTAGGTACTTAATAATCATCTAACTATGATTCTTAATTAATTAGGTTTAGCATTAGTCAATTAGAATTAATTAACTTAAGAGTTTTTGATTAGCTTAAGTGAGATTTGCAAAAATTCCATTTTGTACGTAGGTGTGGATGGTGAGTATTGAACCTTAGACCTCATGGTGAATGGTAAGGCTCTTAACCACTCCTCTAGACTATTTGTTGTGAAGTGGACACTCTTTACTTAAAATGACTCTACCTTTTGATCTTTAACTTAAGCCCTTTAAAGAATTTTTATAAGTTGTTTGTAAATACATATGTGCTAGCTAATTGCTAATATTATCAATAATAATACCACTATATTATATTATATATTATATATATATATATATATATATATTTTTTAGAGGTGTTACAATATTAGTCATACACATGTATTCTCCACAAAATAAGTTATGTTGCTATCATCAAAACACAATCTCATAAAGCACTCACTATGTTGCAATCATCAAAACAAAACATCATTGCTATCATCAAATCAACATAGCACATTCTTGTGCCTAAGGGGCACAACATTCTCCCCTTTTTGATGATGGCAACACACTGTGACAGTGAGTCACACACAAAATTTTCTCCCCCTTTGACATAATCAAAAAGAGAAAAATAGTATAAATAAGAGTGCAACATGACAGTATGCATGCAATAAACTCCCCCTGAATTATTTCTCCCCTTTAATAAAAGCTCCCTCTTTGAGAAGGAATATGAACAGACAAACAAGGTAGAGAAGGTAGGAGGGTCACTTGACAACAGCTGAATCATAGGTTCAGAAAGGAAGCATGATTATAAACAACTATTAAAGTATAAGAATCAACAACATACAATTTTCAAAAATTCAGGTTTAACAGTGATAAATCTAGAGTAAAACACCCGACCCCTGCAAAAGAGTTTTAGATTCCATTTATAGCAATGAATCTAAGGCACATGGTATTAATAGATAAGTCAGAAATAATACCCTTTTGTGATTAAACAAAGAAATTCAAGAAAGGCAACTTGAATATGTATTAATAAAAATAATTTTCACTCATTGACTTTTGATTTCAAAGGGTTACAGCAGTTTGTATTTCACTTTTGAATTTTCAGAAACTGAACTAAGTGAATAGACCTGTGACATTTATGCTGTTGACATTAGGTGTACACCTTGATCAGAGGTAGGTACCCCTAGTTACTAGGCATAAACTACAAGACCTATTTCAGATCAAGACCTACAAGGAATAGTCTTCACTTTTGACATTAAGGGTACACCTTAATTAGAGGCCAGTACCCTCAGTTACTTGGTGAGGACTCCCCCTATAGATTTGACCCTATGAACAGAGATATTCTGAAGCACCTCATGACACGTGAATTCTCCTTCTTCTTTGGAGGAGTTCACAGTTTCTCAGTGCAATCAGCCATTGCTCTGTCACTATGTTCAACTCTTTTACATTTATGATCTTATTTACTGCTGCCCTTATTTCTTTTAGAATGATTGTTTAAAAAATCATTACATACTCTTATTCACCTGTTCTAGACATTTCCACTTCAACACATTTAGGCATTACAAATAACTTTTTCTATTTTAGCCATGAGACAAAGATTAAGAGCTATAAAAGTTTTCCTTTATCTCAAATTCTGAAGTGCATACACTTAACTCTCCAATTTATAAAGGTTAAACCTTTAGTTCCTTTCAATTTGTAAGAGTGATTCTTATAAAAGAACAATTGAAATAATCACAACTCAATGTACTAAACCAGAAACAGAACTATTGTTCAGTGAAGATTAGGGAAATGATAGCAATAGGCATTGAGTTCCAGGTGCATTTGATGTCAAAGGATATGAAAGAACTAAATGGGGACAGTGAGAAGTAGCAAGGATTCAATGAATTGACCAGAAAAACTCTCAGCTCCCCCTGACATCATGATGCAAGGATTATGCTATGCAACACACTGTTCTACATGCAGACTATGCACCAAGGATACATGAGGCAAGTATGCAATCAATTCAGGTTTATGCATTCAAGTCATGAACATTTTTATCCTTTTTCAGGATTTTCAAAATATGATGCAATGCACTGTTCTACATGAAGACAGGACCCATGGTACTAGGCGGAGGACCTGGTCTCAAAGACCATCTCACACATGGTAGGAACCTCCGGGCAGATTTCCCTGCCTTTTAGTAACTTACCATTTGATATACCAGGGTTAACAAGGACAATGCAACATAGAGCAGTCCTACATGCATTGAACAGCATCAATGACAGTCATGCAAATGATGTATGCAGACATAAGACACATGCATTGACTGTGTGTACTAAATGAATCATTCACAATCAACAAGTTATGCATTTAACAACAAGCATGCAATGCATTAACACAAAACACATGCATTGACACAAAGTCTATATAGTGCATCAACTGAATACACTAAAGAAGCATTCAAATTCAGTTCAACATATAGCAAGAGAAGAGCATCAGATATGCAGAATTGAATTCAATAGCTGAGTCTGGAATACAGACTGATCAGCTAGACATGAAGAGATCATCAAAATTCAGACAAGCAGATCAACATGAAGTTCACATTTTTTTCATACTCACAAATTCAGATGATGAATTCTAAAGCAAAGTTCAGAATTGACCTGATAAGTTCAATCATGGGGTTTTCATTCTTGAGTGCCTTGGTTAACCCCTCTTATTCATTTCCAAGACACACCTGCAACAACTGGATTATTTTGATCCTGCAGGAACCCAAGAAGTCTTGGGTCCTGAATTAACAGTGACATTCCTAGCAGGTATGGTAGCCAACTTCTGTGCATGAAGGTCATCAATTCTCATCACATGACAATCATTCATTGAATGACCTATCTGACCACAGTAATAACATGAAACAACAGATTTTCTGGTCCTATGATGCATATCAACAGCAGCATGAGACCTATGAAAATGAGCATGAATTGTTCTGTTATTTACATGAACATTTTGTTTCTTGTTCTTCTTTATCCAGCATTCAGCAGATTTGTGACCTGATTTACCACAATTAAAACATGAGAAGTTCACAGGTCGTTTTGCAGAGAATTTAAAAGCTTTGTACTTAACATGACTTACTTGGGCATGCCAACAGTCCTTGACTGTATAGCCATGCCTCCCACATTCAAAACATACAGAATTCTTTTCTTTGAAAACATATCTATTTCTACCAAGCACATTTCTGTTTGCAGGGAATTTTGCAAATTTAGAATTCAATCTATTTCCCTGAGCATGCCAGCAATTTTCAACCATGTGGCCCAATTTGCCACAATGAAAACATTGAATGTTCTTTTTATGAGATGCATGATTTTTAGCATGGAACAGTTTATCATGCATTTTTCTAGCAGAAAGGTCATCATATTTCATTAATTTGCATTCATGCATGATATGACCTTCTTTGTGACAGTAAAAACATTTTATTCTTCCCTTTTGATCATGAGAATGTTTCTTCATTTTAGAGTTCCTAGCATGAATTCTATTAGGTTTCAAATCATCATTTCTCATGACAAAACAATCAGCAATTTCATGACCAAACTTACCACAGTAAAAGCATTTTACATTTTTGACACCAAATTTGTTGGCCTGAACTTTCTTAGCATGCTGATTATTATCATTCTTTTTCAAAACTTTTCTTTTCTCCTTCGTTCTCTTATTTTCCTGATTAGCATGCACACTTAAAGAAAAAGCTGAAGTGCTAGCTAACTCAGAGCTACGCACAAAAGTTGTGTGCTGTCTTTTTCTCACTTCCTGTTTACTGCCTTCATGAGAGACTTTCTTCTTAGTGACATCCTTTGGATTTTCTTTGTTCTTAAATGACTTAGATAGAGAATTGTTCAATTCAGTGATTTCATCTTTGAGAGAGGAAATGAGAATTTCAGAATCGGTGATCTTTTCATTAAGTAAGACATTAATGGCTTTGTAGCTATCAATCTCTTCTATTAATGTACTCACTCTCTCACATTCATTTTCACCTGAACTCTTCCCTTTTTCCAGCATTAAAAGTCTCTCAGACATAGCAGAATTAAGCAGCTTCAGTTCTTCATTCTCCTTTCTAGTTTGTTCATTCTGAACTAGTTCATTAGTTAAGATTTGATCATTTCCTAATGAGTTCAGCTTATTTTCTAGTTCAGAAATCTTGTTTGTGAGTTCCTGATTTTTATTTTCCAAAACAGAGATTTGTTCCTTACTCACATTCATATTAGCTAAGCACATATCATGAGATGTTTTCAGTTCTTGACATTTTTCACAATGAGCATCCGAATTAGTCTGATCACATTTCTTTTTCAACTTTCTATTTTTAGATTTTAATTTCTTGGACACTTTGAACAAATCTTCATACATTACTATCAATTCATCAAAAGTGTATCCATCTGATTCGGAGCTTACCTGAGATGAGGTTTCCTCATCATCACTTCCCCGATTGGCCATTAAGCATATTGACTTTTCTCCTTCTTTAGCACTGTCCGAGGTGTTCCCTTTGAGTTTCAAAAATTCTGGATAGTCAGCCTTCGTGTGGCCAGCCTTCCTGCATTTGTAGCAGATGTTAACATCAATATTCTTGGCAGGATTAGAATTATACCTTGTTTGCTTTCTGCCTTCACCAAGCTTTCCTTCTCTTTTTCTCAGAAATTTCCTGAATTCACCGGTCACCCTTTCAATGTCTCCATCAATTTCAAACCGCGAGAGGCTGCTTTTCTAGCTTAATGATCCACTGTGGCTGGATCTGTTTGCTTTGATGGAGCTATCCTTCAGCGCGATTGGTTCCATTGCAAACAATCTGAAAGCACAGGAAAACTGAAGGACCTAGACCAAATGAGCAAGGCAAGGCACTAAGTTGGAGAACAAAAATAATGAACACAAAAAGCACACTATGAAATGCACCAAATAGAAATGCACTAAACCAGATGATCAAAGTAAAGCAGTAAGATAGTGAAACAAATCAACGAGCACAAGAGATCCACTCTGAAATGCACCAAAACTAGCAGGATCCTCTGCAGATTGTTAGATCTGATAGATCAGAGACCCGCTCTGATACCAAGTGTTGGGTTCGGTGCAAGTATTCAGAGGGGGGGTGAATGAATATACCCTTTAAAAACCTTCACCCAAAATAAGATTTCGCTCACTTAAAAATTGGAATGCTAACAAGACAAAATAGAACACTCATCTATTGAACCTATGATCAAACACATGGAACGCCCCTATGCAATCATCTAGCAGAAGCAAACAGATAGAAACACCAAACCACTGCACAAGAGGGTTTTTAGGTGGTTCGGTCCAGCAGACCTACATCCACCCCACACTCAACCCGAGTGTGGCTTCCTGCTGACTCACAGCTTGAACAGTTGGGCATCACAGCTTGCCATACATCAGCTGGGCAACACAGCTTGCCGTCCGAGGAATCCTCCTCGCCCGCTGAGCAACACAGCTTGCTGTCCAGTGGAATCCACCACTGCAAACTGCTGGGGATTACAGCTTACCCATCCAGAGGCAGCACCTCTGCAAACCGTTGGACAATACAACTTGGCCATCCAGTGGAATCCTCCACTGCAAACGCTGAGCCTCACAGCTTGCCCCGCTGACAAAAAGCTTGAAGAAATGTCTAAAGGAAAACAAAAGATAGAACAAGACAGCAAAGGAAAGCTGAAACAATGAAGCACAAATATAGCTCTCGAATGGAGCAAATCTGGCTTGGATTTGATCCAATGCCAGAGAACCCAACCTCTCTCTCTCTCTCTCTCTCAGCTAGAGCTCTCTATTTCTCTCTTTCTCTTCTTTCTCTTCTTCTTCCGCTCTTCTTTCACTTCTTCTTCTGCTCTTCCTTCACTCTTCTTCTGCTCTCTTCAGCTGGATCGAAGTCTCTGCACTTCTGCCTTTTTCTTTCTCCACTTCGATCTCGGTGGCTGCTGCTTCAGACTGGATGTGTAGACTTTGCCAACTTCGAGCAGTCTTCTTCTATGGAAGAAGGCTCATATATATAGCAGCAGCAGCAGCAGCAGTGACCTCTACATTTCCCGCCCAATCGACTCTGCCACGTGTCAGCATCTCAGCTCCTTGGATCACGTGCCAGACACCTGCAAGATAAATGAGGAGTTCAGTCGATTAACAAAATCAACTGAAGACAGTGTATAGACTTTATAACTCATGCTGTAAAATGTAGTGTATAGACATGAAATGAATGCTGCATGATCGAGCCTAACCAATGTATAGACATTACAATGCTCATCTACTGAATAAACTTCACAGTGCTCAATCAGACTTCACGATGCTCAATCAGACTTCACGATGCTCAATCACCCTTGAAGATGTGAGCGAGACAGTGTATGGACTTCAAAAGCTTGAAGGCCCAATGTACAGACTTTGAAGAGTCTGAACCAATGTACAGACTTGTAATGCTTGAGGACCGATGTATAGACTTAGGAGCATATGAAGTCTCAGGAGAGCATCTATGGCCTCTGGACAGCATCACCAACGTCAGGGGAGCATGTTGAGCACATGCTGTCTCTGGGCAGCAATCGCTGCTCCAGGGGAGCATCCTCAAAGTTAGGGAAGCATTAGCAGTCACTGGAGGGCATACTCGGTCCCAGGATAGCATCTGGGGGGACAGGCGAGCATGCACGTCTGATGTACAGACTCTACCAATGTATAGACTTGGTGGATAGTGATGCATAGCCAAACGGATGTACAGACTTCACTATGAATGCATGAACAGTGAATGAGTGTATAGACTTGATCAAGAGAGACGATGGCCAATGTACAGACTTTAAAGATGAACAGTTGGATGTACATATTTGGGAGATCACTGATGGCTGTACAGACTTTGGCGAAGCAAAAGGCTGTATAGACTTGGAACAGGAAGCAAGTATGAACATTGTGAGAATGTATACACTTGAAAGCTTTCAACGTCCTCGGTGTATAGACTTAGCCAACTAGAGACACTGTACATACTATGAAGTACAACCAGTGTGTAGACTTCGTTTCAAGCACCATAGGTAAAACCCAATGTATAGACTTCGAATAAGATGCTGCATGAGACGATGCAGGCTGTACAGTCTTGGCATGAGACGCAAGTTGAGACGATGCAATGTATAGACTTCACCGATGCATATAGATGCTAAGTGAGACTGTGTGTGCACTGTAGCGGATGTATAGACTTTAAAGAAATGCATGCTACAGTGCAATGTCTAGACTTGCTATATGCATGAGACGCTGATGAAGACGGTGGACTGTATAGACTTTGTGAAGCACAGTCCATTGTACAGACTTTGCAAGCAGTCCGATGTACAGACTTCAAGAGACTCTAGACAACAGACGCTGTATAGACTTGCTAGTCTGAATAGCAATGTATGGACTTTGAAGTTCAGTTGGTGAGTGTACAGACTTCACCAATGTGAAGACTTGTCCACAAATGATTGTACAGACTTGAGGTGAAGACCGATGAATAGACTTCATGAAGACACTGTGAACTCGAGTGCAGTGTATGGACTTCACTATGTAGACTTTGAAGAGCATTCAGCAATGTGCAGACTTCACTGCATATGAAGCAGCGTATAGACTTAACCAAGCATTGTACACACTTGAAGAGCATGAACAGGCCAGTGTGCAGACTTCATGAATGTGCAAACTTGTCAACGAAATGCACAATGTATAGACTATGCACATGCATGAAGAGTGTATAGACTAATGAAATGCTTTACCCTAATGAAATGCTTTACCCTGCAGTGTATAGACTTGCTAGTCATCAAACTACATGTAGATAGAAAAGCAACGCACATAGCAGAAATCAAGCACTATATTAGTCATACACATACATTCTCCACAAAACAAGTTATGTTGCTATCATCAAAACACAATCTCATAAAGCACTCACTATGTTGCAATCATCAAAATAAAACAGCATTGCTATCATCAAATCAACATAGCACATGCTTGTGCCTAAGGGGCACAACAGGGAATCCCCCATGAAATAAAGGAGGAAACTCACGTCAAAAGGAGAAACTAATCCACCTTTAAAATAAGTGTGATTTATCACCAAGTAGCCGGGAAGTGCCTTGAGACAAAGGGTACAACTCGCACTGAAAAGTGATAACATCCACAGTGAAGATAAGTGACGAAATTGAGTAACCGGGAAGTGTCCCTGAGACAAAGGATACAACTCGTGTCAAAAGGTTAGTCACACCAATTTTAGTATTAAAAAAAAATTGGGGTCATACGTAACTACCAATATTCGAGCATTGTATATGAAAGTGTATGGATGATAAGTTCTTTTTAGTGTTCTTTAGAAAATCTGATTTTCCATATTACCTTGGAACTCATTGCTCAATCTTCACATATGCACTTTGGGTTTGATTGTTTGAATGTCCTTTATGAATCAGTCATCTTTCATGGTTTATGCAGTTTCTTATTTATGAAAGCACGACCTTCTTAGTAGTGCTCATGCTCATCATGTTCAACAATCAACTGCATTATCCTTACACCTGTCCCAAAGGGACTTGCTTGAGTCTATATTTAACTATGCATGCTTGAATGTTTGAATGCTTGATCCATCTTGTTCATAACATACTTCATTTCATTCAGATGCATCTCTAGGTTATACTTGTATATAACAGGTTAAATAACCCATTGTCAATTGGTTTTTGTTCTTGACAATTAAGGGAGAATAACGTGCTCTTGAGCACAATACACTTTGTACATAGCTTAGTTTTACATTCTGCATATAGAATAGTTTTTTTATACTACTTGTGCATAATTAGTCATACATAGAGCAAAAAATTACAAAAAATGAACATTTGCACTTATTTCACACATCTACTTATTGCACATCAAATTCCAAATTCTTGCTTGGTTCTTGGTCTCCACACCTTCATTTCATGGTAGGTCATTGCTGGGTTCATGTGCCATGATCTTTATATATTCAGTCTCATTCGTTTTTGCAACTCCACATCTGTTCCTCTTATTCCCCCACTTTTTCATAATGTCAAAGGGGGGAGAATTTTGAGCCACAATATATTGTCATCATCAAAAAGGGGGAGATTGTTGGGTTCTGTGTGCCCCTTTTTGTCTTTGATAATGGTTTTGATAATTACAATATATTGTGTGGTTTGTGTATGCTTTAAAGTGAAAATATTGTGTGCTTGTTTAGTGAAAAATGTCTTCATGCTACATGAGCTCATATGTTGACTATCTTGTCTTGCAGGTCTAAAATGCATGGTGGATATCATGAATGTGATTCATGCATAGTGTATTTGACACCTTGGAGCCTACATGTGAAAAATTATGTTTTTCAGTGGATTGTCAAATGGCTTGTTGCAATGACTCTTGCTAGGCCTTTCACATGCTTGAATCTTATAACACCCTTGCTATGTATGGAAATGCTTCATGTAGTAATCATTGATAGGTCTGGCTATCTTTAAGATAAGAATCTCGTTTTAGAAGAGAGAAGCTTGTGTTTTTGGTGGAAACACTAAGTTGGGTTTATTGAGTTTCATGCATGATATGTGTTCATGTTTGGTCATGATGAAATCTTTATATTTGGCATTCTCATATTGCTTGGTGGATGGTAAATTTAACTAACCTTCCATTTGTGAAACATGGTGTCTTAATGCAGAAATGTGTTTAAACTTGTACTCATGAATGACTTTCAATGAGGAAGCATATCATTTACACTTGTTGAAACAAGCTCTGATTTAGCTCTCTATACCTGCATGTGGAGAATGAGTTAAGGCTTAGCTTGACTCAAGTGGGAGGTTTATTTCTGAACTGAACTTTAAGTGATTGGACTGAATTTGAAATCTTTGTACTGATCTTGATAGTCTTGGGTGAAATAAAACTCATGTGTAGCTTGATTGAACTAGATCTATGTGAATCAAGATTCTTGTATGTGGTTCTATCTCAATATAAGAACATGCATTTGGATGAAGCTATGACAATGTGATTGTGAATTTATTTGCATTGCTTGAAGATTGACATGAAAAGATTTGGGTATAATGTGCAGGTTTAATTAAGTCCACCAATCCATGAAGTCATGGTAAGATCTAATTTCTACTAATATTTATTGTGCCTAGATTGGCTTGATGCATCCATAATGTTTTTGGAGTTAACTTCATAGTTTTAATTGTGCTTTACACTAGCTTAGACCTTGGTCATGCTAGCATACACCTTAGGCGTCACATGTACAAACCTTGGCACTATATGCATAGACCTTGTGCATACATATGCTTAGACCTGTCCATGATTGCACCGACCTTGTACATCTACCTGCATCGACCCTATACTACATGATGCGGGACGGACTGAGGAGACGACGCTATATGAGACGGACACGACTCGACCAGCAATGACACGACTACAAGAGCGACCTCGGCTCGACACTAAGAGCTCCTATGGGCTACACGTCGCTAATAGAAGTGCAAACTCACTCTTCGTCCCAAGCGAGGGAAAGCGTGGATCGTGCGTGGTTAAGGAACCGGTAGAGTTCAAGGTAGTCTGACTCAACTACCGGACTCAGATCGAGTCGCGGGACGGGTCACTCTCACACTCACAGCGGCGACATGAACACACGGGCTAGGAACCTACACTCTCGCAGCGGCATAAGACCGTATACTAGCTAAGCAAAGTAACGCCGAGAAGTTTAGACTGTTGTGTCCCTGTGATTTTGATGATAGCAAACACTATAAGTCATCATCTGTTTGAATCTGCTATAAATCTGTTTGAGTTGCATTTGTTTGTTTCATTGAACATCTTATCTGATTTACAAAACCAACGAACAGGCTGAGGCTGTGTGGTGTGTGCATTGGTGCATTTCATAGTTGTTGATGCATTTCATAATTGCATTTCATCTGGATTGTTTGATGTTAGTCTGCTCAATGGGTGATGCTGCTATACCCTTTCAGCATTGTCTGGACAGTAGTGGGTCGACCCCCCTTTCGTGATGGGTCGACCCCCCAGATCTGCAAGTCTATACAATGCCACATTGTTCATGCATCATATCTCAATGTCTATACACTGCCAGCATACTCGTTCAAAGTCTCTGCATGCCTGAACTTTGTTGGAAGAAGTCCATACATTACTTAAGTATGTACAGAGTCTGTCTAGACAGCACACATCTCATGTCTGTACATTCTTCTTCAGAGTCTATACATCTTCAGTGCATGAGTGTCTTACAAGTCTATACATTACCTTTGGGCATCCAAGTCTGTACATTGGGCTCTTCATTCAAAGTCTGTACAACGCCATGTACATATTCTTCAAAGTCAAGACATTGCACTGTAGATGCATCGAAGGGAAGTATGCACATCGGACTGTTCATGAGAAGTCTATACATTGGTAGTGTGTACATTATTCAGCTACCTTGATCAAGTTTGTACAGCGAGCAGCGTCCTTGTGTTTCAAGCCATTCGCCAAGTCTATACAATGGCTTCGGCACTCAAAGTCTATACACTGCTGGATGATCAAGTCTGCACATTGGCGGCTTTCCCTACGTTCTGGCCAAGTCTATACATTCATACCTTTCCCTACGGTCTAGCCAAAGTCTATACATCGGCACTGTAGCTTGCATAGCTCAAGTCTATACATTGGGCTTCCACGTGAAGTCTATACGTTGTTCACTCAGCTTCTTCAAGTCTATACAGTGGTCGGTGGCGAGTCTGTACAGAGCACTGTTTCAGGCACTCAAGTCTATACAGAGTCTTCATCTTCTGAAGTCTGTACATTCGTTTGGGAAGTATATACAGTCATTCATCTAAAGCTTCATCAAGTCTGTACAATGCGGCTTTGTCAAAGCCTGAACATCGTAGTTGTGTTGAAGTCTATACAGCCAGTCTCTTGCCAAAGTCTATACATCGTGAATCTTCAAGTATGTACAGACTTTGCTTGTTCAAGTCTGTACACGATTCAGTTGTTTTGGCATGTCTACTCATCATGAAGTCTATACATCCGATTGCCTTTGCATTGCTCAAGTTGGTACAGCCTTGGCAAATGCTCCTAAGTCTATACATCACAATGTCAGTACATCGCTGTGTCAAGCCTTGGCGTATGCATCTTAAAGTCTAAACATTGTGGGGCTTCGAATCTTCAAGTCCATACATCCATGCATCATGGGTCGACCCCTTCCTTTGATGGGTCGACCCCCCAGACTACCAAGTCTATTCATCAGCCTTTGCACTGCAAGTCTATACAGTGTGCATTGTTCAAAACAAGTCTGCACAGTCATTATCTGTTAGCATCACGAAGTCTATACATTGCTTGTGCATCATAGTCTGTACAGTGTCTCAAGTTCGCTAAGTCTATACACTCTCTCACATTGTCATTGTTGTTTCTAAGTCTATACATCGGTTGGGTCGTTAAGTCCATACAATGCATATGTTCATCAAAGTCCATACATTGCATAATGCTCATCAATGTCTATACATTGCATTGTCTTCAACCAAGTCTATACATTCTGTTCCTTTGATCAGCAAGTCTATACACACTTCAGCATATGTGCATCTCCTTCAAAGACGAAGTGTATACATCCTTCCAAGCATTGAAGTCTACACACTCGCTGTTAAGCCTTTGCATCGAAGTCTATACAACATGTGTCTTATATGAAGTCTATACAGCCTGTGGCTTGTACATCAACTGAACGTTCTTCAGCAGAGTATATACTCTTCATAAGTTAAAGTCTAAACATCCTTCTGTGAAGATTGTAAACACTTCAGCACATGTGCATATCCTTCACACGAAGTCTATACACTCAGTTAGCCTTCAAGCCTATACACTCGATTGTTAGGCCTTCAACCCTATACACTCGATTGTTAGCCTTTAGTCTATACACTCGATTGTTAAGTGTTCAAGTCTATACACTCTATCCTTCACACGAAGTATGTACACTCGTTTGTTAACCTTCAAGTCTATACACTCAAGCTGCATCTTGCCTGTACACACTTTGTTAACAGCCTGAACCAAGTATATACATCCAACTGATATCTTCTTATGTCTGTGTGACAGGTACTGTTCGTAAAGCCTATGAAGTGCATGTGATCCGAGGTTGGCACCTGGCATGTGATCCGAGGATAACGCCCTAATTGCTGCAGCTATAAATACACAGCCGCCTCCATCTGGAGAAGACTGATCAGATAAGATAAAAGAGATCAGATAAGAAAGAAGAAGAGAGTGATCGAGATAGAAGATAGAGCTGCAGAAAGGCAGTGAGCAGAAGAAGAAGAAAGACATAGAGAGCCTGCGAAAGAGAAGAAAAAGAAGAGTGGGAAGAAGAGAGAGCTAGAGCAAAGGAAACTTCAACTGAAGATCAATTTCTGCTGGACCGTGGATCAAATCCAGGCCATCCAGCTCCTGCGAGAGCCACAGTTTGATTTTATTTTTCTAGCCTTCTGTTGCTGCGGTTTTGTTTTTCTTTTTAACCATTCACTAGTTGTTCTTCCGATTCTCTTGTATGCGGTCGGGTTCCCTCCGGTTGGGAGTAAGAGAGGTCCGAGACCTCTAGTTTCCAGGTGACTTGGTGTCACCTGTGCTTCCCTCTGGGTTTCAGAGGAAGAGAGACTTAGGTCTCTAGGTTCCCCTCCGGTTTGGAGGAAGGGAGGATTGGTCCTCCGGTTCTGGTCTTGTGGGTTGCAAGACTAGGTCTTCCCTCCTAGTTTGGAGGAAGAGAGACTAGCGTCTCTGGTTTGCAGGTGGCTGGGAGTCACTTGGGGTGTCCCTCCGGTTGGGAGGAAGAGGAAAGGATGTTCCCCTGGTCAAGCTATGTGGCAGTAATTTGTTGCAGACTGAGTCTGTAGTTTCTAGCCTAGCTAGTGGAAGCCTCATTACGGTTTGGAGTGAGGGGTGGACGTAGGTCTTTGGACTGAACCACCTAAAAAATCTTGGTGTTCTCTTGTGGTTTATTTTTCCTTATATGTTATTTTCTCTGCTGCGATCTTTAGATGTTTGCTTAGGAGCGTGTGAGAGCTAATAGATTTGTGTTGTCTTGCTGAGTTGCTTCTATGTATTTTCAGCACATTTCATCAACTGCTTTTAATTCCGCATACTTGAGCATTAGAGTTTTAATTGGGCGATATTTAGAGCAGGATACATTCACCCCCCCTCTGTATGCAGGCCTTGCATCCTATCAATTGGTATCAGAGCGTATGTCTCTGACTGAACAGGTCCAACGATCTGTAGAGGATCCTGTTGCCCTTGGTGCATTTCTGAATTTTCTCTCTGTTGCATTAATCTACTTGCCGATTTAATCAATGGGTTCTCCACCAGTTTTCAATGGCTCTAACTTCAACTCATGGGTTAGCAGTCTACATAACTATATGAATTTAATGGATCCGGATCTGTGAAAGTTAATTTCACATGGTCCTCATAGACTGCCACAGGAAGAGTCCAAATGGACTAAAAGTGATAGATCAAGAAATGGAGAGAATCAGAAAGTTTTGAAATTAATGAAAGAAGCTACTGACAAGGCTCTACATTCTTGTTTTTATGACTGCAGGTCCGCTAAGGACATTCTGGATCAGTTGAAGCTATCTCAGAGGATGAATGAAGACAGCTGCCTGATGGCTGATAAGAGTGACCATAGCATTGATCAAGATGAATTTGAAGATGCTGAAGAGGTAATCAATCCTTTCAATAGTTACACTTTAGATGACTGGGAAGATGCCTATGCTAATCTGTTACACTCCCATGAAAATTTGAGGAAGAAGAATAAAAGTCTGATAAAGAAGTTAACAAGTCTAGGGGATCCTATTTCTGGAATTGAAAATCTTGAAAATCCTGAAATTCTGAAAACTGAAAATGAAATCTCAGAAGACAAGTGTCGAAACTAGATGGAATCCAATCAGAACTTGATCATGTTAAATATGAAAACACTAAACTCAGAAAATAATGTCAGGAATCTGAACAAAAACTAATCAGTCTTGAGAATGAAAACAGATTGATCAATGAGGAGTTCAAGGCTGTTAGTGTTGCGAACTTAAAGTTTAAGGAAAACTTTGAAAACTGTAAATCTGAATATCCAAGTTTCCTAACTGATGTTTTGTTTGATGATGATAAACTTGAGCAGGAGAACACTAGTCTAAAGGAGGAAATTGAGAAACTAAAATAGTTGAACTCCACCATGTCAGAGAGATTGCTGACATTTGAAAAAGGAAAATCTGTTGATGAAAATCAAAATGAGCTCAAACTGAAATCAGAAATTGATACCCTTAAAACTTTGAATGATGTGATGCATCAACAAATTCTGGTCTGTGAAGAAGATATAGTCAACTATGAACATCAGGTCTCTTCTCTTCAATCTGAAATAAATGATCTGAACAATTCTTTGTCAAAATTCGTAAGTGGGTAGAAAAACCTAGACGAGCTACTAGGTGTAAAAATCAACACTAGGAAGGAAGGGTTGGGCTACAATAATGCTAACAAGAAAGAATTTCAGAGCAAGTTGATGACATCTTTTGTAAAAGCTTCGAATGTAGCCACCACTTCAAAAGATAAACAGCCCATTGTTCAGAAAACCGAAAAACAGAACAAAAATTAGAAAAAGATTGGAAAGCAGAAAATAAATAAAAAGGGTTCACTAGGGCATGTTGATCACAGTTCTCACACACATTCACATGCATCTAAAAAGATAATGTCATGCCATTATTGTCATAAATTTGGTCATCTGATGCATGAATGTAAATTGATGGAGAAGGATGATATGACTGCTAGGAAACTTCATGATAGAAATCCTTCAATTTAGAAAAAGAAAATTGAATGTTTCCACTGTGGTAAATTAGGACACACAATTGCACAGTGCTGGTTTGCAAGTGATAAGGAAAAATCACATTCATATCATGCTAAATTTCATGCAAACAGTCATGCTGTTAACAAGAACAAATTTGATTCAATAAACCAGCATATGACATGCTTCAATTGTGAAAAATTGGGTCATAAGAGATCCGAATGCTGGCTGAGGGCTGGTGGAAGAAATTCTAACTCATGTCTTCACTGTGGCAAGATGGGCCACACTGCAGCCCAATGTTGGCATGCTCAGGGAAGGAAATTTAACTATAAATCTGGTAAATTCCCTGTCAATAGAAACATTTCTGGTAGAAATGGATTTGTGTTTGAAAGGAAAATACTTACATGTTTTGAATGTGGGAAGCCAGGCCATAGAGCTGCTGACTGTTGGCTGGCTTATTTTGGTAAACCGAATTTTAATTCTGTTAACAGAAATTTTCATGCATATGCACATAGAATTCATGCTAATAAGAATGTGCATAAATCAAATCTGAAATATGCTCCATCTTGCTATTATTGTGGTACATTAGGTCATTCAATGAATAATTGCTATTTGATGAGATATGATGACCTACATGCTAAGAGGTTGTTTAGAACACCTGCCAAAGGTGTCACTATTAACCATGCAGGGCCCAAGACTGTTTGGGTACCTGCCCATGCAAAATAGTGTGCTAACTTGCAGGTGTGCCTTGGAAGTTGAAGAAAAAAAAAAGGGGGGGGGAATAAACCAAGGCACCCAAGTTGATAAAATCCCATTCAGGTAAATTCCTCACATCTGTTCAAATGAAATTTATGGTTGAGTTGATAAGTCATAGTTTCATGCATACATACTTTTTATTTGGTTTGACTCTTGCATTTTGCTTTGTGGGCTTTCTTGTTTGTACTTTGAGCTGAGTGCATATATGAGTATTGCATAATCATGCACTTGACATACAATCATTGAAAATCTGATGCATATAGGACTGTTGGTATTGCATTGTCATGGATGACCACTTTGGTATATGAAATGGTAAGCTACTAAAGGGCAGAGAAAATCTGTCTGGAGATTCTTACTTTGTGTGAGATGGTCTTGTAGACCAAGTTCTCCGCCAAGTACCAAGGGTCAAATTTGCATATCAGAGAATGTCTGCATCTTCATGTGAATATTTTGCTTCATGCCCGAGCATACATGTAGTTAATTACATTGCATTTCATTACATTGAAAATGCCAAAAAGATAGATTGAATGCATACATTTAGGGGGAGCATTATTTATACTCTTGAAATCACACAACTGTTTTTAGATTTACTGCATAGCATGTTAAATCTGTTCCTGCATAGTCATTCATCATCTGCATTGTCTTCATGACATATAGGATGATTCAGTGTTTTTAGGTAGGGGAGTCTTTGCATAGCATATCACTTTTTGAAAAATCAAAAAAAAGGGGGGGGGGGGAAGGAAGTGTCTCACTGCATATAGATAGGGGGAGCATGCTTAATCCGTTTAGTAGTGTCTTTGTCTGAACTCTTCATGTCCATCGATTTGATTCATCTTGTCATTTCTGTAGTGTCTGTGATTCCATCATCAAAGTGGTATCAAATGATCTTTCTTGACTGCTTCTGAAGTTGTTCAAAATCTGAATTCATACCTTATAGGTATCTGTCTACCTCTCCTAAATCTGCTGAAGGAGAGCTTCACCTCTATTCAGTCAACTTTGAACTTCAATGCTCAAGAGCAGCTCCTTTGCTACATTTTTTCAAAATCCATGCTGTCTGTTGAATATTCTCACTTGATTTACTGAGCTGAGATATGAAGTAAACTTTCAGCCTATATACTACTACAGAAAAGTTAAAACATCTTTAATGAGGAACCTTCCATTATACATGCTTAAGAACATTTGTTAACTGGAATTGGTTTAAGTCTTATGTACTCTTGTTTGGTCACAAGGAACTTGAAAATATCTGTTTCAACCTCTTAATAAACTTTAACTGTCTGCTTCATGTAAATTCAGGTAAGACTTTCTGAAATCTGAAAAGTTGATATCCATGTATACGCTGACTGAGATATATAGTGTATGTGGTTGTTCCTAAACATCTAATTTGTTCTGAATCCATTTTGAGTAAAAGTATGGACAGAGCAATGACTGTGGTTACTGAGAAACATGTCCAAAGGATTGTGTCATGAAGTACCATGGTTAACTCTGCTTAAAGAGATGATTGGAAATAATTATGAAAATATGGCAGAGCAATGGCATAGTTGTATTGAGTAACTGGGGATTCTGGCCTCCGATCAAGGTGTATCCTCATGCCAAAGATACTTTTAATGCTACCTCTGTTCTCTAAAATGGAAGAAGCAATACGGTTGTCACACTAAGTAACTGGGGATTCTGGCCTCTGATCAAGGTGTCTCCCCACGTCAAAAGGTGCTGATAAACCAAAAGTGTTCATTAATTTTTTTTTTGAATTTGTATAAATCAATTTCTGAAAGAACAAATAAAATTCAAGTGCATTCACTTATGTTTCTCTTAAAGCTGTCATGGAAAGTAAACTAAGTAAGATGGAAGTTGGTTGAACTAGAATCTTATATGAGCTTGTAGTTTTTTTTTATTAAGAGTTGGTTCAGATATGAGTACAATTTCTCTTTGAAAATTTTCGGTTTACATCATTCTTAAACCATGTCTGACAATCAAGGTTTCATAAGCTTCTATAATGGAGGAATCTAGAACTGAAAATTATGCTTTATGAAGTTGGTATCTTGATGAAAAGTTCAATATCTCAATTATCACTAATTGTTGAATCTGCTCATCCTATTACTCTTTATCACTATGTTTTGATTCACACTGGTTCTAATATTTGAGAGGCACTTCTCTCAGTTTAACTTGTGCACTTGCAGTCTTTGGATAACCAGAGTTCATCCTTGTAGTGTGCTAATGAAAATCCATCGTCCTCACTTTTTCACTGTGATTACAGTCTGTGGTAATTCTTGGATACCCATGTGTTTTGCTGATAGATGCTCTTCATCACTTTCACTCCATCTAATCAGGGGGAGTTTCCATGTCATGCTGAGTGTTTTTCATAAAGAGGGAGATCTAGTTAGCAGTTTTGAGTGTCCTTGTGCTTTTGTTGATATTCTCCCGACATCTCATTTGGTTTCATCCATCAAATCGTTTCTGATAAGGGGGAGCTTAGTCAAAGGGGGAGTTCTTAATTCACTCATATTATTTAGTCTTATTCTTCCTTCTTCAATTCATGTCTTTTTGCTAAAGTCAAAGGGGGAGAAATAATTTGATCAAGTCAATATGACTCATAGTGTTGCCATCATCAAAAAGGGGGAGATTGTTGTGTCCCTGTGATTTTGATGATAGCAAACACTATAAGTCATCATCTGTTTGAATCTGCTATAAATTTGTTTGAGTTGCATTTGTTTGTTTCATTGAACATATTATCTGATTTACAAAACCAACGAGCAGGCTGAGGCTGTGTGGTGTGTGCATTGGTGCATTTCATAGTTGTTGATGCATTTCATAATTGCATTTCATCTGGATTGTTTGATGTTAGTCTGCTCAATGGGTGATGCTGCTATACCCCTTCAGCATTGTCTGGACAGTAGTGGGTCGACCCCCTTATCCAGATGGCTCGACCCCCCAGATCTGCAAGTCTATACAACGCCACATTGTTCATGCATCATATCTCAATGTCTATACACTGCTAGCATACTCGTTCAAAGTCTTTGCATGCCTGAACTTTGTTGGAAGAAGGCCATACATTACTTAAGTATGTACAGAGTCTGTCTAGACAGCACACATCTCATGTCTGTACATTCTTCTTCAGAGTCTATACATCTTCAGTGCATGAGTGTCTTACAAGTCTATACATTACCTTTGGGCATCCAAGTCTGTACATTGGGCTCTTCATTCAAAGTCTGTACAGCGCCATGTACATATTCTTCAAAGTCAAGACATTGCACTGTAGATGCATCGAAGGGAAGTATGCACATCGGACTGTTCATGAGGAGTCTATACATTGGTAGTGTGTACATTGTTCAGCTGCCTTGATCAAGTTTGTACAGCGAGCAGCGTCCTTGTGTTTCAAGCCATTCGCCAAGTCTATACAATGGCTTCGGCACTCAAAGTCTATACACTGCTGGATGATCAAGTCTGCACATTGGCGGCTTTCCCTATGTTCTGGCCAAGTCTATACAGTCACACCTTTCCCTACGGTCTAGCCAAAGTCTATACATCGGCACTGTAGCTTGCATAGCTCAAGTCTGTACATTGGGCTTCCACGTGAAGTCTATACGTTGTTCACTCAGCTTCTTCAAGTCTATACAGTGGTCGGTGGCGAGTCTGTACAGAGCACTGTTTCAGGCACTCAAGTCTATACAGAGTCTTCATCTTCTGAAGTCTGTACATTCGTTTGGGAAGTATATACATTCATTCATCTGAAGCTTCATCAAGTCTGTACAATGCTTCTTTGTCAAAGCCTGAACATCGCAGCTGTGTTGAAGTCTGTACAGCTAGTCTCTTGCCAAAGTCTATACATCGTGAATCTTCAAGTCTGTGCAGACTTTGCTTGTTCAAGTCTGTACACGATTCAGTTGTTTTGGCATGTCTACTCATCATGAAGTCTATACATCCGATTGCCTTTGCATTGCTCAAGTCGGTACAGCCTTGGCAAATGCTCCTAAGTCTATACATCACAATGTCAGTACATCACTATGTCAAGCCTTGGCATATGCATCTTAAAGTCTAAACATTGTGGGGCTTCGAATCTTCAAGTCCATACATCCATGCATCATGGGTCGACCCCTTCCTTTGATGGGTCGACCCCCCAGACTACCAAGTCTATTCATCAGCCTTTGCACTGCAAGTCTATACAGCGTGCATTGTTCAAAACAAGTCTGCACAGTCATTGTCTGTTGGCATCACGAAGTCTATACATTGCTTGTGCATCATAGTCTGTACATTCGCTAAGTCTATACACTCTCTCACATTGTCATTGCTGTTTCTAAGTCTATACATCGGTTGGGTCGTTAAGTCCATACAATGCATATGTTCATCAAAGTCCATACATTGCATAATGCTCATCAATGTCTATACATTACATTGTCTTCAACCAAGTCTATACATTCTGTTCCTTTGATCAGCAAGTCTATACACACTTCAGCATATGTGCATCTCCTTCAAAGACAAAGTGTATACATCCTTCCAAGCATTCAAGTCTACACACTCGTTGTTAAGCCTTTGCATCGAAGTCTATACAGCATGTGTCTTACATGAAGTCTATACAACCTGTGGCTTGTACATAAACTAAACGTTCTTCAGCAGAGTATATACTCTTCAGAAGATAAAGTCTGAACATCCTTCTGTGAAGATTGTACACACTTCAGCACATGTGCATATCTTTCACATGAAGTCTGTACACTCAGTTAACCTTCAAGCCTATACACTCGATTGTTAGGCCTTCAATCCTATACACTCGATTGTTAGCCTTAAGTCTATACACTCGATTGTTAAGTGTTCAAGTCTATACACTCTATCCTTCACACGAAGTCTGTACACTCGTTTATTAACCTTCAAGTCTATACACTCAAGCTGCATCTTGCCTGTACACACTTTGTTAACAGCCTGAACCAAGTATATACATCCAACTGATATCTTCTTATGTCTGTGTGACAGGTACTGTTCATAAAGCCTATGAAGTGCACGTGATCCGAGGTTGGCACCTGGCACGTGATCCGAGGATAACGCCCTAATTACTGCAGTTATAAATACACAGCCGCCTCCATCTGGAGAAGACTGATAAAATAAGAAAAAGAGATTAGATAAGAAAGAAGAAGAGAGTGATCGAGATAGAAGATAGAGCTGTAGAAAGGCAGTGAGCAGAAGAAGAAGAAAGACAGAGAGAGCCTGCGAAAGAGAAGAAAAAGAAGAGTGGGAAGAAGAGAGAGCTAGAGCAAAGGAAACTTCAACTGAAGATCAGTTTCGCTGGACCGTGGATCAAATCCAGGCCAGCCAGCTCCTGCGAGAGCCACATTTTGATTTTATTTTTCCAGCCTTCTGTTGCTGCGGTTTTGTTTTTCTTTTTAACCATTCACTAGTTGTTCTTCCGATTCTCTTGTGTGAGGTCGGGTTCTCTCCGGTTGGGAGGAAGAGAGGTCTGAGACCTCTAGTTTCCAGGTGACTTGGTGTCACCTATGCTTCCCTCTGGGTTTCAGAGGAAGAGAGACTTAGGTCTCTAGGTTCCCCTCCGGTTTGGAGGAAGGGAGGATTGGTCCTCCGGTTCTGGTCTTGTGGGTTGCAAGACTAGGTCTTCCCTCCTGGTCTGGAGGAAGAGAGACATGCGTCTCTGGTTTGCAAGTGGCTGGGAGTCACTTGGGGTGTCCCTCCGGTTGGGAGGAAGAGGGGAGGATGTTCCCCTGGTCAAGCTGTGTGGCAGCAATTTGTTGCAGACTGAGTCTGCAGTTTCTAGCCTAGCTAGTGGAAGCCTCACTCTGGTTTGGAGTGAGGGGTGGACGTAGATATTTGGACCGAACCACCTAAAAAATCTTGGTGTTCTCTTGTGGTTTGTTTTTCCTTATATGTTATTTTCTCTGCTGCGATCTTTAGATGTTTGCTTAGGAGCGTGTGAGAGCTAATAGATTTGTGTTGTCTTGCTGAGTTGCTTCTATGTATTTTCAGCACATTTCATCAACTGCTTTTAATTCCGCATACTTGAGCATTAGAGTTTTAATTGGGCGATATTTAGAGCAGGATACATTCACCCCCCCTCTGTATCCATGCCTTGCATCCTATCATTGACCGTTACCTCCACACACCCGCGTGGAGAAGACAACCCCGGCCGATTTACGGACTCCCGGTTAAACAATATTACAATGGTACAAATATTTGACCCACTCCACGTAGGGAGGTAAAAGGTCACATGTGGGGCCCGGGAATCACGCGAATCGGGTTGACGGGCAGCATCTTGATGTCGCCCGGCGGTGCCGAACACGCGTCTAAAGTGCTGTCCGGACGGCGCGATCTACGGGTCTGTGGGGCCCACGGATGGCGCTGTCCTCCCGGCCTGCTGGGCTGTGGCCCGCTGTGATGGGGACCCCTGGTGGCGCGCCTCCCTGGATGGCGGTCGGACGGCAACTCCGGTCGGAGGCCGAACGGCTCCGATCTCCAAGTTGTGAAGTGGCTGCCCACGGATTTCTGGTTCTGGTTTCCAACGCGCGCTCCGGCGAGATCGGCCGCTGCGACCAATACCTATGTCGGATCGGGGCACAGGAGCTATCGTTGGAAAGCTCTCTTGAAATCTTTCAATCTAAGCCTAGAAAGAGGACCTGGATCTGCGCGGATCTGGATGTTGTCAAATTTTGAAGCTTCTGTTGTACAGTACCCGAACTCTCAGATCCGCAGGTGAGTTGTCTGAGAAATGCCGTTGACCGCAAGGTAAACGTCCGATTCAGCTCCTGAACTCTTCAACAACGTGGTAGGGATTTGAACAAGGAAAACAAAAATAATTTTTGTGGAAGGATTAGTGGAGGCTATGATTTTTTATGATTTTAAAACTGGCAGGTGGTCGGATCTGGAAACTGGCAGACAGTACTGAAAATGGATCAGAAAATGAATTTTGAAAAATATGAGATGGCCTCAAAAAAGTTCAATAAAAATTTGGGACGATGGGGTTTGTGGATAGAACTCCCAGTAAAATTGGGAGCTCTTGAAAAAATCAAAATATGGGTCGAAGATGGGAAACTCAGGAAAGATGGAAATCAGATCTGAAACTTGCAGAACTGAAATTGAAAGTTGGACGAAAATGGAAAATTATAAAATTGAACTAGAAGGCCAACCGAATTTTCTGTGGTGTGGTTGACATCCCTAGAACATCCCCTCCAAATTTGGTGCCCAGAAGATCACGAGGGAGAGCTGCAAAATTCAGACAAGCTGCTACTGCACTGCATGGACAGAATACCAAAGAGAACCGTAGCAGTGCGAGGGTGGCACGATGGCGGCGGCGGCGATCACCGGAACGATAAGGGAGGCGTCACACCTCAGAATGGAAATCGTCACAGCTGCAAGGGGGAGAGGGAGGAGAGAGGAGGGGTGTGCTCAAGGGCTTGCTCCAAGAAAATTTCTGATTTCAAATGGCATTAATTCTTCCAAATGGGAAAATACAAGGTTTTATAGGTTACATATCAAATCCATTATCCACCATTGGATCTAGGGATGGGGAAATGGATGGCCTAGATTAAGTGTGACCAACACACACAAAAAAAATAAATAAAATAAAGGGGGGGGGCGGCCTATTGACCAAGGGGACATGGTTGACATGGTAGGTGGCCTACCTTGGACTTTGAAGTCCAATTGTCTCCCATGTGTCATTTACCATTCAACTCTTCTAGATGCCTCCATTTGACATGTTGACTGACCCCACATGGGGCCCTAGGCTGAGGTGGATCAATGGGAGTGGTCTGGGGGGGCCCGTGGGACCCGGGGGTCCCATTTTGCAAATAAACCCCTCTTACAATCAAAGTTACAAACCGAATAAAATGAAACAAACACACATTACACACAAATAATGTCTAAACAAATATGATAAATGTCGAGACTCAAGGGGGAGTCTCCAGGCTGTCTCCGAGCCAGATGGAAGCTAAAGTGGCTCGAGTCGTGCTCCGCGTGCGGTACCGGCGCCTCGGCGTAGCTGCTCGGGTGTCCGCACCAATTCTACCCAGGTGGGAGAAACTCGACCCTATCGAGTAAGGGTCTGCATCGCTCCGGTATCACCCCAGAAGGTCCGGATCAATCCGCTGCAACTCACCATGCGTGATCCATGTGTCCTCGGTAGCGGGCCGTCCTCTCCATCGCACTAGGTAGCGCGGGTAGGATCCACTCCTGGTAACTGTCACCTGCTCATCCAGTATATGATCTATATGCTCACGTTGTCGTGACAAAGGGGATGGAGGTGGACACTCAGGTGTGGGATCACTCTCAAGGGGAGGAGATGGCTCGAAAGGCTCACAAGGGATCACCGCTGGGTCCCTATATGCAACTAGATCCGAAATATTAAAAGTAGAGCTTATACCGTATTCCTCTGGCAGGTCCACAACATACACATTGGATCCAACGCGTTTCAACACTCTAAATGGACCGGCTCCGCGAGCTTGCAACTTCTTAACGGTTCCAGAGGGAAACCGTTCAGGTCTTACCCTGATCATGACATATTCGCCCTCTTGGAACTCTCGGTGGTGTCGGTGAGCATTGGCTAGCTCTTTGTAACGCGCATTGCTGGACTCAATGTGACGACGAATGTCGTCATGCAGACTCCTAACATGCCTAGCAAACGACTCGGCCGACTCCGACACACGTGCATGGATAGGCATGGGGACAAGATCCACTGGCTTCCTAGGCCTACGACCTGTGACAAACTCGAATGGACTCGTGCTGGTAGACCTATTCACCGAATCATTGTATGCAAACTCAGCCATGGGTATGATGAGATCCCAATCCCCATTGCGGTCCACAACAAGACACCTCAAAAGATCACCCAGACTCCTATTGACCACCTTGGTCTGACCATCTGTCTGGGGATGATATGCAGTGGAAAACTTGAGGTGAGTACCCATCATATGCCATAGTGTCTTCCAAAAATAGGAGGTGAATCTCACATCATGGTCAGACACTATAGTGCGAGGCAACCCGAACTTGCACACCACATGCGTAAGGAAAAGGCGGGCTACCCACGAAGCATCCGAACTCTTCGAGCAAGGAATGAAAAGGGCCATTTTTGAGAAACGGTCAACCACCACATAGACTGAATCATGCTTCCTGGAGGTACGTGGCAATCCCAAAACAAAGTCCATGCTAACATCCTGCCACGGGGCATCAGGCACGGGAAGAGGCGTATAAAGGCCCGAGCTTTGCTTCCTCATCTTGGCCGTAGCACATGTACGGCACTGAGCCACGATGTGAGCCACATCGTGCTTCAAGCTCGGCCAGTAAAATCTATGCTCAATTGCCTCGATAGTCTTGTTCCGACCAAAGTGGCCGGCTAGACCTCCCGCATGTAGTTCCCAGACTAAAAGGTCTCGAACAGAAGTTCGGGGAATACAAAGCCTACCTCCACGAAAGAGGTAACCATCCTGGAGCACATAGTCATCAAGGTCTCTCGAGGGTCCGGCCTGGAGAGTGGTATAAACCTGACCGAAGTTAGGACAGTCAACATAGGCCTCTCTCATCTTTTCCAACCCTATGACCTCGGCACTCATGGTGGTAAGCAGACATGCTCGCCGACTCAAGGCATCGGCCACCTTGTTCTCCACTCCAGCGTTATGTTTAAGCACAAATATGAACTGCTGGAGATACTCAACCCAACGACTGTGACGCGAGTTAAGCTTCTTTTGGGAATGGAGGTACCTAAACGCCTCATGATCGGAGTATAAGACAAACTCCTGATGTAATAGGTAATGCCTCCAATGCCTAAGAGCATGAACAACTGCGTAAAATTCCTTATCATATGTGGACTATCGCAGTTTCGCGTCATTCAGCTTCTCGATGAAATATGCGACCGGGTGGGCCTCCTGACTCAACACACCTCCTATCCCAACACCCGACGCATCACAAGAGACCTCAAACACCTTCGAGAAATTAGGCAATCGAAGGATAGGTGTCTAGGTCATGCGCTCCTTGATGTCCTTGAAGGCGGCAGCGGCGGCCTTCGTCCATACAAAGGTGCCCTTCCGGATACAATCCGTGATCGGGGCGGTGACGGAGCTAAATCCACAGATAAAGCGACGGTAGAACGTCGCAAGGCCATGAAAGCTGCGGACATCATGAACCATACGGGGTGCCGGCCACAAAACAATGGCCCGGACCTTCTCTGGATCGGCGGAGACCCCAGTACTAGACACAATAAAACCCAAGAAGGTAAGCTGAGGTGTCATGAAGGCACACTTCTGTGGGTTCGCAAACAACTGCTCTCGCCGAAGAAGTAGACAGACCTGCCGAAGGTGGTCTAAGTGGTCCCCCGTGGTGTGACTATAGATAAGGATATCATCAAAATACACAACCACAAAGACTCCAATGAACGGTCGAAGGACCTGAGTCATGAGTCGCATGAAGGTGCTAGGGGCATTGGTCAACCCAAAAGGCATGACCAACCACTCATATAGACCATCCTTGGTCTTGAAAGCGGTCTTCCACTCATCACCTGGCCTAATCCTCACCTGGTGGTAACCACTCTTAAGATCAATCTTTGAGAAGATAGTGGTACCAGCCATCATGTATAGCATGTCATCCAGGCGGGGAATAGGGAACTTGTACTTCACGGTGATTTTGTTGATGGCTCGGCTATCAATGCACATTCTCCACGTGCCATCCTTCTTCGGGGCGAGTAATGCAGGTACAGCACATGGGCTCATGCTGTCCCGAACAGATCCTCTCTGCATCAACTCATCGACCTGCCGTTTAAGCTCGGCATGCTCCGTGGGACTCATGCGATAATGTGGAAGGTTGGGCAATGAAGAGCCCGGAATAAGGTCGATGGCATGCTGAATATCCCGCATAGGTGGGAGTCCCTCGGGAAGCTCATCGGGAAAGATATCAGCAAACTCCTGCAGCATGGGGACAACCTCGGGTGGGAGCTCACCCTCGGAGTCTCTCTCTACCTCTCGGACCGCAATGGAAAGCACAGGGCAGCCCCGACTAGCCTCCCGCTCCATCTCTTGGGAGCTAATCAACATCAATCTCCTCGTCGAGGGCTCACCTGGGCCGGATGTAACGGTCATAGCCCGAGCTGGGGACGGGGTACTGGGCCCGGGGATGGAAGGCTCCGGAGCACTAGGGCCAGTACGACCCCTACCTGATGGGCTCTTCGGCCGATGGGGTTCGAGAGTAATCTGTTGGCCCTGATGGTCGAAGGTACAGGTGTTCGACCGGCCATGGAGTGTGGCATCCCGATCAAATAACCACGGCCTACCCAAAATAATGTTACCCACCTCCATGGGTAGGACATCACACCAAGCCTCGTCACGGTAGGCATAGAACTGCAGTGGGACCAAGCACCATAGCCTGATCGGAATGGAAGTGGAATCCACCCATGATACACGATAGGGGCAAGGGTGATCCACGGGTGTAAGACCAAGATGGGAGACAGCACCCATGGAGATTTCATTGATGCAACTTCCGCTATCGATGATCACTTTACATGCATGCTTGCCCAGCCTACAGAAGGTATGAAAAATAGTGATCCGACGCCAGTCATCACTAGCCTGTGGCTGGGTGAGAATACACCTGACGACCCCCACGTGGGTATCATCGGGATGGGGGGCCTCCTGGTCGTCACCTTTGATCTCATAGTATTCATCAGCTAGCTCATGATCAGCCACATAGGTGACTAACTCGAGACCCGCAGGGGTGGTATCCTCAGCCTGTGTGTCCCCAATGATAAGAGATGGGCGGGTGGGACACTGGTTGGCGAAATGGCCAAACCCATTGCAGCGAAAATACTGCTGCCGTGATCCACTAGGCTCCCCAATCATAGGTCCTTTACCTTTATCCTCCCGACGAATAGGAGGTGTAGGCAACAAAGTGCGTGCAGGAGGTGCGGGGGCCGGTGGATGGGCTAAGGGTGGAGCCGTAAGATGTTGGGGACGAGGAAGGTCTCTCGGGGGTGGAGGGCGAGGGCTAGGAGCAATGGGCTCGGGACGAGCAGGCTCCTGAGGTCCAGCCATGGGGGCCCTTGGAGACGTGCCAGGTGAGCCACGTGGCTCGACACTACGAAGGGGAAAGGAGCCCAACCGATGGGGTGACTCGAACTCGGCCTCGAATTGCTCCAATTCGAGAGCTATCTGATATGCCTGCTCCAAAGTGGTTGCATTGCGGCGAAAGAGTTCATATTGATAATTGGGCCGCAAACCTCTTTGAAAGCGGGATATAGTCATGGTGCTCTCCTCCGTGACTCCACACCGTAGCTAATACTCATCGAACTTGGCGGTGTACTCGGTCATGGATCGGTTCCCTTGGGAGATGCTTTGCCATTTATCTATGAGACGTTGGCGATATGAGGTAGGAAGGTATTTCTCCTTCAACTTGGTTTTCATATCATCCCAAGTACCGATTTGGGGTTGACGTCGTTGGTTGAGCAGGCTCTCCACATTGGTCCAATAAGTTTGGGCCTGCCCTTGCAACTTCATCTTTGCGTATCGGACTCTTCGGTGGTCCGTCATCTCAAACCACTCGAAGTACCGGTCCATGCCGGCCTCCCAATCTAAATACACCCTAGGGTCCAAGGACCCGTTAAAAGTGGGAGGGTTCGCACGCACGCCCCTAAGAATGCGGTCGTCATCCTCGTCATCACGATTCCGTCGTTGATTACGATGACCGTTACCCCCTTGATCATTATCAGATGCATAATCATCCACCACATGCACCTGTTGTACCCCAACATTCTCCGCCTGAGCCCTTGGTGCAGCAGGTTGCTGAACCGGCTCTTGTTGGCTGTTCGTCGGCGCGGGTTGCACCGCAACTGGGCCCCTCTCGAGGACGGCAATTCTCCCAACTAGGCCTTGGATGGACTGATCCGAATTCTCGGCCCGATCCTTGTGGACTTTCATCCGCCCTTCTAGACGCGTTCCTATGCCATCCATACGCGTACTAAGACCATCCATACGCGTGTCAAGACGTTCCATAATGGCTCGAAACATCTCGGCCGTCGAGGACTCATCAGAGCTACGGGCCCGGGAATCCGCCATAGGTGGTGGTGGCGAGTATTGGGTACCTCGACAGGTGGGCATGCAACTGACACACGGCCTAGAAGACACCGACTAATGAAAAAAGAAACACTTAGACCTAACCAATATCTGGTACGTGGCAGAGTTAATCGATCCGAAGATCACTCCCGCAAGTGTGCGACCTCCCGATAGGCGTAGCCTAACATTCGGACAACACCTTTTAAGATACCAAATTATCGAGATGAAATGCAATTTTAAAACACCCTTTTTTTGTTTTAAAAATAATGATGATCCTAGACTCGACTTACACCATGATGCATGCAAGAATTATGCAAGACTACCCTAGACTCGACTCGCTCTGATACCAAACTGATGCGGGACGGACTGAGGAGACGACGCTATATGAGACGGACACGACTCAACCAGCAATGACACGACTACTAGAGCGACCTCGACTTGACACTAAGAGCTCCTATGGGCTACACGTCGCTAATAGAAGTGCAAACTCACTCGTCGTCCTAAGCGAGGGAAAGTGGGGATCGTGCGCGGTTAAGGAACCGACAGAGTTCAAGGTAGTATGACTCAATTTCTGGACTCGGATCGAGTCGCGGGACGGGTCACTCTCACACTCATAGTGGCGACATGAACACACGGGGTAGGAACCTACACTCTCGCAGCGGCATAAGACCGTATACTAGCTAACCAAAGTAACGCCGAGAAGTTTAGACCGTTACCTCCACGCACACGGCGTGGCGAAGTTAACCCCGGCCGATTTACGGACTCCCGGTTAAACAATATTACAGCGGTACAAATATTTGACCCACTCCACGCAGGGAGGTAAAAGGTCACATGTGGGGCCCGGGAATCATGCGAATCGGGTTGACGGGCAGCATCTTGATGTCGCCCGGCGGTGCCGAACACGCGTCTAAAGTGCTGTCCGGACGGCGCGATCTACGGGTCCGTGGGGCCCACGGATGGCGTTGTCCTCCCGGCCTGCTGGGGTGGGGCCCTCTGTGATGGGGACCTCTGGTGGCGCGCCTCCCTGGACGGCAGTCGGCCGGCAACTCTGGTCGGAGGCCGAATGGCTCCGATCTCCAAGTTGTGAAGTGGCTGCCCACGGATTTTCGGTTCTATTTTCCTGCGCGCGCTCCGGCGAGATCGGCCGCTGCGACCAATTCCGTTGTCGGATTGGGGCACAAGAGTTATCGTTGGAAAGCTCTCTTGAAATCTTTCAATCTAGGCCCAGAAAGAGGACCTGGATCTGCACGGATCTGGATGTTGTTGAATTTTGAATCTTTTGTTATACAGTACCCGAACTCTCAGATCTGTAGGTGAGTTGTCTGAGAACTGCCATTGACCGTGAGGTAGACGTCCGATTCAGCTCTTGAGATCTTCACCAACGTTGTAGGTATTTGAACAAGGAAAACAGCAATAATTTGTGTGGAAGGATTGGTGGAGGTTATGATTTGTTATGATTTTAACACTGGCGGGTGGTCGGATCTAGAAACTGGCAGACAATACTATAGATGGATCAGAAAATGAATTTTCAAAAATATGAGATGGCCTCACAAAATTTCAATAAAACTTGGGGATGATGGGGTTTGTGGATAGAACTCCCAGTAAAATTGGGAGCTCTTGAAAAAATCAAAATATGGGTCGAAGACAGGAAGCTCAGGAAAGATGGAAATCAGATCTGAAACTGGCAGAACTGAAATTGAAAGTTGGACGAAAATGGAAAATTAGAAAAAGTGAACTAGAAGGCCAACCAAATTTTCTGTGGTGTGGTTGACATCCCTAGAACATCCCCTCCAAATTTGGTGCCCAGACGATCACGAGGGAGAGCTGTAAAATTCAGACAAGCTGCTGCTGCACTGCGCGGACAGAATACCGAAGAGAACCGTAGTGGTGCGAGGGCGGCACGATGGCGACGACGGCGATCACCGGAACGATAAGGGAGGCGTCACACCTCAGAATAGCAACCGTCACAGCTGCAAGGAGAAGAGGGAGGAGAGAGGAGGGGTGCACCCAAGGGCTTGCTCCAAGAAAATTTCTGATTTCAAATGGCATTAATTCTTCCAAATGGGAAAATACAAGGTTTTATAGGTTACATATCAAATCTATTATCCACCATTGGATCTAGGGATGGGGAAATTGATGGCCTAGATTAAGTGTGACCAACACACACACAAAAAATAAATAAAATACAAGGGGGGGGGGGGCGGCCTATTGACCAAGGGGACATGGTTGACATGGTAGGTGGCCTACCTTGGACTTTGAAGTCCAATTGTCTCCCATGTTTCATTTACCATTCAACTCTTCTAGATGCCTCCATTTGACATGTTGACTGACCCAACATGGGGCCCTAGGCTGAGGTGGATCAATGGCAGGGGTCTGGGGGGGCCCGTGGGACCCGGGGGTCCCATTTTGTAAATAAACCCCTCTTACAATCAAAATTACAAACCGAATAAAATGAAACAAACACACATTACACACAAATAAAGTCTAAACAAATATGATAAATGTCGAGACTCAAGGGGGAGTCTCCAGGCTGTCTCCGAGCCAGATGGACGCTGAAGTTGCTCGAGTCGTGCTCCGCGTGCGGTACCGGCGGCTCGGCGTAGTTGCTCGGGTGTCCGCACCACTACATATGCTTGGACTTGTCCCCTATATGCATAGACTTGTTTTTTCAAATGTGGACTGACATCAAAATATTGCACATACATTCAGGTTTAAATCCCTTGGATCCATGGTAAGTCTTTATGTTTGAATATAGTCCCATGGGCCTTGATTGGATTCGTCTCATATACTTTGGCCTTGGGGATCATTTGGTTGCTTAACTGTCCGTTGATAAATAGAGATTCATGTTGCAACATGCTCATTTTGTTTCCCAAACTTCACTGCAAAATCTGGTTTGATTTGTGTCTTAAAGACCCCTCATACATGCCATTTAGTTGTACTTGAATGGGGTTGAATGATGTTTAAAGGGTGTTAAAGTTTTTGGGGTTTATTCATTGCATAACTTGATTTTCTCTGTTGTCAGAGAAAGTGTCGACTCTAGGAGTCGACACTTTCTAGCCAGCTTGCTGGCTGGACACTGCTGGCTGCAAGTGTCGACTCCTAGAGTCGACACATACATGCCAGAGGTCTATTTTCAATGAAAACAGAACCTCCGGTGAAAAGTGTCGACCCTATGAGTCGACACTTTCACCTCGGTCCTATTTTTATATAACGGGACAGAACGAGATGAGAAAAGTGTCGACTCCAAGAGTCGACACTTTCTCTGGTTCATCCCGATCGTGATTTTCAGATTGTTTGCGAAATTCCCATTACATGGTCCGATTGCTTAGTGTTTTTACCCCACTTACCCTTAGGGTTTCTACCCTTGATTGGGTGTTGGTTTGAAGGGTTTCAGCATGGGCATTCATGTCTTTTGTTGCTGGTTTTCTTCTTCGTATATGTAGGTCACGATTTCCATCGGAAGGCATCCCCTGCGCTAATATTCTCCATCTGCTTGCAGGAAAAGAAGAAAGAGGGAGAGGAAGAACGTGAAGGAGGGCATTGCACACTCTAGGAGGAGGAAGAAGAAGCTGCAGAGGGCGCCGTTCACAAGCCCGAGACTCATTCTGGTAGCTGCAGCTACTGCTCTCCACCATTCGAGATTTTCGGCATCTGAAACTTCAAGTCTGACTGCTTCCACTCCACGGATCGACTTCTAGCGCACCCTACCTACTGATTGAGGGGAGTTGTGGGACATTCAAAGGGGAATATAAATCTTCTTTCATTTGTCTGTGATGTCCCTTTTAACCAAGATATAGTTATGGAGCATATTAACTCATCTGTTCTTGGTGTGTGCAGGCTTGATTGGAGTTGGGATTTGAACGAACAAACGTTAGATCGTTAAGGAGGACGACCGACTGCTCCAACCAGCTGCGGATAAGACTTTCTCCAACCTAAGCTTCAAGGAAGATCCCCTCATGACGATTGGAGAATCAAGCAGATATTTCTACATCCTCTTTATGTTTATTTCGATGAGTGCTTCATAATCTATCTTCATTTACATACTGTTGTGGGCATTTATTGTACATCTTCTTGGTGTCTTAAACTCGATATATCATCATGTGTGGGCGGAGCTGAGTCTCCGTGTTATTTTAAGTGTCCAGGGTGTGTTCCCCGACGTTGTGTGTGTGTGTGTGTGCTGCGGTGGCAGCGTCTTGGGGCTTGTCCCCGTGTGGATATTGCTGCGGAAGCAGCATGTGTGGTGTTGGGGTTCGTCCCCATGTTGCTACATTTCATAGCGTGGAGTGAAGCCTAACCGGGTTCGGTGAGGGGTGGACGTAGGGAGCCCGTCGTGGTCCCGAACCACCTAAAAATCTTTGTGTCTCGTGCGAATGCCTGTGTGATCGTCCATTTCATCTACCTTCCTTCACAGGTCAACTTGTAGATTTTTATTCACGACACCTCCACACATTGCTACCTCCGTTATCTGTGTTTGGTTTTAATTTAATTGTTATTTGCGTTGTCAAACCGTGTGGAATCAGAAAGACCGAGAGAACTCCTTTAATCTCACATCTATTTAGGGTGATTAACGATGTTAGTTTTATTTTCATTGTAATTAGTTGGAGTTGTTTTTAAAATCTGCCATCTCTGCAAGGGGGCAATTCAACCCCCCTTCTTATCCGCCATCTCTCTGGGCCAACACTGGGCATGGCCCTAAGAGAGGCATCGTCATGTGAATAGGACCCCCGGCCAAGGGGTTGTCATCTTGAGCACACACTGTGTTTTAGAAGATTCCTGATGACAGTGGTTGAGATCCTCGCTGCCTAATTTGAGTTAGCCTTCAAAAGACAAAAAACAACAGAAATAATACAAAAACAACAACAACAACAAGATAAAAAAAGGGGGGAAAATCAAATATTTTCAACACTAAAAAAATCTAATATTTTCAAAACTAAAAAAAATAAAAAAAATTCAAATATTTTTAAAACTCAAAAAACCAAATAATGTCAAAACTCAAAAAAGAATCAAATATTTTCAAAAAAAATCAAATATTTTCAAAACTCAAACAAAAATCAAATATTTTTCCAAAACTATCATGTGTTCTGTCCTACATTTCATGGTATGCATTGCATTTTCACTTTGTGTCATTTGATTGCCTATTTAATAGGGCTTAACCCCTTGACCAAACTTCAAGAATTGGTCCCACATCAGGCTTGACCTCGGCAAGGGGTTAAGCCCGGAACAGATCTAACATGGTTTCTTTGTTTAGTGTATGCAGAAATATGTCCGCAAGGCCCAAACCATAAAACCCGTGGACTCCTCTCATATCTACTTGTTTGTGGTCTTCTGACGGCCGTTTATAATCAATTAGCGGTCATCTCCTGGCCGCCCCATCCTTCAGTGGTCATTGGATAGGCCGCCCTTTCCCGGAGCCCAAATGCATGAGTTCTTTCTGATTCCTATTCTGTTGCGGTCTGAAAGAGACAGTTTTTCAGAAACAAGCGGTCAGACACTGACCGTCTTCTTATCCAGCGGTTCCTCGACATACCACTTTTCTCTCCCGAGGACTGTTAGCCAGGAACTCGCTGACTCACTCTGATGGCTATCTAGTGGCAGCCTATTGGAAGCCGTTTCTCTCATTGTAGCGGCCATGTTATGACCATCTTGTTCCTGTGGCGGTCCTAAACCTGGTCGTCTCTATTTCTAAAAGCCCTATCAAATCGCATATATAAAAGAGTGGCAAGTCGATAGCCAAAGTAATCAAATTCTTTCATTTATTCAATCTCAAGAGCATCAAATTCAAACTATCAATCCCTATACATCATGCTAAAATCACTCGATCCCTCAGTCGGGCATCCACGCGAGATCGGATCTCGCGTAACTCTCTCAATTAAAGCTGGTACTCCTTCTGAATCTCGATCACCTCTGCTGGTAGAATGCGCGTCTTGCTGATCTCCGACATGATTAGTGCGCCCCTCACTGCCTGCTCGTCCTCCTCCATCCCAAGTCTTCTCGCCTGTAGCGCAGGTAGGTGGGGTAGTACCGAAAGCATGACGCGCGGGAGTCCAACCTGTAGAGAGCACCTGTGGGGGCTATACATCGCCAAGGTGGTGTTCCCCACAAGCCTCAAGTCCAACCCAAGCCTCCTAGGAAGCCTGAGGGTAGTACCAATAAGGAAAGCTGGGCGCATCACGAACTGATCAAGGGGCAGAGTGTTGAAGTAGATCCGCCATTCATCTCTAGTCTTCCTATCTACAGTCCTGCACTTAACCTACAGATGAAACCCGAATGCGCCTCCAATGAAGAAGAGTGGGTGGCTCCCGAAGATCCGACTAAGAGAAGGAATGTCATCCTTGGGTTTGAACTTCAACCTAACCCCCATCCAACACTCTAGCAAAATCATAGACCCGGAGAGAGGCCCACCGAGGGAAGCTGAACTAAGGCCCTCGTATACGTAAGACAGAACAGCTAGTGAAATAGACAACCCTCTCCACAACCCACTAATAATGCTCAGGTTTGGTTTTTCAAGGATGTGGTCAGTGGTAGGGAAAAGTATGGCCCCACACAGGCAAATAGAAGTTGCTTTGGTTATAGCCTCATTCCATCCGCATTTGCTCTTACAATGAGTAGCAACCCACTGGGCCATGGGAAGCAAATGAATATGCTGGGAACTAATCATAGTCCTAACATCCTTGGAGTTGGGTAAGAATTCCCCTAGAATGAGAGAGGGATCTATGGGGGCAACAGTGTGACACACCAAGTCCTCATCCTCTACTTTAGTCTTAGGAAGGGCTAGGAATGTCTCAACCTCTTCTAGAAGGATAATAGCCTCAAATGTGGGGAAGACGAAGGTGTGGGTCTGAGGATGTTATATCTCCACTAAAGCTGAAATACTATGCCAATCGAGTGAGAGTTTGTGGTAATTTTTAGCCAAGACCAGTAATGGGTGGAGGTGCCAGGCTCTTGGGATGGAAATCACATCTAGTGGAAGTTCATGGACTATAGGAGCCACCCATTTCAAGTTGGAGTAACGCCTAGGGCAAGGAAGAAGCTATGGAAAGAAAGAAAGAAAGAGGACAAAGAGAGGAGCAATATAAGGATTTGGAAAAACAATTTCAACAAATTTCAAAAGTAATTGATAAACCTTACCTCTCGTAAAGGATTGGTGCTCAAATGATTCGGAATGGATGTCAGGTATTGTAGCACCTCACGGTCCTCCCTAGCTGGTTGTGGCCCATTGTAGGAGCTCTCCCCCATTGTGTTAACCTCAAGATCCCATTTCATGTTGATTTGTGTGGTCACACTAAGATTTTCAAGGCTAGAAAGAGGGGTTTGGTGTGAGTTACGGATTTAAGAGTCCCCCTACTTATAGAGCCTAAGTTCTTAACCTTCAGCCACTAGGATCGAGTTGGGATAGGCCCAATCAAGGTTAGGATCGCTCTTAACGCAATTGGGTAGGCTTATCCATGGGTTGGGACTCTTCAACAGAGTCCCAATTGGAGTTAACAGTCTTTCTGCCTTTTGCGATCTATCGAGCGACTACTAATCACCCTTAACGGTCGTCATACGACCGTTTCCCTCCCCACTCACGTTCTTATCCACCTGCGTGGTTAAACGGTCTTGGCTATACCGTCTTCATTCTAAAGCAGTCTTAACAGAACCGTGTTTTCTGCCTTGCGGTCTGGAATGAACCGTCTTCATCATTCATTTAGTTGGGGTTCATTTAGTCTTCAGCGGCCTGTCTTGGGACCGCCAATCTCATTTAGCAGTCTTACTACGTCCGTTTCTCTCTGATGTCTTAGTTTTCATTCTAAAAACCCACCATACCTAAGTTTTTTTCCCTCTTTCCTTCTCTCTCGCTCTCTTTTGTACTCTCACGCCGTCAGTCGTAGGAGTCATTGTTAAGTTCGGATTAGTTAGTGTCAGTGTGCACGCATTCATCAGAAAAAGCTAAAAAAATAAAATAAACAAAAAATCATGTCATTCTACTAAAGTCATATGTGCATACATCTCATATAGAACATCAGGTCTGTCCCCCCCCCCCCCCCGGGGTCGCCGCTCTCTCCTGCTCCCTCATGGCGCTTCGATGGTGGCGCCATGGAGGTGCTCCCCTCCTCACGCCGGCGTCATCGAAGCTCCTCGTCCTCGTTCCTCTGATGGCCAGAGGAACCCGTAAGGTAGTCTCGGTAGGCGACGCTGGGTGCACCACTCTGAGTCCTGCTGCGCTCTGGCCTCCCACTCAGTAGTTGCAGGGCTTCCTTCAATGCCCGCACCTCTCCCCTCAGCTCCGCCCCCTCTATGCGGGCGCGCTCCGCCTCAGCACGGTATCGGTCTGCCACTGCCGCCTCCACCATCCCAACACAGGATCGCTCCATCTCTGCACAAAGGAGTGCTTCCTCTGCTACCTCTGCACGGAGATGCTCTGCCTTGGCACGGGAGCACTCAGCCTCCTCCCTCTACCGGGCAGCCTCACCTAGCGCACCTGCCAAATCCCACACCTGAATATGCATTCATCTCATAAATCATTCTTGCAATCTTAATCATGAAATTCACAAGGAGGAAGAGTGGTTTGCTTACCCTCTGAGCAAGAGCGGCCTCGGCCGCCTCATCTTGCGCCATCGCCCGCGTGAAATCTGCATCCCGTTCGGCCCAATCTACCGGTGGCTGGGAGGAGGAGGACGGTGCATCTGGCGCCTGGCGCTGGACTCCCTTGGTACGCTACATTTAGAATCATGTCAGTCTCATTTAAGCATAAACATTGCATTTTAGATTTAAGGCTAAAGCTTACCAAGAGGTCCAGGGAGCACTGAAGCTCGTCCTACTGCTGGACCGTGGAGTGAAGTAACCCATATAGCTCTGCAATCCATCCCTGGGGGTCTAGCTACATGAAGAGTGTCAATCATTAGCATCATAATCATAAGCATTTTCAGAGTATGTAAGTTTAGGAATCATACTGGTCGTCGTGCGCCACGGAAGACCTGGTCTCCATAGCGCCGGGCATAGGCCGTCAGGTAGGCCTCGTCGCTCGATGCTCGGGTACGCACCGCTCGCCCCTATCTCATCCAATCTCGGATCTGGTCCATGGCCCGGGCAATCCAGTCTATCTCTGTCGCAAGCCCACGTGCGTGGTGTCCCACACGCTCCTCCGGTCGCTCCCTAGCTGGGAACTCCACCTCTGGCTGGTGGACGCCCAGCGTCCTCATGATCAGCCGGTAGTGGAGTGGCTCGATGACGTTCAAGCAGTGAAGCCAGATGTCTTGGCCCGCCTACGCTAGGGCTGCCACCACCCATGGCTGGCCCTCCTGTCCCTTGCCCTGGTACGGTGTCCACCGAATCCGCAAAATGGCAACCAACTGCATCAGCATCCAAGCATATAGTCGCATTTAAAAGAATAGAAAAGTTTTAAGTTTAGGTCTTACCGAGGCATAGGGTAGAGTCTCAAGGTCATCCTAGATCGGCCGCACCTGGCGTCTCAGGGACCCCACCTCCCGAACCACTATCCAACGTCTCACGATGGGCATCCGGTCTGGATGCACCTCCTGTCCTCTCCCTAGCCCGGGGAGGTACATGTAGGCCCACACCTGCATCAAAAAGTGTCAGCATATAGCATTTCATAAAATCATATAGGAATTGCATGAGCATTTTAAGATTTGATACTTACCTAGAGTAGTGGGAGAATCCGCTGAGCATCGTGCGCCGGCTAGTCAAGCTTAGAGTGTCGAAGAGGAAAAGCCAGAACCGCTGCACCCCATGCATACTCTCCAATGATGTCTACCTCCTTGAGTAGAGATAGGAGCCGACAGCTCACCCCGTTTGCTCAGGTCACGAATAGCAGCTTCCTGAAGAATAGCATCAGGAACCGTCGTAGGACTACGTCCGCCTCCGATCCTGGCTCTGCTACTACCCGCTCCCGTACCTGGTGCATCAATCATCCCAGGTGCTGCTCAAGCAGCTCTCCAACCGCGATCCCTGCTCCTCTCAAGCCTAGGCTCTCTTGCAGCCTCGCTCTCAACAGGATCATCGAGTGGTGCTCTGGTCTCTGCAGCTCCAGTCCCAGCAGTCTCTGGGTCAGCTCTCGGTAGTCTGTGTAAGTCATCCCACTCACCGACGCGCCGTGTACTCGCAACCCGGTGATGCGCGCCACGTCCTCTAGCAGTGGGATCATATGACCCCACGGGAGGACAAACGCCCGGCTGACCGGATCCCACCGGTCGTGCAGCACGTATAGGAGGGCGGTGTCCAGCTTCGCCACTTCCATGCCTAGGAACTCTGCAAATGCCATGGTGGCCAGTCGCTCCCTCTAAAACTCCGACAGTGCCAAGTACACTGCCCCAGACCTAGAGCCATGAGATCCGTGTCTGACGTTTCCCCTGCATACAATCAACATTTTAGGTATGTCATTCAGTTTCATAAGTCATACATTGCACATAAATAAAAGAAAAATAATATTAAAAAAATGTAGTCTGTTAAGGAGGTGGCCATCACAGGACTATTTCTATCCCTTTAACGGCCTTTTATTGACCATTTGAAATCCCCAACGGTCCCCATTAGACCATTTTCATTTTCTAATAGACCTCTTCGTTAATTTGGGTCCAAACGGTCATCCTCTGACCATTTTGTGTAATTGACGGTCTGTTGAAGACCGTTTTGTTCTCTAAGCGGCCTAGTGCGGACCGTTTCATCCTTCATCAGTCTGTCCTCACTTTACGGTCTGTTGGAGATCATTTTTGTTCCTTGGCGGTCTAATTCAGACCGTTTCTACCCTCCGTTGGTCGGTTCGTATCTAACGGTCGTAAGACAACCGCCTGGCCCCTTAACTGTCCCTGCTAGGGCCGTTTCTTCACCGCCGCGGCGGAAGGCATTCACCCATCCCCCCATTCGCTGGAAGTGGCCCTAGAGGACTTACAATCATCCCTAGGGGTTGGTGTGACACCTATTTTCCCATCCAAACCCCATGCATTCACTAGAAATTTGAAATTGGGGATTTTAGGTCCGTGGCCTACCTCGGACATGGAAGCCCCTCGGGTTGGTTTCTCGTCCTCCGCGGCCGCTTCTTCACCTTCCGGCGTAATTCTTGCCTCCTCCGATGCCCCGACAACCGTGGTAGCTCCTTCTTCCGTGGCCACGGCCGGCAGCGACGCCACCTCCTCCGGGGGGTTCGCCGGTCCCGGTGGCGACGGTACACTTCCCTCTCCTCTGGCCATCCGAAGTGAATATTGTTTCAATGCCTGCCTCTTGAGCTGCATCCAGGAGTGCCCGTGTGAGGGCTTGGAAGAGGGAGCAAGGAGAAGGGGTGGGATTTCGGTGGAAGGATGGTGATGGGCTTCAGTCGTGGGTGTGGAAGTGGGGAAGACGAGGGAGATGAAGAAGGAATGGTTTCATTTTTTTTGAAACTGACGTCTATGCAGCGGTCTCACGACTGGCCGTTTTTAGTTTATAGGCGGTCATGTAGGGATCATTTTTATAATCATAGCCACATATTTTTGTCGAATCACATTCTATGAGACGGTCGGTTTCTGATCGCTACTTTCTCAGACGGTCCTCCCTCTGACCATTTAAGTGCTTATACTTAGAATTCAAATCTTGCTGATCTGTGTGGTCATATTTGTGACCATTTATTTTTTCAGGCGGTCTGGATGGGACCATTTCTATGTGGCCTTTGGGTCTAAATAACATATATTGTTTGGTGCCTAATCCAAATGTTTTGGTTGCATAATGTGCCTGATTGATAACTTTTGTGGTTTGATTTGCTTATTCCATGATATAGATATTGCAAAATCTTTTTCATGACCTCTTGTAACATTGCCACATACTTCGCCTGGTCAGGTAAGTCAGGTAAGTATTCCACATCCTTTATCCCTTAATGCATTACTATATGGTATCTATGTTATATTATCTAGAGAATCGGCTGGTCATTCATGTGTTCTGGGATCTGATGTTCTCTATTACCAAAAATGATGATGATCTTAGTGCACATGTTTAATCATTGGTTAGGCCATTAAGTTGGACAAATTAGGGGACGACGGTTCTATCCTACACGTCGTGGTTGCATTTAGTGTCCTGACCCTGATTAATCCGATCTAGCAATATTATTCTCGAGTATCTTCTATTTTATCTTCCTTTGCATTCGTTTTAATGATTTCTTTTCTTTTAGTCTAGCATGCATCATACGCATTTTTGAGTATTCATGTCCCCTAATCTGTCTGAAAATGTCTCGCTGATGATGGGTAATTATGCGTCCATGGTCTTGGGTGAGGAAAGTGTTTCATTCAGAGTTGGAATGTTTTCTTTGGTCCATTTGCTTGGTTTGATCGACTGAGGGTCCCTCTCTGGAATTTAGTTTATTCTTTTTTATTTTCAGTTACTGCTTATTCCGATCCTCTCATTGGTTGTGGATTGTGTCCCTTGATGAGGTTGATCATATTTTCTCCTTCTGTTTATTTTTGTTAGATCCTCTAGGCTGGTATCGTCTTTAGTCCAATCGTTCCTTGCGTTTGGTTCGAAGTTATCCGGAAGATTCCTATCACTCAGTGGTTAAGAAAAGGGTGTCGTTTAACTTAACGCCAACTTTTCAGTCCGCTCTACTGCATTTTCGCTTCGTCTCCATGTTTCCATCTCGCCTTGGCTTCACCTCCACTCGCTCCCCTACAAAGAGGACGTTAAGGAGGGGCATCTGTTGACACATGTTTTGTACCTTCGAGTTGAGTCCTTTTCTTGCCTTTATTTATAATGTCCCAAGTTGTCCATTAATTATTGGGCCATTTTCGGATGGTTTTGGGCCCATTTTATGGGTCACTTTCTCCCTGGCTGGGCTTGCTCACATTTTGGCATAACGAGCTTCATCTAACTTGGTCATTGGATAAATGAACACATTTATCTCTTTTATTTCATGTTCCAATGACCACCTTAAATAACAGTCTCACGATAGGCCATTTTCTGGAATGATGCGGTCTATGGAACGATCGTTTGCTTGGACATGCGTCGACCCGGCTCTTCCCTGCATCGACCTGTCCCTCCTCTGCCTCGACCTGGTTTCTTCTGCGTCGACCTGTCGTTTTGTAGACGGTCTCACGATAGACCGTACCATAAATGTGGCGGTCTGCTAAGAGCCGTTTCTACTTGGCGGGAACTCTCGTTTGACTTGGTCGTCGGATAATTGAGCGGATTTATCTTATTTTTATTTTTTAACGACCAAGATAAAGATGGCCATGCGATAGACCGTTGCTCTAACTGGCGGTCTGTCAAAAGACCGTTTCTGTTTGGCGGGAATTTTCCTTTGACTTGGTCTTTGGATAAATGGGCGTATTTATCTTATTTTTATTTTCTAATGGCCAGATGAATAATAGTCATTTGATGGGCCGCTTAGCATCCTGGGCGGTCTATCGTTGGACCGTTTCTATCAGCCGAGATTCCTGCGTCGACGGGTGGTTTCTCTCTCTATCCGTGGTCAAACCCCTTTGCTTGATCTCCATATTTCTCCACGGATTCTCAGCCAAATCGAGCGTCGTTTGATCCTGATAAAAGTTGGGAGTATTATCTTCATTTTATCTAATATAATCCAAGTCTAATTCCTACCCAAAAGCCCTCCATTTTAGCTAGGGTTTTAGGGGCCTATAAATAGAACCCTTGGGTCATGGCCGCGAAAGGGGAGATCGGGAGTTCACGTCGAAGTACTGTCACTTTCTAGAGTGAAGTCTAGATCGGGAGAAAGGCTTTCTACGTCCTCTAAGCCTTTGGTCCAGGGAGTAGCTAATTTTCGTTGTGTTTTGAGTCATAGTTTGAGTCATTTTGGTCACACTTTAGTCATTCCATCACCATTCCCTTTCATTTTTCTTTACGTTTTTCACTGGCATTCTAGCATCTTTACATCCTCCTATTGTTTTCCTCGCCCCATAAGGGTTAAAAAACCCAAACCCCCAGGTATTTCCCCTTTCAATTATGTGTTCCCTTCATCGTTCCCATTTATAGATATTGCACTTTCATAAACTAATTTGGAGTCATTTTCGTCTGTCATTTGTGTTGTCTTGCTGGTCAGCAGGTGTTTCAGCGCGAGACCCATCCCTCCTGGCCGGCTGGAAGGGGTGGAGGATTGAGTTCCCCGACTCGGGATCTGGAAGCTTTTGCGGTCTACCTCCGACCGTATACCTGGGATGGTGGTCTTCCTCAGACCGTCTCTCCTGTGAATGCGGCCAATTGAAGACCGTCCATGTCCTACGCCCGAGTCTTCTTCCCGCACTCTGCTTCAGTGCTGGTAGCGGCCTATCGTCTGGCCGTTTTCACCCTTCAGCAGTCATCAGAAGACCATCTTCATCCTGCACCAGCACTGTTGTTTTTGGTTTGGCGAGTGTCTTCATCTGTCTCATTTTCTAAGGTACGTAGTGTGTTTCTCTTTGCGCTGGGTATCTTGGTGGCAATCATGATCTGATTGTGTCTGTGAGTGGTTGATTTCATTGTGATATTTATTCCTTCATGTGTCACATTCAATGCCATATTAGTTACATCCATTCACACTCACACCCACACTTCTTTCTTTGGATTAAAAATATCTACAGCACTGACTTTTGTTGCTGTGCCTACTCGATGTACACCGACCTTTGTATGCACAAGGCATATGTGCACCGAATTTTGTTGTTGTGCCTACTCGATGTACATCGACCTGAGTATACACAACGCATATGTGCACCGACTTTCAATATGAAGATGGCGGATGTGCACTGACGTGTATGCATGTGCTCTGATCGGATGCATGCATATGCACTGACTTGTGTGAAGGTGCTCAGACCTTCATGCTATGAAAATGCTTATGTGCACAGACTTGATTATGCATGTACACCGACATGAGTGGAGGTGCTCTGACCTATATGTCGAGACACTGTGCATGTGCACCGACCTAGGTGGAGGTGCTCCGACCTATATGTCGAGACACTGTGCATGTGCACCGACCTGGGTGAGGGTGCTCTGATCTAGGTGTCGACACTTTGTGCATGATACTTTAGAATAATAACAGTAATGTCATAATGAAAATTAAAAACACATTTAATATCAAGATATGACTCACATGCATAAAGCACTTTTACCAATATCAAAATATGAAACAAAATATTACTGTTGCCAATATCAAAGCATGAAGCAAATTTCTTTATTGCCAATCATCAAAACACATTTAATTCAGGGAATTAAGAGAACACAACATTCTCTCCCACAAACTCCCCTCAACATTCTCCCCCTTTTCGATGATGGCAACACTATGTTGTAAAATTTTGATGGCAAAACACACTTCATTAACATTCAGAGAAGACAATGCACACATTAGAATATGCAAATAATGCAGTTAACGAAATTGATGCAGCAAATGATTTCTCTGATAACTCTCCCCCTCTGCCTAACACTTATCATACAGACGACAGACTGAATGAATCGAATGCAAGGATAAGGATCATCAAAATAACACTTTCTCCCCCTTTTCCATTAGCAAAAAGAATGATTAGGAGGTTGAAAGTATGAAGAAGGTGAAATCTGAGTGACAAACTGAATGATCTTTCATTAACAAAGCATACTTACCTTAGAGTCTTCAGGTATATGATCTTATATAATGCAGCCTTGAAAATATGATGGGTTAAAAGTGATAAAAGTTAGAGAGTAAGTCCTGTATTCTTTGAAAGAAAATTGCTGTATGAACTCTTTTAATAGCAATAAACTAGACTGACATATAACATATCAAAATTTGCCTCACTTCATCTTATACATCTAAACTTCAAGGCGTTTCTTAGGAGTGACCAAAACATGTATTGAGATCAAACAAATTTCAATGTTCTGGAATGATCTATAGGGTTACAGCAATATTTTTCTTTTCATTTGCTCACTAAGTTCAGAACAGTCAAGTATAATCCATACCTTTTGACATAAGGGAATACGTTTATCAGACGCCAATACCCCTAGTTACTCAGTAGTATTTACTATTCTATCTTCAGGTATAGTTAACACCTTTTTACATAAGGATATGCGTTTATCAGATGCCAGTACCCCTAGTTACTCAGTGAAACTATCCCTTTAATTTTTTAAACAGAGTTAGCCAGGAAGCTTCATGACATAGGTTCACATGATCTTTGATAGAGAACCCAGTTTCTCAGTGCATTTGGCCATTGCTCTGCCTTCAGCATATTTGATTATTCATTTTAACATAGCTGCCCATTTGATTTTCAAAAAGAGTTGTTTAAAAACAATACACATTACTAGGTTTCTCAACCAAGTTATCCTGAAGTTAGATGCTTTTAGATTTTGAGAGACTCCATTAGACATGACATGATCAAAATGGTTGAGAACTATTAAAGAGTAATCAACATTTCTTTTTATTGAATTTGGTCTCTAATCTCTAAAGTTTATTAGGTTTAACCCATCTGCTCATTCATGTAGCACTTCTTCTTCTTATAAGAGAAGTCTTCTGATTTTAGTAGGTTAGGTTAATGAACTGACTAAAAGTTTGTCATTTATTCAGATTCAAAAGGATTGGAAGTGCATAATGTCAAAGGATGGAGATAGATGAGACAATGTTAGATAATTCTGAGATCAAGTAAAAAGTTTCAGATGATCAAGACGGCAAGTTTAGAATTAACAGAGTGTTTTCAACAAAGAGTCGAATTTGGGTGTCGACATTATTCAGAATTCAAAGGAGAGTCAACTTTGGGTGTCAACATTATTCAGAAACCAAACTAAATATCTGTGTTGTCATAGAAATTTATTTTGAACTCCCCCTATCAAAATGTATGAGATGAGATAATCATGAAAGATATTACATGTGTGAACCCTATCTATATGCTCTCAACTCAAAGCTAATGAATATGAATCACCAACGATGACATGATAACACACAAACTCCCCCTGACTATATGCACGATTTTTCAGATATGTATGACTGAGAAAATTTGAGTTTGACTTGGAAACTTTAGACAAATGCATTGTTGACCCATGGTACTAGGCAGAGTACAGAGGTCCAAGGGACCACCATCACGCACGATGTGGGTTTCAAGATAGACATAATCTGTCTTTCTCCCAACGTACCATTTGATATATATATGGGTCAACCATGAAATACAACACATGGATATGCAATGACAATTCCTATTCTTGCAGCATTTATTGTTATACAGAAAACACAGGATACCAAGTGGTAGTGCAAATCTGAACAAGCATTCATGCTGAGAATTTACAAAGGCCAAGTTCTCTCCTTAAAAATTTAAACCTTTCATTGTCTAGAGGCTTGGTAAAAATATCAGCAATTTATTTTTCAGATTCAATGAACTCTAATTCAATTTCCTTTTTAATTACTTCATCTCTAAAAAAATGGTATTTTATTTCAATGTGCTTAGTCCGTGAGTGGTGAACTGGATTTTTAGTAAGGGAAGTAGCATTGGTGTTATCACATAGAATGGTAATACAACCAAGGTTGATATGATAGTCAATAAGCTGGTGTTTAATCTAGAGAACTTGGGCTGCATAGTTTCCTACTGACACATATTCTACCTCAGCAGTGGATAAGGCAACAATATGTTGTTTCTTAGATGCCCAAGACACTAGACAAGCACCTAGATACTGATAGTATCCACTAGTGCTTTTCCTATCTATCCTACACCCAGCATAGTCTGCATCAGCATAAGCTATGAGATCTAACTCACACCTAGTAGGATACCATAAACCTAAGTCTAGGGTGCCCGACAGATACCTAAAGATCCTTTTCGCAGCTTATAAATGTGACTCCTTAGGACTAGCTTGAAAACGAGCACACAAATACACTGAAAACTGAATATCAGGACGAGATGTTGTAAGATATAACAAGGATCCGATCATACCTCTGTAAAGTTTGGTGTCTACCAATTTACCTTCAGGGTTAGCATCAAGACTGGTTGAAGTACCCATCGGTGCAGTGATAGCCTTGAGGTTTTCCAGCTTGAATTTCTTTAATAAATCCTTGATATATTTTTCTTGAGTTATGAACATCCCTTCCTTAGTCTGACAAACCTACAAACCAAGGAAGAATTTTACTTCTCCCATTGAGCTCATTTTAATTTCATTATTCATTAAGTCAGAAAACTCCTTACACATGGATGGTTTGGTTGATCCGAACACTATGTCATCTACATAGATCTAAACAATCAGAATATCTTTGTCACATACCTTTGTAAATAATGTCTGATCAACCACACCTCTGGAAAATCATTTATCTTCAAGGAACTTGCTCAATCTATCATACCAAGCTCTGGGAGCTTGTTTCAAACCATAGAGAGCCTTATCAAGTTTATAAACATGGTCAGAAAAATCAAGACACTCAAATCTAGGGGGTTGTTTTACAAACACATCCTCTTTTATTTCACCATTCAAAAATGCAGATTTAGCATCCATCTACTGGAGAGTTATTCCTAAGCTACATGCAATAGCCAACAGAATCCTAATAGCTTCTAACCTAGCTACAGGGGCAAAGGATTCTTCAAAGTCAATGCCAAACTCTTGATTGTACCCTTGAACTACAAGCCTAGCCTTATTTCTGACTATATTGCCATGCTCATTAGTTTTATTTCGATAAACCCATTTAGTCCCTATTACATTATCATGTGTGGGTTTAGGAACTAAGTGCCAAACCTTGTTCCTATCAAATTGATTAAGTTCATCATGCATGGCATTTATCCAATGTTCATCCTGTAGGGCACTTTCTATGTTCTTGGGTTCTATCTAAGAAACTAAGGCAAATGAGTTCAATTCATTTTCAATTCTGAAATGTCCTCTAGTTCTAGGGGGTTCATTAATATTACCAATAATATTTTCTAATGGGTGATCTCTAAGATTTCTGATATTGATAAGTTGATTACCTGAGACCCCATTTACCTCCCCCTGAACTTCTGGCTCCTCATTTTCATCTTCAGTTCCTTGTTCTTCTTCTTTGTTCTCTAAAATTTCTCCTTCATTCTTATCCCTGCAAAAATCACCTTCAATTCTGTTAGATGTTTCATCAAATATTACATGAGGTGTCTCTTCAACTGTTTCAGATTTATTATTGTAAACTCTATAAGATCTTGACATTTCAGAATATCCTAGAAAAATTCCAGGTTCACTCTTAGCCTCAAACTTATCAAGATCTCTCTTAGAGTTAACATGAATGAAATATTTTGATCCAAAAACCTTAAAGTGAGCTAGTGAGGGTTTCTTACCTTTTAATAACTCATCAGGAGTCTTTTTACAAGAGGGTCTTACCAAAGCTCTATTGATGATATAACAAGAAGTGTTCACAGCTTTAGCCCAAAATCTTCTAGGTAACCCACTCTCAACCAGCATAGTTCTTGCCATTTCTACCAAGGTTCGATTTTTCCTTTCAACTACTCCATTTTGTTCTGGAGTTCTTGGTGAAGAGAACATGTGTGTTATTCCATTTTCCCTACAGAAAACATCAAATTGTGAGTTTTCAAACTCACCACCATGGTCAGACAGGATATTAGATATAGAGAACTTACCATCCTGTTTTATTTTCTAGAAGAATTCCTGAAATCTATCAAATGCTTCATTTTTGTGAGTTATGAAGAAGACCCAAGTAAACCTAGAAAAATCATCTACAATGACAAAGCCATATCTTCTACCAGTCAAGCTAACTGATCTAGTTGGTCCAAATAAATCCATGTGAATTAGTTCGAATGGTTTAGAAGACATGCTTTCAATTCTGGACTTTAGAGATTTTCTAGTTTGCTTTCCTTGAGTACAAGCTTCACAAATTTTATTCTTTTCTTTGAATGATATTTCACATAATCCTTTTACCATGCAGAATTTATTCAACTTATGCAAAATTCTATAGCTAGCATGTCCTAGCCTACGATGCCAAAGAAATGCAATATCATCTTTGTCTGCAGATAGACACATGTTCATATGAACTTTATCATCCAAGTCAACCATATACATGTTATTGACTCTTTTTCCAGTAAACTTCACAATTTCAGAATTAGGTTCAAGAATGGTGCAAACAAGTGAGTCAAAAATAACTTTATACCCCTTATCACACAGTTGACTGATGCTGAGCAAATTATATGCAAGTCCTTCTACTAATAATACATCATCAATGCAACAGGAAGAACATTTACCTATCTTACCTGATCCTATGATTCTGCCCTTCGAATTTCCACCAAAAGTAACATGACCAACATTCTTTTCAGTAAGCATACAAAACTTCTCTTTGTCTTCGGTCATGTGCCTAGAGCAGCCACTATCCAGATACCATCTATTATGGTGGGCTGCTAGGCATACCTGCAAAATCAACTAAGTTAAAAATTTTGGAGCCCAAGAATGTTTGGGCCCCATGACAACAGTCCACTCATGCAAGCAAGATAGCAGATATTTTGGAATCCATATTTGTTTTGTTGACTTAGTTAATTTTATGGATTTTTTAATTTTCTGCTCATTGTGCTTATTCTGAAGATTGTTTGAATTTTGAGCAAGTTTTTGAGTTTTGAAAACTTTTGAGTTTTTATGCCAATAGTTGTTGGTCTGAGAGGCCTTAGGATTTATGTATCCATCATTGAACCTGAATTGAGTATTTCTGTAATAACCATAGAAATTTTGGTTTCTAGAAGACCAAGACCTAGGTTGCATTGATCCAATCCAAGAATTGTGTTGATGCACCCAATGACCTGAGGTACCCCTTCTCTGACCTCTGTGTTTAAAGGACTGAAACCCAGAAGAAATGTGCATTGGTGTAGTGTGGTTAATGTCTCGACCTTTCTGTTGAGGCCGGATTTCCTTGGTCTTAATACCTCCTTGGACTTGTGTTCTAGTAGCTGAACTCTGACCCATACTCTTGGGCTTAGGTGTAGTGAAGTGTGAGCTACTTTCTATGACATCATTCACTTTTCTTTTCCCCTTGTCCTTTGAACTTATTCTGTTTTGTTCAATGTTCATTTTTATTAGGGGATTGTATTTTCCTTTTTCCTTTTCAGCAACAAATGAAATTGTTTTGGCTCCAAAACTTTTATTGCTAGTTGGATTAAATCCTAATCCTTCTTTTCTGAAATTTGCTATTGTTCCAAGGATAGCATTCAGATTCTCAATGCCTTGTGTCATGGCCTCAAGAGATTTTTGTTTATCATTTATTTTCAAGTTCAGATTTTTGACAGTTTTCTTCAATTCTTCATTCACACATTGCACAGCTTCATATTTCTCAATAGTTGTCTTTATTTCCACTTCAAACATTTGCATTTTAACTTTCAATTCATCAATGACATTTTTCAAATTTTTGTTTTCACATCTAAGTTCTTCCAAAGCATCTTTGTATTCATCATTTTCAGCAAGAGAATTTTGCAATTTAGAATTTTCTTTTTCTAAACATGCAATCCTATCATTTGAAGAAGTATCATTAACAAGATAGTTAATTTTCTTTTTAAGATGTTTGTTCTCCCTACGCATATCATCATATTTATTTAGGATTTCAGCATATGCGTCTTCCCAATCACTATGAGTGAAATTTTCATAGGGAGAGCTCACCTCTTCGTCTGTTATCTCTTCTAGCCATCAGGCATAGTTTGTCTCCATCATTGCTTTCAAAAGAGCTGTTGTAACTATCTTCTTCAACATCGCTCCAAGTGCTCACCATAGCCTTTGCCATCTTATTTTTCAACTTGGGCTGATTCTCTTTTTGCAGCTCTAGGCTATCTGCCTTTAAGTGCCATAACCTCCTGCAATTATAACAAACTATGTTGTCATACTTTTTGACATTTTCAGATTTAAATTTAGAATGTCTTCTACCAGAGGAGTATTTGCGTCTGAAATATTTACCTGCTTTCTTCAAAAATTTGTTAAACTTTCTGGTCAACATAGCAAACTCACCTACATCTTCTTCAGAACTAGATGAACTGTGTTCGCTAGAAGACCCCCTTCTGCTGGAGTTTACCTTAAGTGCCAGTGGCTTCTTCTTATTCTCAACATCATCTACCCTCTTGAGATTTAACTCATACGTCATGAGGGATCCAATTAGCTCGTCTACACCAGTAGTTCCCAGGTTCCTAGATTCTTCCACTACGGTAGCCTTCGTATGCCAGACCGGTGTCAAATACCGAAGAATTTTTCTAACAAGCTCATACTCACTGTAAACTTTGCCTAAACTCTTCAGACTGTTAGTGAGTAGCATCAACCTAGCATACATCTCAGAAATTGTTTCATCTGGTTTCATTCTAAAAGATTCGTATTCAGAAACGAGCATGTTGGCTTTAGTTTCTCTTACCTGAGAGGTACCTTCGTAGATTACCTGAAGTTTGTTCCACATCTCTTTTGCTGTGGTACAAGAAGACACTCTGGAGAATTCGGTGGGATGTAGAGCGCATTGTATGGCGTTGATTGCACTCCAATTCAGAGTAGACTTTCGAATCTGCTCCCGAGTGCAGACATTTTCATCTTCAGGAAGCTCGAAAGGACCTCGGCTGACTACCTTCTAGATTTTATAATCCTTAGCTCTTAAAAAAACCTGCATACGATTCTTCCAGTATGCATAGTCAGATCCAATGAAGTAAGGTGGTTTACTCACAGAATGACCCTCAACTGTTAAGCCTTTTGCATCCATTTTAGCCAGATCTCTCTGGGATATAAATCCCTTTAAGGAGAACTAGGCTTTGATACCAATTGTTGAGTCGGATGACTAACAGATCTAGAGGGGGGGTGAATAGATCTACCCCAAAGATTTTGGTGAATTTTAAGCAAATAGATGCGCAAATTAAACTACTTAAAACAACCACTACCAATTCAAACACAGTAATGTCTAGACAAGAAATCTAGTACGATGTAAGTACTGACAACAAAAATGATTAACAGTAAACAAGCTTATGATAGAACTGAAATGCAGATAGATGAGATCTAAACAGATTGTGGAAGAGGTACGAGGTGGAGGTGGAACTGAACGAGTTTACTCATGCAAGAAACGCTACCTTTCAGATAAGCATAACCTATCCTTCTAGTGGCATCTTTTTATATACCTTCTTCACACAACAGTTATATATAATAGCTAGTAGAGAGATCCATGCAATCAACAGAGTTATAAGAGATATCAACAATGTAAATGCAACGAGCTAGCAGGTTAGATCAACCACAAATGCAATCCCAAGCAAGGCACAAAGTTTTTAGGTGGTTCGATCTCTAACCAGAGATCTACATCCATCCCTTACTCAACCGAGTAAGGATTACTGTTGACTCACAGCTTGAATCCGCTGATCCACAGCTTCAGGGATCAAATCCCTACAAACCGCTGAGTATTACAGCTTAGCTGTCCGCTGAGCGTTATAGCTTGGCTATCCATTGATTCACAGCTTACAGAAGATGTCAAAAACAAAGACAAAAATGAAATGACAAAGAAGAGAAATATGTAGCTCACTACGGAGCAGATTAACTCTAGATCTGATCCAAAAGTTAAGACAACCCAATCTCTCTCTAACACTCTTCTCACTCAGACAATCTTCAGCAATACGACACTCTATTTTTCTCTCTTCTCACAGCAGACTTTCTCTCTCGATCTCCTCTTTGGATCTCAGATGCTCCTTCACTCTCTTCTACTCTTCTCTATACTCTTGCTCCTTTTTTTTTTCGTTCCTTTCGTTTCTCTTCTGCTGAGCGATCTACCCTCTTATTTATAGGCTCAGGCTGACCCCTTACCATTTTGAATTTGGGCGCGTGGGAAACAAGTTCCCACTCACTTGACTAATCAGATCTCATACTTCATAGGTCCACGTGTCAAGAATGGATGTTGACAATCCATGTGGAAAAGTATCATATCTACTCCCTTGGATCACGTGCCCGGTTAGTTAAGCCTCGAGCCACGTGACTGAAATGAGCAAAAGTCTTCCTGCCTTTTATGTGTTCGTCATTGGGTCCTTCTATAACTAAACTCTGTAATATTGAACATAAGACAGAAGGCATTATGTCAAACACTTTGTGTGCATACTCAATGCTCAGACCAATGATATAAATGTATGTGCAAATGCCTTAGAGCATGATCATGATGCACAGACATATAGATGTTGATGCTCAGATTTAATGATGCAGATGGACTTTAATGCTCAGACTCTGGACATTACACAGACTTATATGTGCACATGCTTTACCTTGTGCACAGACCTTTATTATGCATGTGCTTAGACCTCAGAGTATGCATGTGCTCAGACCTTGTAGTATCAAATGCAAATGTGCTGTCACGCCCCGAACTGATAGCAGCGGAACGTATAGTTCGGAACGCGGCAGTAATACAGTCATGAATAATCAGAGCCAACATAAGACACAAAATTCCATGGCCAGACAATATGGACAAACATAATCTTTATTGATACTCAAATATTTGGATTACAGAGCTTGACTCAACTTACCTAAGTAAAGAAACAACTCACTATTACACTTAACAAAAAAAAAAGATTCAAGTGATAGGACAAGACTCAATAAAAATAAAAGACACAGACTCGATTCCATTGTGCTCATCACTCTTGTCCTTCCCCATCTGAATGGTTATCATCGACGTCATTACCTGAAAAATGTTAAAATAGGCTAGTGAGCAAAACACTCAGTAGGAATTACATCTTTCGTCAATCAGAATATAAGTAATTAGCCAATTTATCATGTTTGTGATGATGCAATGTATGAAACGATACAACTTGAAAATCATGAGAATCAATCGACATCACAATCCCTTGTGGAAAAAAAGATATTTGCTGATATGGAAATACGATTCATTTATCAACAGATTTTTTCCTTCCATTGGAAGACTGGAACGGTCGATATTCATTCTTCTCTAGTCTTGTATGGAATATCCAAATTGACCCAATTTCTACTTATTATTTATTATTTTATATTATATAATATTTATTATATAATATATATAGAAAAGATGGATATCTAGGCCAAAGGCAGTTATAAGCTTAAGAGAAATAGAGATAAATTCCCATACAGAGCCAAGGACAAGATATCAAAATATAGCAAGGACAGATACTTAGATGAACATAACTTCAGAATTGGCCAGAGTCTAACAGAGTTTCAATAAATATAAGCAGAATTTAACAATCTAGCAGAATATCTAAATTATCAGAATAATCGAACAACAAAATATCATAATAACAGAACTTCCAGAATTAACATAATTTGCAGAATAATAGATATAATAGAATAACAGAATATAACAGATGTACAGACTTTGGTGCAATGCCACACCTAGAATTCCCATGGTTTACAGAATTGGACTTCCGTCCTTGCCTAGCATTGAAAAGTCGTGGACCCAGAGCCCTTAATATTTCAGAATCAGATATGGCCAATACAGAGTCAAGGGTTATGTTCTTGAGTTATTGACAAGAAAATTCCCAAAGAGGGACCTAGTGTCATAGAGTTATAGAGAAGTCAATCCATGAAGAATGCATGATATAACTAGCTTGAGAAAAATCTGAGATAACTCGGTAATGAAATAACGACGCTTCATGTGGTCGCTTGTTCTTACTCATGATAGGTAGAAAGAATTAGTGTCCACGAGTAGGGCACATAATTGTTAAGGAATATTAGTGGTATGGTCTCCCATTCCATTAGCTCGAGAATTATTCTCCCGGCGGCTAGATAGTACACCATGAGGGCCGATATATCATGTTTCTTTTAGAGGGACATGGTAATCAAAAGTGACATGGGTTTTAATGGTACAACATGCTCAATCGGCCTTGATGGAATCCAAGGCTACGCGGAGACTTACGGAGGTCTCTATGATAAAATCACCGGTCCGAAGGAAGGAATATCCCGCGAAGGGTTCATCTATCACCGAGAAATAGTGGCGTAATCGATAAAACTTCAAAAAAATGTGGGACTATACTCACAGACCAGAATATAGTGCCAACAACCCATTGTGATGGGTTTACAGAAAAGCTTGGAAAAACAGGAAAAGAAGAATTGGCGCCTGTCATATGGCCACCAACTCTTAAATCCAGTTCACCCTTTAGTGTATATAAATATGGGAATTCTTAAATCCAGTTCATCGTTTAGTGTATATAAAATCTGGTATTCAGTTTCAACCATATAACCATTTAATATTCATCAGGTTAAATGGTGCCTGGTGTTAAGTCCCTATTTGTTAAATAGCACCCAAGCGTACAGTCTTTATTTCATCAAATGATGACTTTTTGTTAAGTCGTGAGATCCATTTTTTTATTATTATAATAGGTTTCTGTACACCTGTTAAATGGCGCCCATGGCTATGCCATGTTTCAAGAATTTGCGCCCAAACAAGGGGCGCTCTATTGGATTAGCGACAGTCCAATAGTCGTGTAATTCAATAAATATATAATGGCATGAACAGTGACATTTTTCCAAATCAAATAATTTTCCAAGGACAAGTACATGAATAGATAGTGAAAAATACCGGTAGCCCAGCCATGCACGTATATCAGTGTTTAGATGTCCATATTTCAAGTTATTAAATTTTGAATCATGCTGGTTTAATAATTAATCAAGAAAGTAACGACTGTTACACGGTCGCAAATTCGGAATAGCGCCCATGATCGGGTCGCTATTTCACTGAGAATCCAAAAATTGAAACAGAAGCCATTAAAACAGCGTGAAAGTATATGCTTAGAACTTGAGAAAACCTACGTAAAACATGCTCATGCCAGATTTTATTGTTACTATTTTTACTTGAGAGAGATCACCTATGGATGCCTTAAAAGATCAAGATATATATATATGCAAAGATCTTATTAAGGTTTAATATTAACTGCTTTAGTCTGATGTTAAGAACACCTACCTTTTGGATGATGATTTGGTTGATAATAGATCAAAGGAATTGAAGAATAGAAGGAACAGACGATGCTCTGCAGCAACTTCAGGAAGACGAAGAAGATATAAGCACAACATCTTTTAATAATCACAGCAACAGATGAAGAAGTTGATTAGTTTCTTCACACCGTAGCTTCAACAGCAACTTTGGGTTCCGTAAGAAGAGAACCCGCATCAGAGAGGAATCTGGAGGCAAAATGCCTAAGGGAGATGAAGTAGTAGCAGGATCATTGGCAGTAGAGTAATGCATTGGGGTTATGGCGGGGTATTTATAGGGTTGGGATTTGGTTAGAGGGTTGGAGTCTGATTGGGATCTGGAACTCACGTAAGATTCCTACTAGTAATTAAATTTCCCCATATTAATACTTTTCGAACACCCATTACTTCCCAGTTCGAACCGAAGGTTTCATTATTTTAACTTTAAGAAATTGGCGTCTATGCCAAAGCCACGTTCTAAAAATTAACATCCATGTAGAAGTCTCGTTTTAAGAAATAACGTCCATTTAATAGGTGTTTTTCAAGAAATAACGCCCCTGGTACAGGCGTTATTCAACATTTCACGTTTATTTTAAATTCTTGCAATCTTTAAGGATTTTTATCTTTTTATTTGATGGGGTATTGCTATGAAATTTTATGGGTAGGGTTTTTCCATTTTTCTCTATTTTTTCATATAATTAGTTTTACAAAAATCTTTTAATTTAAAAAAGTAACATTATTCACCTTAAATAAAATAACGACTTTGAATTAGTCGTTTTATGTGTATATTGCACCTGGACTATGGGTGCTATACATGGTTTGCCTAAGAACCTTAAGTGTCTAGATATTTAGGTATATACCCAAAGCCCATCTATTTTAGGCTCTCAAGCTCCCTACGTACAAGGCATTAGCTAAAGGTCCATTGACAATTGGCTTGCCCATTGAGTCTTAGTGTTTATGGATTTGGGCCCCTTGTTAATCTGTTCAAATACGTGTATATATATATACCTATATAGTATCTTATATCTCTTGGAGGTCCATGGGCTATCATGGCCCATGTTAATATTAAAAGGCTAATATTTATTTTATTTTTTGAAGGCCCATTTAAAGATTATTGAAGCCCTCTTTTCTGTATATGGGTTACCAAGCTTGGTTTTGGGCCCTTTAAGGTGTATGGATCTTTGAAAGGGCCATGGCTTTAAGTATTATATATATATATATATATATATATATATATATTGGGCCTTCTTGTACACTTATTTAAGGATTTTTATTTGTTTAAGGAAGTTTATTTACTATAAATTAATCCGGAGTGCTACATCCTCCACCACTTAAAAGAATTTGGTCCCCAAATTCACATGAGATTCCTTTCCAATATATTGGTGGGGTAGCTAGTTCCATTCTCCAATTCACAAAACAAGATCGTCTAAACATGCTAGCAAAATAACTAAGGTACTAGGCTTAGGGTAAGGGGTACCTCTAGCTACTTCATTGCCAGCAGGTTCGATTCTTCTTATTGCTTGCAATTGTCCTTGATGTCGCTCTTTATTACGACCTTTTGCCTATTGAGGTTGATCTTTCGGGAGGGGACACTCGGATACCTTATGTTCTTGGCTTCCACAGTGGAAACAAGCTCCGTTCTTCCAGCGACACTTCTCGGATTGATGACCTTCATTACCATAATACTTGCACGTCTCTTCTTTAGGCTTCTTCCTGTTTGGAATGTCGTTTCCCTCGTTAGGCCTCTTATTGTCGTTACCTACTTTCTTCTTTTCCATTCTCACTTTAACCTTGTCGGATAACTCCATAGCATCCTCCAATAATTGAGCTCTCTTGACCATCTTGAAAAATGATTGGATATCCATCGGTGCTAATTGGGGTAGGTATTATAGTCTTAGACCATTCAAGAACCTCTTAGCCTTCATCTTCTCCGTCATTATTAAATGAGGCACATATCGAGATAGCCTTGAGAACTGTGCCTCATATTCTGCCACGGTCATACTTCTTTGTTTGAGAGAAGCAAATTATCCTGCATTTCTTTCCCGGACTCTCTCCGAGAAATACTTCTCATTAAAGTGCTCTAAGAATTCTACCCATGCTACCTAGTCATTTGACAAGGTGGCTTCTACGGACTCCCACCAAGCCCTCACATCCTTTTCCAATTAGAAAGTTGCCAAAAGGACCTTATCTTGGTCCGAACATTGCATTACTCGAAAAATTCTCTCCATCTCCTTAGTCCAATCTTCCGCCACTTCAGGATTAGGGATCCCACTAAACCTAGGGGAATTGAGGCTCCGAAACTCGCGATGCAATTCTCCAGCTCCACGATTTGCTCCACCCTTGGCTACTTGCTGAAGAGCCTGAGTCAATCCATGAACCGTCCTTTGCATATCACACCATTGGGCACGCTCGGCGGCCATTGTTATCTATCTAGTTCTACAAAATACAAACAATCCCATGTAAGATTATCAAGTAATTCCCGTGGAAGTTATGCTATCTTCATAAGCTAATCTTATTAGTATTTTGATTTCTTTTTCTTTAGCTCTTAGCCCAAGGTTCTACCCAATCTCACCGGGTAATAATAGGGTTGAACTTAGAACTTATGGCAACCTATAGTCAAGACCTAGGTTTTAATAAACCTAGGCTCTGATACCACATGTGCCCAGACTTGTCTAATGCATGTGCACTGACACGAATGCATGTGCTCTGACTTGTGTGTGCAATCTTGTGCATATGCTCTGACCTGACCGTGCATATGCTCAGACCTTGGTGGAGTTGCTCGGACCTGCATGGCTAAGAGTTCATGCATGTGCACCGACTTGAGTTGCTGTGCCTACTCGATGTACACCGACCTTTGTATGCACAAGGCATATGTGCACCAACTTTTGTAGCTGTGCCTACTCGATGTACACCGACCTTTGTATGCACAAGGCATATGTGCACCGACTTTTGTTGTTGTGCCTACTCGATGTACATCGACCTGAGTATACACAACGCATATGTGCACCGACTTTCAATATGTAGATGGCGGATGTGCACTGACGTGTATGCATGTGCTCTGACATGATGCATGCATATGCACTGACTTGTGTGAAGGTGCTTAGACCTTCATGCTATGAAAATGCATATGTGCACGGACTTGATTATGCATGTGCACCGACTTGAGTGGAGGTGCTCTGACCTATATGTCGAGACATTGTGCATGTGCACTGACCTGGGTGAAGGTGCTATGACCTATATGTCAAGACATTGTGCATGTGCACCGACCTGGGTGAGGGTGCTCTGACCTATGTGTCAACACTTTGTGCATGATACTTCAGAATAATAACAGTAATGTCATAATGAAAATTAAAAACACATTTAATATCAAGATATGAGTCACATGCATAAAGCATTGTTACTAATATCAAAATATGAAACAAAATATTATTGTTGCCAATATCAAAGCATGAAGCAAATTTCTTTGTTGCCAATCATCAAAACCACTCATCAAAACACATTTAATTCAAGGAATTAAGAGAACACAACATTCTCTCCCATAAACTCCCCTCAACAAACTATACTGCCACTCTTGCCATGCCTTTGATTTATAATTTTGCATTGAATTTTTTATTGATTTTTCTTTTCCATAGCCCTTACTGGCTAGATTTAGCAGGAAAGCTCATTTTCAAGGGTCAAGACTGCCCCTATTTGAGACCTCTCTCGTATTAGAGAGCGCCTAGGTTGGTCATCTTATCCGTCCATCTTTTGCCCCTACACTCGGTCGAGCAGAGAAGAGAAAAGGCCTTTGTGCATACCCAAAAGATGTTGTGGAACGCAGTGGATTTCGTTGGACGAAAATATCGGGATGTTGGTGGTTATATCGATTCGAGATCATCTGTCCCACCGGGCGTGCCAACTTGTGGAACGCACTGAATTTCGTTGGATGAAAATATCGGGATGTCGGTGGTTATATCGATTCGAGATCATCTGTCCCACCGGGCGTGCCAACTTGTGGAACGCACTGGATTTCGTGGGGTGAAAATATATCGGGATGTTCTTTTTATCAGTTTATCTAGTGCGAGGGCGTGCCAGTCACCTAGGTGACAATGTGTTCGGGCTTCAAGACTGGAGTGGTCCGAAGCCCGGGGTGTGCTCCATCTGACTAATCAGACGATTGTGGATATCGGGTCGGGACTGGAGACCCGCCGCGCCATAAAGGCCGCGACGTTAATTACATCCCCTCGGAGAGGGGAAGACCTCTTGATTAATCGCCAAGAAAAGGGGCCTCATGGCCTAAACATCAATTTTTCATTAAAGCATGAGAGTTGGGTTGACATGGGTTAAACCCTCCGCATCGGTATGCAAAACGACGTTCAAAACCATACGAATACTTGCTGCAAGTGCGGCAAATTTAATTCAAGTGCGGGATTAGATCCCGGTATATATATACATCAGTCACTGACGGACCATACAGTATTCGGTCGAGAGTCCATATTCGAAGCATCGAAGGTGACAACAAAGACATTCGGATATCTGACGTAGGTACGGCACGTTTCATGTGGGTGCGGGATCGGATCCCGGAAGAAGTGGGTCAAGCTGATGAACTATCGGCCCAAGAGGTGCACGGATCATGACCATGTCGGGGATCCCGAGATCCATGTCCGATACCACGGGGCATCATTACACAGTCCGGGGGAGCGGGTTGTTAAGTGTAAAGCCCGAACTCGACAACGTGCGCCCTCGCACGCGGATCGACCTACGCGGTCAGGTCGTGGGGTTCCGGAACAAAATTTGGATTATGGTGGAGGGGAAACTTTTGATTAGTTTTATTCATTAGCTTTAATTCTTTTCTCTCATTTGATTAAGCATTTTCTCCCTTTCAGGCATGTCGGTTTAAGGAAGCAACAGGGACGGGGTGCGCCGGATTAGTATCAAGAGGAGGGCGCCGTTTTAGAGTCCAAAGGAGGAAGTGGGGGAGCCGTTTTAAGGTGAACATGGAGATGGAGAGGGGGGGGGGGCGCCGTTTTTAGGTGCTCACAGGAAGAGATGGAGAGGGCGCGCCGTTTTTGGGACTCAAGGAAGGAGGTGGAGGTAGGGAGCCGAAATAGGCCCAATGAGGGGGGGGGGCGGTTAAGTATGCTACAAGGGGAAGGGCGCGCCGGTTTAAGGATACTACAAGGGGGCAGAAGGGTGCGCCGGTTTAAGGAAGGCCAAGGGGAGCGCCGGAATGGGCCCAATGAGGGGGGGCGCGCCGTTTTAGCGTTCAAAGGAAATGGGGGTTACGAGAATGGGGTTAAATCAGCGCGGTGAGTAGTGACCGCGCCGGATTAGGCCACGCCGGGACAGCTTCAAAGAGGTTTTGTTTCAACCCTTTTATGCTCTGTTTCTTGTTTCTTTAAACTGTAAGTCGGTTTATTGATTAGTTGTTCATCTTATGGATGGATTATGTTTACGGAAAGAAGATTTAAGTGTTTTAATCATTTATTTAGGCGGATTAGCGTGATGATTCAAGTGTTTTGTTCAGGGGGTTCAGTTCATAGAGTTTACTATGCGTTTCTTTTCTTTCACCCGTGGGCAAGTTCTATGATACGTTTATTCATTGTTCTTGGTGTTCTTGTATGTTCTTGACCCTAACGAAAATCGGGCAGCACCTCCCCTAGATCGGGGCTTATCGGAGAGAAGCGAAGGCCACCAAACGGATTGCTCCGGGGTGACCCTTAAAAATCGGAGTGGCCTTACGGCGGTCCGAACCCATGTGTGAGTGTGGAGCGCTCGAGGGCTAGCCTTCAAGAGCGACCACGACTCACGGGCAATGATCCCTCAAAGGGGAACGAGTGGGGAGGGAGATCAGAAACACTAGAGGCCAAGTAGAAAGGGGGCTACAGCCTGAACGTATTCCGAAGGGGGAGAAGAAGATGAAACATATCAAAAAAAAGGATCTCCCGAAGGATCATTTTCATTTCACCGTGAGGGGGTGCAAATACATGGGCTCTTCATGCATCTAAAGAAAGGAAGCAAAGGGAAGAATACATCGGAGGAAAGAAAAAGAAACAAATGGGAGGGGAGAACTGTGTCTCCCTCACCTCACTCTCTGCTCTCTCCATTTCTTTTTGCTCTCTCTTCACTTCACTCTCACAGGAACACTGGCTTCGGGCTTCAAGGGATTTCTCTCAGAAGAAAGCTTCCGCTTTCCAGGCTTCCAAGAATTGTCCCTCTTCTCCAACCAATCAAAGTTCCCCGTGGTGGGCTTTTTATAGGGGCCAGTGGCCATGTCGAAGGGAGCGGCTCCCTTTATTTTCTTCCTTATTTCTTCTTCTTTCCATCTTGCTTCGCCTGCAACGCCTCTGCCGTGTCGCCGTGTCGAGTGCCGTTGTCGTGGACGTCACCTCCGCCGAGGCCACAGTGTGACCGGGAGGGGGGGCAGAGGCATGGCCTCCTCCTCTGCTGGCATATCCACTGCGAGACACGCCGCTTTCATCATTTGCAGGAGCATGGGCGGCTGACGGACGAAGTGAGCGTTCGGTGGCATGGGGCTCGAGAACTTCCATTCACGGCATATGCTCGGTTGCCCAACGGATCGGAGCAGACATTTAACCATTTTAAGCAGTTCGTTGACGTGCTGTTCGCAGGAAACAGGGGACCGTATTGATGACGGGATGGCTTCACTGCACGCCAGAAGCGCTTCAGAGAATAAGTTCAGGGGTTAAAACGGCGCCATATTAAAAGGGGCGCCGTTTTAAGCAAAGATGAAGGGGGAGGCCTCGAGCGCGCCGTGTAGCTAAACAAAAGAAAGGGGCGCGCCGTGTAGCTAAACAAAAGAAGAGGGGCGCGCCGTTTTAAGGGGGGGCGCGCCGTTTTAAGGCGCGCCATTTTAAAGCCCCCTCGTGCCGTTTTAAGCACTAAACGGATTCTTCTCGAAGTCGCGGCCATTTACGTGAATGTCGACATTCCCGGAAGGTTCCGGTTGCTATGTATGACCTCTACAATGTTCCGTTCGCAGCCTTTGGGGCTCGGTCCCAGACTCTGCGTGACTTTCGGTGCACGTCGGGCTGTGTCGAAGTTCCTGACTCTTCTTCGATTCGGCTCTCGGCACGGCCGACTATAGAGTTGTGGCCGTATCTTCCGCCCGAGGGGGCTCCCTCATCGGCTAGCGGACCACCAAGCGAGTCCTCATCCTGATCGGGCGAGGCATGAGGTTTATTTGGCATTTTCATCTTCGGCTTGCTCTCGAGTGTCGAGACGTGCATGCCGTATGATCATCATCGACATTTTTCGACGTCCACAGATGTCCAAAGCAGCAATGATGTGTCTCAGAGAAAATTGGCTATTGCTCCCCATGTAGTGGAAAAACCATGCTGAAAAGATCACCCTCAACGATCGGGGAAAGAAACGGACTCCCGGTGCGGAGCTATCACCAACCTAGGATGCTGCAGAAGCGAACTCATTTAACCTAACCAAGACTCCTAAAGCCACTCAACCATGTTGAGGAACCACCATTATGACCATGCGCAAGAATAATAGAAATAGCAACGATAACATGTTCTTGCACAAAATAAAAGATACCTTGCAAATCCATAGCGTGGAAATAACATCCTGAAGCGATCTTGATCAACGTGAGGTTTATATTCCTTGCTTGACAGGATAAAAGATAGAGGATTAAAGATTCCTCTACATAGAGGAGCGGCAAACACCAAACTGGACGAAGCAGGAGAAAAAGGTAGAGAGGTGAGGGCTAGAACTCCCTCGCTAGGGCATATAGACCCTGATAACAAGGAACATGCTATAGAATAAACAGAGATCAGCTGAGATCAAGACGGACTAAAGCCTCGAAAATAGCATAAAAATGGGAATAAGCTCGAAAGGGTGAGGAAGAAAGAATAGAAAAGCAATGAGGGGTTTGCTGTGAAAGCAAAGAAGAAGAGGAGTGATCATCCAACGAAGTCGGAGAAGAATTAGCAGCAGAGTCTGAAAATTCTGGAGGAGAAGAATCAAGTGGAAATTTAAAATTGGGATGATAAAAGAGGATATCCGGAGGCTCCAAATGATGCGAGTGGAATAGAGAATGAAGATCGGAAGGATCTGGAAGACCCGGATGAGGAGGGGATGAATCGAAAGACGTCCCAAAATTGGGATGAAAGGAGGGCCTAGGCTGAGGCCTAGAATTGTGGAAAGAAGGAAGATCCGGAGGCTCTAGACGAGAAGAAGAGGAATGGAGGTACATGGACCCAAGAAGAGAGGAGGAAATCACAGAAATGGGATAACAAGAGGGCAAGTACACCACCCAAGGGTCGGAGCTGAGCAAGAGAAAAAATGAATGAAAGGGAAAAGGAGGAGAAGTGGTCCCCTGAGTGCACAATCGACGGCCCTTGAACTTGTGCCGCCGTCTTTTCTTAGCAGAAACTTCCTTGTTGTGTCCCTATGATTTTGATGATGTCTCACACTATAAATCATTTCTTTATCTCAAGATAATCTCATGTTTCATCATGTAAGTGAATGGATTACACAGTAAGGGAATGTCTTGTTCAATTGAACAATTTGACCAAATGAATTTTAGTGTTGCCTGAGTCATAATGTCTTGATGGTTTCAACACTATGAACCTTTGTGAACAAAAATGTTTCTCTGTGTTAATGTAAATCCTCGAGCCACTTCAGTTAATTTTGGGAGTTGTTTTCGTGCCACTTGAGCCACACTTCGTGTTGTTTCCCCTCACTAACACGAAAAGATTTCGTGTCGTCTGAGCTTACAACACTTCGTGTTGATTTCCATGCTTGACAGGAAAACTTGTATGAGGTAATACTTCGTGTTGTTCTATCCTTGTCATCTATGTCTTCGAGTCCTAGTCTCGGTTGTTTAACTTCGTGTCGTGTCTCCCTCTGTCTTCGTGTCGTGTTACTGAAGCAGCTCGAATAGTTCTGACGAACTCCGAGTCGCTTCTCTGTGAACCTCGTGTCGTTTCTCTCTGTCCTTTAGTTGCTCATCTCGTGTCATCTTTTATGTCTGCTTGTTTAATTTCGTGTCACTTACTGTTGTTCCTCGAGTCATTCTTTTTCTTAGTGTCACTGCTTCATCACGTGTCGTGATAGCCGTGTCACTCTTCTGTCTTCGTGCTATTTTTCTCTTTAGACTTCGTGTCCTTCTCGCCTTGACCACACTCCGTGTCAATTCCTGTGTTTCGTCTTCGTGTTGTTTTCAACTCGTGTCGATTTCTGTTTTCATCTTCGTGTTGTCTTCAACTCGTGACGGTTTTGTTATTCATCTTCGTGTCGTGGTCAGCCCGTGTCGCCTCGTCTTCGAGTCGTTCATTCGAGCTATTTTGTGCTCGAGTTGTTTTTCTTATGTTTTCAAGTGTTGTTTCACTTCGTGTCGTCTTTTGTTGCCGTTTGTTAGTTCGTGTTGTTTCGTTCTAACCTCGTCCAGGTTTCTTCTAAATCGCGTGTTCTTCTATTGTTTCACTCCGTGATATTTTCTTCTCACCTCGTGCTATCCTGATCTGACCTCGTGTCAGTCTTGTCCATTGTATCTCGTGTCGTTCTTTTCTTATCTCGTGTAGTTGTCACGTCGTGTTGTTATCATATACCTCATGCAGCTTTAGTTTTAGTGGCCATACAGCGTGTTAATGGTTTTTATCTCCTTACAGGTACGAGGAAGAATATTCCTAAATAAATGGGCTGCACGTGATCCAAGATAAGAGGAACCAACCCAATGAGGACACGTGGCAGGAAGGTTCTGGATCGAGCGTGGGAAGCACACGCATGTTGTGCCCTATCCACCTGCTGCCGCTATAAATAGAAACCTTCGCCCACCGATGAAGGATGATCAGAGCCAAGAAAGAAAAGGCAGAATTACAGAGAGCTCGATCCAACAGTGAAGAGAAAGAAAAAGAGAGATAGCAGTGAAGAGAAAGAAAAAGAGAGATAGCAGTGAAGAGAGAAAGAGAGTTTGCAGTATCTGGTTTTTGAAATTGCTTCCCAGGAAGCTACATTTGTATTAACTCTCAGTATCGAATGTTTTCACGATCAGTCTTTAGTTTCTTTTCTGATTTTCTTTATGTGTTCTTCGTCTAATTCTGATCTGTTCCCCTCCGGTATGTGGAGGAAGGGAGTCTAACTCCGGTTTCCCTCTGGGTTGCAGAGAAAGAGAGATCGCTGATGTCTGGTATTGCTAGTGACGGGTTGTCATTAGCAGGTTCCCTCCGGTGTGTGGAGGAAGGGAGAGGCACTCTCCGGTTCTGTTCGTGCTGGGTGCTAGAACAGGTTTCAAGCTCTGCGGGTGGCAGAACTTGGTTGAGGGATTTGTCTCCCTTGGGTTTTCAAGCTGTTTGGCAGCAAGTTGTTCACATACTGAGTCTGCTGTGCTCTAGCAGTGGCTAGTGGAATCCTCACTCTAGTTGGAGTGAGAGGTGGATGCAGATTGCTGACTGCAGTCGAACCACCTAAAAGACCGGTTGTCTTCTCTGTGGTTTGCGATCTTTATCAGCGCTCTCTATCTGTTTGTCACTTCGACTATTTGTTTGCTCAGCTCTTCATCATCATTCTCTTATTCGATCTTGAGTGGTATCTGCATTTGCAATTCTTTGTGTGCTAGTTTAGAACGGGCATAAGTAGTAGATTTATTGTCTTGCCTAAGTTTTGCAAATTGGGAGTGATCTATTCATCCCCCCCTTCTATATCACTCTTGATGCGCTAACATTTGGTATCAGAGCAGGTTTACGTCATGTGGACGAACGGTCAAGGAAATGGTGGTGGTCCTAGAACCTTCATGGCCGAAGGTCAATCCATTAGTCGCCCTCCTTATTTTGATGGTAGTAACTATCTGTTTTGGAAGAACAGGATGGAAGTGTTCATCAGAGCTCAGAGTCATAAATTGTGGAGAGTAATCACGGTGGGGCCATATGAGCTGCCACCAAACGAGGATGCTTGGACAGATGATCATGTGAAGCTCTCATCACTCAACTGGACGGCGCTGAACATAATCCAGTATGCTGTTCATCCAGAGGAATATGCTCGTATATCTGCATACAGAACTGCCAAGCGAATGTGGGATGAGCTGCAATTGATCCATGAAGGTACAGCTCAAGTGAAAGCCTCGAAGGTAAACCTCTACACTTCTAAGTATGAAATGTTTAAGATGAATGCAGATGAGAATATAACCGAAATGTATGCCAGGTTATCCTTGATCACTAACACTCTTAAAGGGCTAGGGAAGGATCTTGCTGAGGCAGATATAGTCAGGAAAATTCTTAGATCTTTATCCCCGGCATGGCACACTAAGGCCATTGTGATTGAGGAGTCAAAAGATTTGACTGTCTTAACTGTGAATGAACTCATAGGATCCCTGATGACCTATGAGATGAACTTCCAAGGAGGTGGAGAAGGAAGTGAGAGGAAGGGTAAAAATGTAGCTCTAAGAGCTTCCCGCAACAAGGGTAGTAACAGTGGGAGCAGCAGTAGTACCCCCGAGTCTGAGTCCGAGCTTGAAGGTTTATCAGATCTCGACCAGGCAGAGCAGGCTATGCTCACTCGTCAGTTCAGAAAGTTTCTGAGGACAAAGGGAAAGACCTTTAGGAAGAAGAACCCACACTCTTTTAACAAGAATGCTGAGTTTACCAATTATAGGGATAGAAATCCTAAGAAACTGTCTTGTTTTAACTGTAACAAACAGGGACACATGAAAGGCGAATGCCCAGAACTCCAGAAGAAAGGTCCCTATTTTCAGAAGAAAAACATAAAGGTGCAGAAGAAGAAGAAGCCACAGGCAATGGTCTGCACATGGAGCGAGGAAGAAGAAGACCCAGAAGAAGCTTCCTCAGAAGAATACGAAGATGGAATTTGCCTTATGGCAAACAGTGAAGAGGAGGTAATAAATATTTTTGAAAATTTCTCAATTGATGACTGGGAGGATGCTTATGGTGACTTGCTAGATAAATTTAATTCACTTAGCAAAGAGCACAGAGTTCTGAAAAGAAAATTTAACACAAATATTGAAGAACAAACTCTGGTCTGTGAGGAAAATGCAAAGCTAAAAGAACAACTAGAAGAAATGACCTCACAAAGGAAAGAGAATGATAAGCTTAAGGGAGAAATTCAGGAAAGTCAAAAACAGCTCAATGAATTCAAAACTAAAATTGAAGAAAGCATGAGTGAAATCAGAATGAATTCAGAGAAATATGAAGCTGTGAAGAAAGTAAATGCTGAACTCCTAAAGAATTCTGAGTTTCTTCAAAAGGAGCTGGAAGATAAACAGAAAGTCTTAGAAAAGTTTGTCCAAGGAAAGACTAGCCTAGATGCTATACTAGGGACTAGGGTCAATTTCAATAAGGAAGGTCTAGGCTATGACCCAACCAACAAGAGACCCTTGCAATTCAAGACCATCACCTTCTGTCCAGAGAAGGGAAAAGAAAAGCTGGATACACCATCCAGCTCAAACAGCTCTAAGGAAACTCAAAGTCCTAAAGAAAACATAAAAACCAGTACTGGACAACCATTTAAGATTGGAATGAACTTTATGAAAAATAACATTAAGTCCATTCACCAGAACACAAATGGTAGCTGGACCAAGAAAACAAATCAGAATAAAAGCTGGAATTATAACAATCAGATGGGTCCAAACAAGACCTACTGGAGGAATAACTTTCATGGTCAAAGATATGCCAATCAACAAGCCTACAGGAAATTTCCTAGGAATAGGAAGACCAATGAAAGGAATAGAACTCACTTCTCCAGTTCAGCTGGATTGAACTTTAAAAAACCAGAAAGGAAGGTGCCAGAGAAAACCATGCTGAAACAAATCTTGATACCTAAACACTTGATCAGAGATTTAAACAATGTCCTTGGACCCAACTCATCCTGGGTTCCAAATCAATCTGCTTGATATATTTGTGTAGGTCGGCCTCGCTGCTGAAGACAACAAGTGGTACCTAAACAGTGGCTGCTCCAGGCATATGACAGGAGACCGATCCAAGTTCAGCAAGATAGAGATGAAGCCAGGGGGTATGGTCAAGTTTGGAGGAAAGAACAAAGGTAAAATAATTGGAGTTGGCACAGTAGGTAAGTCTTCCACAAATTCCATTGAAAAAGTATTACTTGTGGAAGGGCTTCAACACAACCTGATTAGCATTAGCCAATTATGTGACAGGGGTCACAGGGTTGTATTTGATGATAGTTCATGTAAAATCCTTGAAACAAATTCTGACATGGTTAAATTTGTAGCCAACAGGATTAATAATGTCTACATTGTAGACTTAGATGAGAAATCTGAATCCACTATTTGCTTATCTGCCAATTCTAAAAATGATGCCTTTTAATGGCATAGACGTCTTGGTCATGCTAGCTTTTCAACTTTAAATAAATTGGTCAAGCATGATTTAGTTAGAGGCATGCCTAGAATTAAATTCAACTCTATATCAAAAGCATGTGATGCCTGTGCTTTAGGCAAACAGACCAGAAATTCTTTCAAATTAAGATCTGAGCCATTGTCTTCCAGACCAATGGAACTTCTTCATATGGATCTTTTCGGTCCAACTAGAACTCAGAGTCTTAATGGTAACAGGTTTGGCTATGTCATCATAGATGACTTCTCCAGATATTCATGGATATTTTTCTTAGCAAATAAGAGTGATGCATTTCAAAAGTTTAATCTGTTTTTCAACAAGGTCAAACAAGAACGGAAGTACAAGGTTAGTTCTATTCAATCTGACTATGGAGGTGAGTTTGAAAATTCTATGTTTACTGATCGTGTTGACAAAGAAGGACTAACTCACAGGTTTTCCTCTCCCAGGACACCTGAACAGAATGGGATCGTGGAGAGAAGAAATAGAATAGTGGTGGAAATGGCCCGAACCATGTTGATTGAAAGTAAGTTACCTAGAAGGTTTTGGACAGAAGCAGCCAATACAGCAACCTACATAATCAACAGGGCCATGGTAAGACCCATACACAAGAAAACACCCTATGAGCTTCTAAAAGGTAAAAAACCAAACTTGTTTCATTTCAGAATTTTTAGAGCAAAATGTTTTATTCATAACAATGATAAGAAAGACTTAGACAAGTTTGAAGCCAAAAGCACACCTGGAATATTCTTGGGTTACTCTGAAGTGTCAAGGGCATATAGGGTATTTAATGTATCAGATCAGAAAGTGGAAGAATCTCCACACATTCTTTTTAGTGAAAAGAAAGATGTTTCTAATGTTGAAAATTTTGATAGGGACTCCAATCATGGTGGAGATTTTCTAGAAGACCAACAGGAAGAAGAGAAGACTCAGCCAAATGGAGAAATAAATTCCCCCAATCAGGAAGGGCCAAGAGAAACAGGTGAGTCTTCAACAAATATCAGATTTCTTAAAGACCATCCTTTAGATAAAGTCATAGGCAATCCTGAAGATCCTCTTCGGACTAGGTCTCATTTTAGAAATGTGAATAATGATGACTTAATTGCTTTAGTCTCACAAATTGAACCCAAAACAGTAGAAGAGGCCTTAGCTGATCAAGCTTGGGTCAATGCTATGAGTGAGGAATTAGGTCAGTTTGAAAGGAATAATGTCTGGGAGCTTGTCCCAAGACCAGATGGTATTAATGTCATAGGAACCAAGTGGGTGTTCAAAAATAAGATGAATGAAGATGGAATTATCTCGAGGAATAAGGCCAGACTAGTAGCCAAAGGCTACTGTCAGGAATTTGTTGTGCATCCCTTAGTTTTGATGATGACAAAGGATATGTTTAATTGCTCCTTCAATGTAAAGTAATGAACTCATGACAATTTGATGATGACAAAAGATGTGTTTAACTAATTCAATGCAAATCTGATAGCTCAAGTCACTTCTGATAGTTCAAGTAATTTTAGGTATACTGAAGTACAAGTGAAACCAACAAATCAGAAGAAGTGTCAAAGGTTCCTTGTCGACCAGTGAAGTGATCATTGTCGACCAACGAATCCAACCAAACACAGCTCAAGTCATTCTCCTTCTGTACGTGCTTTGGTTGTCGACCAAAGCCCTGCTCATTGTTGACCACGGAACAGACAGAGCATCAGCCTGAACTACCAGTCATCTGGACATTGCTTCTTGTCGACCAGCGACAGGGTCGTTGTCGACCACAAGCGATACAGCGTCCAGAACCGAAACTCAACTGAATTCAGTTTCTGTTCCTAGAAACCTGCAGGTTGTTGCTGCAGGTTGTTGGGCCGTTCAGATGATAAGATTCCGCACTGGATTTAAGGAGAGAATCTTGGAAAGAACCAGTCAAACTTATTCAAATCTTTCGGGTAAATCTTCTCCCTGTTTTCTAGCCGATAATCCAATGGATATGCGCTCAATTACGAATCTGCGCGGAAAAAGCCTATGCTTTGAAAAGAACTGGTACAAAAGGTAAGGATGACAGAGAGCGGGGTGTGGAACACAGAGTAGAAGAAAAAGAAAGAATATACCCATGAAGATACTCTGAAAGAGGAAAGAAGGAGTGGCTCTTCAGAAACCACAAAGACTGCACAAGACCGAAGGCATCTTCATTGCTGCAGAAGGAAGACTGACTCAAGGCAAGCAAGACTCCAGCAGCGTCACAGCTAAAGGCAATCGTCTGGAAGTTCCACAGGGAGTCTATTCCTGTTACCTGCAGTCCCAGGCTGAACTCTTTTTCTTTGATTCAAAAGCTCTTGTTCAGTCCTGTTGCATCTTTTGTTCTTTTCATTACATCAAGTGTCAAGCTGTGAGGCAGCGGGTACAAGCTGTGTGTCAGCGGGAAGAAGCTGTGTATCAGCGGTGTGTTAATTGAGATCAGGAGTTCTCATTTAGTGAAGCCTTGCTCAAGTTGAGCGAGGGGTGGACGTAAGTCTCGGGAAGAGACTGAACCACCTAAAAATCCTATCTTGTGGTTTTGCTTGTGGTGTGTGCTCTTCTTATTGCTTGCTGTCGCTGTAGTTATCAGTTTTATCTTTGCAACCCATAGTTTGCTTAAGGTCTAGTCGATCTTTGGTTTATAAATTGAAAAAGGGGCTAGATCTATTCACCCCCCCTCTAGATCTATTCAGTCCGTACGCAACACGTGGTATCAGAGCTAGACTCTCCGAAAATGTGGTCTAACAACCAGGAGAGACCTAGCGGACTGAACTCTAGAAGTCTAATGGCTGAGGGAAACTCAGTGACTAGACCACCATACTTTGATGGAAATGATTACTCATACTGGAAAAATCGTATGCAGGTGTTCTTGAGAGCACAAGATCATGAGATGTGGAGAGTAGTGAGCCGCGGACCCTATGATCTGCCCGAAGACGAGGATACCTGGACCAGAGAACAGGTCAGAAAATCAACCATCAACTGGGGAGCTATGAACGTAATGCAATGCGCACTTCATCCCATGGAGTTCTCAAGAGTCTCACAATGTGCAACAGCCAAGGAGATGTGGGATCGACTCGAAGTCATCTATGAAGGTACGTCAGAGGTAAGGGAGTCAAAAGCAAATATGTTAGTCTCAGAATATGAAATGTTTAGAATGAAAACTGATGAAAACATTTCTGATATGTATGCTAGACTAGTACAACTAACAAATAGCTTAAAGAGTCTAGGGAAAACCTACAAGGAACAAGAGCTAGTGAGAAAAATTTTAAGGTCCCTCACTCCTATGTGGCATACCAAGGCCACAGTCATTGAGGACTCAAAGAACCTCACTACTATGACTGTGGATGAACTAGTAGGTTCCCTAATGGCCTATGAGGTCAATCTAAAAAGAAAGGAAGACGAGGGCAAGAAAAAGAAACAGCTAGCTCTGAAAACTAAAATAGGCACCTCTGAATTATCTGACACTGATGACTCATCTAGCACAGGTGAGGAAACTGGTAAGCTTGCCATGCTAACAAGAAAGTTCAGAAAGTTTCTGCGGAAGGAAGGTAAGGGATTTAGAAATCCGAAGGGCATGGTAAGAAGGTCACCCCAGTTTAAGTCTGACAAAACTAAAGCCTCATCTAACAAACTTGTCTGCTACAACTGCAGAAAACCAGGACACATGAAGGCTGAATGTCCAGAGGCTCCTAAGAAATCAAGCTTCAAATGGAAAAACAAGAAACCAAAGGCAATGATCAGCACATGGAGCGAGGAGGAAGAAAGCAGCGAAGAGGAAACAACTTCCGAGGAAGAAGAAGGAAACACATGTCTAATGGCCAAAGGAGACAGCAACGATCTTGAGGTAACCTCCCCTTTTCAAGACTTTTCTAGCTCAGATTGGGAAGAAGCCTATTCAGATTTACTTGATACATATGAAAGAATAAGAAGGGAAAATAAAAGTTTGAAGAAGAAGGTTAATCAGTTCAATAATGACAGCAACTCAATTGCCAACAGAACTGAACTAGAATTGGAGATCACCACCTTGCAAAATAAACTGAATCAACGCGAGATAGATGAAGAAAACGTCAAAGGGCTATTAGAAGAAAATGAAGTACTGAAAAACACAATTGACGAGTTAAAATTAAAGACTCAAGAATATGAACAGAAAACTAAGCTAACTCAAGAAAGAAACAACTCACTCAAGGAAGAAAATAGTCAACTTCTGAAAGAAATAGAAAGAATCCAAAGTGAACTGAAATACAAACAGGAAACATTGGAAAAAATGACTAAGGGTCAAGAAAACTTGAACGCTGTGTTGGGAATAAAAGTAAATTTCCAGAAAGAGGGGTTAGGGTACAATCCAACAGCTAAAAAGGAATTCCAAATAAAAACTTTAAATGAAATAGCTGACTCTAAAGGAAAAGGCCCCTTGATAAACTTATATCAAAACAAACAAAAGGATATAGCTGAAAGCTCCTCTAAATAGATTAATGTCACCTTGGAAGAGAGGAATTCTAAAGGGAAAATGGAGAATCCACATCAGTTTAAAAACAACAGTCATATCAGACGAGAAGTTCAAATTCACAGAAGTAACTAGACAAACAAAGCATTAAATCATGTTAATAAACACAAACCTGTAAAACAAGGTGTCTGGAAACAAGCTGGTCGACAACAGACCCCTCCTCTGTCGACCAGAGGCTCAACCAGAACAGATACTGGTATCTGGAGAAACTATGGTCGACCACAGACTTACCAGATGTCGACCATGACCAGACACGCAAATAGAACCCACAAATTTTCCCAGCTGAAACAGAATGGAAATTGGAACTTAAGAGAGTGGACTCAGAATAGACACAACCTGAACAAGTTCAGAAATGAAAAGACAAACTGTTCTAACAAAATTTGGGTTCCCAAGGTGTTATTACAGCAGTTTCATGATTTCACAAGCTATCTTGGACCCGGGTACCATTTGGGTCCAAAAGTTTCTGTGTAATTTGTGATGCAGGAATGTCTGGCAGCCATGCACAACAAGTGGTATTTAGATAGTGGTTGCTCAAGACACATGACGGGAGACAAGACCAAGTTCTCCTAGCTGAGCGCAAAAGATGGAGGATATGTGACGTTTGGAAGAAATAACAAAGGCAAAATCATTGGGATAGGTGAGATAGGTAAGAAACCCTTAAGCTGCATTGAAAATGTATTATTAGTGGATGGACTGGAATATAACTTATTAAGCATCAGTCAATTATGCGACAAAGGCCATAAAGTGGTGTTTGACTCCAAGATCTGCAGAATTATTGAGCCAAATTCAGAAGCAGTCAAGTTTATGGGCAAGAGGGTAAATAATGTCTACATGATAGACTTGGATGATCCAGCCCACTCCAACTTGTGCCTAACCGCCAAGAAGGAGGACTTGACCTGGTTGTGGCACCGAAGACTAGGGCATGTTAGCTATAGGGTATTGCACAAACTTGTGAAAAATAAAATGGTTCTTGGTATGCCTGGAATTTCGTTTGCTCAAAATGTCAAAGTATGTGAAGCATGTACCCAAGGAAAGCAAACAAGAAAATCATTCAAAGGTAGAACTGAAAGTCAGTCATCAAGACCCCTAGAACTTGTGCACATGGACCTTTTTGGCCCAACAAGAACGGCTAGTCTTAGTGGTAAGAAATATGGTTATGTTCTAGTTGATGACTTTTCCAGATTTACATGGGTAATGTTCTTATCACATAAAAGTGATGCTTTTTATGAGTTTCAGGAATTTTACAAAAGAATGAAGCAGGATGGTAAGTCCAAAGTGTGTTCAATCATATCTGACCATGGGGGGGAGTTTGAAAATTCTGATTTTGATGTATTCTGCAGAAACAAAGGGATAACCCACAGATTCTCCTCACCAAGGACACCGGAGCAAAATGGAGTTGTAGAGAGAAGAAATCGCACTCTTGTCGAGATGGCCAGAACCTTGTTGGTAGAAGCCAATCTTCCAAGAAGATTTTGGGCAGAGGCGGTCAACACAGCATGCTACATTGTAAACCGGGCAATGGTAAGACCGTCCAGTACAAAAACTCCTTATGAAATGTTCAAAGGTAAGAAACCATCCCTAGCTCATTTCAGAATCTTTGGTACAAAATGCTTTATTCATAACAATGATAAGAGAGCCTTGGACAAATTTGAACCAAAGAGTGATTCAGGAATATTCTTAGGCTATTCTGACCGATCAAGAGCCTATAGGGTATTTAACATCAAAGATCAGATAGTTGAAGAATCCCCGCATATCGCATTTGATGAAATTAATGATTTTGGCAAAAATGAACAGGCCAGCAAGGAAGAAGAAGATGGAGAATTTTTGGAAGACAAAGAAGAACCGATGGATAATGAAGGAGAACTGATTCAAGAAGAAAGTCAAGGTAATATTAATGATCAACCCGAAGGAGAGGCCATCTCAGGTAACAGTCTTGAAAACTTGAAACTTCTTAGAGATCACCCTCTAGATAACATTATTGGTAGTATTCATGATCCTAGGAAAACCAGATCTCAGTTTAAGACTGTTAATGAATTAGACCAACTTGCCCTTGTGTCCCAAGTAGAGCCCAAGTTTGTAGAGGAAGCTTTACAAGATGAATCATGGATAAATGCTATGCATGAAGAACTAAATCAGTTTGAAAGAAATCATGTGTGGAGACTTGTCCCTAGACCTACATCTCACCCTGTAATTGGAACCAAATGGGTATATAAAAACAAGTTGAATGAAGAAGGGGTTGTAATGAGAAACAAGGCTCGGCTGGTGGCTAAAGGGTACAACCAGGAACTTGGAGTTGATTTTGAAGAATCATATGCTCCAGTTGCTAGATTAGAAGCCATCAGGATATTATTAGCCTTTGCATCTTCTCATGGAATCAAATTGCAACAAATGGACGTAAAAAGTGCATTTCTAAATGGTATTGTAAAATAAGATGTCTATGTGGAACAACCCCTTGGTTTTGAAAATGATGAACTTCCTAATCATGTCTTCAAATTGCATAAAGCCTTGTATGGATTAAAGCAGGCTCCTCGGGCATGGTATGAGAGGTTGAGCTCCTTCCTCACCAAAAAGAGATACTCAAGAGGTAAAATTGATCAAACACTGTTTTCCAAGACTCAAGGTAAGGACATACTAATTGTACAAATCTATGTGGATGATATTGTATTTGGGTCTACTAAAACCTCCTTGTGTACTGAATTTGCAAGCTTCATGACTGATGAGTTTGAAATGAGTTTAATGGGTGACTTACAGTTCTTTCTTGGATTGCAGATCTCACAATGTAGAGAGGGATATTTTATAAATCAATCCAAGTACATAAAAGAGATGTTGAAGAAATTTGGCATGGAAAGCTGCAAGCCAATCGAGTCACCCATGGGGACAAATGCAACTTTGGAAGCAGATGTAAAAGGTAACATGGTAGATGCCAAGAAATACAGAGGTATGATCAGATCCCTGCTATACTTAACTGCATCTAGGCCAGATATTCAGTTTAGTGTATGCATGTGTGCTAGATATCAGTCTAGTCCTAGGGAATCACATTTAGGAGCTGTCAAGCGTATCTTCTGATACCTTGCAGGCACCCACGAATTGGGGTTGTGGTATCCTACTCACTGCAAACTAGATCTGATTTCATATTCGGATGCTGATTATACTGGTTGCAAAATTGATAGGAAAAGTACTAGTGGTTATTGTCAATTCCTAGGTGGGTGTTTAATTTCATGGGCTTCTAAAAAGCAACATTCTGTAGCACTCTCCACTGCTGAGGCTGAGTATGTCGCAGTAGGGAGTTGTGGTACACAAGTTCTTTGGATAAAACATCAACTCCAAGACTACAATGTAGATCTTGGTTGTGCACCCATTTTATGTGACAACACTAGTGCTATTAACTTGTCTAAAAACCCCATTCAACACTCTAGGACAAAACACATTGAGATCCGTCATCATTTTCTGAGAGATGAGGTATCCAAAGGAAATTTCATGCTTCAATTTGTAGAAACTGAAAAACAATTGGCAGATATCTGCACTAAACCCCTTAACAATGACAGGTTTTCAACTTTAAGAAGGGAGTTGGGGATATGTAGAATATCTCCTGAAAATTCTTGAAATGCACATATTCATGTGTTCTCTGTATAGCTTTCTGTCATTTCTATAATTAGATATGTCAGCTAGATCTCTGGTACTGGTTGTGTTTGGAAGCTCTGGTGTCGGCTGTTACTCAAGCAACATTCAACAAATTCCTGGCACTGCTACTGGTTAGCTCTGGTGGTCGACCAACGACAGGGCATTGGTCGACCAAGGCATCAAGATAGGAAACTGTTTGGTTCTGTGACTAGGCAGATGTCGATAATAGACAGTCCCATGGTCGACAATAGATCTGTACGGAAGCAAATGTCCACTTTAGACAGGTTCCTGGTTGACACTAGTTATGGTAGGGAATCTTCTGGACTGTTTAAACTGTTTGGGCTCATATTCATCTTCACTCATTCATCATCATCCATACCTTCCATTCCTTGTGTCTTTCTATCTCATCCTGGCCAACATTATTTTTTATTTTCAGCATGGATTCTCAAATTGAGGGGGAGAAAAAGTGTAAACTCATTCCTTGATAAAACATTGAATAACCTAACCATATCTTCCAATAAAATCACCAATGTAATCAATAAGAGTAGAGGTTGAGTGTAGAAATGAGGATTTGGAATGTACTACTTCAATAAATTCAAACCATAACTATGATTCTGTCACATGATTTTGAAGACTTATGATTTTTAGTAGTAAGTCGGTTTCTCTACCTGTGCCCGTGCTGAACAGTTAATATAAATCCAAAAATATAGCATGAATGCACGTGGAATACGCCATAACTCTGTCTTCATGGTAGAGCAATGGATTGGATTCTGAGAAACTACTGCCTCCCATTTTAAGAAAAAAATGGATGAAAAATAAGTGAGAGGCATGTGTGTCATGAAGAATCAATCTATCTCTGCTACTATCAAAAATTATTGAGATTGGGCATACTGAGTAACTGGGGATATTGGCGTCTGATAAACGTATATCCTCACGGATAAAAGGTGTGTCCCAGTTAAAAGTGGAATGGTTAGGCATGCTAAGTAGCCGAGGTTTCTGGCGTGTAAAAAGCGTGTTTCCTCGTGTAGAAAAGCATGTGATAAACCTGACCCAAGCTTTCAAAATGATTCCAAAAGGAAAAACTAAAAGGCAGAGGAAAATGGTTGACCAAAGGCATGGCATGCAAAGAAAAGTTGAAAACACTGTTCAGCAAGCACAGCTATTAAAATCATCTCATGAAATCTATTATAAGTTTAAGAAGTCATGTGGAGGAAATTAGATATGGGGCGTAAGCTTATTGGTGCAATACTTTCAAATTCAAGTGAACCACTAGGCCCACTCTACTTGTTTACAAGGTGGTCTCTGCTAAGGGTGGATAGGTTAAATAAATGCTTCATTAAGGAAAGGGCGTACACTTCAATAAATTCCCCAAATTTAATTCGGCTGATTTAATCCTGTCCCTTCATTTTCATCATCGCGCTGGTTCCACAAACCCTAGGATTTATGACCCAGGACTTATCCACTGATATCCTGCCCCTATAAATTGAACAGACTGGGTCCCTAGGTATTCACCACCTTGCTACTTCACCGTTTTCACCTTTCACGGTACTCTTCCGTTTCCAGTTCCCTTCCGCTCCCTTGTGCATCCCTCTTTCGCATCCTTCCACCATGAGGTCCTCCAAGAGAGCAAGGGATGAGGCCCCTGCCGAAGCATCAAAGCTTTCCAAGCGTTCCAAGCAGAAGGCCACGCAGGGTCCGCCATCGACCCCTCGGAGGTCGACAACGGATAATACGGCTGGATCAGGCGGCAAGATGGCAGCTTCAGAAGTACCCAACGTCCATCCAGTCTCTGGAGTTCTCAAGCCTCGGAACATCATGCCGCCGAGAAGAGTAGATATTTCCGATCAGCGGCTGATGGAGATGTTCCCAGAGTTGCTGGAAGTTTTGGACGCCCAAGGCTAGACAGAGTTTGTCTCCACACATACTCAATATTCCCCACAGCTTGTGCAAGAATTCTACCACAACCTGCAAGTAGTGGATGGCCAGGTCTATACAGTAGTTCAAAGGGTCGTCGTCAGCCTCGACGTCAAGTTACTCCACAAGGCGCTGAAAATTTCCAGACATGGTGCTGTCTTCAATCCTGAGGACTTTGACTTCAGATCAGCATATGCCGTGGTCACTGGCCAACCAGCCCCTGAGGTCCTTCCAAAATCCATCAATGCCAACACCTTCCCTCCTCTTCATCGATTACTCCATCATCTTCTTACTACCATAATCCAACCGAGAGGAGGCGCCAGGGAACATGTAAGTCGCCTTCACTTATTTCTTCCCCATGGCCTCATCACTCGCCAACTCATTCGCCTTCCCAAGCTCATGCTGAACACGTTCCACACCATTTTGCATTATCCTCTAAACTCTCTTCCTTATGCTGCCCACATAACTGCCATTCTGGAAACAGCAAATATATTCATTCCTCACGCTCAGCGTGTTGTCATTCCCAAATGGCACATATACTCTTTTCATTACGTGACCACCTTTTTGGGCTATAAGAAGGTAGGAGATCAAGTCCAGCGCACCCTACCATCCAAGGGTAAATCCAAAGCACCGTTGCCACCCTCTTCTCCACCACAGACACCAATTCATGTCAGCCCTGCTGTAACCCCTCCAACTGTGGTGATTCCTACTCACACTCCCACTACTACAACCACTGCTACCCATCCTTCACCTTCACTCGTCATAGTGCCATGGCAACCAGGCACTGCAGCCACTCATGTTCCAGCTACTTCTGTTCCATTTACCTCCGCTCCGTCTACTTCTGCTCCACCACCTCCTTTCACCTCCACCACTGAGTCTCAAGGAGTGCTTCTCCAGATAGCATCTCAGCTGTCCTCTCTCACCACTCAATTCCAATCCTTTCAAGAGAGTATGAATGCTGCCACCGGGCGCTTGGAGCTGCGAGTTCAGAGACTAGAACAGCAGATGGAAACCAGGTTCATAAAACAACAGGAACACTCAGAACATGCTAGCTCTCGGTTTAACAGACTGGTTGGTACTTTAGCTGAAGTGTCAGCAGAAATGGGCACTTGCATTGAGGTCACCACACAGCAGAGTAAACAGTATCACCACGATACTATATCAGAGATCCAGAAGCTAAGGCTGTCTTATGCTCACATCGTTGACAAGCTCGATCGGATGGCAGAGCAAGTGAAGCCCGAGAGTTCTTCGTCCTCCTCAGAGTGATAATCTACATACTCCTCTTTTTGTTGTTGACAAAGGGGGAGATAGGGTCTTATGTGTCATTGTGTGTCTAGGTGTGTCTAGAGGTCAAGACTATGTGTCACTATGTGTCTTTCTCCTTTTTGAGTCTTTCATGTAACTAGTGTTATGATGCTTTTGTAAGGCACATCAAACGGCACATCAAATGAATTGTCTGGCTAAAATCTGTGTTATGATAGTCTTGAATGAAATATCAAATGAATTTTATAATCTGTTGATTGTCACAATGACTCATGGTTGTCATCATCAAAAAGGGGGAGAATGTTGTGCATCCCTTAGTTTTGATGATGACAAAGGATATGTTTAATTGCTCCTTCAATGTAAAGTAATGAACTCATGACAATTTGATGATGACAAAAGATGTGTTTAACTAATTCAATGCAAATCTGATAGTTCAAGTCACTTCTGATAGTTCAAGTAATTTCAGGTATACTGAAGTACAAGTGAAACCAACAAATCAGAAGAAGTGTCAAAGGTTGCTTGTCGACCAGTGAAGTGATCATTGTCGACCAACGAATCCAACCAAACACAGCTCAAGTCATTCTCCTTCTGTACGTGCTTTGGTTGTCGACCAAAGCCCTGCTCGTTGTCGACCACAGAACAGACAGAGCATCAGCCTGAACTACCAGTCATCTGGACATTGCTTCTTGTCGACCAGCGACAGGGTCGTTGTCGACCACAAGCGATACAGCGTCCAGAACCGAAACTCAACTGAATTCAATTTCTATTCCTAGAAACCTGCAGGTTGTTGCTGCAGGTTGTTGGGCGGTTCAGATGATAAGATTCCGCACTGGATTTAAGGAGAGAATCTTGGAAAGAACCAGTCAAACTTATTCAAATCTTTCGGGTAAATCTTCTCCCTATTTTCTAGCCGATAATCCAATGGATGTGCGCTCAATTACGAATCTGCGCGGGAAAAGCCTATGCTTTGAAAAGAACTGGTACAAAAGGTAAGGATGACAGAGAGCGGGGTGTGGAACACAGAGTAGAAGAAAAAGAAAGAATACACCCACGAAGATACTCTGAAAGAGGAAAGAAGGAGTGGCTCTTCAGAAACCACAAAGACTGCACAAGACCGAAGGCATCTTCATTGCTGCAGAAGGAAGACTGACTCAAGGCAAGCAAGACTCCAGCAGCGTCACAACTGAAGGCAATCGTCTGGAAGTTCCACAGGGAGTCTATTCCTGTTACCTGCAGTCCCAGGCTGAACTCTTTTTCTTTGATTCAAAAGCTCTTGTTCAGTCTTGTTGCATCTTTTGTTCTTTTCATTGCATCAAGTGTCAAGCTGTGAGGTAGCGGGTACAAGCTGTGTGTCAGCGGGAAGAAGCTGTGTATCAGCGGTGTGTTAATTGAGATCAGAGTTCTCATTTAGTGAAGCCTTGCTCAAGTTGAGCGAGGGGTGGACGTAAGTCTCGGGAAGAGACTGAACCACCTAAAAATCCTGTCTTGTGGTTTTGCTTGTGGTGTGTGCTCTTCTTATTGCTTGCTGTCACTGTAGTTATCAGTTTTATCTTTGCAACCCATAGTTTGCTTAAGGTCTAGTCGATCTTTGGTTTATAAATTGAAAAAGGGGCTAGATCTATTCACCCCCCCTCTAGATCTATTCAGTCCGTACGCAACAGAATTCGGTGTAGACTTTGATGAATCCTATGCACCAGTTGCTAGGATGGAAGCTATAAGATTGTTGCTTGCCTTTGCATGCTCAAAGAACATTAAACTCCAACAAATGGATGTTAAAAGTACTTTTTTAAATGGAGTTATTAAAGAAGAAGTTTTTGTTGAACAACCTCCTGGATTTCAATTTTCTCCTCAACCTAACCAAGTTTTCAGGTTAAACAAAGCCTTGTATGGTCTAAAGCAGGCTCCAAGAGCTTGGTATGAAAGATTATCTGAATTTCTGATCAGCGAGGGCTACAAAAGAGGTAAAGTTGATCAGACTTTATTTACCAAGGGCATGAATAAAGATCTCATCATAGTTCAGGTATATGTAGATGACATTGTATTTGGATCAACTAGGCATGAACTATGTGATGAATTTTCTACCATGATGTCTGCTGAATTTGAAATGAGCTTGGTTGGAGAACAAAAATATTTTCTTGGATTGCAGGTACAGCAGCTAGAAGATGGGTGCTTCATCAACCAAACCAAATACACAATGGAACTGTTCAAAAGGTTTGGCATGGAAAACTTAAAGCACATTACTACACCCATGGGTACCAATACATCATTGGATGCAGATGAGACATGTAAAGAAGTAAATGCCAAACTTTATAGAGGTATGATTGGATCACTTCTTTACTTGACAGCCTCTAGACCTGATATACAATTCAGTGTAGGAATGTGTGCAAGGTATCAGTCTAGACCCACTGAACTACACTTAGCTGCAGTTAAAAGAATCTTCAGATATTTGTCAGCTAGTCACTCTCTTGGTTTATGGTTTCCTGCATCTCACACATTGAATCTAGTAGCATACACAGATGCTGACTATGTAGGCTGTAAACTAGACAGGAAAAGCACAAGTGGCCATTGTGAATTCTTGGGTGGGTGTTTAGTATCTTGGGGCTCCAAGAAACAACATTCTGTGGCCTTCTCCACTGCAGAAGCTGAATATGTGGCTGCAGGGAGTTGTGGAACACAAGTTATATGGATTAAACACCAGCTTCAGGACTACCAAGTAGACCTGGGGTGTACACCTATTTACTGTGATAATACAAGTGCCATCAATCTTGCTAAAAATCCTATTTTGCATTCTCGAACCAAACACATAGAGATAAGACATCATTTTATAAGAGATGAGGTGTCTAAGAATAATTTTAAACTTATTCATGTAGGGACAGATAATCAGATTGCTGATATTTTCATAAAACCTCTGGATAATGAAAAATTCACTACATTGAGAAGAGAATTAGGCTTATACAAAGTGTCTTAATTGTGAGGGGGAGCCCTGTTCCTGTTGTGAGGGGGAGTTTTTGTCTATCTGTTGTTTAGCCTTCTTACATGCTGGTTTAAGGGCGTGTTCAGAATGCCTACTGGTTAGCTTTCAGGAATGCTCTAAATAAAGGAAAGTCTTGAGATTTTGCTGAAATGTTTTATTGAGGAATGCTATATCTTAGGGGGAGCTGAGTTGTAATGTGAGAAGAGAAGTTCTTTGACAGATTCAAATGGGCTATCCAGATGTGTACCTTTGCTGGTCTTGCATGACTGATTTAGTGTGGTTCTCTCAGAAAGTAGAGTGTCACTTATCTCTTAAGTCTATAAGTCAGTGACTCTAATCTCCAGGTCAGAATCTTTCCTTTGGTACTCCTTCAGAGATCTGGACTAATTGCATAAAGTATATCTTCGTACATTGTCATTGATTATGGTTCAGGCCAAAAAAACATGTATGTCTTGATATCCGACCCAATCAACTTGAAATCTAGACTTCAAGACTCAATTCCAGAAAAATCCTTTTTGGTATTGTCTTCAATCATTCTATCTCTTTAACTCAAGGGCTTAACTGAACAAACATGTTCTGTTTTGATCACTGAGAAACTGGGAGCTTCATCAATGAAATGAATATTTCTCCCAAGTCATGAGGTGTCAAATGCTTAAAATAAATGAAAAGTCATGACAGAGCAATGGTGGCTTGCTGGTGAGTAACTGGGGACTCTGGCCTCTAATCAAGGTGTTTCCTCATGTCAAAAGCCACAGTTACTAACTCTGTTCCTTAATAAAAAAAAAGAGGGAAGGAAGTAATGAGGTACTCACTCTGAGTAACTGGGGATTCAGGCCTCTGATCAAGGTGTCTCCCTAATGTCAAAGGAAGTGAACTACCAACTTACTCATTGATCTTCTTGAATATCATCTCCAACAAAAATTCCTTGTTGTTATGCAACTAATGGATTGCTTGTCCTCAATACTTTGAGAACACCTCTCTGATTTAGTCTCTTGCTGTCTAGTGGAATAGTTGAATGATCAGCTATTTTTGGCCATACTTGTCAACTCCTGCTCTAAATCATCCACTATGTATGATGATAAACTTGTCTATCATTCCACTTCTCTATTGTGTACTGAAATCTAAAGAATCTTGTCTTGAGATTAGAAACTCACTTATTCTCTTAAGACTTACTCGTGACTTTCTGCACTATGCAGTTACTGCCCTGAGTCCTCATGTTTCCAGCACTGTCACACATTATGTATTTTTTTTTTGCTGATGTCAAAGGGGGAGAGAAGTTTGCAATGTCTACATTTTTAGTGAGAAGTTCAGCAATGTTCTGCAATATCAGTGAGTCTTGGTTGTCTTGAGCTTTGGGGGAGTCATGTTGCTTCATGCTGATATTTTTATGAGTTGTGGGGGAAATGAGAGTGTGTTGTAGGGACTGTTTAATTCATTTGCATGAGCATGCCTTGAATTTAATCTGTTGTTGAAACAGATATTGATTTCATGTTAAATCTTGATAAACCTTGATATTGCCTGATTCATAGTGTTGCCATCATCAAAAAGGGGGAGATTGTTGTGTCCCTATGATTTTGATGATGTCTCACACTATAAATCATTTCTTTATCTCAAGATAATCTCATGTTTCATCATGTAAGTGAATGGATTACACAGTAAGGGAATGTCCTGTTCAATTGAACAATTTGACCAAATGAATTTTAGTGTTGCCTGAGTCATAATGTCTTGATGGTTTCAACACTATGAACCTTTGTGAACAAAAATGTTTCTCTGTGTTAATGTAAATCCTCGAGCCACTTCAGTTAATTTTGGGAGTTGTTTTCGTGCCACTTGAGCCACACTTCGTGTTGTTTCCCCTCACTAACACGAAAAGATTTCGTGTCGTCTGAGCTTACAACACTTCATGTTGATTTCCATGCTTGACAGGAAAACTTATATGATGTAATACTTCGTGTTGTTCTATCCTTGTCATCTATGTCTTCGAGTCCTAGTCTCGGTTGTTTAACTTCGTGTCGTGTCTCCCTCTGTCTTCGTGTCGTGTTACTGAAGCAGCTCGAATAGTTCTAACGAACTCCGAGTCGCTTCTCTGTGAACCTCGTGTCGTTTCTCTCTGTCCTTTAGTTGCTCATCTCGTGTCATCTTTTATGTCTGCTTGTTTAATTTCGTGTCAGTACTTACTGTTGTTCCTCGAGTCGTTCTTTTTCTTAGTGTCACTGCTTCATCACGTGTCGTGATAGCCGTGTCACTCTTCTGTCTTCGTGCTATTTTTCTCTTTAGACTTCGTGTCCTTCTCGCCTTGACCACACTCCGTGTCAATTCCTGTGTTTCGTCTTCGTGTTGTTTTCAACTCGTGTCAGTTTCTGTTTTCATCTTCGTGTTGTCTTCAACTCGTGACGGTTTCTGTTATTCGTCTTCGTGTCGTGGTCAGCCCGTGTCGCCTCGTCTTTGAGTCGTTCATTCGAGCTATTTTGTGCTCGAGTTGTTTTTCTTATGTTTTCAAGTGTTGTTTCACTTCGTGTCATCTTTTGTTGCCGTTTGTTAGTTCGTGTTGTTTCGTTCTAACCTCGTCCAGGTTTCTTCTAAATCGCGTGTTCTTCTATTGTTTCACTCCGTGATATTTTCTTCTCACCTCGTGCTATCCTGATCTGACCTCGTGTCAGTCTTGTCCATTGTATCTCGTGTCGTTCTTTTCTTATCTCGTGTAGTTGTCACATCGTGTTGTTATCATATACCTCATGCAGCTTTAGTTTTAGTGGCCATACAGCGTGTTAATGGTTTTTATCTCCTTACAGGTACGAGGAAGAATATTCCCAAATAAATGGGCTGCACGTGATCCAAGACAAGAGGAACCAACCCAATGAGGACACGTGGCAGGAAGGTTCTGGATCGAGCGTGGGAAGCACACGCATGTTGTGCCCTATCCACCTGCTGCCGCTATAAATAGAAACCTTCACCCACCGATGAAGGATGATCAGAGCCAAGAAAGAAAAGGCAGAATTATAGAGAGCTCGATCCAACAGTGAAGAGAAAGAAAAAGAGAGATAGCAGTGAAGAGAAAGAAAAAGAGAGATAGCAGTGAAGAGAGAAAGAGAGTTTGCAGTATCTGGTTTTTGAAATTGCTTCCCAGGAAGCTACATTTGTATTAACTCTCAGTATCAAATGTTTTCTCGATCAGTCTTTAGTTTCTTTTCTGATTTTCTTTATATGTTCTTCATCTAATTCTGATCTGTTCCCCTCCGGTATGTGGAGGAAGGGAGTCTAACTCCGGTTTCCCTCTGGGTTGCAGAGGAAGAGAGATCGCTGATCTCTGGTGTTGCTAGTGACGGGTTGTCATTAGCAGGTTCCCTCCGGTGTGTGGAGGAAGGGAGGGGCACTCTCCGGTTCTGTTCGTGCTGGGTGCTAGAATAGGTTTCAAGCTCTGCGGGTGGCAGAACTTGGTTGAGGGATTTGTCTCCCTTGGGTTTTCAAGCGGTTTGGCAGCAAGTTGTTTGCAGACTGAGTCTGCTGTGCTCTAGCAGTGGCTAGTGGAATCCTCACTCTAGTTGGAGTGAGGGGTGGATGTAGATTGCTGACTGCAGTCGAACCACCTAAAAAACCGGTTGTCTTCTCTGTGGTTTGCAGTCTTTATCAGCGCTCTCTATCTGTTTGTCACTTCGACTATTTGTTTGCTCAGCTCTTCATCATCATTCTCTTATTCGATCTTGAGTGGTATCTGCATTTGCAATTCTTTGTGTGCTAGTTTAGAAGGGGCATAAGCAGTAGATTTATTGTCTTGCCTAAGTTTTGCAAATTGGGAGTGATCTATTCATCCCCCCCTTCTATATCACTCTTGCTGCGCTAACATTCCTTGTACTGGACCCGCTTGGCACGGGCTTTGACCTTTGGGCTTCTTAATCTACAATATCCTCTCAAATAATGGTCCCATCTGGCAGACAGCCTAACCCAGTCATGAATATGCAGCTTTGCTAGAGCGGTTTCCCCTAGACACCCAGTGCTAACAATATATGGACATTCTTGAACCACTAACTCCTTGGGATGAACATCATGAAACCATAGAGTTTTGTCACTCGGCACAAGGAACCTTAGGTTCGGCAACTCCACTCGGTAATCAGGCTTGAAGCACAACTCCCTTGATAGAAGGGTAGGATAAAACTGAGGGAGAGTAATGCGCGGCGTTGACATGGCCGGCTTTTTGATGAATCGGGGGAGATTGCATAAAAATCGTAGAATGTCCATAGAAAATCCCAAAAATACGGCAAACTGCCCCTTGAACGTAGAATCCAACAAACTCTTAGCAGCCGTACGAGTTAGCACAATACGGGTAGAGAACCCTCCTTGACCAGTAATTGGAATATCAATAGAGCGAGAGGTAATAATAGCATCAATGGTGAACTCCCCAGCGAGCAATGAGATTGTCACCGGTCTCGCTAGAGAAGAAACTGGCACTAATGGAGAGATCTCTTCTTGGCAACCGTCTTGGGGAATGCAGGCTCATCATCCCAAAAAGAGACAGAGACCAGGACACATAGTGGCATGCAGCAGATAAAATTCTGAAGCTTGAAGTGTATAGTTGGCATCGAATCATCCTGACTTGGCTCATTGTCTCCTTGGGGACCAGACCCGAGGGGCACTAAAGGTAGCGCACACCCGTTCCGTGAGGTGGAAATGGATGGAGAAGTGAAGGTAGTGGGTATGGAAGGCATGATAGGCAGTGGAGTGATAGTGGCAATGATAGGAATGGGTGAAGGTAAAGGTGGGGGTGAGGGCAAAGGTGAAGGCATCGCTTGCTCAGTGATGGGAATCAACACCGAGCACTAACTTTTCATTTTGTATTTGTGTCCTTTTAGTTTGCGTTTATATCCTTGGGAAGTAGGTTTGCAATTGTAAGGCTTTATAAGACAATTTGTCATTCCTTAGGGATCTTTGGGTTTTTATGTAAAAGTCCAGTAGGACCAGCAAGGGGCCCCCACCTCCTTCCCCATTGATCCACCTAAGCCTTAGGGCCCATGTGGGGCCAGTCAAAGGTCCAAGGTGGGCTTCTAGATGGCTTGACCATTCAAGGGGACAAAGAGAAAAAAATTTCAAAAATTATGGCCATGGAAGTCAAGGGGGCGCCCCCCATTTATATTTGTTTAATAGGTTTTATATTTTTATTTTAATTGAGTCAAAACACATGGGAGAATTAAATATGATCTCCCCCATTTGCCCCTCCCCTAATTTAGATATGGGGGTAGTTTAGGTCATTTTACATTTCTTATATAAACCTTGTAATTTATGAATTACTTAGCATTAATGAAGAGAAAATTACATTATTTGCTCCAAGGCCCAAGGGCACCCCTCTCTCCCCCGCCACAGCTGTGAGAGCTCTGATTCAGAGGTGTGAAGCCTCTCCACCACCACCTCTTTGAGTGCGACAATCAGCGCCGCCGCCGCCGTTCGTGCCGCCATCGCACCGCCACTACCGCTTCGCCGGAGTTCTGTCCAAATCAGGATAGAGCCCCCTTGTCCAAATTTTAGATCCCAATCCACGGATCTTATGGAGCCCAAATTTTGAGGGTAGGTTCCCCACGCAAATACCCTCTCTAAATTTTTTTTTCCTATTTTCCAGCCCTCATTTTCTATTTTTCCCATTTCATGTTCCCCAGCCTTCCAGATCTGCCTGTGTTCTGTTTTGTGTCATAGCAACCTAGTTCTTCCGTTGTTCGACCCCCTTCCCCTTTTCTGATTGAGTCCAAATTTGGACTGGGTGTTCTTCCCACCAAATCCCACCTCCAAAAATGTTTCTTCAATTTTAGGAGTTCTTTTTCTCCTCTAAAAAATTAAAACTCAGTCAAAATTCTATTCTGTCCTGTGCAGTCCAGATCCGACCCACCAGTGTTAGAAAATATATTTCCCCAATCAAACCTCCACCATAAATTACAAAAAAAAATATCCACATCTTCCTTACTCTCCCCTCTCTAACTTTCATCAAGGGCCCAACTTCCAGATCAGAAGTTTTCCCTTCGGTAAACCCTTATTCTCAGGAAATATCAAATCTATCCTACCAGATCTGGTTCTGTGAACCAGCAGGTTGTAAATTCGACCAAGGCCATTACAGAGATAGACAAAATTTCTTCTCTGGCAATAAGTCGTAGCTCTCTGAAAGCGCTTTCCAACGGTGCTAGTCTCGCATCAATCAGAGGTCGGGGCTGTTCGCAGCAGCCATTCTTGTCGGGTCGCGAACTGTAAAACAGAAGTACCAGCCCGCGGACAACAAGCTGCACCGACCGCCCAGCCGGCCAACTCGCCTTCCACAAGGCAAACCAGTACATCGCCTTCCCAGGGAACGTCCCTCCTGGAGCCACCATCACAGCAGTACCATTCCTGGCCCACTCAGCCCACCAGCCAGCACGTGGACCCCACAACCTGCAGCACGCGTCATCCGAACGGCACCGAAGCAGCTGTTCAAGTTGCTACCCGTCAACCCATGATCGATCCTTCCGGGCCAACATTGTAGCCCTTTACCTCCCTACGTGGAGTGGGTAGCAAATTAACTTCTATAATTATTGTAATATTTTTACCGGGAGTTACCGTACATGGCCGGGGTCTTCTTCCCCACGCTCGGCGCGTGGAGGTATCATGTCTGCTCCCCATCCTGGCATTTTGCTTTACATGAGTATGTATTTACTTCTATATGCCACTGCTAGAGAGCATGTTAGGATCCTAGCTCGTATATTTTTAACACCGCTGCGAGAGTGAGTGAGTGACCCATCCCGTTACTCAATTCGAGTACACACGGAAGAGCCGAATACCCAAGGCTCATTGCCAGTTTCTCAACCACGCACGATCCCGTGTTTCCCTCGCTTAGGGATGAGTTGCGAGCTAGAGTCCCAGGTTCGCTGGTCCGTCCCGCATCAAATTGGTATCAGAGCGAGTCGAGTCTAGGGTAGTCTTGTTTAAAAACACAAAAAAGGAGTCATTTAAGTCGAGTCTAAGTTTAAGTCGGTCCAAGGTTGCATCGCATACCTTTATTCGGTATATAGAAAGGTGTTGTCCGAACGGTAGGTTACGCCTATCGGGTAGGCCGCACACTTGCGAGAGAGGATCTTTGGATCCCACAACTCCGCCACATACCGGATCTTGTTTGTGTCTAGTTTCATAGTCGAGTCGGCATTCCAACCTTGCATTATTGTTTTAGTGTCTTGTCTCTTTGTGTCGGCATGTCCATCATGTAGTTCCCAAGTGTCCAATGGACTCCAAGTCGCCCAGGCGATATCACGGGTTGCAGGATACCCATGGGTTGGGCAACCATTCTCTCCATTTCCATAGGCCCGAAGCCTCGGACTTTTATGGCTCCAATGACCCAGGCGACTACCTCAAGTGGGAGGCCGCCATGGACAAATACTTTGAATATTATACCATGTCCGATGCCATGCAAGTCAATTTTGCCCAAAAGAGGCTTGTCCACAAAGCCGCCTGGAAATGGGAGAGCATTGAGCGCATGAGAGAGGTTAGGAGGCAGTGGCCCATCGAGTCATGGTGCCAAATGAAAGGCAAGCTTAGGAAGGTCTATCTACCACACCCAAGAACCTCCAACCAAGTTGGCCATAGTCGGAGGCAAAGCGCCCCGCATGTAGAAGAGCCTAGGTCCACGACTAAGTCGAGTTCTTATGGGTGAGCCCATCACATTGCTCCTACTCCAAACTCCACCATTGCTGAACTCTTCCAAATCATTTCGGATAGAGTGGATAGGAGGTGTGCTTATATCGAGTCCCTGGTTTCCCCTTGCCTACCTCCTAGACAGAATGGAACCAAGCACGAGCCTTAGGAGGTGGCAGTCGATAGTCCCAACCTGGTGCCAACTATGGTGCCATCCCAAGGTCCTCTCCCCATCATGGTAGATTCTCTTCCCCCACCCACGAGAGCCCCATTGCCTACACCCCCTGCCCGTCGAGAGGATAAGAGTAAGGACCCACTTATCGGGGAGCCTAGTGGGTCATGACAGCAGTGTTATCGCTGCCAGGGGTTCGGCCACTTTTCTGGACAGTGTCCCACTCGGACATCACTAGCCTTAGTGGACAAAAGGATTGGAGAAACCTCACTTTCTAATCTTTATTCGGAGCCACCTCAGTCCGAGCCACCCGTGTTTCTAACGGGAACGCTATTCATTACCGAGCCCCTACTTAGTTGGCTCAAGAATGGCATGGTCCCACCTTGCTATCCATCCATGGACCCCGCCCTACCTTTAGTGCCGGTCAACTCATTTCATACCACATTCCGGTCTAGTCACCATGTTGATACACTGGATGACCTTATTATGGGATTAGACTCGCAAATGAAGTTGACTCATATGTTGGCCTGAGGCTTCGACCAGCCCACAAGTCGTAGCTTCACCCACCCCGCCGTAGGGTCCATTACCTCTGTGTGCACCGTGGGTTGTGTCACCATGGAGATTCTCCTATTCCTTCCCTTGTCGGCCGAGCCTAATTTCATTCCATTTACACCGAGGGAGGAACCCTACCTCCTATATGAGATCGTTGTCCCCTATACCCTAGTGCACGAAGGTGACCCCCTACACTATCAAGATTTCCAAATGTGGGACCGTGACTTATGGGAGCCCAGTTCGAGGAGTCATACTTTCTTTGATCCCTTCGACCCATTCCTTAGTGAATCCCTTGACCCACCAAGTTTACTCCACCTTTTTGAGGGAGTTCACTATCACACCTCTCCCACTCGGGCCAGGCAACCTCCACATAGCAATGGGTCCGAACCATCATATGGGGGTCATAAAGTCTCAACCCACCTAAACCACCCGAACCTCCCAAAACTCCCACACCCAAGACCAATAGGAAGCCATTGCCAGACTGGTTCATACTTGGGTGTCTAGGAGTCCCCCAAGACGTCAACCTCCGGTTACGTCAAATGCATGCATGGCACACATTCGGGTGTCCTGGTCCGCCATTGCATATGTATGGGTCAGACTAATAGTAGGTTTGTCTAGAGTCTTGTGTGTTTGTCCATGCATGTGTTCAACATATTAGGAGCAGCTCGTGATGTTAGCCCCTTTCGAGTGCGAGGCAAGTCGGATCTAATGCGTACGTTGTAGACTTAATGGAATTTATGATCGGCTCTACCTCAACATATCAGATCTAGTCACATAAAGGGACCCAGCGGTGATTCCTAGTCAGTCTTCGATCTGCCTCCTCCCCTTTGAGAGTGACCCCACCCCGGAGTGTCCACCTCTAGCCTCATACCCACAGCACCGTGAGCATATCGAATATATACGGGATGAGCAGGTGTCGATTACTTGGAGTGGAGCGTACTCCGCGCTTCCAGGTTCGGTGACGGGTCCTTAGGAGCTACTTGAGCAGCCACACCCCTTACTCGACGGGGTCGAGTTCTTCCCACCCAGGGAGAATTGATGGGAATCAACACCGGGCACTAACTTTTCATTTTGTATTTGTGTCCTTTTAGTTTACGTTTATATCCTTGGGAAGTAGGTTTGCAATTGTAAGGCTTTATAAGCCAATTTGTCATTCCTTAAGGATCTTTGAGTTTTTGTGTAAAAGTTTAGTAGGACCAGCAAGGGGCCCCCAGCTCCTTCCCCATTGGTCCACCTAAGCCTTAGGGCCCATGTGGGGTTAGTCAAAGGTCCAAGGTGGGCTTCTAGATGGCTTGACCATTCAAGGGGACAAATGGAAAAAAATTTCAAAAATGATGGCCATGGAAGTCAAGAGGGCGCCCCCCATTTATATTTGTTTAATAGGTTTTGTATTTTTATTTTAATTGAGTCAAAACACATGAAGGAACTAAATATGATCTCCCCCATTTGCCCCTCCCCTAATTTAGATCTGAGGGTAGTTTATGTCATTTTACATTTCTTATATAAATCTTGTAATTTATGAATTACTTAGCATTAATGAAGAGAAAATTCCATTATTTGCTCCAAGGCCCAAGGGCACCCCTCTCTCCCCCACTAGATCTGTGAGAGCTCTGATTCAGAGGTGTGAAGCCTCTCCACCACCACCTCTCTGAGTGCGACAATCAGCCCCCCCGCCGTCGCTGCCGTTCGTGCCGCCATCGCACCGCCACCGCCGCTTTGCCGGAGTTCTGTCCAAATCAGGATAGAGCCCCCTTGTCCAAATTTTATCTCCCAATCCACGGATCTTCTGGAGCACAAATTTTGAGGGTAGGTTCCTCACGCAAATACCCTCTCACAATTTTTTTTTCCTATTTTCCAACCCTCGTTTTCTATTTTTCCCATTTCGTGTTCCCCAACCTTCCAGATCTGCCTGTGTTCTGTTTTGTGTCACAACAACCTAGTTCTTCCTTTGTTCGACCCCCTTCCCGTTTTTTGATTGAGTCCAAATTTGGACTGGGTGTTCTATCCACCAAATCCCACCTCCAAAAATTTTTCTTCGATTTTAGGAGTTCTTTTTCTCCTCTGAAAAATTAAAACTCAGTCAAAATTCTATTTTGTCCTGTGCAGTCCAGATCCGACCCACCAGTGTTTGAAAATCCATTTCCCCAACCAAACCTCCACCATAAATTACAAAAAAATATCCACGTCTTCCTTACTTCCCTCTCTCTAACTTTTATCAAGGGCCCAACTTCTAGATCCGAAGTTTTCCCTTCGGTAAACCATTGTTCTCAAAAAAATTCAAATCTATCCTGCCAGATCTGGTTCTATGAACCAGCAGGTTGCAAATTCGACCAAGGCCATTACAGAGATAGAAAAAATTCCTTCTCCGGCCAGAAGTCGTATCTCTCTGAAAGAGCTTTCCAATGGCGCCAGTCTCGCATCAATCAAAGGTCGGGGTTGTTCACAGCAGCCGTTCTTGCCGGGTCGCGCACTGTAGAACAGAAGTACCAGCCCGTGGACAACAAGCCGCACCGATCGCTTGGCCGGCCGACTCACCTTCCACAAGGCGAACCAGTACGTCACCTTCTTAGGGAACGTCCCTCCAGGAGCCACCGTCGTAGCAGTACCATTCCTGGCCCACTCAGCCCACCAGCCAGCACGTGGACCCCACAACCCGCAGCACGCGTCATCTGGACGGCACCGATGGAGCTGTCCAAGTTGCTGCCCATCAACCCAAGATCGGTCCTCCCGGGTCCACATTGTAGCCCTTTATCTCTCTGCGTGGAGTGGGCAGCAAATTAACTTCTGTAATTATTGTAATATTTTTACCGCGAGTTACCGTACTTGGCCGGGGTCTTCTTCCCCACGCCCGGCTCATGGAGGTATCGTGTCTGCTCCCCATCTCGGCATTTTTCTTTACACGAGTATGTATTTACTTCTATATGCCGCTGCTAGAGAGCATGTTAGGATCCTAGCTCGTATATTTTTAACACCGCTGCGAGAGTGAGTGAGTGACCCGTCCCGTTACTCAATCCGAGCACACGTGGAAGAGTCGAATACCCAAGGCTCATTGTCGGTTTCTCAACCGCGCACGATCCCGCGTTTCCCTTGCTTAGGAATGAGTTGCGAGCTAGAGTCCCAGGTTCGTTGGTCCGTCCTATATCACTCAGGCTCGGGCGATGAGGGAGATGGAGAAGAAGGTGGCAGTGATGGAGAGGAAGGAGGCTGTGGCGTCCACCGTCAACATATCGACACGACGCGTCGAGCGGCATTAGTAGTGGAAGTGGTGGTAGAGGTAACGAGAGTAGAAGTGGTAGTAATAGAAGCAGAAGAAGTAGAGGAAGTGGCGGCAAGGGAAGTGGATGCACTAGCCCGAGTAGAGGCTTGGGTTGGTGGGGTTTGTAGAGATGGTATATGAAATGGCAAAGGTGGTAAGCGTGATGGAATAGGTAATGGAGCGGGTGCAGCGTTAGATGGAGAATCACAAGGGTGCCCCTGACCTTGTAGTGATGAAGATGGCTTCCTGGGCGGCACTTGTTGCTGCCTGCTACCTGCTGCGAAGATATATCACAATCTTGTGAATCGCAGCCCAATCAATCCTTTTCTTATCTTCCAAGCCGTAGACATGGTCCCAGAACTCGAGGCAATCCTCAACCCAATGCCCTTGCTGACGGTGATAATCATAAAACTAGGGCAAACTCCCGACCGCGGGTCCGCAAGGCACAATTGGAGGGAGATGCAACGCGTGAGTGCTCATCAAAGCCCAGAAAATATCTATAAAACACTCCGATAACGGAGGGTGATAAGCACGCTTCGGGCAAGATGGACACAGAGAGGTATGAGACGGAATGGAAGGTTGCGAAGAAGGAAGCGGAGGTTGCATGGGCAAAGGCTCATGGCAACTAGCAGAAGGACTAGGCAATGGTGTATGATGAGTGGAGCGGGGAGGTATGTAGTGGACGGCATCCACTTGCTCGGAGTTTGACGTTTCCTTGACAAGAGGTGGAGACACATACGGAGACACATGGGGATATGAAGAAGCGGAAGGCTAACTGGCGGAAGATTGATGTGGTGGACTCATGGGAGGCTGATATGCGGAGGCGTATGGCTAACTCGTGGAGGGTTGATATGCGGAAGCGGAAGGTTGACTAGTGGAGGGCAAGCAAGTGGTGGAAGGCTGACTCATGAAGGGTGCATAAGAGGTATAATGCCACTCCCCGAGAGCGGAAGGAACCCGGTACGCGTGATGAGTTTATATCGATAATGACAATCAAAGAATAAGAAAATTCGACACATAGGCAGAGTGTGCAAAGCAAGATAAATCCAAATCTAATTTATTCATCATTACCATTAAATAACTCCATTACATCATCATTCAAAGGAAAAGAGTACTAACTGACACTCTAGACTCAATAAAAGAAAATTACAATAATAGACTCAAGAAAGATTAAAAAGACACGACTAGGTAGAAGCTTCACTGATTGGAACGGCTCTACTCTCTTCACTCGTGTCCATCCCCATCTGAATGATCCTCATCATCGGAGTTATCTGAAAAACAGGGGAAAGCACTAGGGTGAGCGAACGCTCAGTAGGAATTATATCTCTAATCCAGACTTGCTTAAAGTAATTAGTGACTTATATCATGTGGCATGCTCATGTATGCAAGATAGCAAGAGATCATTGAATGTAGAATCAATCATGAAAGTAAAGAGAGTGAACTAGCAAGATATACTAGCAAGTGTTGGTGATAGACCAAGTAAAGTTTACGAAGATATCAAGCATGTAATTGTCAAGTCAAGTACCAAGATATTGGCTATTAATTCATTCAAGTACTTTTCCCAATCCGGGCCATGCAAGTCGTCATTTAATATCAAGCACGTAATTAAGAGAGAGTGTGTGGAATGTCGTCGATTAATCAAGCTAGTCATGCACTCCGGTGCAATGCCACACCGTGGTCAATATAGCTCCCATGGGCACAAGTACTTTCGGACACTCCTCCTAGGACCAGACCGGGCCCTATTAACGCTAGGCATTGAGTCATGTAAAATATCTAGACATCCACTATAGTTATAGCCAATAGAATTCCAAAGGAATAAGCCATTGTAGGAACATTAAGGTAGATTCACGGAATATGGAGTTCAAGAACAAAACTTTGGACAATTATGACATAGAGATAAGTCTCTCGTAAAAATCATGACAATTCATGAAACTAGGTAATTGGCGTCCACTTAGACCACCACCAATTCCAGATTTGGTGCCCACATGGATGGCCGCTAATTATGGGAATAGTACAAGCACGATGAAATAACAACCACTCAAATAGTTGCTAATTCAATTAGCATCCACTGTATGGTCGCTAATTCCAGATAGAGACAGACTTCTTATAGAGGCCAGAAATAGTGCTCTATGAGGGCTAGGACATCACGTTTCTTCAGAGTGACGTGACAATCATTGGTTCCATGGTTTTTAGGGTACAACCAGCTTGGCTGCCTTGAGGGAATCCAAGGCTAGCGGAGTCTTACGGAGGTCTCAATGAAGAAAGTACCAGTCCGAAGGAATGAATATCCCGCAAAGGGTCCAATCATTCCCAAGAATTGAGTTGCAAGCGGTAGAAAGTAAAACAGGGACCAAGTCTCGGACGTGAGACAAAGGTGCCAAAGATCCAGCGGTGTAGGATCGAGGAAAACACGCGATGAAATCAGTCACAGAAAACTGTGTCCTAGCAGTGGCCGTCAATTTCAATTGGCAGCCACTGACTGGATGTCCATTCATGATTTTCCAGCAATTATATCTGGTTTTCCAGTAAGTTGTGTCTTAAGACAAGGCGCCAATTCGTTTCTTTTTCTTTTCATATATATATATATATATATATATATATATATATATATATATATAATAACGCCTTTCTGAAGGGGCGCACATTCAAGAAATTGTGCCTCTTTAGTAGGGCGTTAATTATTTTTAACTACAGAAATAGTGCCTATTTCATTATAAAAATATATTTCAAGAAATAGCACCTTTGCATACGGGCACAAGATTAAATAGGCGACAGGGTTCTGGTCGCAATTTCTTTCAATGTTGCACACTTCAACGCATCCATTGGATACGTTCACAGACTCAACGTGAATTAATTCATTCGTTTACTGTTAATTAAAGGGATGAACAGTGTCACTTTCTAACTGAGGGGTTTCTTGGAAAACTAAAGACATGGTAATGTAGAGAAAAATACAAGGAATGTAGAAATATGCAGAACATGACTTTTAATTATATGGTTCCAGAGATATTTAATTTTAAACATGCTGTAATTATTATTTATCTAAAGTAATTAACGATAGGGTGCTGGACCCAGTTTGATTTGGCATCCAGGATACTGTCGCAGATTCAGGAAATAACACCTTTGGCATGGTCACTAATTCCTATGCATGCAGAAACGTAAACTTTTATGCAGGAAAAATAAAGCATGGACATGCATGTTCATGTATACAATTTTCTGGTTCTTAAATCACTATTTAGCCTGGGATTAAAACCTACCTAGTTTGGGGTATTTAATAGAGACGAACAGAAAGGAAACGGGAGAGAAGATGCAGCAGCAGGCCAGCAACTGTAGCAGCAATGCACGGTAACAACAGCTATAGCCGCAGCACGAACAGGAAGAAGAAGAAGCAGAGGCAACAGGGGACGTCGACGGCACACAGGGAAGAAGGGGAAACAGAACGCCTTCTTTACGTACTGCAGGAGGAAGACGTTGACGAACACAGCAGCATGATGCTCTACCGTTCGCAAGGCCATGTATCTTTATAGAATTCTAACTCAAGCTTCCTAATGAAATTCAAATTTCCTATATAGGAATCCTAATAGGTTTTAACCTTCCTACGTTAATCGCTCTATTGCCATATCCATTGCCGACGTCCTAGTTGGCCTTCTAAAAACCTTAATCTTTCTGGCATGTTCAAAGGTTATAGCACTTTGGTGTTTGGTGTAAAGCCCTTACGTTTGCATGCATTTATGCTTATATCCTCAGACCTTTTGACAACCGTAAGGCCCATTTGACCTTAGGCTAAACCCATACACATGAGGCCCATTTGGCTTATGGTCTTCTAGTTGGGTTTATGTATTGCATATGGTTTGGTGGGTGGGGCCCTATTCCTTTATTTTAAGAGTTTAATTATAGTGGATTTTTATTTCTCTACAAAATTGTATTTTATATATAGGGGTTTATTTTATCGGGGTGCTACACCCTCCCCCACTTAAAAGAATTTGGTCTCCAAATTCAATTTCACATAGACATGGAAGGTGTAAAGTACTTACAATCTCAAAATAAGTCAGGGAATCTTCTCTTCATAGATTCTTTTGTCTCCCATGTGGCTTCTTGTTCTAAGCACTTGCTCCATTACACCTTTACCATGGGAATAGTTTTGTTTCTCAGCACACAAACCTCGCGATCAAGGAGCCTTAGCGGCTTTTGTTCATATGTGAGGTCCTTCTGTATCACTAGGTTGTCATGATCTATGACATGGAATGAATCATGAACATACTTCTTAAGCATAGAGATGTGAAACACATTGTGAACTTCCAGCACTTCGAAGGGACCAATATATCTTGGTGTAAGTTTGCCCTTAACGCTGAACCTTCGGATACCTCATCCTGGGAAAACGTTGAGAAATACATGGTCTCTTACTTGGAACTCCAAGTCTCTTCTAGTATCGACATAAGTCTTTTGTCTAGACTGAGCCATCTTGAGTCTTTCTCGAATAAGTGACACTTTCTTAGTCGTATCCCTTACCATATCCGGACCTAGAAGTTACTTTTCCCCAACTTCGCCCCAACATATTGGTGAGCGACAACTCCTTCCGTATAATGCCTCGAATGGTGCCATTGGAATGCTTGCCTGATAACTATTATTATAAGTAAATTTGACCAGGGGCAAGTGATCATGCCAACTTCCACTAAAATCAATAACACAGGCTCGTAACATGTCTTCCACGACTTGATTTGTTCTGTCGGTCTGACCATCTATTTGAGGATGAAAGGTAGTGCTGAAGTTGAGTCCCGTTCCCAAAGAGTGTTGCAGACCCTTCCAAAAGTGAGAAGTGAAACGCAGGTCTCGGTCAGACACGATCGAAATAGGAACTCCATGCAATCTCACGACTTCTTTAACATATAAGGTAGCTAGAACATCGAATGACCATCGTCTCTTTATAGGCAAGAAGTGTGCCGACTTGGTCAATCGATCTATGATAACCCATATTCCATCATGTCCGCCCTTAGACTTAGGCAAACCCATGATGAAGTCCATCCCAATATCTTCCCACTTCCACTTGGGAATGTCTAAAGGATGTAACTTACCTGCGGGCTTTTGGTGTTTCGCCTTGACTTGTTGGCATGTAAGACAACGAGACCCAAAGTCCGCTACCTCCCTTTTCATATTGGCCCACCAGAAAGTCCATTTCAAATCCTAGTACATCTTGGTAGCTCCAGGATGATTTATGTACCTTGATCGATGTGCTTCTTCTAAGATCTTGATTTTTATCTCGGGACAGTCTGGCACACATGTCCTCTCTCGGAACAATAATCTTCCATCTGATGCTAGCTTGAAATCAGGTTGCTCTTCTAGCTTGCCCTTTATTTCTACTAATATTGGGTCGGTGTCATGAAGCTCTTTGATCTCGGAGAGTAAATCCAGTTGTATCCTCATGTGTGATAGAGTAATACACCCCTTCTCCTTGTCTGTGCTTATATCAAGTTTGGAGAATTGCGCCAACATCTTCCATTCTTGTATCATACAGTTGGCCAATAATGCTCTCGGCTTTCGACTAAGGGCATTAGCTACGGGATTACCCTTTCCAGGATGGTATTGTATAGTGAAGTTGAAGTCCTTGAAATATTCTAGCCATCGTCTTTGTCTCATATTTAATTCCTTTTGTGAGAATAAATATTTGAGGCTCTTGTGATCAGAGTACACGGTGAATTGCTCTCCGTTGAGATAGTGCCTCCAGATCTTTAAAGCAAGCACTACCGCGGTCAACTCTAGGTCGTGCACCGGGTAGTTCTCCTCATGCTTCTTTAGTTGTCAAGAAGAATAAACAAAGACTCTCCCTTACTGCATTAATACACATCTGAGGCCAATGCCAGATGTATCGGTATATACCTCGAATTTCTCTCCTTCAGCTGGTAATGTTACGACTGGGGCAGTCGTCAAATGATCCTTCAAGGCTTGAAAGCTTCTCTCACAATCTTCGTTCCACTCATAAGGAATCTCTTTGCGTGTCAGTCTAGTAAGAGGAATATAATCTTGGAGAAGTCTTTTATGAATCACTAGTAATAACCAACTAGACCCAAGAAGCTACGATCTCAGTAGCATTTGTAGGCCTTTTCCAATTCTTCATAATCTTGACTTTTGATGGATCCACAGAAATTCCATTCTTCGAAATCCAATGCCGTAAGAAAGATACCTCCTCAAGCCAGAAATCACATTTACTCAGCTTGGCATAAAGTTGATTCTTCCTTGATATTTACAATGCAGCCCTCAAATGTTCTTCATGATCTTCCTTGGACTTTAAATAGATCAATATATCATCAATAAAGACCACAATAAATTGATCTAGATGAGGCCTGAATATGTTGTTCATCAATTGCATAAAGGCTACAGGGGCATTTGTTAGTCCAAAAGGCATAACTGTAAATTCATAATACCCATACCTGCTTCGAAATGTCATTTTGTGAATATCTTCATCCTTGATCCTTAATTGGTGATAACCCAACCTGAGATCAATCTTCAAGAAATATTTAGCTCCAGATATTTGATCAAATAATTCATCGATCCTTAGCAGAGGATACTTGTACTTGATAGTAAGGTGGTTTAGCTACCGATAATCGATACAGAGTCTCATTGATCCATCTTTCTTCTTCACAAATAACATAGGCGCTCCCCACGGGGAAGTACTTAGTCTAATAAAACCCTTCTTCAAGAGCTCCATCAATTGGTTCTTCAATTCTTTTATCTCGGCGGGAGACATTCAATAAGGTGCCTTAGAGATAGGGCCAGCAGCAGGGACAAGATCGATGGTGAAAGCCACTTCTCTTTCCGGGGGTAGACCGGGTAAATCTTCTAGGAATACATCAGGAAACTCCCTGACTACGCGGATGTCTTCTAGCTTGGACTCCTTAACCTCCATGGCAGTTACAAATGCTATAAAAGCCACACACCCCTTTCTTGAGAACTTGCTAGCTCGGAGAGCCGAAATAAGAGGTGACTTATTCCGACTCCGAGGACTAGTGTAAACCAGTTCTGAGAAATCCTTAAAGGTTACCTTGCCATTTTGGCAGTCTATAATTGCCCTGTGTGTGGATAGCCAATCGGCACCTAATATGACATCATATGCTTTCATGTCTAGGCATATCAAATTGGCAGGTAGATTTTTCCCTTTAACCATAACTTTGCTATCCGGTAATGGTGTGTAATCTCGGATTCGCTTCCAAGAAGAGTATAAATAACTAAGTCTAACCATACATGTTCCATAGAAAATGAAGCAGCAAATCTCTTGGAAACAAAAGAATGAGTCCCGCCGGTATCAAATAAGACGTGAGCAGTCTTGGAACAAATTTTTAATGTACCTTCCACGAGTCCACCTTCACTATTTTTCATCTCTTGAAGACCTTGGAGACGGGCTTGCTTTTTCACGGGGTGCTTCTCGTCTCTGGCTTGATCATTGAGTAGGGGACAATCGAGAATCCGATGATCATGACTCCCGCATCGGAGACATGCTCCCAATCGCCTCCAGCACTCCTCGGCCCTATGGCCGGCCTTGTCACAATGCTTACACACCTTTTTAGAAGGTGTGGTAGTGATAGAGAAAGTTTCGCTACCCTTCTTGATCTTCTTCTCTTGGGAGGAATCTCCTCCATTGCTAGATCTCTTCTTATTGAAAGTAGGCTTGAATGAGCTGAAGCTTGTGACGTGCTCCTTCTTGTCTTTCCCATGGATCCGGTCGGACAGCTCCATGGCATCTTCTAACAATTGGGCTCGCCTTACCATCTCCGAGTATATTTGAATATCCATCAGGTCAGTTGAGTAATGTATTGTGGCCGAAGCCCATTAAGAAATCTCTGAGCCTTCATCTTCTCGGTACACACCAGATGTGGTGCATACCTTGATAGCCGGGAGAATTGGGTCTCATACTTGGCCACCGATAAACTTCTTTGTTTCAACACGGCAAATTCTGCAGCCCTCTTCTTTTGTATTCTATCAGAAAAAAATTTTCTATTGAAGTATTCCATGAACTTGCCCCATGTGATATGATCATGAGGCAATGTAGCTTCTATAGATTCCCACCAAAATCGGGCATCCCTCTCGAATTGGAAAGTTGCTAGCAACACTTTCTCTTCATCCGTGTATTGCATGACATGGAATATGCGTTCTATCTCCTTTATCTAGTTCTCGGCATCGTTGGGGTCAGACGAGCCAACGAACATTGGCGGGTTCATATTGCAAAAACTACGGTGAAGATCACCCGCTCCATGATTCATTACCCTTTGCGCCACTTGTTGTAGCGCCTGAGTAAGGCATTGAATGGTGCGTTGCATATCACACCATTATGCTCGTTCGGCAGCCATGGTCCTACAAGAGAATTTAAGTCTAATTATTTTCGTGTTTTAACTATATTGTTGGACGTCAACATAGGACTTAACCCATAGCTCTTCCCATCTCAACAGGTGTTAGAAATAACCTACCCTTGGATTTGGGTGTGATACCACAAAAACTAGGCTGTGATACCACAAAAACTGTCACGACCCGAGCGCGGAAGGAACCCAGTTCGCTTGACGAGTTTATACCGATCATGTCAATCAGAGCATAAGGAAATTCGACACATAGGCAGAGTGCGCAAAGCAAGATAAATCCAAACCTAATTTATTCATCATTACCATTAAATAACTCCATTACATCATCCTTCAAAGGAAAAGAGTACTAACTGACATTCTAGACTCAATAAAGGAAAATTACAATAATAGACTCAAGAAAGATGAAAAAGACACGACTAGGTAGAAGCTTCAACAATCGGAATGGGTCTACTCTCTTCACTCGTATCCATCCCCATATGAATGATCCTCGTCATCGGAGTTACTTGAAAAATAGGGGAAAGCACTAGGGTGAGCGAACACTCAGTAGGAATTATATCTCTAATCCAGACTTGCTTAAATTAATTAGTGACTTATATCATGTGGCATGCTCATGTATGTAAGATAGCAAGAGATCATTGAATGTAGAATCAATCATGAAAGTAAAGAGAGTGAACTAGCAAGATATACTAGCAAGTGTTGGTGATAGACCAAGTAAACTTTACCAAGATATCAAGCACGTAATTGTCAAGTCAAGTACCAAGATATTGGCTATTAATTCATTCAAGTACTTTGCCCAATCCGGGCCACGTAAGTCATGTCATGTAATATCAAGCACGTAATTGAGAGAGTGTGTGTGGAATGTCGTCGATTACTCAAGCTAGCCATGCACTCCGGTGTAATGCCACACCGTGGTCAATATAGCTCCCATGGGCACAAGTACTTTCGGTTGCTCCTCGCAGGACCAGGCCGGGCCCTATTAACCCCAGGCATTGAGTCAAGTAAAATATCTAGACATCCACTATAGTTATAGCCAATAGAATTTCAAAGGAATAAGCCATTGTAGGAACATTAAGGTAGATTCACAGAATCAGGAGTTCAAGGATAGAACTTTGGACAAGTTTGAAATAGCGATAAGTCTCTCGTAAAAATCATGACAATTCGTGAAACTGGGTAATTGGCGTCCACTCAGACCGCCACCAATTCCAGATTTGGCGCCCACATGGATGGCCGCTAATTCTGGGTACAGTACATGCACGACGAAATAATGACCACTCAAACAGTCGCTAATTCAATTAGCGTCCACTGTCTGGTCATTAATTCCAGAAAGAGACAGACTTCTCACAGTGGCCAGAAACAGCGCTATATGAGGGCTAGGACATCACGTTTCTTCTTAGTGACATCACAATCATTAGTTCCAGAGTTTTTAGGTTACAACCAGCTCGGCTGCCTTGAGGGAATCCAAGGCTAGCGGAGTCTTACAGAGGTCTCAATGAAGAATGTACCAGTCCGAAGGAAGGAATATCTTGGACCAAGAGTTGAGGTGTAAACGGTAGAAAGTAAAACAGGGGCCAAGTCTCGGACGTGAGACAGTGGTGCTAAAGATCCAGCGGTGTAGGATCGAGGAAAACACGCGATGAAATCAGTCACAGAAAACTGTGTCCTAGTAGTGGCCGTCAATTTCAATTGGTGCCCACTGACTGGACGTCCATTCATGATTTTCTAGCAATTATATCTGGTTTTCCAGTAATTTGCATCTTAAGACAAGGCGCCAATTTGTTTCCTTTTCTGTTCATATATATATATATATATATATATATATATATATATATATATATATATATATATATATTCAGGAAAATAGCGCCTTTCTTAAGGGACGCACATTCAAAAAATTGCGCCTCTTTAGTAGGGCGTTAATTATTTTTAACTACAGAAATAGTGCCTATTTCATTATAAAAATACATTTCAGGAAATAGTGCCGTTGTATATGTGCACATGATTAAATAGGTGATAGGGTTCTGCTCACAATTTCTTTAAATGTTGCACACTGCAACGCATCCACTGGATACGTTCACAGACTCAACATGAATTAATTCATTCATTTATTGTTCATTAGAGGGATGAAGAATGTCACTTTCTAACTGAGGGGTTTCTAGGAAAACTAAAGACATGGTAATGTAGAGAAAAATATAGGGAATCCGGAAATATGTAGAACATGACTTATACATATTTAATTTTAAACATGCTGTAATTATTATTTATCTAAAGTAATTAACGACAGGGTGTTGGATGCAGTTTGATTTGGCATCCAGGATAATGTCGCAGATTCAGGAAATAACACCTTTGACATGGTCGCTAATTCCTATCCATGCAAAAATGTAAACTTTTACGCAGGAAAACTAAAGCATGGACATGCATGTTCGTGTATAACAATTTTCTGTTTCTTACATCACTATTTAGCCTAGGATAAAGAGAAAACCACCCTGGTTTGAGGTATTTAACAAAGACGAACGGAGAGGAAATGGGAGAGAAGATGCAGCAGCAGGCCAGCAATTACAGCAGCAATGCACTGTAATAATATCTATAGCCGCAGCAAGAATAGGAAGAAGGAGAAGCAGAGGCAGCAGGGGGCAACATTGACGCATGGGGAAGAAGGGGAAACAGAATGCCTTCTTTACGTACAGCAGGAGGAAGACATCGACGAATGCAGTAGCATGATGCTCTACCGTTCGCAAGGCCATGTATCTTTATAGAATTCTAACTCAAGCTTCCTAATGGAATTCAAATTTCCTTTTAGGAATCCTAATAGGTTTTAACCTTCCTACGTTAATCCCTCTATTGCCATATCCATAGCTGACGTCTTAGTTGGCCTTCTGAAAACCCTAATCTCCCTTGCATGTTCGAAGGTTATAGCACTTTGGTGTTTGGTGTAATGCCCTTACGTATGCATGCATTTATGTTTATATCCTCAAACCTTTTGACAACCGTAAGGCCCATTTGGCCTTAGGCTAAACCCATACACATGCGGCCCATTTGGCTTATGGTCTTCTAGTTGGGTTCATGTATTGTATATGGTTTGGTGGGTTGGGCCCTATTCCTTTATTTTAAGAGTTTAGTTATAGTGGATTTTTATTTCTCTACAAAATTGTAATTTATATATAGGGTTTATTTTATCGGGGGGCTACATATATGTAGATAGTGAGGTATACATGGACGTGGGATGTGGAGGATGTTGTGTCCCCTGTGGTTCTGGAGTTTTGATGATGACAAATATTATGTCTCATTATGTTTACATGTTCATCCTTGATGATATAATCCTGATGTATTATGAGAAACTGTCAGAACAGGTTTAAGAATGACTCACAGGTCATGAAGTCAATTCAAGTCAAAAGTCAACCAGTGATAGGTAAGATCAGTGCACAGTCCGATCAGGTAATGCTCTGTCTACTCTCAGATCTGTGCATATGCTATTTCCTATACAGAAATGTTGGTGCATGTGATAAGCCAATGCATTTCATGTCTCTCGTGCATTCTCAAGTCTATACACTTGTTATCTGCATTCACTGCATCGGTGCATTCATTGAGCATGTGTGCATGTCTGCACATTCTTTAGTGGCTTCCTTAGTGGCTAGTCTGTACAACCTCAGGTTGATTCATTCGATCAAGTCTATACAGCCACAGCCAGTACTCTTCATGCATATATAATGTCTGCACATTATTAAGTCTGTACAGAGCCATGCTGCATAAACATAAAGTCTGTACAGAGTCTTACTGCGTCTTGTGCATGGGTCATTAAAGTCTATACATTGTTCATTCAACATCTCCAAGTCTATACATTCCTTTTCTTTACCTACGTTCAGAACACCAAGTCTATACATCGCTTATGCAAAGTCTGTACAGCCAGTGCATTCCTTGAGATCAAGTCCATACATTGCATCGGTCAAGTCTGTACATTGCTGCATGCGTCAGATAAGCAAGTCTATACAGACTTAGTCCATGCGTAAGCCTGGCAAAGTCTGTACATTGGCAAAGTTTGTACATCGTTGGCTAATGCATGCATCGTCTTTCAAAGTCCATACATTGTCCTGTAGCTTGCACGAAGTAAAGTCTGTACATTGTCCAGCGTCTCACTCAGCGTCTAAGTGAGTGTGAACATTGCATCGCTAAGTCTATACAATGCATCGTCTCATGCATCGTCTTTCAAATCTATGCATTGTAAGACCAAGTCTATACATTGCATCGTCTCGTGCATCATCTCATGCAGCGTCTCTATGTGCAAGTCTATACATTGTCTGGGTGGATAACACAAGTCTATACATCGCCACTTGGCTCGTGGCTTAGTCAGTGCATCCATGCATACATAAGTCTGTACAGCGCCGTGTTCACATGCTTCAAAGTCTATACATCGTGCTCTTCGAGCATTCAAGTCTGTACACTGGTGTCATCTGCTGCAGGCACAGCAAGTCTGTACAGCGGTTGCCTTCATGCCTAGTAAGTCTGTACAGCGGTTGCATTCATGCCTAGAAAGTATGTACAGTGTCTCACATATGCAAAGTCTGTACATCATTCTGCATGCTTTAGCTTCGCATTCACTTCAAGTCTATACACTCTGTGTGTTTGCATCGCATTCATCAAGTCTATACACTCTTTAGCTCAGTTTGCAGCTGAGCCTGAAGTGTGTACAGTCTGTTCTTGATACAAGTCTATGCATACATCAAAGTCTATACATCCGTCTCACTTAGCAGCTTCTAGCATTCACGCTAAGTCCATACACTGCATTTGGGCATTGTTCTTCACATCAAGTCTGTACACTGCTTTCTCATGCATGCAATCAAAGTGTGTACAGCCTGTGTTCGCATCGGTTAAGTCTATACATTTGCTATGGCTTGTTCATGCATCATTCTCATCAAAGTCTGTACATTGCTTGACAGCACGCCTGAACCAACTTTGTACATCCCTCTAATATCTTCTTATGACTGCTTGACAGGTACATCCTTCGAGAAGAAAATGTTTAGGCACGTGATCCGAGGTTGGCACCTGGCACGTGATCTGAGCTGTACTCTGGACAAAGAGGGCACAAGCCCTACACACGCCCTAGCTGCTGCTATATATATGTAGCTTCTTCCTCAGGAGAAAACTGATCGAGACTGTGATAGAAGAAGAGAGCAGTAGAGAGGCAGAGAGCAGAAGAAGAAGAAGAAGAAAGAAGTTGCAGAAGAAGATAAGAAAAGAAGAGCAGAGAGAATAGGAAGAAAAAGAAGAAGAGTGAAGATAGACTGAGAGCTCGTGAAGAAGAAGAAAAAGAGAAAGAGAAATAGAGAGAGGGTTCGTGAAGAAGAAGAAAGAGGATCCATCAGAAGATCTGTTCACTGGCATTTGGATCAAATCCAAGCCAGACTTGCTCCAGTGAGAGCTACATTTTGCATTGCATTTCCAGCTTTCTGATTGCTGTATTTTCATTTCTTGTTTTCTTTTCTTTTACACTTGGCTTATTGTTCTTCCGATTCTCTAGTGAGGTCGGGGTTCCTCCTGTTGATTCAGGAGAAGGGAGACTTAGAGTCTCCGGTTGCTAGTGACTGGTGTCACTAGCGGTTTCCCTCTGGGTTTCAGAGGAAGAGAGACCCGGGTCTCTGGGTTCCCCTCCGGTTTAGAGGAAGGGAGGATTGGTCCTCCGGTTGCAAGCGGCTGGGTGTCGCTTGTGGGTTCCCTCCTGGGTGGAGGAAGAGAGACCTCGGTCTCTGGTTTGCTAGTGACTGTGTGTCACTAGTGGTTCCCTCCGGTTTGGAGGAAGAGGGGAGGTTGTTCCCCTGGTCAAGCTGTTTGGCAGCATTTGTTTGCAGACTGAGTCTGCTGTTCTAGTTGTTGCTAGTGGAAGCCTCACTCCGGTTTGGAGTGAGGGGTGGATGTAGGTCTGTGGACCGAACCACCTAAAAAATCCATTGTCTTCGTGGTTTGTTCTTTTATCTGTTTGTCGTTAGATGCATGGCTAGGATCGCTTCAACTGAATACTCTATCTGAATGCTTTGAGGCATACTCAGTTCTGATTGATTCCGTCTACGGCTTAGACTTGATCAGGTGTTAGTATTGTTAGTAGTTCTACTGTAGTTCAACTGTTTGATCACGTGTGTCTTGGAATCTCCTCTTGAAGAGCTCAATAGTTTTATTCCGCTACTATGTCTAGCCATAGGTTTTAATTTGAGCAGTTTTTGAAGTGGGATACATTCACCCCCCTCTGTATCCTTCGCACTGATCCTATCATTTGGTATCAGAGCGGGTGTCTGCATAGAAGGTCCATCGACTAGCAGATTCGTTCCTGCAGTCTTCGGTGCTATCTCACTTTTCGTGCATCATTATTCCTGTTGCATTAATCTGATCTGTTTCCATGGGTGATCCACCGGTTTTCAACGGCTCTAATTTTAATGTGTGGTTTGTCAGTCTGCGTAAATATGTTATATCAGTTAATCCTGATCTGTGGAAGTTAATTTCACAAGGTCCTCACAGACTACCAAAGAAAGTGTCCAAATGGACCGACAGTCACAGATCAAAGGATGGAGAAAATCAGAAAGCTTAGAATCTGATGAAAGCAGCTACTGACATAGCCTTACACTCTTGCCTTCATGATTGCAGGTCCGCTAAAGACATCCTGGATACGCTGGAGCTAGCTCACAGGATAAATGAGGACAGCTGCATGATGGCTAACAAGAGCAACCATAGCAGTGATCAAGATGAATTCGAAGATGCTGAAGAGGTAATCAATCCTTTCTCTAGTTACACTTTAGATGACTGGGAAGATGCCTATGCCAATCTGTTACACTCCTATGAAAAACTAGAGAAGAAGAATAAAAGTCTGATAAAGAAGCTAAAAAATCTAGGGGATCCTATCTCTGGAGGTGAAAATCTTGAAATTCTGAAAAGTGAAAATGAAATATTCATAAGACAAGTGTCGAAACTAGATGAAATCAAATCTGACCTTGATCATGTCAAATTTGAAAACGGAAAACTCAGAAAACAATGTCAGGAATCTGAACAAAGATTAATCAATCTTGAAAGTGAAAATAGATTGATCAATGAAAAGTTTGAGGCTGTTAGTGCTGTGAATTTAAAGTTTCAGGAAAACCTTGAAAACTATGAACCAGAAAACCAGAGTTGCCTAACTGATGTATTGTTTGATGATGATAAACTTGAGCAGGAGAACACTAGTTTGAAGGTAGAAACTGAGAAATTGAGAAAGGAAAATGAGGAATTGAAACAATTGAATACTGTTATGTCGAAAAGACTTCTTATCTTAGAAAAAGGAAAATCTGTTGTTGATGAAAATCAAAATGAGCTCAAACTGAAACAAGAAATTGAAACCCTTAAAAATTTGAATGATGTGATGCATCAACAAATTCTGGTCTGTGAAGAAGATATAGTCAACTATGAACATCAGATCTCTTCCCTTCAATCTGAAATAAATGATCTGAACAATTCTCTATCAAAATTTGTGGAGGGAAAAGGTAAGCTAGACAAGCTGCTGGGAATGAAAGTAAACTTTCAGAAAGAGGGGCTGGGTTTTAATCTTGTTAATAAAAAGAGTTTTGACAGTAAGCTTCACACTTCATTTATGTGCTCTGAGCCGACTAGCATAGCCAGTACACCTATCTTTCAATTCAAGGCTCAGAGGAACCAAAAACCCACTGTCAGTCCCGAAACTACTGAACAAACTCAGAAATTGGGAACGAAAAAAGTCTCACATGGAAAGACCAAAAGTATTTCTGCTGATGCTATGAGTACTGCACACAAGTCGCATGCACCCACACACAGTCATGCAAAGATAATTTCATGCCATTATTGTGGAAAAATTGGTCATGTGATGCATAACTGTTATCTCCTGGAATCTGATAAATCAAATTTTCATTTAGGAATGAGGAAAACAAGAAATTCCAGAAATACACATGTGCACACGACTAAAAAGTCATTCAAGAATCAGTTTACTCACAAAAGGCAACTTAAATGTCTCCACTGTGGTAGATCCGGTCATGCAATGCATGACTGTTGGTTTCTGAAAGACAATAAGAGTAAGTCATTTACGAGGAACATTCTTCCAAGAAATGCTCCAAGGAGACCTTATTGCAATAAGTGTGGTAAGTCCGGCCATACAACTAGGCAATGTTGGCATGCTCAGGGATGGAAGTCTAACTATGAATCTGTTAAATTCCCTGTCAATAGAAACACTTCTGGTACAAATGGATTTATTTTTGAAAGGAAAACTCTTGCATGTTTTGAGTGTGGTAAGTTAGGCCACAGAGCTAGAGATTGTTGGCAAACTAAAAATAGAAGAAGAAATGCTCATGTAAACATCAAAGAATTTCATTCACGTGCACATAGGTTTCATGATTATACTAATGTGCACATCAAGAACACAAAACATGTTGTTTCATGTTGTTATTGTGGTGGCTTTGGGCATTCTATGAATAATTGTTCGGTAATGAAAACTGATGATCTATTTGCCCAGAAAATCTTGAGAATGCCATTCAAAGGCATCACTGTCATTTCAGGACCCAAGACTGCTTGGGTACCTGTTTGTGCAAAATAAACCTTGTTTTGCAGGTGTGCCTTGGATTGAAAATAAGTTGGGGAATAAACTAAGGCACTCAAAAGAAAACCCCTTTCTGAACCTTTCAGGTAAATTCCTTACATTTCTTGTTCTTAGATTTACTGCATAGCATGTTAGATCTATTTTTGCGTATTATTCATCATCTGCATTGTCAAATTTGAATTCTCTGAACTCTCCTCATCTGAAGTTTATGTTTTGCACTTAACTCTGTTGATGGACACTGCCTGATTAATAATTCACTGCAAACATCTGAATTTCACATGATTTACGTTTTAATGATTGTCTGAATTTGCATATGCAGCCATTGAAAAATCGGATGCACTTAGGACATTTTGTTGAGTCTCTGCATGTCTTTACATACATGTAGTTAATTGCATTGCATTTCATTTCATTAAAAATGCCAAAAAAAAAAGGATTGATTGAATGCATATTGTCAGGGGAGTCAATGCATTGCATATCACTTTTTTAAAACTCAAAAAAAAGGGAGGAAGTGACTCACTGCATATAGACATGGGGAGCATGCTTAATCTCTTGACTGCTTCTGAAATATTCATAATCTGAATTTATACCTTGCCTGTCTACCTCTCCTAAATCTGCTGAAGGAGAGCTTCACCTCTATCCAGTCAACTCTAAACTACTTTGCTCAAGAGCAGTCTCCCTGCTGCAATTTTTCAGAATCCATGATGTTTGTTGAAATATCAGTCAGCTCACTTGAATTACTGAGCCGAGATATGAAGCAAACCTTCAGCCTGAATACTACTTCATAAAAGTTAAAACATCTTTAATGAGGAACCTTCCATTATACAAGCTTAAGAACATTTGTTAACACGAATTGGTTTAAGTCTTATGCACTCTTGTTTGCACTCAAAGAACTTGAAAATATCTGATTCAACCTCTTAATAAACTTTAACTATCTGCTTCATGTAAATTCATGTAAAACTTTTCTGAAATCTGAAAAGTTGATATCCATGTCTACGTTGACTGAGATATATAGTGTATGTAGTTGTTCTTAAACACCTAACTTGTCCGAATCCATTCTGAGAAAAAGGATGGACATAGCAATGACTGTGGTTACTGAGAAACCTGTCCAAACGATTGTGTCATGAAGTACCATAGTTAACTCTGTTTAAAGAGATGATTGAAAACTACTGTGAGAATATGGCAGAGCAATGGCATAGTTGTATTGAGTGACTGGAGATTCCGGCCTCTGATCAAGGTGTATCCTCATGCCAAAGATACTTTTAATGCTACCTCTATTCTCTAAAATGGGAGAAGCAATACGGTTGTCACACTGAGTAACTGGGGATTCATGCCTCTGATCAAGGTGTCTCCCCACGTCAAAAGGTGTTGATAAACCAAAATTGTTCATTAAAAAAAAGGGGAAAAATATGAACAAGTGTAAATCAAATTCTGAAAGAACAATTAAAATTCAGATGCATTCACTTATGTATCTCTTAAAGCAGTCATGGAAAGTAAACTAAGTAAGATGGAAGTTGGTTGAACTAGAATTTTGTATGAGCTTGTAGTTCCTTTTTATTAAGAGTTGGTTTAGATATGAGTACAATTTCTTTTGAAAAAAACTGGATTTACATCATTCTTAAACCATATCTGACAATCAAGGATTCATAAGCTTTTATAATGGAGGAATTTAAAACATAAATCCTATTTTTATGAAGTTGGTATCATGCTGAAAAGTTCTATATCTCAATTTTCACTATTTGCTGAATCTGTTCATCCTATTGCTCTCTATCACTGTGCTTTGATTGACATTGGTTCTCATTTATGTGAGGCACAACTCTCAGTATAACCTGTTAACTTGCAGTCTTTGGATAACCAGAGTTCATCCTTGTACTATCATAATTCTTACATCATGGATCATAAGGGAAGAATTCTCTGGTCTGTTTGAGAGACTATATGCAAAATGAGACAATGTGCAAGTGTGTCTGATTATGTTGTTTGTCGGCATTAGCTCTCTACCTTCTGCCATGTCAAATGGGGAGTATTTGTTGCATATGCATGTCTGCATAAGTTGTTTGTCTAAGGGGGAGAATTGTTTTAATTGCTTCTGATATTGTGGTTCCCTCATCTGCTGAACTATTTTGGGTGTCTCATATGACATCATTACATTATCAAAGTATTGTTCTTTTTGTGATTAAGTCAAAGGGGGAGAATACTTTGATGAGTCTAGTCTGAATATTCCATCTCTTTCATTCATGAGACTCATAGTGTTGCCATCATCAAAAAGGGGGAGATTGTTGTGTCCCCTGTGGTTCTGGAGTTTTGATGATGATAAATATTATGTCTCATTATGTTTACATGTTCATCCTTGATGATATAATCCTGATGTATTATGAGAAACTGTCAGAATAGGTTTAAGAATGACTCACAGGTCATGAAGTCAATTCAAGTCAAAAGTCAACCAGTGACAGGTAAGATCAGTGCACAGTCCGATCAGGTAATGCTCTGTCTACTCTCAGATCTGTGCATATGCTATTTCCTGTACAGAAATGTTGGTGCATGTGATAAGCCAATGCATTTCATTCTCTCGTGCATTCTCAAGTCTATACACTTGTTATCTGCATTCACTGCATCGGTGCATTCATTGAGCATGTGTGTATGTCTGCACATTGCTTAGTGGCTTCCTTACTGGCTAGTCTGTACAACCTCAGGTTGATTCATTCGATCAAGTCTATACAGCCACAGCCAGTACTCTTCATGCATATATAATGTCTGCACATTATTAAGTCTGTACAGAGTCATGCTGCATAAACATAAAGTCTGTACATAGTCTTGCTGCGTCTTGTGCATGGATCATTAAAGTCTATACATTGTTCATTCAGCATCTCCAAGTCTATACATTCCTTTTCTTTACCTACGTTCAGAACACCAAGTCTATACATCGCTTATGCAAAGTCTGTACAGCCAGTGCATTCCTTGAGATCAAGTCCATACATTGCATCGATCAAGTCTGTACATTGCTGCATGCGTCAGATAAGCAAGTCTATACAGACTTAGTCCATGCGTAAGCCTGGCAAAGTCTGTACATTGGCAAAGTCTGTACATCGTTGGTTAATGCATGCATCGTCTTTCAAAGTCCATACATTGTCCTGTAGCTTGCACGAAGTAAAGTCTGTACATTGTCCAGCGTCTCACTCAGCGTCTAAGTGAGTGTGAACATTGCATCGCTAAGTCTATACAATGCATCGTCTCATGCATCGTCTTTCAAGTCTATGCATTGTAAGACCAAGTCTATACATTGCATCATCTCGTGCATCGTCTCATGCAGCGTCTCTATGTGCAAGTCTATATATTGTCTGGGTGGATAACATAAGTCTATACATCGCCACTTGGCTCGTGGCTTAGTCAGTGCATCCATGCATACATAAGTCTGTACAGCGCCGTGTTCACATTCTTTAAAGTCTATGCATCGTGTGCTTCGAGCATTCAAGTCTGTACACTGGTGTCGTCTGCTGCAGGCACAACAAGTCTGTACAACGGTTGCCTTCATGCCTAGAAAGTCTGTACAATGTCTCACATATGCAAAGTCTGTACATCGTTCTGCTTGCTTTAGCTTCGCATTCACTTCAAGTCTATACACTCTGTGTGTCTGCATCGCATTCATCAAGTCTATACACTCTTTAGCTCAGTTTGCAGCTGAGCCTGAAGTCTGTACAGTCTGTTCTTCATACAAGTCTATGCATACATCAAAGTCTATACATCCGTCTCACTTAGCATCTTCTAGCATTCACGCTAAGTCCATACACTGCATTTGGGCATTGTTCTTCACAGCAAGTCTGTACACTGCTTTCTCATGCACGCAATCAAAGTGTGTACAGCCTGTGTTCGCATCGGTTAAGTCTATACATTTGCTATGGCTTGTTCATGCATCGTTCTCATCAAAGTCTGTACATTGCTTGACAGCACGCCTGAACCAACTCTGTACATCCATCTAATATTATCTTATGACTGCTTGACAGGTACATCCTTCGAGAAGAAAATGTTTGGGCACGTGATCCGAGGTTGGCACCTGGCACGTGATCCGAGGTGTACTCTGGACAAAGAGGGCACAAGCCCTACACACGCCCTAGCTGCTGCTATATATATGTAGCTTCTTCCTCAGGAGAAAACTGATCGAGACTGTGAAAGAAGAAGAGAGCAGCAGAGAGGCAGAGAGCAGAAGAAGAAGAAGAAGACAGAAGTTGCAGAAGAAGAAAAGAAAAGAAGAGCAGAGAGAATAGGAAGAAAAATAAGAAGAGTGAAGATAGACTGAGAGCTCGTGAAGAAGAAGAAAAGGAGAAAGAGAAATAGAGAGAGGGTTCGTGAAGAAGAAGAAAGAGGATCCATCAGAAGATCTGGTCACTGGCATCTGGATCAAATCCAAGCCAGACTTGCTCCTGCGAGAGCTACATTTTGCATTGCATTTCCAGCTTTCTGATTGCTGTATTTTCATTTCTTATTTTCTTTTCTTTTACATTTGGCTTGTTGTTCTTCGGATTCTCTAGTGAGGTCGGGGTTCCTCCTGTTGATTCAGGAGAAGGGAGACTTAGAGTCTCCGGTTGCTAGTGATTGGTGTCACTAGCAGTTTCCCTCTAGGTTTCAGAGGAAGAGAGACCTGGGTCTCTGGGTTCCCCTCCGGTTTGGAGGAAGGGAGGATTGGTCCTCCGGTTGCAAGCGGCTGGGTGTCGCTTGTGGGTTCCCTCCTGGGTGGAGGAAGAGAGACCTCGGTCTCTGGTTCGCTAGTGATTGTGTGTCACTAGTGGTTCCCTCCGATTTAGAGGAAGAGGGGAGGTTGTTCCCCTGGTCAAGCTATTTGGCAGCATTTGTTTACAGACTGAGTCTGCTGTTCTAGCTGTTGCTAGTGGAAGCCTCACTCCGGTTTGGAGTGAGGGGTGGATGTAGGTCTGTGGACCGAACCACCTAAAAAATCCATTGTCTTCGTGGTTTGTTCTTTTATCTGTTTGTCGTTAGATGCATGGCTAGGATCGCTTCAACTAAATACTCTGTCTGAATGCTTTGAGGCATACTCAGTTCTGATTGATTCCATCTACGGCTTAGACTTGCTCAGGTGTTAGTATTGTTAGTAGTTCTACTGTAGTTCAACTGTTTGATCAAGTGTGTCTTGGAATCTCCTCTTAAAGAGCTCAATAGTTTTATTCCGCTACTGTGTCTAGCCACAGGTTTTAATTTGAGCAATTTTTGAAGAGGGATACATTCACCCCCCTCTGTATCCTTCGCACCGATCCTATCAGAGGAGACTCAGGGTCAAGAGAATTGTAGAGTTGTTGGCGGATGAAGCGGGCTCGGCTATAAGCTGTTATCAGGAGGTAATGTCATTTAGAGCTAAGATGAAGCGATACTTGGGCATTGCATTGGAAATCAACATCTTGATTTGCTCCTGCTTTGGAATATGCCCCGGGACTTGTGCGGCAAGGCGATGCCAGCGATCGGCAAAAGTAGATAACTCCTCGTCGGCCTTCATCTTCTCGTGGGCCAGATCCCCCACAAAATACTTGGGCCAACCTAGTCCTGATACTGTTGAATAAACTTCACTTGGACAACTTGAAAATTCACAACTTGCTCTTGCGGCAAGGAAAAGAACTAATCCCGAGCTGGGCCTTCTAGTGACAGACCAAATAGATAAGCCATCAAGCGTTGGTCATGTTGAAACTGGGCCTACTCATAACGAAACTCTGTGAAGTGCACATATGCATCACCAGTTCCACCATAACGACGATAAGCAGGGATTTGCAAGGGGTGGAAGCCGGAGATTTTGGAACGCGAATGGGACACTCAAGGAGGGTTTGGGATCAATTCGACGTTGGAGCTCATCAAGCTGGTGTTTGGCTTGAGAAATCATCTCTTGGGTAGGGTGACATCGAGAAAAATGTGGGCCACCCTAAGGAAGAGGTTGTGAATTTAGACCAGGACTATGATAATGGGCCAGATAAGGGGATCCGGACTGAGAAGAAGAAGGGCCAATTCTGGGAGTAGAAGAATGCATGGACCTAGAAGGGACATTAGCGTGAGGACCCATTGGTCCAGCAGCAACATGGGTAGAAGGCCCATTAAGAGGAGAAGGCCTATTAAGAGAAGAAGGCCCATTAACATGATTTGCAATCAATTTTTGGGCCTGACTGGGGTCCATTTGACGAACAAGGCATGATAGGTGGGTCATGAGATTGGCTTATTCTTCAGAAGGGTCAAAAGGACTACGCGAAGAAGGACACGCATAGGAAGAAGATTCCACACGGGAGTAAGAAGATTGGGAAGGATAATATATAGGATTAAAGGGGTGCTCCATGAGAGAAAATGGAGACTTAATACAGGAATATCAAGGAAATACAGCTAGGGAAGAAAGGGCGTGATGGCTGATGAGGAGGACAACCTAAGGAAAGGTCGCGGTCTAGAAGAGACCGCTACTGGAAGGTGGTGGTCAGGTGATGACCGCTACCAGGCTCTGAGGACTGACTGACAGACAAACATACTAATGTAGGAAAGACCAATGAGAAAAATGCGAGAAACTACAGCACAAACGTCACAAACGGGCCTGAACAGGCCCAAACAGCACAAATAATGTGGTGTGAGAAGGTTCACCCCAAGACAAACAAGTTAGAATGATGGGAAAACTTTTATTTTACAAAGCTTTGGTGGACCTTTTAATGTTTTAAATTAAGCAAAATTCCCTCAAGAAATAGGAATCCTAAAGGGAAGGGGTCCAAGCTTCGAGTTGAACTAAGGTTGACTCCCTTACACGGATGCAAATGCAAACCCTAGGGGTGGAAAGGTACAACCGGCTCGACGTCCGTGTGGGAATCCATGGCTCATGGAGACTTACGGAGGTCCCGGATAAGATCACCTAGTCGACTCCAAGGAATATGAAGCCCAGAGGGTCACTTACCAAGGTGGGATACAACTACAATATGCAATGCATGATCCTATGTGCACCGGAGTGCATGTAGATTTCTAGCATAAAATTGAGAAATCAAGACAATATAAAATTATGAAAACATGACAAAATGAGTGCAAATAACATGAGAAAACCACAATAATATAAAGGACAACAATACAGGACCAAAAAAAGGCACAATCACACCCCGGAAGATAGATTAAATCATCAACGAACAACGTACCTGTGATTCTGCGTGCAGATTTCTAGTCTAAACCTAGGAAATCAAGACAATATTAAATTATGAAAACATGACACAATGAATGCAAATGATATGAGAAAACTGAGATAATATAAAGGACAGCAAGATAGGACAATAAAAAGGCACAATCAAACCTCGGAAGGTATATTAAATCATCAATAAACGACGTACCTAAGAGTCTGCTCCTGGGCCTGCCAGAAACAGAAGGTGGTCTCCTGGGGACCGTCTTCTGATCCCAGAATCTAAAAACTACAGAATTCAACAAAAAAAAAGGAGGAAATGCTATCTAAACGGAGACACACACACACCAAATTTGTAGGAGAGTAAGAATAACGTGATGGGCACTAGGTGTCCCACCATGATCGCCAAAAAATAGAGTTGTAGATGTCACGCCCCGAACCGATAGCAGCGGGAAGATGTGTTCGGAACGTACAGCGAAACAGTCATGATAGCAAGAGTAAAATAAATTAAACATAAATAAATAATATTCAACACATGGAGGCCATTAATTTGAGGAAATATAATTTTATTGATATTTGGAATTTAAATACAATGTGGGCTCAATAAAAGAAATAAAGAAGAGAAAATAGCAAGATCCATGATACTATCTAGACTCAAGAAAATAAAAGACTCCGGTCTCTAAACTCCAGGTTCACTTGATCACGTTGGCCCGATCCCAATTTCAAGCGTTCCATCTACCGCGTTGCCTGAAAAGGGTTGGAAAGTAGGGGTGAGCAAGAAGCTAGGAATTACACTCTATCATCAGGCATACTTTAAATAATTAACCATTTCATGAATGCATGAATAACGTGAGAAAAACAATTAAGCAAGATAACAAGATTACTAGTACGATGAAGATTGCAAGTCACGATAGAAAAAGCAAGTAATTAGAACTTCAAGTGAATGGCCATATATCAAGTCAAGTCAAGTCATGCGAGCAAGCACTTCCTACTTTCAAGCAAGTATAGTAAGTATCACAAGAGTGTGGAATGTCATAGACTCAACACGCTAGATAGTACCGGTGCCAAATGCCACACCTAGTCATTCACCTCCCCGGAGATCAAGTACTTTTCGGGTGTGCCTCCCAGGACAAGACTGGGCCCTTTAATATGTTTGCCTTGGCATTGATCTATTTGGATCATAGATCCCACAAATCTAGACATCCACAATGTTTAATGGCCAAGAGTTCCAAGGTCAAATTCATGTAATCAAGGTGTAATGCATAAGAATTATTGATTTTTCTTGAGATTCCAAACAACAAGCTCATTAATCGAGAGGGAAAAGTCATTCAAAATGACTTAGAATGGATAATGTTATCAATAGACCTAACAATAGGTCAAAAACTCGAAATACCATAGCCTGAATAGGCTATGGCAGCTTACACAATTCAAAGCCTAAAAACGGAAAGCTTGAAACATAAATGGTCGGCAGAGGACCGCTAAACAAGTAAATGCTCTGACATTGACCACTTAAAAGCAATAACACAGTCCTATTTAGGCCACACTATCACAGAACGGTCAAATAAGAGCCGTTTACAGATCGATGCACGAGGAAGGTCGGTGCCTATGCCAGATCAACACAGTCACGAAGGGGTCGCGTGAGAGGTACACGGTCCAGACATGACCGCGTAAATCACTTAGTCCATATGACCAAGGTGGACGCACAGTCGGTTAAAAAAATGGTCTAACGGGGGCCTTTCAAAGTGTTAGACGGTCATGACTGGACCGCTCATTCGCTGAACAGTCTCAGAAGGGCCGCTCAAACCAGGACATTCTTGACTCTGGGCTCGGGCAAAAGCAAGCGATTCGAACGAGTTAGAAGGTTCAGGCTTTGTGGGTACAACCCGCCCGACGTCCTAGTGGGAATCCCAGGCTCGCGGGGGCTTACGGATGCCTTGGAGCATGAACACCTAGTCCGGTGGAAGGAATATCCGACGGAGAGGTAATTCGATGTCCCAGAATTCAATAGCTAACAATCAACGGAAAATGAGACATTCGGTCTAGTCGCCACCATCGGAGTGGCACGACCTTAAAACAAGTTCTAACTAATAAATGAATTGCAACTAATTACTTGATCAAGCATATTAGTCTATTTTATTTTCAATTAAATTAGGATACATGAAAGGTGAACATGGAGATGATAACATAATTGGATGAGAATTAGACCTTAGATCAAATATTCCATGAATCTTAGTCATTAGTGTGTTCATACTACAAATTTAAGCCCTAAAATCGTATTATCTAATCAAGAAAAATAGAACACAACATGCTGGAAACGAGTAATATTTTACTGAAACAGGGTTAAAACGGTCTATATATGGACCGCTCAATGCAATCAACAGTCAAAGGAGGACCGCTCAGAACCAACGTAACTCCTCTTTTCTTTGAAAAACCCACCGTCATAATGCGGTCTATCGAGGGGCCGTTCAATTCTATAAACTGTCGTTTGAGGGCTGCTCCACTTGGAACCCCGCCGTATAACGATGGTCAATCTCATGGCTGCTTGACATATAAACGGTCTAACTGGAGGCCGCTCAATCCAAACAAACGGTCTGTCGTGCGACCGCGGAACAATAAGCAGTCTCTGTTAGGGCCGTTCAATGCTCGCCATGCCCAGAACGGTGACAAACCCGATACATGTCAAATGAAAAGGTTAATTCGATCTATATACTTCATAAAAATTGGGCAAACTACTATCGATCGAAAGAGAACATAAAAAAGAACAATAAGGCATGATCAATCTCAAGATTTGACTTCGATTAGCCTACATAATCAGACAAAAAGGAATGTAGAACAACCCTAATCACATGCTCCCAATGAAACGATGAATTCGCACAATATAGATCATAAAAATTGGGCAAAACATGATCAAATAAAAGAAGACTTCGAGGTGCATGTGATGCTATGGTTTAATTAAGGTTGGGCCTGAGAGAAACCTACTTTAATCGAGGAAGAAAGAGGAAGATGCCAAAACCCTAATCCACGAACACCCATCGATCCTCGCCCTAATACGCCGTCGATCGGCCACCATAGGTCACGCCGTCTGTTGGAGATGCAAATGGGGTTCTAGGGCTACCAAAGCCCTCTACTTATAGGGTTAATGGATGTCTCTAGCAATCGAATTAGGGTGAAGAGTCCAAAAAGGGAAGAACAGTGAAAAACTCGCACTTGATCCTATCCTCGCCGCCACCGCCGAAAGGGACCTTCTAGAGGTTAGGGTTTTAGAGGGGAAACGATCTACTAGGGTTAACCTATCATTTGAGACCGGTTTGGGCTCGATTGGTTCAGAAATGGACTCGAATTTGATCGATTAAGGTTGGTCTATGAAAAGTAATGATTTTGGCTAAAACTCCTTAATTCAGCCTAATTAAATTTTTATTTGGGGTCGGCCCAGTTGACAATATTGTTAGAAACATTGTTCTCTAAAAGAATATAATTTTTCCATATTTTTAGAAATTAGTCGGAACTTTGGCCTACGGGTGAAATTTGATTAATTTGATTTATACCTATTAAATCCAATTCAACATAGAAAATTCGATTGCATCTTGGAATATGAAAGTCTCTTTATGGTGATTGTAGAAAAATAATTATTGATATAATTTTGGCCACTTTAAAAAATAGATAATATTCTTTAATTAGCAAAATCATTGAAGTAGTTAAATAACAAGGAAATAACTATAATTTCAATACATATTTCAAAATTTTACTTTTGTATTTTATTATTTAACCGGGGTGTTATAGTAGATATATTATTTCGCCCCGAACAAGTGCACATAAGCATATAAGGATGCAATGTAATGTAAAGGCAAGGGGCGATGATGATAAGTAGATGGATCGTGATCACCACCAAAGCCAACAGCGCACAAAGGACTAAGAAGAGAGGGGAACGGCGCTGCGTACCTTGGAAAAGACAAGGAAAGAACGTGGCCAACAAATGACTGTCGAGATGTGATCGCGCATGATGAAGGGATGCGGGGAATGATGTGGATTACACCTCCTCACCTTCCAGTCAGCTAGAAGATGAGGGCCTCACGTTGTATTCTTGCTAATCTTGCAAAACAAAGCTAAGACAAGGAGAAAAAACCCATTAGAAACATGCATGTAGTATCAATCCTGTATGCATAAATCAACGTGAGAAATTGAGGGAGAATGCACCGGGGGAAGGTTTTTAACCCCTATAGAAGGGAGGAAAATAAAGGTGTGTGTATTGTGAACGCATGAAGATGTAAAAGATGAATTAACACGCTGTCAAAATAGTGCAGAACATTGATAAATAGAGAAATGATTAGACCAAGAAATAAGAGAAAGAGCGAGAGAAAGGGAGCCCTAAGCGACTGAAGACAAAGTCAATACTCCACTGAACAGCCTGGGGTCGAAGAAGAGAGACAACAGTGTAGCATGGCTTCACCCCAAGCCAAAGAAACGCCCTGCTTCACGCAATTGCAGCAGGGGGCTATTTATAGAGGTGCAGAAAACCCTAGGTCAAAATTAGAGGATAAACACCAAAAGAATGAATTTTTATTGGCAAAACCTCGAGATAATAGTGGGAATAATCCCCCTAGAATGGATAGAAATCGAGGTGGCAGCCTATCCTTGTCGAAAATGGTGCTAACAAGGACTTCAAAGAGTCCTCAGTCGAAGAAAATGGAGCCCAGAACAGTTAGGATTCTGTAACAACAGTGTGGTCAGTCGCACGACCGCGACCTTCAGAACGCGGTCGTCGACAAACCACACCCTTCCAGGATCATAACAGGGCCAGGGAATGGGACCGACACACCCACAGGCGTGCCCAGAAGAAGCCTTGAGAACACAGTCAAAGGTTGACCGTGAACTCATTGTCGAGATCACCCTATGACCATGACCTGACCATATTTAAAAAAAGGCTGAACGCGGTCTCCTTGCAGACCGCGATCTCATGATCAGGGTCTGCTAGGAGACCGCGACCAGGGGGCCTACAGTGGCTTAATCCGGTAGACTGAACTAGGGTTTTATAGTGCAAAATGAGTCTGAACTCACGACAATCAAGGGAAGTAGCCTCCAAAGCTTAATGGGCTTGAAAAATGATTGAGAAATGGGCTCGAAATACGCTCGAGGAAGGCTCCAAAATAAGAGATAATTCGGGACATCATGAAAGATAAATAAGAGAAATAACTCAACTTGTAGGCTAAAAGCGGGTGTCAATAGTCGGGTTGACATCAATCCTACATATTCCGCCCTTGTTTCACCCTCCGTCTGAGTGAGGTTGGTTGACCTCGACATCTAGTCAGGTGGAAGCCTTTATCCACCTCTGGGTCTAGGCCTCATATCCTCGCCAAGCTGGTTGACTTCGACATTATATCGCGTCAATGTCTATATTCTGTTCTGCCCTTGCCTCAAACTCTCTGTTGGGGTAGGACTCGTTGACTTTGGCATTCCGTCGGGTCAACAACTATACCCTATATTCTTCCCTTGGCTTAGGCCTCACCCCTCTGCCAAGTTCGTTGGCTTCGACATGACATCGAGTCAACACCGATCCTATATTCTTCCCTTGGCTTAGGCCTCACGCCTCTGCCAAGTTTGTTGGCTTCGACATGACTTCGGGTCAACATCTATATCCTATATTCTTTCGTTGGCCTGGGCCTTACGCCTCTGCCAAGTTTGTTGGCTTCGACATGACGTCGGGTCGATAACACCTACCTTATATTCTTCCCTTGGCTTAGGCCTCACGCCTCTGCCAATTTCGTTGGCTTCGACATGACGTTGGGTCAACAACTATATCCTATATTCTTCCCTTGGCTTAGGCCTTGTTGAGTCTATGAGATAGTGTAGACACAGATTCAGAGGGGGGGTGAATGAATCCCCTTTTAAAATTTGCAAAATTAAAGATGTCTCTGAAAGATTTGTGCAGAAGTATAATTGAATGGCTCTAAGCAGATATGCTAGCTTACTCAAATCTGATCAGATATGATGACCTACAGATATACAGTAAATGATTCTATTAATTATCATTTGGGTGAAGATGAAATAGCATCTACCAAGTCACTCAGATGAGAATAAGATGAAATCAAATGCTAACTGTAGAACAGCAAATAAAGCGAGCCTAATCAAACATCTATCGTAAATGAATAACAGATTGAAAGCACAACAATCACACGAGGCTCAAAAATTTTTAGGTGGTTCAGTTTTCACCTACATCTACCCCACACTCAGACCTGAGTGTGGATTCCACTGACACACAGCTTGAAAACCGCTGATCCACAGCTTTGGGGAATAGATCCCTACAAACCGCTGATCCACAGCTTTGGGGAATAAATCCCAGACCACTGAGCTTCACAGCTTGCTCTGCTGAGCATTATAGCTTGGCTATCCGCTGAGCATTACAGCTTGGCTATCCGCTGAGCATTACAGCTTGGCTAACCACTGACACACAGCTTGATATTTGAAAAGAAAATAGGAAAAAAACACCAGAAAGCTAGAAATGAAATTAGATAAAATGTAGCTCTCGCATGAGCAGACTGGCTTGGATCTGATCCAAGGGCCAATCAAACAGATCTTCAGGATCTTCAAATTCCTCTCCTCAAGCTTGCTCTCTTTCTTCTTCTTTCTTCCTCACGAGCTCACGATCTCCATGAGCTCTCTTTGCTTCTTCTTCTTCTTCTCTCACTCACTCTTACAGTTTCTCTTCAGTGGACTCTTACCCTTTCTTCTCTTCTTTTTCTCACTTCTACACAAACCCATGATCTTCTAAATTCTCTCTTTTTATTATCTATGCTGCTCTCTTTCATTGCTCTATCTGATCTTCTTCTCTAGTTACTCTCCTCTCTGATTTCTTCTATTTTTTTCTTCTCTCGTTTGTGTTATTGCACGCCTGGATGAGGATCCCTATTTATAGAAAAACATGGGCTCCAGAAATTTCATTCCAATTCCATTCTTCTGGCGTGAATATTGTGGTCCCCACAAGATTCCATCGAGGGCGTGTGGAGGGAACACTCCTACCCACTCTTTTCCTGAAATTTTATTCAGGAAAGCTTCGCTAGAAGTCCACATGTTAGGAGATAAGATGACGTTGTGCACATGGCTGAATCTTCAGTCAAGACTCCCACCTTGGATCACGTACTCGTTGATCTGCCATTCTGGGAACACGTGCCCATCATTGGGTGACTTGGGATCACATGCCTCAGCTCTAGTTCGAGCTCACGTCCTTGCCTGAGTCTTGATGCGTTCTGCCCTTCACGTGTTTGATGAAGTTCCTGCCAATAAGAGATAAAACATTTCATCAAACACTTTATAGTCAGATGCAGATTTATCCAACATTATATCAGTCACACATAGGTCAGAAAGGTGAAAGATGATGTATATGTGAATGCCTTAGAGTGTAGATAATGATGCACAGACTTGGCTAAGCATTATGCTCATATGATGCACTGACATGATATGAAGCCTACACACACTAACATTGACCTTATGCTGGTATGCTTAGACCTTAAAGATGCATGTGCACATACCTGACTGAATAGACAAAAATGTGCTCAGACTCTAAATGATGCACAGACTAAGGTCTATACATATTCATCGACCTTGATGCAACATGTGCACAGACTTTACAAATCATGACTTCTACATGTGCGTAGACTTTGAATCCCAAATATGCACAGACTTAAAGCATGCTTAGACCTATATGTGCATGGACTCCTAATGTGCACAGACCCTAGACATACTTGGACCTGTATGTGCATGGTCTTCTATACATACGCAGACCTTAGTCTAAACATGTGCACAGACCAAAAATATGCATCAACTGATATGTGCGTAGACCAAGAACATGTTCATAGACATGACTAGGCATAAAGAGAAATGTGCATCGACCTTGTATATCAGGCTACAAAACATGCATCGACCTTGATGTGCAACATGCAATATGTGCATCGACCTTATATATGAAAATGCAAATGTGCATTGACCTTATATAAGACCAATGCAAATGTGCATCGACTTTATAAATGACTAAGGAAAATGTGCGTCGACCATAGTTAACTGAAGTTCAAATGTGCATCGACCTTAGTTGCTATCTAACACAATGTGCACCAACCTCAGAATGAGCAAGGTAAATGTGCACCGACTTTATATATAGATAGTATATGTGCACCGACCTTGCTAACAGAAGTGCATCGACCTTCTACATGCACAAAGTAAAATATGCATCGACCTTCATTACTATGAACAGGGATATGCATCAACCTCAGTACACTAGCTATAGTACATGCATCGACCTTATAACGCATGTGAACAGAGAAGCATCGACCTTATATATGCATGTGAACAGTGATATGCACCGACCTATCTAACACGTATGCAAACAAGAATTGACCTTATAATGCACCAGTGAGCATGTAATAACCTACATCGACCTTCATATGCAACATGCATCGACTTTCATGAAATGAAGTGAAACATGCATCGATCTGTGTTAAGTAAAGATGGAACATGCATCGACCTTTGTTATGTGTAGATGAAACATGCATCGACCTTTGTTATGTGAAGATAGAACATGCATCGACCTTATATGACTAAGATGAAAATGAGCATTGACCTTACGTAATAAGGCAGATGATATATGCACTGACCTATATGCTTCAATGTAGTAGCTATCGGGCGTTGACCTTTTGTCACCTTTTTGAACAGCCAGTTCTTTGAGTCATTCTCAGAACCTGTTCTGACAGATTTTAATACTGCTATAAAGATGATGAGATCAATAATAAATACATTAAGATTATATCATCAAGGATATATATTAGTTTCGGTGCATTCACATTGCTTTGAATCTGTTTGCCAACTGTCATTATGGCTCTTCCTTTAGTTTTCAATGGTTCTAACTTTTGCACTTGGCTAGGCGGCCTATGCTCTTACATAAACTCTATTGTTTACAATCTATGGAGTCTTGTATCTAATGGCCCACATGAACTGCCTCATGATCAGACCAATTGGTCTAATGAGGATAGACTAAAGAACCGTGATAATCTCACAGTTCTTAATATTCTGAAAGCTGCAGTTAATGCTGACTTATTTCCGTTTGCTTTCAGGTGCACCTCTGGAAAAGAGATTCTGGACAAATTGATTGCTACTCGTGAGAGCAAAAAGGAATAAAGTGACCAATGTCTGATGGCCAACCGGAGTGATCACAGCAGTGATCAAATGGATGAGACATCATCTCAGGTAAGCTCAAGATCTGAAGAGATCTCATTTGATGAACTATTTATTCTTTATGAAGAACTTTCTTATAGGCATAAGAAATCGAAATCTGAAAATAAAAAGGTGAAAAAGAAAATTGATCAGATTAGTTCAAATGGTTTTTGTGAAAATTGTTCAAAACTGAGACAATCTCATGATATTTGCTTAGCTGATGTTCATAAGAGTAAGGAACAAATTTCTTTGTTGAAAAATGAAAATCAAAAACTCAAAGATAAGAATTCTAAACTAGAAGACAAGCTAAAATCTTTAGGTGATGATCAGTTGTTAATCAATGAACTAGCTCAGAATGAAGGATTAATAAAAGAAGATGAAGAAGTGAAAGTTGAAATCGACAAACTTAAAATGAAATTATAGGAGTTTAACATTGAGGAATCTGAATTGAATACTTTGAAATCTGAGAATGATAATCTTAGAATTAAACTCCTTGAAGCTGAAAACTCATGTTCAAATGAATCTATATGCAATGAATGTGTCTTTTTGAAAGAATTAATTGATGACCTTAAGTCTGATGATGAAATACAGAGAAATCTGATTGTGTCTTTAAAAGAAGAAAACGAATGTTTGCTTGAAAAGAAAAAGGAAGTTGAACAAGTTGAAGAAACCTTGATGGATGAAATGGTGAAATTAAAGGAGCTTAATACTGTCATGTCTGACAGATTACTTGAACTTGAGAAAGAAAGATCTGTGAATCCATCCCTGGAAGATGAAATTGAAATGTTAAAAGAAAAATTGATTGTTTATGAAAAGGAGAAGGAGAATTCAAATAGTCTTATTGTCTCCTTAGAAAATAAAATCACAGAGCTGCAGTTAATGCTAACTTATTTCTGTTTACTTTCAGGTGCACATCTGGAAAATAGATTCTGGACAAACACTACAAGAAAAAGTGGTATTTCACATGGAAATTTCAGATGGATTAATTTCCGTTGCATTTCCATCTGTAAATTCATACGGATAAATTTCGTCTCAAATTCCATCTATTTTTGGGACAGAATCATTCCGTCTGAATATCCGTTTGAATTTACAGACGGATATTCAAACGACAATTTTCTAGTCTAAAATTAGAGACGAATATTCAGACGAATAAAATTACGTCTGAAATTTGAGAAGAAAATTTTTTCCATCCGAAGTTTCGTCTCAAATTTTCCCTCCCCCGCCACATTCAAGACCCCCATTTCCTTATTTCCCCCACCCTTCCTCTCACTCTTACTCTTTCTCCTCCATCTTCCCCGTCGGAGCCGTCGCCGCACTCCTCCCTCTCGTCATCCGCGTCGTCACCTCCTCCCTCTCGTCGTCACCGCCGCCTCTTGTCATCGCCACCGCTGCCAGCCTTTCCGGTAAGTACCATCCCCCTTCCCCTCCACCTCCCCCTCCCTCGCCGGCGCAAGTGCCCTTTTTTTTGTGGGGATCATCGAAGGGGTTCATGAAGGGTATGTGGGGTGGGAGGGAGAGCTCGGAGGGGGAGGAGGAGGTCGTCGGTGGGAGGGGAGGGGGGGTTCAGGGAGGGTGGGGGGAGGGGGAGCTCGGAGAGGGAGGGGGGGTTACCGGTGGTAGGGGAGGAGGGGTTCAAGGAGAGGCGACCGGTGGCAGGGCGACCGGTGGCAGGGAGGGGGAGCTCAGAGGGGGAGGGGGGTTCAGGTAGGGGCGACCGGTGGCAGGGCAACTGGTGGCAGGGAGGGGGAGCTCGGAGGGGGAGAGGAGGTCATCGGTGGGAGTGGGTTCAGGGAGGGGGGAGGTCGCCGGTGGGAGGGGAAGGGGGGTTTAGGGAGGGTGGGGGGGAGGGGGAGGAGGAGGGGGAGAAGGAGGCCTCCTATGATCTCAAATAACCGAGCTAGGCCTCTGATTCCTGATTTTTAGAACCATATTATAGGGTTGTTTTTTTTCCTTATGCGTCTACATGTTTGTGAAATATATTATGAATTATTCAATGCCATCCGGCATCCTTCATATGGACTATGGTGTATTCTGGGAATCATCTCAAAACCCTGTGACGAGGGTTCACTGGTGTTCTGTAAAAGAATAAAATCTGAACACAGGATGAAAGTGTCGACTCTCACAGTCGACACATTTCATCGAGAGTTCTATTTTAAGCAAAGAAACAAAAAATCCAGTCAAAAGTGTCGACTCTCAGAGTCAACACATTTTGGCTTAGGTTCTGTCTACAGTAGAAAGCGCTCTCTGGACTGTAAATGTCAACTCATGGAGTCGACACTTGCAGCCTGCTGCGCCCAGGTAGCAAGCTGGGCTACAAGTGTCGACTCCAAGAGTCGACACTTGCAGTGCCAGAACTGAAAAAGGTCTTAAGTAATTCTCTTAAACTTCTCATATTCCTGAAGTATCCTAGAAGTTTAGTATGTATTTATGGGAGGTTTTCATGTGTAGAAAAATCACCCAATGCCATTCAACCAAATCAAAGGCCTTATGACCCTATTTGAAAACATGATTTTTCCAGAAAAATGGCATGCAATAAGAAAAAAACATCAAGAATAAAAATATTCAACCAAATCAAATGACATGCAATAAGGGTTGTTTTAATGTCAATAGGGAAAAAACATCAAGAATAAAAATATCCTCCTGGGTAGGAGTGATGAGATGGACATCTAAGATTACCACTCCTGATGCCCCTATAAGAGAGATGCCCTCTCCACATGCCTTAATTGAACCAAATAGAACCTTAGCATTAGGTGAGTGGAGAAATTGCTTCATTGCCAATTCCCTCTGCTCAGTATTTGTGTCACCAAAAATCATGAAAATTTCCTTTCCGAGATGCCAGCCCTTAATCCTGATTATTAGCCTCTCCAAAAATCTAAGTGGAAGAATGTACTGGCTAAATACAATCACTTTCTCTCCAGTAGAGTCTGCCATTGACAAAATGTTCAAAAAGAATTTTGTCATCACTCCATCTTTCAAGTCTATGGAGTCCAAAAGATTATCAATCTCTTGATCTTTCACCTTCATGACACTCCGGTCTCGAGAAGCATAATCAGCACAATCTTTCAAACATGGATGCCCGGTACACTACACTACCAACATCAATTATCTTAAACTTCTCATATTTCCCGAACTCTCCTAGAAGTTTTTTCTGTCTAGGACTTAGACACAATAGCACAGTGAAATCAATGTGTCCTGACAACTCATCCAAGAAATCACCTTTGTAGTAATGCAAGACATCTCCGGTCATCTCTCGAAGGTCCTTTATGATAGAAATTCTCCTTTTACAATGATCTTTGTTTTGCAATGTTTCTTCCACTATATCAAAGAAAGCTGCCTCTGCATCAACTTTCAGGTGCCTCCTACTGTCACCTGATATACATGCTCTACTCAGGATACTTTCGTCTCAAGGCATCTCGTGATGAGTCTCATGGCATCTCATGATGGTATATCTTGGGAGCTACACATTGGCAAGTAGAAGAATTTCCTTTGTATGACTTCTACTCTGTTAAGGCTGACAATATATCTCAGCAGCTTGATGTTCTCAAAAATGGGAGGAGAACATGAGTATTCTTTTCTTGGGCTATAAGTAATTTTCTAGAATTGTGTGCGATGTAGGAGACGAGATAGGGGCTGCATGTCAGGAGAGGTTAGTAAAGGTCCCTAGCCTTCTCATTTTAGATGAAGGCCATACTCCCAGAAATGAAGACACAAATATTCTTTCTACGCTAGAAAAGGTGCAAACTCCCCACAAGGTTGTCCTTTCATAGACACTATTTCAGAATCATGTCAAAGAAGTTTTTAATATATTGAAGCTAGTGTGTCGTAAGTTTTCCTAAACATGGACTCATCATGACATGCACGTGCCGAGTCCATGTTCTCAAACTTACGACGCACTAGATTCACTATATTAAAAACTTCTTTGACATGATTCTGAAATAGTGTCCCTAAAAGGACCACCTTACGGGGAGTTTGCACCTTTTCTAGCGTAGAAAGAATATTTGTGTCTTCATTTCTTGGAGTATGGTCTTCATCTAAAATGAGAAGGCTAGGGACCTTTAGTAACCTCTCCTGACATGCAGCCCCTATCTCATCTCTTACATCACACACAATTCTAGAAAATTGCTTATAGCCCAAGAAAAGAATACTCCTGTTCTCCTCCCATTTTTGAAGAACATTAAGCTGCTGAGATCTATTGTCAGCCTTAACAGAGTAGAAGTCATACAGAGGAAGTTCTTCTACTTGCCAATGATGGAACTCTCTTTCACGTTGGCAGAATTCCTTTAGGAAGAATGATATTTAGCCAAAAAAATTTGAAGAAAGCTAATGAGCATGAAAGTATTTCCTGACCCTGGTGCATGTGCCAACATGCAGCCTCCAGGATTATCACCCACTATGTATCTCACTAAGAAATTGAAGCCCTCTATCTGATGTGGCTTCATTTATTTATTTTATATTATTTATCTTATTTATCTTTGATGTTGATCTGACTAAAAAATGTGGATTATTTCACTTTGATGTTCTTCATTTGAAAATTCTTAACAATTGGATGTTATTTAACATGTTATATGCATAATGATAATTGTCTTGTTATTTAATTTTATGTTATATAAATACATGGGGTATTCACTGTGAGCTGAGGTGCGTGGGTGCGACCTAACATTACACGCACCTCAGGAGAGCGTGTGAAAGTTGTGTCAATGAACCATCATGTTCAAGACTTTGGGATTGATGTGTATGTTCTCATTTTTTTACGAGAATGTATATATCTACCTCAAAGTCTTGAATTGTCCCGTTAGGACAGTCTGTGAATGTTTGATCGCACTTAGGTAGTCATTTACTATATGTGTTTGTATGGTTTGTTGAGAATTTCGGTTGGGTCTCCTCACTCTTCTCTGATATACCATTATTGATTTTGAGTGTTTTCTTAACCACTTACTTGTAAGTGTTTAAGAAAATTTTAAAATCAATAAATATTTTTGGTATATCGGATAAGTGTGGGGAGATGCTGCCAAAATTTTTAGCAAATCGTGCAACACATATAGTAAGTGATTGTGCGATCAAACCTTCATGGATGGGTTAAAAAGTAATAATTAAATTAATAGTCCTCTTCCAACTGCAAATGGTCTATGGCGAACGATGTGAGGAAATGGTTGTGAATATTTTCAAGAGTACTGATTTAAAAGTTAGGATGTGTATTAACATTTATTGGGTGCAGGTAAAATGATGACAGATCGTTCATGGCTGTATCGTAGAATAGTTGATCGGGTGGTGTCGGATGACTTTAAGCATGGAGTTGAGAGTTTCATTGAATTTGCATTGGGGAATCCCAATGCAGCAACAGACTGTGAAGGTCACATTCGATGCCCTTGTTCAAATTGTAGAAACTTGAGATGGCATTCACCATGGGATGTGCAACATCATTTGTACACGAAACGGTTCGTGGATGGTTATACGAATTGGACGTGTCATGGTGAGGAATACGTCAGATATGAGCCTGATAATATTGCAGGCACAAGTGGGTACGTGGATATGGTTGTAGATGATGCTGGTGCTAACTTTAATGTTGATGAGGAACGTGCATACATGGAAGAAGCGCCAAATAAGATAGCCGGAAGATTTTATCAACTACTTAGGGATGTTGATGAGCTGTTATGGGATAGTTGTGAAAAGCACACTCGGTTGTCTGCAGTGTCACAATTGTTGAATTTGAAATCTGAATTTCACATTAGTGAGACATGTTTTGACCATCTCCTCCTCTTGATCAAGAGTTTGTTGCCTCGAGACGAGAAGTTGTCAGAAACTTATTATCGTGCTAAAAAGATGGTCAATGAGCTAGGTCTTAGATATGTGAAAATAGATGCATGCCTGAATCACTGTATGTTATATTACGAAGACGATGCAGATAAGATATCATGTTCTATTTGTCACCATGACAGATTCAAACCTAAGAGAGGGGACAATTCAAAGCAAAAAGATGTACCTTACAAAGCATTACAATACTTCCCTCTTGTGCCTAGGCCGCAGCGGCTGTATATGTCCTCAAAGACGGCTCGACATATGACATGGAACACCGAAAGAGTACGCTGTGCAGATGATATAATCCGTCATCCTGCCGATGGTGAAGCTTGGACGAACTTCAGTCATACTCATCTTGATTTCTCAAAGGAGCCACGTAATGTTCGATTGGGTTTATGCACAGATGGTTTTAATCCATTCGGTGGTTCAGTGGCATCTTATTTTTGTTGGCCAGTGTTCATGACAACGTACAACCTTCCGCCGGACCAGTGCATGAAGCGAGAAAATCTATTTTTATCCTTAGTAATTCTTGGTCCAAAAAGTCCTAGAAAAAATTTGGACATATATCTTAGGCCGTTGATTGATGAGCTCAATTTATTATGGACTGATGGAGTTGTTACTTATGTTGCATGTAGAAAGCAAAATTTTATTATGAAGGCTGCACTGATGTGGACAATAAGTGACTTCCATGCATATGGAATGCTATCTGGTTGGAGCACACATGGGAGGTTAGTATGTCTTTACTGTATTGAAGATATCAAATCATTTGTATTGAAACATGGTGTGAGAAAGCATGCTGGTTTGATTGCCATCGGCGGTTGCTACCAAGTGACCATCCTTTTCGAAGGTAAAAAGACTCGTTTAAAAAAAAATATAGTTTAAATGGATAAAGCAGACTTGCAAAGGGTGTCAGGTCGACATATGGCGACATGGGTGCAAAATTTACCAGATGTAGTTCAATTGTCTGGTAGCACACGCCAACTCTCTGGCATTGGAAAGGATCACAATTGGAACAAGAAAAGTATTTTCTGGGAATTGCCTTATTGGTCAACTCTTCTTGTATGACACAATCTGAATGTTATGCATACCGAGAAGAATTTTTTTAATTATGTGTTTAATACGATCTTGAATGTTAAAGGTAAAACAAAGGACAACGCCAAAGTGCGTATGGACTTAAAGATGCTTTGTAAACATCCAGAATTAGACTTACATAACGTACATGGAAAAACTGTGCAGCCTAAAGTAACTTACGTGCTTAATGATACACAGATCAAGGAAGTGTGCCAGTGGTTGAAACAGTTGAGATTCCCAGATGGATATGCATCCAACATAGCCCGTTGTGTGAATGTTAATGAGGGGAAAATATATGGTATGAAAAGTCACGACTGTCATGTGTTCATGGAGAGGCTAGTGCCCATTGCATTTCGTGGTTTGTTGCCAAAGCCTATATGGGGAGCACTGATCGAGTTGAGTCAGTTTTTTAAGATTTTATGTGCATCAGAACTCAGACTGAGGGATGTACAAACTATCGAAGAAAATGTGGTCACAATCGTTTGCAAGTTCGAGAAGATATTTCCTCTGTCATTCTTTGATTTGATGGAGCACCTGGTCGTCCATTTGCCATACGAGGCTATTGTCGGAGGACCAGTACAATTTCGATGGATGTATCCATTTGAGAGGTATGTCAGAATTTTTGTTAAGTTACATGTCATCCATGGTTGGTACATTTCATTGCCATCTAACTTGTTCTTGTAGGTGCTTGCATGAATTAAAAATGAAAGTTCGCAATAAGGCGAAGGTTGAGGGTTCGATTACTGAGGCATATATTCTTGCAGAAATATCAAACTTCTGTTCCATGTACTTTGAGCCAGAGATTCTAACTCGTCGTACTCGACCTCCATATAATGATGATGGGGGAGTTGATGATTCGTCCGATCGGCTCTCTATATTTAAGCATCATGGATGTGCGTTTGGACGTTGCTCGACGCGTACGCTCGAAGATAGAGAGTTGTATGCCGCTGAGATATATATTCTTCTGAATTGTATCGAGATTGAACATTATGTTGAGTAAGTTCTTAACTCGCATTCCCAGCGATGTCCATAAGTTGTTCATTCTTGTTCTGCAGTTCATTTAAAGTAGTAGTGTATTTATATTGCAGACAATTTGATTCAAAATTAGCACAAAAATGTCCAAATATCCAGGACGTGGAGATTGAAAAAGAACGCGAGAAGTTTTTTGCCAAATGGCTGAGACATCGGGTTAGTGTCGATCGTTGAATATATATGTTTGTATTTATGTATGTTGAGGAGATTGAACATTATTATAACTAATCAGAATTTACATATAGGTTGAACAAGGTCTCATTACTGATCAAAGAGTACAACAGATAAGTTATGGCCCCTCGACGGTTGCACGTGCCTATCCAGGATATATTGTAAATGGATACATATTTCATACTAGGGATTATGGACGAAGTAAGTCTACGATGAACAGCGGCGTATCTGTTAAGGGAAGTTTATACAATGAAGTGGAATTGGACTACTCCGGTCTTCTTGACGAAGTCTTAGAACTTTAGTATTTGGGACGAGACAATCACGTATACATATTTAAGTGTCATTGGTTTGATCCTAATTCTGTCCGACATGACACAACTTATTGGATTGTCGATGTTAAACATAGGTCTACACTTAATACCTATGAACCATTCATTTTAGCCATACAAGCCCAGCACGTGTATTATTCAAGCTACCAATCATCCAAGAATAAAGATTGGTGGGCAGTTTGCAGGGTTAAATCAAAACTCTTTCCCACTTATGAGTTAAATATGAATGAAAACCCCTCAGAAGTTACCGGTGCTGAATATTTTTAATCAGACGAAGTTGGTGTTGTCGGTCGCACGCATATTAATCTGGACGAATCTGATGAGCCACTATCATTATGTAACAGAGACGAAGTGGAAGAAGTCGATCCGAGGGAGCTAAATGTTGATGTTAGAGGGGAGGAGGAATCGAATGAAGAGGAAGAGTTCGAATCTGATGAGGCTACTATGGATGACGAAAATTATGATGAGTTAGATATATCATCAGAATGATTGAGGGAGGCACATTTTGATAATTCTGTAAGATAACTATTTATTTTTGTATAATTTTTAATAACATTGGTCTAGCCATATCTAATTGAGTATTAATATGTATTAATTATTTTGTTAGTAATAAATAAATGGTCCGAGGAGGTCGTACTGAGAGTGGGAGGAGACAGGGCAGTGACAAGGACTCTACTCCCTCCTCTTTGGCATCTTCTTCAGGTACATGTATATCTATAAAAATAGTTAGCTATATAAATGTGATAATCATTTACTAGCTTAAAAGAATGTTCTTATAGGTCCAAGTGTCGGCTCACGACCACCTATTGTACAGACGCCATCCCCACCACCTCCCGCTACAGGTATGTATCTTTTAATTTTCAGCAAAATATTCGTTTTACTTATGTTTATTAATTCTTATAGGTCCCAATACCCTCCCAGTTGTTTTACATGCGCCATCCCCACCACCTCCCGCTACAGGTATGTATGTTTTAATTTTCAGCAAAATATTCATTTTCCTTATGTTTATTAATTCTTATATGTCCCAATACCCTCCCACCTGTTGTACAGACGTCATCTCCACCAGCTCCCGCTACAGGTATGTATGTTTTAATTTTGAGAAGAATATTTTATTTTTTTTAGAAAGCCCTACTGTAATTCATAACCATATTTGATTTTCAGTAAAATATCCGTTTGGTATGATTTTAATAAAGCTTTTGATATGATTTATGAATTCATGTCTGCCTGCCTTGGAATAAATCTACTGATCTGACTGAAATTGGCTCATGATTCGTCTGTCTGAAAATCCATGTTTGAATAATTTCTCTGAATTGCCTTATTAGTTTCAATTCACTGAACTGAATAAATTAGCTTATATGGTTAAGAATGATTTTATGATTGACTGTTCCTTGCTTCTGAATAAAGATTCAGACCTTGTCTTGTGAATACTTGATTGACATCATACATTTGTTATCTTGATTTCAGAGGTACATCGAATGATATGAGATGGAAGGATAAATTCTGTTTGTCGGAAAGTCCATATCATGTGTTGAGGATTAACCTTCACCTAGTACCCTAAATCAAGAGGTTGTCTCGGTACTACATTTCATCTCATATCACATTATTATATCTAGAGTCTCATTTCTTATTGGACTTCACTACATGTCATGCATAATCGCATCTGAATTTCTGTACAATCATGCATGTAGGACAGGCGATTGCATTGCATTCTACTTCATGATAGTATGTCTAGAAATGCATGCATAACTAAAGATGCATATAGACAGGGGGAGCTGTCTAAGAATAAGAGAATTTCTATGCGTGCTGCAAAGTGTTAGGGGGAGTATTGAGCATGTCTATCTGTCTGTCACTCAGATCTCTTCCACTCCAACCCCTTTGGAGTTCAGACTTTATTTTTCTCTTATACAACTTGCTAGTTCTGATACAAAATTTGTGAGCTCTCTTATCATCATTCCATAACTTGAGTTCTGACATAATGGCAGTCTGATAATAAGTTCAAAATTTTCAGCAATAGAAATCAGACATCTCCTATTATATGAATCTTGCTTGATTCTTGAATGAACTGATGGTTTAAATTTTATAATATCTAGAATCAAGTGACTGTATTCAGTAAATAGGAATGTTGATAACTGATAATCGCTCTCAACCCTTGTCTCATTACATGCTCGATACAGGTTTTCTTGTATCTAAAATCTGCTAATCTAATGAAATCTTGGTAGAGAAAATTGAGTTTGTGTATTGTCTTTAAACAAGTCTTTCAACCAGCATCAAAAAGATCACAGTCGGACACACATTCCTTAAAATCTGACATGGACACCATATTTGGAGGATCACCCCCTAGCTTTTCATCCACATCCAAAATACAATTAAAATCACCCGCCACAAGCTAGGGGCCATTGATTTAAGAATGCACATTTTTTCAAGTTGCCCACATATTGTGTCTCTCAGTTATTGAGCACTTAGCATACACAAAAGAATAGTAGAAGGAAGGCATATTTGAGCTTGTTTGAATAAGAGAAATATGCTGCTCATGCTAACATAGCATAGAGAAATCCAATGATCCTTTCCAAAAAACCCAAATATGGGCCATAGAATCATTTATATCATTTTACCTATGTTTATTAATTCTTACAGGTCCCAGTGCCCTCCCACATGTTGTTTTACAGACACCATCCCCACCAACTCTCGCTACAGGTTTGTATGTTTTAATTTTCAGCAAAATATTCGTTTTACTTATGTTTATTAATTCTTACAGGTCCCAGTGCCATCCCACCTATTGTATAGATGCCACCCCCACCACCTCCCGCTGCAGGTGTGTATGTTTTAATTTTCTACAATATATTCATTTTACTTATGTTTATTAATTCTTACAGTTCCTAGTATTTTCTTAATTATGTATATTTTAATTTTCAACAAAATATTCATTTTACTTATGATATTTAATTCTTATAGTTCACAGTCCCCTCCCACTTGTACAGGGCACACCCCCACCACTCAGCCACTTGACGATGCCGGTAGTCGTCACAAGGGAGGCATGGCTCACGATGGATGTCACCTGTGCTGGATCTCCGGGTAAATTTATAAGGTTATTACATTCATTATTTAGCCTTCAACTGTCTAATATGAATATTTTGACATTTGCAATTGCAGTAAGAAATTTGAACCCCATGAGGCTGTCCATCATTCCAACTCTCTAGTAATGGCACATGTGCCCGGCCCAGTAACGTCTTTCAAAGAATTTGCAGTGGAAGTCCGCGACAACTTATGGGACATGTTCTCAGTACGTAATTACATCATTTAATTCAAGTATTTTCCAAACTCAATTCCCAACAGTATACTAAGTGTTAAACTTAATTTATTTACAGCTGACTTATCAATTCACGTGTGGACATGACGCGGCGAGATGTCGGAGGGCCTGGGAGAAGACTATGAAGGATAATTTCCAAAGGAAAGTACATGAGGCCCGAGAACATGCTAAAAATAAGGCTGGTGGGAGTGAAGACCGACAGCTGTGGAAGGAGAACCGCCCTCTATGGATGAGGAAAGAGGATTGGGAGATAGCATATGACAAATTTGTCGATCCCAGCTGGATAGAAAAGTCCCGAAAAGCCAAAGCAAACAGGGCGTCAAAACCGAGCGCAAATTTGCATACGAGTGGGTGCATCTCTTTCGCGGCTCATAAAAAAATGGTAAGTAATGTTTCAATTTATCTTCTTACATTTTGTTAATATATATGACATTTTTTTACTATGAATTGTATAACAAGCTGTGGAGCTTAATCGAGCTCCGTCGTTCCTCGAGGTGTTCGATAGAACACACACAACGAAGGGGACAAATCAATTTGTGAGTGAGAGAGCTCACTCAGTAGCGGTAAGTTTATCTACATATGCAACTTCTACCGTTCATTTAAATCGGATTGATTCATATGAAATTGACTAGTCAAGCTACTCAATTTGTAGGAAACATATAGCAGAGCTGTGACAGAGAAGTACGGGGAGGGAGACACGCAGCAGCCGGAGTTCGATCCGGCGAAATGGGTGGCAGCAGCTGGCGTACCGAAGAAAGGCCGGCTATATGGTTTTGGGGAGAGCCTGGACTCTAGCGCGGTGATATCATCGTGTCCGAGTTCAGGCTCTGCCCAAACCAGAAGCAGTGCATTCAGTATACCTCCACCTGCCCCCAGTTCCCAAGCCAGCGACGTCATCGACATCATCCGATCGCAGATTTCTGATTTACAGCAGCAAATGTCGCGGCAGATCCGAGAGGAGATATCTAGCCAGCATGCAACCATGTTGCAGGCAATCAGTGGTCTCCTCTCCTAGGCGGGAATTCTCCGTCATGTATCCACCACCACCATGGCACAGGCCCATCAGATTCGTGTTTATTATGTTTTTATTTTGCCAAAATTACTCAATTATATTTATAATTAATTTAAAAACTAAGTTAGTTTTCAAAAGTAACTTAGTTTAAAAAAATTGGGAAATTTCAGGATTCGGGGGTCCAAAATCTAAAATACTGGCCTGATCGGCGTGCCGATCGTTCCAACACGACTTGCAAGGTAGACGTGAGTTGTGAGAGCTGAGTCAGCTGACGGATTACAAATCGGATATCCGGTTTGACCCTGACGCTCAAATAACTCAATTCAAAACTAAGTGTGTTTTCAAAACTAACTTAGTTTAGAAGAATTCATTTAATTCAGGGTTTCGGGGGTCTAAAATCTGAAATATCAGTCTGATCGGCGTGCCGATCATTCCAACAAGACCTGAAAGATGAAAGTGACTTGTCAGAACTGGCGGAATCCAAATCGGATATCTAGTTTGGGCCCGACGCTCAAAAGTGTATTTTGTAAATGCACTTAGTTTAAAATTAAAGACGTCGCATCCGGGAGTCTAAAATCTGAAATACCGATCTGATCAACATGCCGATCATTCCAACAGGATAGGGGAGATGAAAGTGGCTTGTGAGAACTAACGGAATCCAAATCGGATAACTGGTTTGGGCCCGACGCTCAAAAGTACATTTTGAGCGTGTACACTTAGTTTAAAATTAAAGACGTCGAGTCCGGGGGTCTAAAATATGAAATACTAGTCTGATCGGCGTGCCGATTGTTCCAACAGGACCTGGGAGATAAATGAGACTTGTGAGAACTGGCGGAATCCAAATCGAATATCTAGTTTGGGGCTAAAAAGATGGTCAAAAGTGTATTTTGTAATTACACTTAGTTTAAAATTAAAGACGCCGAGTCCGGGGGTCTAAAATCAGAAATACCAGTCTGATCGATGTGCCGATTGTTCCAACAGGACCTGGGAGATAAAAGTGACTTGTGAGAACTGGCGGAATCCAAATCAAATACACGGTTTGGCCCCAGCGCTCAAAAGTGTATTTTGTAAATACACTTAGTTTAAAATTAAAGAAGTCGGGTCCGGGGCTCTAAAATCTGAAATACCAGTCTAATCGGCATGTCAATCGTTCCAACATGACTTGGGAGATGAAAGTGACTTGTCAGAACTGACGGAATCCAAATCAGATATCTGGTTTGGGGCCGACGCTCAAAAGTGCATTTTCTAAATACACTTAGTTTAAAATTAAAGAAGTCGGGGTCCGGGGGTCTAAAATCTGAAATACCGATCTAATCGGCATGTCGATTGTTCCAACAGGACCTGTGAGATAAAAGAGACTTGTGAGAACTGGCGGAATCCAAATCGAATATCTGGTTTGGGGCTGACACTCAAAAGTGCATTTTGTAAATACACTTAGTTTAAAATTAAAGACCTCGGGTCTGGGGGTCTAAAATCTGAAATATCGGTCTGATCGGCATGCCGATTGTTCCAACATGACCTGGGAGATAAAAGTGACTTGTGAGAACTGGTGGAATTCAAATCGGATACCCGGTTTGGCCCCAGCGCTCAAAAGTGTATTTTGTAAATACACTTAGTTTAAAATTAAAGACGTCGGGTCCGGGGCTCTAAAATCTGAAATACTAGTCTGATCGGCGTACCGATCGTTCCAACAGGACCTCAGAGATAAAAGTGACTTGTGAGAACTGACGGAATCCAAATCGGATACCCGGTTTGGGCCCAACGCTCAAAAGTGCAGTCTCGGAATGTACTTAATTTAAATTACTAATGACAGCTAGGTTAGTTGGGGTCTATAAAATCTATGCAGTTATGGATTTGATAATGCTTGGTTTTAATTTATCCAATGTAATAAAATATTTAATTTATCTTCGCACTAATTTTTTTATCTATGAATGAATGTTATTATTTTGTTAATGTAGAAGGATCCTTCTGTGGGCGGCAAAAGAGGAGATGAGCAGGGCAGGGACGAGGATATGGACGATGTGGAGGATGATATTTGATCAGCATATTTTTTTATCTATGAATGTTGAGTTTCTTATTTATGTGTTTTGTTTTTAGTACATTAGATTGAATTTTAACCATTTTTTTAAATAATTTTGTATTTTTTAAAAAAAATTAATGGAAGTTATTTCGGACGAATTTTCAGACTGATCCGTATGATATTTCAGACGGATTGCAGACGGTATTTCAGATGACACTTATCCGTCTGAACGTACTTGTGCGTCTGCGTCTGAAATTTCAGATGGATTTCAGCCGCATACGTCTGAAATGTACATATGAAATTTCAGACGGATATTGGAACGGTATTTGGGACGGATAATTTCAGACAGTATTTCACATGGAATAGTTTCCGTGTGAAATTTCAGATGGAATAATTTTCAGACGGTATTTCAAATGGAAAATTTTTCGTGTTAATTTTTAGACGGTATTTGTGACTGATATTAATATGTCCGAAAGTTGTATTTACAGACGGGATTTCACACGAAATATTTTCGTTTAAAATTTCAGACGGAATTTGTGACAGATAATAAATCTGTCCGAAATTTGTAACCAAGAATATGAGATGGCCTTATTCCGTCTGAAATTCGTCTGAAATCCGTTACAAAAGTATCTTCCCACGGAATTTCAGACGGATTACAGACGGAAGCTGGCCGTCTGAAATCCCACCTTTTCTGGTAGTGAAAGTGATTGCTACTCGTGAGAGCAAGAAGGAGCAAAGTGACCAATTTCATGGTTCTTTAGTCTATCCTCATTAGACCACTTGGTCTGATCACGAGGCAGTTCATGTGGGCCATTAGATACAAGACTCTATAGTTTGGAATCAATGGAGTTTATGTAAGAGCACAGGCCGCCTAGCCAAGTGCAAAAGTTAGAACCATTGAAAACTAAAGGAAGAGCCATAATGACAGTTGGCAAACAGATTCAAAGCAATGTGAATGCACCGATCATTATATGTATCCTTGATGATATAACCTTAATACATTTATTATTGATCTCATCATCTTTATAGCAGTATGAAAATCTGTCAAAACAGGTTCTGAGAATGACTCAAAGAGCTAGCTGTTCAAAAAGGTTATAAAAGGTCAACGCCAGATAGCTATTGCATTGAAGCATATAGGTCGGTGCATATATCATCTGCCTTATCAGGTAAGGTCAATGCTCATTTTTAGCTTAGTCATATAAGGTCGATGAATGTTCTATCTTCACATAACAAAGGTCGATGCATGTTTCATCTGCACATAACAAAGCTCGATGCATGTTCCATCTTTACTTAACATAGGTCGATGCATGTTTCACTTCATTGCATGAAAGTCGATGCATGTTGCATATGAAGGTCGATGCAGGTTATTACATGCTCACTGGTGCATTATAAGGTCAATGCTTGTTTGCATCTGTATTAGATAGGTCGGTGCATATCACTATTCACATGCATATATAAGGTCGATGCTTCTCTGTTCACATGTGTTATAAGGTCGATGCATGTACTGTAGCTAGTTTACAGAGGTCGATGCATATCCATGTTCACAGTAATGAAGGTCGATGCATATTTTGCTTTGTGCATGTAGAAGGTCGATGCACTGCTGTTAGCAAGGTCGGTGCACATATACTATCTATATATAAAGTCGGTGCACATTTACATTGTTCATTCTGAGGTCGGTGCACATTGTGTTAGATAGCAAGTAAGGTCGATGCACATTTGAACTTCAGTTAACTAAGGTTGATGCACATTTTCCTTAGTCATTTATAAATTCGATGCACATTTGCATTGGTCTTATATAAGGTCGATGCACATTTGCATTTGTCATATATAAGGTCGATGCACATATTGCATGTTGCACATCAAGGTCGATGCATGTTTTGTAGCCAGATATACAAGGTCGGTGCAGATTTCTCTTTATGCCTAGTAATGTTTATGAACATGTTCTTGGTCCGTGCACATGCTTAGACTAAGGTCTACGCACATATCAGTTGATGCATATTTCTGGTCTGTGCACATGTTTAGACTAAGGTCTGCGTATGTATAGAAGACCATGCACATACAGGTCCAAGCATGTCTAGGGTCTATGCACATTAGGAGTCCATGCACATATAGGTCTGAGCATGCTTTAAGTCTGTGCATATTTGGGATTCAAAGTCTACGCACATGTAGAAGTCATGATTTGTAAAGTCTGTGCACATGTTGCATCAAGGTCGATGAACATGTATAGAGCTTAGTCTATGCAGCATTTAGAGTCTGAGCATATTTTTATCTATTTAGTCAAGTCTGTGCACATGCATCTTTAAGGTCTAAGCATACCAGCGTAAGGTCAATGTTAGTGTATCTAGGCTTCATATCATGTCAGTGCATCATATGTGCATAATGCTTAGCCAAGTCTGTGCATCATTATCTACACTCTAAGGCATTCGCATATACATCATCTTTCACCTTTCTGACCTATGTGTGACTGATATATTGTTGGATAAATCAGCATCTGACTAAAAAGTGTTTGATGAAATGTTTTATCTCTTATTGGCAGGAACTTCATCAAACACGTGAAGGGCGGAATGCATCAAGACTCAGGCAAGCACGTGAGCTCGAACTAGAGCTGACGCACGTGATCCCACGTCAACCAATGATGGGCACGTGTTCCTAGAATGGAAGATTAATGAGCATGTGATCCAAGGTGGGAGTCTTGACTGAAGATTCAGCCACGTGGACAGCGTCATCTTATCTCCTGACACGTGGACTTCCAGCGAAGCTTTCCTGAATCAAATTTCTAGAAATGAGTGGGCGGGAGTGTTCCCTCCACATGCCCTCGATGGAATCTTGTGGGGACCACAAGATTAGTGCCATAAGAATGGAATTGGAATGAAATTTTTAGAGCCCCTATTTTTCTATAAATATGGATCCTCATCCAGGTGCGCAACAACACAAGTGAGAGAAGAGAAAAAATGGAGGAAATCATAGAGGAGAGAAACTAGAGAAGAAGATCAGATAGAGCAGTGAAAGAGAGCAGAAGAGATAAGAAAAAGAGAGAATTCAGAAGATCGTGAGTTCGTGTAGAAGTGAGAAAAAAAAAGAGAAGAAAGAGTAAGAGTCCACTGAAGAGAAACAGTGAGAGTGAGTGAGAGAAGAAGAACAAGCAAAGAGAGCTCAAGGAGATCGTGAGCTCGTGAGGAAGAAAGAAGAAGAAAGAGAGCAAGCTTGAGGAGAGGAATTTGAAGATCCTGAAGATCTGTTCGACTAGCCCTTGGATCAGATCCAAGCCAGTCTGCTCCTGCGAGAGCTACATTTTATCTGTTTTCATTTCTAGCTTTCTGGTGTTTTGTTTTCTTATTTTCTTTTCAAACATCAAGCTATGTGTCGGTGGTTAGTCAAGCTGTAATGCTCAGCGGATAGCCAAGTTGTAATGCTCAGCAGAGCAAGCTGTGAGGCTCAGCGGTCTAGGATTTATTCCCCAAAGCTGTGGATCAGCGGTTTGTAGGGATCTATTCCCCAAAATTGTGGATCAACGGTTTGTAGGGATCTATTCCCCAAAGTTGTGGATCAGTGGTTTTCAAGCTGTGTCAGGGGAATCCACACTCAGGTCTGAGTGTAGGGTGGATGTTGGTGAAAATCAAACCACCTAAAAATCCTTGAGCCTCGTGTGATTGCTGTGCTTTCAATCTGTTATTGATTTACGATAGATGTTTGATTAGGCTCGCTTTATTTGTTGTTCTACAGTTAGCATTTGATTTCATCTTTTTCTCATCTGAGTGACTTGGTAGATGCTATTTCATCTTCACTCAAATGATAATTAATGGAATCATTTACTGTATATCTGTAAGTCATCATATCTGATCGAATTTAAGTAAGCTAGCATATCTGCTTAGAGCCATTCAATTCTACTTCTGCACAAATCTTTCAGAGACATCTTTAATTCCATAAATTTTAAAAGGAGATTCATTCACCCCCCCTCTAAATCTGTGTCTACACCATCTCATAGGCTCAACAGTCCTCACGCCTCTGCCAAGTTTGTTGCCTTCGACATGATGTCAGGTCAACAACTATACCCTATATTCTTCCCTTGGCTTAGGCCTCATGCCTCTGCCAAGTTTGTTGACTTTGACATGACGTCGGGTCGACATCTATATCCTATATCCCTCCCTTGGCCTAGACCCCACGTCTTCGCCAAGTTAGTTGACTTCGACAGTCTGTCAAGTAAACTGCTATATTCTGCCCTGGCCCACACCCCATGTCTCTCCCAGGTTGGTTGATTTCGATATGACGTCGAGTCAACGATAGTACTTCATACTCTGCCCTTTTCTTGGACCTTCTGTCAGAACAATGTCTGTTGATGCCGACATCCCATCGGGTCGACATCTATATCCTACCCTTGTTTCGGACCGTCCGTCTAAGCAAGGTTTTATTAACTCTTACATATCATCAAGTTGACGTCTAGATTCTGCCCTTGCCCTGGACCTGCCATCCGAGCAAGCTTTGTTGACTTTGACGTCCCGTCAGGACGACATCTATATCCTACCCTTGTTTCGGACCTGCCGTCTGAGCGAGGTTTTGTTGACTCCGACATATCGTCGGGTTGACGTCTAGATTCTGCCCTTGCCCTGGACCTGTCGTCCAAGCAAGGTTTGTCGATTTTGACATCTCTCCAGGTTAACATCTATATTCCTCTCTTGGCTAAGGCCTCACGCCTCCGCCAGGTCTGGTTAACTTTGACATGTCGTCAGGTCAACATCTATATTCCTCGTTCTGCCCTTGCTTCAGAATTTCCGTCTGAGCAAGGTTTGTTGACTTCGCCACGACGTCGGGTCAACATCTATATTCCTTGTTCTACCATTGTTTCAAACTTTCCGTCCGAGCAAGGTTCGTTGACCTCGACATGCCGTCAGGTCGGCATCTATATTCCATATTCTACCCTTGTTTCAAACTTTCTGTCTGAGCAAGGTTAGTTGACTTCGAGATGACGTCGGGTCAACATCTATATTCCACATTCTGCCCTTGTTGCAGACTTTCTTTCTGAGCAAGGTCTGTTGACTTTGACACGGCGTTGGGTCAACATCTATTCTCCACATTCTACCCTTGTTTTAGACCTTCCGTCTGAGCAAGTTTATTGACTTTGACACGACGTCGAGTCGACATCTATATCCCATATTCCTTCCTTGGCTTAGGCCTTACGCCCCTGTCAGGTTCGTTGACTTCGATATGTTATCGAGTCAACATCTAAATATTCCGTCATCAGCGTTTGAGCCGACAGCTCTCCAATCATCGACATCCAAGTCGGGAGCTTTTCCATCAGCCTTCTAAACCATTGGCATCCGAGCCATCAGTTATCCAGTCATCGGCATTCGAGCCAACAACTTTTGAATCATCGGCATCTAAGCCGACAGCTCTTCCATTAGCTCTTCAGTCATCGACGTTTGATCTGATATCTCCCCGACCATTGGCATTCGAGCCAACAGCTTTCCCATCATCGACATCTGATCCGATAGCTCCCCAACCATTGGCATTTGAACCAACAGCTTTCCCATCATCGGCATCTGAGCCGACAGCCTTACCATCAGCCTTTTAAACCACTGGCATTCGAGCCAATAGCTTTCAGACCATTGGCGTTCAAGCCAACAGCTTCTCCATCATCGGCATCTGAGCCGATAGCTTTCCAAATAGTTTTTCCATCATCGGCGTTCGAGCTGACCACTCTTCAGTCATCGACATTTGAGCCGATAGCTTTTCCATCATCAGCGTCTAAGCCGACAGCTCTTCAGTCATCGGCATTCTAGCCGATGGCTTTTCCATTATCAGCGTCTAAGCTGATAACTCTTCAATTATCAGCTTATAAGCTAACAGCTTTTCTACCATCGGTGCTTGAGCCGACAGCTTTTCTACCACTGGCGTTCGAGCCAACAACTTTCCAACCATTGGCGTTCGAGCCAACAACTTTTCAATCATCGGCCTCTAAGCCGACAGCTCTTCTACCATCGGCATTCGAGCCGACAGCTCTTCAAGCGCATATGACTCCTTCTTGGCTTAGGCCCATCTCAACATTCATCATCATGTCCCACCGTGATATTAATACACCTTAGTGGTTGAGACTTTCCGTCAAAGCCCGATGTTCTATTCTCGGCTAAGACATCATGTCAAGGCCTACCTTCCTGCCTTTGCACCAGACTTGTTGTCTGAATGAAATGACCCCAGTTGGCTAACGTCAACCCCTTTGTCCTACCAGGACTCTCCATAATGCGTAAAACCCCTTTCCGTTTTGGTTTTGATATTAATTCTTTTTACTTACTCTTAAATAACTAACTTGCAGGTGTTCGCATCGAGCGGAATGATGATATATATATGTGGGATATACAAATATAATACTGATATATACATATATTAACAAAAAAAACCTCTGCATGCTTTTGATTCTGAATGCTTGCTCGCCTTGCTTGCATGCTTGCTTATACTATATATGAATGTACTTCCTTCAACTTTCTAGGATCGTGCTTCCTTGCTAAATAACACTGCCCAGATTCTAGATATGTGTGCATCACGGCATACATTAAGGAATGAAAAGTCAATCTTTGACAAGTGCATACGTCTAGGGGGAAAGGTCATAGCTATGTTGCTAGCGTAGCTCACAAATTACACCCGAGATCAAACCCCCACACTGCACACACAATGTGTTCAATGATCTCTAATCATAGGGATATTGGAAATTCTTCCTAACACTTCATGGAGGCTTAAATCTCTACACCCACATGAGGGATATCGTGAGGAAAAAGTTGCATGCCCCTTATATATATGTTAAAAAAATGATGATAAAAGTGGAATGTAAATCCAGGAAGTCGAGAATCCCCACTGAAACAAATGAGGAAACTCGTGCGGAATGACAACGCAAACTCCATAATAAACTTGCTATAAGGGAAAGCGGATCCAAGAGGTCGGGAATCCCCATTGAAACAAATGAGGAGACTCACGTGGCACGGTGAAGTAAATCTAGTCGTAATAAAGGATGAATCCTAGTAGCTGGGAATCTCATTGAGACACAAGAGGAGACTCACGTCGAACGGTGAAGTCTGGAATTAAGAATAAACAAGGGGGTTGTGTGAAGTTACTAAAAATCGAGAACCCCAACTGTATGTGTAGGCGCTAGAGCAATCCTCTAATGTTAATTAGAACATCCGTGTGTCCCTATAGCTAGATTCGCTGCTCACATGCTCCCACTATCACACCACGGAGAATCAATCTTGGGTGTAGATTATGGTTTACACTATGCACATATTCTATGCGGTGTCCTCTTTATGAATGCACATCTCCCTTACTTGTGCTTCGTAAGCCGCACTCTGCCTATGAATCATGGGTGTTGTTCTTATCTTATCCCCGATAGAAGGGAGTTATCCTATATATCTATATTATGCTTGCTATTGAATGCATGCACGTTTGCATGAGTAAAAGACACACATAACACTTTTCAAACGGGTTGTACCCACAGGTCTCGCTCACTCGTCCCTTATTCGCGACACACGCGGGTGGGGGCATTTGTTGATGCGTTAAAAATAACATAATAATACTATTTTCTTATTTTCCATAAATGAAGGAAAAAGAAGAAAGAAGGAACTAAAAGAAGAATAAAAAAGATAGGAAAGAGTGTGATCCGGTGGCTCCCATGAAAGGTTGAACTGGCGGCCCTTCATGCACTCAATCCAACGGCCACACCAAGTGAACCGGTGGCTCCAAAGTGAATTGGCAGCCCATGGCCCAACGCGGCCATCTGATGCCCCCCAACGCGGTGATCAGACGGTCTCGCGTGCGAACCGACAGCCTCATCATGTGCTCGATCCACTGGCTACGCCAAGCGAACCGGTAGCTACCTCCCCATCCGGCAGCACCAGCATGCTCATACAGCAGAGCCCCCCATCCGACAGGCATTCGATCCGGCAGCTACCTTTTCATACGGCAACCTCCACCCTCATACGGCAGCCTACACCTTGATACAACAGCAGACCCCCTCATACAGCATCCTTTTTTTCCTCATCTGGTAGAGACACTCTCCATCTGGCAGAAGCCATCGCAAATCGGCACCCCACGGCACCGCTATAAAAGGGCCTACAAGCCCATAACACAGGCTCTTCTTCCAAAACTAGAGAAGCCTGTGAGAGAGCTCCGGGGGGCATGAACAGAGGAGGAAGAGATAGAAAAGGAGAGAGACGGTGGGAGAAGAGAGAGACCAATAGGGGAAAAAGAAGGAGAGTGAGAGCTTGCCCTCTGATAGCTACAGAAGGTTGATTTTCTCGCCAGATCATGCCCGTTCAGGGCTATAGCATCCCCCTTCCCGATATTCCTCTTCTATTTCTCGTGTTCATGTAATTCCCTCTTTTTTCATTAAGTTTCGCGTCATGTAAAGTCCCTCCGAAAATCAATAAAAAAGGGTCGTAGTTTATTGTTAAGCATTTGGTTTGCCTTTCCTCTCTCTTCTCTCCCTGTGGTCATACGGTACCTAGAGTGTATCTCTAGATCAGATGAGTTGCTCCACGGGGCTTCATATATCGAGTCTTTTCTCTTCGCTTTGTGACTGTGATTGAGACCCCGTTGGATATCGGAGGTTCGTCATATCTGCCGGATGGGATTTCTGGGTATCCTGAATAAAAAGGGGGGAAATTAATCTAATACTACTAATTTCACCTTTATCTGGGTGTGTTCTCTGTCCAAAATCTATTTTATGAATTTCTGTGTTAGTTCACTCTCTGAGAGTGCCAGACTTCTCCTCCTGGCCTACCCCAAGTCCCTGGGTCACATAGCCCCCATTACTCTGGATTACTCACTGCCCAGCCATTTTCCACAAAAAAATGTGTTAACGGGACTGATCCGGCACGTGTAGCATCCAGCAAGATCACCCCGCGTTCTCGCACCATATCAACCCTCTGTCGGATCACCCCCTCTTTGACCACCCAGCTGTCGGATCATACCCATGTCATCCGCTAGTTCACTTATGCTAGCGCGTCGGATCACTGCCTCTTCCCTTTGCGCGGCAGATCACCACATCTCCCTGCCGTATCAACTCCTTCTCATGCCATATCAGCTACCTCCCGTGCTTGCTGGATCACAGGGCCACGTGCTGATGGATTACATTAACGGGTCATTTTCTGGGGCTACAACAAATAGGGGGGCTATTACCCAACGTTATGTTTCCCGTTACACACACACACACACACACACACACACACACACACACACATATATATATATATATATATATATATATATATATATATGGGTTTTTTGCATGGAAACCATTGTTAAAAGTGAATTTGTAAAAAAATCATTCCTAAAAATACATTAGCAGGTATATCACTGTGTAATTTGAATTGTGCAAAAATGCAATATTTATTTGCATGCATATCACTTCTTTTTACCAACAACTTGTAAGAAAACCACGCTTAAATGGCATTTATGCACTATTTGAATTAACTCAGTGATATACCTGCTAATGCATTTTTAGGAATGGTTTTTTTGTAAATTCACATTTAACAATGGTTTTCATGCAAAAAACCATATATATATATATATATATATATATATATATATATATATATATCTTCCTGGTTTTCCGTTCACCCCATTGGGTCACAAGGGTTTTGCCATCTATTCTGGTGTGATCTTCATCGACTTTGCTTGGGGAATAGTGAATAAATCGTCTTAATGGCGAACAGTACCTTGTTGCTTATCGACCCCTCGATCTACGGGGTGTCCTTTTGACATGTCCATCTTTTACAAAACCCGTCTCAGCTCGGTGTGGACGGGTCTCTTATACAACCCCCCATATGTTCCGGGGCAGGGGGAGGTGCTGCCAGAATTTCCCTAGAATTCCATGTTTTATCTTATATCGGATTTTCTCGGCCTTTCTGTCTGGTTTCTATCCCTTATGGTGGTAATGGCCTCACAGCTAATCATACCGAATTATGAGGATCTAGTACCTGATAAAAGTGAATAAATCAATAATAAGTGCCATCCCCAGGCATATATCATCCCGATAGTCTCGGTACGCATTGTGCTATAGTCCTGTCGGTATGGATGTTGCCGCTTTTGTGCGCATCCTTTAATTAAGGGGCCGTCTCGGGTTCTCCGAGGATGAGCTTCCATGTTATTCCCCCCAAACATCCCGGTCTAGGGGAGATGCTGCCCAATTTTCATCGGGAATTCAGACCTAAAGAAAATGACAATAATGTAATAAAGATAACAAAAAAAATAATGTTAATAAAAAAATAAACTCAAACAAATGACCAATGATAAAAGGGGATAAAAAAATAATAAGGTAAATAATGCTAAGAAATGAACATTGCGATGAAAAGCCAACATCTGTGTGCTCTGTATGCCCGCATGGCATGACTCGCCGGTATATCAAATGGTGGGTTGTGGAAGGCCGGGTCATGCCCTACTGAATACTCCGACGATGTGAGGATATGACTCCGCCTTGTACCGCGGTCACATTGCACAATAAAAATATGATAATAAGAATTGCACAATAAAAAGAAGATAAAATAAGAAAATAAGCTAAAATAATAATAGTAATAAAAAATAGGGAACTAATAAGGATGAAAATAACAACAAAACAAGGGCAATAAAAAGAATGCAATAAATATGAATATAATAATAATTAAAAGAAAACAACAATAATGATAAAAAGAAAATAAAATAAAAAATGAATAAAGATAAACATATTTCTTAATAAAAAAATCATCAAAGCACTTAACTAGTGGCTCTCTCCTCCCCTACACCCCATGTGAAGGGGGACATTAACAAGGCTGTCGCAGGTCGTGCTTGGACCCTGGGGGTCACCCCATCATGGCCATGGCCTGACCCTACTCTTGGTCGACATCCTATGAGTCTGACTCGTTCCAATTGGGGTTCAGCCCCGTTTCTCTCACATCAAATTTGCCATACTTCGGGCAGACATTTGCTATCAAATTCAGGCTCTTGCCCCAAATATGAAATGATTAACAAAACAACATGTTCACCCCTCAGTGGGGATGTCTTCTCCTCATTCGCGATTTTAGCATCTCTTTCGTTGATATTAATTTCTGGCTTGTAGGGCCCTCAATCTCTGGCGAGTAATCAAGGGTTTTCTCCCCTCTAGGGAGATGTAATTAACGCTGATACATATATAGCGCGGCGGACTTCCGGTCCCGACACGGACTTCACATTCGTCTGATCAGTCACACCGAGCGCACAATAAATTTGTCACGGAAGTGACTGGCACGCCTATAAAACAAATAAACCCAATAATAATACCAATAATAACAAATCCATTCCCACACTTCACCAAGAAGGTGTTTCCAAAAGAAAGCCAAAACAGAGACAGAAAACACATGAAGCTCATTTAATAGTGACGTAATGTTATGACCGCCAATTGGGCACTAGCTCAATCGGGCATAATTCGGACCCATGAACTAAACGGGCCGAAAATCTGGATAGATTATCTAAGAACCCTTAAAAATTCATAACTTAACGTAGGAAGTTCAGAATGGGATGAAACCAGGCTCATTAGAAATCTTGGTCCCTTAGCCAAAACTCGTATGTTGAGGTGGAAACCCAATTCGCACCAGTTGCCACGGTTCTGAGCCCTGTTCTGCCAGCTGTCATGAAGAGGTGTGACTATTGGGTGAATTCTCACGTAATTAATGGAAAAATTATAACTCCTAGTAGGGATAATGAAATTCGATGAAACCAAAACCAAAATTTAGATCACGAAGTCCTCTTGATTTCATATGAAGACATCTCAACCTAATTCCCAACAGAAGAGCGCGCCCACTAGCATTTATGACCGGTGGTCATAGGGTCACATATGTTCAGCCTGAAGGGGGTGCTTAGCATTAACTCCTCTTCAAACCAGCGACCTTGGATCCATGAGGGACGTGGATAAACCCTTGGGAATCCTGAAAAACTATATAAGGGGGGGTTTTAGGGGTGGCCATCCTTTAGCAACACTTATCCTCCATTTTCTGCCACCTATGGCTCCCCTGGTGAAAGAAAGAGAGGTGAAGGACCTTGGCCTTTGCGTAGGAGGGCGAACTTGCAGCGAAGTCTTGGTGGATCTGGGGTGTGGATCTCATCCCCGGATCGAAAGGAAAAGCTTTAGGTGGATCTAGGGTGTGGATTTCATCCCCGAATCATCGGTCTAATATTTCAAAAGGTAGGCACCTAACCTCAAACTTTAGGGGTCAATGATGTATTAAAATGATTTTAAAACAAAATTTCTACACTCTAAAAGTGGGATTAAGGGCATGTGGGGACCACCATCATGTTCATTCCGATTCTGTCATTCATTAAGTTCCCTCGGGTTTCATAAGTCCCCACAGCCCCTAGGTAAAAGGGGTCTGTGTGTTGTTTGTAAAGTCTGTACATGTTTAAGGTCTGTGCATGTTTTAGTAATGGTAAGGTCTGTGCATGTTTTGTAAAGTATGTACATATTTTATAGTAAAGGTTGTGCATGTTCTAGTAATGGTAAGGTCTGTGCATGTTTTGTAAAGTTTGTGCATGTTTTATAGTAAAGTATGTGCATGTTCTGGTAATAGTAAGGTATGTGCATGTTTTATAACGTATGTGCATGTTTAAGGTCTGTGCATGTTTTATAAAGTCTATGCATGTTTTATAAAGTCTGGTCTGTGCATGTTTTATAAAGTATGTGCATGTTTTATAAAGTATGTGCATGTTTAAGGTCTGTGCATGGTTTATAAAGTCTGTGCATGTTTAAGGTATGTGCATGTTTTAGTAATGGTAAGGTCTGTGCATGTTTTGTAAAGTCTGTGCATATTTTATAGTAAAGTCTATGCATGTTCTAGTAATCGTAAGGTCTGTGCATGTTTTGTAAAGTCTGTGCATATTTTATAGTAAAGTATGTGCATATTCTAGTGGGGTCGGTGCATGTCCTAGTGAGGTCGGTGCAGGTTTAGTTCAAATCATAAGTAAAGTCTGTGCATGTTTCAGTGAAGTCTATGCATGTCCTAGTGAGGTCGGTGCAGGTTTAGTTCAAATCATAAGTGAGGCCTATGCATGAAGTCTGTGCATGTTCTAGTGAGGTCGGTGCAGGTTTAGTTCAAATCATAAGTAAAGTATGTGCATGTTTCAGTGAAGTCTGTGCATGTCCTAGTGAGGTCGGTGTAGGTTTAGTCCAAATCATAAGTGAGGTCTGTGCATGAAGTCTGTGCATGTTCTAGTGAGGTCGGTGCAGGTTTAGTTCAAATCATAAGTAAAGTATGTGCATGCTTCAGTGAAGTCTGTGCAAGTCTGGCCCTGGCCACAAGCAGGGTCAGTGCATGTTCCAGTAAGGTCTGTGCATGTTCTAGTGGGGTCTGCGCACATGCTGCATAGACCCAATTTCCAGAAACTGATAAAGGGAGAATTTTGAGGGGGCATATTAATTCATAAAAATATAAAAAATTAGAAAATGGCAGAAGGCTAAGTTAGTAACCCACAGTAAAAATTTCATGCCCACAGAAATTTTGTACTTTCAGATATGAATCATTTTCCATGCATGTGTAGCCTAGAAAGATAAACATGTACTAACCTGAACATTACTGCAAGAATGTTTAGCACTTTTAAACTATTAGAAGCATATCTGTGAGCATGTTTAAATTATGAGAAGCATGACTGTGAGCTTGTTTGGCCCCTTAATCAATGAAAGCATGTCTATTATGATAAATATCATGCTAGTCACTATAAGATAAATAAGAATGTGTATGCCATGAAGGGAAAACAACAGCATTATGTGAGGTTGGACTTCGGTCCCTTCTGCGGGACGGTGATACGTAACGCCGCGGAAGAAAAAGATCTTAGGGGATGGCGATACGTAACGCCCTGGTTTAAAACCCTATTGATTCAGTCGTCGGTCCCATTGTGGGGCGGCCTTTGTGGGACGGCGATACGTAACGCCACTGGGCCACAAGAATCTAGGTGGGAGTTCGCTCCCGGGTCTGCGCAGTACTCTTTCGTTAGTTGTGTGTGTGGGCCTCCTGTGTTTGTGGTAGCTGTTTGGTTCCATGAATGGCAATAATATGAACTCTCGTAAAATGTAATAATAGGAAATTGTTCGTGTACTGAGGTCTTGGTACATGCATGGGTGTTTATACCGGTTAAAGAATCTGTACTTTCCTTGTTGAGTTATTTTAAGTAGATGATATAAAATGTACTATGTTACTGTTACCATCAGAAAAATGCATATAAATGATTATATAGATGCAAAGCTGATCCTAGTTTGTTTAGGATGCCTACTGAGCGTCACACTCACCCATGTGACACACGTTTTTTCAGAAATATAGAGTAGGAGGTTGAGGTGGAGGCAGCAGCGGAGGAATAGAGTTAGCACCATCTGTATGGGTACACTGCAGTCAAATGTATTGCCATATGTAGGGTGTGGGGTGAAACGCCCATGTGGGCTCATGTGTAATCTGGAACGTGAACCTGTACTCTTTTTGGAGATTATGAATGGTGGAAATGCTTATCTACATTTCTTGTAACCTGTGGTTTCTCTCTCATGTAAATGTATGTATGTTACATAATATTGTGCTTCCGCGATACGTACGAAGTGATTGCTTTGGGTTCCGATAAAAGAAAGAAAAGGAAGAAAAATATCCCCAAAAATTTGGGGATCGGATCCCGGGGCGTTACACATAACAACAAGACATGATTCAAAGGACGATAGTTAATTTGCATCATAATAGTGCGACGTAATTTGAATCGCATTGGAACAAAGTGACATGAATCAATGTAAGAAGATGAATCGCATCGGAATGGAGTGACATGAATTAGGAAATCACGTCACCTCCTTTAGACATAGTTTAAGGAAAAGTTTGAAACACGTCACGTCTGGTGGACGCCTTTCATAATCGTAGTTGAAGTTTTAAGAAAGAATAGAAGCTTGATTCACATAAATACACTCCAAGTTTTTCAAAGGTTTGAAAGTATTAATTGGCAGAGAACATAAAGCAAGATTACATGGTTTAAGGAAAATCAAGACAGATTTTGATTTAGGGAATTAAAATTGTTCACAAGTTTAAAGAATTAATTATAGATTTCAAGTTAAAAGGATTTGATAAAATCACAGATTTAAGAGTTCAAACATGATTCTTAAAATATGTTTAAGAAATTGTAAACACAGTGTTAAAATAGGTTTAAGAATTTAAAACACGACGTTAATGACTAGTTTAAAAATCTTGAAATGCATCAATCTAATCAGATGTGAATCATGAATAGCGTCAACCCTAGTAGATGTGGTATACGAAATCTCATCAGTCTCAGTAGACACTATACAGATGAGAAAACTTATTCGCGTCTAATTGCTTGGATGCGTTCTAGAACGCATCTTCCTATCAGGATGTTATTCAAGTTCATAAACAAAAATTCACGATTTTCCCTTGAAACTTCAATATTACATGCTTAAAACACAAAATTGGCAAGAAATTCAAGACTAGAAGCATACTATGATGGACAACTCACGAGTGGCATCGAGTGATTTGGCTAATTAAACAATTAATCAAGTTTAATTTGGTTTAGCCTATGAGAACGCCTACCTAGATGATGAAGAACATGAAAAAGATGATCTTCTCTCCTCTACACGATCAAACCTTGCTCCCATGCCCAGCAGTTGCCTTCACGTAGCAAGTAGGGATAGTTGGGAGAGAGACATAAGGTATTTATAGAGCTAACCAGTAACAGCCCGAGATCTGGACACCAGGAATTATCCGATATCATTCGAATTCTTGCCCGCCACCCACGAGCTAGAAGGCTCGGAAGGGTTATTTAGGTTTGTGGAGGTACATTGAAATTTAAAATAATGCAAGAAACAACTATATAATTAACCATTTAAATAATAAGAAATAAATTACATTTTCAATTAAATAACTAACTATAGAGTCTAGTCTAACAAAGTACAGTCAATAGGGAAAGAAACATACTCAAGTGTTGAGTACGCCCCCGGCTCTGGCAAGCTGGAGACAGTGAAGCTCAGCATTACACCTCCGAACCTCGAGGAGGAACAGCTACACCTGAAAAGAAAGGGGGTGAGCCTCATCTCATTGGCTTAGTAGGGGTCCCGCAGATCCCCACCATTAAAATAACAATGGTAAACAATAGCGATAACAGCAATAACAATAACAATAGTAGCAGGAGTATCCACAGTAACAATAACAACGGAAGTAACATATGTAGCAAGAATAGTAACGGTGGTAGTCGTGGAACCACAGCTCTTTAAGCTACTCCTAATAGCAATGAAAAGCAAACCCCGATCTCACAGTCAGGGACCACCGAACTAACGGGAAACCCTAGATACACTACCAAGAAAGGAAAACCATGACATCTATATCATGAAGGCCCGTCCTCGCAGATGGTAGTCCAACCCAAGACCACACGGTCCAAGGGTATAATCATGACCTCACCGTCGTGAACCCGACTGTAGCAACCCAGGAAAAAAAAATAAGATTTTTAAATAAATCAAATTAAAATAAAAGATAAGTAAATAGATGACGAAGAGCCTAAATGAGTAAATCATTAATCAAGAGGAAAATAATGTCTTTTATCAAGGCGCTGATTCAAAAGGAGATGCCTCTGTCTAAGGCATTAATTTAAAAAGGACGCCTACAAAAGAGGGCGTCAAATTTCAAACGACGGGCAATAAAATTAAGGAAAGGAAAGGAAACGCCCTCACCTTGGGGCGCATTTTTAATAAGAAACGACTACGACAACGTCGTCAATTAAAACACACGACGTAGTCTAAGGTGTGAATTCAGTTCGAGTTTCGTTCGACCCAGGAGACTATCCAGAGCAAGTTTCTGGATAACTACGAGGAAGATTGAGTAGGGTAATGACTCTATCATGGAAGTATTACTTCCAATACAACTCTAACCCTATTAGGATCCCCAAAATCCTATAAATAACCTTGTCCATCGAACCCTAAAAGCTATTTGGGCGAAGGAAGTTTTGCTCTGTTGCTGCTGTCATCCGTGAAGAACGTAAGTTTGTTCTTCATTTGCTTTACCTTCACCTTCGGTTATGTATGATGAAGAAAACTAATGTCTTCATCTTATTTCATGTAGGAAGTCTACAGTAGGTAGTAACTCTTTTGTCAAATAGAAGATCGTGGGTTCTTCATCCACGTCGTTCTTCTTCCTCTGCCTTCAGTTAAGTATTATGAAGAAAAAACTAATGATTCTTCATCTTATTTCTCTGTAGGAAATCCTTCTTGACCTACTGAAGAACGAGATTTTTCATCCAAAGCAAGCTACACGTAGGAATCACATTCTCTCAACCTCTCTATCTCGGTACCTGCTGATCAGATAAATCCCAGAATACTCTGTATATAACAGAGTGACGTTGTTCTTCAACTTTCTCCACGAATCATCACCCAGATCTTAATCAAGGTAGGTTTTCTCAAGATCGTAGCCCAAATTAGCTTAAGATATTAATAATATCATCGGTCGTGCATGCATATAGTTTTATTGTGGTTTCAGATGGTTTCTATGTAATTTCAAAAAGAAACGCCCTTGACAATGACGCTAATTTAAAGAAGCGACCCACACTAGGGCGCTAATTATTGTTTTGACGCCCTCCCAGAATTCGTCAATTGCATGTAATTAATAAATACCCACGTTTAAAATTTAATATCTATGTAACCATGAATCTAATATATTGCATGAGTATACCTGTGAAATCCTGCTATTTTTCATGTCATGATCATGTATCCTTTTTCCTGAAATTTTATTGTCTGAAAATCGATAAATTCTTGAATTCACGACCTTGTCTAGGTCGTCTCCTACTGAACTGACGCCCCAGATCAGGGCGCTAATTGAAAAGTAACGCCCCTGTCCAGGGCGCGTTTTTGTTAAAATTGCAGAATATTAATTTTCTGCAGAATAGAAATATTGAAGGGACGACTGATGTACAAGTCGTCAAATTGTAAATAAACGCCCCTATAGAAGGCGTTAATTTGATAAGTAATGACTTATATTAAGTCGCTATTTTCCTGTGACACTATTTTTCACTATTACTATTAACCGAGGGTTTCATATGTATATATATATATATATATATATCGGCACTATATTCCAGTCCGTGAATATAGTCCCATGTTTTATGATGTTTTATCGTTTACCCACTAACTCTCGGTGACATACAAGCTCTCCATTGGACACTCCGTTCCTTTGGACTAGCGAGTTAGTCATAGAGACCTCCGTAAGACTCCTCGAGCCTTGGATTCCCTCAAGGCCGACTGAGCAGGTTGTACCATAAAAACCCATTACACAATCTTTGCCATGTCACTCTATAGAAACATGGTATACCGGCCCTCATGCCATGCCATGTGTATGATATGAGAATTATCTTAATGAACGGGGTAAAGCATGACATTGTTATGATGTTCTTGTAAACCCCAATCTTATATCAACATTGTTATGATGTTTCTGTAGACCCCAATTCTATATTGAACTTGATGTTCTTGTGGACCTCAATTCTATATAAAGAATGTCCATACTTGTTTGTCATGGTACCGAAGTTAGGGAACCAATTCCACCTAGTTTTTGTCGATAATCGTGATTGTACCGTTATTATCGCCTATCTATGTCAAGTGTCATATTTTGGACTCTATTCTATCAAAGTCTATCCTACGTGTCTACAAGCTTTATCCTTGAAATTCCATATTGGCTATATACAAAAGTGGATGTTAAAAATACATGATTAATGCCTGCGCATATAGGGCCCGATCTGGTCCTGGGAGGAGCACCCGAAAGTACTTGTGTCCATGGGAGTTGATTGATCACGGTATTGGCATTATACCGAAGTGCATGACTAGCTTGATTGAACATTCCACAAATCTTGTACTTGACTTGATATTACATGACTTGCGTGGCCCGAGAAAGGGTAATTATATACTCGCTTGCTTGAAACATAATAGCCAAATTCCAACATGACATGATGAATACACTTGCTTGAAAGTCTTGATATCTGCTTGATAAGTTCTTGAAAGTTCATGACTAGTTCTTCTTGCTATCTTATTGTTATCCACTCTCTCTATCTTGTCGTTTTGCGAGCATGCATAGCTATAGTGCATTCATGAAAAAAATGTAATTACTTAAATCTATTGATAGTTCTTGAGATATAATTTCCTACTGAGCGTTTGCTCACTCTGTGTTTCCATACTTTTCAGGTAAGTCCGATGATGAGGGAACTCAATCTGAAGGGGATGGTCAAGAGTGAAAGAGTTAGAGCTATTCAAGCGTCCATCAGTCCTGTCTTATCTATATTTTTTTGAGTCAGAATTGTACCTTTCTTTTATTTTTATTGAGTCTAGTATTTGCAAGGGTTTGTAATAGACATATTCTTATTAAAAGAATTAATGGATTGGGTTATCTTTATATTTGCGCACTCTGTCTTTGTGTCGAATACACTACTACTCTGATTGACATGATTGATATAAACTCGTCGCGCATCTCCGGGTATCTTCCGCGCTCGGGGCGTGACACCGACACTATCTATGGGTGAAACCTCGATAACTCTACTGGACCTCAAACCTCAACGTCAAGAAATATACACAGAAACCACCTGAAGAACCACGTCCTTGCTGATGGGAAACCAAACCTCGAGTCACGAGAGTCATATGTCGCATGACGGGAGAACTTGCCCACTAGAAGTAAGGCCGGATGCGTCAACTAGTGACTTAGTCCACGCCTTGGGTGCCTCCCTACTCGCCCCAGGTAGAAACTGAGACACCGTACAAGTAACACAAAGACAAGGGTCTAGTCGGGGTCGTGCTCATCAGCACGCGTCTATAGTCCCCGACCACGTGTGCACACACTGACTGATTGTGCTATGTCAAGCCCTCTAGCTAGCGTTTCTCTCGACCCGGACTCGAGCCACCATAGTGGGAGGCCCTACGGCAACCAGCCTAAAACTATCTCTCTTGGGTCAAGCTCTCCACCACTCCCAAGCGGGTCACCACACGCGTGCCCAAGAAAGTTACGACTAGTGGGAAAGCCACTAGACATAAGACTCTCAAAGAAACCACCAGAGTACTGACAGGCTACACCTAGGCCCGTCGCAAGTAACTCAGAACATGGGGTGACATGGTGCCATAAGACTTAAAACGACTAGCTAAACAAGCCAATCCAACGGCCATAGAGTCACGTGACTCATTCCAAGGCCGTTGTACCATACGGCACCATGCCGTCAAATCTCCCAAGTCCAAAAGTTGAAAACCACAGTCAAAAGAACTCTTAAGGTGGATTACAATAGCCGACTCCATTCCCTTTCTAAGGGAGACTTAAGAAGCCCCCAGCCACTGGCTGGGTCACAAGACTCTCAATCACTGGCCATACGCATGGCCCAAAATATGTGGGGATAGCCCTCCGCACATACACAAGTATACGGTGACTCGATCTAGCATGATGAGGAAGCCCAAAACACGCGGGGTCACCTGGACCCTCAAAACTTCATGGGCATACTAATCGAGGTAACATGATTCCTCCGGACACCCAAAAACATGGTCTCAATCCCCACGGGGTGTCCAGGACATCCCGTGGATAAAGATCGACCATTGGGTCTCAACCGGGTCGACCGGTGGCAAAATGAGCGAAAAGAACTATGTTTCGGTCGACTAGCCCACTGGGTCGGTAGACCAAAATAGGGGTCGATCGACTAGCCCAATGGGTTGGTCGACCGGACCACCGCCAGCCCTTTTCATGGGGATGGGTCAGTCGACCGACCCTTGGCATTCTGCTCTGCCCATGGCGAACATCCCTGTAGACACGCCAAAATCGATACTATGTTGAGTAAATCTTGTGTCACAATGTAATGGCCCAAATTGGACTTCATTACTGGCTTAATATGAGGTTTTTCTAATTTCTTGAATTTTATTTGGATTTTTTGATATATTTGTAATTAGCGATCGCCTTCTGGGCGTCATTTAACTGACGACTCTACGATGTGTCATTATTTCAATTAAGAGGTGACCATCCGAGTGGGCGCCATTTCCTGGTTTTACGCCTCCCATTGGAAATAAAACTAAAAGAATTAACGCTCTGTCGAGCAAGCATGCATTAATTGACGCCATTTCAAGAAGGTGTTATTTCCCATTTTGAAGATATGGAAAGTCAGTTATTTCTATAGTTTATATTAGAAATAGTGACCGAGTGCGCAGTCATCATTTTTTAATTAACGTTGGTCTTTGGGTCGTCATTTCAGTTCTGTGTCCAGTGCGTCTGCACCTTTCTTTCCATGGTGTTCCTTCTCCTTTTTGGTTCCAAATTCTTTTATGGAAGGATATCCACATCTTGAGATCTACCCTTTGTTTTAATCCCATTAGAACAATGTTTTAAACACTATAAAAACCCTTTCTTTTAGCCTGCGCGAGAGGATCCTTTTTGGGAGATCAGAGAAAGACTTTTCCAGTGGCAGGCTCTTCTTTTGGAGTTCAGAGAGAAACTTTTCACACAGAAGAACCATACAGAGAGTTAAAAGAGGAGGGTTGTCTTGAGTTCTTTTTTTCCTAACACCCTTACAGGTGCTGTGCATAAACATAATAGAGAGCCTTTGTTCTCTATTGGTTACGGCTGAAGGCTCTCCCTCGGTTCTGCTACAGAAGGGGCTGCGGCTGGCTTTATCATCCCTTTTTCCTCCTTTAGTTACTATATTCATTCTAGTTCACATCCATATTATTTCTAGCTTCTTTGCTAAAAGATTTGCATCATATTATTTATCTTGCACGCATATTATCCCACCTTTTACTCCTTCTTAAGGGGTTTTAAAACAACACACAAGGTGTGTTCATGCCCATATTGCATATTGTTATTTCTATTGAGTATTGATACTACACATCTTTTGGCTAATCCAGATTTCTTGTCTTTGATTATTTTCTTCTAAGGGTGATCAAGAATAAAAACCTCCTTCATCGGCCGGCCGGTAGAAGGAAGAAGTTGAGCTCACATCCACACCCGCTCACAAGGTACACTTAGCGATTACTTTCTTCTTTTGAGGTAACCCTTCTGGTGATCACACTCCAACGTAGCATCACATGCTCCCTCCCTCACATTTTCTTTCTTATTTATCATCTCTCCTTTTAAAATTAAATTTTCTTTCTTCTTTTGAAAAGTCTATGTGACACGTTCACAAATTAGCGATCATGGTGGGACCCTTTATGTTTTTATTTTGATTACCCCTCTTTCGGCACCCACGTGTGCCCCTCCCTTCGGCGCCCTCGGGTGCCCCTCCTCTTGGCACCCACGTGTGCCCCTCCTTTGTGCCCCACGTAGCACCGTCCATTTGTGCACCACGTGCACACACCCCATTTGATTAGCCAATTTTTGAACAATTCATCGCATTTTTTTAGAAGAAATTACATCTCTGTTTGCTAAAAGAAATCAGCGACCGCTCAGGCAGCCGCTATTTTAAGAATCAGCGACCTCTCACAGAGGTGCTCATTTGATTTTTATTATTATTTGTTGATTATTGTGACTTGTGCCCCTCCACAGAGGTGCCATTTTTAGATTCAGCATATAATCAGCGCCTAACCCGAAGGCGCCATTTGCTCTTGTAACTGTTGATTGCATTTTTACAGAGATTATTCATTTACCGATTCAGCAGATTCAGCGCATCTACACAGAGGCACCTGATATTGATCAGCGGCTATTACACAGTCGCTATTTACTGATATAGCGACCATTGTGCGGTCGTCATCTGCTTCTGTCTCACAGAACCACCTGTTTTGCTGATGTTTACATTTATATGATCTATTACTATTGATATTCATCATTGCTGGTTGATACTACTTGCATTAGCTTACATTAGGACATTTTGGTTGAGAGACCTCCTCTCTCTACACCCCTAGGATTTCCCACACTTTCTTGGGAAGGGAAGGACTCTCCATTGAGCATTCCGTCTCTTTGGATTGGAAATTCTCTAACCAAGGCCTCCATAAGTCCCCGCACCCGTGGATTCCCTCACGGATGCCGGGCTGGTTGTACCTTTTGAAGAACCCTGAAGTTTAGCTAACCCATGCGCTTGTGAGGAGAGAGAAAGAACCTAGTTAACCTAGAGTTTACACCCAAATTGCAACTAGGATCTACATTGAAGTGAGAAAATTTTCATTAAAATCCATCTTGACTAAATCTCCAAAGAATCTTAAAACTTTACGCAATCATCACAACTTGTTTGACAACCTACTTGAGCGCTTGCTTGCTATACACTTGTTTGATTTAAATAAACTTCTTTATAACAACCATGATGCTTCGGTCAGGTAGAATTGTCAACATGGCCAACTATGAGTACACAGATGATGGTTGTGAGGAGGGTCAATTTGACCCATCCTATGAGGTTCCCCCTCAAGACCCCATTCGCTTTGAGGGAGACTATACTCCCTCTTCTTCTCATTACCCTCAAGTCTATGTGGTGGACACCACCACTCAAGGGGTTGAGCCTTCCTCTCAAACTCAACCCATCACTCAACACACATTAGGGGAAGCTTCCCCGTCCGTCAATCTGAATGATCTTATTAATACTTTGCCCCAGTTGGATGATACCCAACGTCAAGTGGTCCAGGCCGCTCTTAAAGGGAATTCTGTCCCTTCTTCTTTGTCAAATCCCCCTCAGGCCGTGGGGGGCCTTCAAGTCAATGCCTCTAGTGACCAGGCGGTCTCACAAAAAGTTCCATCTCATCCACGAACTCTTGTTGTTTTTGCGCCAGCCTAACCGGCTAGCCATTCCGTAGCTAGGCCATAACAACCTCCACCTCCTCAATTCTTAAGGAGGCCTATGCCAAACTCCTTCCCTATTCACCCGGCCCCGGCCGAGTCTGATACCAACACTATACTCCTCCAAAAGATTGCTAACATGGATGAACAACTTAAGAGAGTCACGGCCCCCAAGAATGCTCTGGAGATCACTCTCCCTACTCTTCCGGTCTTCCACTTGCCCCCGTCGGAGATGCATAACTTCTGGCGCTACAATGTAATGGGCAATCCGTTCATTCATTTAAAAGATTTCATGTATGCGGCATCCTTTTGGAAGGATAATAAGACCTCTTTGGCATATCTCTTTAGAAGGTCTCTTGATGGCCCAGTCCTTGAATGGTTTTACTCCCTGGAGCCAACAGAAGTCGGAGACTTTGATGTTATTCAGCATAAATTCTTGCAAAAGTATAAAGACCGAGTGGGTCCTTCTTTGTCTATTATTGATCTTGTTGCTGAGAAGATGAAGTCCGATGAGGACTTTGTGCAGTTTGCTGATAGATGGAGGTCGATGGCCGAGAAGTTAAAAGATACTTTGTCCGAGTCAGAACAAGTAAAGATGATAATCTCCAATGCCACTCTGCAGTTCCGACATATATTGGCCATGAATAAGCTCAACACCATGAAGGAATTATATGAAAGGGCTCGGTACATCCAAACTCAAATGAAGGATTTGCCTACCATGGGCATGTTTGAACCAAGGCCAAGAATGATGAGGAAGAGTACTAACGTCAATACTAATGGTTGCACAACGGAGGGCACTATTACCAATGAGTAGGTGGGCGCGGTTGGCAATCCCGGACCTTTCCGCAATCTTCCCAACCCAAGACAACCCCAACAGTCACAACAACAACAACCCTCTCTCTTTAACCAAGTTCCCTACCAAACAAACAACCCTTCTCAACCATTTCGGCCTCCTCCTCCATAAAATCAAGCCATTCCACAAAACCCGCAAGTCCCTCAGCAATACCACCAAGTGCCACCACCTGCTAGTTACGATCCTCAGCAACCAAGGAGACCTACAGGCCCCAAAAGAGCCCAGTACCCTCCTTTACCCGAGAGCCTTCCCAATATAGTCAATGCCCTTATGGCAACCAACGCGCTCACATTGCCAAAGGAGAGGATGATCTGGCCACAAAATGTGGATACTTCTCGGTATTGTGTCTACCATCGGTAGCCCAGTCATAACATAGATCATTGTTTTCACTTCAAAGATTATATATATGATATGAATGATCAAGGCGGTATTGATTGGGACGAGAGGAGGCGGTTTATTGCAATATTGAAGGCACGAAGACCTCCTCGGCAGCAGCAGGCCCAGCAGCCACCGCAGCAAGTTCAGTAACCTCCACAGCAATAACAAGCTCCAGCACCACAACCAGACATGGGGATTGTCCACAATCCACTACCAGAGCACCGACCAAATCAACAGTTGAACCCTGTCACCGCCTTGCATGAAGTGGAGAGAGGGCAAGGGTGACATGATGAAAACTCCTCTGTCGGGGCTTTGAACCAAACCTCAAACCAACCACCGCGTCTGCTCCGAATAACCACGCAACCAACACCTTTCCCTCAACCTTCCTGTCCCCTCCTACGCACCACCAACCAAGTTCCCTCCATTATCACCAACCCCTTGCCGGCTAGGCCTCTCCTTACTCGCCCTCCATCTTCTCCCATGCCACAACAAACCTCTCCTCCTTCCACAAATCCTTTTTCGTCTAGGCCTCTCCTTATCCGCCCCTCACCAGCACCCGGTCCTACTACTGCTACCATTAACCCATCGCTGGCAAGGACTCCATCACTCCAACCCGCACCAACTGCAAATCCTTCACCTCCAACTAGGCCCCTACTTGTCCGGCCTATACCGCCTCCAACCACCCAGGCATCGCCTGCCCCTTCTAATCCCGCTCCCATTCCTACCCCTTTAACTTCTACTAACCTTTAGCTGATGCGGCCCCTCATAAGGGTTCCCTCTTCGGTCGCTCCACCTCCACCACCTGTTAACCCCAGTATCCCTTCCACATCCACCAATCCTCCTCCTAACCAAAACCCGACAGAGGCACGATCATCACAAACTATGGTGCTCCGTAGTGGACGGATATTCCACCGTGTGTTTCCACAACGGGAGCAAGAGCCCGTACAGGGGCATGGGGAACAAGAGCAAGAACAAGAACCCATACCAGGCACTCAATATGATCTGTTAAAGCATCTGGACAAAACCCTGGCCAGGATTTCTATTTTGGAATTGATTAAGAAATCCACCGTTCACCAACAAGCTTTAAAGCAGTATCTACAAAAGGTGATGGTTAATGAAGACATCCCCGGTGAATAGATCACTTCAGTCTTAACCCCGGCAGGTGATCAACCGGCTATTATTTTTCATGAGCATGAATTGATGGGGACATCAAAGAAAGAGCACTAACATTTTATTTACATTTGTGTTCTTTAGTTTATTTTTATATCAATGGGAAAGCACATGTGCAATTGTAAGGCTTTATAAGCCAATGTGTCATTCCCTAGGATTGTTTGGGTTTTTGTGCAAAATGTCAGTAGGTCCAGCAAGGGGGCCCTCACTCCTTCCCCATTGGTCCACCTAATCCATTTGGGTCCATGTGGGGCTGGTCAACCATCCTAGGTGGCTTCTAGTTGCTTGGACTTTCAAAGGGAGACAAATGGACTAAAAAGTCCAAGATGCCAACCCACCTAGTCAAGGGGGCGCCCCTCCCCTTTAATGTATTTTAATGTGGTTCCAAACCACATGGGATAAAAACATTTGAACTCCCTCTTTTAACCCTCCCAGTTCTAGATCTAGGGTTATTTAGTGTCTTTCGGCATTTCATACAAATAGATTGTAATTCACATTTTATTAGAATTAATGAAGTGAAAATTGGTGAATTTTGGTTGGAACCCCAAGGAGGGTGCGCCCCTCTCCCCTCTCTCCCTCTGGTTCTTCTTTTTCCTCCAGCATTCTAGGGTGTGAGACCCTTTATACCTCTTCTTCTGATCCTCTGAATTCTATTTCTGCCGCCGCCGCCATCACACCGCCATCGCGCCGCCGTCATCAACATCGGAGTTCTATCTACATCAGGATAGATCCTCAAAGCTTGAATTTTAGCTCTCCATCAGGACCTCAGATCTAGTCCAAACTTGGAGGGTGAGTCATTCACGTCCACCCCAGCCTCCACAAAAAAATCCAATCATTTACCCATCGTTAAGTATTTTTCCATTTTCATGTTCTACAGTCTTCTAGTTCTGTCTTCTGTTCAGATCTGTCACAATAACCCTGAGTTTCCACGTTTAGACACTTTTTTATTTATTTTCTTGGGTCCCCAATTTTATTAAGAATTCTTTCCATCACCCCCATGATCCACGAATTTTGTTAGAATTTCTGGAGTCATTTTGGTATATTAAAAAATTAGTGTGTTCTCCAAATTCTGTTCTGTCCTGTGCAGTTCAGATCCGACCCCCAGTCAGTATAAAATTCTCAAAAAAATCGAAACATCCACGAAAAGGCAAATAAAAAGTATCCCCATTTTCCTCGTTTCCACCTCTACAACTTTCGTGAAGTGTCCAAGTTCCAGATCTGAGGTTTGAGGCATGGTCAACGCCAACTCTCAAGAAAACTTAGTTCTATCATAAGATTTCGGGTTTTGTCCAACAGCAGCTTGTAAAATCGATCTAGGCCAGATCCAAGAAATTCAAAATTATTTATCTGGCCATAGATCGAGGTATTTTGAAAGAGCTTTCCAACGGTACCTCTTGTGCGTCGATCCGACTTCGGGAGTGATCGCAACAGCAGATCTCACCGGGTCGCGCGCTGTAAAATAGTAGCTTGAGATCCGTGGGCAACAAGGTCAACCAGTGAAGACTGGAGCCGACTCGCCTTCTGCGAGGAGAACCGGCATGCCACCGTCCCAGGGAGCGCCACTCCAGGAGCCAACGTCACAGCGGTACCACTCTGGGCTCACTCGGACCCGCCGATGAGCACGTGTGCCCCATGTTCGTGAATACGCGTGCCGCTGAAGCTACATCAAAACGCTGCCCGTCAACCCAAGTTCGGTCCTCCCGGGACCCATTTGTAGCATGTTACCTCCCTGCGTAGAGTGGGCAGTAGAAACCATTTCTGTAATTATTGTAATAATTGTTTAACCGGGAGTTACTATCATGGCAAGGATTATCTTCCCCAGGCCCGGAGCGTGGAGGTAAACTCGCTCCCACTCTTTACCACATTTTGCTTATCTCGTATACCTTTTGAATGACGCTTCTTGTGATAGGTAATTAGCTCGATATCTATTTTTATCACCGCTGCGAGAGAGTGAGTGTACCATCCCGTGACTCGATCCGAGTTAACACGGAAAAGCCGATACCCGAGACACACGGCCGATTTATCAACCGTGCCCAGTCCCACGTCTTCCCTCGCTTAGGGACAATCGCGAGCTAGAGTCCCAGGTCGCGTGTCCATCCCGCATCAATTTTGGTATCCGAGCGCCAGTTGAGTCTAGGGTAGTCTGTGAGCGACGTCACGCGGTTCGGGGAGCGAAGAAGACGCGGAGCGCGCGGGCTCCTCTTGTTTGCTGCAACACAAAAATAAGAGAAGAGAGAAGGGGGCACCACGGGAGATTGCTCCGGTGGGGCGAGCGGGACAAATGTAATATAGCAAGATATGGGGGTTAAACGGCCATAGCGGGAAGTGACTCACCGCGGCCTCGGGGGGACGGGAATGGTGGAGAAATCAAATAGCAAGAATTGAAACGGCCATTGGGGAAGTGACTCGCCGCGGCCTCGAGGATATGAGCAGATAAGAACATAACAGAATATAAGGAGAATATAAAGAACAGGAATTTAAAAGGCCATTGGGGAAGTGACTCGCCGCGGCCTCGAGAATATGAATAGATAAGAATATAACAAAATATAAAGAGAATATAAGAACGGGAATTTAAACGGCCATTGGGGAAGTAACTCACCGCGACCTCGAGAATATGAGCAGATAAGAATATAACAGAATATAAAGATAATATAAGAACGGGAATTTAAACGGCCATTGGGGAAGTGACTCACCGCGGCCTCGAGAATATGAGCAGATAAGAATATAACAGAATATAAAGAGAATAAAAGAACGGGAATTTAAACGGCCATTGGGGAAGTGACTCGCCGCGGCCTCGAGAATATGAGCAGATAAGAATATAACAGAATATAAAGAGGATATAAGAACGAGAATTTAAACGGCCATTGGGGAAGTGACTCGCCGCGGCCTCGAGAACATGATGTGATCGCCAGGGGCCAAAGGACCCCAAAATAAAGAAAGTGATCGCGCCTACCTCAAGAGCGGGAGATGGCGGGTTGCTTCTTCCTCCCCCTTCGGCCGGCCGACGGAGAGGGCTTTCCTTGGGTACCCTTGCAAAACAATGACAAACAAGTTAGTATTTAAATCCTTGCGATAAAAATAACGAAATGATGGCAAGACACACACTTGGTTGGTGTTGTCTTTTAAACCCCTCTCGGATACGAGTAGGAGGAAATGCGATGATGGATGCAAGAAGTATATAAGAAGAGGCGCCCTTATGAAGGGGGATAGAGGATGCGAGATGATGAATGCAAAAGAACTACGAAGAAAAGGAAAGGATTGGCTTATTGGATGTGCCGATGGTGAAATCCGGCGGAGCTCCGGCAGCGTAGGGACGACGTGGAAGCGCGGTGGATGAAGATGACCTTCCTCTCGCGAGCGTGGGCACCCGAGAAGCCGGCAGAACCTCCACCTACAAAAGACCCCACGGGTTAGAAATGACTCCGGCAGCCTCTGGGCTCCGGCAGCCTATCGGACCTCTTAGAAGCTCCCTCAGAACTGAGGGGGTGGGCCTTTATTTATAGGGCTCCGGAGGGTGGAGGCGTCCAGGACCCAGGACACCTCCATCAGGGCCGAACTAATATTTTATTCTATTTTTATTCATTTTTTTCAAATACTTTAGTGGAGGCGTCCAGGGTCCCGGACACCTCAATAAAGGTCCACCGAACTCCACCGAAAGCCGCACGCGGTTTGGTGCAACGCGTGGTTTTGTGAGCGGCGCCTCGTGATTTGGAAATGGGCGCGTCCAGTTGTCTGGACGTCTCCATATTTTGGACTTTTTCACACACGACAAACCGACGATCGGTGGGCGGGGCCCTGTGAGCAAGGTGATGGAGGCGTCCAGGGTCCTGGACGCCTCCATAAATATATTATTTTTATTTGATTTTTGTTTTGTTTTTTATGATTATTGATATTATTTTTATTGTTTTTGCATTGATGGAGGCGTCCAGGCAAATGGACGCCTCATGATTTTGAATTTTTTTTTATTTTTTGGTCATTGATGGAGGCGTCCAGGCGCCTGGACACTTCCACGATTTTGTTTTTTTTATTTTTTTTGGTCATTGATGGAGGTGTCCAGGCACCTGGACACTTCCATGATTTTTCACGGAAAAATTCAAAAAAATGTCAAAAAAATCATAAAAATATGAAATCACCAGAGTAATTAAAAATGTGAAGGCCGCCTTGGGGTATCATAGTGTAATATGAGATTTACTCACGGTAACGTCAAGAATGGCGCGTCTACAACTGTCCCGCCTTGGCGTCTGCTTTGCAAGGGAGTGACACGTAATGGAATGGTATCGAAGTGGAGTGAAATGGAGTGAGAATGGACTGATAAGTTGATGCCAAGGTGTGATGAGACACGCTTTTGAAATTACTGTTTGGAATTTTTCCTGGAGTTTCAGTGAGGCGACCTTGAAGCAGGACTTTCAAATTTTGACGATTGCTTGGACAGGGTTAAAATAAGGGAGGGTGAGATGTGCACTCAGGCATGAAAATAAAGGAGACCAACTTCTCGGTGTGGAAGTACCTGGGTCATAAACCTGCAGGTTTCACCTTTGGGGAGCGGTTACCAGCCAACGTGGAAGTGCTGCGGCCAAGGTGGGTCAAGCAAGGTAAAAAGTAAAGGAATATCTGAGGGTCTATCCAAACAAGGGTCTCCTTTGGAAGAGTAGCGTAGGGCCGTTTCAAGGAAACTCAGTATTTCATTCGCAGTGGAATATCTCATATTTGTAAGAATTGAAGCACAACGACTTTCGCAATCGAATCACTTGAATGATCTTCCGCAATAAATCAAAGTCCTATATGAATGCATGCTGGGCTTAAAGAAAAGTTTAAAACAAATTAAAATAGAAAATAGCCAAGGACAATATTGTCAACTTGTTAAGAGCGGGTCAGGATACCGATCCGGTGAGCCGACACAGGGCTGGGGCCCGTTTATCCACGCACCAACTCACTGAATGGAACCGTCGTCCCCATGCTACCACAAATTAACGGCCTATCCGTACAACCCAAATTCTTCCGGGATCATCACTATTTTTGTTGAAGGGGAACTCAAATCCCAGATTCGTTCGGGCCGCGAGGTCCTTGACATTTTCTAATAGCGTAGGTATCATATACTACGATGCATGACATGGTGGGACCAACCATTGAAAGGTGGGACAGGAGATAGGACAAAGACGTCCGTTAGTAAAATCTGCACAGGCCAGCATGGATTAATAACATCAGAAAGTAACAGAATCGTAACAGAATCGCACCACAATGGAAAGGAGAACTTGCCAAAATCCTGACATTGATCGCTGATGTGACAAGTTCTGTCCTGTAGCGATCTTCCCTTCCTATAAGAACTCCCCTTAGGCTAGTTCATTCAAATGCACCAAGGTGGGTTTTGGAAGCTCAGGAGAGGAAGGAGAGGAGAATCTAGAGATCTCATGCTGGAAGGAGCGTCTTCCCGTGTTATGAAGAGAAGCAGGCCTGGCCGCGAGATTGGGTGACTCTCCGACCTCGAGGGTCATCTCAGCGGAATGATCATGTCGCATATAGTAAGCTGATTCATTTCAACTTTTCTCCTCTTGAACCTTCTTCTCACTTGCTCCCTTCCTCCTTCTTTCTCAGCCATATCCACTCTTCCCGGGCCCGAGGAAGTTTTCCAAATTGCCATGGCTTTCAAAGTTAACTTCCAACATATCCATCGGCATGAGGGCCATACTCTCAAAGTGGCATCTGCAGGGGCTCCTTATTCACGCCAAACACTACGAGAAGATTCGTATGGACTGGGCGGCTATGGGTGCACTAGTGGAGATCTGGCATCCCCAGACCCACACTTTTATCTTCCCGACCTTCGAGGCGACCATCCTCCTCGAGGAGGTGGAACTTCTGCTCGGATTGAAGAAATTCAAGAGTGACGGGAAGGTGAAGGCTATGCGGATGCTGACACGGGGGACTTCCGAAAGCGTCCTTGGAAGCTTCATGCCGCCCGACGCAGCCCGAAAGGTTCGTACTCAAAAGGGAATTGATTTGCAAAAGCTCGCGGAATGGGTCATGGAGGCCCTGAGAGGGTTACCAGACGATGACTATTTGGAGGGAATCATGAAAGGGTTCACCATTTGTCTGGCGGGCGCTCTCTTGTTTCCTTATACCGACAACATGGTGGAGGAAGACCAACTGAGTGCTATCTACGGGATCTGGCGTGGAAAGAGGGTGGGACCCGCTGTCCTTGCCTACCTGTATAGTGGCCTTACTGCCTCGAGCATGGGTATGCCTCCTTTTGGTTGCGCACTTGTCCTGAATTGCTGGCTGGATTTGCATTTCAAGTTTGATCACCGTGAGGGAATGCCAACCGCTTCGAAGCTCTTCCAACAAAGCCCCCTTTATCACATAGCCGATGTGTTAGGCTTCGGTGGCACCGTGGTGAACCGTGTTCCGTGGCTAAAGAGACGTGAAGACTGGCGGTCTCACTTTCGAACCGTGACACCAAGCTTCTTCTCTTGCGCACCGACATGTTTACTCCTGCTTGAGCTCCTCATGAGGTCTTCTTGTGAAGTTGATCTCCAACTGATTGGTGCGACTGAGTTTGTCCTTTACAATGCGCATCGGTGCTGCCTCCAGATCGACATTCCATGTCATTCGTTCCCACTACCGACTGGCATCGTTCTTTTGAAGAAGAGAGAGTTGGGCACTGAAGCGAATGCGAAGGAAGCGAAGGTCGTCAAAGCACCCTGGAAGACAAGTGTTGCGGGAAAGGCCTTAGCGCATGTGGGGGAAGAATGCGAGCTGTGGAGCGCTTATGTAACCGAACTGGGGAAGTTAAGGCCTAAGCCGCCTAAGCCCCTGATGTAGCTCGTTCTGCTTTCTGATGGAATAAAATCTGGCATTTTGATGTTTTGGACCACGTTCCCTTTGTTATGATTTTTATTTTTCCATTTTTCTGTTTTTGTGTTTTCTTTTCTTTTTATGATCATATGTAAATATATATATTAAAAAAATTATTTTTAATGGGGGCGTCCAGGGGCCTAGACGCCTCCAATTTTATTATTTTATTTATTTATTTTTTATTTTGGGGGCGTCCAGAGGACTGGATGCCCCTATAATTTCTTTTTTATTATTTTTTTGGATTTTTTGTTTGGGGGCGTCCAGGTGCGTGGACGCCCCTAAATTTTTGAATTTTTGAAAAAGAAAGAAAAACGTGGGGGCGTCCAGGCGCCTGGACGCCCCAAAAAAAGGGATTTTCTTATATAAGGGGGGCCTCACCCCCCTTTCACTTCTACTGTTCATTTTGACGACTCGTTCACTCTAAACGACCCATTCCCAATTCCAATGGAGCAAGGAGGCCCGAGCCAGGGTGGGGAGAAGCAGAAACGACGGGCTCGTCGTCTGAGGAGGCTGAGAGATGACGCCGAGGAGGCTGCCGTGGCGGAGGAGATTGCCGTGGTGGAGGAGGCTCCTCTTTTGGCCGTGGATGGCCCTGCGGGCGCTGGTGACGCGGGAGAGGACGAGCACGATCCGGTAAGCCCCTTAGACTTCCATTCTATTGGTTCACTAGGCTAAACGGGCGGACGAGAGGCTTTGTGGAGAGGCCGGGGATTGAGGGAAGGAGGCGTCCAGGGTCCTGGACGCCTCCAAAAATTTTTATTTTTATTTTTATTATTATTTTTTGGTTATTACGTAAATAAAATAAAATAAAATAAGGTAAGGAGGCGTCCAGGGCGGTGGACGCCTCCATGATAATAAATATTATTTATTTATTTTTGTTTTGATTTTTGATTAAAAAGAAAGAAATAAAAATAGGAAGGGGGCGTCCAGAAGGTTGGACGCCTCTAAAAATATATATATAATAAATATTATGTATAGTGTTATTGTTTATTATTATCCATGATTCTGATGTGTTGCCCTGTTGGTTTTGTGGTGTGCAGGGCGTGATGAAGGGCCGGATCAGCTGGTCTCTAGTGGTGGCAGCGTACCGTGGGCTGCCAGACTTCCAGAGGGCGCGTGTGGACGCCATGGGCTTTGGAGCCTTCCTCAAGATCGAGCCCTTCCGGCTCGACCTTCCTCTCATTCAGGCGTTGAGGGAGCGGTGGCACGCGTCGAGCCGGGCGTTTCTGATGCCCTGGGGGCACATGGTGCCGACACTAGAGGACGTAGCTCGGATCACCGGGCTATGAGTTGACGGAGAGGCAGTCAGCGGGGTCACCTACCCCGACTACCGAGAGAGTGCCCTTGACCTGCTGTGGTTAGAGACGAGCATGACCGACAGAGACAACAGGGTAGTCGGCCGAGTGGAGATTATGGAGGTGCTTGGATTCGTCGACCCGCGCCAGCGGGTTAGCGAGACTGGAGCGGAGTTTCTGGCACGACTGGAGGGAGATGCCCGTGCAGCTTTCACCCAGGACCCGAGCGAGCGGGCGCTGGTGGATCTAGACCTCCGGAGGTTTCTTTTCTTCTTCCTGGGCCGCCTTCTGCTGGGGATGAAGGGTGACGGCATCCACTGCCGCTTCCTCGAGATCCTGGCGGACCCTGACAGAGTGGGGCACTATGCGTGGGGAGCGGCTCTGCTTGCCCATTTGATTGCTGATCTCTCCCAGACTTCAGAGAGGGAGACGACAGTCAACGGCTTCGCACCTTTTCTCCAGGTACACAATTTATTTATGCATTTTTCGTAGTTAAATATGCTAATTACTGGTGCTAATGATGTATGATGGATGCAGGTGTGGAGTTATTACTACTTCCCGATGGGGAGGGCCAGGCAGGGGAACAGGAGAGTCGTTCCTCTAGCGCGACAGTGGAGGCCGGTCGTGGTAGCGGCACCACACAGCTACCAGCTGGCGTCACTTCGTCGGGAGTTGAGCGAGTACCCCGAGGCTATGGTATGATGCATATGATTTCTTTGTATTTTTTATGCATGCGACATAATGGCAACTAGTATGATGTATGTATGGTGATGTAGGTGGTGTGGAGGCCCTACCTGGGTATGGCTGACGCTGGCCAGCCCTGGGTTGTAGCGGGTCTTCCTCGTTTCGGGCGGGACGTGTGGGTCCATTGCCTGAACGAGATCGAGCCGCTTCGGCTGAGGCTGGTTATGAGGATGTTGGGGCTGGCCCAAGAGTGGGTCGATGTAGATGAGCCGGTCCGCATCGGGCGGAAGACCAAGGGGGAGGTGAAGATTGTGGACTGGCGTACGCGCTTCCCAGCACAGTACCAGGACTGGCAGCAGGGCGGGGCCCCAGTGGTGTCCCATGTACAGGACAACACTGATTACATGAGACGGTACCGAGCTACGTACGGGGACCGCCTCTCCCTCGGTGGTATGGGAGGGGTAAGTGTGAAATGAAAATGCTTCATTCTTCTATGTGTATATGCATGTGATACTAACTTATATGCCATGCAGGATGCTCGTGACGACATGATTGCCGACCTGCGGGCCCAGTTGGCGGACGCCAGGCGGCAGTTGGTGGCCATCCGATAGGAGTTGGAGATCCTGGTGAGTCTATGCAATGCATTTTTTTGTGACCTGGATTCTGATGCTTAGCCTCTGACTATCGTTTGCCCCGTGTTTCAGCGGGCCCACCATGCGGCAGCAGCCGGGACGGTTGGTGGAGCGGGTTCCAGTTCGTGGGGCCCTCCTCCGGAGGTCTCTGCCCTTCAGGAGCAGCTGGCGTATGCGGTGGCTCGGGCTGAGGAGGCCGAGCGTGACCGCGCGGCTCGAGTGAGTGTCTGCCTGACCCCGACTCTCCTTCTAGCTGCTTTCCTTCTATCACTGCTCTCTTACGGTGCATGCGTGCTTCGACAGGTGGCCGAGATTCGGGAGGACCTGGCCCGTGCTGTTCGTGCCGAGCAGGAGCGCGATGCCTGGGCGGCAGAGCGTGATGCTAGGATTGCGGAGCTAGAGGAGGAGCTGCGATGGGAGGCTGAGGAGCTTCCTCGTGACGTGGTGGATCTGCAGATCACCCTCGAGCTGTCGAGGAGAGAGGAGATGAGAGAGAGAGAGGAGAGGGAGAGGGAGATCCTAGAGAGAGAGAGGGAGAGGGATAGGGAGATCATAGAGAAAGAGAGGGAGTACAGGAGGGCAGAGCGACATCGAGATTAGGACGAGAGGAGGGCCTTGGAGGCCCAGGTGAGGGACCTCCGACTGAGTCTTGGCACGGCGGAGGGGAGACTTCGGGAGAGTGAGGAGCGGTATCAGAGGGCGAAGGAGCGCGGGGCGCGACTTCATCAGTTTCGTTCCTTTTCAGTGGGCAGCTTTCTAGTTTCTTCGGCCGAGGATCATCGCCGCACCTTGGAGGCTGGCATGGTGCCACCTGGGGAGGCGAGCACGGCTTCTCAGGGTTCGCAGAGGCCCCCTAGGGATCCCCGTCAGAGGAGGGAGGAGAGAGATGACCAGGAGGGTGATGGCGAGAGTTAGAGAGTTGCTTGTACACTCCACCCTCCTTACTGCATGATGTACTTTCGACTATTATATGAAATGAAAATGGCTTTCTTGTGTTGTGTGTACCTTTCCTCTCTCACTTTTCTGCTGCACCAAGTTGTTTCGAGGCACGCCTTACGATACTTCGCCCTAAACAGCGGGGAACTACGCTTTGCACGGGGGGATTCTGTTTCTTTTCTCCCCCTTTTTTGGGCGCGTCCAGGCACGAGGACGCGTCTTAATCCTCGAATTCAAATTTAAAGCGACGGGTGGCCTTTCCTCTCCTGTGCCTTACCCGCAAACGAGCCCGCCTTCCGCAGAAACTCGCTCGCCCGTCTTTGTCTTCTTCCCCTTGATCAATGGAGTTCGACGATCTGGACCACGGCGAAGGTGGAGAGGGACGCGGGACCCCTCGCCCAAGGAGGGACGCGCCAGAGCACGGAACGGTGTCCATGGAGGAGGAAGGGCCGCTTCGGGCCCCCAAGGGACCCAAGGGGCCCAACGGTGCGGAAGGAAGTGAACACGGCTCGGTGAGTGCTTCGGTTTCCCCTTCTTTGATCTATTTTGAGTTTTGAAGCGAGGCGTGCGAGGGGGGAAAGGGTTCGGCGAGTGTTGCACTCAAATGATGGACGCGTCCTAGACAGGGGACGCGTTCTTTGTTATGATGCGAGGCCCTTCTTTCTTGGTGCAGGACATGGCGAGGACCCTGGGCCTGGTCGATGAGTGGGCGAGTGCAGACGAGCCGAGCCGCGTCAGGAAGGAGAGTCGCGGCAAGGCGAAGCTTGAAGACTGACGCATACGTTTCCCTGGACAGCAAGGGGGCGTACTGGTGCAGGATAGTGCCGACTTCCTGCGGTAACAGAGAGAGAGTTACGTGGGTCTTCCCCAAGCCGGGGATACGCTCGATGTCAACGGCTCTCGTGCCCAATTAGCCGAGGTCAGGCGGCAGCTGGCTACCACTCAACAAGAACTGTCGCTCCTGGTAAGCTAAGTGCTGCTTTTTCTATTTTTAAATGTGGAGCTTAGCTGACTGTTGTTGTTTGTTCGTTCCAGCGTGCCCAGCAGACAGCGATGGTGGGAGTGGCTGGAGGCGCATGTTCCAGTGCCTCGGCCACTTTTCTTGAGATTGCCTCCCTCCGGGAGAAACTTGCCAGTGCGGTGGCTCGGCTGCCCGGGCGGAAGAGGAGCGTGATGCCTGGGTGGGGACTGTAGCAGAGCTGCGACATCACGGTGAGGAGAGACCTTCTCCAGACATCCTGGAGTTAAGGGTTCTTCTGCAGATGACGAGGAGAGAGGCAGAGAGAGAGAGAGAGTTGTGAGAAGGGTCGAGCGTCAGCGGGATCAGACCGAGAGGAGGGCCTTGGAGGCCCAAGTGAGGGAGCTCCAGCTGGGCCTTCAGGCCGTCGTGCAAAGGCTAGGAGGGATGGAGACGCGCTACGAGAGAGCGCGAGAGTTCGGGGAGCGACTACGCCAGTCTGGTCGCTTTGCCGCTAGTGGCTTCTTCGCCACGCCAGGGGAGGAGCAGCGAGTCATTGCTATGGAGCCGGCGCCACAAGGCGAGGCGGGTGCTACTGCACGGGGATCCAGGAGGCTTCTGAGGGACCCTCACCTCAGGGGAGAGGAGAGGGACGCCTAGAGGGATGAGCATGAAGATAATGGCAAGAGTTGGCGAGCTAGTGGACCCGCCTCCTCTCTATGATTGTAGTGTTTATGACAGCTTATGTAGAATTATGAATGGAGTGATTTGATTTTCTGCTGCTTGTTTGTTCTCTTGTGCGTTCCTTCTTCCCTACACTTCTTCTCCTTTGCACTGTTCCCATGTGATGGGTCTGCCGAGACTCCACCCCAAGCGGAGAATCGCGTCTTGTTGTGACCATTTTCCACGGGAATCTGCCGTCGAAGTCAATAATGACGGCCCTAGTCCCTTTTCCGGGATGTTGTGTCAAATTTTGCGGACGTCCTCTAAATCATGATAGGGTATCCCTAGACAACATAGGGGGCTAGTCGTCATATTCTTCGTCCAATCAATCACCCTGTGCGAGCGGTGAAGTGACACACGGGACCGCATGGTAGGTGCCTCATCGCGAGGGCTATCATTAAAGGTGATGGAGGCAATCTTGGCCTACACTCCTTCCATTTCTATAAATTCTTGTCCCTTTTATCCTCCCAGGTATATCGAGAGCTAACTCGAGTAGCACAAGTTTTCACGGGAGAGGAGGAGTTCAAAATTCCGAGAGTTGGATGGAGGGCGAATCTTCCCACTCCTTGAAGAGAAGCAGGTCCAGTGGTAGTAGTTCCAGGAGGCTTTCGGACCTCGAAGGGTACTTCAGCGAAAGGGCCCAATCACAACTCGTAAGCTGAGCTTTCCTGCCCCTTTTCCTATTCTTTTTCCTTCCTTTCTTTCTGACCAAACCTCCTCTCCATTCCCTGCATGCGTAGAGTGTGATGAAATCACAAATCTCATGGGAGTTGGTAGTGGCAGCATACCGAGGTCTCCCAGATTTTTAGAAGGCGAGGCTAGACGTGATGGAATTTGGCACCTTTCTTCGGATCGAGCCGCTCGAGCCCGACCTGGTCCTGATCCAAGCCTTGTGTGAGAGATGGGACCCAGTGAGTCGGGCATTCCTGATGCCCTGGGGGCACATGGTGCCCAGCCTGGAAGATGTGGTCCGAATTACGAGCCTCAAGGTGGATGGCGAGGTAGTGACCGGAGTCACTTCGTGGACTACCGAGAAGGTTCCCAGAAGTTACTGGGTTTGGACCTAGATGGTCGGAAAAATAGGTCGGTAGCCAGGGCGTCCCTCATGGATGCATTATGGCTCACTGACACTCGTCGACGGGACGATGAATCCTCAGAAGAATTCATGGAAAGGATGGAAAGAGGATGTCATGTTGTGTACTGCACAGATTTCGGCAATTGGGAAAGATGTAACATAGATTTGAGGAGATTTCTCCTCTTCCTTTTGGGGAGATTGGTACTGAGCTCGAAAGGGGACGGTATCCAATGTCGCTTCCTGGAGCTGCGATCAGACCTTGAAAGAGTAGGATACTATGCCTGGGGAGCTGCCATGCTGGCGCACTTGTTTGCAGGGTTGTTCCAAGAAGCGGACCGTGAGATGACTGTGAGTGGTTTCACACCATTCATCCAGGTATTTTTGGTTTTGCTTGTTTTGTATTTTTTTTTCTTGTTTTTGCAAGGTACTGATGACCTGCGTCGAGCAGCTGTGGAGCTATTATTACCTCCCCATGGGGAGAGCACGGCATTGGCGACCCGCGATGGTGCCGCTAGCCAGACGGTGGCAACCCATCATGAGTGCGGCACCCCTAACCTAACAACTGATGGTGCTAAGGCGGGAGCTACAGGAGTTCCCTGCAGCGATGGTAAACTGGAGACCCTACTCAGACATGGTCGATGCCGACCAGCCGTGGGTTCTAGCAAGTCGTGCCCGATTCGGACGGGAATTGTGGATGCACTGCTTGAATGAAATCGAGCCGCTTCGGCTATGATTGGTTATGAGGACTTTAGGACTAGCTCAGGAATGGGTGGATACGGCTGCGCCACCTCGTGTCGAGAGAAAGACGCGGGGACCGGCGACCTGCATTGACTGGCATGTGCGATTCCCTGAACAGTATGAAGACTGGCAACGGCATGGCACGATTGTAGAATCACATGCGCGGGATAGCGAGGACTACTTGTGTCTATATAAGACAAGGTACGCAGAGCGGTTCCAACCCCGGGTGTTGCATCCCTATGGTTTTGATGATGTCTCATACTATAAATCAATCTTCTATCTCTAGATTTATGCTGGTTCATCACCTAAGTGAGTTCAGTTCATATGTTGTTTCATTATTTCATCTATCTACATTGTTTGGTTAATATGGACAGTAGTGGGTCGACTCATCAGCAAGGGTGGGTCGACGCATCAGAGCATTGATAGCTTGGGTACCAAAGTCTATACACCAGCTTGATCTATTAAGTCTGTACATTGGCATATCTTCTTCTAGTCTGTACATCGGGCATCTTCTAACTGAAGTCTATACACTGGTCTTTATATTCTAAGTCTGTACACTGCCCGACCAGTTAAGTCTGCACATTGCCAAAGTTAGTACAGCTCAACTCTATACATCCTTCCAAGCTTCAACTCTATACATTGGATTGTCAAGCTTCATGTCTATACACTGGTTTGTCTAAACTTCAACTCTATACATCCGATTACTATTGTAGTGTTCACCAAGTCCATACATCGCCTTCATACCTTCAACTCCATACACTGCTACAGGAACCAAGTCCATACACTCTCCCGTTCAAATCCTTCAAACTCTGTACATCGGTTTCGCTTCTCCAAGTCTATACACTGAACCTTGTTTTACCAAGTGTGTACACTCCACATCTTTTCCTACGCTTGGCCAAGTCTATACACTCATACATTTCCCTACGCTTTCCTGGCCAAGTCTATACATCGCTAAGTGTGTACATTGCATTCTGCTCAAACGATCAAAGCTCAAAGTCTGTACAGCGTGAAGTCTATACCTTAGCTCAGGGGCTTCAAGTCTATACATTGAACTGCTCTTCAAAGTCTGTACAGCGTCCATCTCAGCCAGCGTCTCATGCTGCGTCTTAGGCAAGTGTGTACATCGGCTTCATTCGCTCAAGTCCATACATCCATAGTGGTTCATCAAGTCAATACATTGTTCACTGTCTTATTAAGAGTCTTACACTATCAAGTCTGTACATTGCGAACAGTGCATCTCTTCCTCAAAGTCTGAACACTGGCCTCTTGTTTCAAGTCTACACATTGGGTTGTCCGACCACAACTCTATACATTCTGTTGTTATAACTTGAGCCTTCAGTGCTCACAGCATACACGTTACAAGTCTGTACACTAGTTAGGCTTCGTGAAGTCTACACAGTGACTGAGCAATGTAAAGACTACACAATGGCAAGGCTAGTTCATGCATTGTTCATCACATGTCTATACACTGCCATTCATGCGCTTTATTCATTATGTCTATACACTGCCATTCATGCGCTTGTTCATAAGTCTATACACTGCCTTCACATGAGCTTTATTCATTAAGTCTATACACTCTCTCACGTTGTACACACTTACTCAGTTAATGTTTCTGAAGTATATACACTCGTCTAAATAGCCTGAACTGACTAAGTATATACATTCCATCTGTCTCTGTCTGCAGGCGATTCAGGCTGATGATTGGGCACGTGATCCGAGGTTGGCACCTGGCACGTGATCCAAGACACCAGGAACATCACACGGGGATGGCAACCTAGTCAGGATGCTGCCATGTGGTCAAAATTCAAATGATCTGGCAAAAAGTTCATGGGCGGGAACCTGGCAGCCACACGCCCAATATCTGCTATAAATATGGAGCTTCGTCCTTCAGTATAAGCTAGATCGTGAAAAGAAAAAGCAGAAGGCATATGTGTGAGGCTGCACGATCCAGAAAGGGAAAAAGAGCAAAGAGTTCCATAGTGTCCAGATCTGAGAGGAGTATGTGTGTGAGAGAGAGAGAGCAGTGTCTGTGGTTAGATGAATTGCTTCCTTTGAAGCTACATTTGTATTGGTTTCTGAACTGACTGCTTCTTCGTTTGTCTTTGTTCTTATTTTGTTTTCTTTTCATTTTGTTCATCCTTCTGATTTGAATTGGTTCCCCTCCGTTGTGTGGAGGAAGGGAGTATTACTCCAGTTTCCCTCTGGGTTGCAGAGGAAGAGAGATCGGTGATCTCTGATGTTGCTAGTGACAGGTTGTCATTAGCAGGTTCCCTCCGGTGTGTGGAGGAAGGGAGAGGTGTCTCCGTTTCTATTCTAGCTGGTAGCTGGAACAGGTATCAAGTTCTGTGGGTAGCAGAGATTGGTTGAGGGATTTTTTTCCCTTGGTTGTTCAAGCTGTGTGGCAGCATGTTGTTCGCAGACTGAGTCTGCAGTGATCTAGCATTGTCTAGTGGAATCCTCATTCTAGTTGGAGTGAGGGGTGGATGTAGATTGCGGACTACAATCGAACCACCTAAAAACCGAGTGTCTCCTCTGTGGTTTGCTATTGTTATCTGCGCTCTCCATCTGCTTGTCTCTTTGCTTCCATGTGATCAGTTCTTCATTCTCATTTACTTATACTGCCTTGCTTGGTGACTGTATTTGCATTTCTCTGTGTGCGGGTTAAGGAGGGGCGTAAGCAGTAGAATTTATTTTCTGCCTAAGTTTTTACAAATTGGGAGTGATCTATTCATCCCCCCCCCTTCTATATCACTCTTGCTGCGCTAACAATTGGTATCAGAGTAGGTTTACGCCATGTGGACGAACGGTCAAGGAAATGCTAGTGGTCCTAGAACCTTCATGGCCGAAGGCCAATCCATTAGTCGCCCTCCGTATTTTGATGGTAGTAACTATCTGTTTTGGAAGAACAGGATGGAAGTGTTTATCAGGGCTTAGAGCCATAAATTGTGGAGAGTAATTACGGTGGGGCCATATGATCTGCCACCAAACGAGGACGCTTGGACAGATGACCATGTCAAGCTCTCTTCACTCAACTGGACGGCGCTGAATATCATTCAGTGTGCTGTTCATCCAGAGGAGTATGCCCGTATCTCTGCCTACAAGACTGCCAAGCGAATGTGGGATGAGCTGCAATTGATCTATGAAGGTACAGCTCAAGTGAAAGCCTCGAAGGTAAACCTCTACACTTCTAAGTATGAAATGTTTAAGATGAATGTAGATGAGAATATAATTGAAATGTATGCCAGATTGTCTTTGATCACAAATACTCTTAAAGGGCTAGGGAAGGATCTTGCTGAGGTAGATATAGTCAGGAAAATCTTTAGATCTTTATCCCCGGCATGGCACACTAAGGCCATTGTGATTGAGGAGTCAAAAGATCTGACTATCTTGACTGTGAATGAACGTATAGGATCCCTTATGACCTATGAGATGAATTTCCAAGGAGGTGGAGAAGGAAGTGAGAGGAAGGGTAAAAATGTGGCTCTAAGGGCTTCCTGCAACAAGGGTAGCAACAGCGGGAGCAGCAGCAGTAGCCCCGATTCCGAGTCCGAGCTTGAAGGTTTGTCAAATCTCGACCAGGAGGAGCAGGCAATGCTCACTAGACAGTTCAGAAAATTTTTGAAGAAAAAGGGAAAGACCTTTAGGAAGAAGAAGCCACACTCTTTCAACAAGAGTGCTGAATTTACTAGTTACAGGGATAGAAATCCTAAGAGACTGACTTGTTTTAATTGTAACAAACAGGGACATATGAAAGGCGAATGCCCAGACCTCCAGAAGAAGGGTCCCTATCTTCAGAAGAAAAACATAAAGGTGCAGAAGAAGAAGAAGCCACAGGCGATGGTCTGCACATGGAGCGAGGAAGAAGAAGACCCCGAAGACGCTTCCTCAGAAGAATATGAAGATGGAATTTGCCTTATGGCAAACAGTGAAGAGGAGGTAATAAATATTTTTGAAAATTTCTCAATTGATGACTGGGAGGATGCTTATGGGGAATTGTTAGATAAATTTAATTCTCTTAGTAAAGAGCACAGAGTTCTGAAAAGAAAATTTAACACAAATGTTGAAGAACAAACTCTGGTCTGTGAGGAAAATGAGAAGCTAAAAGAACAACTAGAAGAAATGACCTCACTAAGGAAAGAAAATGATAAGCTCAAGGGAGAAACTCAAGAAAGTCAAAAATAGCTCAATGAATTCAAAACTAAAATTGAAGAAAGCATGAATGAAATTAGAGTGAACTCAGAGAAATATGAAGCTGTGAAGAAAGTAAATGCTGAACTCTTAAAAAATTCTGAGTCCCTTCAAAAGGAGCTGGAAGACAAACAGAAAGTCTTAGAAAAGTTTGTCCAAGGAAAGACTAGTTTAGATGCTATACTAGGGACTAGGGTCAATTTCAATAAGCAGGGTCTAGGCTATGACCCAACCAACAAGAGACCCTTTCAATTCAAGACCATCACCTTCTGCCTAGAGAAGGGAAAAGAGAAGCTGGACACACCATCCAGCTCAAACAGCTCTAAGGAAATTCAAAGTCCTAAAGAAAACATAAAAACCAGTACTGGACAACCATTTAAGATGAGAATGAATTTTATGAAGAATAACACTAAGCCCACTCACCAGAACACAAATGGTAGATGGACCAAGAAAGTGAATCAGAATAAGAGCTGGAATTACAACAATCAGATGGGTCCAAACAGGACCTACTGGAGAAATAACTTTCATGGTCAAAAATATGTTAATCAACAAGCTTACAGGAAATTTCCTAGGAATAGGAAGACTAATGAATGGAATAGAACTCACTTCTCCAGTCCAGCTGGATTCAACTTTAATAAACCAGAAAGGAAGGTGCCAGAGAAAACCATGCTGAAGCAAATCTGGATACCTAAACACTTGATCAGAGATTTGAACAATGTCCTTGGACCCAACTCATCTTGGGTTCCAAATCACTCTGCTTGATGTATTTGTGTAGGTCGGTCTGGCAGCTGAAGATAACAAGTGGTACCTCGACAGTGGCTGCTCCAGGCATATGACAGGATACCGATCCAAGTTTAGCAAGATAGAGATGAAGCCAGGGGGTCTGGTCAAGTTTGGAGGAAAGAACAAAGGTAAAACAAATGGAGTTGGCACAGTAGGTAAGTCTTCCACAAACTCCATTGAAAAAGTCTTACTTGTGGAAGGGCTTCAACACAACCTGATTAGCATTAGTCAGTTATGTGACAGGGGTCACAGGGTTGTATTTGATGATAGTTCATGCAAAATCCTTGAAACAAATTCTGATGTGGTTAAATTTGTAGCCAATAGGATTAATAATGTCTACATTGTAGACTTAGATGAGAAATCTGAATCTACTATTTGCTTATCTGCCAACTCTGAAAATGATGCTTTTGAATGGCATAGACGTCTAGGTCATGCTAGCTTTACAACTTTAAATAAATTGGTCAAGCATGATTTAGTTAGAGACATGCCTAGAATTAAATTCAACTCAATATCAAAAGCATGTGATGCCTGTGCTCTAGGCAAACAGACCATAAATTCCTTTAAATTAAGATCTGAGCCATTGTCTTCTAGACCAATGGAACTTCTTCATATGGACCTTTTCGGTCCCACTAGAACTCAGAGTCTTAATGGAAACAGGTTTGGCTATGTCATCATAGATGACTTCTCTAGATATTCATGGATATTTTTCTTAGCAAATAAGAGTGATGCATTTCAAAAGTTTAATCTGTTTTTCAATAAGGTCAAACAAGAAGGGAAGTACAAGATCTGTTCTATTCAATCTGACCATGGAGGTGAGTTTGAAAACTCCATGTTTACTGATCTTTGTGAAAAAGAAGGACTAACTCACAGGTTTTCTTCTCCCAGGACACCTGAACAGAATGGATTGTGGAGAGAAGAAATAGAACTGTGGTGGAGATGGCCCGAACCATGTTGATTGAAAGTAAATTACCTAGAAGGTTTTGGGCAGAAGCGGCCAATACAGCAACTTACATAATCAACAGGGCCATGGTAAGACCCATTCACAAGAAAACACCCTATGAGCTTCTAAAAGGTAAGAAACCAAACTTGTTTCATTTCAGAATTTTTGGAGCAAAATGTTTTATTCATAACAATGATAAGAAAGATTTAGACAAGTTTGAAGCCAAAAGCACACCTGGAATATTCTTGGGTTACTCTGAAGTGTCAAGGGCATATAGGGTATTTAACATATCAGATCAGAAAGTGGAAGAGTCTCCACACATCCTTTTTAGTGAAAAGAAAAATGTTTCTAATGTTGAAAATCTTGATAGGGATTCCAATCATGGTGGGGATTTTCTAGAAGACCAACAGGAAGAAGAGAAGACTCAGCCGAGTGGAGAAACAAATTCCCCCAATCAGGAAGGGCCAAGAGAAACAGGTGAGTCTTCAACAAATGTTAGATTTCTTAAAGACCATCCATTAGATAAAGTCATAGGCAATCCTGAAGATCCTCTTCGGACTAGGTCTCATTTTAGAAATGTGAATAATGATGACTTAATTGCTTTAGTCTCACAAATTGAACCCAAAACAGTAGAAGAGGCCTTGGCTGATCAAGCTTGGGTCAATGCTATGTGTGAGGAATTAGGTCAGTTTGAAAGGAATAATGTCTGGGAGCTTGTCCCAAGACTAGATGGTATTAATATCATAGGAATCAAGTGGGTGTTCAAAAATAAGATGAATGAAGATGGAAGTATCTTAAGGAATAAGGCCAGATTAGTTGCCAAAGGCTACTGTCAGAAATTCGGTGTAGACTTTGATGAATCCTATGCACCTGTTGCTAGGATGGAAGCTATAAGATTGTTGCTTGCCTTTGCTTGCTCAAAGAATATAAAACTCCAACAAATGGATGTTAAAAGTACCTTTTTAAATGGAGTCATTAAAGAAGAAGTTTTTGCTGAACAACCTCTTGGATTTTAATACTCTCCTCAACCTAACCAAGTTTTCAGGTTAAACAAAGCCTTGTATGGTCTAAAGCAGGCTCCAAGAGCATGGTATGAAAGATTGTCTAAATTTCTGATCAGCAAGGGCTACAAAAGAGATAAACTTGATCAAACTTTATTCACCAAGGGCATAAACAGAGATCTCATCATAGTTCAGGTATATGTAGATGACATTGTATTTGGATCAACTAAGTATGAACTATGTGATGAATTTTCTACCATGATGTCTGCTGAATTCGAGATGAGCTTGGTTGGTGAACTAAAATACTTTCTTGGATTGTAGGTACAGCAACTAGAGGATGGGTGCTTCATCAACCAAACCAAATACACAATGGAACTGTTCAAAAGGTTTGGTATGGAAAACTTAAAGCACATTACAACACCCATGGGCACCAATACCTCATTGGATACAGATGAGACAGGTAAAGAAGTAAATGCCAAACTTTATCGAGGTATGATTGGATCACTTCTTCACTTGACAGCCTCTAGACCAGATATACAACTCAGTGTAGGAATGTGTGCAAGGTATCAGTCTAGACCTACTGAATTACACTTAGCTGTAGTTAAAAGAATCTTTAGATATTTGTCAGCTACTCATTCTCTTGGTTTATGGTTTCCTGCATCTCACACACTTAACTTAGTAGCATACACAGATGCTGATTATACAGGCTGTAAACTAGACAGGAAAAGCACTAGTGGCCATTGTGAATTTTTGGGTGGGTGTTTAGTGTCTTGGAGCTTCAAGAAACAACATTATGTGGCCCTCTCCACTGCAGAAGTTGAATATGTGGCTGCAGGGAGTTGTGGAACACAAGTAATATAGATTAAACACCAGCTTCAGGACTACCAAGTAGACCTGGGGTGCACACCAATTTACTGTGATAATACTAGTGCCATCAATATTGCTAAAAATCTTGTTTTGCATTCACGAACCAAACACATAGAGATAAGACATCATTTTATAAGAGATGAGGTGTCTAAGAATAATTTTGAACTGATTCATGTAGGCACAGATAATCAGATTGCTGACATATTCACAAAACCTCTGGATAATGAAAAATTCACCACATTGAGAAAAGAATTAGGCTTATACAAATTGTCTTAATTATGAAGCCTGTTCTTGTTGTGAGTGGGAGTGGTGTTTGTCTGATGGTCAGTCTTATGACATGCTGGTTTAAAGGGGGAGTTCAGAATACTTACTGGTTAGCTTTCAGGAATGCTTTGAATAAAGGGAAGCTTTGAGATTATGCTGGATTGTTTTATTGAGGAATGCTATGTCTTAGGGGGAGCTGAGTTGTAATGTGAGAAGAAAAGTTCTTTGACAGATTCAAAAGGGCTGTCTAGATGTGTAACTTTGCTGGTCTTGCATGACTGATCTAGTGTGGTTCTCTCAGACAGTGGAGTGTCACTTATCTCTTAAGTCTATAAGTCAGTGACTCTAATCTCCAGTTAGAATCTTTCCTTTGGTACTCCTTCAGAGATCTGGACTAATTGCATAAAGTATATCTTCATACATTGTCATTGATTCTGGTTTAGGCCAAAAACCTGTATGTCTTGATATCTGACCCAATCAACTTGAAATCTAGACTTCAAGACTCAATTCAAGAAATAGTCCTTGTTGTTATGCAACTAATGGATTGCTTGTCTTCAATATCTTGAGAACACCTCTCTGATTTTGTCTATTGCTGTCTTGTGGGATAGTTGAATGATCAGCTATATCTAGCCATACTTGTTAACTCCTGCTCTAAATCATCCACTATGTATGCTGATAAACTTGTCTATCATTCTACTTCTCTATTGTGTACTGGAGTATAAAGAATCTTCTCTTGAGATTACAAACTCACTTATTTTCTTAAGACCTACTCGTGACTTTCTGCACTAAGAAGTTACTGCCCTTACTCTTCATGTTTCCAGCACTGTCATACATTCTGTATTTCTTTTTGCTGATGTCAAAGGGGGAGAGAAGTTCTGCAATATCAGTGAGTCTTAGTTTTATCTTGAGCTTTGGGGGAGTCATGTTGCTACGGGGAAGATATGGTTATGAGTTGTGGGGGAGATGAGAGTGTGTTGTAGGGAATGTATAATTCATCTGCATGAGCATGCCTTGAATTTAATATGTTTGTTGCAGCTGATATAAATCTCTTATTGAACCTTGATATTGCTTGATTCATAGTGTTGTCATCATCAAAAAGGGGGAGATTGTTGCATCCCTATGGTTTTGATGATGTCTTACACTATAAATCAATCTTCTATCTCTAGATTTATGCTAGTTCATCACCTAAGTGAGTTCAGTTCATATGCTGTTTCATTATTTCATCTATCTACACTGTTTGGTTAATATGGACAGTAGTGGGTCGACTCATCAGCAAGGGTGGGTCGATGCATCAGAGCATTGATAGCTTGGGTACCAAAGTCAATACACCAGCTTGATCTATTAAGTTTGTACATTGGCATATCTTCTTCTAGTCTGTACATCGGGCATCTTCTAACTGAAGTCTATACACTGGTCTTTATATTCTAAGTCTGTACACTGCCCGACCAGTTAAGTCTGCACATTGCCAAAGTCAGTATAGCTCAACTCTATACATCCTTCCAAGCTTCAACTCTATATACTGGATTGTCAAGCTTCATGTCTATACACTGGTTTGTCTAAACTTCAACTCTATACATCCGATTACTATTGCAGTGTTCACCAAGTCCATACATCGCCTTCATACCTTCAACTCCATACACTGCTACAAGAACCAAGTCCATACACTCTCCCGTTCAAATCCTTCAAACTCTGTACATCGGTTTCGCTTCTCCAAGTCTATACACTGAACCTTGTTTTACCAAGTGTGTACACTCCACATCTTTTCCTACGCTTGGCCAAGTCTATACACTCATACATTTCCCTACGCTTTCCTGGCCAAGTCTATACATCGCTAAGTGTGTACATTGCATTCTGCTCAAACGATCAAAGCTCAAAGTCTATACAGTGTGAAGTCTATACCTTAGCTCAGGGGCTTCAAGTCTATACATTGAACTGCTCTTCAAAGTCTGTACAGCGTCCGTCTCAGCCAGCGTCTCATGCTGCGTCTTAGGCAAGTGTGTACATCGGCTTCATTCGCTCAAGTCCATACATCCACAGTGGTTCATCAAGTCAATACACTGTTCACCGTCTTATTAAGAGTCTTACACTCTCAAGTCTGTACATTGCGAACAGTGCATCTCTTCCTCAAAGTCTGAACACTGGCCTCTTGTTTCAAGTCTACACATTGGGTTGTCCGACCACAACTCTATACATTCTGTTGTTATAACTTGAGCCGTCAGTGCTCACAGCACACATGTTACAAGTCTGTACACTAGTTAGGCTTCATGAAGTCTACACAGTGGCTGAGCAATGTAAAGACTACACAATGGCAAGGCTAGTTCATGCATTATTCATCACATGTCTATACACTGCCATTCATGCGCTTTATTCATTATGTCTATACACTGCCATTCATGCGCTTGTTCATAAGTCTATACACTGCCTTCACATGAGCTTTATTCATTAAGTCTATACACTCTCTCACGTTGTACACACTTACTCAGTTGATTCTTCTGAAGTATATACACTCGTCTAAATAGCCTGAACCGACTAAGTATATACATTCCATCTGTCTCTGTCTGCAGGTGATTTAGGCTGATGATTGGGCACGTTATACGAGGTTGGCACCTGGCACGTGATCCAAGACACCAGGAACATGACACGTGGATGGCAACCTAGTCAGGATGCTGCCATGTGGTCAAAATTCAAATGATCTGGCAAAAAGTTCATGGGCGGGAACCTGGCAGCCACACGCCCAATATCTGCTATAAATATGGAGCTTCGTCCTTCAGTAGAAGCTAGATCGTGAAAAGAAAAAATAGAAGGCATATGTGTGAGGCTGCACGATCCAGAAAGGGGAAAAGAGCAAAGAGTTCCATAGTGTCCAGATCTGAGAGGAGTATGTTCGAGAGAGAGAGAGAGCAGTGTCTTTGGTTTGATGAATTGCTTCCTTTGAAGCTACATTTGTATTGGTTTCTGAACCGACTGCTTCTTCGTTTGTCTTTGTTCCTATTTTGTTTTCTTTTCATTTTGTTCATCCTTCTGATTTGAATTGGTTCCCCTCCGGTGTGTGGAGGAAGGGAGTATTACTCCAGTTTCCCTCTGGGTTGCAGAGGAAGAGAGATCGGTGATCTCTGATGTTGCTAGTGACAGGTTGTCATTAGCAGGTTCCCTCCGGTGTGTGGAGGAAGGAAGAGGTGTCTCCGTTTCTATTCTAGCTGGTAGCTGGAACAGGTATCATGTTCTGTGGGTAGCAGAGATTGGTTGAGGGATTTGTTTCCCTTGGTTGTTCAAGTTGTGTGGGAGCATGTTGTTCGCAGACTGAGTCTGCAGTGATCTAGCATTGTCTAGTGGAATACTCATTCTAGTTGGAGTGAGGGGTGGATGTAGATTGCGGACTGCAATCGAACCACCTAAAACCCGAGTGCCTCCTCTGTGGTTTGATGTTGTTATCTGCGCTCTCCATCTGCTTGTCTCTTTGCTTCCATGTGATCAGTTCTTCATTCTCATTTACTTATACTGCCTTGCTTGGTGACTGTATTTGCATTTCTCTGTGTGCAGGTTAAGGAGGGGCATAAGCAGTAGAATTTATTTTTCGCCTAAGTTTTTACAAATTGGGAGTGATCTATTCATCCCCCCCCTTCTATATCACTCTTGCTGCGCTAACACCGGGGACTTGCGGAGGTAGGTCTCCCCTTTTTCTCTTTTCTTCTTTCTCCTTTTTTTGGTTTTCTGGTGGAAATGCGGACTCGTGTGGCTGCAGGATATCCGCGATACGATGATAGCGACTTTACGAATTCGCTTGGCAGAGATGGAGCAACGGTTGGGCGATGCCCGCAGAGCTACGAGCGCCTTGGTAGGTGTACAGTGCGTTCCTAATTAAAACCGCAGATTCTAGATGCTGGCTGTTAATTCACGCGGTCGTAGCATGCCCAGATTGGCGCGGCTTCCCCAGCGATGGGAGTAGGTGGTGCCTCTTCCAGCTTGTGGATTCCCACCTCAGAACTTGACTTGCTTCATGAGCAACTTGCTCATGCCACGCAGCGTGCTGCGGAGGCAGAAGGGATGCTCTGTATACAGGTAAAAGTTTCAGTGTTGAGTTCTCTTTGTTTACGCCTTATCGCGTATCTGAGATGGTACATCTGGCAGGAAAAGGAGACGGAAGACGTGCTTGCCCAAGCTACGCAGAGGGCGGCTAGGATAGCAGAGCTGGAGGGGGAACTGCAGCGTCGTCTAGATGACGACTCTTCCAGGGATGCTATGGAACTGAGGATCACTCTCCAGTTGGAGAGGGAAGACCGTGAGAGAGAACGGGCAGAGAGAGAAAGAGACGCGGAGAGAAAAAGAGCCAACAGATTGACTGAAATGGAGGAACGAAGGGCCATGAAGGCCCAGTTGTTCGAACTCCGAACCAGCCTTGGTCTTGCTGAACAGTGGCTGAGAGATGGTGAGGAGCGCTACCGAAGAGCACGAGAGCATGGCTTTCGTGTTGGTAGCTTTTCTGCTGCTTCCGTGGATCAACGCCGGGGTGTGGGAATAGGAAGGGGAGTACAAAGCGATAGGAGTACCGCTTTTCGTAGCTGGGTAGCACCTTTGAGAGAGTTTTGCCCGGAGAGTAGTGGGACGAGTAATGCAGAGAGAGAGGGCGGAACTTGATGTAATTTTTTTGGTTTTTTTTGGAATAAAACACAAGGTTCGGTATGTTTGGTTTTCACCTTTACTTTTGTTGCTTGAATCCCTGCACACATCACTGAAACAAACAAATCAGAATTTCTGTTCTGACTTGGCCCCTTGCTCAATAAGCAAATGGTCACTGTGACTGTCCTTGATAACTGGTCAAGGGGCCAAGCCTTTATTTAAGGAAGGCGAGAGAAAGATGCAGTGATGATAAATGCGACAGGCAAGCACACGAATGCAAGCGGTATTAAAAGTGAGATGCTGCACGCAAATACAATCATGTAAAATTGATTTGTTTTCTTTTTATATTTGACATTTTTTTGTTTTATCATAAAAAAGATTTTTTTTTGTTTGCAAATATGTACATTTTCTCTTTTCCATTTTTTTTGCTTTTATTATAAATTTTTTTTGTTGCTAATGCCTGTCAAGCACCCAAATGGCACCCGACCTATACGAGAACAGGGGCTTCTTACTAACCTCCCAAGTATCCTAAGTGCACATCTAGGTTGATTTGGGCCTCTAGACCCCTCGAATGATGATCCCGCCGGCTAAGACTTACCCTGATGACAATACCGTCATGCCATGCTTAGGCTCCCAGTCGCTTCCGACCACAGGGATTCACCCAAAAGGTGTTTGAGGTAAGAGATTTTTCTGACCCGGGTCTATTTCCTCATAACTCTAGATGGTATATGATGGAACACCCTGGAACCCCAATGACCAACCGCGCGACGTTGACCCGGAATCAGACGCCGTCGCACCCATAGGTGACGCGCTTGAATTGGCCTAAGCCCGAGGTTAAACAAGAAGACATCAAGAGGGTAAACATGGGTCTTGACCAGCCAGAAACACAGAGACTCCTTCGCAGCGATAGTTTTTGCTTTTCAAAGTAGGCAACCATATGTGTATATTAAAATAAGGTCGCAGACCTTGGCGGGTTTCGCCCTTTAGAAACTCCATCTAGCTTTCATCTTCAAAGGAAGAAGGAAGAGCGTGGGGGATAAACCTCCTGAGAGGATCGGCGAAACTGTTAACCCGGCGAGCGAATAAGGGCCCATTAACTCTTTCCTTTCGGACAACTTCGGACCAAATCTCGAGCATTTACATTCCATAGCCCCCCCCTTTTTGTGGATTCGAACTTTTGCTTTGAGGGGTTCCATTTATCGCATCAGGCACGGTCACGACCAGGCTCTTGATTTTGATTTTGTATTTCTTTTTGTGAGGGAGATATAGTCGTTTGACGTTTGTGGGCTCCCTTTCGTATGCCTGCGGGGACACTACCCTCTTCTCGTGCTCTGATCGATACTCGAGGAAATGGATCCTACTCTTGCCCTTGGGGTTTGAGTTTCGGTTTCTCATGCTCAGCGTTTTAAGGGCGCCGACTGTCTCATTTGGTCGAAGAGAAAATAATAAAGATTATAGCTTCCGGAGATCTTCTGGGTGGGGCCCCACTGTAGGTGATGCTACCGACCTTTTTTTTGAATAAAATACATAAGTGAGCACATGTTAGCTTCCTTCGAGCGAGCATAGGCCGACGTGGCCGGACAGGGATCTCCACGGTTCTGGCAAACCAAGACCCGGTGCCTACCAAGCCTTAATGGGCCCTATCCTAACATGAAGGTTACATGCAGTGACTTGACTACATGGTGACCACCAGGCATTGGCATTTTGAATTTTCCATATTTTTAGTGGTTTTCAATATTTCTTTATTTTTGATGTTTTCTATCTTTTCATCATTTTTTGTGTTTTGACATTAAGCTAAGGGTAGTATTTCTTAAGATAAAGCCCATTCCAAGGGTGGGATAACTCGGTCCCTTCGGCGTTGATTAGCTTGTAGGCGTTGCCAGGGTAGACGGCTTGAATTACATATGGTCCTTCCCAATTGGGTTGGAGCTTAGAACGCGGCCCTCCAGGTTTGACAAAATTCCTTTTACGACCATCTCACTGACTTTGAATTTTCTCTCAACGACTTTCTTTTGGTAAAAGCGAGCGACTCTATTTTGATACACACGCGCGTGTTCGGCAGCGGCCAGCCGCTTCTCATCCAAGAGTTCCAACTGGGCGAGGAGTGAATTACGACCATCGTCGAGGGGAAATTCCTCGTCCAATTGTACCCTGAGAGAAGGGATCAGAGTCTCGTACGGGACTACCGCTTCCATACCATAAGTAAGGGCAAATGGAGTCCGCCCGGTGGGGGTACGGATTGAAGTACGATAGGCCCATAGGGCTTGGATAAGTTTTTCTGGCCAGTCTGAAAACTTACTAGACTCGCAGGTTTTTTTGATGATTTTGAGCAATGTTTTATTGGTGGCCTCCGCTTGGCCGTTACCTTGTGGGTAATAAGGCGATGAATGATGCAATGCAATTGCGTACCTTTTGCAGAGGTCGTATGGGTCCTGAGAAATGAACTGTGGCCCATTGTCGGTGACGATTGTGCTTAGGACGCCGAATCTGGCAAGGATGTTCTTCATGATGAACTTGCAGACTGTTGATGCCTTGATTTCCGCGTAAGCTTCGGCTTCGGCCCATTTGGTGAAGTATTCTGTCGCAGTAAGGATGAAAGATTTCTGCTTGGTGAGGGAATTGGGATCACCTAGGGGACCAATGATGTCGAATGCCCACATGGAGAAAGGCCACGGGGAGGATATTGGATGAAGTGAGGAAGTTGGTGAATGGATTTTATCGGCGTGAAGTTGACACTTGACACACCTACGGACATAGACAGCACAATCCTCTTCCATAGTGGGCCAGTAAAAGCCTTGGCTAATGATCTTCTTGGCGAGCATCTGACTATTCACGTGGCCACCGCACACACCCGAGTGCGTCTCCTCTACACATTTCCAAATCTCATCGTCACCAAGACATCTTAACAGAATACCAGTAAGGCTCCTCCTATAGAGTAGACCTCCAACCAATGTGTATTTCTGAGCCACCCTTCTTATGGCTTTCTTGTCCTCTGTGGTGGCCCCTTCAGGATAAGACTGATCTTGGCAGTATTTGACGATTTCATAGAACCATGGTTTCTCTTCATCAGCCAGTTCTTCTTCGGCCTCTGCCAACATGATTTCCCTCTTCTCAAGGATATCTTCCTGCAGGATCTTCCTTGCTATCATGTCTTTGATATTTACGTAGGAAGCATCATCGATTGCAGGGGCGTGAAGTTTGTAGATGAAAATGGACTCAAACCATCTTCCTAGAGGGAACCTTATGGATGATGCCAACGAGACGAGGGCATCGGCGAGAATATTCTGATGACGAGAGACATGAACAAAGATCAGTTTGGTGAACAGTTTGGCAAAGGTAGCAGTGAGTTCTTGGTATGGCTTGAGTTTGAGATCGCGAGTGCAATATTTAGTGAGCACCTGGCGAAGGATGAATTGACTATCACCTACGACTCGCAACTCAGTGATACGAAAAGAATGAGCGAGTTCTAGGCCAGCTAGAAGAGCTTCATATTCGGCTATATTGTTGGTAACTGGAAATTTGAGCTGGTATGCCAATGGGAATGTGAGGCCTTCAGGCGACAGAAGGGCGACGCCGATTCCTCTCCCTTGAGAATTTAGAGCTCCATCAAAATATAGCGTCCACATTGGCTCATCTGATTGGTTGACGGACATTAGTTCCTCATCTGGAAACTCTGATTGGACGGGATCGAACTTGGGAAGAGGATGGTGAGCGAGATGCTCGGCTATGGCATAGCCTTTAATCGCCTTTTGCTGGATGTAGGTGATGTCGAACTGAGAGAGAAAACTTTACCAGCGTGCTAGCCTATCCGTAAGGACGGATTTCTCCAGAAGGAATTTGATAGGATTCATTCGAGCAATCAAGTGGACCTCATGAGCCAAGAAGTAGTGCTTCAATTTCTGCACTACCCAAACGAGGGCAGCACAGGTTTTCTCCATGACGGTGTACTTTTGCTCACAGGGATTGAGAAGTTTGGACAAGTAATAGGTTGCCCGTTTCTTGCCTTCTTCATCAGCTTGTGCGAGGACGGCTCCCACGGAGTCATCCAAGACTGAGACGTAAAGGATCAGGGGTTTTTCTGGTTTGGGTGGAATGAGAATGGGTGGACTAGCCAGATATTCCTTCAATCCTTCAAAAGCTTTCTGACATTTAGAATTCCAGTGGAATTCTACCCCTGGCTTGGTCAACTTGTAGAGAGGTCTACACCTTTGTGAATGTTGGGACACAAACCGACGAATAAACTGCAGCCTCCCGATTAACCCTCGACTTCCCTCAAATTCTTGGGAGGCGGCATATCCCTGATAGCCTTGGCTTTGTTGGGATCTATCTCAATCCCTCTTTTACTCACAATGAACCTCAGTAATTTACCCGACGACACACCAAACACACACTTTTTCGGGTTCATTTTCAATTGGAACTCCCTTGACCTCAGCAAGACCTTAGCCAAAACTTCTGGATGTTCCATCCTGGTCCTTGATTTCACCAACAAGTCATCCACATACACTTCCAGGTATATGTGCATCATGTCATGAAATATGGCCATCATAGCTCTTTGGTAAGTAGCTCCAGCATTCTTTAACCCAAACGGCATGACCACGTAACAATATGTTCCCCAAGGGGTAGTGAATGACGTCTTCTCCTGATCCTCTTCTGCCAAACGAATTTGATTATAACCTGAAAATCCATCCATGAATGAGAGGGTTTCGTAGCCTGCCGTGTTATCAATCAACACATCAATGTGAGGCAAGGGAAAATCATCCTTTGGACACGCGCGGTTAAGGTCCCGGAAGTCAATGCAAATCCTGACTTTCCCATCTTTCTTCATGACCGGGACAATGTTCGCCACCCATTGAGGATAAAGGACGACTCTAATGAACCTGGCTTTGTGGAGCTTATCGACCTCTTCTTTCATTTTCAAAGCCATCTGAGGGTGGAAACGCCTTAACCTTTGTTTTACCGAGACGGACCCTGGTTTTAGGGTTAAACGGTGTTCGACCAAGGTTGAATCTAAACCCGGCATATCCTCGTAGCTCCATGTAAACGTGTCCTTATATTCCTTGAGAACTTCAATTAATGCCTTTTATTCAGAGGGTGGTAGATTGTCACTTATGAGGTTGATCCTAGGGTCTTCCTCAGTTCCCAAGTTGACTTCTTTGGTGGATTCTTCTACGGCGGTTGATGGCTCATCGAATCTCTTTATTCCACTAGCGTATGCGCCCGCCGCATCCTCATATTCTTCACCCTCATCGTCAGTGGGGCATTCTTCATCCGTGATCTCGTAGACTCCATACCCTTCATCAAATGCACAGTCGCCCTCACATTCTATTTCCGGTAGCCGGATGGGATTTTCTAACAATTGGGGGATGGCAAGGAGGGCTTGACACCTGGCGGCTAAATCTAGAAGGAATCGACGAGGGATCTGCCTACCCTTGGATTTCTTCCTAGGTACTACCCTTGACCTATCATTCCTAGATTGACTGACAATATTTACAGAAGAAGAGGAAGACGAAGAGGATGGTGTAGAATGTACAGGAGAAGACCCCTCAGAGGAGGAGTAGAAAAGGTCGCTCATCGGACCTTGGACGGGTGGTCCACAGGGTGGGACGCACCCGTGGGAGATGTAGGAGGTTTCCTCAACGAAGATGTGTTGTTGAGGAGTTTGAAAATTGTCATTTTTTTTTGTTTTCATTTTTGATGACAAAACAGTGAAAAGAGATCGGAGGAGAGAGAAAAGTGGTTATGGCTATGGAATTCTGAGGCTCATAGAGCAGATCATGGTTGAAGACCTGACGCGGGTTGAAAAGCCCGTGTAGGTATGTAAGCAAAGAAGGGGACCTGGGAAGATCATCAGACAACTATCTGGCCCAGGAAGAAAATATCAGCAAAGGCTGAGACGAGTGGATGGAGAAGATGGCGGCTAATGAGCCGTCGACGGCAATGTTGAGGACGGATGAAGATCCGTCGATGACAGGGTCCTTCTAGCGAGGACGATGATAGTTTGGAACCTTGGCAAGAGTGGTAATATTCTCTGGTATTCCGGAGATCAATGGTGGTCCTTCAAGCTGCGAGAACATCCTTTCCAGTGCAACGGAAATGTCCCGTATGTCGAACCATTTGTTCCACTCGCATTCTGGATCTTTGATCTTGCCTCTTTTGGTGATCCTCGAACATTTTTCAGCCAAATATACAGCATGTGATCCCCCATATGCTTCTCGTGGGTAATCTCCCATCTGAACAACGGGCCCTCTGTTGAAGTTGTTTGATAGAGTCCATGTGAGGGGCTTCCAATCCGCCTTGAACGGTCCTTTGAAGCCTAGGCCCAACCTACGGTTCGGCCTAATTTTCTTTGGCGGTTTGAGCCTACCCTGTAACTGTGCGCCCAGACCTTTACCCTGTTGATAGTCGATGTTCCTCATAATCTCCCAACCTTTGTAGTGAAAAGGGAGACATGATGTTGCGGTTGCCCTGACCGGCTCCTTTGGTGCTAGTGGAACGTGAGATGAATCACGTACGTCCAGCAATGACAATATGGGCCGATGAGATGGCCAAACAAAGGGCAGAGAGGTGTTGATAGCATCCACTGTGTGAAGGACAGGTGTTCTGACCACTTTAATAATCCTCCCATTGTAAGGAAACTTCAGGCACTAATGGTTGGTGGAAGACACAGCGTCCATGGCTTCGATGTAAGGGCGACCTAGTATAGCCTTGAATGTGGGGTCCATGTCGAGGACATGGAATTCCGTGGGAATTGACATGGGGCCTAGTTCTACCTTCAGAATAATCATCCCCTGCGGCGGCCTTTTGCTATTGTCATAAGCCGTGACCGTGATCGAGGAATGTCTTATTTGTTCCTCGTTGACCCCACACAACTGAAGGGTGTCCATGGAGATCACATTTATGGACGCACCCATGTCCACAAGACACGGGTTTATGGATACCCCATTAATTTTTATTGAAATGCACAATGCATATTTCCGAGCCTCCTTGGGAGTGAGCTCGTAGTTGTGGAACATGATGGCCGGTTGTGTGTCTGTTGGGGTCAGGATGGTCGAAATCTTCTCCACGGGGAGGTCTTCATTAACCATGACTTTTTGAAGATATTCCATCAAGGCCGCCTGGTGGGATGTGGATCTTTGAAGTAGCTCCAGGATGGAGATCCGAGCAGGTGTCTTGTCCAAGTGTTTCAATAGATCATACTGTGTTCCAGGGATAGCTCTTTCTGGTGGTTCTCCATCATCCTTCTCTGGCTGAGATTGCTCAGGATTCTGACTGTTGTGGGGGAAAACCCTGTGGAAAATCCTTCCACTCCGGAGCACCATTGCCTGCGACTTTTGTACCTCTGTGGGGGTAGCAGTGGGTTTTAACAGGGATTTGAGGGGTAGTGGTGGAGGAATGGTTGATGAAGCAGGGGTGATGACGGGAGTAGGGATTCTGATGAGGGGTTTGTTAGGTGGAGGCATGGTGGAGGTAGAGGGGATATCACACGGGTTATAAAGGACAAGGGGTCTGGGAGGTGGAGGCGGAGGCAAAGTGGAAGTGGGTAAGGTTTGAAACAGGTAATGGTTTTGAGGTGGATGGTGGGTGATGAGTGGTTTCGAAGGCATTGGCGGTGGTATGGTGGAGACATGCGAGGTTACGTACGGTTGACGGGTGATAAGGGGCTTAGAAGGGATAGAGGCAAATGCGGTAGAGGTGGATGGTAAAGCGGGGGAGTGAGAGAAGATGAGAGGGTATGAGGGCGTAGTGGAGGATGTTGGCTAATAGGTCATTGGGGTGCGAATGAGAGGGCGTAATGGCAGTGGAAACGGTGGAGGCGGTACTAACGCGGGTTGGTGAGAGAGAGGTGCTACCCGGGCAAGGCGAGGGGGTTGCATGACGATAGGGTTGGAGGAAGAAAGAATAGAGGTACTTTCGGATGCCACACCTGCTCCCTCCCGACTTCGGGAAGGAGGAGATGGGGTTGACCTGGTGATTAGGCTGTTGGTGCTCCGGTAATGGATTCTGGATTATGCCCATGTTGGGCTGTTGTTGTGGGGCCTACTGAGGCTGTTGTTGTTGTTGTGGTTGCTGCTGCTGCTGCTGTTGTAACTGCTGCTGTGGCCTATGAGGCGGTCTCCTAGCCTTGAGAGCGGTGACGTATCGTCTCATTTCATTCCAATCTATTTGATGTTCATCATTCATATCGTGGATGTAATCTTTGAAATGGAAGCAGTAATCTACTGTGTGTCCTGGCTGCCTGTGATAGACGCAGTATTTGGAGGTATCAACATTCGGGGGCCACACGGGTCTTTCCCTAGGTAGCACAGGTATGTTTGAGGCCATGAGGGCGTTGAAAATATCCGCCAGAGTTTCTGGCAACGGTGGATAGTAGGCTCTCTTGGGACCGACCGGCCTCCTTTGTTGCTGTTGGGGACCATAATTCCCCGGGGGTGGAACTTGGTTGTATTGAAGTGGTGGTTATTGTTGCTGAGGTTGTGGTTGTTGTTGCTGGGGTTGACGTAATGGAGTCATATTATCCTGGGGTGAATTATTTTGGGGTGGAAGACGAAGAGGGAAAGGACCTGGTTGGAGGGGAAGTCGGGGCATTTGTGGAGGCCTTGGGTTGACTGCATAGTTGACATTGTTGACCGCACCCACTTGCTCATTTGTCACGACCCCTTCTGTGGCTCCGCCCGGGACACCAGCACCTGTCTTTCTGACCACTTTGGGCTTCGGTGACTCAAACATGTTCATAATGGGGGAGTCTTTTAACTGGGTTTGGATGTATCGGGCCCTTTCATAGAGTTCCTCCATTGTAGTAAGTTTATTCATGGCCAGGACGTGTCTGAACTGTGGGGTTGCATTAGACACAATCATCTTCACTTGTTCGGGCTCGGAGAGGGTATCCCTTATTCTTTCCGCCAGAGACCTCCATCTATCAGCATAGCGGACAAAATCCTCGTCGGGCTTCATCTTTTCGGCCACTAGGTCGGTAATGGAGAGTGAGGGACCGACCCTATCCCTATATTTCTACAAGAACCTTCTCTGGACTATTTCAAAATTCTCGGCCTCGCGGGGCTTCAATGAATAGAACCACTCTAGCGCGGGACCATCCAATGATCTCCGAAAGAGGTATGCCAGGGACCTCTGATCGTTTTGCCAATAGGAGGACTCATACATGAAATCCTTGAGGTGAATGAAGGGGTTGCCGGTACCATTGTATCTGCGGTACGTGGGCATTTCGGAGGGAGGAAGATGAATGACGGGAAGGATTGGCAAAGCAACCTCCGGGGTGGCTTTCACGTCCACCATTCTTCTCAGATTTTGAAACTGCTCGTCCATGCGATTGAACTTATTGAGGAGCGATTGGGCGAGCTCCTCTGGAGGTGAAGGCGGCACTTGCCACTAGGGGAGAAACTGTCTCCCAGAGGCTTGAGGGGGGAACCCCGAATGAGAGGGAGCTGCCGGACCGCTGACAGTCGGCCCCGGCTGAAGCGGTATGTGGGGAACACCGGGAGTTTGAGATTGTGACGGGAACTGGAATGAGGGTGGTTGTTGCCTCGCTTGTCCTTGAAGCGAGGGAGACTAGATGGCTTGCGCCAATGAAGGAGATGGAATGGCCTGCACGGACTCTTGGAGAGGTGCGATGGCCGGAGTTGATTACTGGGGCGTGGGGGAAATAGATTTCCCCTTCAGAATGGCCTGGAAGGCCCGGAGCTGTTCAGAGGTAAGCTCCGTGTTGGCGAGGACGCCCAGTAAGGAAGAGATATCCTGTGGTGGGGACATGTCCCCGGCAATAACCTGCACCTCATGCGAGGGCTCATGAGAAGGACCCGAGTCCATAGCATAGACTCGCGGGTCGGCTGCCAAACCACGACTAGGGTGGTTCTCCTCAAAAGACTCGTGAGCCATGCTCACAGTTTTCCCAGAACGTAAAAACATACACTAGCAAGCAGGTAGCAGAGATTATCAAACAAGTGGATGCGTTTACGCCTTTTTTTGTGTTTTGATTTTGATGATTTTTTTTATGTTTTTAGCGAGATCCGAAGTTCACACAAAATAGGGACCCTAGTTTTTTTTTGTTTCACCGCCGTGTCAGCTAGGGTCTCTCGTCTCACCACGAATGGGATGACTAACTCCGGGGAACTTCAATGGTACAACCAGCCCAGTGAACGAAGAGGAGATTCTTCGATGTCGGGGACTTACGGAGGTCCTAGTGGAGGAGATTCTAGTTCGTTGAGAGGAATTCTCAAACGGAGAGTCCTTCCTTCACCGGGAAAGGGTGATCCTTAGAAAAAATGAAAAAAGATATAAAAGAGGGATGGATGTATGCAATGGAATGCTGACAGAGATATAGAGTAAGAAAACAACAGAAATAACAAACATATAATAAACACCCAACCAATCATAACTGACAGTGCTGCCGTGAGCACAACAGGGGCGCGCGAGGGCGCCAAGGTGGAGAGGCACGGACGGTGCCAAACTTGCAAGGGTAGCCAAAAGGAAGCAGTAGAAGTCCCACCGTGATCGCCAATCTGTGAGCGACGTCACGCGGTTCGGGGAGCGAAGAAGACGCCGAGCGCGCGGGCTCCTCTTGTTTGCTGCAACACAGAAATAAGAGAAGAGAGAAGGGGCCACCACGGGAGATTGCTCCGACGGGGCGAGTGGGACAAATGTAATATAGCAAGATATGGGGGTTAAACGGCCATAGCGGGAAGTGACTCACCGCGGCCTCGGGGGGACGGGAATGGTGCAGAAATCAAATAGCAAGAATTGAAACGGCCATTGGAGAAGTGACTCGCCGCGGCCTCGAGGATATGAGCAGATAAGAACATAACAGAATATAAGGAGAATATAAAGAACGAGAATTTAAACGGCCATTGGGGAAGTGACTCGCCGCGGCCTCGAGAATATGAGCAGATAAGAATATAACAGAATATAAAGAGAATATAAGAACGGGAATTTAAACGGCCATTGGGGAAGTGACTCGCCGCGGCCTCGAGAATATGAGCAGATAAGAATATAACAGAATATAAAGAGAATATAAGAACGGGAATTTAAACGGCCATTGGGGAAGTGACTCACCGCGGCCACGAGAATATGAGCAGATAAGAATATAACAGAATATAAAGATGATATAAGAACGAGAATTTAAACGGTCATTGGGGAAGTGACTCGCCGCGGCCTCGAGAACATGATGTGATCGCCAGGGGCCAAAAGACCCCAAAATAAAGAAAGTGATCGCGCCTACCTCAAGAGCGGGAGATGGCGGGTTGCTTCTTCCTCCCTCTTCGGCCGGCCGACGGAGAGGGCTTTCCTTGGGTACCCTTGCAAAACAACGACAAACAAGTAACGAGTTGATTAGAAAGATGAAGGTGTAGTATTTAAATCCTTGCGATAAAAATAACGAAATGATGGCAAGACACACACCTGGTTGGTGTTGTCTTTTAAACCCCTCTCGGATACGAGTAGGAGGAAATGCGATGATGGATGCAAGAAGTATATAAGAAGAGGCGCCCTTATGAAGGGGGATAAAGGATGCGAGATGATGAATGCAAAAGAACTACGAAGAAAAGGAAAGGATTGACTTATTGGATGTGCCGATGGCGAAATCCGGCGGAGCTCTGGCAGTGTAGGGACGACGTGGAAGCGCGGTGGATGAAGATGACCTTCCTCTCGCGAGCGTGGGCACCCGAGAAGCCGGCAGAACCTCCACCTACAAAAGACCCCACGGGTTAGAAATGACTCCAGCAGCCTCTGGGCTCCGGCAGCCTATCGGACCTCTTAGAAGCTCCCTCAGAACTGAGGGGGTGGGCCTTTATTTATAGGGCTCCGGAGGGTGGAGGCGTCCAGGACCTTGGACACCTCCATGAGGGCCGAACTAATATTTTATTCTGTTTTTATTCATTTTTTTCGAATACTTTAGTGGAGGCGTCCAGGGTCCTAGACGCCTCAATAAAGGTCCACCGAACTCCACCGAAAGCCGCACGCGGTTTGGTGCAACACGTGGTTTTGTGAGCGGCGTCTCGTGATTCAGAAATGGGCGCGTCCAGTTGTCTGGACGTCTCCATATTTTGGACTTTTTCACACATGACAAACCGACGATCGGTGGGCGGGGCCCCGTGAGCAAGGTGATGGAGGCGTCCAGGGTCCTGGACGCCTCCATAAATATATTATTTTTATTTGATTTTTGTTTTGTTTTTTATGATTATTGATATTATTTTTATTGTTTTTGCATTGATGGAGGCGTCCAGGCAAATGGACGCCTCCATGATTTTGATTTTTTTTTATTTTTTGGTCATTGATGGAGGCGTCCAGGTGCCTGGACACTTCCATGATTTTGATTTTTTTATTTTTTTTGGTCATTGATGGATGTGTCCAGGCACCTGGACACTTCCATGATTTTTCACGAAAAAATTCAAAAAAATGTAAAAAAAATCATAAAAATAGGAAATCACCAGAGTAATTAAAAATGTGAAGGCCGCCTTGGGGTATCATAGTGTAATATGAGATTTACTCATGGTAATGTCAAGAATGGGGTGTCTGCATAGTCTAGTAAAAAAAAACTGTCTAAGTCTAAGTGTCACATTTGCATACCGTTAATCGGTATATCAAAAGGTGTTGTCCGAATGTTAGGCTACGCCTATCGGGAAAGCCGCACACTTGCGCGAGTGATCTTCGGATCGATTAACTCCGCCACGTACCGAGTCTTAGTTTAAGTCTAGGGTCCTTAGTGTGCACTAGTTAGTGCATTCCAACTTTGCATTTACATCGCATTCTAAGTCGTGTCTAGGTGCTTGCATTAGTTTCCAAAACATTTTGCTTATAAAACAAAAATAAAAAAAATGGCTTTGCATGTCCATTCCCATCTTTTGGCAATTATGGCCAACCCATACCTCCGACCCGACCAAGGCAATCAATCTGTGTCCGAGTACATTAGGGACTTCGAAGTGTACCGGTTAAGATGTGAAGTCGGGCTGGAGAACATTGAGGCCGGAACTCAGTTCTGGAAAGGTTTGCAGCTTCACTTCCAATTTGAATTATTTTGCCGCCACGTGAAAACCTTGGGGGATTCCTATAAGGTTGCTCTAGAGGGCGAGCCATTTGAGTCTCGGTTTGATGCTGCCATGCGGCAAGCCGATGCCGCCCTTCGGCGAGCATCTACCTCCCAGCCGAGTCCTGATCCGATCGGACCCCCACCCCAGTCGGGGAATCCTTCACCACCCGTGAGTCCTCCATTACCACCCTCTACTTCTGATCCTCATCCGGAGCCATCTTATTTGGAGCTACCTCATCCCGAGCCACCCGTGTTTCTAACGGGTACACTTTTCATAGCCGAGCCGCTTCTTAGCTAGCTCAAGGATGGCTTGGTCCCACCTCGTTACCCATCGATGGACCCCACCCTACCATTGGTGCCCGTTAACTCCTTCCACACTACATTCCGGTCTAGTCACCATGTTGATACCTTGGTTGACCTTGTTATGGGATTAGACTCGCAATGGCAGTTGACGCACTCCTTGGCCCAAAGCTTCGACCAACCCACTAGTCTTAGCTTCACACATCCGGCCTTAGGGTCCATTACCTCCGTGTGCACCGTGGGTTGTGTCACCATGGAGATTCTTCAATTCCTCCCCATGTCGGCCGAGCCCGACTTCATACCCTTTTGTCCGAGGGAGGAATCATACTTCCTACCTACGATCACCATCCCACCCGCCACAATGCATGAAGGTGACCATCCACACCTTCAAGACTTCTACACATGGGACCGTGACTTGGGGGAACCCATCACAAGGGGTCATACCTTCTTTGATCCCTTTGACCCATTCCCTAGTGGACCCCTAGATCCACCATATATACCTCACTTCTTCGTGGGAGTCCACTACCACACCCCTACCACATGGGCTGGGTCATCTACACCCACCAAGCACGTTCACTTGCGAGATACACCATCATCTAGGGGAAAGGAAGACGATGCATTTGGTACTCCTGGCCCTCCCACATCCAAGTCCAATGCTCATGCATGGTCCACTTTAGGATGTCTAGGTGTCCCGCATTCCGCCAACCACCGGTTGCCTCTAGTGTATGCCTTGCACATATTCAGGTGTCCCGGTCCACCATCGCCTATGCGTAGGTCGGACTAACATTAGGTTTGTTTAGGGTCTTTGTGAGTCTTTGTTTCGTTTGTCTGTCGTGTGTCTGTGCATACATCGAGTCGAGTCGGTTTGTACGCTCGCGTTGTAGTCCCTTTCGAGTTCGAGACTGGTCGGACTTTGGGATCGGTTCTAGGTCACATATTGGATCTAGTCACATAAGGGACAAGCGGTGATTACTAGTGAGTCTTTGAGCCGCTTCCTTCATTTGAGAGTGACCCCACCCCAGAGTGTCCACCTCTAGCCTCATTCCCCAGCAGCGTGTGCATATCGAATCTATACGGGATGAGCAGGTGTCGATTACTTGGCGTGGAGCATACTCCGCGCTTCCAGGTTCGATGATGCATCCGCCGGAGCTACTCGAGCAGCTGCACCCCTTACTCGACGGGGTCGAGTTCCACCCACCCGGGGATAATTGATGGGGACATCAAAGCAAGAGCACTAACATTTTATTTACATTTATGTCTTTTAGTTTATTTTTATATCCCTGGGAAAGCATATGTGCAATTGTAAGGCTTTATAAGCCAATGTGTCATTCCCTATGATTGTTTGGGTTTTTATGCAAAATGTCAGTAGGTCCTGCAAGGGGGCCCTCACTCCTTCCCCATTGGTCCACCTAAGTCATTTGGGTCCATGTGGGGCTGGTCAACCATCCTAGGTGGCTTCTAGATACTTGGACTTTCAAAGGGAGACAAATGGACTAAAAAGTCCAAGATGCCAACCCACCTAGTCAAGGGGGGGCCCCTCCCCTTTAATGTATTTTAATGTGGTTCCAAACCACATGGGATAAAAACATTTGAACTCCCTCTTTTACCCCTCTCAATTCTAGATCTATGGTTATTTAGTGTCTTTTGGCATTTCATACAAATAGATGGTAATTCACATTTTATTAGAATTAATGAAGTGAAAATTGTTGAATTTTGGTTGGAACCCCAAGGAGGGTGCACCCCTCTCCCCTCTCTCCCTCTGGTTCTTCTTCTTCCTCCAGCATTCCAGGGTGTGAGACCCTTTCTATCTCTTCCTCTGATCCTCTGAATTCTATTTCTGCCGTCGCCGCCATCGCACCGCCATCGCGCCGCCGTCATCAACATCGGAGTTCTGTCTACATCAGGACAGATCCTCAAAGCTCGAATTTTATCTCTCCATCAGGAGCACAGATTGAGTCCAAACTTGGAGGGTGAGTCATCCACGTCCACCCCAGTCTCCACAAAAAAATCAAGTCATTTACCTATCATTAATTATTTTTCCATTTTCGTGTTCTTTAGTTTTCCACATCTGTCTTCTGTTCAGATCTGTCACAACAACCCTGAGTTTCCACATTTAGACCCTCCTTTATTTATTTTCTTGGGTCCCCAATTTTATTGGGAGTTCTATCCATCACCCCCATGATCCAAGAATTTTCTTAGAATTTTTGGAGTCCTTTTGGTATTTTTAAAAATTACTGTCTTCTCCCAATTCTATTTTGTCCTGTGCAGTTCAGATCCGACCCCTAGTCAGTATAAAATCCTCAAAAAAATCGAAACAGCCACTAAAAGTCAAATAAAAATTATTCTCGTCTTCCTTGTTTCAACCTCTACAAGTTTCATGAAGAGTCCAAGTTCCCGATCTGAGGTTTAAGGCATGGTCAACACCAACTCTCAGGAAAACTTAGTTATGTCCTCAGATTTCGGGTTATGTCCAACAGCAGCTTGTAAAATCGATCAAGGCCAGATCTAAGAAATTCAAAATTATTTCTCTGACCATAGATCGAGGTATTTTGAAAGAGCTTTCCAACGGTACCTCTTGTGCGTCGATCCGACGCCGAGAGTGATCGCAACAGCAGATCTCTCCGGGTCACGCGCTGTAAAACAGCAGCTTCAGATATGTGGGCAGCAACGTCAACCATTGAAGACTGGTGCCGACTCGCCTTCCGCGAGGCGAACCGGCGTGCCACCATCCGAGGGAGTGCCTCTCCAGGAGCCAATGTCATAGCGGTACCACTTCGGGCCCACTCGGACCCGCCGATGAGCACGTGGGCCCCACGTTCGTGAGTACACGTGCCGCTGAAGCTACATCAAAACGCTGCCCATCAACCCAAGTTCGGTCCTCCCGGACCCCATTTGTAGCCCGTTACCTCCCTGCGTGGAGTGGGCAGTAGAAACCATTTCTATAATTATTGTAATAATTGTTTAACCGGGAGTTACTGTCTTGGCCGGGATCGTCTTCCCACGCCCGGAGCGTGGAGGTAAACTCGCTCCCACTCTTTACCGCATTTTGCTTATCTCGTATACCTTTTGAATGCCGCTGCTTGTGATAGGTAATTAGCTCGATATCTATTTTTATCACCGCTACGAGAGAGTGAGTGTACCATCCCGTGACTCGATCCGAGTTAACGCGAAAAAGCCGATACCCGAGACTCACGGCCGATTTCTCAACCACGCACGGTCCCACGTCTTCCCTCGCTTAGGGACGATCGCGAGCTAGAGTCCCAGGTCGCGTGTCCGTCCAGCATCACTTGTTCATCACGGTTGATATTAATAAAGCGGCCGTTAAACAATGTTTGGTAGATACTGGAGCGTCCATTAATGTGCTGCCTCCCAGCACTTTAAAAATGTGTGGCATTCCGGACAGTGAGATATGACCATCTACCATTACAGTCACAGCTTATGATAACACAAAGAAGCTGCCACTGGGCATGATTACTTTGAAAGTTGGGTTGGGTCCTGTGTCGATTACAGCATATTTTCACATTTTAGACATGGATCCGACTTTTAATGACATTTTGGGTTGTCCATATATCCAAGAGCTTGATGTCGTGCCCTCTACAAATCATCAATGTATAAAGTTCCCACATAAAGGGCGCATCATAAAAGTCACTAGTATGCCTGTTCTGCCGTCAGTTGATATACACTATGCAACCTCAGTACCCTCTATATGGCCGGCCAATAGGCCATTACTATCTGTGTTAGATCTTGCCGATCCGCGGCATGACTTATTAAAGCCGCAAGTTTCACTATCTACCTTAGCATCAACAACACATCTACCCTCCAAGGGGAAGAAAAAAAAGAATATGATGAATACCCTAGGTTGGAACATCATGATGAGAATGGGGTACAGATCTGGCAAAGGCTTGGGTATCACTATCCAAGGCATAGTGAAGCCCATCAAGGATTACAAGCTTATTCCCCGAGGCGGCCCGGGATACAAGCGGCCAGACAAAGAAAAATGTGATGAAAATGAAAAGGAGCCATAGGCTGCTATGACTTCCACTCTCAAGACGGACAGACGGCCGCTTACCTGGACCTTGTATACTCACTTTGTGAAGGGGTCTGCTCACCAGGCTCACGAGCAAACTACAGTGATTACTTCATTGCTGGACCACCAAGATGTGCATTCACTCCAATTTGCTCACCATTTAGCGCCCCTGGTCACATATAAGGCCTTGGAGACCTTAAGGCCGCTTAAAAGAAGAAAAATGGATGATCCGGAATGTGAGTGGTACCGATGGTTCGATATGAATGATATTACTATTGCCCTGAGCCGACTGTTCATGCCAACTGATCCCGAATGGCCACCGCTTATTCATCAGATAATAGAAAAATCAGCAACAATTACGGATAAAAGGCAGTTATTGAGCAGTTACACTGATACCGGAGAGCCGGATGTGCCATTAGAAGATGGCTTTGCTATAGACCGGTTATGGGCCGGACTTTTCCTTGTTGATTCCTTGCATCCATCGCTCATCACCTATTGGTGCTCCAAACTTTTTACCTCCAATGTCCCTAGACCGCTCGCGGTCTTGATTTCTTTCTTCCCCGATCTGCTCCAAAATTCATCAATTCCTCTTTTGCTCCTCGACCAATTCTCTTAGCTTTCT